>JAQSUU010000534.1:17550000-18925000 GCA_038087645.1 Saccharum hybrid cultivar R570 | reverse complement strand
AGCGTCGTGGAGGCCCATGCGGCCACGGGCCACCCCCAATCTCCCCCCATCCCCCCTGGATCGCTCGCTTTCGCCTCGGCCGTCTTCGTTCCGACTCGCTGGCAGTGGCAGCAGAACACGTAGCGTTCATACGACACCTCACTGGCCGAGTGACCTAACGCCAGAACCCAGAGCCGATGGGCGGTCGACGGGAACCTCCAATGCGCCCGATGGATCTTCCAATTGGCAGACAACCAACGGGACCAAACGCACCCTCCAATCATGATCCGCACCACGGCGCTTTTACAGCCAGCCGCAGCAGGGGCTCAGGCGCACGACACGATGCAGCAGACACGGCGTACGACGCGAGAAAGAGACACGTTACTCGGATCCAATTCAGGTGTACGGAGTACGGAGTATGTCGCCCAACGAGGCGAGGCCAGGTGTTCTCTGCTGCGGGGGGCGGGGCCACCCTCCTACTACGACCTGATCGCGATCGATGAGCACGGGCTGGCAGGGGCACACGTACTACATGTGCCGTGCGGCGGGGCGGGTTGTTGACTGTCTGCATGCACAGGGTTTTGAGGTAGTGGGAGTATCGAGTATCGAGTACTGCCTGCAATGCATGCTGAGTTCGCCACCTGGACAGCATATATCACGCGCAGTGACGGACCGGCCGGACCCAACACGATGATATCGACAGCCATCCGCAGCTAGTGACCGTATGAGGAGGCCACATTTTCTGACCTGGGCGTTGTTTACTTCCCTTCCAAATTTCAAATTTTTACACTCTCTCTTAATTACATCCATCTTTAGACGCATGTATGAAGCATTTAATGTAGGTAAAAGAAATAACTAATTACACAGTTTGATTGTAAATCACGAGACGAATCTTTTGAGCCTAATTAGTCCATGATTGGACACTAATTGCCAAATACAAACGAAAGTGCTACAATAGCCAAATTCTAAAAAAAAATTCATCTAAACACCCCCCTGTTTCTCTTTCAATGATTCCTGTTATGTACACAAACTTGGTGCAATTATTTGGCCAATTGTTCCCCGCGTACGTACACAAGAACCTGCATCGAAGACGAAGAGTTCTCGGCAGTGCCCATGGTTCTCGGTACGGCAGAGCAACGCCCTCGACTTGCCCTAACCACTCGACAATACCGATCGCCCTTTTGCTGGACCACGGTACTCCAGCAGAGCTTGCTGTGAAAGATCGATGTGGACCACCGAGCTTTCGCGCTGGTACCCAGACTAGAGCGCGAGCAGCAAAGCTTTTTAGAGAGAAAGAAAGCGTCCCTCCGGGCTTTCCAGGTCTGCGTCACTGCGGCGTGCTTCCCTGGCTCAGCAGACCGACCCAGCGTCAATGGGGTGGGCTTATTACGTCACGCTCGCGCGATTCATAATACTCACAACCCCTTTCAGAAACACTTGTGTAACGATCGGCCCGTTCTACATATATACGAGTATACACATAATTCAACGTCGATCGAGCACGTCGCCGCCGTTACGACCGTTTTATGTTGAGCGAGACAATATACATGGTTCGTTCTATATATATACTTGTATATCGGCAGATGTCGCTTGAAACCGATGTTAGCATACAAGAATGGCCACTTGCTCAACGCCGCTGCGACCTGCTCCACGTAGTACGCACGCAAGTGCACCTCTAACAGATGCGCCTGCATTGCTCAAACGCGCGCGACGATTGATCAGGTTGGCGCTAGTCAAACGCCATGTAAACCATCGATTGTCCGTGTCCAATGTTCTTTCCATCAGCACGGAGTACAATCCACTAGGAGTACATCGACAGCTAGCTCTTTAGGCGAGTCAACTGTAAAGTACTCCATCAATCCTAATAAAAAAATATCATTCTCATTTTTCGAGAAGTCAAACATTGTCAAGTCAGACTATATATATATATATATATATATATATATATATATATATATATATATATATATATATATATATATATATATATATATATATATAAATAATATTAATATTAATATTTCTTATACATAACTAGGTAGTATTATTAGATAGATCGTTGAATATATTTTTATATTAGAGGACGAAGGGAGCAGGAAATAAGAAACAACGAGATTTGAGTGGATGTTTTCCCCTATGCTTTTTCTTTGGCAATGAACGTGGAGGAAACATTCCTGTGTTTTTCCTATACATCTAAAAGGGGGCTTAGTAAGGAAATATACTTGGGGTCCATCTGGTTCGGGAAAAACTATCGGAATGATAAGTTTCTAATCCATGTTAACAAAGGTTTGCTCTGAACCTCTTGTGGGTAGATTTCTTATCAAGGTTTTGCAACAGTGGTTTATGGAAGGAAATACATATGTCTGTTTTGGGAAAAAATTATGGGGAGGCAAGTATACCATGAGCTCTATTCCTTTGCCAAGAATAAGAGATTGATTTTTTAAAGGAGCAAAGAACAGAACAACTTTACATAACTTGTTCTACTTACCTCTTTCGGTACAAGCTTTTGATCAAATTGAAAGATTTCTCATGGTTTGCATCTAATTCTTCGGCAAAGGCATATAAATATTTTATTTGGCATTCAACGGTACACCATGCCTTCAATTAGATCTGGAAATGATTATGTCAATATATAAGAATAAATATTTATTTTGGTTACCTCTAAAATATAGGCTCGGCATAAGAGACTTATTGAAAGAGAACATCATAATATCAGAATATGGACCTCCCATCTTTTGATTGTGTATTATATGCACAACATTATGAAGAAACTTTGCTTCATATATTTATGTGGCTTCTCACAAGGCTACTGGGCTCTTAATCTTATTAGAGGTGACCCTTTATTAATGGAAATAATCCTTATATGCCTTTGCCAAAATGATACGATTTTCAAGAGAATTTTGCCCGTTCAAACATTAGATTTGTCCAACTTACCATCCTAAACAATGGAGTCACCAATTTGCTAAAAACAAGAGTGTGTCCGGTGTCCCTTTGATTATTATCTAGACATATTGTTATTTTTAATTATAAATTTAATTTTATTTTCTCATATTTCTTCAACTCAAGTTACCACTCTACCCCTCATCGTTTTCACGCACGCAAGATTGCCCATTCTGTTCACTCGTCGGGTTCTTTGGTTTGCCCGAGCAGCGCCGTCCTTGCTCGATGGCCTATCGACGAGTGGCGGGCAGGTTGTGGATCCGGGCCTGCGGAGGCGCGGCGGACGTCCGCTGTCAGCGATGTGGCATCCGTCCGCACGTCTGCACCCGCTGCCTGTCTGAATAATAATAATATTATCAGGACGTTTATGGTTGTAGCTTCGTACTCCGTTTTGTCTCGTGCTGGGTCTGCTACCCGTCCATAGACGTAGCTTCGTGTTCCGCTTTGTCTCGTGCTCCGCGCCTGCTGCCCGCCTATAGATGCAGCTTTTGCTCCGCTTTCGCCTCGTGCTCTATGTCTACTGCCCGTCCATAGATACAGCTTCGTGTTTCGCTTCGCCTCGCGCTTTGCGCCAGCTGCTCGCCCATAGATGCAGCTTCATGCTCTGCGCCTGCTACTACAATCATGGATATAGCTTTGTGCTCCGCGCCTCCGCCACACTTGCTTCGCTTCCCACGTGCACGAGGGGACCACTGCGTCCGAGGGGACCACCTCCGTCTATGCTCCCTCGCTATGCTTACTAATGGAACAATTGTAGCATAAAACATTTGCTGCAACATACGTTCGAAATATATGAAATATTTACAACATACGCTTTACAACATATGTGTATGAGCACCGCAACATATGTAACATCCAAATGAAACACTTGCAACATACGTTTAAAACTGCTAAAATATTTGAAACATACACTTGCAACATAAGTTTATAGCCAGTGCAACATATGCAACATTCAGATAAAACTTGCAACATATGAGTGAAAACATATGCAACATTAAGATAAACACACTTTTAACGTACGTCAGGAAAGAACAGATGAAACATTAAGAACAGAATCTTGCAACATATGTGTACAAAGATCGCAACATATGCAACATCACGATCTACTTTGGCAACATCTATCTGAAACATTTGCAACATATCTCTGAAACATCTGAAAAACTTGAAATGTATGCTTGCAACATGCGTTTTTCATCATTCTTCCGTGTGACGCAGAGCAGAGCGGGGAACGGCTGGTTCTGGCCACCGGCAGCCGAGGATGGTGGCGTGGCCTGGTAGTGGCGGAGGACAGAGCACGACATGGCGTGGCAAGGACAGAGGCACCGCTGTAGTCGGTGAGCGAGCGTATGGAGCTTGGAGGCGGAGGGCGAGGCGCCAGCGACCGGGTCCAACGACAGCTGCAGCCAGTGGGGCGGCTAGCAGCGTACCTTGGCGGAGGATACCTCCTCCCTGCGGGGGACAAAGGCGCCCGAGATACGGGCCAGGCACCGTGGTGGATGGCGACGGCGATGTGCCGGAGTCAGGATTTTTTAAAAGAGAGAGACAAGGGAAGCGGAGTGGAAGCCGCGTTCGACAGGACGGATGGCCGCGTGTAAGCGTTTGCGCTCGGCTATTGGGCGTGGCTAAAGTTTTCCAAACGTGCCGGCACGGCACTACACGGCCCTAGCCCGGCCGTGCACGGCACGCCTTGACACGGTCCGGCAGGCACGGTGTATGAAGCGTGCCGTGCCATGCCGTGCTACCGTGCCGCAAAGCTGGCCCAGGCACAGCCCTAACGCGTCTGAGCCGTGCCTGGCGTGCCATGCCGGCACGCCAGCCCAGCGTGCCCGTGCCGGCCTTGAAACTGAATTCTCAAAAACACTCAATCAACTTAGAATTTCACACGGACAACTTCTAAGTCATCAAAATCATCATAGAATTCAAGGAAAAAACAGCAAGCAAAGAACACAGACAAGTTGTGAAACTAAAACTAATTCAAAAAGGAGCTGTGCAATGGCTGCCTCATTAAAAACCTGTTTAGGTAAAACTCACTCTTGTGAGAAACCCAAAACAGAAAAAGAGTACAGCCAGCTCTAAATATTGTTCATAGGTTCATTACATCCATCATCCAACATTTCCAAGTCTTAACAACTATTACAAAACCATTATATAAATGGGGAACTTAATCAACATCAAGATAAAGCACTTCAAAAACCTTAAGATGTCGAGTAAGATGCTCAGTTCCATTAGCAGAATAAGGAGAGTATTGCTTTTTGCAGTGTTTGCAAATAGCAGCATACCTGACGATATTTTTCTTACCTGGCACCTTCTTGAAAAGCTTGTCAAAATCATCCCAGATAGCAGAGGTAGAAGGCCGATTGGAGCCTGCTACCTCACTGTCGCCCTCAGCACCATCGCCATCGGGATCGGCCGCATCCACATCCACTGGGACCGCATCTTGGTCACAGGGATGGGCATCAGCAGCAGACCAGCCAAATAGCTCGGCGCAGTCATCGCGGACATTGTCCTCTTCATCATCCCCGGTTAACCCGCACATCCGCAGCTCGTCGTTCTGGGAGTGATCAAACTCCCCTTCATCGTGGACGCCTGCGCCCGGGGCCATACTAGCCCTAGCCGTCTCTGGTTCCTCGACGGTTGCATCATTCAAGAACAAAAACAGGGTTATGGATTAGGCATCGATGAGAACGATGGACAGAAGACGGAGGGGATTAGGGTTAGGGTTTGCACTTACCTCTGGAGCCGGAGCGCCGGAAACGACGACGGGATGCACACCCCCGGTACCTCAACGGAGACCGGAGCCCCGGAGGTGGCGGCGGCCGGCGATGAGAACGACGGACAGAAGACGGAGAGGAGTCGAGGATGCCAAGAACGAATCTCAATCGACTCTCTCAGAGAGAAGAGGGAGATTGAGGGCAGAGAGGGAAGGGAAACCAGGGAGATTGAGGGCGGAACCCACTGGATCTGATGTCCCCTTACCCGCGCGGAGAACGCCATGGACATGGCGGAGCAGGGGAACGAGTCGATTGCAGGCGAGCGGGCGAGAGCGAGGAGCGACGGCGAGCTGGCGAGAGCAGACGAGCGAGCGAGGAGCGGCACGAGGGAGATGACGGGTCGAGTGGAGGGGATTAGGGTTGGGAGAGGGGAGGAGGCGTGGGAAGGCCCGCGGCGGCTTGCTTATATACCCCCTCCTCCCCAATCCAACGGCTCTCCCCCCGCCTCCCCAATCCAACGGCTGGAAGCCGTGCTGGCGCCGTGCCGCCCGTTGGAATGGGTCGTGCTCGGGCCGGCACTACGGGCCGCCTCCTTGGCCCAGGCACGGGCACGGCAACGGGCCAGGGCCGGGTTAGGGTCGTGTTTTTCAGCACCGGGCTCGGGCCAGCCCGTTTCACGCGCCCGTTTGGAAAACTTTAGGCGCGGCAGTGTGGCTTTCTCTGAGTAAAAGAAACATGCAATGACTAGGCGTCCGTGAAATTTGGAAGTGTAAATATATAACGGGAAAGATGGTCATCTCCACATGGCTGGATTGTGAAAAAGATAAAAATAAATTAAAAATAACAAAATGGCAGGATAATCAAAGTAGCACCCTTATTTTGGGCAAATTGGCGAATCCAGTGGTCAGGATGGCAAATTGGAGAAGCCTAATCTTTGAACCGGCAAACATTGGGCTTCGAAAAGCAAATTTTATTTAAAAAAATGAAAAAGAAAGTAGTGTGTGACACAGGAAAAATAGGCCAGGGGCATAAACATAGATAACACATATTCTTTGCCGCCTCTCCACTCAAACGACATGGCTGGCGCCATGATATTCCTTGCACCCTCGCAGCGCCATTCCAGGCCGGCTTTGCTTCACAATTCACAAGTTGACTAATTTTCTTTGCGAACGCCGAACATTTTGAGATCCGAGCTGAATGCATAGGCTAACACTAAACCTAACATGTAATTGTATTCTAGGGCGGCGGCTACAGAGCTGGCTGGCGGGGGACCAAGAGCAACAGGGCGCATGCAAAGCAGCACTCAGGCCTGCCCAAATTAAAACCTGTTAAATTTGCTTGCCTAAGATTAAGTGGCCGGAGCGCTCCGATCGTATAGTACTTGGGGAACACGCAGAGATTGGGCCATGATCCTCACATCTGCCTTTTCTGAGACGTGCTGGGAGAGAGCTAGCTACATCATATTCACTCACTCACTCACCATATTTTATCTGAGATTTGTCGCTGTCTTCTTAGCTTTATCTCCCATTATTACATGCATGTTGGAGGCTAATAATCTTTCCCTAATCCAACGGTTTTGGGCAGAACGTGCTGGGATTGGATCAAAGAAAGCCCTTTTTTGGAACGTGTAGGTACTGTGTTATATTGGTGGCAGTGGCACGCGTCCTATAGCTCTTGGTGGAACAGCTGAATGGGTGTCGTAATGCTTGTTTTTACTCTAGTTTTTGCAGCAGGTCGCAACACTACGCTGCAATCTTGTCTCTGTTCGGATGGTAAGCGCAAAGAGTTTGTCCTGAAAACTATTCTTTTTCCGAGAAAGTTTGTCTCTAACCTCCACCATTTTGGGGGGCGTCGCTTTGCGAGATTTTATTCTCCAAATCTGTTGGTAGCTTTTCTCTGAACATGCTGGATCATAACCATGCTTTTTTTATGGAACACTGGTTATTATTTAGTTTTGCACTTTCGCGGCAAATATTTTACTACTGCTACATATACTACTTGCGGCTACAATAACATGCAGAGTGAGTGAGCATTAGCTTAGTGCTTGTTCCATCATCCATAAACACATGACTGAACTGGTGTACTCCCATTGAGCTGCATGCTTGCATGCGGATCAAAATTCAGAAATACTCTACTCCCAAAAGGTCAAGATAGGTGCTGCCGAAAAAAGAAGAAAACATAAAGCAGAAATGTCTAGTTAGCTAGCAAAGCTAGTCATAATTAGTACTAATTACGACTAGCTTTGCTAGCTAACTAGACATGTATGGAGTACACATTTCAAGTACCGAGGATTTAGAGACTTTCACCGTCTTAAGCGGGAGACACGGGACGGAAATTAAACCGCTGACAGGGAACATGATTATTTATTGACATTTGAAATCTGAAATCAGTTACTGTTGCTGGCCACCACAACGTTGGAAACTTTGCTTGCGAAGCACAAATTCACAGTGAATTTTGCTGTCACAGCGCAGTACTCTACTTTGCAAGATACAAGATTGATACCGACTGAACCAGAAAAACTCACGCTGGCGCACTGCAATACTCTGGCTCGAGTCGACAGTGCACCAACATCTGGGGGTCAGCTTGATCGGGACCTGGAGGAAGCCGCCACACCCGTTCATCACATCGCCCATTGACACGGCAGGTCGGCAGCGACTCACGCCGTCACCCTCGCCGGACACCCGCCTCCAGCCTCCGACAGCTTGTCCCACATCAGGTCGATCTGGACCGTCCAAGGTTTCCTCACACACGTGCTGCCGCGGCCCGGGCCGTCGGATGCCCGGTCCCGGGGCACCCGCGCCTTGTACAAATAGACCCGCGTGGCCGTCGAGCAGCCGCGGCTGCCCAGTCATTCTACTCGAGGTCTCGAGCTGTGCCAGCCGCGGCCAGAGAATAGTAAAGTCCACAAAGTGATAACCCGTCACGCTCCAAATGCAGCTTCTTCCGCGCCTCTGCATGGCCACGGGCACCGGCACCGGCGACGGAGACAGGGAAGGGAACGGCAACAGCAGCAAGTTGGGCACCGCGGTGTCGTCCTCCTCGTCGACCGTCTCCACGTCGTCCGCCGCGGCGGCAGCCGTGTCCGAGGCGTCGTCGTCCTCGACGTCCCTCCCGTCGCTCCCTTCGCTCTCTTCAGCGACGAGCGCCAGCCTCGCCGCGTCCTTCGCCCACGTCACCACGCTGCTCCCTCTGTCCGCGTCGTCCGCTGCCGTCGTGGCGGCGGCGGCGGGGGACTCCCTCCACGACGGCCTCGTCGTCGTGGCGCGGCCGGCGTGCGTGGCGCTCCACGACCTGTCGACGCTGGAGGCGACCTCCACCTCCGACGCCGCGGACGCCGCGGCGGCCGCGGGCTCGGTTAAGTGCGTGGCGCACCTCCACGGCGGCGGCGACGCGGCGGCCGCCGCCGTGACGGGGCACCAGGACGGGCGGCTGCGCCTGTGGCGGGTATCCTCGCGCTCGCCGGCCAGGCTCCGCCTCGCCGCGGCGCTCCCCACGGTATCCGATCGCCTCCGCCGGTTCCCCGTCCCGTCCAACCACGTGACCGTCCGGCGCCACCACCGCCGGCTCTGGATCGAGCACGCCGACGCCGTGTCGGGCGTGGCGGCGTCGGCTGACGGGCGCCTTCTCTTCTCCGTGTCCTGGGACAAGACGCTCAAGGTGTGGGCGCTCCCGTCGCTCCGGTGCCTGCAGTCGCTGCCGGCGCACGACGACGCCGTGAACGCCGTGGCCGTGGCGCCCGACGGCACCGTGTACACGGCCTCCGCCGACAAGCGCGTCCGCGTGTGGGCGCCCGTCGGCCGCCCCGACAACAAGCCCTCGCCACCGTCGTCCCGGCGCGGCGCGCGCGGCGGCAAGAAGCACCACCAGCAGCAGCCCGGCGTCTACCACCTGGTCGCCACGCTGTCCCGCCACACGGCGGCAGTGAACGCCCTGGCCGTCGGGTGCGCGGGCCAGGCGCTCTACTCGGGCGGCAACGACCGGTGCGTCTTGGTGTGGGAGCGGGAGGACAGCGCCAGCCACATGGTCGCGGTCGGGGCCCTCAGGGGCCACCGCAGGGCCGTGCTCTCCGTCGCGTGCGCGCCGGGCGGGCTGGTCGTCAGCGGGTCCGCGGACCAGACGGTGCGGGCCTGGCGCCGCGCCGCGGACGGCAGGGGCTACGGGTGCGTCGCCGTGATCGACGGCCACGACACCGCCGTCAGGTCCGTCGCGGCGGCGCCTGTGTCGATCCAGAAGCGGTCCCGGGAGGGCGGTGTAGACGGCGGCGACGAGGAGTGGAAGGTGTGCAGCGCGAGCTTCGACGGCGAGGTGCGGGTGTGGTCGCTGCGTGTGTCGGGTTTGTAGTAGGTACGATTTGGCGCGATCTTTTGACGTAGGGCAGCAGTGTATTTTTTTTTCCTTACTACACTGTCACTATACACCAAGTTTTGGTTTGGCTTTTGAATACGGCACGCCGTCGTATTGTACTGTACGTTTGTGCAGATACAGAAGAGAGTGTTGAGTGTCTAGCTACATTAATTTTTATGTTCTTGCAAATTTGTTGAGAAAATTCTATATTTTTTTTCACCTGTGGTTTACAGTTTACTACCTTTCGTAGATTTTTACCGCTTCTGAAAATTGTTTATCGACAAAAGTGAGCAAGACAGCAGGAAAACATCCCGGTTGCTTGTTTAGGTCGATGTTCCGCTGTCGATCGTTCCTTTTCAAAAGTAAAAGGGAAACAACTATCCGACTGCCATCTTATCAGTCAAAGGCAAACTAGCTGTGGCCTGTGGGGAGTGAGCACGCAAACCGGCAAACGCATGAAAGAAAGCTGAAGATGTGAGCCTGCACTGTAAAGCGGCGTTGCCTATCGCTGGGGGGAGGATCATCTCGGCCTGCAGGTGAGGACGTGAGGTGAAGTCGTTCTCACTCCCACGCTAGTGGTAGTGGCGTGGCTGATTGGGGTGGACGTGAGCACATCAGCCGACGATCTAGCGGCTAGCCGTCTCCTCTGCTGGGCTTGACTACGATAACAAGATTCTGTCACCTTTCTCAACGAGCTAATCATCCATACCATGCTTCGCATTATGTTTCGCCCTGTTCAGCTTCACACTCAATTTTGCCGCCGGCCGCTACTGCTTCTCGAGCATCAAATGAAAGTTCTGATTGTAGTAATTCTTTATGAACTTCATTTATCTCAATGCCTTTTGCATCTTTTTTTGAAGATAAGTTTGCTCAGGATAAGAGTTTCGAGTTTACTGTGGCTTGGTAATATTACTTGATTACATTTGAACACATGTATTGGTCTTTTTTGGATAACGCCAGAATATTACTTAATTAAGAACATCATCTGCATACGTGGACAAAAATTATTTAATGTACACAGTACATGTGCCATAAATTTTTCTTTAAATTAAAACTGTTAGATTATCAGAAAATCTAATGATACCTTGATTTACAGGCCTTTTGGGTAAAAATGAACTTATTTAATACTTGTATATATATCGTAAATTCTATGTTTGTTAGGTCAGTCTCAATAGGGTTTCATTGGGGGGTTTCATGCACATTAAATAAAGTGTCACATCGAGTTTTTGCATGAAACGAGAAGGAGAGAGAAGGGAAACGTTTCATCTCCACGAAACGTATCGGCGTCGTTTTCAAGACGTCGGAAACCGGACGAAACTCCGATTGAGCTTGTTCGGTCGTTTCATCCCGTGGAGAGACCGCCACTGCATCGCGTGGACGAGGCCGCCGCTGCGCCGCTAGTGCGAGCGCGAGCTCCACCACGGCCGCGAGCCGACGCGGGTACGGCAGAGCCGGGCGGCTGCCGGTGCGAGCAGAGCCGGACGGGTGCGGGCGTCACTGCCTCCACCGCAGTCGCGGGCTCCGCACGAGGAAGCAGGGCGCGCCGCTGTCGTCGGCGAGGGCTCCGATGCCGCGGGCTCCTTCGCCGGGCGCCGTCGAGGAAGCAGGGCGTGAGGTCCGCGGCCTCTGGCGCGACCTCCGCCGGCCTCTGGCGCGACCTCCGCCGAGCGCCGCTTCGGGGGCGCGAGCGCGCCAACCGCAGGCGCGGGTGCGAGGGGAAAAGAGCTGCCGGGAAGAGAAGGAAAAGGGAGAGAGACACTGGTGGGATCCATAGAAGGTTAAATAACCCTATGAAACTGTATAGTGAAACTATTCATTGAGAGAGATCTGTTTCATGTTAAGTTTCGTTTTTTTTGAAAACTAGGAGGTGAAATCATACAGTGAGACCGGCCTTAACGGGACATTCCGAACATGGCGCCGGCAGGCTTTGGCAAGCATCTCCATTGTCAGCATTAGTACCGAGGATCATTGTTAATTAATGTTATCCTTTCGGTTGTTGTTGTTGTCCAGTTGTCCACTGGCGCGGTTAACCGAAGAAACAAGCTGCGTATCTGCTGCAGATACTTTGGCAGGAGCTGATGACTGCATGATGAGGTGGATGACAATTGAGTTGACACATGTATATTTGAAAACAGCATCCATGCAGATTTGTGGCACATCACCGATATACTCCCTCCCTGCCTAAATAATTATCGTGGTCGGTGCACGTACCGCAAGTTTGACTTAATTTGTAAAAAATACGTGTAACATTTGTATCTTCAAATAAATTTATTAAAAAACTATATTCAAAAATCTTTCCAACGATACTAAATAGTTACCATAAATATTAATATTTTTAATAAATTGGCTCCATTCGGCTGGAATTATAAGCCGGCTGAAAAACACTGTTGGCTGATTTTTTGTGAGAGAAAAATACTGTTCCCGCTGAAAAAACAAGCTGAATAAGACGGATTATAAGCCAGATGAACAGGGCCAAATACTGAATCAAAGTTGTTTCTCGGAAAGCGAAAATAATAGATACTTAGGGACTGAGGGAGTACCTATGTTATGTATAGGGAATTATTTTAGGGACTCTATATTTATACATGTTAGAAAAAAGGATAAACAAATATTAGAAACTACTCCATCTATTTTAAATTATAAGTCGTTTTGATTTTTTATGGATATTACTTTTGGTATATAGCCTTTTTTGGTACGTAGATTTTGACGCAGAGAGTGGGAGTAGTATCATTTTTTTTTGACAACTTTAACGTGGGGATAAATCCCCACCTGATTTTATTGATTTTTTTTTACGACTGCATTTCTCCTTTTCCATAACTGCCAGCAGCAGCAGAGGGTGACAAACGCACTGTATTGGTCGTCAGATATACCTCTGATCTTCTGAATGCTGTGCCAGTTCTTGCACTGAAGATTGGCGCTTGGCTATAAGCCGATTGCTGACCAGAACTGAACAGCTATAGGACACTGCAAAATTATGTGATCCGGCATCTCATCATCCGCTCCACAGATCGAGCAGGCTGGTGATTCAACAATCTTCTTACGATATAAGTTGGACCGGCATTGGATTCTCCCTTTGAGAAGTAGCCAGAAAAACAGCTGCACTCGCTGCGGAGCAGTGTTCTTCTAGATGAAGGAGGATATGGATAATTTTCCTGCCCTTTAGCCTTGAGCAGCCGATAGATGGCAGATGTATCCAGTTTATCTCTTGTGCGGCTGAAGGCAGATAGTCGCGTGTCCGGCTGGTCTGATAACGTCGATTGTTGAATTATAACATTCAGCTCTTGAAGTTCCTGCTGTGCTTGACTTGATAGGTGGTTCACAAAGCATCCCTGGAGGTTTGAGCTGCGCTTGCTGCACCGTGCACATCTTCCTGATGCAATGGGAAATGATTCTTGGGAGTCAGTCCGGAACTCCTGATCTCAAAATTAACAGGCAGTTTAGTTTAGTCTGGGCGATCGAGCCGGGCTAGTAGCTGTTAGCTTAGCTAGGCGACAAACTGAGAGTGTCTTGCAGAGTGTTGCATAGAGTTTAATTAAGCGTTGCGCTGATTAGACGTTGACAGAGCTAGGAGGTCGCTGCGGTTGGCCGAATCCATGGAGCAGTGCAAGAGTGGAAATGGTTTTTTAAGCTCGCGCCTCCACTAAATCACGTCTCCACGTTCCTGTAATCACATATTCTAATTTGATTAGTTCTTCGTGTTCAAATGTTGTTGAGATACGACAAAGTGTTTAGGCTTTTAATTCGAAAATCGATATGGTGGGGGCGTGGGCAACTTAATTGCTAAATGCAATGTACGTAGTGGAGTGTCAGCTAAGGTTAGCGATTATTGTGTGTCTAAAGTCACAACCACTACAAACCATCTGATTCTATTTGCTCTGTTAATTCAAGACAGGTACGAACAGTGTGCATATCTTCAACTAGTACTTCCTCCATCCAGAAAAGAATATAATTATGGGATCCGTATCGGCCAAAGTAGCTCAAGTTTAACCAAATTTATAGCAAATAGTATTAATATTTATGTCTCTAAATAAATTTATTTTAAAAATATATTCAATGACTAATCTAATGATACTAATTTGCATCATGAATGTTAGTATTTTTTTATATAATTTTGGTCAAAGTTCAAATTGATTGACTTCTCGAGAAGCAAGAATTGAATTCTTTTGTGGACTGAGGGAGTATGTATCAAAACAAATGTGTCAAGGCAAATACAAAAACTGAATGTGGACTCTAGGTAGCTATTTAATTATCTGCCTGCGCAAGTACACAATAACCAATAACTAGCAGGAGAGAATAATAGTCGGTGCGTGGGGGACTGGGGACATACAAAAATGAGGAAATGGACATGTCTGAGAGTTCTTCAATTTGTCTCTTTTTTCGTTCCATATCACATTTTGATAATGCGTGTGAGAGAAAATGTACTTAATGAAGCGCTCGTTTGCACGGATATACTATACTTCTAGTATGCTACTACGCTCACAATGCAATCGTATATAAATAAAGCTATATATAAAAGGCCACAACAAAATGGAAAAGAACCGGTCTGACCAACATAAATGTGAAAGGATTGAACGAATGCAACTGTTTCTAAAATGTCAAGGTCGGCAAGGCAGCCTGGAAGAAGTTGATCGAGCTGGTACTGTACATGATTCCAAGATTCCATGTCAGTGTCAGAAACAAGTGGCCGGGCGGTTTTGGGCTGAAACCTTAAAACCACGTCCACTCGTGCGTGGTTTCAACAGAGCTGGGAAAGGTGCAAGGTGCATGCAAGCAGGCTTGAACACGAACAGAGCAAGCCACGGCCACGAGTTAGCTGAGCCGACTACCCGTAACTAACTACTACCTCCGTTCAGAAAAAAACACAATTCTGAACAAGCGCTATGTTCAGGTTCGATTGTACTTTTTTTTAACGGAGGAAGTAAGATCCGTTATAAAAAAAACTAAGATCGTGGGCACGCATGCATTTACATCCAGAAATTGATGTACTAGTATCCTGGTGTTGGCACATGGAGCGAGCCTGGGTACTTGGAATATTCGGCCATGTCATTAGCTAGCTCAACTGGATTAGCAACTAGCAAGTCTTGTCAACATATTTTAAAAAAAAAGCAAGTCTTGTCAACACAGCTGCTTGCATGCATGTGTGTCTGTGTGTATGTCCAGTCTATGTAGTAGTTCATGGCCTGGTGGTCCGCGACGACTGGCGTTGGTTGATCGGTTGCGATGCGGCTGGATAGGCATGAGATAGCCGTAGCCCGCCGATCGACCTCCGCGTGAATGGATTGAGACGACGCCAAACAAGGTAGAGACAGCCGCCGTCTGCCTGTCTCCAGCAGATGTGTACTAGTACTTAGACCGTCAGCGCCGGAAGATGGTAAACCATACTGCAGTATCTTTTACCGGTCGAAAGGCCTGCACCGATGCTGTAAAACGTCCGATATCCGGTGCTATTACTTCAAATATAGAGGAGCTCGCGTACGATAGCGGATGAACCAAATGCATAGTACGCCGGTCCCACCATGTGCGCACGTGAGAGGAGAGGAGAGCGGTGGGAGCATCAGCGGTGGGCCCTACGTTTTCAAGTTACTAAAAAATATTATAACTCACAAACTAAAAAGTCAAATTAAATTCCGATTACACCATTAAATTCGTTTCAATAAATTCTTCAAAACTAGATCCCACATGGATATATTTAGATAAAGTGATAAGTGAGTCTCATAGTAGATAGAGGATGATATAGAGAATGGATGAGTGCGGAGAAACTGTATATTTTGTGATGACTAAGATGGAATATTTCTTTTAGAGGATGAATATAGAGGTTGAAGAGTACGGGTAGTCTTACTCCCTCTGTCCTCACAAGAATGAAATTCTAGAACAATATCTTATTTTAGTGCACCAAGTTTGACCAATTATAAATAAAAAAAATATAAATATTTATAATATCAAATAAATATTATTAGATTAATTACGAAATGTATTTTTATAATAAATTAATTTAGAGTTATAAATGTAAATACTATTTACTAAAAATTTAATCAAACGTAAAATACTTTAATTAGCACGCATACCATAGTTTCATTCGTTTCCGGAAAAAGGCAGTACTTTTGTTCAGCAGCATGATGCATGGTAGGTCCAGGTCCATGCATGTGGGGGATGACGAGAACGAGTGTTGCCTCTCCTCTTCCCTGCAGGCTGCAGCTAGCAATATCGCAGTAGGCCATGCATGGCGAGTTGGCGAGCAGAAGAAGAAAAATATCGTAGCTACTCTAGTCTAGTCACCTAACCTAATATCGTAGCTCTCCAGGAGTAGTGACGACTAGCACTAGCTTAGGGTGTGAGTTCAATAACATAAAGGCCCACCATGCTTGATTGGACTCCATATATCCCCTTTCCTGCCTTCTCGCACGCTCAAGCAAGTCGATCCTCGATCGAGAGCAAGGAACAAGAAATGCATCCAACTGCCTGCTCGCTGTAGCTGCTGGTGCACGAAATCTCCTTATACGATTCTTGCACCAAACTGAGGCCAACCAGCGTGGCCAAGTCGCGGGCCGTTCCCGGCCGTTGGATCGGCCGGCCGGCCGGTCCAGATCGGGAGTTTTCCCAGTCATTTTGCAAAAAATCTCTCGAACTTTAGCGAAATCAACCCGCAGTCCAGAGTCTCTCCCATAAAATCTTCCATAAAACCCCTCGAACTTTATCGAATTCAACCCGCAGTCCAGGTCGCCCTCCCTCCCCACTCAGGCCTGCTTTTCACACGAAATGGGCCTTCGTGGGCCGAATTTGGCCCGACGCCGTTTTCCTATTTTCCATTGAATTTATTATTTACCTAATTCGACTGTTTTTTTAAACATAATAAATCAAATAAAAATCATAAATATGCCAAATCAAGTTTGTTAAACTCTACACATCTAGCACTGCACTGTAAACACAATACATCACATATTTTAGTGAAATTTAATTGCTAAAGCTATAGATCTACATTTCTCTAGAGTTTTCTATAAATAATTAATAGAGTTAGTTTCTTTATTCAAATTACTACAAATTTCATGATCCGAGGGCAAATTCTCCTCGTTTCACAGTTACAATAAACTTTCTGCTACTTATGCTCCTCTCTCGTTAATAAATAATTTAACCCCTTCTTTCTCAATGAAAAATATATATATAAAAGGACCATTTAAAAACCCAAAATAACATATAAATAAAATAATACCTTCATGATGATAAACTATCCAAAACATACAACAAGTACAACAATATGCTACAAACCATGACATATATATATACACAGATGTCTACGTACAATTAAATTTACTGTACATATGAAACAAAGCCTATACAATATTAATAGTTAATGAATTCATTTCATAACAAATAATTATTTGCTGCGGAAAATATGAGTCCTACTGGCCATAAGCGGCAACGCCGCGATCTTTTCTAGTAGCTGTGATTTACTCTACCATCATGTACTTGAAACGACCGCAGCCGCAGAAAGCTCAAGTGATGATGGCGCGCGTTTGGTCAACTGTCAGACAGTGCTGCTGTGTCTGTGTGCCCCCGCCACCGGGGAGCAGAGCAAAGCCAGCGGACACGGGAGTTCGTAGGTCCCGCGGGCCCATCAATGAGCACGATGACTGGAGCAGTACAGCACGTCGAAAACTTCTTCACACTCGCCTGAACTTATTAGCCTGATTTATCAGTCATGGTATAATTTTTTTCTATAACAAATTAGCTCCAGCTGATTTGTCACCCGCAGAAACCACTCCTCGCGAGCTAGCGGGCGATCGCCGAACGATACGGGGACAGGGTGCAGAGACCTGAGCCTGACCTTCGAGAAGGACGCAGCTCCAACCGCTACAGCGTCCTGCTCCGCGCCGTCGTCCCGCTTCTTTCCAGTACTGTTTCGCGTGTTGATGTGCAGCTGTTCATGCGGTCCCTGTGTGATGCCAAGTTGCACTGCATTGCATTGCCATTGCATGCACGCGTTTGACTGCAGAAGATCTATGGTGTATGGTCCTTTTTTGGTAGCTAGCTTAGCTGTTCTTGAGCAGTTTATGGATCGCGATTCAGATGATGAATGAACCGTGGTGTCTGCCAATGTTGTTTTTTTAACACGTCGACATCGGGGGTACTATACCAAAGGAATCGGAGCTGTCAACCATTTGAGTTGTCTGAAACTTTCACTGCCCATTTATATGTCGCAAATTACCCGTAGTGGTAGTGCCCTAAGGATTATTACCGGTTACTTAGGGGGTGCAAATCACTAATACTCCTCCGTATACAAAGAATGCAACTATGGTGTTTGTACCTGTTAAGGTTGTCTAAGTTTGACCAACACATTTGCGTCTCTAAGTCGGTTTATTACGAAAGTATATTTCATAACGAATCTACTGTTATTATTTATTTTGTATCATAAATGTTAGTATTTTTTTATATAAATTTGAAAGCATTTGGTTTCTCGAAATGTAAGGATTGTATTCTTTTGTGAATAGAGAAAGTACTAGTACACTGTCGGCTAGGGCACAAGTCATAAATTCCTCAACTATCAATGCAGTCCAGTTTGCCACATCAAGCTTGCCCTGGGACAAAATAGTTATGGAGTGTTTGGTTTGGTGAATCAATCCATTTTAGAAAGATGAAGTATCATGAGTCTATTTCTCAAATTAGTGAAATCATTGCATTTCTCATATTAGTACTAACTAGTAAATATGTCTGTGCGATGCAACGGGAGAAAAAGCTATCAAATATTCATAGCAAAAATAGGCAGCTTTTTTGGCTGTTTCTACAGTGATTTATGAGAGGAAATCTTGCAGCTGCAACCGCAGATAAGCTGTAGGCACCACAGCTAAGCAGGCTGAGCAATGCTACATAGCTACTTCCTCCATTCCAAATCCAAATTATAACATGATTTGACTTTTCTAGATACATTAATTTTAGTATACGTCTAGACATAGTGTGTATTTATAAGTGCATAGCAAAAACTATGAATCTATTAAAAATCTCAAAATATTTTATAATTTAGAAAGGAAGGAGTATTTATGTTTTTCCCTTTTTTTGAAATTTGGAAGTTATAAATTATTTGTGACGACTGTAAATAATGTTAGCAATATTATGACAATGTCCAATTAAGCTTGTATTAAATTAAACTATGGCCTTGATAGATCTTTTTCTTCTTTTGCCAAGTACAAAAATATTTGCCCATAGATAATATCTTAAGTTTATAATTTTGTAATATCCATGCATTGGTACATTTAAATCAAGTTTTATAAATTCTTTTAAAAACATGTAAAAAACTGTAATTCAAATTGACAGGTAGTTAGTTAGATATAGATATAGATATAGATATTGCAGTTATAGTCTCACGATCATTGCAAAAACGGTTCATTCATAAACCATGATGCTTGATTGATTTCGGAACAATTCCACTGGCTTGTTGCATGACTCCGCACTTCCCAGCACATCTACTGAACGAGCTCACTCAAGACAGTAAAGTAAATCAATTAATCAAGCACATTTACGTTGGTTAAATCGAATATTCGTTTTGTGTTGCTGAAGAAGGCACGCAGCTGCTACACCTCGCATCAGAATGCCAATCAGATGGTGGCGCCGAGAGCTTGAGCAAAGCACGAAGCAAATGAGCTTGGCGCTCCTGATCGCCGAAGCTACCGCAGCCACGTCGTCGATTGTTTCGCAGTGGTGGCGTCAGTCTGGACTGGTACTCAACGAAAAAGAGTATGTAGCTGTGCTGGGCGCCTGCGACGCCAACGGATCCAAACTTGAGGAGGCACAACCACGCCAAGGCCGACACCACCACGAAAGACGACGCCTTTGCATCTGCCATGGCCGTTGCGCCCTCCTTGATCTATATGGTATGTGAAGAATCGATCTTGACATTTTTCTTGGTCGCTGTGTATAGGTCCTCGACGAATAAGCGTTTAAGTTTGTTTTGTGTCTCGTAGGGAGCCTCTCCCGCCTTGGTTTTATATCTTCGGTCATGTGCATGGCAGGTTTTTTTTGTAAAGGATTCGGCTAGAAAATTTTGAATATGCTTTTGTTTCTAATGATATTGAATCGTTTTTTAAAAATAGAAAACTCTATTGATGGTCGCCAGTCGTGTCCCTGGAATCGGTCAAGAAAAAGCCAAAAAGAATCCTTACTGAAATTGAACTCCAGCATTGACACAGACACGGACTCGACGCACGCACTCAAACATACACGTTTAGTTGGAAGAAATTGGACTTAAGCATGGACACATGCACGGACTCATGTCACACGCGTACTTAACAAAACCGGACTCAAACATGCACGGTTAGTTGGGAAGGGCCGGACAAAAAATGGGGGTGAGAAATTTTACCTTTTTATTATTAGGTATAGATTATTAACTTGTGATAAATATTGTAAGAAACCAAACAAAAAATTACAGAGCGCGATAATGATGGACCATTTCATTTTACAAACCAAACACCCTAAAAATACAAATGGCTCTAGCCTCTAGAGTTAAAGTAAGGCTCCCGGTAAATATCAAAATGTTAGTAGCACGAAGCCCACTGTAAATTTCACATCGAGACGAAGTCCATATCGAAAGCCTACGACTACGTTAACGGCCCACGGAGGTCCGACGCCGCCGTCCCTGCTGCGGTGCTGGTTGCTGCCCCAGTGGCCAGTCCCGCTAGCGCTCCTTCCTTGCGATGCATCCCGCCCTGCCCAGGCGAAATAGCAAGCCGCCATGGACGAAGATGCGACGACGAGCAATTCGTCCGCTGCCGAGACATTCGATCCGGTGCGTTTCTCGCCCGATCCCTTCACCGATTTTTCTTGCGGCTCAAACTCTTTTTATCCGACAAGTTGTGTCGATCTATCTGATTCTGATGACGCGCTTCTGGATTTGAGCAGGACCTGATTCACGCCATATTCAAGCTGGTGTGGAGGCGGCGGGCGGGGAAGGGCGGCGGTGGCAATGAGGACATCAACGTGGAGGTGATTCGTTGGTCCCCCGTAACCTAGATGTTCAGGCTTTTTTTTTTTTTACTGTCCCTTACCCTTCTACTGACCTGTGTGCTTTATTTTCTAATAAATCGTCAGCCTGCTCCAGAGACCTCGAGGAGAAATCGGAGTACAACTGGTAAGCGAGTCTTTTTCTTCTTTACTAGAGCTAGCGGCATGAAATGGTTTCCAGGAAGTGCATGTGTTAGTGCAGTCAAATCAAATGGCTTCAGTTTGCAAAGAACCCGATAGCCAATGTTTCCCCACTTTCTAATGTATCCTCTTGCATGACCTAAGTGTAAGCACCAATAAAGCAAAATCGGTGCTCAAACTTTTGTCTCCCGACTGGCGGCCAGTAAGGCAGTAACATATGCCCATCAGTCAAATTGTTTGGTTAAAAGTTCTTTCAGAAATTACTAAGGGGTCTGCATAAATCCAATTCATAGTAGATTTCTGTATGGCAAGCCAGGCACTTAACAGGTTTGATCAGTCATTCATCAACGAGTCTTCTATTTTCTCTGATTACTAGTTGAACAGTAAACACTTATCTTGATCACCTAGCACACACAAGTTCTTTTAGCTTAGCACCATTTTTCTGTCCAAGTAGATGGCTTTTATACCTTCTAAGTGTGTGCTGTATTGCTACAGCAGATGTAATATCATCTTATTTGGCAATTGCTATATGAAACAGGTAAGACAATTTTACATTGTTCGTCACGAATTGACTTGTATAACCGCACGTACATGCCTCAAGCGTTCAAGGCTGTCTGCGCAAAGCACTGATGCTTAGGTTATGATGTAGAGTCTCATGTGCTACTTGGGGGCACCCATTTAAACATTAGCTGCAAGAAGGCCGTGCCAGCCACCGTAGGCCATCAGACAAATATTTTATTGGCCTTGTTATCAAGTTTTAGTTTGGTTTGATTGTTAGCATTGGAACTGGGTTTGTTAGACATGCACATTGTTTGTTAGCTTGGATGGATTGTAATGAGCAGCTCTATATACGAGGAATGACTGAACTGGGAAATCAAGCTTGAAAGAGCCGCCTCCTTCCCTGTGTTCCATCTAATGCAACTCAAGGGCTTGAGTTGTTTCTCCACCCCGAACCCACAACATCTTGAGTAGTGTTTCTTTTTTAGAAAAAAAACTTCTGTTCTTTTGTCTAGATTGGAACTAGATGGTCTAAGGTTCCCATATACTATGTTAAAACTGGCTTTTAACTTTAGTATTTGTCTTTTTTATGTCTCAGTGACTTAATTCTGCCGGTGACTTGGTAAGACCCTAAGAGTATCAGTAAGATGAAACTTGGTGAACATTTGTTTTTTTTAGCAAAAATTGCAGGTCTGTTTTTTTAAATAAGAGATGAAGAATTGACACTAGAAAGAGTTCGAAAGATGTATTTGACTCAATTACGGTCACCTTTGGTTTCTAGTGGACGATACAGTTCAAAGTAACTCCACTGATTGCATTCTTCTTTTTCATGATATGCTGACATGATATGTTCACCTGACAGCCAATGCAAATGCTCTCAAAGTCAGCTGCGAACTTCTGCAAATATTTGTTACAGGTTTGCACCCCCTAAAAAAGTGTTGCATCACTGCAAGCTAATTATGCTGGGGGAAGCAATTCCATTTCTGTAGCTTAACTGAAATTTCTCTTGCAGAGGCTATTCAACGCTCTGCTTTTATTGCTGAAGCGGAGGATGGTACTGTCATTGAACCCACGCACCTAGAGCGTGTGTTGCCACAGCTGCTCTTAGACTTTTGAAGTACCCCATGGAGCTTCCAAAACCATTTATCTGGGCGAATGCATTTATCTAAGCGTGTCGGTATGAAAGGATAAAGATGCCTGGATTCATCAACGGAATCTTATTGCTGATCCATGTCTTGTAAACACACGCAACTTCTATACCGCTTTAAGGAATTATTACAAATGCTTTTCTTGGAATATTTTTCGTGTTCGTATTGTATTTGACACAACAAAACGCAGCCCGGCCATCATCACCGCGCTGGAGCTCAGAATCCAGGTGATAAATATCTGAGCATGCAGTATTGTCTTGTCTGCTGTAACACGGACTCTAAAGTCTAAAGTGATGACTCTATTTATAAGTACCTTTAGAATCAACTCGACTCGTGCAACGCATAAAAGTATATGTACAATAAAATTTTAGTTGACTCTAGTAGACCTCTCTATTCAGCTCCTCTCCGATTGAGACTAAGGGCGGGTGAAGGCACTGGAGGTGGAAGATGCGCGATAAAGTCCCTGCAAGGTCATCGGCATCCAGGGCGGCGGTCGCGAGGCGGCATGGTGAGAAAGGGTATGAGAAGAAAGAAAGAGGACAAACGTTATGGAAAATAAGGACTATAGCAAGAGCGGTGGTAGGTGGACAGTGAAGACGCCGCCGAGGGCACCCGTGGCCTGGACAACGGCGGAGGCTGGTGTGGTGGGAAGGGAGAAGAGCACCGTATATTGGTAGGCTAGTTTCAATGGGAGTTAAATGTTCCTGTTTCTGTTTATAGGCTTCTCATATGTTGAAAACAGTGTAAACAAGCTTTATCCCGCGCACATTGTTTTTTCGTGACCATTGTTAAAGGGCTAGGATTCACTACTATAATTTTTTTTATTGTAGAGGCGGCTTGGATAAGCGGTGGTTCTCCACAGCCACCTCTACTGTACGGTGCTGGCAGAGCCCCAAACACTAAAAGTTTCATTCCAGACATACCTCATTCGAGACAAACATAGACCATTCCAAACAACAGACAAACATATACCGTTCTGGATAACAGACACCATTGAATACACACACACAACTTATAGATGGTAGCCATATCATGCATTCATGCCATATGCCATCTATAAGTAGTTCCACATAAATACTTAAATATGTCATGATATGGCTACCATCTACAAGTTCCAAATCACTTCCAGCCATCCATCCTTCCAAACACTAACATGTTTGAGACAGACCACTTCACTATCATCAGCCACTACTAACTACTTCTTGTTGTAAACAGAACAACCAACACAACCATTGTCACTTCATTTCTTACGAGGGGCCTTCTTGTCTTTGTGCAAATCTTCTCTGCCTCCTAGTCCTCAGCGATTTGGTTGTATAGTTTGTCGAACATCCTACCTGCTTGGCGCTTCATGATCTCTTTGTGGTTCTGGTCGAAGAGGTCGTTGATGTTGTCCCTCACCAGCATGAGCCTCCAGCGGACGTCGCGTAATCCATCGTCATTCTCTTCGTCAGAATCCTCCTCTTCGGAACCATCGGAACTGTCATCTTCATATTCCTTGGTTTCATCCTCGTCCTCACTCTCAGCAGGTACCTTCATTAGAAAAGTTTGTGGTAAAAACATATATCATTCCTAAGTTTCCATATTCAAGACATAGATATCATCCCTGCCAGAATTTCCTACCAGAACATGTTCATTTTACTGTTGGCATTTAGCACCAAATCACATGTGTTCACTGGTGACAACTAATCTAATGCTCAGACACAAGCATCCTACTAAACCTATTAACATACCAAGCAGCCAGTACAAGCAAATCTAATGCTAACAGACAGTAGAAGAACAAAGTAGCAGATGTAGGACTAGTGGCAGTAACAAAAAAACCCACATTCAGTGAAGTTTGAAGGAAGCAGTGTAGAACCGAGTGTTTAGCATGCTAAGGAAATGGTTTGTTTGTTTGCCTGCACATTAGAAGGAGAGACCAGGAGCGGTGCCAAAGCACAAAACCATAACCAACAAATCCTCAGGCATGTACATAAATCAAAGGCAGAAGAACAATAGCAACAAAAAATACTACTGCCACCTCATCCATACGAATATGTCATCACAGGCCTGCCACAAAATAGTTAGCAGTAACCTTCCACATTCTTTGCCTGCACTTAAACTGGCGAACTGGTGTTCTGTAATTACATTATTAACACAAATCTGTTAACCCAGTAAACATGCATGAATAGAATAAACATGCTAACAGACAATATTAATTAGCTTCTGGCCTTAGATAAATGAAGAAGGACAACTTCAAAAAGGAATCATAGGTGGCATAGCCAAAAAAGCATAATACATTCAATCTGGAAATAACAAGTGGCCTCAAATACATGAAAAGAGCAAAATGATGTGGGACTCACTAGTGGCAGTAACAAAAAAAGATGCTAAGGAAGGGTATATAGCAAGTTATCAACAAATTTTAGTTAAGTTATAAAAAAACCATTACTAACAAATCATCAACGGAACCATTTTTGGACGGAGGCAGCTCACTATGAGAAAGGGAGAACAAGATAACTAGTGCCACCTCATCCATACGAATATATCATCACGGGCCAGAGGATTAAAGGCGGAATAAGAATACCAACAAAAAATACTACTGCCACCTCATCCATATGAATATGTCATCACAGGCCATAGACCGGACAATACCAAAAACCTGTAATCATGCGAGTGAATGAAAATACAATAGATTTCAGTTAAGTTATAGCAGGATGCCAATGGTTATAGCAACAAATTTCAGTTAAGTCATAGCAAGTTATCAACAAATTCCAGTTAAGTTATAGCAAGTTATCAACAAATTCCAGTTAAGTTATAGCAAGTTATCAACAAATTACACTGGTGATTATACCATTCTTTTACTAACTTGTCCTACATAATCATAGCAAGTTAAACAACAAATTTCAGCCATATCTTCTACTTGTGAAAGAATGCAGAAAATTTCAGCCATATCTATCAACATAAATTTAGCTCTACGACTAGGAGCAAGATCGTAGGCTGTAATAATATCGTCAGTATTAATTGATGCAGCTAATTCCTTCTCAATATAAATCACCTCGCAGAAATCCATCTCCCATTGTACATCGTTGACGTGTCTTCGCAAGTTTCATAGCTGAAAAGCATCTTTGGGTAGTTACAGTTGATACTGGAAGAGTTAATACTAATCTTAACAACTTGTCCACCATAGGATAAGATGAATATTTACCTGTTTTAAATAGTTCACTTGTTAGATTAGCCAGTATTGATAATTCCTTTAGTTCTGGATGGTTGCGTACATCAATTTGAAAATGTGGCAGCTGACACTCTAATTGAGCTCTTTTTTGACTTGAGAAATTAGCAGGATAATATTTTTCCACCAGAGTGCATATATTATCTATGTTGAATGTGTCCAGCCTAGGATCCAAAGAAGCACAAAGGATCCGCTGGACATGTCCGCCACTTGAGCCCACTCGTTTCTGGGGAAGGCCCTCAGTGTGAATAGATAAGGTACACATGAATTAACTGGAATGATAAATTAAGTGAAACCTTACTCTATGACTCGATCTACCCCTGGTCATCGTTGTTAGCTGGCTTAGCTAGAATTGTAGACTAATAATTCGTGCCATTCTTGCAATAATGATTCTTTTATTATTTTTAAGTCTTAAGCTGCTATGAGAATACACGGCAGTTGAATGATAGATCGATTTGTTTAAGCAAGCATGCCACTCGCAGTGATTCTTTTATTAGGAGCGGAAGTATGAAACTGCTAATGAAATTGGTAGTTCATCAGCATATAGTAATTTAAGTAAGCAACAGGAGAAGTTGGAACAACTATTAGCGTGTGTACTCTGCAGACTAACCAGCAGCTACAGGAAGGTGTTGGGTTTCGTAGTTCATCGGTTTCGTCAGATCGGGATTCTTTACAGTAGGAATGGCGAGATCCAAGTTTCCAGTAGATGTAACAAACCCTAACACATCTCCTACTAGAGAGACAGAGAGGGAAACGGTAGAGGTCGCAAACCATCCATGGAGGTAGTGGTCGGAGCAGTCGAAGCACTGGCCAGGGTCTCGTTCGCCGGAGGAGCCATCAGTACGGCGACGGTCGGAGGAGAAGGGAGTCGATGCAGTGAAGACGGTGGCGGCTTCCCGTCACTGGCTGCGCCCCTCTCGGATCGGGATCGGGAATGTCGGTGGGAAGTGGCGGCTGAGGTGAACCTCGTGTCCAGAGCCGGCCGGCCCCCCACCTCTATATATAGCGCAGTGTGACGGGGGCCCACCAACCATATAGGGTTGGGCGCCCCCGATCAGGGCGCGAGAAACAAGGCCCAAAAGGCCGTTGGGCCTAATGGTGGGAGATCAAAACCTAACATTCTCCCCCTTGATCTCTTATCATTTTCTTCGTTCTTTAATTTCATATTCAATCTTTCGATTCATATTTTTCTTGCTTCTATCCTATTCTATTGCAGATTAGTGCATTGAACTGTTTCATCGTCACAGCAATTAGTGCCGTTAGACTAACAGCCACAACACATTTCTCTGTTTTGGAATGAACTTTCTTCTGGGCCCTTCGTATGTTCGGGAATCATAGGCTTTCCTTTAAACCCATGCCGGCTACGTGTTCTCTGAACACGTTGGGTGGTAAGCCCTTTGTGAGCGGATCCGCGAGCATTTTCTCTGTACTTATATGCTCAAGATTTATTATATGATCCCAAACTTTATCTTTCACAACATAGTACTTTATGTCAATGTGTTTGGCAGCACCACTTGACCTATTGTTGTAAGCATATTGTACCGCTGGGTTGTTATCACAATACAACCTCATCGGTTCATTTATATTATCAATCACTTTCAATCCGGGTATGAATTTCTTTAGCCAATTCACCTGCCCTGTTGCCTCATAGCATGCTACAAACTCGGCATACATTGTCGAGGATGTAGTTACGGTTTGTTTGGAGCTTTTCCACGATATAGCCCCTCCTGCGAGAGTAAATATATATTCTGACGTGGATTTTCTTTCTTCTCCCGCATAATCAGAATCTGAATACCCCTCTATCTGCAGGGAATCAGATCTTCTATACGTTAGCATGAGGCCTTTCGTACCCTACAAATAACGCAGGACTTTCTTCACCAATTTCCAATGTTCTATTCCTGAATTCTTCTGATATCTGCCAAGCAACCCGGTGACAAAAGCTAAGTTAGGGCGTGTACACACTTGAGCATATTGTAAACTTCCAACTGCTGAAGCATACGGTACCGCTTTCATTCGATTAATCTCATATTCGTTCTTGGGACATTGATGTTCCCCAAATCTATCGTCCTTGACAATAGGAGCAGGTGAAGGACTGCACGCATGCATACTAAATTTCTTCAGAACCTTTTCTATGTATGCCTTTTGTGATAATCCTAAAACCCCCTTTCTCCTGTCTCGATGAATCTCTGTTCCCAAAACGAACGAGGCCTCACTGAGATCTTTCATATCGAAGTTTGAGGACAAGAATTTCTTCGTTTCCATTAGTAGATTCACATCATTACTAGCAAGCAGGATATCATCCACATACAAAATCAGGAATATGTACTTTCCATTCTTGAATTTTGCGTAAACGCAATTGTCCTCAACATTTTCCTTAAACCCAAAACCTTTTATTGTTCTACCAAATTTCAAATACCACTGTCTTGAGGCTTGTTTCAATTCGTAGATTGATTTCTTTAGGCGGCATCCCATATTTTCTTTTCCTTTTACAACAAAACCTTTCGGTTGTGCTATATAAATATTTTCTTCCAAATCCCCGTTAAGGAACGCCGTCCTTACATCCATTTGATGTAACTCCAAATCGTAGTGGGCTACAAGCGCCATTATAATTCTGAAGGAATCTTTATATGAGACTGGAGAAAACGTCTCATTGTAATCAATTCCCTCTCTTTGCGTAAAACCTTTCGCCACAAGTCACGCTTTAAATCTTTCTATATTCCCTTAGGAGTCATATTTTGTTTTATAGATCCATTTACAACCTACTGTTTTGGCTCCCTTAGGAATAATTTCCAAGTCCCAAACTTTGTTGGTACTCATTGATTTCATTTCATCTTCCATGGCCTTAAGTCACTTTGATGAGTGGTCGCTTCTCATGGCTTCTTCAAATGAGGTGGGATCATCCCCCATCTGAAATTCTTCTGTTTCA
This sequence comes from Saccharum hybrid cultivar R570, assembly GCA_038087645.1. Taxonomy (NCBI): domain Eukaryota; kingdom Viridiplantae; phylum Streptophyta; class Magnoliopsida; order Poales; family Poaceae; genus Saccharum; species Saccharum hybrid cultivar. Next base: position 18,896,119 of record JAQSUU010000534.1, on the reverse strand, counting down.
TAAACTTCATAGTCATTAGAAATAGCTGACCTTCTTGTTCTTTGATACCTTCTAGGGGCCTCTGGCACTTGTTCCACATTGGGCTGTTGTTGTTCTTCCTCATGTGCGACATTTGGTTCTATAGGTTCCTCAAGGACAACCTCCTCAAAGACAGGTTCCTCATGTTCATTTATTATCGCCACGGGAGAACTTGCAACAGGTGTTGGCACTATAGTGTCCTGCACTGTCGGCTCAACAACAACAGGTAGCGTAAAGAATGGTTCTTCAACCATCGGAGTGGGTACATGTACCCGCTTCTCCTGTAGGCTTATTTCTCGTGCTAACATGCTCCCCCTGATCATGTTATCCTCTAAGAACACAATGTGTCTTATTTCTACAATCTTCGTATGTCTGTCAGAACAATAAAATCGATATCCTTTCGATCTTTCTGGATAGCCAATAAAATGGCAGCTGACTGTCTTGGAGTCTAACTTTCCTATGTTTGGGTTAAACACTTTTGCCTCAGCTGGACAGCCCCACACACGCAAATGGTTAAGTGAGGGTTCCCTTTCTGTCCATAATTCATACGGTGTTTTAGGCACCGATTTGCTTGGTACTCGATTAAGTATGTGAATGGCGGTTTTCAGTGCCTCCATCCATAAACTAATCGATAAAGTAGAGTAACTTATCATGCTTCTTACCATATCCATTAAGGTACGGTTACGTCTTTCAGCCACTCCATTCTGCTGAGGCTCCCCCGGTGTGGAGTACTGAGCGACTATGCCATTTTCCTGTAGAAACTTTGCAAACGGTCCATGAATTTGGCCATATGGGGTATGTCACCCATAGTACTCTCCACCTCGGTCTGATCGTACTATCTTTATTTTGTTATCGTGCTGATTTTCAACCTCAGCTTTAAATATTTTGAATTTATCCAATGCTTCTGATCTTTCTTTAATTGGATAAATATAGCTATAACGAGAGTAGTCATCTGTGAATGTTATAAACGAATCATAACCATCCACACTTTTCATAGGAAATGGACCACATATATCAGTGTGGATTATTTCTAAAGTTCCTGCGCTTCGTTTGGCATTTTTCTTAATTTTCTTGATATACTTTCCTTTGATGCAATCAACGCATTGTTCTAAATCTGAAAATTCTAAGTGCGGAAGAATTGATTCTTTAATCAGTCGTTCCATTCTCCCTCTCGAAATATGGCCCAAGCGATAGTGCCATAATTTTGAAGAGGCATCATCAATTCGCTTCCGCTTCTTAGTTACATTCGCAGATGGAGAATCATTCATATTCTCATCGCATACATTGTTCGCATTTTCATCAAGAGATAATAAATAAAGCTTGTCTTGTCGAAAGGCAAGACCAACACATTCATTTTTGACAAGTATCTTACATTTACCATTACCAAAATGACAATCAATTCCATCATCATCAAGTTTCGAAACACTTATCAAATTTCTACGCAAAGAGGGAACATAAAGTACTTCTTTAAATCTAAGTACAAAGCCATTATTCAATTCTAAAGATAAATCTCCAATCGCTTCTACATTGGCTTGCACTCCATTTGCAACTTTAATCGTTCTTTCTCCTCTTTACAAGGTTCTCGTCCCACTTAACCCCTGTAAAGAATTTTACAACATGAGTAGTTGCTCCTAAATCAACCCACCAAGTGGATTTAGCATAACATAAATACAGGGATTCATCTACAAATGTAATAAATTCATCACCTCTCTTTAGTAGAGATTTCAGGAAGTCTGGACAATCCCTCTTGTAGTGTCTCTTCTTGAAGCAGTGCTTGCATTGATCTTTTTCAGCTCCACCATAGAAGTTGCTCTGCTGATTTTCAGAGTCCTGGGGTTTCTTTCCCTGTGAATTCGAGGAAGAGGCTTTATCCCACTTGGGTTTCCCTTGTGGTTTAAAATTCTTGCCATTAAAGTTCTTTCTTTTGTTATCCTTCACAAAGTGAGCGGATTCACCCTGTGAGGACTTTATCCTCTCCTCTTCTTAAGCACACATTGAAATAAGTCTTTCTATGCCCCATCTTTCAGGCTACATATTGTAGTTCACAATGAAAGTGTCATATTCTTTTGGCAAGAAAGCAAAAATCAAATGAATCAGGAAATCATCTTCCTTCAAATTCATTTCCTTTAGCTTAGATGCCGTAGTGTTCATCTTCAAAATGTGCTCTCTTATGCTACCGCTAGTGTATTTCTCATTTACAAGCTTCTTAATCAGTGAACTTGCTGATGCCTTGGTAGACCCAGTAAACTGACTCTTGATTTTATCAAGATATTCTGTGGCAGTAGCACATTCAGGGATTGAGCCCCTTATCTGTTCTTGTATGGTGGCCTTAGCTACCAATAAGCACTTGCGGTTGGAGAGGGTCCATTGCCTATGTTCGAGGTCATATTTTATTCTTATCTCAGCATGATCACGCTTTCGAGTAGCGAAATCAGCGTCAGATTCATTTTCATCTCTCACCGGATCCACTGGTTCAATGGGACACGGTGAGATGATGGCAAAATCGACCTCCCCCAACGCAAGTTCCAGTTCATATTTCTCCCGCCACACACGGTAATTGGTCCCGTTAAGTGTCGGGATGTTCGCGATGTTCACAATACATTTGCCTCCTGAAACCACACCAGAGTAAGTGTGAAAACATTTATACGCAAAATCGTATGTTTTAACTCAACGTTGGTCAAATTAAAACATATAATTCATCCATGCAAAATTTTACATCACCGTTGGGCAGAAATAAAATTAATGCATAATTTTTCATGGATCAAAATTATAATATTGTTATTAACAACGTTGGTCAGAAAATAATAATATTATAATTCATCTTCAATAATTATTTATTTTTCAAAATCAAATTCTCCGTTGGTTCGAATTTAATAATGAAAACAATAATATCAAGTACGCAGCGGAAACAATAAAATTCTCATATTATTATTTTCCATAAGCACCAAAAAAAATTCACTATTTTCTGAGCAAAATGTCGTTGGACAAAATTGCACAGAAAATTCCTATCAAAATTCCATTCAAATTCATTCGAATATTCATCAAATACATACAAAATTGCTTCTAGAAAAAAAATAAAGTTTCATCTCCTTCAATTTCAGCCCGTAGTCCCATCTCGCACCGCAGTGGCCCAGCCATCATGGCCCTCGCGGCCCCGCGCACAGTGATCGGCCCAGCAGTCGTGGGCCGGCTGGTTCGCGCGCAGCGAGGCCCAGCTCGCCACATCCAGCAGCACCCGCACACCAGGCCCCAACGTGGGTTTGGGCCGAGATTTTGCTCGCCCGCCTGGGCCGATTCTGGCCTCAAGAGCCCTTGGTGAATCTCAACCATTGATCATGAATGGACGGTTCACCTTGCTTTTCGGCTCATCAAAACCGGACGATGCCGGCACCCCTTCAAACCCTAACGCCATTTCATTTCCCCTTCGCCCGGTCTCTCTGTGGTACATCGGTGGTGGCGCCCATGGCGACCGAAGCACCTCCGAAGTGGGTCCGGCCACCGCGCCACTTCTTCCTCCATCTCTTCTCTCAGCCGCCGCAGAGATCCCGCGAGCTCGCCAAAGGAGATGGCGGTGCCGCCGCCGGGTCCCTCATCAGCGCACGAGCTCACCCTAGGCTGAGCTCGTCGCCGTCGAGCGATCCCGTGGGCGGTTGTTGACACCGTTTTTTGGCACGTGTTAAGATAATCAGAGTGAGCTAATCGGCAGAAGAAAAGTTATTGTGTATGTTGATAGCCGATAAAAGACAGCTTGTGAAGAAGGCTGCCGATGGATGGTGGCAGTGTATGGAGAAGCTAGGTTGGATTGGGGTGTTGCCGATAAGGTTAAGGATATTATTGCCGATGTCGATAAAGGAGGTTTGAACACTGCTGCTGATGAAATAGGAAGTGTGCCGATGAAAGAAGACTTGAAGGCTGCTTGTAAGGTCCTAGATGGCTAGAGGGGGGTGAATAGCCTATAAAAAATTCTACAAATACCACTAAGCAAACTTGTTAGAATAACAAACGGCGTAAAGCGAGTTTTGCTTAGCCAAAGGTTGTGATGCAAGCCTCCTATCCATAAGTCTAGTAGATTATGATCTCTAGTTCACACAAGAGCTATGTCACTAAGTTTACACTAGAGAGCAAGCTAATAACACTACTAGCAAAGGTACCACTAGAGCTACACAAGATAAACTAGTGAATGTAAAACCAAGAGAGGGGATTGTGAATCTTATACCGACGGTGGAGTGAAGATGTTGCCAATCACCAAGATGATATACAATCAATCAATATTGACAACAACACAATATGAAGACCAATCACCGGGAGACAAGAGACACAATATTTTGTTCACCCGGTGTTCACTTGTGCACCGACAAGCTACGTCACCGGTTGTGTCGACCAACACTTAGATCATTGACTATCACTTGCAATCTATGAAACATTTCAATGATTGTTTCATCATCCTTTTTCTTAAAGTTCTCAAACTCACTCTTGAGCCCATATAGCTTGGCACTCTTCACAACCTTAGTGCCCTCATATGTCTCACTCAACCTTGTCCATACTTCACTAGCCAATTCTAAATCCTTGATGCCCTCAAATACTTTTGTGTCAATACCATTGTAGAGTGTATTGAGAGCCATTCTATTGCATGTTCTATTTGCTCTATCTTCATCGGTGAGATGATCGGGATCAATGATAGCAAAATCATTTTCGGTGACTTGCAATACTCTCTCATGAATGGAACCAAGGTACATTGTTATTTTTCTCTTCCAATGAGCAAAAGAACTAACACCATCAAAGAACGGTGGCTTGCCCCCAACATGATTGAACACAATTTGAGCCATTTTTCACACCGAAGGATGTTAAGCCTTGATTAAAATGGTGACCATGGCTCCGATACCACTTGTAAGGTCCTAGATGGCTAGAGGGGGGGTGAATAGCCTATAAAAAAATCTATAAAAGCCACTAAGCAAACTTGTTAGAAAAACAAACGGCGTAAAGCGAGTTTTGCTTAGCCAAAGGTTGTGATGCAAGCCTCCTATCCACAAGTCTAGTAGATTAAGATCTCTAGTTCACACAAGAGCTATGTCGCTAAAGTTACACTAGAGAACAAGCTAACAACACTACTAGCAAAGCTACTACTAGAGCTACACAAGATAAACTAGTAAAAGTAAATGCAAGAGATAGGATTGTGATTCTTATACCGACGGTGGAGTGACGAAGTTGCCAATCACCAAGAAGATATATAATCAATCAATATTGACAACAATACAATATGAAGACCAATCACCGGGAGACAAGAGACTCAATATTTTTGTTCACCCGGTGTTCACTTGTGCACCGACAAGCTACGTCTCCGGTTGTGTCGACCAACACTTAGATGGTTCCCCAGTGTGACCCTCAAGTCACTTGCCCCTCAAGGCACGCCCCACAAGGCACCGCAAGACGCCACTCTCAAGTGAGGTAACTCAATGACACGCGCAATGTAATAGAGTTGCTTTTGGCGTCCCGCCGAGGAAAGCACAAGAACCTCTTACAATCAACCGGAGGTGGCCAAGAACAATCACCTTTTCTTGCCAACGCCTCCAACAATCTCCAAGCCGGCTAGGAGCGGTACTCTCCAAGAGTAACAAGAAATCCACCGGCTAAACCACCCACAAGTGCCACTAGATGCCCTCAAGCTATGCAATGCACTTTGGGATCACTCAATCTCACTTTTGATTTGCAATCAAGCAAGAGAGATGAGTGGGAGGAGTTGCTTTAGCTCAAAGGATGCACAAGAGTGTTAGAAATGCCAAGAGACCTCCCCAAGGGCTGGCCAATGAGTATTTATAAGCATCCCATCCAAATAGAGCTGTTGCCACTTCACTGCCCGTTTTTTCGGGACGACCGGACGCGCCGGTCGAAACTGACCGGACGCGCTCAACCGCGTCCGGTCGCTCTGCGACGTCCACGTGTCCACCGAATTCAAACGCGACCGTTAGATCCTCCAATGGTCACTGCGCGCTAATGGTCAAACGCGATGACCGGACGCGCTGCTCAACCGACCGGACGCGCCGGTCGCACAGTACCGCGCGCCCGCGAAGCAACGACCGGACGCGCCGCTCAAACGACCGGACGCGCCGATCGCACAGCGCCTGCGCACGCGACACAACGACCGGACGCGCTCCACGCAACGACCGGACGCGACAGTGCCAGCGTCCGGTCGGAGTCCAGTAAGCTCCTTCAACGATCGGACGCGTCCGATCGCGTGTGACCGGACGCGCCTCGCGTCCGATCGTCCTTGCGAACCTGCAGTTACCTCAGGGTGCTGACCGGACGCGCCGGCCCCGCGAGTGACCGGACGCACCGGTTGCAAACCCTAACCCGCGCGCCTGACTGCTGCGCTGTACTGACCGGACGCGTCCGGTCACACCGTGACCGCGTCCGGTGCTGCGTCCGGTCACCTCTGTGACCTCCGTTCGCCTCCGTTTCTTTTCTGACTTCCGGCGTAGTGGAAAATAGGCATTTCATTTCCCCAAAATCGCCTGAATCCCGCGCTCGCACGCTCGGCGGGAGGGAGAGAGAAACCCAAACCCCTCTCTACCCGCAAGCCACAGCGCGACCAACGCCACCTTTGCAAATGTGCCAACACCATCAAGTGTACATCTCCATGTGCTTGTGTGTTAGCTTTTTCTCAATCATTTTCAAAGGTTTTCCAGTTAGCTCACTAGGCCCTACATGCAATGCACTTCATGAATTCACCTAGTGGCACCCGTGCGTCGAATAATCGATAAGACTTCCCCTCTTAATAGTTCGGCTATCGACCCTAAACCACTCACACCCTCTATGGTGTCTTGAGTGTAAAACAAAATGGCCCTATGGTTATACCTTTGCCTTGAGCCCATTTTGTTTCTCCAAATGATATGATCCACTTCATATCATCACATGACCGTCTCGATCCATCGACCTTGACTTCACTTGCTCTTCACCGTTGCATCGGTCCATCGGCGCCAAGTCTTGCTCAAGCTTCACCATCGCATGGTCCTTCGCTTCGAAGCCTCGACTTGCCCTTCACCTTCACAACCGGTCCATCGAGCCAAGCCTCATCTTGGTCTTCATCATATTGGTCATATGAGTCAATGTCATGTCTCATATTCAATGACCACCTTTATCTAAATCATCCACTTAGATACAAAGGTTAGTCCTAGGTTTCATCAATTAGCCAAAACCAAACTAGGGACTTTCACTGCTGCCGATGAAACAAGGAGTGTGCCGATGGAAAGGAGGTCGATGGGAATTCCATCGTAATTTAGGCGGACAAGGGAATAAGATAGGAATTAATTTCCTTTTCTATGTTTATTAGAGTATGATTTGTATAAGAGTCATATGTTTCTTTAGATTTAGATTTAGTGTCCTAGTCGTATTTGGTTACGTTTCTGTAGATCAGGGTATAAATATAGAGTGAAGGGCAATGTAATGATGAATCAATCAACATCAAAAAATCAGCTTTTACTCTTATTTACTTCTATTTACTTTCCGATGACTTCGTCAATTTGCATATTTTTCCTTTTTTACGAGTTCTCATCGATTCGGCGAGTTGCATTGCTTCAGTGCAATCTTCGACGATCCTCGAGTTCCGCGTGAGTACCTCTTGACTGTGACTTCCGGGCGTATCGCTGTTGTCAGGACCAAAGTGCTCGTATCTTCATCCTTGTCGATTAACAGGTCAAATCGACTGGCACGCTTTGGATATCGATTTCGGGTGTTAGCCCTTTGTGTTTGCAGATCCACTTTTGCATCAACACATCTTTTGGCACGCCCGGTGGGACCAGATCTGATCAATATGTTCAATCCTGAGATCGATGCGGGAAATATCATCGCGGTATCAGAAGAAGATCTTAAGGAAGAACAGAAGCAGGCTATGGAAAAGGCTATAGAAGAATACAGACAGCTTTGCTTGAAGTCATTCAGCTTGAACAAGAGTGGACAAGTCATCCAGAAGCAAGATTTGCCGTTGCCTCGGCAAGTTACCTTTGATTCTAATCCGGGTAAACTTCAAGAGATGGTTAATTCTGCAGTAAATCATTCTTTAATTAATCACTCCAATATGTTGTCCAATACTGTTCATAATGCTGTGGTTCGAACTTTCAAAGAAGGGCAAGCATCACCGCATTACGTTGGGCCTGCCTATCATCAACCAGAGTCAGCATCTGTTATTACTCCATCGGCTCCCCCAGCCATTGTGGGTACAGAAGTTTCTTCCCCTCCAGTATCAGCAGGCTTATCTAACGTATAATCTACACCGATGCGATCAGATTCAGTATTATCAGGACGAGTTCAGCTTAATACAGATCTATCGGCATCGACTTTATCAGGTCATGTGCCACAGAATAACCAGACTCCTGCTAATTGGTGGGGATACGGTATGCCTCCAGAGCCATCTGCTTTTAACCCTGGGTTACCTCAAGTATTTGACACAACAGGAAAAGCTCCTATGCCATCGGTTGGTTCGCCGATAGCTCAAGTGCCTCAATATACTATAGCAACTACTGTGAAACCAATTCTAAGAAGTTTCCAGATGCCTTTGGGTCAAACATCTAATTCAAGTCCATCGGCAAACTTGTTACCGATGCAACAGAAGGCTCCTGCTGTAAGTCAATCTGGAGTCCAGTTCAAGCCTCAAGCTGGTTGTAATTATCCAGCAATGCCAGCAAATTACCAGCCATCGGCAAATTTTATACCGATGAACGCTAATAATAGTTGGTCAGGGCAGTTTCCAACTTAACATACAGTTCAGCCAAATCAGCAAGTTGCAGGGATTCATCAAGGTCATATGCAAGCTGGTTTTTAGAATCAAGCATCGACAGCTCAGCCGATGAATCCTTTCTAGCAGGTTAATGGACCACAAGTAATGGCAAATATGCCGATTGCTGGAGATCGTGGGCCACAAAGATATGCAGAGGGATATCAGCAAGTACCTCCTGTAGAAATTCAGCCATATCGTCAACAAGATGTTGATGCTTTTTGGGCCGATAAAATAGCAGAGATTATAAAGGATCAGTTTGGGATAAAACCCAAGGTCAATACTTATTCTTATCAGACTCCATATCCTTCGGCATATGATTTAATTCCTCTCCCAAATCGGTACAAGGTACTAGATTTCACTAAGTTCTCTGGGCAAGATGATACATCAACCATGGAACATGTTAATCGCTTTATTATTCAATGCGGAGAAGCAGCTAGTAGAGATGAATTAAGAGTTCGTTTGTTTTCATCATCTTTGTCTGGATCAGCATTCACATGATTTATTTCATTACCGCCAAATTCTATTATTACTTGGGCTGATCTAGAAAAGCAATTTCATAAATATTTCTTTGCTGGAGTTCATGAAAAGAAGCTTACCGATTTGGTAAAATTGAGACAGCGTAATGATGAATTGGTGGAAGGCTTTGTGCAAAGGCTACGAGATGTGAAAAATAAGTGTTATAGCCTGGTACTGGATGATCGGCAACTTGCCAATTTGGCTTTCCAAGGATTATTGCCACACCTTAAGGACAGATATGCTTCTCAAGAGTTCAAAAGCCTAAGTCATCTCGTGCAAAGGATTTCTGATCAAGATACTAGAGTTTTTGAACCCAAAAGGAATTGGAACAAGAATGTTTTATTTGTCGGAGAGGTAGAAGATTCTGATTCAGATGAAGAGCCAATTATCGGTTTGGCTGAGTGGGTTAAAAATAAAAGGTCGATATCTTGTCCCTTTGGTCAAAAAGAGCCAGAGAAGTTTACTTTTGACATCACCAAAGCCGATAAGATATTTGATCTTCTGCTTCAAGAGGGCCAGATTAAGCTGTCACCTAATTATGTGATCCCATCGGCAGAAGAGTTGAAGAAAATGCTGTATTGCAAATGGCATAATGCAACTTCACACAGTATAAATGAGTGCAAAGTGTTTAGGCAACAGTTACAATTAGCTATTGAATCTGGGAGAATTAAATTTGGTAATTCCAAGATCCAGAAGCCGATGAAAATTGATCAACATCCTTTTCCAGCAAATATGTTGGATGCTGAAGGAAAGACTAAGGTGTTGACATCAGAAGCTGCTGAGAAAAACACATCAGTGGATCCCCAACATCGGATAACTACCGATGATGCAAAAAGCAAGGGGCTACTAAGAGAAGTAGCAATTCTGGAAAGCCTCCTCGATCTGGCATTGTGATTACCCATCGAAGGCAACAGGAGGGCTGGCGTCAGCAAAGGGACCGATATCGACAACAGCAAGAAGAGAGACGCCGAGAGGAGTGGAATCGGCATAAGGATCATTGGAGGTGTCCGTTTTTTATTCATTATTGGGAAAAAGGTATTAAATTACCTACTGTTAAAAATTACCCAGAGTGCAATGGTTATTATGGAGTTAATCGTTCAGAAAGGATGTTTCAACCTGGCAATCAAGGTTTGTCCATCAATGAGCCGATCAGGGGTAAAGCATCAGTACATGATCGGCTAGGGGCAGGCTTAGTGTACATGAGAGGCTTGGTAAATGCGCTGCATATTTTCCGAGGAACCAAGAGGAGCTTGAAGAGATGGCAAACGCAAGAGTTCCTGATGAAGAAATATTTTACAGGGATCCTAATATACGTCATGTAGAGTCAACTAGGACTTATTATCAGCCAGTTTGGAAAACGAAACTTTCTCAATGGTGTCCAGAAGGTTTGACAAAGACACAGAAAAGGAGGATGCAGCGAGAGCGTCAAGAGGACTTATACCGAGAAGAGAATTCCTCCAATGAGAGATCTGATAATCAGCAGTGGCAAATAATGCACAAAAATAAAGACCCATCGGTAGATGTCAATATGGTGTTTATGTTGCCGATGGAATTTTTGGCACTCCCTGATAATGAGGAAGAAGCTATTTTCTCTGACCAAATAGCTCAATTAACGCTAGATCCAATGATGGCTGTTTTTGAGAAACCTGCCGATGATGAGAGACAGCATCTCAAGGATTTGTTTGTGAAAGGTAGAGTTGATGGGCAGCCTATATCTAAGATACTTATTGATGGAGAAGCTGCGATTAATATTATGTCTTATGTGATGTATCAGAAACTTGGTAAGACTTAACCAAAACCGATATGATGCTAAAGAATTTTGAAGGCAATGTGTCATCGGCTAAAGGGGCAGTGTGCGTTGAGTTGACCATCGGCAGCAAAACCTTATCGATGACTTTCTTTGTTATTAATGGCAAGGGTGCATATAATCTGCTTCTAGGAAGGGATTGGATTCATGCTAATTGTTGTGTTCCTTCTACAATGCATCAGTGCCTCGTACAATGGATTGGGGATAAAATTGAAGTTGTTCCTGGTGATTCTTCTTACATCATCGCATCGGCAGAATCAGATACTTATGAACGAACCAAGTGCATATCAGGAGAAGCTTGAGAAAAAGAGTTCCTCAAGGTTGCCGATTATGAAATTTTATCGATCCAAGCAGTCGGTTTTGAAGAAGAATTTTAATGGATAGGTTTACCGATGATGGAAAATTAGGTCAAGGGTTTACATCGGCTGATGATTTAGTAGAAGTAGATATTGGTGAGGGTGATAGGCCAAGGCCTACTTTTATTAGTGCTAAGTTAGATTCCAAGTGTAAACAACAATTAGTCAATTTGTTAAAAGAGTATAAAGATTGTTTTGCTTGGGATTATACTGAAATGCCTGGATTAGACCGATCGATAGTTGAACATCGGTTGCCTATTAAGTCTGGATTTCGACCACATCAGCAGCCAGCGCGCCGATGCAATCCTAATATACTTCCTAATATTAAGGCCGAAATAACTAAATTAATTGAGGCAAAGTTTATTCGGCAGTGTCGATATGCAGAGTGGATTTCTAATGTGGTTCCTGTTTATAAGAAAAATGGGAAACTTCGTGTTTGTATTGATTTCAGGAATCTCAATAAAGCCATACCGATGGATGGTTATCCAATGCCGATTGCTGATTTGTTGATTGATGCTGTAGCAGGACATCAAATTATCAGCTTCATGGATGGTAATGCGGGTTATAATCAAATATTCATGGCTGAAGAAGATATTCCCAAGACTGCTTTTAGGTGTCCAGGTCATGTGGGATTATTTGAATGGATAGTTATGACGTTTGGTTTGAAAAATGCCGGTGCTACTTATCAAAGAGCTATGAACTTTATTTTTCATGAATACATCGGCACATTAGTAGAGATCTACATCGATGATATAGTGATTAAGTCTAGAGATATCACAAAGCATCTAACCGATCTACGAAAGATACTAGAGTGCACAAGGAAGCATGGACTAAAGATGAATCCTAATAAATGTGCATTTAGTGTATCGGCAGGACAATTCTAGGGTTTTATGGTGCATCAGCGGGGCATTGAAATTAGTAGGAAGTCTATTGAGGCAATCAACAAGGTGGTTGCTCCTGCCAATAAAACTGAATTACAATCTTTGATCGGTAAAATTAATTTCATTAGGAGATTCATATCTAATTTGTCGGGTAAGATCAAGGCTTTCAGTCTATTACTGAAATTGAAAGCCGATCAGGAATTTAGATGGGGAGATGAGCAACAATTAGCCCTAGATGAAATTAAGAGCTACTTAACAAATCCTCCAGTGCTAGTTCCACCTCAACACGGGAAACCTTTCAGATTGTATTTGTCAACTGATGATACTGTTATCGGTTCAGCTCTTATTCAAGAATTTGAGGGGAAAGAATGTGTTATTTATTATTTGAGCAGACGGTTAGTGGATGCTGAAACCAGGTATTCAGCTATCGAGAGATTATGTCTGTGTCTATACTTTTCTTGTATTAAGTTGAGGCATTATTTACTATCGGCTAAGTGTACTATCATATGCAAAGACGACGTGGTCAAATATATGCTGTCGATGCTGATATTAAGTGGTAGAATTGGCAAGTGGATTTTAGCATTATCAGAATTTGACCTATGTTATGAATCGGCTAAGACAGTTAAGGGGCAGGTTATGGCTGATTTTGTCACTCAACATTGCAACACAGTAGACTCTCTGGAGATTGCTCCTTGGACACTTTTCTTCGATGGGTCTACATGTGGTGAAGGAGCAGGCATCGGCATTGTGTTAATTTCCCCTCAGGGGAAGAAGTATGAGTTTTCATTGCCGATTGTTGCTACATCAACAAACAATCAGGTTGAATACCAAGCTTTGATAAAAGGGTTAGAATTGCTTAAGGAGATACATGCCGATGCTGTTAAAATTTTTGGTGATTCTATGCTAGTTATAAATCAATTGGCTAGAATTTATGAATGCCAAAGTGAAGTTTTAATTTCATATTATGAGAAATGTCTGCAATTGTTGAAAGGGTTTAGGAATTTTCATCTGGAACATGTTTCTCGATTGCATAATGAAGAGGCTAATCGATTAGCTCAGCATGCTTCAGGGTATCAGCCTATTCAAGAAGTATTAACATCAGCAGTTGATACCGATGACTGGAGAAAGGAAATTGTTGATTATTTAAAGGATCCATCTAAAAATGTTGAAAGACGTATAAGATTCCAAGCTACCAAGTATGTGCTCCTTGATGATGAATTATATTACCGTACCATAGATAGAGTTTTACTCAGATGTGTTAGCATTGATGAATCAAAAAGCTTGATGGGTGAGATTCATGAAGGAGTATGTGGGGCTCATCAGTCGGCTTTCAAGATGAAATGGATGATCAGAAGAAATGAATATTATTGGCCGACTATTCTTGAAGATTGTTTTAAATATTTTAAAGGATGTCAGGAATGTCAAAAATTTAGTAATATTCAAAGAGCACCCGCATCGACTATGAACCCCATAATTAAGCCTTGGCCGTTCCGGGGTTGGGCTATTGATCTCATCGGTCAGGTTTATCCGCCATCGAGTAAGGGACATAAATTTATTTTGGTTGCTACCGATTATTTCACAAAATGGGTTGAAGCAATTCCTTTGAAAAAGGTGACATCAGCTAATATGATTGATTTTGTGAAAGAGCATATTGTTTACCGATTTGGTATTCCTCAAACTATCACTACCGATCAAGGTACCATGTTTATATCAGGGGAATTTGATGAGTTTGCTGTGAGTATGGGGATTAAAGTTTTAAATTGTTCTCCATATTATGCCCAAGCTAATGGTCAGGCTAAGGCTTCTAACAAAGGAATTATCAAGCTCATTAAGCGCAAAATTAAAGAATATCCTAAGAGGTGGCATACGGTATTAAATAAAGCCTTGTGGTCATATCGGATGTCGTGTCATGGTGCAACCAAGGTAACACCTTATCAGTTGGTATATGGACACGACGCAGTATTGCCTTGGGAGATTAAAACTGGCTCTAGGCGAATACATTCTCAAGATCAATTGACAGCCGATGACTATGATACCCTTATGAAAGATGAGTTGGAAGATGTGGCAGGTCATCGGTTAAAGGCTTTAGCTAGCATCGAAGAGAATAAGAAAAGAGTAGCCAGATGGTATGACAAGAAGGTGAAGATAAAGGAGTTTGTCGATGGGGATTTGGTTTGGAAGTTGATTTTACCGATTGGGACTAAAAGTTCAAAGTTTGGCAAATGGTCGCCTAATTGGGAGGGTCCATATCGGATAAATCAATCTGTTCCTGGTAATGCATATATTCTCGAAACCCTCGAAGGGGTTGTGTTTCCCAGAGCATTAAATGGAAAATATTTAAAGAAATATTACCCTAGTATCTGGATAGATGCATAAAAGTATAATTGCCGATAACAATCCTATCGGCTAGAGTTAAACAAAGCATTAATGTGTCATTGCTGATGCACTAGATGAGAATTACAGATTTAACAAAGATTGGATAGCCGATATTGCACGCAGGCGAATCTCATCGGCTTCCTTCAATTCTTTAGCGTCTTCATCGGTAACCCCCTCCACAGGCTTGAGTTTCTTTTTCAAGGCCAAGACCTTGCAAGCTTGGACATCCCTTTCTTGCTGAAGGGCTTTGATGACGTCAGGAAGCTGGTCTTCTTCTTGCCTGGCGTGAGTTAGGGCTGTTTCAACTTCTTCCAGTTCAGCTAGAAGAGCTGCTCCCTTTGCCGATAGATCCAGGATCTTCTGCTTAAGATCGGCACCTGAGGTCTGCAAGTTGCTGATGCTTTTGTGCTTCTCATCGGTAGTTTGTTTTAGCTGCAGCATCTCTTCCTTGAGCTGGGCTTGAGCTGCTCTATCGGTGATACGGTGAGCAGCCCGTTGATATTGAAGTTGTCGGCTCTCTAGATGGATTGCTGGGAAGAGAGTTTCTTCAACATCGGCAGGAACTTGGCCACGGATTGTCTTGAAGATGGTTTTTGCAGGATTTGAATCGTTTACCAACTGAGCAGTATCTTATTGTAATAGATTCAGAAGGGCTTCTAACTTGGCATAAATTTCTGTCGATATCGTCCCCAGTGCTAGGGAAGAACTCGCTTCTTCTCCATCATCATCGGAGATGTCGATAGCAAAAGAAAACAAGCTATTGGGAGAATCTTGTTCCTGTGAAGAGGAAAGGAAGTCAGAGATCCTACCAAAGGATAGATATGGATATTATAAATCGAATAGGTCAATCAGTTTACCTGCTTCAAGGTGATTTCTTAGGCCTGGCTGGAAGGAGCAGCTTGAAGGGGGCCATGTGAGGGATCGGCAGAGCTGGCCGATGGGATGTCTTCTACGACTTCATCAATAGTTGGCCCTTGGGGTATGATGGCCGATGATACATTTTGTGCAGAAGGGTCAACTTGTTCAACTACATCGGTTGGCTGACTAACAGGAGTTGGAGCAGATGCAGGGACTGGCATAGATTTCTGTCGTTTTTGCTGAGCCTCGGCATCGGTTAAAGCTTTACGCTTTACTTGGGTCTCAGCGACAGTTGGCTGGGGGGCATCGACACTTGTTGATCGTGGAGCTTGAGCGCCTGGTGTGTTTGCCGATGTGCCCATTTGCTGCTACAAAACAAGTGTAAGATTGGATGTTTACCAGATAAAATGTAAAGTTGAAAGAATACCTCTGAAGGTTGACTGGAGGTAGTGGTGCTTGGTGCTGGAAGAGTTGTCGATGATGATCCAGCAGCGGCTCTTACACCCTGATGGTTACATGATTAATATAGTTTGTATCGGCATGAGTGAAAATAAACGAGGTTATTACCTTGAAAGCTTTGATTAGGCTTGATGCGGCGGCTAACAGAGTAGCCCTAGCTGTTGCTAGCTTTGATCTAGAGGTGACGGTCTTGGCACGGGTCCTCTGGAAAGTTAAAGCGGCTAAGGTGGGGGCGTTGTAGCCGATCACTGAAATTGGGGAGATAGGTTGGAGGTTGAAAGGTTTCCCACTCTTGCTTATGGATGGAACTGGGTCATCGGCCTGTCACAAGAAAGATTAGTTGCCGATATATGAAAAAGGAGAAACAAAAGAAAGTTAAAAGAAACTTACTGCATCATCAGGAATGGCGTAGTCGGGATCGATCATGTGCCGATATGTATGGACGGATGTTGCGAATAATTGTTCCTTCCATTCTTGCCACCATTGCTTATATGATTCGGTAATAAAAGACGCTGGTGACCAGACGGAAAGATCAACGTTTGAGATATCGGCATCGGGGGCGAGTCTCACTACCCTGCTCCACTCAGTTCCGCTGGTGATTGTTTCTCTGGGCTTGATCACATCGGCAAAGCACAGCTTGATTGGCAGTTGCCCAAAAGCCAGTTGACGGGATACTGTCGATGGATTGTAGAACTCATAGGTATTATTGGAATTTTTTCCACTACCAAATGTGTTCACCGGGATTGCCCTGGGAGTGATGATGGTCATCATAAGCTCATTGTCTTGGTTCAGCTCGTCATCGGCAAAGTTGAAGAGAAGGGGGAACTTGTTCTCTTCATCGATATAGGGTACCCAAGCCCTATGATCGCGAGGGAGACCATTGTAGAAGTTTTGGAAAAATCTACCGATTTGATCTTCATTGGCATCTGTTCCAGGGAGGACAATTATGGCTTCACCGAAGTTGAGAGGGGGGCGTGTTGCCGATTCCTCATCTCCAAGAACGTAATCTTCGGCGATTTCTCATGGGAATTCTTGGGCGAAGAAATCCCACTGCAGACGTTTATGCATATGGACATTTAGCCACATATTGATAAACCACCATGGACCTCCCAAATTACCGATGAGTTCACCAAGCAAAAGCTTCTAGGATACTTGGTGGAGGAGGTGGTAGGTGGAGCTCAGAAGGTATCGACCGAGTGGGAACCTTACACCATTGGCCAAGAGTTCGGCTGCAGGAAGGAAGGCGTTGGTTGGTCCTACCAATCGACCATAGAAGATAAATTTCTCCAACCACATATTCAAGAATATGGCGTGTTCCCTCTGGTTAACAGTGCCAGTCCTTTGGTATTCCTGGATGTATCCTGTCCAGCCGCCGATGTTGCGTGTGTTCACTCTATATTCGGCTCTCCTACCATAGATGGAAGCCTCATCGATAGTTGAGATGTCCAAGCCAGTGAGTATGTATACATCAGCAAGAGTAGGGGCGGATGGACCATGGCCAAACATGAAGGTGTTTGTTGTATCTGACTAGAAGTAAGCGGCGGCTATCATCATGGATTCATTCTTCTGCATATCGGCAATAGACAGTCTAATGCATTGGTCTATTTTCCACTCTGCCCAGTACACCTGCATCGACCTGTTAACCCTTAAATACCAATCTTTTCACCCTTTGGTGGGTTTGGGCCAGGATCAGAATGTATCTTTCCATAGATTCAAAGAAAAATTTTGAGCTTTGAAGGGAATTCTGTTAGCTTCTGCGTTGATCAAATCAGTTGGATCTGGGTCGCCCATTGGACCTAGGCATTGGAGGTGTGGTTGGTCGGTTGGAATAACCAGTTTGTTGCGTAGTTCCTAAGTTCGGAGGATCAAAAGAATGAGGAAAAAGGGAAAAATTACTAACTATATGAACTCGCAAAGATCAAAAGAGTCAAGGTAAAAGTAACGGAAGTAGAACGAACCATGGGGACGTTGAAGTTGATCGCCATTGCTCTGAGGAAGGTGAAGGTGCCGGCTGGGAACTTAAAGGTGATGCTGGAAGGAGCTCTTGTTGGTTGAGGTTGCGCGGTTGTTCGTTGAGGTCGCCGCCGGAGAGAGAGAATGCCAAAGGTTGGAGTCTGAGGGTAGAAGATGAGCGTTCTGGAGAAATCTATTTATAGGCTGCTTGGAGTAGGGGTATTCTGGACTTATCTCTATGCCACGCGCGTGTAGGTCGAGGTGGTTCAGATGGATATGGTAACTGTTCGCACGACAATCAAGGGATTGTATAGGGGATTTGATGGCAAGTGATCATGACTTGGAAAAGATCTCAGTACAAAATCTTTTGATTCTAAAATGGTGGTGTTAATTATGTTAAAATCTTGCCGATGGATTGTTATTTCGGTATCTTAACCATAATTAGGGCAAGAGTAGTTGGGGATTGTGCGATATTTGCTGATATGTGTGAATCAGAACTAGATTTGATTAGATTCAGTAACGGATTATGTCATGCTTGGAGAATAGGTTGAGAAAAATAGGCAAAGGCAAACATTATCTGGAGTAAATTTCGGAGCATCAATGTTTTATACTCCGAAATTGAGGGGCATGTGTTGACACCGTTTTTTGGCACGTGTCAAGATAATCAGAGTGGGCTAATCGGCAGAAGAAAAGTTATTGTGTATGTTGATAGCCGATAAAAGACAGCTTGTGAAGAAGGCTGCCGATGGATGGTGGCGGTGTATGGAGAAGCTAGGTTAGATTGGGGTGTTGCCGATAAGGTTAAGGATATTATTGCCGATGTCAATAAAGGAGGTTTGAACACTGCTGCTGATGAAATAGGAAGTGTGCCGATGAAAGAAGACTTGAAGGCTGCTGCCGATGAAACATGGAGTGTGCCGATGGAAAGGAGGTCGATGGAAATTCCATCGTAATTTAGGCGGACAAGGGAATAAGATAGAAATTAATTTCCTTTTCTATGTTTATTAGAGTCTGATTTGTATAAGAGTCATATATTTCTTTAGATTTGGATTTAGTGTCCTAGTCGTATTTGGTTACGTTTCTGTAGATCAGGGTATAAATATAGAGTGAAGGGCAATGTAATGATGAATCAATCAACATCAAAAAACCAGCTTTTACTCTTATTTACATCTATTTACTTTTCGGCGACTTCGTCAATTTGCATATTTTTCCTTTTTTACGAGTTCTCATCGATTCGGCGAGTTGCATTGCTTCAGTGCAATCTTCGACGATCCTCGAGTTCCGTGTGAGTACCTCTTGGCCGTGACTTCCGGGCGTATCACTGTTGTCAGGACCAAAGTGCTCGTATCTTCATCCTTATCGATTAACAGGTCAAATCGACTGGCACGCTTTGGATATCAATTTCGGGTGTTAGCCCTTTGTGTTTGTAGATCCACTTTTGCATCAACAGCGGTACCTCGAGCCGAGGCGTCACGCGCGGCGTGAACGCGCCCCCCGGCGGCTTCTTTGCCTCACGCCGGCGACCAGGCCCGGCCCCCGGAGCACCGGCCACCACGGCTCAGCCCAGCGAGCTCGGTGGCCGCGGTAGTTTCTTTGGTCGTGCGCAGCCACGCCGGCCACACGGGGTGCGGCGGTTCCCGATCCGCAGGGTTAGGGTTCATGGTTCGATTGGATCCGGTCCGAAATCGATTCATTAGGGTTCGATTCGTGTTAGCGGTTTCCCGATCCGCAGTGGATCCATCACGGATCGAACGATTTCTTCATTTAGGGTTAGGGTTTTGTTCTTTGATTTGGTTCTCGTGTTCTTCTCGATTCAAAACGGTGGATTCATTCACTTTCTTCCGAATCTAGGAAAACAGTGTACCCGATCTAGGGTTCTCATTTCTTAACGTGGATCTGGTACCATTGTTGGGTTTCGTAGTTCATCGGTTTCATCAGATCAGGATTCTTTACAGTAGGAATGGCGAGATCTAAGTTTCCAGTAGATGTAATAAACCCTAACACATCTCCTACTAGAGAGACAGAGAGGGAAACGGTAGAGGTCACAAACCATCTATGGAGGTAGTGGTCGGAGCAGTCGAAGCACTGGCTGGGGTCTCGTTCGCCGGAGGAGCCATCAGTACGGCGACGGTCGGAGGAGAAGGGAGTTGATGCAGTGAAGACAGTGGCGGCTTCCTGTTACTGGCTGTGCCCCTCTCGGATCGGGATCGGGAATGTCGGTGGGAAGTGGCGGCTGAGGTGAACCTCGTGTCCAGAGCCGGCCGGCCCCCCACCTCTATATATAGCGCAGTGTGACGGGGGCCCACCAACCATATAGGGTTGGACGCCCCCGATCAGGACGCGAGAAACAAGGCCCAAAAGGTCGTTGGGCCTAACGGTGGGAGACCAAAACCTAACAGAAGGTAGCAGTTCGCAAGTCTGTTCGCAACAGCTACCTTCTTTGCGCGTTTACACGTGCGCAGCCGCAGAGCAGTTACATAATTACAATTGAAATGCACACGGCTGAATATAATCGAAATGAGACAACCAGAGGACGGTGTTACGAGCCGCTTAACACCTCGCTTAAAAGCTGAAAGAAATTAGGTACGCAAGTTCTCGGATTTTAAAATTCTTACCTCACATGAATGATAAGCAGATAATGTCGGTTAAATTGGTTTGTGTGAAAACATGCTAATGAGACTCTAATTAGAAAAATAGAACAATATGTTGTTTTAATTAGTTGTCGTGAGAATCGATTTTTAGGAACAAAATAAAAGTACCACTGTATGTAAGACTTAATGCGAACGGAAATGCAAGTCGAGTAGATGGAAACGTCACTTTTGTTTCGGTAAATAAGTGTTGTTCAATAGAAGTGTGAGCTCTATAGTTGGGAATTTAAATTCGGCTTTTAGAGCTAAGTCGAGCGCGTCCGAAAACCTTGGGACACTGCCATTTTGGCATTCGAATTCTAACAAAAATGTTTGAACACTAGCCTCTTGTTTTGGCGCTTTTTGTTGCCCCAGGGCGAGTACTTGCGCATGGTGTATGTTACGGTCACGTGGGGTGTCGCCCTACGCGTGAAAAATCTCTGTGAAACGATGTAAAAATTCAACTGAGTTCCGGCTTTGGGGCTGTTGGCCGCGGTCACCTTGTGTCGGTGCGCTCTGGCGCGCCTGGCCGCGCTGAGCCACGCTCTGGACGGCTGGGGCCGCCTGTCCGTTCGGGTCGGCCATCCTTGGCCGTGGACGTGCCCGTGACCGGTCTTGCTGGCCCTGGCCGCCCATCGAGCTGGGAGGGGTTGACATCGGCCGTCTCCGTAGGGTCGAGCTGGGCTGCCGCTTCTGGGCGCCATCGGGGGACTCTCGTGGCACCTTCACCGCCCTCCGATTCACCGCTCACCAGGACGGGGACAGGTGCAGCTACCGCTTGACTGATCGAAGGTCCGGGAGTAATGGCGATGGGATGCCCTGCCTCGTGTGTCCCCGCTAGCCGTCGCCTGGGCGCTCCGCTTGGGATGGGCCACGCCATTTCTCTTCACGGCACGCCATGTCCACTTCCATCTCGGCACCTGTGCACCCATGTTGGCGCTGACTCATCGGTCGGAACCGCCCGTTTTTTTTTATCTCGCACGGCTCGTTCGAGTGCCTCTTCACGGTCGTGTCGGGTGCAAGGCCACCGCTCGCTTTCCCCCTCGGCAATCGGTCGGTTTCGCAGCGCCCCCTCGCGCCTGAGTGTAGCTTAGGGAGCTAGCGATGTGCCCCGCCCACATCCAGGCTTTTTCGCGTCGTGCGCCACCCCAATTTCGAGGTGTTCGCGCCGCCGGCCATGTTCGCCGTCGTGACCGTGGACTGGGGAGAGAGGTAGGTTTGGAGCGGAGTTATTTCAATTGCTTATGGCTTTGAACTCGCCTTGACTCACGCCCTCTGGTGCCGCGCAGTCTTGGCCGGAAAGCTCGCCTTCGGTGCGGTGGCGCGCCGATGCCGCGCTCGGGGCACGGCTGCGCGGATCGGTCACGCGTGGTCAGGATGCCTCGGCACCTCTCCGCCTCAACCACCACCGTAGCATGGACAGTGGTGAGACCCTGTTGCTTTCCCGCCGCCTCTACCTCCCCGTCGGCGCGTAGGTTCGCTGGAACGGAAGCGCCACCGTGGTGGTTGGTCCGCCACCGCGGGCAGCAAGTTAGGGACCATCGTTTGGCTTCCTAACGCCGTCTTAGTGTCCGCCTTGGCCTCGGGATGCTCGTCGGCTCGCAGGGTGGGGGTCAGGGTCCCTCTTCGGTGACCGGTGAGCGGGCGCCATGCCAACCGGAGCCGCGTCGGCGCGCAGGGGACGTCAAGGACCGGCGCTTTGTGAAGATAGGTTTGTTGGGGGTGTTCCTTGCAAAGCGGTCCTCTGGTGCAATAGTACGCGGTGGCGTCTTGTAGTATCAGTTTAGACCAGGGGCTATTTTGCTTAAACGACAGCGCGCGCGGGGGCTCCCCGACCTGGGCCATCGGCTGGGCCGACTGATCGCGCGTAGTCGCGCCTCCGCGTGGGCGGTTTGGGCCGCTGTGGCGGGTTTAGTTGCCGCCAGCCCATTTCAAATTCTAAATGCTTTTCTAAATTAGTTCTAAGTTAAACTTGTGAAATTAATATCTAATTGTGTAGGTGTCCAAAAATTTCGAAACCAATTTTGTTAGGTTCCTAAAATTATGATCTAACTGTTAGTATATTTTACCCACATAGTTGTATATTATCCTTAGGAGTTCGTTAATTATTTTAAAATGCTTAATTTTGCTAGTATAAACTTGAGAGAGTTTTTGTAAGAAAAGGGTAGAAGTGTTGGCTTTAGAACTTTTACAGTAAGCTCCAACTATTTTTATATGCTCGCTGAAATTTTTGTAGCTCTAGAATAATTAGTTTGCTAAGATCGCTAATGAGCCCTAGTTCTAAGGTATATTAAAACTGACAAAATAAGTAAAGTGAAACCTTGGGTTTGTATAGCTAAAATAATCTTTGGAAAATAGCGAGTTACTTGGTAACTTAGATACGTGGCCTAGTGCGTTAGTCGATGAGCTAGTTCGTTAGCCGAGAGACGCACTCGTATCTTAAGTATTTCAGTCACCGTTGATTACTTATGTCTCTACGATTGCATTCGCGCATATCATAATAGGAACGATGATGGAGCGCGAAGTCATCTGGAGTAGCCGAAAGGTGGTGTCCGGAGGATCGTGCCGCCATGATGAAATACTAACTTGGTTATATTTTACCCAGGCAAGCCCCGGTGCATAACCCCTATTATTCTGCACTTTAAATTATGCTTGTGCATTAAGTTTAAAGGAGTTGAATGAAACCCACTTGCATATATATCTTGATCCCATGAGTCTTACTAGTATGACAGGATCGTGTAGAATGCTATGCTACAGGACTCCGGTAGAAGTCGAGTGATTGCCTGTCACTCGCGAGAGATAGGACTTATAATATTGTTACTATTATCATGTTGCTATCACATGAAATATAAAGGTATATGGATAATTGGAGACCGGGCGGATCGGGTTGGATGGATTTGGACCTGGTTGGGCAACAGAGCGGGGCTCTGGTTGCATTTGTTCCGCCTGTGTCAATTAAGGACCGTTCGTTGCATTGGACCCTGGTCAAGTCACAGACTTATTGTCCTGAGCATATACTAGCGGATGGGGGCTAGGAAGACTTGTTTCTCTCCTGTCGTGGGTTCCGGCTCTTTCCGGACCGGCTTTTTAGGGTGGTTATATATATTGGGTTGAGGAGGTCTAAGCACCATACTGAGGCCGGGCCTGTAGTGTTGGGGGCTTAGAGTCCGAGCTTGGACGGGGACCTGGACCCCTTGACAGGAGTGGAACGGGTTGGTCTTGCTTGTGCCCGGGGTACAAGCAAGGCGTGTGTTTTCGGGGCACCCAGCTGGGCATATTGATTCGCGAATCGCCGTTTCTGCGTGACGGTACGGCTTGACTACGCTCTGGCATCGTAGTAAGAACTGGCAGTTGAAAGAGAAAGAAATGGTTTCTGTTTGCTCAACCCTGCTTGATTATAGACTAGGTGCTTACATAGGAGGTTGGATAAGAAATAAAATACGGCTATTAGAAGTAAGAAATTAAGGACACACCCTTAGCGCTGCTTCTCGCAATCAAGAAACCCACAAGCCAGAAAGCCTTGCATAATCCTTGGAGTCTTTTTCTTTCCTCCTGACGGGTAAGTCTTGCGGAGTACAATTGAGTACTCAGGGTTTGTTCTACCCTGTTGCAGGTGGCAGGTGCTGATAAGCTGACACTTGTGTGTGGAAACCTCCTGGTGGGCTCAGCGAGGATTTCCTTTACGATGCGGAGTAGGGTTTATTTGTGAAACTCTCACCAAAAGTTTTACAAGGAAAATCACTTATAAACTGTTATTATTTCATGCATTTAAACGTTCTTCATGTTAATGTTTAACTTGTCCTTAAATGATTCATTTCCGCTGAACTGTGATAATGTTTTATCTTCCACCATTATAACTACATAATGAATTGCTCTGATGTTGTATTAAAAGTGATGTAAGAAATGGTAAGGATGTTGTAAGCTTTACTCTCTCATTTGTGATCCTGATGTAAAAATGTGGATCTTCGAGTTCTCCCTTGCGGTGTGCTCGACGGAATCGCATAGTTTAGTGTTCTCCCTGGGGTACTTAGTGTCTAATGGAAGACAAGTACTCTTGGGAGGGCATTAGATTAGGCGATTCTGCCACAGGTGGTATCAGAGCATAAATGAGACAATAAAGCTTCGAAACCCTTTCTAAATTAAAATTTGGCAACCAACTCTTTTCAGAAAGTTAGGGCGTTTGCATGCGAAGTTATATAAGTATGCCCTATTACTATGGATATGTATCTAGGATAGATGGCACTCTGCTGACTTAGTTAGGCCTAATCAAATTTTCTGCAGGTACCCTAACCCCGAGACTAGTTCGCTAGCATCGACTAGCTTCAGGGAGAGCACGATGTGCCAAAACTCTGAGAACGGTTGCCCTATATGTCGGTAACAGTGGGAGGACGGATAGGACGTGCATTCATGCATACGCTGTTGTGCAATAGTTTTGAGGTCGACCAGTCTTTGTCAGCATAGCCACGATGGTGCTGTAGTCTCGTGCGTCGCGCACGCCTGTTGGTTCACGCCTGTCTAGCCCATACATTGTCGTACCCCTTCTGCGCTCTTGTCGAACCTCTGCCTTACAGTCGTACTAACCCTTTATGACCCGGTCACCGCTCGTCGTGCGCGTGTGAAGATCTTGCTGTTCGCTTTTACTGGCCCCCGTGCATGGCTCGAGGGTGGACTGTGACAGGACCACTGGCCGCTCTGCCTTTTAAAAGGGAGCCAAGCCCTGTCACTGGGTATCACCATTCGGTGCATCCTAGCTCACTTAGCCCGTTTCCCTTGAGCAAGTTCGCACTCAAGCCTTCCTTGTAACCACCACTCACCACCCACCAAGGATGGCAGGAGTCTGGGTTAGCAGCTACTGCCTGAACACCGAGGGTTTTCCCAAAATCCTGTATGCCACCCTGCAAAAACTCGGCGTTCGAGAGCGTCCCGAGTATGAGGGCCGTGAGTACATGAAGCGTGGCACTGAGCGATGCAAAGTCACCGTCTACATTGGCAAGAGTGAGGAGTTTCCTGACGTCACTAAAGCCTGGAATGTGACCGCAACCGGGTTTCGCTTCGATGATACCTACCAAGTTGCGGCTCGCAAAGCTCTGCGGCATCTCTGCCAGATCTATGAAGGGCTCATTGCTCGTACCCCCATGCGGTTCTTTCCCCCTTGGGACAAGAATCGGCGGGTATGGAAGGCCCGCATGGAGGCGTTGCAAGGTCCAAACGTGCAAGAAGACAACCTGACCTTGGTGCACCTGACCTCGTACTTGCTTGCCCTGGATGAGCAGTATGACCGTCAGTCCTCGGAGCTGAGGGAGTGTCTCCACCGTGCTGAGGAAGCTGAGATCTTCTCCAGGATGCTCGAGGTGCAGCTTGCTGAAGCCCATGCCAACCTAGCAGTCGCTGAGAGTCGAGAGGCTGCCATGGCGGAAGCTGTCAAGGTGGATCAAGACCGTCATGCCCAGGAGTTAGAGGACGCCTATCTTGCCACAAGGGCCAAGCGTAGGACGATCGCCACGGGAAGGCAGGAACCCTTGATCTTGGAGGGGATCCCTGTCCATCCGCTGGAGAGAAGGAGGATTGGTGTTGCTGTGCCGCCAGCACCTCCACCCACGGAAGCCTCAGAGATAGAGCCTCTCCTTTCCCTCACCCAGCTACTACCAGGAGAAGAAGCGGATCCACAGCCCAGTGCCGCAGAAGAGTCTCAAGAGCCCCGGACTGAAGTCGTTCGCCCCGATGAAGTGGATTAGTGTCCTAGGGGAGATGTAACCGTAGCCAGTAGTGTTTTCATCGTCGTCCTCCAGTGTTGTAACCTTTCCCTTGTCCTTCGTCCGTAGTCGTTGAGGTCACCTAGTCGTAGGGTGCTAGTGATGTGTCGAGTACGAGAGAGTGAGTTTCTGTATGTTGCACCCTGTGCTACCGTTGGAATGAGTAATTGCTTTATCCTTGTGGTTGTTACGTCAATCTTCCCTTAGGCCTTGGAGGGTGTTTTTGGTCTTGAGATGATCACGAGCAGGTTTCGAGAGGAACAGTCTTTCAGATACGGCAGATCAGTCGCGATTGAATGATAGAGGACCCTGTATCAACCAATTGTGGATGTCCCAGTAGAACACTTGAATCCCCTTGATTTAAATCCGCCTTGGGATTTAAGCTCCTTGTTCCTTGATTTGAAAAGGAACCCTTGTTGCTTTAATTTCTTTGCAATCCTTTCTAATTCTGTGGTCTATGACCCCACTGTTTTTACTGCGAGTAAGTTGGTAATAGTTGCCTGGTTAATAGCTTATGGTGCCGCGACGGAACCGAGGGCCTCCTGTGGATCGCGACCGCATGGTTGTGCCGCTCGGCGCGCGCTGGTATCGAGGTTGTTGACCAAGCACTTTTATCAAGTTACACCGCAATACCGCCTTTGCTACATACTTTCTCCTTGGTAAAAATATCCTTGTGTTATAACGGGAAATCCACGATGGGTTGATGGAGTAGTGCTCTCACAATTGCGACTGAGATAGCGGGGTTTTGGAAGAAGCATGTATGTTTGATCTCAGGCTATACGAAAGGCCAGTGCAAGTTGGATTCAAATGGAAAAAGAAGAAAGAGAAGAGAGATAAGGAAAAGTTAGCCCTCTTGTAGTCTGGAGTTTTTGGAACACCAATGGGACGTAGCCCCTGTGCCCGGTGACCGCTCTACACTTGCCGGGTCGCTGTCGCTGTGTGCCCTGTGGAAGCCATCGGTGGCGGGACTCATGTGAGTCGTGTTCGAGTGGCCGTGGCATGGCGCCGCACTCCCCTCGCCCTCGCACTGTACGCCCCTCTTTCCCCGGCACACTTGTCGGCTCTCGATTCTCGCCCTCGTCCCCGTACCGGACCCCCCCTCTCTCTCTCATTTCCCTTCTCGCTGGTGTGTCGCTCGCACGCCCCTTGCCGAGCGAATCCCATCCCCTCCTTTCTCCTTTTCCCCACTCAAGCTCGCACAGGGAGCGCACCATGGCGACGTTGTTCCCCACCTTGTGACCCACTGGTGATTCCCCCTCCACGCCGCCCCCGTTCCGGTGTGCTGCGCCACCACCTCCGTCCACCAGGCTATAAATGCCACCTTGCTTGCCTCTCCTCCATCCCACCCCAGACCAGGAATAGAGCCCACAAAAATCGATCTTCTTCGTCCGTGCGCAGGTGGGAGAAGTTCGGGAGCCGTCGAGGAAGTAGAGTTGGAGGTCGAGCTTCGAGATCCAGCCATTGCTTGCAGATCTAAGGCCACCAGCCCAGGTGATGGTGTAGCTCAAGAAGAAGGGATCTGGTTTCCAGCAAAGAAGTTCAAGTTCAT
The DNA here is from genome assembly GCA_038087645.1 of Saccharum hybrid cultivar R570. Taxonomy (NCBI): domain Eukaryota; kingdom Viridiplantae; phylum Streptophyta; class Magnoliopsida; order Poales; family Poaceae; genus Saccharum; species Saccharum hybrid cultivar. Next base: position 18,868,196 of record JAQSUU010000534.1, on the reverse strand, counting down.
CTCTGGGTAGTTAGGTTTCAGGGTTCGCGATGTTCGAGTTCTCAGTCTCTTGTTTCTGGATCTGCTGGGCACACGCCATGTTCTGGATAATCGTTTTCCTTCTGCTCTTTCATTGTCCCCGCCTTCGTCGTTTTCTAGAGAGGTTGTGAGCGCATCCAAGTTGTTCTTAGCCGTGTTGTCTTTGGATCCCTGAGGGGTTAGTTTTCGAAGTCATGTAATCTCCTGTGTAACTTCAGATCTAAGAAGTGTAATCGTGTGTTTCCCCTTTTCTGGTTCTTGCCCCGAATCTCGGGACGAGATTCTTTTTAAGGGGGGTTGGTTGTAACACCCCGGTGTTACGAGCCGCTTAACACCTCGCTTAAAAGCTGAAAGAAATTAGGTACGCAAGTTCTCGGATTTTAAAATTCTTACCTCACATAAATGATAAGCAGATAATGTCGGTTAAATTGGTTTGTGTGAAAACATGCTAATGAGACTCTAATTAGAAAAATAGAACAATATGTTGTTTTAATTAGTTGTCGTGAGAATCGATTTTTAGGAACAAAATAAAAGTACCACTGTATGTAAGACTTAATGCGAACGGAAATGCAAGTCGAGTAGATGGAAACGTCACTTTTGTTTCGGTAAATAAGTGTTGTTCAATAGAAGTGTGAGCTCTATAGTTGGGAATTTAAATTCGGCTTTTAGAGCTAAGTCGAGCGCGTCCGAAAACCTTGGGACACTGCCATTTTGGCATTCGAATTCTAACAAAAATGTTTGAACACTAGCCTCTTGTTTTGGCGCTTTTTGTTGCCCCAGGGCGAGTACTTGCGCATGGTGTATGTTACGGTCACGTGGGGTGTCGCCCTACGCGTGAAAAATCTCTGTGAAACGATGTAAAAATTCAACTGAGTTCCGGCTTTGGGGCTGTTGGCCGCGGTCACCTTGTGTCGGTGCGCTCTGGCGCGCCTGGCCGCGCTGAGCCACGCTCTGGACGGCTGGGGCCGCCTGTCCGTTCGGGTCGGCCATCCTTGGCCGTGGACGTGCCCGTGACCGGTCTTGCTGGCCCTGGCCGCCCATCGAGCTGGGAGGGGTTGACATCGGCCGTCTCCGTAGGGTCGAGCTGGGCTGCCGCTTCTGGGCGCCATCGGGGGACTCTCGTGGCACCTTCACCGCCCTCCGATTCACCGCTCACCAGGACGGGGACAGGTGCAGCTACCGCTTGACTGATCGAAGGTCCGGGAGTAATGGCGATGGGATGCCCTGCCTCGTGTGTCCCCGCTAGCCGTCGCCTGGGCGCTCCGCTTGGGATGGGCCACGCCATTTCTCTTCACGGCACGCCATGTCCACTTCCATCTCGGCACCTGTGCACCCATGTTGGCGCTGACTCATCGGTCGGAACCGCCCGTTTTTTTTTATCTCGCACGGCTCGTTCGAGTGCCTCTTCACGGTCGTGTCGGGTGCAAGGCCACCGCTCGCTTTCCCCCTCGGCAATCGGCCGGTTTCGCAGCGCCCCCTCGCGCCTGAGTGTAGCTTAGGGAGCTAGCGATGTGCCCCGCCCACATCCAGGCTTTTTCGCGTCGTGCGCCACCCCAATTTCGAGGTGTTCGCGCCGCCGGCCATGTTCGCCGTCGTGACCGTGGACTGGGGAGAGAGGTAGGTTTGGAGCGGAGTTATTTCAATTGCTTATGGCTTTGAACTCGCCTTGACTCACGCCCTCTGGTGCCGCGCAGTCTTGGCCGGAAAGCTCGCCTTCGGTGCGGTGGCGCGCCGATGCCGCGCTCGGGGCACGGCTGCGCGGATCGGTCACGCGTGGTCAGGATGCCTCGGCACCTCTCCGCCTCAACCACCACCGTAGCATGGACAGTGGTGAGACCCTGTTGCTTTCCCGCCGCCTCTACCTCCCCGTCGGCGCGTAGGTTCGCTGGAACGGAAGCGCCACCGTGGTGGTTGGTCCGCCACCGCGGGCAGCAAGTTAGGGACCATCGTTTGGCTTCCTAACGCCGTCTTAGTGTCCGCCTTGGCCTCGGGATGCTCGTCGGCTCGCAGGGTGGGGGTCAGGGTCCCTCTTCGGTGACCGGTGAGCGGGCGCCATGCCAACCGGAGCCGCGTCGGCGCGCAGGGGACGTCAAGGACCGGCGCTTTGTGAAGATAGGTTTGTTGGGGGTGTTCCTTGCAAAGCGGTCCTCTGGTGCAATAGTACGCGGTGGCGTCTTGTAGTATCAGTTTAGACCAGGGGCTATTTTGCTTAAACGACAGCGCGCGCGGGGGCTCCCCGACCTGGGCCATCGGCTGGGCCGACTGATCGCGCGCAGTCGCGCCTCCGCGTGGGCAGTTTGGGCCGCTGTGGCGGGTTTAGTTGCCGCCAGCCCATTTCAAATTCTAAATGCTTTTCTAAATTAGTTCTAAGTTAAACTTGTGAAATTAATATCTAATTGTGTAGGTGTCCAAAAATTTCGAAACCAATTTTGTTAGGTTCCTAAAATTATGATCTAACTGTTAGTATATTTTACCCACATAGTTGTATATTATCCTTAGGAGTTCGTTAATTATTTTAAAATGCTTAATTTTGCTAGTATAAACTTGAGAGAGTTTTTGTAAGAAAAGGGTAGAAGTGTTGGCTTTAGAACTTTTACAGTAAGCTCCAACTATTTTTATATGCTCGCTGAAATTTTTGTAGCTCTAGAATAATTAGTTTGCTAAGATCGCTAATGAGCCCTAGTTCTAAGGTATATTAAAACTGACAAAATAAGTAAAGTGAAACCTTGGGTTTGTATAGCTAAAATAATCTTTGGAAAATAGCGAGTTACTTGGTAACTTAGATACGTGGCCTAGTGCGTTAGTCGATGAGCTAGTTCGTTAGCCGAGAGACGCACTCGTATCTTAAGTATTTCAGTCACCGTTGATTACTTATGTCTCTACGATTGCATTCGCGCATATCATAATAGGAACGATGATGGAGCGCGAAGTCATCTGGAGTAGCCGAAAGGTGGTGTCCGGAGGATCGTGCCGCCATGATGAAATACTAACTTGGTTATATTTTACCCAGGCAAGCCCCGGTGCATAACCCCTATTATTCTGCACTTTAAATTATGCTTGTGCATTAAGTTTAAAGGAGTTGAATGAAACCCACTTGCATATATATCTTGATCCCATGAGTCTTACTAGTATGACAGGATCGTGTAGAATGCTATGCTACAGGACTCCGGTAGAAGTCGAGTGATTGCCTGTCACTCGCGAGAGATAGGACTTATAATATTGTTACTATTATCATGTTGCTATCACATGAAATATAAAGGTATATGGATAATTGGAGACCGGGCGGATCGGGTTGGATGGATTTGGACCTGGTTGGGCAACAGAGCGGGGCTCTGGTTGCATTTGTTCCGCCTGTGTCAATTAAGGACCGTTCGTTGCATTGGACCCTGGTCAAGTCACAGACTTATTGTCCTGAGCATATACTAGCGGATGGGGGCTAGGAAGACTTGTTTCTCTCCTGTCGTGGGTTCCGGCTCTTTCCGGACCGGCTTTTTAGGGTGGTTATATATATTGGGTTGAGGAGGTCTAAGCACCATACTGAGGCCGGGCCTGTAGTGTTGGGGGCTTAGAGTCCGAGCTTGGACGGGGACCTGGACCCCTTGACAGGAGTGGAACGGGTTGGTCTTGCTTGTGCCCGGGGTACAAGCAAGGCGTGTGTTTTCGGGGCACCCAGCTGGGCATATTGATTCGCGAATCGCCGTTTCTGCGTGACGGTACGGCTTGACTACGCTCTGGCATCGTAGTAAGAACTGGCAGTTGAAAGAGAAAGAAATGGTTTCTGTTTGCTCAACCCTGCTTGATTATAGACTAGGTGCTTACATAGGAGGTTGGATAAGAAATAAAATACGGCTATTAGAAGTAAGAAATTAAGGACACACCCTTAGCGCTGCTTCTCGCAATCAAGAAACCCACAAGCCAGAAAGCCTTGCATAATCCTTGGAGTCTTTTTCTTTCCTCCTGACGGGTAAGTCTTGCGGAGTACAATTGAGTACTCAGGGTTTGTTCTACCCTGTTGCAGGTGGCAGGTGCTGATAAGCTGACACTTGTGTGTGGAAACCTCCTGGTGGGCTCAGCGAGGATTTCCTTTACGATGCGGAGTAGGGTTTATTTGTGAAACTCTCACCAAAAGTTTTACAAGGAAAATCACTTATAAACTGTTATTATTTCATGCATTTAAACGTTCTTCATGTTAATGTTTAACTTGTCCTTAAATGATTCATTTCCGCTGAACTGTGATAATGTTTTATCTTCCACCGTTATAACTACATAATGAATTGCTCTGATGTTGTATTAAAAGTGATGTAAGAAATGGTAAGGATGTTGTAAGCTTTACTCTCTCATTTGTGATCCTGATGTAAAAATGTGGATCTTCGAGTTCTCCCTTGCGGTGTGCTCGACGGAATCGCATAGTTTAGTGTTCTCCCTGGGGTACTTAGTGTCTAATGGAAGACAAGTACTCTTGGGAGGGCATTAGATTAGGCGATTCTGCCACAGAGCAGTGGAGGCCTGAGCCAGCTAGTGGTGAAGTCTATATAGACCCTGGACACCTTCCTGCAGCTGCCAAGCCAGTTGTACGCGTTGAGCTATTAGTATTATAACCTCGAAAGGTCACCATGGCCACCTCCTCACCGATGTTCTCGCTCTTCCTCCTCCTCATCCTGGCATCGTCGTCGTCTTCAACCACCACCGTTCTTGCATCCAGCGGCGAAGACAGCGGCCTGACGCACATCCACCTCTACCTCCACGAGACGTTCAAGGGCGACAACGCGACCATGATCGCCATGGTGGCGTCCACGCGGGGCGCCAACTCGTCGTTCGGGTCCGTGGGCGTGGTCGACGACGAGCTGCGCGTCGGTCGGGACCGGGCGTCCGAGCTCGTCGGGCGGTTTCAGGGAATCATCGTCGGCACCGACGTTGATGGGGCCGCCGACTACCTGACTTCCATCACTTACGTGTTCACCGCCGGTGAGTACAAGGGGAGCACGCTGTCCATGTAGGGCCCCGTTCTGGGGTTCAACGGCACCATCGAGCGCCCCCTGGTGGGCGGCACCGGCAAGTTCAGGATGGCCCGCGGCTACTCGCTGTTCAAACTGCTGGGAAACCCGACTCCGGTGAATTTTTTTTATTTTTAGTCCAAATTTGAAACAAAATTTAAATTTAACCCGGGTTTAAATTTTTTTTAAATCTAACCCGTTTGGCCCCGCCACTATGCATGGCGGGGCAAATGCACTGAACCCCGCCATGCATGGTGGCGGGGTGAAGTTCCCGCGTGGCACGCAGACGTGGCAGCCACCCGGGCGTACCCCGCCATGATGGGTGGCGGGGTAGGCCAAACCCGCCACCCATCATGGCGGGGCGCGGCGTAAATAAAAGCCGCGCCCCGCCACGCCCGCTCGGCTGACTCCCGCACTTTCCACCCGCGCCTCCGCCGTTGCCCGCGCCGAGCCGCCGCCGTCGCCCGGAGCTCCTCCCCCGCGCCCCGGCCGCCCCGTCGCGCCCCGCAGTGCCCGGCCGCTCCCCACCGCGCCCCGCCACGACGCCGCGCCCCGTCGCGCTGCCGCCGCCGAGCCGTCACGCTGCCGCTGCCGCGGCCGCAGCCGCCATCCGCGCCGCCGCGCCGTCTCCGGCGCCCCCGGCGCTGCGGCCCTGGCCACCGCGCCCTCGGCCGCGTCTCCGGCCGCCGTTCCCACGCCACCTCCCCGGCCACGGACCGTTGCACCCCGGTCCTGCCCCGGCACGCCGCCGCCCGGGCAACCTCGTCGCGCCGCCGCAACCCGTTTTACGGTAATTTTTTTTATTTTGTTGTTACTATTATTTATTTGTAGTAAATATTATTAAGTTATTATTATTTAGTTAGTTAATTATTTATTATTCATTGTATTAAACGATTATTTAGTTATTTAACAATAGTTATTTAGTTAGTTATTGAATTATTTAGTTAGTTATTTAGTTATTTAGTTAGTTAACGATGATTTGTAGTTAACGATATTTTTGATAGTTAGTTAATATTGGTTTGTAGTTAATGGGTTCGTATTAGTTATTTAGTTATTAGTTAATTAGTTAACGATTATTAGTTATTCGGATTTTATTAGGTAATATTAGTTATTTAGTTACTAAGTAAGTTAGTTACGTGGTAGGTAAGTAAGGTTATTTAGTTAGTTATGTAGTAATTAGTGGTACCATATTGGTCAGTTGATAATCAGATGTCAAATCGTTTTGTAGATGGATTACGGTGTAAGAGTTTTTTACGTTGGAAGTGTTAGGAGAGAGGATTGCCAGTTTGAGGATATGTATGAAGAATTGGAATGGTTTGATGGCACCCCTAGTTTCAGCGATCTATGTGACCGTTTGAGTTTGAAGTTTGGCGAGGCTTTCACACTAAAGGGTAGGTTCGATGTTGAAAAGAATAGGGCACACTATGTGATGATGGACTTGTGCAACCAAGCAGAGTGGTCCCGATACAATAGGGTCATCCAAGGTTCAAATGTCGGCATGGCTGAGTTGGTGCTATAGAATGTTGAGAATGAGGAGCCGTCCTTCGACAGTGATACTCTAGGAGATTGTGGTGTGCAGATGCAACAAACTATGGAGAGTATGGACTTGGATGGTAATTTGACGCAGGAGCGGGTTCATTCTCCTCCAGTTGGTCATATAAGCAATGATTTTGATGTAGACGAGTTTGAACAGGAGGAGGAGGAGGCGGCAGCGGAGGAAATGATTGGTGATGATGTTAGCACTGATTCTGACGATTCAGGAAATGAGGAAGGAGGTCCACATGCCATGCGAGCATCGGTTAAAGCCATGCCCTCTGGAGGTGCACCTGCCAAGTGTACACCAGTTCGTGGCATGCCCTCAGGAGTACCGCTTGAGGTACTTCATGGCATGCAGAGTCAGGGCACATTAGCCACCGGTTATCCAGATGATGGAGTGGAATATGAAGGATGGAGCAGGGTTAGGGAGCCACAACAATACGTTGCACCACCCTCTTATACATCGGCAGAGCTTACACAGCTGAGGGAGGCTGCCTTGCCTTTTACCGGTGTGCCAAATTATAACGATGTAAGTATGTCGCATATGGCAGTTTGTGACACGGGTTTGCAGATGTGTAAGGAATCATTGTACAACCATAAAAATTTAATACTGAGGAAGGGAATGCTTTTCAATACGATGTCGGAGATGAAGTTGTTCCTTCAGGACTATGCTGTGTATCATCATAGGCCTTACACGGTTCGACATTCTGACAAGGAGGTAAAATTCCACATATTATGTAAGGCTGGATTCCCGTGCTCGTGGAAGTTGAATGCACGAAAGAGGCGGAGTGATGGTAAGTGGAAGGTAACTTCGGTGGAACAGCCGCACAGATGCCAGACTAATGAGGGTAAAAGGTACCATCCCCAGTTGACGGCTTGGTATCTAGCCCGTCGTATATTGGGTCTTGTAGATAAGGACAACGACGTATCGGTGTCTTTCTTGCAGGAGACCATAGTCACATTTGTTGGGTATGAGGTCACGTATGGAAAGGCTTGGTGGGCAAAGCAAATTGCCCTGGCAATTCGCTGGGGTAGCTGGGAGGAAGCCTATAACAGGGTTCCACGCATTTTATGTGCGATGGAACACTTCAACCCTGGCATGAGATCGTTCATATACACAGGAGGGTTGTATCTTCAGAACCCGTTGAGGCATATTCTGTACCGTGTGTTCTGGTATTTCGATCAGTGCAAACATGCATTTCAGTATTGTCGGCCAGTTGTTCTTGTTGATGGCACGTTCCTCACCGGCAAATACAGGGGCACATTGATGATGGCTGCTGCTGTAGACCCAGAGAACCAGATAGTGCCAATGGCTTTTGCTTTGGCGGAGGGGGAAAACAATGATTCATGGTCATGGTTTATGCGTCTGCTCCGTGTTCATGTGCTTGGCCCTTCTCACACCATTTGTCTGATTTCGGACCGTCACATTGGAATTCTAAATGCAGCCGATGAACACATTGATGGTCACCCGGCCCTAGTGCACCGTTGGTGCATGCGGCATTTTGCCGCCAATTTCTGGTGGCGTCAACGCAAGAAGGAAGTGGCTGACAAGTTAAAGGAGCTTTGTAATAAACGTACGGAACGCGAGTTCAACGAGACTATGGTAGAACTAGAGAAGATGCTCAACCAAGCTGGCAAGGCATGGTTAGACCAGCAGATGGAAAATAAAGCCAAGTGGGCATTAGCATTTGATGAGGGCGGCTTCCGGTACGGTATCATGACAACAAACTCCTCTGAGTCTTTCAATCGTGTGTTCAAAGGCGTTCGATCTCTTCCAGTGTCTGGTATTGTCGAGTTCTCTTTTAGGAAGTGCAATGAGTATTTTGTTAAGCGGTATGGCCTAGCCCTGAGGAATGAAGAGGAGCTTGGAAGATGGGGGAAGGCGGCACATGAATATTTGAAGGAGGCTGAGGAATTGGCCAAACAACAGGTTGCCGAGGCTCATGGACGGGACATGCTTGTTTTCTGCGTACGAGCTAGAGGGGGCACAAACCTGGGCGGCGAACGATTTGGTGGCCGAACGTACCGTGTCGATCTTGATAAAGTAGAATGCAGTTGCAACGTCCCTCAGATCATGCATGCCCCTTGCTCACACATGATCACCTCTTGTTGGCTTAGAGGTTTTGACCACACAGTTGCACCATACATGTCACCCTTGTATCTCCGTGCCAACACCCTCAAAGTTTGGGAGAAGAGTTTTGAGCCATACCTTGACGAGTCGCAGTGGCCTCCATATTATGGTGAGGACTACGCGCCTTATCCGGACCTGAAGAAGGTAGGGAAGGGAAGGAGGAAGAAGAAGCGATTGAAAGGCGATATGGACAATATGAAAGGTTACGGCGCCGACATGTATGGTGGCGGGGACTTTGACGAAGAACGTGCGCAGAACCTTTGCTCCATTTGCAAGAATCCTGGTCATAACGCTAGATTTCATAGGCGGGCGAGACAAGAGGTGGTCTATATTGTAAACATGCATTTATGATATTTTAATCTTCAAATTTACTTGTCTTTGTTTTTTTATAACGTTATTAATTGTTCTAATGTTATTAATGTTGTCTTTGTTTTTTCAAACAGGCAGGTTCAGGGTTGCAAGATAGAGGCGCGGGCTCCTCATCCGCGCTTTAGCCTCATTGAGGTTGACTACGACAAGGACCACCGGGCCCAGGCCTTGTCGGAGCAGCAGAGGCCGTTGCGTGCGATTCGTGTTCGCACGCACCGCGTACATAGCTGGGACGAGCGATACGCGCCCTACATACAGCGGGCGGGCTTCCTTGAGATCGTTCGGGTGTACAACAGTACACTCCCCACACTAGACCCTGCACTTCTTACTGCCTTTGTTGATAGGTAACATTGCATTTTTCATTTATTGTCTTTGTTTTGTAAAATTGGGCCGTCAACTTGCCTATAACCAGAAACTTGTAATGATGCAGGTGGAGACCGGAGACGCACACCTTCCACACACCATGTGGGGAAATGACTGTCACGATGCATGATGTGAAGATGATATTGTGTCTCAGTTTGGCTGGTCATCCGGTGACTGGGGTCGTCGATGAGTCTAATTGGGTACACTTGGTGGAGCAGTTCTGTGGTAGGAGGCCATCAGAGGCTGAAGTTAAAGGCACAAAGTAAGTTTATATTTGCGCCCCATTGAAATCACTGATACAACCATTTCAGCTACATCTATTTTTGTACAATAATACTTCAATTGTAATTGCAGGAAGACCTCAGGAGTGTCGACGTCATGGATAACCCAGCACTTTGGTGCAGGGCCTTCGGTCGGTGCTCCAGATCACGAGGTCGAGGTGTATGCAAAGGTGTGGTTGTGGCACTTCTTGGGCGCTTTCTTGTTCCCCGACTCCTCAGGCGACAACATCAGCTGGATTTTCTTGAGGATCCTTATCCAGCCACTTGAGAATATTGCAACCTATAGCTGGGGTACCGCGGTCCTTGCTTGGACATACCATCAGCTTTGTACCGCCTGTCGTCGCCAGTCGAACAATGCCAACCTAGGTGGCTGCTTATACCTACTTCAAGTATGGATTTGGGAGCGGTTTCCGGTTGGGAGGCCTACTAAACCTCCGCATTTGCCTATGAGTACATTGACCTTTTGATATCTTCATACGACTAAAGAGATTAGTGACACCGTGTTTGTGTGACTTGCAGGTTTGGCAGCATCAAGACGTTCGACCCACCACCCTTTTCATCTGGAAAGACGCTAAGGTAGTGAGGGGCGAGTTGAAAAGGAGGTACAAGCAGTACACGGATGTGATAGACGTGTTGACACACAACTACGTAAGTTATATCCACATTTCCTACTAAAGGCACTATCAATGAGATTGATACTAAATTAAGTTTTTTTACTTTGCAGGTAACATGGACACCGTGGTCTAGGTGGGAGCTAGAGGACTACCTTAGTCCGCGCTGCGAGGAGGAAGGGGACGAGTGGCTTTACGAAGGGCCACTTATCTTCTTCCATGTCGTCGAGATGCACTACCCTTTCAGGGTTTACAGACAGTTCAGGAGGTTGCAAGGAATTCCACCGCTGTACTCCACCAACGCTCAGCTGCATGGGTACGATGCCAATATGTTTATTCTACTTAAGTGCCTCATTTCTAATGCAATATGGCAATGCAGGATCGATCGGAGGCTTCGGACCACGCAAAAGGATTGGGCGGTGACGCACGAACCACATTTGCTTAATTGGTATAACAGGCATCGTCGCCACATCAACGAACTTCCGCAGCACCACCCGGCAAGATGGATGGAGTACCTACAATGGCTGCAGCGAAGTACGAGGACTCATCTCATGGTCCCGTACACCAACATGCCTGCAGATGTGGCCGGTGAGGATGACATCGCCGATGCGTTCGACGATGCGCAAAGGGTGCAAACACAACTTCTTAGGGCCCCTCTTAATAGATACGTGGTAAGTACTTTGCACTTACATTCTCAAGCGAGGTAAGGGTTTTAAAATTCAATTGAAATGATCGAGTTAACCTTGTGTGATGTTGTAGGCACAACAGTTGTCGAACTACTCCGAGGAAGCTTCCAGGCAACTTTTTCGGACTAGGGACGACAAGACCAACCCTCTTTGCGCCTTTGTCAAGGTACTTTTGATAGTAACATTCGTGACTACAACTCAGTTACCTTCAAAATTCATGCTTAATAATGCTTGTTGTCATCTAAACCTGTAGAGAATGAAAAAAGGCTGCAAAAAGTTGGCTCAGAAGCTGAGCTGTGCGGATACGACTTTGGACGTACCGTACAACCCCACGTGGTCCAGGAGCCAGACGATGTCCACCGCAGCTGCTTCTGCTAGCGACACCAGGGCTGCGTCCTCGTCTATTCGTACTCCGCAGGATAGAGGGAAGGGTCCAGCGGCTGCAGATGATTTGGATGAAGCACTTCAGTATGACACGACGAGTGGCGACGACGACGATGACAACGAGGACGTTCCCCAGTGGGATTACACCGGTCACGAGGAGATGGGTGCCTCACAGCTGTACGGTGCTCCTTTTGGTACACAGGGGGTCGACTACACACAGCAGGAGAACTACACACCAGCCGAGCAACAGGTCCCTATACTTTGCTTTCTCTTTAATTCTACTGTTCGTAGCTCAACATTTAGAGTAGCTCATCAGGTTGCTTGCTTGCAGGGGTCGTCATGACCATAGGCGGCAGCGCGAGAGGTAGCAACGGGACCGCACAGACGTTGGCTGGAGAAGCAACGTGGTCCCTACGAATCTGAGGAGGCGACGGAGACCGCGAGACCCCTACACCCCTGGCGATTAGTAGAGTAGTCATATTTAGCAGGCGCCGGACACATGTTATCATAGTTATGTAGTGCTAGAACAATTAAATTATGTGTAGGTGTAGCAGTAGTACTCTACTTGGTTATTTCGATTCGACTAATGTAGTTGGTAACACTCATTTAATCCTTGGCGTAAACGCAATTATTTCTGCCATAGCTTCCGTAAACTTGCTGTAAATGACTCAACATGGCATGTCTGCATTTGTCACGATCAGTTGACGCAAAATGAAGGCATAGTTCCTGCGCGGCCGCAGTTTCAGGGCCACCCCGCCATGGATGGGGGCGGGTTAGGGGTACCCCGCCATGTACCATGGCGGGGTACCCCTAACCCGCCCCCACCCATGGCGGGGTGGCCCTGAAACTACGGCCGCGCAGGAACTGCACTAAGAAACTGCATTTATAAACTGCACGGATAAACCACACAACAATCTTAGTGAGTGGACCAACAAATGAAACGAATGAAGATGTGATAATGAAAATTATTACAATGACATGTTTCAAAGTACAACACTAACAAACTACACGACACAAAGTTTCTAAGCCACTACAAATGACAAACACTAACAACGACAACGTGAAGACGTGACAATGCAAATTATTACAATGACACTTATACGTCAATCAGATTGCGTGCACCACTGCGTAAGCAACTCGTCTTCGGACTCTGAATCCTCCACTACCACCTCCTTACCCTTGCTGGCCTCGACTGCCTTGGCTTGAGAGGCCTGACGCCGGTAGTAAGCCGCCTCCGCCTCGTCCGCGGCCTGAGAGTACAACTCGGCCTCTTCTTCGGTCATGTCTGTTGGCCCCCATACGTCGAACAGCGGTGTCTTATGGCTGTGGTACGCTGCCTGACCCTCCTCTACTTCAACATCCTCCTCGGGCATCGGTCCTAACTCCTCTGCAAGACGAAGTAGCTCGGCTATCCTTCCCATGTCGTACGCATCCTCGTCCTGAGGGTACCCCAATTCTTCAGCTAGACGAATGAGCTCGCCTATCCTCCCGGTGTCGTCGTCTTCCTCCGGCTCGGCCTCCTCCTCGAACACAATCGGACGGCTTGCGGTGGCACCAACTCCTGCGTCCCGCTTTACTGTCCTATTCTCCGTGTACCTAGCACGAGCCATATCTACTTGCCAGTCGCCGGTGCATCCAATCTCTGCAAGTACAAAATGCAAACAATTAACAGGATCTTTGCAATGACTTTATTGACAGTCAAACAAAGAAGATTGAATTTCTAAAAACGCAATGACTCACTCGCACACAATGAGTCAATAGTATCGTTCAAGCCTTGCATCTCTGCTCTCGCAGCCTCCTCTGCAGCCTTCCTTGCATCCTTTTCAGCCTTCCGTGCCTGGTACTCCTCTACATCCTTCTTCTTTTGCTCGTACCACTTCTTCCACGCAATACTCTCCGGGTTACGAACACGTAGGTCTTGGGCCCGTCGTAGCATTTTCTTCTTATGGTTCTTAACGAAATCAGTGACGTAGCTTGCAGGATATCCTCTCATCTTGCGAAGTGCTACCATTGTCTTATACTCATCCTTGAACTTATACACATCATCATATGATTCCCAGTTGCATTTCTGAGTGCTCTGTTGCAACAAATAGATGAATATAAAGTTAGCGTACCAAAGTAAACAAAATAAAACATTAGCACTAAGTGTCAACAGTCCTAGCAAACCTCGTCATAATCGATCATGTGGCCACAGAAGTGCCCAATACCAAGGCCTGAAGGGACAAGGTCGTAGCTAGCTTCAACACCACATTTGCACATCACAGGAGGCGCAATAGACCTCCTCTTCTTCTTCCAGTCTGGCACCTCCTCATTCTTCTCCAGCTCCGGCCAATGGCTCTTTGGACCATAGATCCATTCCTTGAAACGGCACTTTGGAAAATCATGATCCTACAAAATCAAAACAGTAAAACACACATATAGGACATGACATTCCAAGGTTCACTCAAACCTTACCTCATGTCGTAGAGGACAAATGAACTCTTGTTCATTGCGTGGGTTTATCACGGCTTGCTCTCCGCAAAGGCACTTTGGAGGATCCTCGAGCCGCCGTGCCGATGCTACGGCCTTCTCTTCCTCCATCATAGGAGGAGGGTTTGGAGGGGGCGGAACCCAGTGAGTAAACACCTCACGCTTGCAATGATCAATGCAGGGGTAGAAAAGGAGAATCCTTGGGTCAAACTTGTCCGGGCCGTCGATCCATTGGAAGAAAAAGCACCGGAAGTAGGGCTATAAAAAAGTTTCAATTATCTAATCGCGAATACAACATCAGAAACCAATAAGAACAACAAAGGGCACAATTACTTACGCTACAACTATAACATGTGTAGAAACAACGAGTCGCAGTATCCGGATATCTCGACTGGCCCACGTGTGCCGGATGACCACAGTCACAGTTAGGTAAAGGTTCCTCGGGAGGAACGGGCGCATCCTTGCAAGACACGTCGGGGTACATCTCTCTAGGACGACCCTTTTTCCTCCAAATCGACTCACGATACGAGTCCTCCATCTAATAACACGAAACGATTTCAACACAAAACACATTTCACTTATATAATGTACAATATCAATACGATAAAAACTAATATAACTTTACTAACTACATTAACCAAACATACTACAACGATGCACACAGAGAAGGGGTGATCGGAACAAGGTCCGACGATGGGCCGATACCCGACGGGGAGGAGCCCTAGGAGGGAGGGACGCCGGAGAAGGCCGCTGAGGGGAGGGGAGCTCGGTCCTGGGGCGGAGAGGGACGCTGCGGGAAATGGAATGGATGAATGGCCAAAAACAAGAAGTGCCCGGGCTTTTAAATGGCCGGAGTTGTACCCCGCCATGCATCATGACGGGTTAGGGGTACCCCGCCACGGATCATGGCGGGGTACACCCCTGCCACGCTGGCGAGGCGCGCTGCCACCCCTGCCACGTGGGCCATGCACCCCGCCACCATGCATGGCGGGGTTCAGTGCATTTGTCCAGCCATGCATAGTGACGGGGCCAAACGGGTTAGATTTAAAAAAAATTCAAACCCGGGTTAAATTTAAAATTTGTTTCAAATTTAGGCTAAAAATAAAAAAAAAATCACTCCGGCGACGGTCCTCTTCGAGATCGACCTGTTCGTGCTCATGTACCGGGGCAAGTACTAGCTGGTGGTCTAAGGTGCTAGGCTGCAGAGCTAGAGAAGTGGCCAGTGGTTAAAGCATGCCTCGTTAACTTCACCGAATTCTGATATCTACTTCGTTCACGGTTTGTTTGTGTACTGAAAATAAAGATGTCTCATTTTTTTTAAAAAAAAATCTCTGGAGTTTTATTGTACCATGACATGCATTTGTAAGTTGTAACTTTGTATCAGTGTGCGGATCATAGCATGCTACTGATGTTTTGTTTTGAGAATGAAGAACAGGCAGGAGATCTGCCATTCAAGCATGCTAATGAAGTAATGATAAGAGTATTATGAAAACGAACACAGCCTCACCTGTTTGTGCACACAACATTTTCATTAGGTCACGGCGTCACGCTGCTGCGATAAAATATCCAATTTACACTTAAACTAAGATATAGTGCCCTAGGATTAAGTGTGTGTTTGGGACGGCTCCACTAACTCTGCTCTACAAACTCCGCACTACTACAGAAAACTTTACCGAGACGGGAGAAACAATTAACCGAGACGGGTATCGCAACCGCCTCGGTCCAAAGGTCACGGTTAATGGGATCTTTACCTAGGCAATTCAATGTCCGCCTCGGTTAATCGAATAAAAAAAGAAAAAGAAAAAAGCCTGCAGCCCAAACCGAGCCTAGGCCTGGATCTAGGCTGTGCGCCGCCGCAGCTCGATATGGATGCGTCGCTGCCGGGGTTCCTCGATCCGCCACCGAGGGATCTCGATACGGCCACCACCGGTGGATCCAACCACCACTGGCGCGGATCGGGCCACTGGCAGCAGATCCGGCCACCACGGGCACAGATCCGGCCACCACGATAGCCGAAGGAGGAGATGGGGGAGGAGGTCGCACCGCTACCGGTGGAGGAGCTCGGGGGAGGAGCACGCCGCCGCTAGGAGAGGAAGAAACGCGGGGGAGGAGCACGCCGCTGCCTCGCCCGGGCACGCTGCGCCCACGCCTCGGCCTCGGCCGCGCCTGCGCGGTCGTGTGGTGCCAGAGGGGGTGCGGGGCCGGAGGTGCAGGGGAGGGAGAGGAAGGGGCGCCATAGGGCAGAGGGCGCAGGGCCGGAGGAGGAAGGGAGAGCCGCTCTGCTCAAAGGCTGAGTGGAGAACGCCTCGGTTAATAGATTTTAGGAGGCAGTTATTTTTTAACCGCTTTCGTAAATTGATTTTACGAGGTGGTTGATTGTGACCGCCTAGGTTTTAGGTGCTGAACTCATTGAACATGGAAAGCCGCATGCAATGATTCATTATGAAATTCTTTATCATTAGAGCCTCAGTTTTGACAGCATGTATGAATTCAAGTTGGTCCCAAACAAACATCTCATCATCATCAGGATTCTTTCCTATTTTAGGTTCACATATACTTTTCAAAGCAAGGTTGAGGGTGTGCACAACACAAGGTGTCCAAAATATGTTTTTATACTCAGCCTCAATTATTAGACCAACCCCTTTACAATTTGCAGCATTGTCTGTAATGATTTGTACCACATTATCTCGACCTACTTCTTCAATTATACCTCTCAACTTTTCAGCAATGTATTCTTTGCTTTTTATCTCACCTTCACAACTATCAACCCTCAAGAACATAGGTGACTTGTCACAAATAGCAACAAAATTGATGATTGGTCGCCTCTGAGGATCAGACCAACCATCTGTGCAGATTGAGACTCCCTTCTCTGCCCATGTGCTCTCTGTGCTCTCCAACAAACGCTCAATGTGCCTCCTTTCTTGCTTTAGAAGTCCCTCTCTAACTCTGTTGTAACCAGGAATCACATAGCCCTGCATGCTGCGGCTGCAAGCAAAGCTAAAGGCTTCTCGAAGATACGGATTTCTCAAAAAATTGAAAGAAACCCCTCCAGAATAAATTGCTCTACTGATTAAAGCATCCAAGTGGTTACGGTCATCCAATCTCCAAGATTTTTCCAATGCAGAAGCTAGCCCCCTCTTGGTCCTCTTCGAAGTGTCATCAGTATTGCCCGAGGAAGGAACAGTAGGTAGAGAAACCATTTTTGACTTGGATCTTTCCACCAGATTCTTGCACCTTTCAATTTCCTTCCTCATTGCACTAAGCATCTCATATGAAACTCTAGGACATGTACTTATTCCCTTTCCCTTAATCTGCAACAAATGAGCTTCAACTCTAGAGTAACTACTCAGTCTTTCCAGTGGACAGTACTTGCAGCGCCAAAATGTGTTTCCTCCACCACCAGATTTAGGCTTCTCTAAAATGGTGACATGATCCCAAAGTGGAGCCTTGATTTTTGTTGTGTTTGTGGCTGCAGATCCTACACTAGCACTTGCACTTGCACTTCCACTAGCAGCACTCAAATTGGGAGAGGGAGACACCATCTACTGCATAGATCGAGAATGGGGAGAGGAAGATGAGGTAGGGAGATCGAACAAATCAAGCAGCTACGAAGTACGAACTAAAGAAGAGGAGATCGAACAAATCAACCAGGAACTCACCATCACCGTCGCAGCCTGGGCGAAGTGGCGAGCAGGGGCGGAGCACTGGCCGCTGGGCGAAGTGGCGAGCAGGGGTGGAGCTCGTCGCCGGCGGGCAGGGACGGATGCTCGTCGCCGGCGAGCGGAGGGTCGTCGCCGCTGGCCGGCGGACGGCGAGCGACGCTTGCGGGGGGAGGAATCGCGGGATGCGGCGCGATGCGGGAGAAGTGCGATGCAGCAACTGGCTTAGGGCGACGGGATATGCGGTGTAATTGGGCCGGGCCATATCCAGTAAGGCTGATACGCGTATCCCCCACATTGATATGTATCAGGCCCGCGTATCGTATTTTCGCAAAAATAATAAAAATCCGATACTCCACTGATACGTATCTGTGCCGTATCGAACGTGTATCCGTATCGGATACGTATCCGATACGCGATACACCTGTGCCTTGGCGTATCCGTGTAACATAGTTTCCCATACACTTGAACTGAATCTAATTTTGTAGTACCTGACAACCCACATACACCTAACAAAGTCAATTCCCCTAACAGATTCATCCAGCGGGGAAGCCTCGGTCTCCATGGACACTGACCTTTCAGACTGAGAGCAAAGATACTAACGAAGTCATCGCCAGGAATCCACCTACAATGTATAGTTACTTAGACCTATCAGTGTGTACACCCTATGTGTAATTATATCAGTAGTCCCACTTCTGCCTTACATGCAGCCTAATGTATAAAGGTAGCAAATGTTGTGCACTGCTATGTTGGATCTGCAAACCGAACCTATGTGCTTCGGTTAGACCATTGCCGAACTTTTCAGGCCTATCTATGTAATATATATACCTATGTGCCATCGTCGTGCTACAAGCCTGGATATTTTCGCTGTCAATACTCTCATTTTCCTACTGATTACATTAGCGTTTCATCCTGCGCTTGCATCTCCGGCTCCCTGCCGCCGCGCGCAAGGGCGCGCGCAGCGTACTAGTATAATCGAGATGAGACAACCAGAGGACGGTGTCGAGCAGTGGAGGCCTGAGCCAGCTAGCGTGGTGAAGTCTATATAGACCCTGGACACCTTCCTGCAGCTGCCAAGCCAGTTGTACGCGTTGAGCTATTAGTATTATAACCTCGAAAGGTCACCATGGCCACCTCCTCACCGATGTTCTCGCTCTTCCTCCTCCTCATCCTGGCATCGTCGTCGTCTTCAACCACCACCGTTCTTGCATCCAGCGGCGAAGACAGCGGCCTGACGCACATCCACCTCTACCTCCACGAGACGTTCAAGGGCGACAACGCGACCGCCATCGCCACGGTGGCGTCCCCGCGGGGCGCCAACTCGTCGTTCGGGTCCGTGGGCGTGGTCGACGACGAGCTGCGCGTCGGCCGGGACCGGGCGTCCGAGCTCGTCGGGCGGTTTCAGGGAATCATCGTCGGCACCGACGTTGATGGGGCCGCCGACTACCTGACTTCCATCACCTACGTGTTCACCGCCGGCGAGTACAAGGGGAGCACGCTGTCCATGCAGGGCCCCGTTCTGGGGTTCAACGGCACCATCGAGCGCCCCCTGGTGGGCGGCACCGGCAAGTTCAGGATGGCCCGCGGCTACTCCCTGTTCAAGCTGCTGGGAAACCCGACTCCGGCGACGGTCCTCTTCGAGATCGACCTGTTCGTGCTCATGTACCGGGGCAAGTACTAGCTGGTGGTCTAAGGTGCTAGGCTGCAGAGCTAGAGAAGTGGCCAGTGGTTAAAGCATGCCTCGTTAACTTCACCGAATTCTGCCATCTACTTCGTTCACGGTTTGTTTGTGTACTGAAAATAAAGATGTCTCATTTTTTTAAAAAAAATCTCTGGAGTTTTATTGTACCATGACATGCATTTGTAAGTTGTAACTTTGTATCAGTGTGCGGATCATAGCATGCTACTGATGTTTTGTTTTGAGAATGAAGAACTGGCAGGAGATCTGCCATTCAAGCATGTTAATGAAGTAATGATATTGGGCAGAGGCGCAGAGTATTATGAAAACGAACACAGCCTCACCTGTTTGTGCACACAACATTTTCATTAGGTCACGGCGTCACGCTGCTGCGAACACGATAAAATATCCAATTTACACTTAAACTAAGATATAGTGCCCTATGATTAAGTGTGTGTTTGGGATGGCTCCACTAGCTCTGCTCTACAAACTCCACACTACTACAGAAAACTTTATCGAGACGGGCAGAAATAATTAACCGAGACGGGTATCGCAACCGCCTCGGTCCAAAGGTCACGGTTAATGGGATCTTTACCGAGGCAATTCAATGCCCGCCTCGGTTAATCGAATAAAAAGAAAAAAAAGAAAAAAGCCTGCAGCCCAAACTGAGCCTAGGCCTGGATCTGGGTTGTGCGCCGCCGCAACTCGATCCGGATGCGTCGCTGCCGGGGTTCCTCGATCCGCCACCGGGGGATCTCGATACGGCCACCAGTGGCGGATCCAACCATCACCGGCGCGGATCCGGCCACTGGCAGCGGATCCGGCCACCACGGGCACAGATCCGGCCACCACGATAGCCGAAGGAGGAGATGGGGGAGGAGGTCGCACCGCCACCGGTGGAAGAGTTCGGGGGAGGAGCACGCCGCCGCTTGGAGAGGAAGAAACGCGGGGGAGGAGCACGCCGCCGCTAGGAGAGGAAGAAATGCGGGGGAGGAGCACGTCGCCGCCTCGCCCGGGCACGCTGCGCCCATGCCCCGGCCTCGGCCGCGCCTGCGCGGTCGTGTGGTGCCAGAGGGGGCGCGCGGGCCGAAGGTGCAGGAGAGGGAGAGGAAGGGGCGCCATGGGGCAGAGGGCGCAGGGCCGGAGGAGGAAGGGAGAGCCGCTCCGCTCAAAGGCTGAGTGGAGAACGCCTCGGTTAATAGATTTTAGGAGGCAGTTATTTTTTAACCGCTTTCGTAAATTGATTTTACGAGGTGGTTGATTGTGACCGCCTAGGTTAATAAAAATGCCCGCCTCGGTTAATACCAGGCATTAACCGAGGCGGTTGAAATTCCCGTCCGCCTCCGAGGCCCGTTCCCAAACGCCTCGCATAAGTTTTTCTGTAGTAGTGCCACTGTGGAGCAGCTCCACAAAAGACCTAGAGTTTGTGAAGCACCCTTTTATGTGCCCTCATAACTTCACCTTTTTTTTCTCAAACGGAGTGCGTGGAGCTGAACCTGTTTGGCTAAAAAACATGGAGCGGAGTTGAAAAACATTGAATTGAGCAGTCCCAGACATCCACTGGATGACTATACCAGAGTAGTGCAACAAATATGGTGCGGTGCAAAGCATGGTTGAACTCCGAAAATATATTGGGTTCCAGAATTCAGAACCTTAGGCGATGGAGCGGAAGAAGCGAGTGGTTTAGCCATAGACTTGCCGTAGAACACAAATCATTAAAAAAATACAAATGGGTTTAGAGTTAAGTAAATCTCCCGAGTCCCGATGAGCCCAGTATGGATTTTCACATCGAAACGAAAGTCCAGCCTACGATTCCCTGAACGGCCCAAGGAGGCCCAATTGTGTAGGACCTTCTATCGTGACGACTGCGTCCCTGCTGCGTGCTGCCCCAGGTGGCCCAGTTCTCCTTCCTTCCTTGCTGCGCACCCCTGCCCTTGCCCAGGCGAAATCGCAAGCCGCCATGGACGAAGATGGGACGACGGGCAACTCGCCCGCCGCCGAGACATTCGATCCTGTTAGTTTCTCGCACGAACCACAACGGACCCTCCCTCCGATTTTCCTTGCGGCTGCAACTCCTGTTATCCGATTTGTGTTGATTTATCTGATGACGCGCTGTTGGGATTTGAGCAGGACCTGATTCACGCCATCTTCAAGCTGGTGTGGAGGCGGCGGGCGGGGAAGGGCAGCGGCGGCAATGAGGACATCGACGTCGAGGTGATTCGTTGGTCCCCCGTAACCTAGATGTTCAGGCTTTTTTTTTTTACTGTCCCTTCACCTTCTACTGACCTGTGTGCTTTTATTATTTTCTAATAATCGTCAGCCTGCTCCACAGACCTCGAGGAGAAATCGGAGTACAACTGGTAGGAGAGTCCTTTCCTTCTTTAGTCTTTACTAGAGCTAGCGGCATGAAATGGCTTCCAGGAAGTACACGTGTTGGTGTGGCCAAATTGCATCCGTTTGCAAAGAACCTGTTAATGTTTCCCCAGTAGCTAATGTGTCCTCTTGCGCAACCAAGTGTAAGTACGAGTAAAGAAAAATGTGCATAGGTGTGCATAGCATATGCCCATTAGACAAAATTTTTGGTTAGAAGTTATTTCCGAAATTACTAAGGGGTCTGCATAAATCCAATTCGTAGCAGATTTCTGTGTGGCAAGCCATGCACTTAACAGGTTTGATCAGTTATTCATCAACCACTCTTCCATTTGCTCTGATTAGTATTGTAACAGTAAACACTTATCTTGATCACCTCGCACATACAAACTCTTTTAGCTTAGCACCATTTTTTATATCCAAGTAGATGGCTTTTATACCTTCTAAGCGTGAGTTGTATTGCTACAGCAGATGTAATATCATCTTTTTTGGCAATAGCTATATGAAATGGGTAAGACAATTTTACATTGTTTGTCACCAATTGACTTGTGTAACTGCACCTACATGCCTCAAGCGTTCAAGGCTGTCTGCGCAAAGCATTGATGCTTAGGTTATGTAGAGTCTCATGTGTTACTTGGGGGCACCTATTTGCACATTTGCTGCAAGAAGGCTGTGCCAACCACCGTAGGCCATCCGCCATCAGACAAAGATTTTATTTGCCTTGTTATCAAGTTTTAGCTTGGTTTGATTGTTAGGGTTGGAACTGGGTTTGTTAGACATGCACGCCGTTTGTTAGCTTGGATGGATTGTACTGAACAGCTCTATACATGAGGAATGACTGAACTGGGAAATCAAGCTTGAAAAGATCCTCCTTCCCTGTGTTCTGTCTAATGCAGCTCAAGGGCTCGAGTTGTTTCTCCACCCCCACCCCACAACAGCTCTATACTATGTTAGCAAAAACATAAAATTAATTTACGCTAGTAAGCTGAGTTATGCTAGAGATGAAGCCCAACAAGAGGCACACAAATCCATCGCAGCCTGAGTCTCCTCACAGCAACTGTATCCAACCCCGAGAAATCCATCGCCCCACGATGGGCTTCTCCGCCTTCCAGTTCAAGGTAGTAGGAGTAATCACGATTTTCACAAGGAAAAAGTTCTTCTGGCCTCTCTCAACTATTACCATAATCCTCTTCAACTAGAAAATCGGATGTTTATACTTCTCAAACTATTGAAACCGGCCGATTTACCTCCCTGGGTGGCTGGGTGGTTTTCAAAGCGCTGACGTGGCGCCACGATAGCTATGAGGAAGGTAAACTGAACTTTCACGATAGTTCGGGAAGGTCCATTAGACTTGGGGTAAGAGTATCAGTAATATGAAACTTGGTGAACAAAAGGTTTTCTTTAATGAAAATTGCGGGACTGGTTTTCTTTTTTTAATGAGATGAAGAATTGACACTTGAAAGAGTTCGAAAGATGTATTTGACTTAATTATGGTCACTTTTTGGTTTCTAGTGGACAATATACAGTTCAAAGTAACTTCACTGAGTTCTCTTTCTTGTTCATGATAACATGATATGTTCACCTGACAGCCAATGCAAATGCTCTCAAAGTCAGCTGCGAACTGCTGCGAATATTTGTTACAGGTTTGCACCTCTGAAAAAAATGCTACATCACTACAAGCTAATTGACTATGTTGGGGAAGTAATTCCATTTCTGTAGTTTAACTGAAATTTCTCTTGCAGAGGCTATTCAACGCTCTGCTTTTATCGCTGAAGCGGAGGATGGTACTGTCATTGAACCCACCCACCTAGAACGTGTGTTGCCACAGCTGCTCTTGGACTTTTGAGGTACCCCATGGAGCTTCCAAAACTGTTTATCTGGGCGAATATATTTATCTGAGCTGTACTGTCTGCATGAAAGGATAAAGATGTCCAGATGCATCAGCGGAATCGTATGGCTGATCAATGTCTTGTAAACACAATCAGCTTCTACATCGCTTTAAGAATACAAATGCATTTCTTGGACTATTTTCGTGTTGTTATGGTGTTTGACACATCATGTCAGCATATCATGATAAATATGTGAGCCTGCAGTTGCTTTGCTGTAACACAGACTCCAAACTGATGACTCTAGAATCAACTCGACTCGTGCAACGCATAATAATAAAAGTATATTCGTACTACAATAAAATTTTAGTTGCCTCCAGAGTCTAGATCTCTACTCAACTCCTCTCTAGGACCTCATTATATCAAAACAAATAACACCTCTCTAGGTGGTGGTGGAAAACAGGCGACGGGTAGACCATACTATGGGCATGTTTAGTTCAGGTGCGGTAAAGTTTTTGAATACCGTAGCACATGTGTAATTATAGTAATTAGTGTTTAATTATGGATTAATTCGATTTAAAAGATTCGTCTCGCAAAATACATACAAATTGTACAATTAATTATTTTTTATCTATATTTAATGCTCCAATATGCCTCAAACATTCGATGGGACGGGGGTGCAAAGTTTTGGGGAACTAAACACCCCTGTAGCAGGAATAAAAACTGTAGTGTACTGTAGTATTTTCGTTTGTATTTGGTAATAATTGTCTAACCATTGACTAATTAGGCTTAAAACGTTCGTCTCGCAAAGTATAACCAAATTGTGCAATTAGTTTTTGATTTCGTCTACATTTAGTATTTCATGCATGTACCGTAAGTTTGATGTGACGAAGAATTTTCTTTTTGCGTGGCGCCAAATTCAGGAGTTTGGGAACTAAACGTGGCCCAGAAGGGCCGTGGCCGGTGGCCGGTGGCGGCACCTCCCACCTGTCGAGATGAGGCTTCTCCAAGCCGCCACCGCAGCCGACCGCTGCTCCCCCGGCTCTATTATAACGGATTTTTTTTTTCCCGATACGGCTGCCACCGCCATGTGCCTCGCCGCCGCGTGCGCGTCCGCCTCCTCCCCCGCACGCCGCCTCTCGCCCTCCGCCTCCACCGCGCTCCCGCGCCGCTTCCTCCACAGCCTCCTCGGCGCCGCCCCCACGAGGCCTTCCCCGACACCGCCTCTGCTGCGGCGCTGCTTCAAGTTCTACCATATGGCGGTACGCATGCTACCAACGCCCTGTCCCCCCTCCTTCTACCTCCGTTTCGTCTCTGAGCTCCCTTGGCCGTGGAATTTATCCAGATTATCTCGCACGGGCACCTGTTAAGTTGTTAGTGGCTACAGTAAATTGGATGGCTGCAGCACGGGTTAGGTTAAACCGATTTAGTAGAATTGAGTGGCGGGCTTAGTTTGGAGGAACAAATTTGAAAATTGGCATGCTCTAGAATAGAACTTGCTTTTGGTTATATGGCTTCGCTACTCAAGATTTGGTTTTCACTACATCCTAATAAAAAATGTATAAAAAGTTCCCTTCTTGTTTGTGGGCAGCTGAAGATAGCCAGCTTCTGTCAGGTGTAGCAGTCTAGCAGAGGTGATGTATCTGAAGCTCACCTCTTGCAGCAACTTTCTGCTACATAGGTACCCACAAATAATTTCTGTCGGGTTTTAGGGTAATCCACAAAGAATTTTGGATGGGCCATTTGCTGCTTGTAAATATCTAGCTGCTCAATGATAATTAGAAGTACGGCAATATACTGGACAAGATGAAGGGGCTCATGATCCTAGAGTTGAACTAGCTGTATAAATACTGTTTTAGTGTGCACTTGTAGTTTGATGAGATTGTTGAATCTTCACAGAACTATTCTTCAAGAGAAGCTTCATACAAACTTGTAGTTCCCCTGCGAAATATCCAAGTAAATAGACATTTAACTTGTATTAATGTTACAGAAAGGCTACCTGTCAACCGGTTGATTTAGCTCTTCCCATCAACCGATTTTTGCTTGTACGCTATATAGCCCGGAACAGTGTCCAGCCGCGCAGTGGGCTCTACCGATATGAATGAGTACCTCCTGGCGTATCTTTGCCTCTGTCCTATGTCCTCCTCCGACTGGCTGAGAGCCCAAGAGAGAGCTCTTGGGACAGCTACACGCCAGAGCCTCTCTCGTGCGTGCCTTGGCGAGCAGAAAGTAGAGATAGCTAGGCATGTCATGTCGAGGTAAACAAAAGCAAGCTAGGCAGAGAGGAGCTACAGCTACGTATATGAAATGACGGTGAAAGACGGTGAAAATGGTCTCCGATCGTACGTAACACAGGCGTGACTCATCGTCGTCTTTAGACGTACTTGCACTGCATGGGCAATGGGGTTGACCTACCAGTTCTGTTCTTTGTTTCTGTTATTCCATTTGTAAATTTGTAAGTTTGTGACCAATTTGATGATATTTGTGAACAATTTGATATATCTCTGGTATCTGGAATCCATAGAAAAAATTTGTATTTTTTTTTTTTGAAAAATTGGCATATATTTGTCTAAGATCTTGTGTTATCCCCAAATTACATCACTCTATCCAATAAATTACACTGAATAAATCATTGTAAATATAGTAATAAGGTGGTGTAAATATAGCTAGAAGACGGTGTAAGTGCATGAAAAAAATCAGTTGATGGGAGGGGCTAAAACAACCAGTTATTGGCAAGACAGATCCTAATGTTAAAGGGCTTGATGCCACACTAGTCCTTTCTGTTTCATTTATGCTTCATCGTTTTTCAGTATAAGAAAAGAAAGTGAATTCAAATTATCACTGTGATAGCCTGTTTATTGCTGCAATCTCATCCTGTAGCCATACATATAAAGTGGAGTCTCACCGATTCTTGATTAACTTCCAGCAATATTGGACTCAACCATCACTGGACAGGAACAAAGCTCTGGTTGAGTACCTAAAGCAGTATGGTGCTGTTAGAACTGATAAAGTGGCGGAAGTAATGGAAACAATTGATAGAGCGCTATTTGTACCAGAGGGTACCCCTTACGTCGACAGTCCTATGCCTATTGGTTTCAATGCAACAATATCTGCTCCTCACATGCATGCAACCTGCTTAGAGCTATTGAAGGATCATTTGCAACCAGGAATGCATGCTCTGGATGTTGGATCAGGTTTGTTGCTGATACTTCAGCCATTTGCCAGTGTTCATCAGCAATTGCGGTTGAATAAACAGCTTGCTCAAATTTCAGTTTTTTTTATCTAATTGATGTCACAAATGCATTGCTGTCGCATTGTAGGTAGCGGCTACCTGACAGCTTGTTTTGCCATGATGGTTGGACCAGAAGGTCGTGCAGTGGGAATTGAACACATTCCTGAGATTGCTGCTTCTTCTATTGAAAATGTGCAAAGAAGCGCTGCAGCTCCACTACTGAGGGATGGATCGCTCTCTTTTCATGTTACAGGTATGATGACTGGTTTATCTGTAACATGTTGAGCTATTAATTTCATTAAGCAGAAGTTTACGTGTATCCTTTAAGGCTTGTAAAGTTTGTCCCTATTCACTTTATTTTCTTCACAAGCTTGTCCCTATTCACTTTATTTTCTTCAGTACTCATGTTATGATGAGCATCGTTGGCTACTGTCGGTTCCTGTTTACTTGCTGGCATGCTATTTTCAAGCATGAACAAGTTTGCAGTACTTGTTTCTTCAAATGGGGGTTCAGTCCGCATGCTAGTACATGTCACTATTGTGCCAAATGGTGATATCAAGTTGTCTTCAAATGTAGACCCTTTTGATTATATCCTGGTTCTGAAACTTGTTCTTGATGCTCATTAGCTAGAGAACCTCGCTTCCGTTGAGGCCAGCTAACTCTGAAATAACCTGGAGCTTAAGATGTCTGACCGCTCTCAAAACTGCAGATGGCAGGCTTGGCTTTCCAGACGCTGCACCCTATGATGCTATCCATGTTGGTGCAGCAGCACCTGAGATCCCTCAGCCTCTGCTTGATCAGCTAAAGCCTGGCGGCCGGATGGTCAAACCGGTTGGCACCTACTTCCAGGACCTGCAGGTGGTCGATAAGAACACGGATGGATCAATCAGCATCCAGAACGACGCGTCCGTGCGATACGTCCCACTGACCAGCCGCTCCGCGCAGTTGCAGGACCCCTAAATAAGGTTCTCTGTAGTCTGTAACTCTCTACCTCGTAATGCCTGTACATATATGGTCGCTGCTCTCTTACTTGTTCATGTTTCTTCTTCTAAATAGCTAGGCTCTTAGTTCGGTCATGTTTTTTTTTTTTTGAAAGTATTAGTTCGGTCATGTTTCACGAACGAGTTGGAGAAAGTGTGGGTTTCTGTAATAAGTAGGATTGCTAGCATGTTTCTGAATCAGACGGTTGATGGATGATGTTTTGAGCTTCTGAACTTTCATCTGTCCGCAGCTGAGCTAGTGCTGCAGTGTACATGTACAAACTAGCTTTGCATCAGTAGTGATTCTATAGATTGTATGTACATCCCAATGCTAAGCACAGGTTCTGTCAATCAAATTTTCACATTGGCTTGAAGTTCCTGTACGAGATAACAGCGTAGAACGGATCGGAGCCCGCCACGCCGAATAGCCTCATCACGGCGTCCAGCGGCGAGGACGGCGACGACCCGCCGGCCGACGGCAGCTTCCTGACCACCTCGGGCTGCGTGAACCCCTCCACGCACTGGAAGTACTGCGTCACGAGCTGGACGCGGCTGTACGCCGTGCCGTCCCGCCACGCGCTGATGGCCTTTCGTAGAACATCCGGTTGCTGAAGCTCACGATGCACACGCCCCCCGGCTTGAGCACCCGGAACATCTCCGCGAAGACCTGTTCCATGCCAAATCGCCAATGCGATGATGCCAATAGGGAGAAACTGCCCCAACCCAAAGGCCAAAGATGATCTTGCTCAAAAAAAAAACAAAACAAAAAAAAGGCCAAAGATGATTGATAAGTACCTTCTCAGGGGACTGCAGGTACTGCACGCTGACGGTGCAGAGCACAGCATCGAAGGTGCCACCCTCGAGCTCCAGCTGCTGGTCCTTGTTGAGGTCCTTGACGAAGAAGTAGTCAAGGCGCGGGTTCTTGGCGAGCTCCTGCGCGTTGAGCCCGTGGCCGACGACGCGCCGGAACTGGACCTCCGGCGGCAGGTGGCTGACCCAGGAGCTCATGAGGTCCAGCACGTCCCACCCGGCGCGGAGGCGGTCCCGGTAGAGGTCCGTGAGCGTGGCGATGAAGCCGTCGTCCACGTGCGTCACCAGGCGCGGGAACGCGTAGAAGTCGCGGTCCGGCCGTGGGTCCAGCTTCGCGCGGCCCTCGGGCGAGAGCACCAGGCGCCGGACGCCGGCGGCGGCCGCCGCGGTGGAGGGCGGGGACGACGGCGAGGGCTGGGCGTCGTTGGACTTGGAGCATCGTGGCGCTGGCGCGGCCCGGAGCGGGCGCCGCGATGAGTGCAGCGGTTGGGGCGGAGTGCACAGCATGGTGGTCGCGTGGAGCGTGCGGGCTCACCCGTTGCACGCTCCGAGTGCTGCTTTTATCATTATCATGTCGATATTTTCTCTCTTTTTGAAAAAGTTATTATCTGGTCGAATAATTGTTTTTTACCATTATCATGTCGACCTTTTCTTCTTTGATGAAAAGTTATTATCTGGTCGAATAATTGACTCTCCAATGTACCTCAAGAGCTTCAGGCTCTGGTGTCGAGTTCGCTGTGACAGATACTCCCTCGCTGTGACGGATGAGCAATGAAATGCGCCTTGCTTGAAAAAAAAAGCACACTTATACATAACCACCATCATTTGATTTATTTTTCTTAATCATGGAAAAAAGAAATTCCTAAAAATTATAAATGGTGCTTCTTGTCCCGGGTAACCAGTAGAATGGGCCTGCTCATTTTCTATGTACTCCATATGTTTTTAGGCTAGTTTCAATGGAAGTTTTATTCACAATTTCTAGGATGTTACTTTTGTATTTTTGATAGCACGTCTATGTTTTGAAGAAGAAACGTAAGAGATAGGTTTTATCTAGGTGAAACTTATTTGGATTAGATAAATGCTGTGGAGTGTGGAGAGGCTATAGAACAATAAAAATGGAATGATGTATTAAGACTAGTAATCTTATCTAGATTCCTTTGCATTTTAACTCATGTGATAGTTTTGAAAACAACACTGTCAAATCATAGGCCTTAAGGCTTCATAAACACGAGTAGTTTATTGTTAGCCTCTTTAAGTTGATGTTCGTATAGGTAGGAGATCTTTTAAGGCCACTGTTCTTTCAACTTAGACATATAATAGTGTCTATTTGGATCTACTAGTATTAATTTTAGTTTTTAATTTTTAATGCTAATAGATCTAAACATATTTTAAGTGTACCTAACAATTTGTGAAACTATCATGTCATATGACATGGATGTCAAATAGAGATGTGGAAGTTGAGACATATACGCTAGAGTGAAGCGCTGGTGAAAAGCCTTTTACAAACTTGCTCCATGTGACCATGTTACACGACACGATAAAATCGTCTCACACCCGTGTGGCCGTGGAAATTCCGAGGGTGCGATTCCTGCGACTGGTCAACGGCGGCGCGAGAGAGAAGGGCCTCGCCTCGCGTGGAAGAAACGAAGAGAACCCGGGGGTTTTCCGAGCTCCGGCGCCGGTTTGCAGCTGCGGCGGGGGACCCGACAGCTTCGAGATCGTTCTGGGTCTCTCTCGTCTTCCTCTCCTTCCCCTGCCTTCGCCTTCCGCACGTCTCACGCACTCAGACTACCCACAGTGGGTACTTTAAAGGGATACTCTAAAGCTTTAGAGTATGAATATAGAGTAAAAACTGTTGTACTGGGTACTCTAAAATGATACTCTATCATTTCTCTCACTCTATATTTAGAGTGGTACAATGCTTACTCTATAGTGGACAGTGGCGGACCCCACTAGCTAAACAAAAGAAAAAAAAATGGTATAACTTACAAACCAAAAATCCAAATTAAATTTCGATTGCACCATTAAATTCGTCTCAATAAATCCTTCAAAACTAGATCACACATAGATATATTTAGATAAAGTGATAAGTGGGTCCCACAGTAAATAGAGTGGATAGAGAATGATATAGAGGATGGATGGGTGCGGAAGAATTGAGTATAGAGGAGAGAATCTTGCTGACTAGGAGATATAGAGGAGGAATATAAAGGTGTATGAGTGCAGATAGCCTCACGCGGCCATGCCCCACAGGCCACAAAAACCGCCACATGGCCAATACTCCAATACTAAGCTTATCTTGACACGCGGGACGGCCGGAGTTCAACGTCTGACGCGTTTCCTACATGGCGCTGACAAGGCTCCTCATGATGGCCTCGTGCTCGCTCTTGCTCCCTTCTCCGTCGTATAAGACATCGCGATGCTGCTGCCACCGCGGTCGCCGACTCCTCCGCAGTGCACTGCCAGGAGGCTACCAGGAAATCAGCACCATCACGCCCACGCTACGGCAGCAGAGTATGGCGCAGCTCGAGCGCGGGTCCCTGCTGGTTGGTGGGCGCGAGCTCCTTGTCCGCGCCCCGCCCAACGTCACCCTACGTCCTGCCGGTACCGGCGTCGCCGACGACGACGCGCGCGCCGCGTTCCTCGGAGCCAGGGCGGCGGCCGCGTCCAGCCGCCACGTGTTCTCCGTCGGACACCTGGCTAGGTAAGTCACTCGTTAGTCGTACTCGTGTCGTGCGTGCAGGCGCCTCTGCCACCGATTCGATTCGTGGCTGATGGTTTCGTTCTTGGATCGGTGACCGCGCAGTGGGTGGAGGTGGTTGTCACTGTTCAGGTTCAAGATCTGGTGGATGATGCCGACCACGGGCGTCGGCGCGGCGGCTGTGCCGGCGGAGACGCAGATGCTGCTTCTGGAGTCCACGATTGAGGCGGGTTCTGCGGCCGCGACGGAGCGTGGCTCACTGTACGCGCTTATGCTGCCGGTTCTTGACGGCGGCTTCCGAGCCAGCCTCCAGGGGAGCCCCGAGGACGAGCTCCAGTTCTGCTTCGAGAGCGGTGAGCTTTGTCTGCTGCCATCTGATGAAATTTGAAACTTTAAGTACTCCATCCGTCGATTGCATCAATATGTGCAAAACTTGGATTTTGATTGGAATTCCTGAGAGAGGAAATGCTGGACTGTTGGTAGGTGATCCTGATGTCCAGACAATGGAAGCAGTTGATGCAGTGTTCATCAACTCAGGGGACAACCCCTTCAAGCTTCTGAAGGAATCCATCAAGTAATGCCATCCTCTTACACAAGTCCTAAAATAACACTCCTCTTATACTTGTACTTGCTTAGGCACAGTCGATAAAAAAAGAAGTCTTAAAATACCACATGGACATGGTCTTTTCAACAATTGGCTTAATTGTTCAACTTCTTCATTTAGGATGGTGTCCAAGATCAAAGGAACTTTCAGTCATATAGAGCATAAGGAGGTAAAGCTATGCTCATTTCACCTGATTTGGTAATGTTGCTTCTTGGGCAGCTTTTCATATCTTCTCTTTTTCTCATGTCTTGTTTACATTCATCACAAAATATCAGATCCCTTCAAATTTGGACTGGTTTGGGTGGTGCACTTGGGATGCGTTTTACAAAGCTGTTAACCCAAGTGGGATTGAGGAGGGCCTTCAAAGGTTTGCAAGAACAAATGTTCACTTGGAATACACACTAAGAAGAGCATCTTTTGCCTCCTATTCATAGCTATCAGTTACTGATAAAGTGATAATGCATTTCTTGTTCTACAGTCTGCGTGAAGGTGGTGTTCCACCAAGGTTTCTGATTATAGATGATGGTTGGCAAGAAACAGTTGACGAATTCAAGGAAGCGGACGAAGCCATCCGTGAGCAGGCCGTGTTAGTGTTTCATCCTTTGGTAACCCATAAAAGTGTGCACAGGGTGACGGTCGGTTCCTGATTTGTATTGTAATTATGCCAGATTTGCGCATAGGCTGAGTGATCTGAAGGAGAACTATAAGTTCAGGGGAGAAACCTGCAAGAATCTTGAGGACCTCATTAAGAAGATAAAAGAAAAACATGGAGTCAAGTAATTGTTTTTCTTTGGTCAAAGTACTTGTTCTATGATGACTTAATCTTCATATTATTTTTGGCTGATTAGAATGCAATGCATGAAACCATAGGTACGTCTACATGTGGCATGCTTTACTTGGATATTGGGGAGGCATCTTAGCAACATCTGATGCGATGAAAAAGTATAATCCAGAGTTTGTTTACCCAGTCCAATCAGCGGGTAATGTTGCGAATCTGAGGGATATTGCCATGGACAGCTTGGAGAAATTTGGAGTGGGCATCGTTGATCCTGACAAGATATATGAGTTCTACAATGATCAGCACAGCTACCTTTCTAGTGTGGGTGTGGATGGCGTGAAGGTTGATGTTCAAAACGTGTTGGAAACTCTTGGACGCGGATTTGGTGGTCGTGTTGCAGTAACTCGAAAGTATCAGCAGGCTCTTGAGGAATCCATTGCCCAGAACTTCAAAACAAACAACCTAATCTGCTGCATGAGTCACAATTCAGACAGCATCTTTAGGTAGCATATTTCTAGCTGTGGAAAATATGAGCTACTGTGTAGATAGAATCTGATATAATTCTTGGTTGTTTTCTAGTGCCTTGAAGAGTGCAGTTGCTAGAGCCTCAGAAGATTTCATGCCTCGGGAACCAACACTGCAAACTCTGCACATCGCTTCTGTGGCATTCAATAGCCTATTGTTGGGAGAAATCTTCATACCTGACTGGGATATGTTCCATGTGAGATTTTGACATCTCGAGCAGTATGTTTAGGCTTGTTTCTATACTCCAGTAGCAGCTAATTTTCATTTTCCTTGTGAAGAGCAAGCATGAGTCAGCGGAATTTCACGGAGCAGCTAGAGCCCTGAGTGGAGGTGGTGTTTATGTCAGGTAGTTTTGTGTAGACCATTTACTTCTATCTTCTAGTTATTTTCTTGTGGTTGCTTTTAACCCAAGCACAGGAGTTCACCGTGCATGTATATTTGTTGTGATATGCAGCGACAAACCCGGGGTGCATGATTTCAGTGTTCTAAAAAAGCTTGTTCTACCAGACGGCTCGATTCTAAGAGCAAGGTATGCTGGTCGTCCTACACGCGATTGTCTGTTCACTGATCCAGTCATGGATGGCAAAAGGTATGAGCACGAATATAGCTTTACCATTTTCTTTTGCTACTAAGTTGTTCCTTATAGCATTACTAATCTGTGAATTCTTCTGCAGTCTGCTGAAGATATGGAACGTGAACAATTTCACTGGTGTCACTGGAGTGTTCAATTGTCAGGGAGCTGGACAATGGGTTTGGCCAGTGAAAGAAACTGCTTATGTTCCTATCAACATAAACATCACTGGTCAGCTCTCACCGTCCGATGTAGAATCTCTCGAGGAGATAGCTGGTGATGATTGGAATGGAGAGACTGCAGTATATGCTTTCAGTTCATGTAAATATTGTTGGCTGACTGTTTCTTTCTAACGATCCCATCTTATCACTATACCATTAGTGACTGACTAGCCCTCTATTTTGTCTTCCAGGTTCTCTTTCAAGGCTTCAGAAGCACCAAAGTTTGGAGGTTTCACTGTCTACTATGACATGTGAGATTTACAGCATTTCACCAATAAAGGTCAGACGTCAGATTACTTTCCCCTCCCCTCCCTTCTTACATGTATTCCACATTGTAAATATCATGTTTTTACAGAAATTCTTTGTTTCTTACACCAGATTTTCAGCGAAGTTGTTCGGTTTGCGCCTCTTGGGCTGATCGACATGTTCAACTCCGGTGGTGCACTTCACAATGTTTCAAGCATTGCAGATTCTTCAGCTACGACAATTCATATCAGATGCCAAGGACCAGGGCGGTTTGGGGCGTATTCAGCCACCAGGCCGGAGCTTTGTAGAGTTGATGAAAACGAAGTGGAGTTCGCTCATGCAGAGGATGGCCTACTGACCTTTTATCTCCCCCCTTCTTCCTCCCAGGACAACCTGAGACACGTTGAGATTGTCTACAAAGCTTCATGAACGACATTTACCCTTGTGATTCTTACGCTCCAGCATGCAATTTCTGCTGCGTTCTTCAGTAACCACCACACGTGCACGTTGAGATAATGTTCCAAAGAAACATTGTTCTTGTTGGATTTGATTGTGTAGCAGTATGCTGTGCTGCAAATATCTGTTGTATATGATTTTCATGCCACCTGGGCTGCTGTAATGTGATGGACATTGTATATATAAACTATGAAGAGTTTTTTTTTACAGAACATACAGACTGAGCCAGGAGGGAGGGAGAGTTAAGATAAAAAAAAGAAACGAGAAAAAGCAAAGCTACCACCGAAAGAAACCAAGCTAAGTTAAATCTGCAATCCATTGATCAATTTCTGCATGGTAGCTTCTTTTTGTTCGCAGCAATAAAAGCTGGAACTCAACTATGAAGTTTTGCTTTGATATTTGAAGATTTTGATCAATATGCCGGAAAACCTTGTCATTTATTGCCTTCCAAATGGTCCAACTCATTAATATGATGACCTCCATGAAAAACGGCACCCGCAGTTGCTCTTTGAATCCTTAAAGGTTCTGAAAGGGATCAGAGTTTGTGATCAACCTAAATGTTAAGCCAAGCCCAGCATTGTGTGGCAAAAGGACAGCGAAGAAAAAGGTGTAGGAGTGATTCTTCAGTTGAACCATTGCAAAGAATGCAGTTGTAGTCTTGGAGATCTATATTCTTTCATCTCAATAATTCCTAGTACCTAGTCTATCCTTTATAAGAAGCCAAAAGAACACTTTATGCTTATTTTGACAAGAACTTCTCCAGAGCCAATTGTAAACTGGGTGTAATATCAAGTGTCCACTCAAATGATTGTAAGCTCTCTTTATTGAAAATTGGCCCGTGTTCCAAATG
The DNA here is from genome assembly GCA_038087645.1 of Saccharum hybrid cultivar R570. Lineage (NCBI taxonomy): Eukaryota > Viridiplantae > Streptophyta > Magnoliopsida > Poales > Poaceae > Saccharum > Saccharum hybrid cultivar. The sequence continues at coordinate 18,832,850 of JAQSUU010000534.1, read as the reverse complement.
TAAAGCCAATCTATCCGTAGACTCATTGAGGGAAACCTCCTCTAGAATATTTTGCAACTGAAGCATTTGGCCATAAACCTGTTGAGATAGAGGTAAATGGAAAAGGATGTGCAGGGGAGCTTGAGTCATTCCTTTAGCCAAGATAATTTGCTTATTCTTTGTGAAAGAGAATAATTCTGGGAATTAATGCATGAGAATTTCATTCCCCCATAGATCCTCCCATAAGAAGCAAGACTTACCATTACTAATCTCTACTCTTGCCATTCCTTTGAATTTGTCTAAAAGCTTTAGGGCCTGTTTAGTTCCCAAAATTTTGCAAATTTTTTCAAGATTCTCCGTCACATCGAATCTTTGGACGCATGCATAAAGCATTAAATATAGATAAAAATAAAACTAATTACACAGTTTAGACGAAATTCACGAGACGAATCTTTTAAGCCTAATTAGACTATGATTGGACACTAATTGCCAAATAACAACGAAAGTGCTACAGTATCATTTTCTAAAAAATTTCGTGAACTAAACGAGGCCTTAATATATCTCTCCACCAAAAGGAGCCCTTTTGTGAAGTTCCAGGTGACCTTCCAGAGCTATAATATTTCTCCCGGATCAAGGAGACACAAGGGATGTCTTCTTTATTGAAAAATTTATGAAGATGTTTGATTAGCAGTGCCTCATTTTGGGTTCGCCTTACTAAATGCTGTGATACTGTCCCAACGGGAACTTGTGATACAGTGCTGTATGTATCACTCGCTACCGGGATTGTGGTTATTTCTCATGGCCCTTCCTCCACTCTAAAATAAATCAACTTCTAAAATTATTTTAGCCAAACCTTTTTAATTTGATCGAATTTATAGACAAAGGACACCAAGTTTTATGACATTAAATAAACACACTATGAAAATATATTTCATAGTAATTTAATGATACTAAACATACTATAAAAATAATTTCATAGTGTATCTAATGATAGTAATTTTGTGTCATAAATCTTAATGCTATTTTTATAAATTCGGTTAAACTTAAAAGATTTTAGTTAAAACAAATCTAGAAATTAATTTACTTAGGCATGTGAGAAAAGCAACCGTCACTTTCAATATGTGCATATCCTTGTGCCGTACTCCACTAAGCGCCACATTATCTTTTAATAAGTACTACATCATCTTTTACTAAATACAATTACTATTTTAAGTCTATCGATATACAAAGCATCCACGTCATACTATTTGTTTGCCATCACATCTTTCTATAATTTTATCTAATATCCTATAAACATTTTTATTTGATTCTTCCATTAGACAATAATATATTTCTCATGCATACAATGTTTTTATTTATTTTTTGTTGGAAAGGCCATGTTTGTTTGGCTAAAAAGGCATGGCTGAAAGCACTGTTTACTGATTTATTACGAGAGAAAAACTAATTTCGTCGACTAAAAAAAGTATGACTTCAAAGAACGGGCCCTTCGTAGCAAGTAGAATTCTTCAGACTAAAAAATGGTCATGGGCATGCATTGCGCTGACATGCTGCTGATCAGTCTCCTCGAGAATACTGCTCAAGTTCTAGGTCAGTGCTTGTCTATTCCCGCCGTTCCACGACGTCACGTGCTACAGCTTACGTACGGTACGTACTGAGCCTAGCTGACGCGCTACGGGGAAACGCTCAAAACGACCTGATCTTCCAGTTTTTGAGCTTGAGCGGCAGTTGCGCGAGCATGGTCTGCTTGGTGACCACGCTCCTGGTGCTGCTCACGAGCTTGAACCACTGGCCCTGCGGGTCGCAGCTGTTGTCCGCGCTCAGGCACCGGCACGGGTTGGTGACCACGCTCCGGCCGTCCGCGCCCACGTCCAGGCAGAGCATGCCGTCGCTCCCGGCCGACGACGTCGCGTTGACGGCGACGTGCAGCTTGGAGTCCGACACGAGGCTCCACTTCGCCATCGCGTCGCCGCAGCTCACGCCGAGGGTCGCGCGCCTGCCGGCGCCCTCGGCGCGGAGGCACAGCAGCGCGATGTCCCGCAGCGCCAGCCGCTGCTGCTGCGCGCTGTATTCCCACGCCTCCGTCTCGTTGCAGGGGCCCAGGCCCAGCTCAAGGGGCTGCGTCAGCGTCAGCATCGGCGACCGGCGGCGCACCACCACGCACATCCCGGACACCGGGTGGAATAGCACCGTGTACGGCGCCGCCTCCGCGAGGCCGGGGCCCCTGAGCGGCCGCTGGAGCGCCTGGACCCTGCGCAGCGCGGTGGCGTTGCGCGGCCTGCTCCAGGCCCAGTCGAGGACGCCGTAGACCTCGTCCAGCCCCAGCACGCCCTCGCGGAGGTAGTAGCTCCCCTGAAGCGCCCAGAGCGCCCAGTCCAGGTCCAGGTCGGCCGCGGCGGCGGCGGCGCAGCCGTAGTAGCGGTTGTCGTTGGTGTTGACGCCGCGGTTGTCGACGCCGAACTCGCTGAGGATGACGGGCCAGCCTTTGTCGAGCAGGTAGAAGGCGCGGCGGGTGATGCCGGCCGTGATGCGCGCGCACACCTGGTTGGCGTTGCCCGAGCTCCACTCGGGGCTGTTGGAGAAGCTGTACCAGTGCACCTCGAACGCCACCTTCCCGGTGAAGCTGAGGTTCACCGGGCGCGAGTTGAGGAAGGCCAGGTCGTTGTCGAATTGCAGGCCCGAGAGGATGACCAGCACGCGCGGGTTCGCCGCGTGCACCGCCTCCGCGCCGCGCTGCATGTACCTGCGTGCGTGTCGACGCGGGTGGGTGTCAGCAGCTCGGTCAACTGCACCGCTTGCCATTCGTGCGGCTACCAACTCCAACTGTGCCATTCAAAGCTCGTCCTTGCGAACAGATGAAACTGGCACCACTGGGCACCGGCGCACTGCAGTGAATGCACGAAGAAAACTACTCGGAGTACCACTGTGCAAGAGACGCCATTACTGATCTTCACATGTTGTGCATGTGTCTGCAGACTGCAGAGAGATGTAAAGATAGCGAAGTACTAGCACTCTGCATAGTGTGCACTGCTCCAGTCCTTTGTGCTCCTGCTGGGAGTACTATGGTGGTAGTAAGCATTGCAAGCTGCCAACCATACACTGGGTTCATTTACGGGCCATGGGCATGGCAGATGACATAGAAGAACATGGGTTGGGGTGGGTAGGGCCCAACCAAGACACTGATCACGGGTATTAATACAATGACAGAGAAACTAGTACTAGAGTAAAACCAGGCTTAATTATCCAGTGTTCTGCTTGCACTAATCGTGTTTGCATCTTCAGACAAGAACAAGGGGGGTGTTGGGATGCAATTTTTTAAAAAAAATTTGGCTACCGTAGCACTTTCGTTTGTATTTAGCAATTAGTGTCCAATCATAAACTAATTTGTCTCAAAAGATTCGTCTCGTGATTTACAACAAAACTGTATAATTAGTTATTTTTTTATCTATGTTTTTATGCTCCATGCATATGTCCAAAGATTTAACGTGATAAAAAAAGTGTAAAAATTTAGAATTTAGAAGGCATCTAAACGAGCCAAGCGATGATATGAACAGTTTTAACCGCTTACTTGTACCAGTCGTTCGCGTTCTGCCTGGGCCCCCTGAGCTCGTTCCGAAGGCTCATGCCGACGACGTTGGGGACGCCGGCGAACATGGTGGCCATCTTGGTGAGGCCGTCCACCCAGACGTCCGGGTCGAACAAGGCGTCGCCGAAGAAGCCGTTGCCGTCGGTGTTGCTGCAGCACCAGCCGGGCTTGCTCAGGTGGTTGTCCAGGATCACCATCACGTTGTGCTCGCCCAGGCTGCTCACCACAGCCTGCATGCACACCCGATCCATACCACAATGTCACGTCTGAGTGCTCGGCGGCAACAACAACCGTATCCGTACGTGTCGTGTCGTGTCGTCAGAGAAGAGACAGAGACTTGCCTTGAAGGCGTCGATGAGCTTGAGGTCGACGAGCTCGGGGTTGTTGACCCTGATGCCGGCGAGCGACTCGGTGAGGTTGAGCCGCAGGAAGGACTGCGCGACGGTGAGGCTGGAGTAGTAGGCGTTGGTGACCAGGAACGTGGGCCACGTGAACCTGACGCAGTTGAACCCCATGGCGGCCACGTCCCCGGCGATGGCGCCGACGGGCCGCTTGCCCAGCCCCTCCGCCAGCATCGGCTCCAGGTGCGACGGCCAGTTCACGCACGCCAGCTTCACCCGGCTCCCGCTCTCGTCCACCACCCACCGCGACGCCGTCGACAGCGTCGTCGGCGCCGCCACGGCCGCCGCCGCGCACCCGTGGTGACACGCCAACAACGAGGCCGCCAGAAGAACGAGGGCCACGCACGCGGCGAGTGGAGAACACGAACACCGGCCCATGGTGTCGACGGCAATGTGAGGGACACGGAGGAGGGCGGTGGCGTGGAGATTTTATAGCAGGGCTGCTGGTTGCTTCACGCCATGGCTGACCTGACGGGGCAGGCAGGCGCCGCTGGGCCTCGACATGTGTGCGCAACGCACAGGGACGGATCTCAACAAGTAGTCTTGCTTGCCCATGATTAAAGGCTTGGCATTGGCAGTAATGAGATCAGTGCTGTGCTCCTAATTCACATCAGAGGGTGGGAAAAACAAAAACAAATCGGAGGCCAGCCCGGCCGGTAGAGGGTTGGAGGGAGTTAAATGGCCACCTACCTCCTGCACCTCAATTTTCCAGGGACGCCGATGCCGTGCCTGCTGCAATGTGCAGGATGGTTTGGATTGTAATCTAAGAACTCATGCCGTCCCGCAAGTGCTGCCAAATCATGCAACCTAGTACATGTGATTCCATATATGTCTTCATCAAACGGGCTAAGAATTTTCTAAGCAGGGTAAAGCATTGCCAAATGCTGGTACGGTACGGTTGCGTTCAAATGAAAGGGCGGAAAGCGACGGGATGAGGATGAACAAGCAGAGCGTACCATATATATAGAAACCAAAAAGGTTGTTCTAAAGCTGATTCAGGCTCACGCTTCACGCCCAGGATTTATCTTTTGCGTTACTTGGGGTGTCTATAACACGCTCTTGTGTTGTGGGCTTGACGATTTTTTGTTTATATCACTATCTGTGGATTTGTACGAACGAGATTGGCTCTGTAACTTAATGCGAAGTGCAACAGTTTCAGATGATGATACTCCCTCCGTCCAAAAAAGAATGCAATTATGGTATTCTTGCCGGTCAATTAAGATCAAGTTTGACCATGTTTATAGTAAAGAGTATTAACATTTATATCTCTAAATCAATATATTATGAAAATATATTCTATAACAAATATAATAGTACTTGTCTTGTATCGAAAATGTTTGTATTTTTTTATATAAATTCAGTTAAAGTTCAGAATGTTTGACTCCTCGAAATCTGAGAATTGCATTCTTTTGTGGACGGAGGTAGTACATTAGGCGCTGTAGGTAACGATCTCGTTTCTATGTCTGCCCCTTTTCCTGCGTAAGAGTTTTTAAATGGCCAAAACGCAATCTTACCATAGAGAGCGATGAACTAGCAATTTTTTTTTAAAAAAAACTAACCTAAAAGGAACTAGGTAACATTTTATTGACAAAAACAAAATAGACATACAAATTCCCTCAGCAAGAAATTGCATTTGGGTGCTCTAACCAACTGAGCTATCTCAGTTTCTAATTCTCAAAGATCTCGTACACACAACATACATGAACACGGTGGATATCCAATCTTGGTGTTGCAAAACAGCAGCTTTTCGGACAATTTATCCTCTCTCTATATATAAAACCAAATTACAGAGCAACATACTCGGCCTTGACGGCCACAAACGCCCACACCAAGTAAGAAACAGCTTATACTTCCAAAGCACAATAGATTATTCATACTGTACATTAAAAACCAAACTGCAATGCTACAGTATCCAATGCCTTCAACAACCATGAAGATTTTCCACGTAATTCTCGGCATTCCTCTTTGGTCACATGACATGAAAATGAGCCGCTTTCAAACTTTCAAGAACTAAGGGATGTCGGAGGCCAGGGACCAAGTGACGGCAACTGCAAGATGGGGTCGCCCCCAGGTATGTCTCTACTGCTTAAGATCACTTTGAACCACTGACTCTCAGGGTCACAGGCCGGATCTACGCTTAGGCACTTGCACTGATTTGTTATGATGGCACCACCAGGGCTGGTGTCCAAGCACACCCTGGTTCCGTTTTTCGTGAGCTCAGCCGAAACATGCATCTTTGAATTAGATATCCGGTGCCACTTCGAACTTGCTTTGCTGCAATCGGTGCCAAGCTTTGCATTATTGCCCACCGACTTCGCTTGAAGGCATTGTCCTGTGCTTTTCACTACTAGCTCGTATGCTGAGGTGTAGTTCCAGGCGTTTGATTCATCGCATGGACCCAACTCAAGTAACTTCGAAGACCTGGCCAAGACGCAAAGCCCACTTTGGGGATGGAATATTATGTTGTATGGCTCTTGACTGTTTGGAAGACCAGGACCTAGCATATAAATAAATAAACATTCATTATGAAATGGCTGAAGAAAATTCAGTAAGCATTGCCATGATCCAAAAGTAGTGAAGTTTTATATTCCATGAAGTTCAGTTTTGCTTAAATTTTACTGTCCTGTTTATACACAACCAGCTTCTATGGGCTAAATCTACCTGTAATGCTGTTGAATGAATCAAAGCTCGAAAGTTCGTATATATGCAGTTAATCTCTTGAAAGAACTGAAAATTGAACAAAAATATGTACACAAAGTATTACTTTGAGCAACCTTTGATCATAAAAATGTGTAATAAACAACAATCTTTTGACATATTTTAGCTGTGCTTCTCATAATGTTGAAGACTAATATTAATTAGATAGATGAAGTCCAAACCTTGGAATGGTGATTGGAGAGAATTGATCCTTTTAATGAAGCTAGGATTTCTAACTGTACACCAGTCCCATGATAGCAATCCATATGATTCATCATAAGCTAAAATACCCTCTCTGATATAGTAACTCCCTTGCAGAGCCCAAATTGACCAGTCCAGATCCATTTCAGCTGCCACACTTAAGAAGCAGGTAAGATAGCGATTGTCACCAATATGTGTGCCTGACATATCAAATCCAAACTCAGAGAAAAACAACGGCCAGCCTTGTTGAAGTAGGAATAATCCTTTAGCCCATATGAAATCAACAACCATCCCACAAGCATCATTTTGGTTCTGAGTTTCCCAATTGCCACCATCTGAGAAGCCATACCAATGTTGCTCATAAACTAACTTTCCGGAAAATGATAGGTGAACTTTTTCTTTGAACAAGAAGCTGAGAGTGTTGTCAAAATCCAGGCCTGATAAAATAACCAGGACGTTAGGGTTTGCAGCGTGCACAGCTTCAGCACCCATCTGCATGTACCTAAGTTGGAGTTAAAATTGTAAATAAAATTGTTGATACCAAGAGTCACATGAAAAATGACATTTCTATCACAGCAACATGCCCACATAGTCACATACCTGTACCACAAACTAACATTCTGTTTTGGGCCTCGAAGCTCATTCCGCAAGCTCATGCCAACAACATATTTTGTGTTGTTAAACATAGTTGCCATTGCACTGAGGCCTTTCAACCATTCATCAGGGTCGAAGTACACATCTCCAAAGAAGCCATTGCCATCAGTTCTGCTGCAGCACCATCCTGGAGTGGTCATTTGGTTGTCAAGTATGACCATAATACCTTTGCTGGCTAATGATGACACCACTTCCTATGGTGAATTCAACTAATGTCAGAAGGATTACAATTATCATAATTCATTTATCCATTGATAAGTTAATAGCAAATGTTTTTAGTTTAACTTGATTTCTAGTCTAGTATTCTGTCCATGTCACAAGAACAGTACACCTAATACACCAGTTGACAATTTGGCATCTTTTATAGTCATCATAACAAAACCTACAAAGCAATACCTGTTCTAGCTACAACTTTGATACTTGTAAGGCACCCTCACATTGGACCATTGATTTGGTGAGTAGTAGGTATGTTGTCTGTGTTGAAACTAATTGGATAAGAACAGTTGAAGGAGAACTATTTCTTTCCTAGAACACGCAAGAGAGTAGGAGAACTATTAAGCAACTATTCTTTGTGTTTCCTGAAATAGTAAAAATGACCAGATCTTTCCTGATCGGGATTGGGCCCTCAGTTTGCAAAAAAATGTTTCATACTTTTAAAAGGAGGAGAACAATATCCTAAGCTTCTTTGGTGAGCTCTTTGATGAAATTCTGCGTTTTAGTAGGAATCCCAGATCTGCAGAGTTTGAACTTCTGAAGCAAGTACAGTTTGTTTTAGTAAAATGAAATAGCATTTATGAAATCCGACGCATTGAGGTTTCCACTTGTTTGTAAAGTTTTGACTTGTTAAGCAATCTGTTTCCTTGTTTTAGTAAAAATCAAATAGCACTAATGAGATCCTAGGTATTCAAGTTTCCTCTTCTTTGTAACGTTTGGACTTGTTAAGCAACCTGTTTTAGTTGCTGGTTTAGCTATAATTACAACTGATTCATGACATAATCTTGCTTCAGACCGTATAACTAAGGCAGTCACTCGTCCATTATAATGATTGAATTTTTTCATATAAAAAGACAATTGTATGCGGGCAGTTATTTAAGGTCCTATACGTTACACCTTGACAAGACAATCTAATTCCACGCCTGCAATCCAGGTACGGTGTTGACTGACAAGACATTGTTAAATTCAACTTCATTTTGACCATGCAAGACCAGCAATTCTGCAATACTACTCCATCTGCTAAAGAAATAGGTTATTTGAGTTTATTTCCTTAGTATAGTTTTTTTGTAACTTTGACTAAGTGTACACAAAGTGCACTAACACGGCAACAACTACTGCATCCAATTAATCTCATTAACTATTTTTGCTATAGTGCATTTATTTGGCATTGTTGATATACAATATTTTTTACAAATTTAATCAAACTTAGATAAGTTTGACTTAACAAAAATTAGTACTTGCCAATTCAAAGCTAAGAACAACCACAGTGTGGTTCAGTGGTAGTCCATAGGCATTTAAATATTCACTATAGACTAGCTGAAACATGGTGTTAGTAGTCCATGGAGCAGTGTATAGCTAAAGCTACCCATATCCTTATGGACTACCCATAAGCAATAGAAAAATATTTCTTTCTTCCTCTCTCTTCTCTTTCCCTGTCATCTTGATGGCTTGCTGCCCCTAGGAAGGGATGATTGATTTTTTTTTAACATTCTTTTATACTAAGCAGGGCCCACCTCTATGAACTCCTAGTTGTAGCAAAATACATAACTATAGTCAGCTGACCCTGGACCCACCTTTATGGACTACCAGTCCATATACATTGCCCTTTCTCAAATAAAGCAGCTATACAAATTATTTTACTCGTTCTCACTTGGGCCAGCGCCGGTCACATTAACAGTAACAGTGCTTTTGCAGGGTGGGAGCTGGTCGCCAGGGTTCGATCCCTGGCTCCTACAATGCCCTCCAAAGAAGGCCAGGTTAAGTAAACCTTATCTAAAAAAACATCAACAGCGCTTGATTGATAGTAGCACAAAATCAGGCAAAAGAAGAACTAGAACCCCCTTATCTAAAAAAACATCAACAGCGCTTGATTGATAGGAGCACAAAATCAGGCAAAAGAAGAACTAGAACCCCGATTAACCAACAATCCTAGTTCTTGAGCAACAATTAAATACAATTTTGAGTGCTCCACTGAGCGGGGAAAAAAAACACGTACCCGGAACACGTCGACGAGGGGCAGGTCGAGGAGGGCGGGGTTGTTGACCCGCACGCCGGCGACGGACTCCAGCATGCCGAGGCGCTCCAGGGACCACCGCAGCGGCAGCGAAGCGAGCGTGGCGTTGGTGGCGAGGTAGGTCGGCCAGGTGAGCCTGATGCAGTTGAACCCCATCGCCGCCACGCGCGCTGCGATGTCCGACACGCCGCGCCGCGCCAGGCCCTCCGCGGCTGCGGGCTCCAGGTGCGAAGCCCAGTTCGCGCACGCCAGCTTCACGCGCCGCCCGTCCGCGCCAACAATCCACCGCGACGCCGTCGAGAGCGGCAGCGCCGGGAGCGAGGCCGCCGCCGTGAGCGCGGGTAGGAGGAGAAGGGCGAGGAGGAGCAGTGGAGAGGTGGAGGCCGCCATGGTGATTAGTTGGTGTGCGGAGCCGGAGACTACGGCGGATCCGGAATTTAAATGGAGGGCAGGTGTCTCTATCGTGTGGGCCCTATTACGGTTGGTCCAGGTGTCAGTGTCTCACGTAGATGCTACTTGGATAACCAACGATAAGCAGTTAAAGAGACTTTTCCCTACAAGCCATTATAAAAGTTTCTAATTCCTTCTCTACCACTGAAATTTTGGCTGCCCCTCCTCAGTCCTTCGCGCAAAGTTTTCTGGTCGTGTGTGCCACTTCCGTCAGGTTACAGAGTGACGCCCGGTAATGGAGGGATAGGAAGACCTTTTTGCCCCTGTGTCCAGGCGTCAGGAGCAGAATTTTTCACTTGCCCTTGACGCCACAAATTTGACAAACAAGTTAACACAGATTCAGAAAGAGATCTCATTCAGAAACCAGAACAACAAATTTGACAAACCAGTTACGAAAATTTCATAAACCATAACAACATTTCACAAACCAGTCATGACATAGAGCAGACCATTGTTTTGGTCATGACATAGACCAGACCATTGTTTTGGTCATGCACAGACCACTGTTTTGGTCTTACAAAATGCAGGTTATGGTACCCATAGCACATACACATGAGTTACAAAATATCTGGAGTTTTGAGTCATCCCACAGACAACTAAATGTCAAGCTTTCTTTTGCTTCTGGTACCCATAGCAGGACTATCTGGAGTTGTAGATACCTTGGCTCTTGTATTCATAGCAGGACTGTCAAGCTTCCTTTTCTTATTCACTGCTGTCTTGGGTCTCCCTTTGTTCTCAGTTGTGTTGATATCGTCAGCAGTGTTGACATGCTCAGTTTCTGGCTCCAGGCTAGCAGGGAACACAATGCTCAAAGGCACAGGCTGGCTTCCAGTTTCTGGCTGGTTGGAGCCTGTTCCAGATCTTCTAAAGCAAAAAAAAAGTATTGGGTTAGTGCCTTGGTTTGCTTAGGAGTAAAAGCAGTACCAGATAAAAGCTAAACTAGGTGAGATAAAACTTCTGTCAGATAATCTGGACTAAAGCAACTAGCCACAAAAATAAAATATTCTGAAAAGGAGTTGAAGGAGATAGGTTCAGTCTATCTGAGGTTGCTCTCTGTAACTCTTCTAGTGCAAAGGTTTTATCACCTAATTTTAGTAATGGTATCAGCAGCAGGAATGTAATTGAAGAAATGGACCTCCAAAACTATCAAGCACAGTTACAAAATATTTTTGATGTTGCTGCAAGTTCTCCATTGGCTAGCAGCTCTATGGAACTTTGCAGTCAAGAGGTATGTGTTTCAGTTCTTCTCCATTTTGGAACTCTGGCGTGGAAGTTGATAGGAAATTTAGAAGTGAAGATCTAATAGGACATTTGCTATCTGATGATACTACCCCAAGGCAAAAGGATGATGACTCTGTGGAATTTAACGATGTAATGCCACAATTTGAGAGCTTTGATTTTTCTCTTCCATTGGATAGCTCAACTACTGAAGAAAGTACATTTGGGAGCGTTCATGACTCCAGACAATCTGGTACATTTAATTCTGATACCTCTAATAAATATAAGATGAGCACAGTGACATTGCTTTTGAATTGATGAAGACAGTGACATTGCAAAAGAAAATGATTACCGAGAGATATCACCTAACCAGGGCCAATCTGGAAGAAAAGCACTTCAGGATATCACTAGACTATGTCAAAGCTAATTTAAAAGATTACTCTTCGGATTCTTTTTTCAAGTGCAAGTTTATGGAGTTGGATGATTTCAGTTTTATCTAAGTGCAAATACACCACAATATTTGATTTTTAAATATTGTTAGACTTGTTGGCTCCTCAGATGAATGAATTATTGTCTCAGAGTGTGACACTGAATCCAGCAAATTATTTTAGCACTGATTCAACAAATATATTCTGATGATACTACATTGATCAGGTATATGTGATAGCTGTACCTGATTGAAGCTGCTGAGGCAGAGGATGAGCTCTTTGATTTCTTAGAACGTGCTGTTGTTGTTTTCCTCTTATTTCCAGCAGCTGCTTCAGTTGTGGCAGTTGTACCAGGGGGCAAATCAGGGAACACCATTCTGGTAGGAACAGGAACAATGCTTGTTTCAGTTGAGGCTGGGGTTGCCTTTTTCTTCTTCCTTTTAGGTGGTCCCCTGCAATAGATAAATACAAACTGTCATAGCTGCTAAGTATGTCACATACAACTGAAAGGTCCTTGTTTGGTTTTGGTAATTGAGTGACAACTTAGGTGGACTAATATGTGGTTATGTAAGATACACAGGAGATTAGTCCACAGGTGATGATGTCATGAAGGAGCTTAATGCACATGAGACATGACATGGAGTCATGTGACCAAGGTGGCAAAGATCAAGATGAGGCTTGGCTCGACGGATCGGTTGCAAGTGTGAAGGGCAAGTCGGAGGCTTTGGAGCGATGGACCGTGAGGCGGTGAAGCTTGAGCAAGACTTGGCGCCGATGGACCGACGCAACGGTGAAGAGCAAGTGAGGTCAAGATCGATGGACCAAGGTCACATGATGATATGAAGTGGATCATATCATTTGTGATATGGTTGGTGCATGTGTTGCATCAATGTCGGAGGAGATGGAGTGGAATGCGCAAGGCAAAGGTATAACCTAGGGCATTTCCATTTCACCGGTCATAGGTGTGTAGAGAAGCTGATGACCGGGTTTAGGATAGATGGCCGTACTATTAAGAGGGGCAAACTTGTTTGCATATCGGTCATCTAGTGCCACTTGAGCGATCTAACTTTGCATACGTGTTAGGATCGAGTGGCAAGGCAAGTTGAGTGCCTAATTCCTTCGAAGAAAATGTTTGTGAAAATGCTAACACACGTGCACAAGGTGGTGATCACTTGTTGGTGTTGGCACATTTGCGAAGGCGATTTCGGGGAAATGAAATGCCTATTTTCCATTGCGCCGGAAGTCGGAAAAGAAACGGAGGCGAACGCGGTCACGGAAGTGACAGGACGCAGCACCGGACGCTGCACCGGACGCTGCACCGGACGCGGTCACTGTGGACCGGCGCGTCCGGTCAGTGCAGCGCGGGCGTCAGGCGCGCGGGCTAGGGTTTGACACCGGCGCGTCCGGTGACCCACGGGACCGGCGCGTCCGGTCTGGCGAACAGCGAGTCACGAAGTCATCGGACGCGGTGCGCGTCCGGTGTCACACCATCGGACGCGTCCGGTGGTCTAAGGAGCTTACTGGACTCGCACCGGACGCGGGTACTGTGGCGTCCGGTGGTTGCGAGGAGCGCGTCCGGTCTTGCTTCGCGGGCGCGGGTTCTGTGCGCACCGGCGCGTCCGGTGGTTCGCATCAGCGCGTCCGGTCTTGCTTCGCGGGCGCGGGTTCTGTGCGCACCGGCGCGTCCGGTGGTTCGCATCAGCGCGTCCGGTCTTGCTTCGCGGGCGCGGGTTCTGTGCGCACCGGCGCGTCCGGTGGTTCGCAACAGCGCGTCCGGTGGGTCGTTTGACCGTTGGCGCGCAGTGACCGTTGGAGGATCTAACGGACGAATTTGAATTTGGAGAACACGTGGACGTCGCTGGGGCACCGGACGCGGTTGAGCGCGTCCGGTCTGTTACGACCGGCGCGTCCGGTGCTCCCGCAGAAAACGGACAAGTGGGGTGCAACGGCTCTATTTGACCGTGGGGTTATAAATAGACCTTGTGGCCGGTCTTGGCCGATAGCTGAGCACACTTTGGCCTTGGTGGCTTATGTGGTAGTGCTTGGAAGCCCTCTAACTCACTCATGCTTGATAGTGTTCATCGGATCGAGTGAGAGAGCGATTCTAGTGCGATTGCATCGTGAGGTTGCATCGAGTGGCACTAGGTGTTCGTGTTGCAAGCCGGTGGTGCTTGTTACTCTTGGAGGTTGCCACCTCCTAGACGGCTTGGTGGCTTGTGACTCCGTCGAAGCTCGCAAGAAGATTGTGCGAGGCTCCGGAGAGGATTTGTGAGGGGGATTGTGCTCACCCCGCGGGGATCGCGAAGAGCAACTCTAGTAAAGCTCGTGGCTTGGAGGATCCCCATCTTGAGAGTGGATGTGCGGCACCCGCTGAGGGTTTGACTCTTGATAGTCAATTAGCTCGTGATCCATCAAGTGGGTGTATCGCCACAACGGGGACTAGCTTGGTGGCAACCAAGTGAACCTCGGTAAAAAACCGCCGTGTCAACATTGTGTATATCTTCTCGGTGGTTTGCTTTCGATTCACAAGCTCGTATTTACATTCATATACTTGTGCTTGTGTAGTTGCTCTTGTAACTAGTTTGCTTGTGTAGCTAGCTAGTTACCTTCTTGCTTGTGTAGCATAGAAGTAGCACCCGTTGCGTGGCTAATTTGGTTTGTGTAACCTTGTTAGTCACATTACTTAGTTTGTGTAGCTAAGTAATTTGCGCTCTCTAGTTTGGCATTAGTTGCCTTGCTATTGAGCTTTGCTAGTGAGCTTAGTTGGCTTTGTGCTTTTGCTTACTAGTTGTGTAGGAGCTCCCCCGTGCTTGCTAAAGTACTAGTGCATAGGTTTGTGTGACCTTGCTCTAGAATTGTTTAGGAGAGCTCTTGCTAAGGAAAGCACCTTAGTTACCTAATTAGGATCTTTGTGAGGTGCTTGTGAACTTAGATAGAGGGGTGTAGTCTTGGCGAGACCATTAGTTTTAATTCCGCATTTGTTTCGGTTTGCCAACGCGATTATTTTTAGAAAGGACTATTCACCCCCCCTCTAGTCCGCCATCTCGACCCTTCAATTGGTATCAGAGCACGGTCTCTCATTTGTGGTCTTCACCGACCCGAGAGGATGGCGGAATATGGGCTAGATGTTGAGTGTCCACACATGTTTGATGGCACACACTTTGCACGATGGAAAAATTGGATGATATGCAATTTTAAGTTTATTTGCCCTCAAATGTGGTGGATGGTAGATGTAGGCTTTTCTCATGTGTTGGATGAAGATAATCTAACTCAAGCACAAGAGAAATGCCTAGATCTTGACATCCAAGCTACTAACATCATGTATAGATCTTTGGATGATAGCATCTTTGGTAAGATCATGGACTTCAAATCCGCTCATGAGATATGGGCCTATCTCAATGAAAAGTATGGAGCTATCACCGATGATGACGATGATGTCAAGCCCAAGGAGGTTGCACATGATGATGTTGAGCATGACCACAACACGGTGGTTGTGGAGGATTGCTCCACCTCATGGTCAAGTGATGATGATGATCGATCTACCACAAGTTCACTTGACAAGGATGGTGATGACGCATCAAGTGTTGCAAGTGATGTTTCTACCTCAAGCACACTTGATGGTGACAAGGTTGGTTCATGCTCGGGCCTTGATGATGCTACTACAAGCCCATCCACTACACCACATTGCTTCATGTCACAAGGTGACACTAAGGTATCAAATGATAATGTGGTTGATCATGATGATTCATATGATGAGCTTGTTAGTAGACTTGCTAGCATGACCATGTCTTTAGAAAATGAGAAAGCTAAAACAATGGAATTGGAAAATGAAAACTCATTTCTAAAGAACTCATGTGAAGAACATAAGTACTTACTTGATGTTCTTAAACCTTCACATGAGAAGCTAATGTTGACTCATGAGAAAGTACTTGCATCTCATGAGGAATTGTTAGAAAAACATGCTACTCTCATTAAGATGTTTTTAAAGAAAATTAAAAATAATGAGAGCTCATCACATGAGTCTAGTGATCAATTGCAACATGTGACTAACTCTTGTGATGTAGGGAGAAAGCATGTATCCACTTCTTGTGATGACTTATTAGATATGCCATGTTCTTCATACATAGATACTTGTTCTACTTCTATGTCTTGTGAGACTAACCTTTTGAAGGAGAACAATGAGCTCAAAAGTGAAGTGAAGAAATTGAGCAACAAGTTAGAGAGGTGCTACAACTCAAAAGTCACCTTTGAGCACATGATAAAGACTCAAAGAAGCTATGGTGACAAGAGTGGCATTGGCTTTAACAAGAACAAGGGCAAGAAAATGAAGAAGCAAGAACAAAAGAAGCTATCTCATTTCGTGTGCTTTAAATGCCATGATATGGGTCACCTTGCCAAGTCTTGCCCTACCAAGAAGCCAAAGATGAGGCCACAAGATGAAAAGAAGATACCCCAAGCTCAAGTCAAGATCAATCATGATGTTGGTGACTTGATGATAATGAAGAAGAAAACAAGAAGGGGTGGAAGAGGAAGGCATCTAATGAAAATCCAAGATGCCAAGATGATGAGCAAAAATCAAATTGAGAAAAGAGATTTGTCTCACATCAAGTGCTTCAAATGTGGAGATATGGGACACTTTGCCTCGGGGTGTCCTACCAAGCTTGAGAAGAAGGCTCAAGCAACCCATGAGAGGCAAGGCAATGAAGAGCATCACATGAGCAAGGAAGAAAAGGCTCAATCAAAGAGAAGATGCTATTCATGCCGGGAAAGGGGACACATGGCTCATTCATGTCCCCTAGGTAATAATTCTAAGCCTAGTTCAATTAATGATACTAACATGCTTAGAAAGGATGGCAATGGTACCTCATTGATTGGAATTGCAAAACATCCCGCTACCCATACTAAGGCTTTGCCTAAGTATGTTGCTCCTAACTTGAGAGGACCCAAATTTGTTTGGGTACCATCAAAAAGTGGATGATTGGTTGTAGGTACCATCGGCATTGGAGGCTTGATTCATTTGGATTCATATTGGTCATCATATGGTGAATCAAGTTTTAAAGCTTAGTGCATATTTTATCCCAATGCCAAGTCAAAATAAGTGGAGTCCACATGCTACAACATACAAGTGCAACATTCAAGATTATGGTGATTTATTGGATATATTTGA
This sequence comes from Saccharum hybrid cultivar R570, assembly GCA_038087645.1. NCBI lineage: Eukaryota > Viridiplantae > Streptophyta > Magnoliopsida > Poales > Poaceae > Saccharum > Saccharum hybrid cultivar. The sequence continues at coordinate 18,815,845 of JAQSUU010000534.1, read as the reverse complement.
TGGCTTGCAAATATTTGAGTTAGAGCTTGCTAAGTGGATGATCATGCGATAACCAAGGTATATCTCTAGTTGATCATTTTATTTGGGTGCATATGAGTTGATTGAATTGGATATATATGCAATGTTGCTTGCTATAAGATGATTGAATGGATTAAATGCCTAGCAATCAAATTTGGATTGATTTGTGTTGGATAAATTCATAAGATGACATTTAGTAAGTGGATTGAATGGATATATGTCTTGTGAGAGTGTTCAAACAAGTTAATCTCAAGATTGATTCATATTTGATAAAGTATTGCTCAATGTATTGAAATCTGTCCAAAGTTGAAAATCTGAGCTAGCAGTGATCTAGTCTAAGTTTGGATGATCAAATCTATTTGGATTGGCCTGAATTTTGGTATACATGCTCTAGACTTATGTTATAAGATGCTGTACAAATTTCATAAGAATTGGATAAGAGATGCTTCGGCTTTGGAGTACATCTTGTAAACTATAGAGCAGCAGTTTTCAGCATGTAGCAGTGGTGGAAGATTTGAAATCTAGTAGCAATCTAGAAGTCAAATGAAGCTAAAATTTTTACAGTTGCTAGATGACTTAGTGAATCACATCTCCACCAAATTTCATGGCATTTGGATCTGTACATTGGGAGATATGAATTATTCTTTGAAGGGTACAGAATCTGCCAGAAAAGTGACAATTATTGGATTGATCTAGAGTCACTTTAAGTGAAAGGTCCTCAAGTTGGAAACATATTTATAAGTGTTTGAGGTACCTAAGTTTGGTTTTGAATTGATCTAGAAGCATGACAAGAAATGAGTACAAAGACATTGATTGTGGAATGTACTTAGTGTACAAATTTGGTACTCAAATTTGAAAATGAAGATCAAACTCAAGATGAAGATGAGGTTCAAGTTCTAGTAATGATTGGAGATCATTTGGTAGAAAGAAAAGGACTTAAAGAATAATTCAAGGTTACTCATCAAGTTAAGTCCATAAATCAATCAATCAAAGGCAATTCAAGCAAGTGTCAAGGATGGTTCTTTGGAGAGAGGTCACTTCTCCCTGCTGAGGGGGCTTGCCGCCCATGGGTGGGTAAACCGAGCACCGGCTTGGAAGGCTAACATGGAAGTGATGAATTCAAGGGACATTTGAGATGCTTAATTAAAGCAATCAATAGGGTTGATCAAGAAAAGCAAGCAACACCCAAAAGAGAGCTAGTTATGGTTATAAAATTGGTATCATAAGTACTTCTCTCATGCAAGCATTGATCAAAGAGAAAAAGCAAGCCAACCACAACAAGAGATAGTACACTTGATCATAAGTGGTTTTCCTTTCATATGGGTGAAGAATGGATTTATCTATGATGATTGGTCTTCACCAAGCTTATAAATTGGACTTCACATTGCTATTGGAGTAATGAATTGGAATCTATGTGACTATCCTCTACTCCAATATAACAAAGGTATCATTGCAATGTGCATGATCATTTCATCCCTTACTAGTATGTGATTAGTGCATATAGTACATGCTTACTAAGGATCATGCATAACAAATGAAATGTTTAAAATTCATAGCCTACCACTATTACTTGAATTGTTTAAATGATCTAGTGGTATGTGTATGAATTTGTTCATGAGCTAGTGAACCCAAGTACTTGATCTAGTTTGGATTGCTAACAAGTGACAAGTACAACATTGGCAAGATAACCCTTAGTATGAGGAGTGAAGAAGCTTGTCATTGGATCAAACCGAACTTAGAATCTTAGGCAAATCAACTTAGTTCAAGTCATACTAGAAGCTCATGACAATGATATGGGTACAAGCACAAGACAACAATGCAAATGGATATCTAGGGTGTTTCAAATGGTATCTAGACTCAAAGTATTTCTTCAAGTGGTATTTACAAGTGGTGTCTAGATCATGATCTACAAGTGATATCCTACAAGTGGTACTCATAAAGATAGCAAATGTTCAAGAAAAGACCATATTGACAAATCCTACAAGTGGTTTCATGATAGAGGATTCTTCAAATTGGTATCACACCCTTATTTGTGGTATTTCTACACATGATATCATTTATACAAGATGGTGGTTCCACAAGTGATCCTCAACTTTAAGTGATCATCAAATGAAGAAAGTTCCCTCACACACAAGAGCTCAAGATTATCAAGTGAATGACCCATGCTATGACATAGGGGGAGGAGCCCCACCTAATGGTATCAAGGTCAAAGATCCTAAGTGGTATCTCAAGAGCAACATACAAGTAATGTCATTCCAACATGTGAGGTGATGTCCATAAAAATGCAATATTCAAGTCTCAACCATCTACCCCAATGCAAAGCCTTTGTATCAATTGAGAAGAACACCTTTTATGGAAATTGATGACAAAGGGGGAGAAGTTGGAACAAAGATATATGTCAATGCACCAAGAGAGAGGTTTGGGAAGAGATTGAACAAAGATATCATGAGAAGATGAGTTTGGACATGGAGATGGACAAAGAGGGAGCAACATTGAAGAAAAGAAAAGGATCAAAATTCTTGGACAAGAGAAGCACATAAGTAGGCGGAGCAAGCTCATGAACATTGATTGGTTGCATTTGACTTGTGCATATTCATATGTGCTTGCTAGCATTGCATAAGTTTTATATTTAATATGCATGCTTGTGTGGTGTATGCTAGTTATAGAACTTGAATGATGATTTGACAACTAGCATGCATAGGATGTTAGCTAGACTTGTGATTATCATGCAAAAACTAGAACCATGCTTATAATGTTGATCTCACGGGGTTTCTAGTGTTTTTGAGGTCTAGCTACTCATGATGCTAAGGATGATGGCAAACTTGTGATTTTCAAATGGTATCAAGCTACTAATTGGTATCAAGCTACAAAGGTTTATTCTATACACCTTAGCATCACTTAGTAGTGCTAACCCTCCCACAAATTTCATATTTTTGCATATGTGCAAGCTTGAAACCAAACCACTTGAGCACATATGTAGGGGGAGTTATCACTACCAAGTCGGATTTTATGGTGCTTATCCAAATCCTAACATAGAGCTTAAATGTTGGATAAGTGGCATAAAGTCCAAAAGAACTTAATTTCCATATCTTTGTAGAGTTGTCATCAATTACCAAAAAGGGGGAGATTGAAAGGTCCTTGTTTGGTTTTGGTAATTGAGTGACAACTTAGGTGGACTAATATGTGGTTATGTAAGATACACAGGAGATTAGTCCACAGGTGATGATGTCATGAAGGAGCTTAATGCACATGAGACATGACATGGAGTCATGTGACCAAGGTGGCAAAGATCAAGATGAGGCTTGGCTCGACGGATCGGTTGCAAGTGTGAAGGGCAAGTCGGAGGCTTTGGAGCGATGGACCGTGAGGCGGTGAAGCTTGAGCAAGACTTGGCGCCGATGGACCGACGCAACGGTGAAGAGCAAGTGAGGTCAAGATCGATGGACCAAGGTCACATGATGATATGAAGTGGATCATATCATTTGTGATATGGTTGGTGCATGTGTTGCATCAATGTCGGAGGAGATGGAGTGGAATGCGCAAGGCAAAGGTATAACCTAGGGCATTTCCATTTCACCGGTCATAGGTGTGTAGAGAAGCTGATGACCGGGTTTAGGATAGATGGCCGTACTATTAAGAGGGGCAAACTTGTTTGCATATCGGTCATCTAGTGCCACTTGAGCGATCTAACTTTGCATACGTGTTAGGATCGAGTGGCAAGGCAAGTTGAGTGCCTAATTCCTTCGAAGAAAATGTTTGTGAAAATGCTAACACACGTGCACAAGGTGGTGATCACTTGTTGGTGTTGGCACATTTGCGAAGGCGATTTCGGGGAAATGAAATGCCTATTTTCCATTGCGCCGGAAGTCGGAAAAGAAACGGAGGCGAACGCGGTCACGGAAGTGACAGGACGCAGCACCGGACGCTGCACCGGACGCTGCACCGGACGCGGTCACTGTGGACCGGCGCGTCCGGTCAGTGCAGCGCGGGCGTCAGGCGCGCGGGCTAGGGTTTGACACCGGCGCGTCCGGTGACCCACGGGACCGGCGCGTCCGGTCTGGCGAACAGCGAGTCACGAAGTCATCGGACGCGGTGCGCGTCCGGTGTCACACCATCGGACGCGTCCGGTGGTCTAAGGAGCTTACTGGACTCGCACCGGACGCGGGTACTGTGGCGTCCGGTGGTTGCGAGGAGCGCGTCCGGTCTTGCTTCGCGGGCGCGGGTTCTGTGCGCACCGGCGCGTCCGGTGGTTCGCATCAGCGCGTCCGGTCTTGCTTCGCGGGCGCGGGTTCTGTGCGCACCGGCGCGTCCGGTGGTTCGCATCAGCGCGTCCGGTCTTGCTTCGCGGGCGCGGGTTCTGTGCGCACCGGCGCGTCCGGTGGTTCGCAACAGCGCGTCCGGTGGGTCGTTTGACCGTTGGCGCGCAGTGACCGTTGGAGGATCTAACGGACGAATTTGAATTTGGAGAACACGTGGACGTCGCTGGGGCACCGGACGCGGTTGAGCGCGTCCGGTCTGTTACGACCGGCGCGTCCGGTGCTCCCGCAGAAAACGGACAAGTGGGGTGCAACGGCTCTATTTAACCGTGGGGTTATAAATAGACCTTGTGGCCGGTCTTGGCCGATAGCTGAGCACACTTTGGCCTTGGTGGCTTATGTGGTAGTGCTTGGAAGCCCTCTAACTCACTCATGCTTGATAGTGTTCATCGGATCGAGTGAGAGAGCGATTCTAGTGCGATTGCATCGTGAGGTTGCATCGAGTGGCACTAGGTGTTCGTGTTGCAAGCCGGTGGTGCTTGTTACTCTTGGAGGTTGCCACCTCCTAGACGGCTTGGTGGCTTGTGACTCCGTCGAAGCTCGCAAGAAGATTGTGCGAGGCTCCGGAGAGGATTTGTGAGGGGGATTGTGCTCACCCCGCGGGGATCGCGAAGAGCAACTCTAGTAAAGCTCGTGGCTTGGAGGATCCCCATCTTGAGAGTGGATGTGCGGCACCCGCTGAGGGTTTGACTCTTGATAGTCAATTAGCTCGTGATCCATCAAGTGGGTGTATCGCCACAACGGGGACTAGCTTGGTGGCAACCAAGTGAACCTCGGTAAAAAACCGCCGTGTCAACATTGTGTATATCTTCTCAGTGGTTTGCTTTCGATTCACAAGCTCGTATTTACATTCATATACTTGTGCTTGTGTAGTTGCTCTTGTAACTAGTTTGCTTGTGTAGCTAGCTAGTTACCTTCTTGCTTGTGTAGCATAGAAGTAGCACCCGTTGCGTGGCTAATTTGGTTTGTGTAACCTTGTTAGTCACATTGCTTAGTTTGTGTAGCTAAGTAATTTGCGCTCTCTAGTTTGGCATTAGTTGCCTTGCTATTGAGCTTTGCTAGTGAGCTTAGTTGGCTTTGTGCTTTTGCTTACTAGTTGTGTAGGAGCTCCCCCGTGCTTGCTAAAGTACTAGTGCATAGGTTTGTGTGACCTTGCTCTAGAATTGTTTAGGAGAGCTCTTGCTAAGGAAAGCACCTTAGTTACCTAATTAGGATCTTTGTGAGGTGCTTGTGAACTTAGATAGAGGGGTGTAGTCTTGGCGAGACCATTAGTTTTAATTCCGCATTTGTTTCGGTTTGCCAACGCGATTATTTTTAGAAAGGACTATTCACCCCCCCTCTAGTCCGCCATCTCGACCCTTCAACAACCCAACACAAAAATCTAAAACAAAGAATCTCACCTATCAGCAAGCATTGCTGCAATGTCTGCAGGATCTCCATCTTTACAAGTGTACCAGTGATGCCCATATTCATGGCAAATAGGGCACTGGTGCCTGCCTTTATTGCCTTTGTTGCCACCTTCAGCAGCTCCTTTGAACCTTGTCTTCCTTCTACCAGCAGTTGATTTGAGAAGAGGTGGATGCATGAAGAAGCCATGATCAGATTTGGGCCACATGGACTTATCAGGAATGGCAGGGATGATACCCTCATAAGATGACCTGAACTTCTGCACTGAGTAGTAGTTGTCCACATGGTCTTCAATTTTCTCTCCTCTTATGCTAGTGATGTAGGCCAGTGCATGCTTACATGGTAGGCCTGAAACCTGCCAAGCCCTACAAGTGCAAGTCCTTTGTTCCAAATTCACAACAAATCTGAAGCTTGATCCTTCTCTTGCACACAACTCTGCAATGCCATCACCGCTAGTTATGACATCAATATCTAGGTTCCTGCTTTGCTCCTTCAGCTTGTCCACAATGTGTGGAAGTATCTTGCCCTGCATCTGCCTTGCAATCTTCCTTCTATGGTTCCATTTGATTAATAACTTCTGTCTTATTGTATCAAGCAAGTCATCCAAATTCCTGCCTTTTTCACCTTTGATCCAGTTGTTGAAGCTCTCAGCTAAATTATTTGTGGCATAGTCTATCTTACATGTGACTCCAAATTGACTTCTGGTCCATAGCTTCTTATGGTTCTGCTGTAGATAAACCATAGCTGCTGGCTTAGCTGCTGCCATTGCTGACCAGTGTTTCTCAAAAAGGTATGAGTTCCAACTGTAAGATGATGCCCACAAATGATCATCAAACACCTGTCCATGGAACCTTTTCTTAAAATTTTAAACAAGATGCCACATACACTCTCTGTGCTCTGCATTAGGAAATACCTCACTCACACCGGCCATCACTGCTTGACCACAATCAGTATAGAAGGTCAGACCTGGTGGACTCCCTATAACATCTCTCAGTCTCTCCATGAACCATATCCAATTTTCATTTGTTTCTAAATCTATGACTCCAACTGCAACTGGATACATCCAGTTGTGCCCATCTACTGCACAGGCTACACATAGCTGACCTCTAAACTTGCCCGTGAGAAATGTACTATCAACTGACAAGTATGGCCTACAACCTTGAAGAAACCCATCAATACATGGCTTCATGGCAAAGAACAGTCTATTGAACCTAATCTTGTTATTAATGGTATGATGATCAATAACTACAAAGCTACCTGGACAAGATTCCTCAATTTGCAACTTGAACCTGTACAGATTGTCAAAACTGGACCTCCAATCTCTAAATAATTGGTTGTGAGCTAGTTCCTTACCATTATATACTCTCTTGTAAGGCACAACTACCTTGAATTTATCCTTGATCCTCTTCTGTAGCTCCATAGCTGACACCTTGGGATCCTCAAATACCCAGTCCTTCACCTTTTCACAAACCCAAAACTTGGTTGCACACTTCACTTTACCACCTCTTCTTGTGCTCTGACAGTCATGAGGATATGGGTTCTTCTTCACCTGCAAATATGTCACACCAATTATAAGTAGAGATCTCTTATAAGTAAATCAACAAAAAAGCAAGATAGCAAGAGTTACCTTCACTGTTGTCTTGTCTGCACCTGTAGATGCAAGAATCCTCCACCTACATCCATCAATTTTGGCACTGCAGTAGGCCCTGTACCTCCCTGGATCACTCTTCTCTATGTTAAACTCAAACTCATTTCTGATTGCATGTGTAGCCAAAGCCAACCTAAAACAAGACATATTTTCATACATGCTGCCTACTGTCATTGGTGGGTCATTTTTGTCATACACTATTTCAGGATTACTAAGTGGAACTTTATCTTTGACCATTTCATCTGCCTCATCCTCCTCATAGTCATCATCATCATCATCATCAGAATCAGATTCCCATTCAGAGTCAGAAACAGGTACATCCTCCTCAAATGCATCAGTACCCTTGGTCCGTGGCTCTAATTCTATGTACATGCCCTCCTCATCCACACCCACGTGCTCATTCTGTGGCTCAGGATTATTTAGGTAGTTGTCATCATCAGTGGTTCTTGCCGTTTGAGAGGAAGCTTGTGTTTGAGTGGAAGCTTGTGTTTGGGTTGGTGCTAGTGTAGGCTCAGCTAGGTTACAGGCTTGCATAGAGGAGTTAGGCATTTCAGCTAAATCATGCCATAGTGGAATGACTGGTGTATCAGTACCCATAGGATGGTAAGCAAAGGTCAACAAGCAGGTCTTGGCACTAGCATTTTTGGAAAACATAGTAACTAAATCATGGTCGCCGCTGACTTTGATGTTGGACTTGGTTTCACCACAGTAGTAGAATGTAACGTCCCGCCTCCTCGAGGCCGGGCCCGCTTACATCTGGCCGCTTTTCTAGGACATAGACTGCCCTCACAGACCAACACAAGTCTTTTCTGTGCACTTTGTCCTCACTCGTGCGCACCCGGGAAGAACTTCCCGGTCGGTCACCCATCGCTCCAGGCCAAGCACGCTTAACTTTCGAGTTCTTTCGAGATGAGCTTCCGGAAAAGAAGTTGCAACTTGTTGGTATGAGTATCCTATTAATCCTGTTAAGCCCTGGGTCAGGATGTTACATACTCACCCCCTTAAGAGACCGACGTCCTCGTCGGTCAATCCCAAGCCAGGAACGTCCTCTCTTGGCCACGTCCGTGTGTCCAGTGCCAGTGCATGTGCCATGCTGTGTGACCACTCTGGGTCCACACCAGCCATGCACACCATGCCTGCGCAACTGCGATACACGTGCCCGTGAAACCGCGAGAGTCGGCTCTGATACCATTCTGTAACGTCCCGCCTCCTCGAGGCCGGGCCCGCTTACATCTGGCCGCTTTTCTAGGACATAGACTGCCCTCACAGACCAACACAAGTCTTTTCTGTGCACTTTGTCCTCACTCGTACGCACCCGGGAAGAACTTCCCGGTCGGTCACCCATCGCTCCAGGCCAAGCACGCTTAACTTTCGAGTTCTTTCGAGATGAGCTTCCGGAAAAGAAGTTACAACTTGTTGGTATGAGTATCCTATTAATCCTGTTAAGCCCTGGGTCAGGATGTTACATAGAACATGTCAACAATGTCACCATAACCACAAGGGTACTTATCCACAATGTCTTCGACCAAATCCTTGAAATTGGTTGTGTCAGCATCTACAACTGTGCTTAGGCTAAACCAACGGCATCGCGAATTTGTCGCAACGATCCTTATTTCTAATCTGTAGCTCGTTTTGGGGTCCATCCTACATACGAACACCCATCGATTAAGGCATATCTACGCCAACAAACTAAGCACCTACAATCTCTTAGGCTAAGTGCATGACAATGGAGGACAAGAGAAGAAGAAGACAACAGCTTACCCGTCTGAAAGCCACGCCGGGCGCACCTTCGGCTCCACCATGGCGACTCCCTGGATCTCACGGTCACCCTCAACCAAGGCCCTTGCTGCACGCGGCCTTGGATCCAGTGGGTCAACCTCTTGATCCCTACCCCATGAGACCCCCTCCTCACGTGTGCTTGGTCACCGCCGCCTCTTCTCGCCGCCGCCTTGGTTCCTTCGGCTAGGGTTTTGAGAGAGAGAGGAGCTCGAGAGAGGACGAGAAATGAGGACCGTCGGCAGACTCTGGTGTTTTTCGTGGGACTTAACTAGACACAGGGGCAAAAAGGTCTTCCTATCCCTCCATTATCGGGCGTCACTCTGTAACCTGACGGAAGTGGCACACACGACCAGAAAACTTTGCGCGAAGGACTGAGGAGGGGCAGCCAAAATTTCGGTGGCAGAGAAGGAATTAGAAACTTTTATAATGGCTTGTAGGGAAAAGTCTCGCAGTTAAACCCAAGGCAGCTCGAATGGCCACCGCCGTCCCCACGGCGGCTCTTCCCACACCGGCCCGCGCCGCCCCGGCGCCGCCCCGTGCTCCACTCCGCGCAGATCCCCGCTACTTGCCACAGCTCCACGCGGCACTAATCAAGTCCGGGGAGCTCACCGCCTCGCCCAAATCCTTCCACTCCCTCCTCGAGGCGGCCGCCGCCTCTCCGACGCTGCTCCCCTACGCGGTCAGCCTGGTCCGTTTGGGCCCGCGGCCGCCCCCTTCCACGCCGTGCTACAACGTCCTTATGCGAGCTTTCCTTCACGCGGGCCACCCGGAGGATGCCCTGCACCTGTTCGTCGAAATGCTCGGCGCTGCTTCGGCCTGCCCTGACCAGCACACCGTCGCCTGCGTCCTCAAGTCATGCTCCAGGATGAGCGCGCTGGATGTAGGGCGCGGTGTCCAGGCGTACGCCGTGAAGCGTGGGCTCATGGCTGATCGGTTCGTTCTGAGCAGCTTGATTCATATGTACGCGAGCCGTAGGGATGTTGCAACGGCACGGCTTCTGTTCGATGCGGTGGAGGAGAATGGCGTGGTGATGTGGAATGCAATCATCGCGGCGTACTTGAAGAACGGAGATTGGATGGAGGTGGTGGAGATGTTTAAGGGCATGCTTGAGGTTGGTGTGGCCTTTGATGAAGTCACATTGGTGAGTGTCATCTCGGCATGCGGACGAATAGGTGATTCGAAGCTTGGGAAGTGGGTTGCTGGATATGTGGATGAAAAGGGACTGGTGAGGAACCGCAACTTGATGACTGCACTGATTGACATGTATGCCAAGTGTGGAGAGCTTGGTAAGGCACGGAGGTTGTTCGACCGGATGCAGTCCAGGGATGTGGTTGCTTGGAGCGCAATGATCTCAGGTTACACGCAGGCAGATCAATGTCGAGAGGCGCTTGCTCTTTTCTGTGAGATGCAGCTTGCTGAAGTTGAGCCGAATGATGTGACCATGGTCAGTGTGCTCTCTGCTTGTGCTGTCCTGGGTGCACTTGAGACAGGAAAGTGGGTGCATTCCTACATAAGAAGGAAGCGTTTATCTCTCACAATTGTTCTTGGCACTGCATTGGTGGACTTTTATGCAAAGTGTGGATGCATTGACGATGCAGTTGAAGCATTCGAGTCAATGCCTGTGAAGAACTCATGGACATGGACAGCCTTGATAAAGGGCATGGCTACCAATGGAAGGGGTAGGGAAGCATTGGAACTCTTCTCATCCATGCGCAAGGCCAGTATCGAGCCCACAGATGTGACATTCATTGGTGTTCTCATGGCTTGCAGTCACAGCTGCTTAGTTGAAGAGGGTCGCCAGCATTTTGATAGCATGACTCAGGATTATGGCATTAAGCCAAGAGTTGAGCACTATGGATGTATTGTGGATCTGTTGGGGCGGGCTGGTTTGATAGATGAGGCGTACCAGTTTATCAGAACCATGCCCATTGAGCCAAACGCTGTTATCTGGAGGGCGCTACTGTCTTCCTGTGCAGTTCACAAAAATGTTGAAATCGGGGAAGAAGCACTAAAGCACATCATCTCCTTGAACCCCAGTCACAGTGGTGACTACATACTTTTGTCAAATATATATGCATCAGTGGGACAATGGAAGGATGCAGCAATGATTCGAAAGGAAATGAAGGATAGAGGAATTGAGAAAACTCCAGGTTGTAGTCTCATTGAGCTGGATGGGGCTGTCTTCGAGTTCTTTGCTGAAGACAGTGACCACCCCCAATTGAGGCAGATATACCAGAAAGTTGAGGAGATGATTGACAGGATCAAGATGGCTGGGTATATCCCAAATACAGCTGATGTGAGGCTAGAAGTTGATGAGCATGAGAAGGAAGTATCTGTTTCCCATCACAGTGAGAAGTTGGCCATTGCATTTGGCCTGATGAAGTTGGACCCTGGTGCAACAATTCGCTTATCGAAGAATCTAAGAGTGTGCACAGACTGCCACTCAGCCACAAAGTTGATTTCGAAGGTGTACAATAGGGAGATTGTTGTTCGAGACCGGAATAGATTTCATCATTTCAAGGATGGTACTTGCTCCTGCAATGATTACTGGTGATACCAGTTCTCTGTATTTTCGTAAGATCCAGCCTCTTCATTTCTGCTTTTTTGGGCTGCGGCTGCATCAGGTTTTAGCTACAGTAGAAAGCAGTTTTCTGTTTGCAGACACAGCTCCAGCTGCAGCGAGTGCACCCGATGTTTCTTTTAGATGAGGATGGACAGCAGGTGCACCTGCCCAGTTTGAGGGGAGTGGAAGACAGATTGACATAGTAACCTGTAAATACAAGATTGTATTTTAGCGTTCCTGAAAAGGAAACCTCCACCTGCATCAGGCTCTTCAATTGTAGGTAACCCCATGTTAATGAATAATACTTGTGAAGCTAGTACATACATATAGTGATTGTGTACAGATTATACAGTGGTATCATCAACGCCAATAAGAATTGACCTATTTTCATTTCATTTAACTAGACTTAGATATCATACTTTTCAATTTCAGAGATGAGTCCTTGCATGTTTTCTCCATATATCATTTTTGTCATAGTTGTTGGTTCATTCTATGAAGTTATAAGATTTCTACTTTTCTAGCACAAAGAACGTATTCACGTGTTACTCGTCTTTCTTTGCCTTTTATTTATGTAATTTTTTATGTTTTCATTCTTCTCATGCTATTTTTTTTATACTCATTCTTCTCATGCTATTGGCATGCTAAACCTTTTCCTCGTAACTACATGTCTACATTTATGGAGGTGAGAAACTATAGATATCCTCCTAAGTACATCCTATTGGCATGCTAAACCTGAAAACTCTAAATATATGAGAATCGAATGTCCGTTATTGAGTGATGGGCTTAGCTTCACACAACGGTTCATGGAATCTATCTTATTTCTTTGTTTATTCCTTATAATATCCTTAGCTTTGACTAGTGTGTTTTGCACTTTGGATTCATCAGACAAACATTACAGCACGTCAAGTCAACTACATATTCATTTCCAAAACCCGCTTTGACCTTTTTTTTTGTATTCTGACAAACACTCCATAGGATCCCGTCCTCCATTCGTAGCCTATCAATAAAGTTTTAGGTGTCTCTGCTGGGTTTAGATCTTGTTTGGCTGCACTTTAATCCACACCAACATTAGGATGAATTTGGGTGGAGAACTATATTATATGTGGATTGAGTGGACTGAAGTGCAGCTAAACAGGACCTTAGGAGGATCATCAGGTGTCTGGATCAGCAGCCAGCTGTTGTGTTGGCTTCGCAAGCTGGCGGTGCCCGGAAATCTTTGGATCCGAACGGCCGGACCCGAAGCCCGCGCCGAACGGTGGAAACACGCCAACCGCGAATTTCCCGCGCGTACGAACGAGCGTGGTCTGGGCGCGGGATTTCTGACTCTAACATACTCCCTCTCCACGTTGGTAAAAGAATTCGTTTTTGACAGTAGCACGGTCTCCAAAGCATAACTTTGATCTCTTATTTTTATAAAAACATTTATCTAAAAGTGATATTTGTATATTTTATGAAAGTATTTTTCAAGACAAATATATTCATGTGGTTTTCATAGTTTGAAACTCAACAAATTAAAAGTTATTCTTGATTTAGATTCCTAATGTTTGACTCAAATCTTATCCAAAATGACTTCTTTTACCAACATGGAGAGAGTACGTACGTATATGTTCATATATATAGTATGTTTTCTTCCTCTTTTCTTTTCTTTTCTTTTCTTTTTTTCTTTTTTTCTTTTCTTTTCTTTTGTCTTTTGTCTTTTTTATTTTCGTGCTTCATTTGTATTTATATTTTTTTGTTTTATGTGATTTTTTATTATTCTTTTCATTTTTATGTTTCTTTTATTTCTTTTTTTCTTTTCTTTTCTTTTCTTATCATTTTTATTTCCTTTCTTCAGTTTATTTTTTCATTTTTGTTTATTTTTTCTTTCATGTGATTTTTTTATTTCTTTTTTGTTTTTACTATAAATTAATTACTTTATTTGTTTTACTTTATTGTTACATTTTATCTTTTTTTATATTTTTTGGATTTTCCTTTTCTGTTTTGTCTTTATTCTTCTATAATTTTTTTATTTCCTATTTTACCTTACTTAATTTTTTCATGTTTAATTTTTTTATTTTCTATATTCTATGAGAGTCTATGTTTGCGTAGTATAGATATGATGTTCTATGATGTTTTTTGCGATGTTCACGTGGTGTATAATGTCAAGTTTTGTTATGTTTTCCCCTCAAAAAAAGTTTTGTTATGTTTTTTGTGATGTTCATGTACATGTGATATTCTAAGATTTTTTTTTTGTTGTTCACGTGTTATACATGTGATGTTCTATAATGTTTTGTTTTATATTCACGTGGTATATATGTAATGTTCTATGATGTTTTTTATGTTTATGTAGTATACATGTGATGTTCTATGTTTTTTTTTATGTTCGCGTAGTATACATATGATGTTCACGTTGTATACAATGATGTTCTATAATATATTCTGTGATGTTTACGTATAATAAATGTGATATTCTATAATGTTTTTTTATGTTCACATGAGATTTTCCTTGTCAATAAAAAAATTATTCTATCTTCATGAGATAAATGTTTATAAATAAAATTTTATCTAAATATATTCATGTGGGGTCTTATTTTGAAGAGTTTATTGCAAAGATTACGATGGTGCAATCGGATTTCAATTTCGACACTTAGTTTAGCAGCCATGACTTTTAGTTTGTTCCAAGAAACAATGGACATATGCACGCTACAGACAGCACAATGAAAAAAGCGCGTTACCAATGGTGGGGAAAAAATTGCTGGCGCGCGCTACCAAGCGAGGCAGGGTCAGGGTTTTTTTTACCGACCGGACGGCTTAAACCGCCGGCCTCCGGTTTCGGTTTGCCGGTAACCGGTCGAATTTGAATTTGAATTCAAACTCGCCTTCGGTTCGGTTTGCGACCGGTTTACCGGGCGGTTTGAGCGGTTTACCGCTCGGTTTGAGCGGTTTACCGCTCGGTTTGAGAGGTAACCGCTACAAACCGTTTGGAATTTTCTTTTTTCTTTGCTCGTGGCGGTTTGTGGTGGTTTGTAGCGGTTTGTGCCCGGCTTGCCAAGCGATTTGTAGCAGTTACCGCGTTTTGTGCCCGTGGCGGCCTAATGGGCCTCATGGGCCTTAACAGGCCGGGACCGAGATTTTTCTTTTTCTTTTTTTTTTCAAACTTCTATACGTATAAATAAATACTAAACGGACTCGAATTTGAAAAATTTTACACCATTGGCTTCTATAAATCATGAACTATTTTTAGAAATTTTTTCAGTATTTTTTTCAAATTTTAAATTTGAATTTGGGGAATACCTAACCGGACCGGAACCGGTTCGGCCCGATTAGGCCGGTAACCGCGGTAAACCGACCGGTAAAAAAAACCCTGGGCAGGGTAGACAGACGCGGAGCCAATTAATTTGGCGGGTTGCAGGGGCGGGAAAATTATTTCCGGGCGCGGGCGGGAAACAGTTATCGGACCGAGTTTATGGTCCGGCCATCCGCCGTCTGCGTTCTGCCGTGCCGTGTTGGATGGCGCTGGCTGGCCTAAAAGCAGCGGATTAGACTGTGCGCAGTGGATACTCTAAAACGATACTCTAAAGCTTTAGAGTATGAATATAGAGTAAAAACTGCTGCACTGGGTACTCTAAAACGATACTCTATCCTTTCTCTCACTCTATATTTAGAGTAGTACAGTGCTTACTCTATATTCAGCAGTGGCGGGCCCCACTAGCTAAACAGAGGAAAAAAAATGCTATAACTCACAAACCAAAAATCTAAATTAAATTTCGATTGCACCATTAAATTCGTCTCAATAAATCCTTCAAAACTAGATCACACATGAATATATTTAGATAAAGTGACAAGTGGGTCCCATAGTGAATAGAGTGGATAGAGGATGATATAGAGGATGGATGGGTGCGGGAGAATTGAGTATAGAGGAGAGAATCTTACTGACTAGGACGTATAGAGGATGAATATAGAGGTCCATGAGTGCGGACAGCCTTAGGTTCACGCTTAACCCGTCACCCGTGGACGGACAGAGCGCGTGGGAAATCGCCAAATCGGCGCTTGTGATCTCGACGCCCCGCTCGAAAGGCCGAAACGAGCTAGTTTGCGTCGACCGGCGCAGGCGCAGCTGGGTTGGTCGGCGTGGGCGGCCGGCCGCCTACGCATACGCGCGGGGACGCCACGAGCACCAGCAGGATGATGCATTCCACTCAAAAAAAAAACAAAAAAAAAACACAGCAGGACGATGCATGAAGCACAATGCCTCGTGAAAGCCGTGTTGCACTCGTGCACTGTTGCGGTAACCAACAGGACATGAGATTTGGTGGGCGAAGTCTGCACTCTGCAGTAGGTAAGATGAATGTACGCGGAACGGCGTATGAGTGCCAAGTGTACCATTCGTTCTTTTTTATTATTTTGTGTGTGTGTGTGGAGTTCATCGTTCGTGTTCACGTAACACTAGAAAGTGCTGCGCGGCCTTGCCGCGCAGGCCCAGTATTTGACCTCGAGCGGCGTCCTTGGTGCAACGAAGGAGCTGTGAATCAAGAATACAGTGATAATCATAATGTCAGGACAGGCCTTGAGATCTTGCAAGTAAATGTTGCCTCCTACAGAAGGGTGGCGAAATAGATCAGCCAGAGAATAAGCTATAGTGGCAACCATTTAACAGTAGAACCCCATGCTAAGCAATACAATGGAATAACCTTTCTTAAATACAAACTAACAGTTTTGGACAAATGTTCCATCACTGGGAAAAAAAACCTACTGTATTTTCTTGTGTTTTACATTTTAGAATGGCAGCTTGTATTGTGAACTTCATAGCCAAATGGGAGGTTGTGGCCGTCCCTTTTTTTCATCATATTGCTTAATTAGAAGTACTACGTAGCTATTTGACTTAGAAGTCTTCGTTTGAACCATAGCATTCTGAAAAAGTGCATGACATGTGTTTGAACCTGCAAACAGGAAGCAGATAAGTAACTAAAATTATGGAATTCAAATCTCAAATTAGTTTGGAGGATGCGGGAAAATAGCTGCTCTAGGTTATAATTAACAGAAATGTTGCTTAAGAAACATTCAAATTGAAGTTGATAAATAAGATTAGGCCTTTCCAGGACAATTAGTACAAAACATTCCTAGTATATGCATGAGTGATGACACTTAATGCACCTGGATGACAGATCATGGCGTGTGCACTTCAAACGAGACTCCAGCTGTCTCTGGTATTGATTAGTGATACAATCCATTCTCTGCATGGTTATGGGTGTATTGCTTCAAAGATTAGTAAGACGAAATCTTATTTTATAACATTGATCAGACCATTAACAGTAGGAACCACAAAATGTAAACACATTTTAGTCTGCAGAGGGCAAAGGGATGAATAAAGACCTCTGATGCCTCTATTGTCAAGTATCAGAATACACAGGACAGCTGAGAAGGCAGATGAAAATGTTGCATATTGCGATGGCACACATCCTTCTTTACAATATCCCAAATTACCATAGTTTTTTTATTCAAATTTGCACCAAGGTAATAAGTTTGCAAAATGAGCGAGCTGCCAATTTTTGGACATTGCACGGTATGATAGAAGACAAACATCTAAATTCACAGATTGATAACAAAAGGAGACGGAAACATGGCAATGAGTGAACCTGCAAGGCTATATGCAAAAAGGATATTAAGAACAACTCATGCTTATGCCCAATTGAGTACCTGAGGCTTTCTCAGTATCAATAAACACAAATAGTCACTATGCAAACAGAACCTTCTGCAGGAAGGCAAGAATAGAAACCATATGTCCTGAACTATCGACAAAGGATTCATAAGAGAAAATAGCAGGCACAATAGATTGCACATTAATCTTATCTCTAAGGTGAGAATCAGAATTATATAAGAAATGTCTTGGATAACCCTTTATATTTATCTTTTTCTTTTCAATCCTTTTAGTATTATAAGTCTAGCCGTCAGCAAGAATTGAAATCCAAACTCTAGGCACCCTGTCTGTAGATAATCAACAATTTTTGGTGTCCTGTACAGTCCGCTATATATATATGACTACTTTTATATTTGCTACTAAGTAATTTATGACTAAGATCCATTTTAAGTATTGAATCAACTATTCTACCATCCATAAATCATAATATGAGTGTCATTCTATTCCAAGATCCAACTGGCTGCAAATGATGCATATGGCTGAATTCAAACAAAAAGACTCAAGAGAATTTTCTCAAACACATTACCTATACACGCATGGTTGCATCATGGCTCTCTCGCCCGGAGGAATCACAAGTCTGCAGATCATGGCTTGCATCACTACGCGCCAGTTTATAGAGACATATAAAGTACAAAAAAGTAAGAAAAACTGAGGGGAGGTTTTAATATTTCGCAGCTAAAAAAATCATCATGGGAATCTCTATTTGTAGACTTATGAGTAGTTGTTTTTTATCTTCCCATGGCTCTGATATGAGGACGTCCCTGATATGAATGATGCATACTCTATTTTATTTGAAATCAATGTTATTCTAGCAGAAGAATATACTCAAAAACACGCAACAATGAAATTTATAGAACATTTAAATAACTGGAGGATGGAATAAGACACTTTGTATCTTAAATCTGCTGTCGTATCCAGGAGGGGCATTTAATCGAGTGCCTTGCCTGCATGTTCCGACAGAGGAAGTTGGAAAAGCACAGATCGAAGGAGAATGCACAAACATGTGACTTGGAATGAAATTTTGGGGTCGAAAACTGAATGAGGATTGATCCAATAAACTCCTAAGACCAAAAGTATTCGTTAATGAAATTGTATTCCAAATCTCTGGCAACCTGTAGCAGCAACTAGCAAGTAGAGAAATGTAATGGTTACCTGGTGGTAAAGGGGTCAGTTCGGCAGAGTGGGCAGGGGCAGGTGGAGGTGATTGTCATCGTTGTCATCGATTTGCAAGTGAGTCGCTGCTCGTTTGCACTGGCATCGAGATGTAGAAAGCGAGACGACGGAGCTCACGGAAGGAGGAAACGAGTTGGTGCTCCGTCATGGAGCCGGCGGCCGCCAAGGCGTGCAGGTGCCAGAGCCCCGTGCTAACGGCCGGGAGAGGTCGTGGGCGGTGGTCCCACACGCACGCCGGGATGGCCGGGAACGCCGCGCCCATGGCGCACCGTGCCTGCGCCTGCCGGCCGCGCGCGGGATCGCAGGGCTGTTCAGGTGGATTAAGCTAGGGTTTAGGTGCTCGGCGTCGCACAGCAGGCAGGGAAGAGAAGGGATGGGCGTACCTGGTGGGTGCTTGTCGCCACCGAAGGGCGTGATGGTGGCCGTCGCCACATCCGGAGGCCGAGCTGATGCGCCACGGTGGACGGAGAGGAAGAGGCGACGCCCAGCCGGCCCGAGCAGCACAGACGGCCAACTCAGGCGTGAGGACGCGGAGAGACCGGTACGCCGGGACACGAGGGGAGGAGAAGGACGAGGACGGCGGCCATGGCCGGTGATGGTCACCGCCGGGGCACACGCATGGCGACGCGCCGCAGCCAGTGGGCGCCATCGGGCCCCGGCAGCGCAGGTCGCACCGCCCCTACCACGCGTGGGGGAAGGAGGGAGGAAGGGAGGGGGAGAGAGGGAGGGAGGAGGGCAGCAGCCGCTGCGCCCAGCACCCCGCCGCCGTCGTGGTCGCCCAGCCCGCACCAGGAGAGCGAGAGAGGAAGCCAAACTGGCACGGAGGATGGGGAGAGGAGGAGTACGAGGGTCGCCGCCGCGCCGAGGGAGGGAGCAGAAGGGAAGAGACGGGGGAGAGAGAGGCATGGACTGCGGGTTGATTCGACTGAAGTTCGAGGGTTTCTTTGCAAAAAGACCGGGACTCACACGATCTGGATCGTTCGTGAGCCTGATCCGACGGCCGACGAAAGCCTATGACGTGGCCACGCTCGCCGGCCCTCTTTTGGTGCACAAATCGTAGTAAGAGATTATTGGCCACCAAATTATATAGCTATAATATAAGATCAGCAGCTCTGAGCAAACAGTAGATGACCACGGGCAAGGGCACGGCATCAGTGCCCATGGAGACTCTCCAAGTTCACGAGCTCCTTGCACGCGTTCTCCTGGTCCTCGCAACCATGATCCTCTTCAAGCGCATGCTGCCTTCACCGTCGAGGAGGCGCGCCGCCAACAGCACGCCGCCTCCTTTCCCACGTCCAAGAGGACTCCCCATCATCGGCAACCTCCACCAGCTTGGCACGCACCCACAGGCGTCCCTGGCGGCGCTGGCCGCGCGGCACGCGGCGCCGCTCATGCTGCTCCGCCTGGGCTCCGTGCCAACGCTCGTGGTCTCGTCGGCCGACGCGGCGAGCGCCGTGTTCCAGCACAACGACCGGGCCCTGGCCCTGTCGGGCCGCCCGGCGCTGTACGCGGCCGCCAGGCTCTCCTACGGCCTGCGGAACGTCTCCTTCGGCCCCCCGGACGCGTTCTGGCGCGCCGCGCGTGCCTGTCGGAGCTCCTCAGCGCCCCGCGCGTGCGCGGGTTCAGAGCATAGTCACAGAGTTTTTGGGTCGATAGGGTCGAGGTCCGGGGTCGCGGTACGGGGTACGTTACTCGTGATATATTTTTACACTTCGGATCGAAAATGAATCCGTAAATCTGGGTCGGGTCGACGAACCCGGATCGAGGGTCGAAGGTAGTAAACCCGTTTTACGTAACTATGGTTCAGAGGCGTCCGGGAGGCCGAAGCCGCCGCGCTGGTCGCCGCCGCGGCGGACGAATCGTCCAGGGACGGTGGTTCTCCCGTGAACCTGAGCGACAGGCTTGTCGCGACGACCAACCGCATCGTGCGGCGTGTCGCCTTTGGCGACGACGGCGACGACGTCCACAGCGTCCGGACTAGGGCTATCCTGGAGGAGACGCAGAGGCTTCTGGGCGCTTTCTTTGTGGCCGATTACATGCCGTGGCTTGGATGGCTGGACGCACTCCGTGGCCTGCGGAGGCGGCTGGACCGGAACTTCCGTGAGCTCGATGCGTTCTACGAGAAGGTCATCGACGAGCACATCAACAAGGGCACCAAATCCAAGGAAGATGGGGACTTGGTTGACGTGCTCCTCCGCCTGCACAATGACCCGGCTCACCAGAGCACGTTCGGCAGCCGTAGCCAGATCAAAGGCATCCTAACGGTAAGATACATACAACGACGTCATATACAACGTACACGAGAGTAGACAAGTGCATGCCATTGCCTCCTCGACCGTATGTACGCTTGCATCGATGGACGACTCACACTGTGTTTGTATGCCAAAGGACATGTTTATTGCTGGGACAGACACGTCGTCGGCGACCGTAGAATGGACGATGACGGAGCTGGTCAGGAACCCGGACGTTCTTGCCAAGGCGCAGCAAGAGGTGCGCAGCGTCGTGGCGAACAACAAGGATACGGTCCTCGAGTCCGACCTCCCGCGCCTCCATTACCTGAAGCTAGTCATCAGGGAGTCCCTACGGCTGCACCCGCCGGCGCCGCTCCTGCTGCCGCGGGAGACCACCGAGCCGTGCACGGTGCACGGCCGCGAGGTGCCAGCCGCGACGCGGGTGCTCGTCAACGCGAAGGCAATCGGCATGGACACCGACGCGTGGGGAGCGGACGCGGACGCGGCGCGTTTCGTGCCCGAGCGGCACGAGGGCGACGGCGCGGACCTCAACGACCACAAGCCATGGCACGCCGACAGCTTCTCGCTGGTGCCGTTCGGGGTCGGCCGGAGGAGCTGCCCGGCGTGCACTTCGCCACGGCCGTGGTGGAGCTGCTGCTCTGCTTTGACTGGCACGCGCCGCATGGGCATGGCGAGGTGGATCTTGAGGAGGAGAACGCGCTGACAGTGCACAGGAAGAGCCCGCTAGTGCTTGTGGCTAAAAGGAGATGCGTGACCAGTGGTCGGTCTTAGTCAATACGTTAAGAGATAAGGGCACTGCATGTGCTGCCTGAAATGGGACGTGATATGCAAGCGATGTGATCTTGTGGTCTAATTTCAGCCTAAGTGGCCTCTGTCATGTTCCTTCTTCTCCCCTTTCAGGATTGAAAGGAACTACATATTGAAAATGACTTTCACAACTAGTTCACATAAAAAAAATTGGTTTGTTACACGAGTCGCTTGTGAAAATAGCTAGGTTTAATTTTATCTTTTTTATCCAAGTTCAATTTGGCAATAGAATTTTGTGAAGGGACATATCATATCTATTCCCATCTCTAGTAAATTCAAACGTTGTTTGCCAACTTTTTACCATACACATTCGAAACGTGTTCCCTGTATTTCATATTATAAGTCGTTTACATTCCAAACTA
The DNA here is from genome assembly GCA_038087645.1 of Saccharum hybrid cultivar R570. Classification (NCBI taxonomy): domain Eukaryota; kingdom Viridiplantae; phylum Streptophyta; class Magnoliopsida; order Poales; family Poaceae; genus Saccharum; species Saccharum hybrid cultivar. The sequence goes on along the minus strand of JAQSUU010000534.1, from coordinate 18,793,843 downwards.
TAAGTAGCTAGACATAGCATATATTTAGTTGTATATCAAAAGCTATGTATTTAAAAAGGCAAAACAACTTATAATTTGAAATGGAGAGAGTAGATCGTTTAAATTATGATATCGTGCATTATAAGTAAAATATTGCCACAAAGATGTATATTCCAAATGCATATAACCAAGTTTGCAGACATATATAATTTGTTGAAGAATATTTTTGACAAGAATTGTTTCCACCACAAAATTTTAACACCGAGCTCAACTTAATTAAAAATACAAAAAAAATCAAATATTTTCACGGTTCCATAAGAGACTGCCACTACCGTGGAAAATATATAGGAAAGCAGAAAACAGTTCATAATACAATTCCAAGAACAAGGAAATTAAAGAAACCAACCAAGAAAACAGACAGTACCAGATACTAATTGACATATATAATTTTTAGTAGCAAGAGATGCATGCACTCTGCAATTACACATCCATCTCTCAATTCATGGAGAAGGCGTCCACTTATACAACTTACTACACTTATAGGGCTTATCAAAATCCTCATCCTCGCAGGCAGTCCACGTTCCATCTCCAAGCAGCGTATGTAGAAAATAACACATCCTGCTGTCATCTTCTTCTTCAATTAAGTACAAGTTGAAGCTTACGGTCACACTTTGAAGATCTGTGGCGTTTGCGAGCACGAACTGCAAATGGAGAAGGCGTCCACTTATACAACTTACTACACTTATAGGGCTTATCGAAATCCTCATCCTCGCAGGCAGTCCACGTTCCATCTCCAAGCAGCGTATGTAGAAAATAACACATCCTGCTGTCTTCTTCTTCTTCTTCAATGAAGTACAAGTTGAAGCTTACGGTCACACTTTGAAGATCTGTGGCGTTTGCGAGCACGAACTGCAAGAAGCGGAGTTCAAAGCCAGTTCCTGTCATTCCCCTAAATTCTGCTTGGCGGAGGTTAGCTAAAGAGATATCGCTTGATTTCCAGTTGTCTGAATGATTACAGGTTAAAGATGAGTCTACATTAGCATCTTCTGAGTAATATTCATCCTGTCGCTGCATGAAGATCGATATGCATGGTTTAGTGCGAGGGAAACACTGGATAAAACTAATATACAAGCCGGCTTGTTGAATTTGGAGTTAGGATAATGTGCTGCTCACCGTCTTACAGCATATATTTGGTGAATCGTGTAGCTGTAGACTGAGATATTCGAGATTTTTTAATCTTCTGAGGAGACCTGCGACGGTATTCCCAAAGGAATGGCGCTGACATTCCACATCAATGTTAACCAACAAAGATGTGACGTTAGGAAGCTGTGGTATCTTATCTTCGATCAAGTCAATGCACCGGACATTTTCCTGACGATCAAATCGAGGGTCAGGAAAAATAAGCAACAGGAAAAGGAATATTGTCAGCATTAGATCAGATTTGAACTTTGCATATATCTAGCAAAGCCAGCGAACAGAAAGAGTATGAAACGCACAGTGCAAATAACAGCTGCAGTCTCACAAGATATATACGCACCCGTGGAACGTAAAGATGCACGAGCAGGCATCTGATTGATGAGCTACAGCGGTTGAGGAGGCAGATATTACTGCTATTTGGGTCTTCTTCTTCATCGTCGTCGTCCACCCCCATATGGGCTAACAAGTCAATCTTTAAGCGCCTCAAGCACGGCAAAGGGTCGTGGATGAAGGCTGTGTTACCGATATAGGTGAGCTCCTTGAGCCCCGGGGCCGATACCCTGAGCGACTCGAGATGATCGCACTCGTTGATCTCAAGATGCAGGAGCTTCGGGGTCCTCAGTTCCAGCAACTCCGAATTCACACCCTCCATGGACAGCTCCAAGAGCTCGCCGGCGTCGAGCACCAACTCCTTGGTCCACTCGACGAAGTTGATGCGCATCATGCGCAGCTTCTGCAAGCTTGGGCTGCACGCCGCCGACGAGAGGCGAGCGAGAAGGTGGCCACTACCCGCTGCTAGCTCCACGAATTCGAGCGTGAGGTCCTTGAGTGACGTGAACACAGCGGTGCGTGGGAGTCGGACTTTTGTGTGGCTTAACCCCAAACGCATACACTCTAACTTTGGGGGGCTAGGAAGAAGCTCATCGAGATCCATTACAGGATCCATTACAGGCTTCTTAAGCTTCCAGCGCTCCTTTTTTACTAGTGGCGGCAGGCGAAGGTTCAACTGTAGTCAGACCCTTCACTTGGTGATGCATGGCGTACCGAATCCACGCCTCCACTGCTTCCATGGCCGGCGTCAGGAGTTGCTGTCTTTCGCCGCGGAGAGAGTACGCGTCCAATAACAGCGGGATCTTCACTTCGTCGATGCGGGCTTCCGATGTCGCACCCGCTCGCTGCTCCAGTACGTCGTTGACGGTGGCGATGTACTGTGGGACGTCGCCGGCCGACCTGAGCTCCGGCCACCCGAAGAAGTCCAGGACGGGTAAGCGCTTCCAGAGGCTGCGCCATCGCTTCGACAGCACGCTCGTGCGCGCCAGCTCCCTCACGTTGAGGTGCGCCAACCTGAGGATGAGCTCGCACAAGTCGTCGTCCAGGGCGCTGATCCGATCGTCGCCGCCGGCGCCGTCAGCGGTTGGGCTAAGCGGCGGCGGCGTTTGCTTCGCCTTCTTCTTCTTCATGGACTCGATGGCCGCCGGATGGGGAAGCAGGCATCAGGCCGGTGGCGCTCTTGCGGCGGCGTTTGCTGCGTGTGTGATAATAAGGTCAGGTGGTGTGGTTCTTGACTACCGTACACACTACAGCGCTATGAGAGAGCGGAGCCAGCGTGGAGGTCCGGAGCAGATCCACGCGCCCGCGCGGAGGTCGAGACCGGAGTAGCGGTGACGGCCGGAGGCCGGGGGCCGGGGGTTGAGTTGAGGGTGGCTCGATTTGGACAGATGATCGGGGGAAACGAACGAGAAGCAGAGCGGCGGCTGAAGCTGAAAGGAAGTCTGGTGCGGAGTGCGGACGTGAGGTGGGTTACTGGGTTAGGGTTACATGGGTATTGGGCTGGGCTGCCATTCGTTATTGGGCTGAAGGTGTACTAAACCAGAGGCAAAGCGGCCGAGGGCAAAAGGAAAGCCCAGTAGGCAATAGTCCAGACTTCGTGCCTTCGTGGACGTGCAGCACCAGCATCTCGCTGCATCGTCGTTCTCCCGTTGTCAGGCGGCGCAAGCGCAACGCTCGTAGCCTCATACCGGGGACTACTGCAAGGAGGCTGTCTACTCTACCAAGCACCTAGATTGGGTAACCCAAAAGGACTAAATCCCAATTCTTCAACTGCTATTGAGATTCAAAGAATTTTAGAGTTCACCAAATTCCCAATTTGTTAACTTATGTTCAGAAGTACATCAAACTTCTTTTGTTGATGTTTAGAGTTCCCTAATCCCCAACTGATAAATAAGGATACATTTATCTTTTTTCTGTTTTTCAATTATAAAATATAAATAATAGAAGCAAACACCAAACAACATCACATCATATTTTATATTTTTTTATAAAGGAAACTGGCTTCATCCCTTGAGCAAGGGAATCAGATCCATTATTACAAAGATTTTTTAAATAAACAAAACAAAACCGACTTCATCTCTTGCGCTCAAGGGAATCGCTTAGTATTGTTGCTTTTAGCCCCAAGAAAAACTCTTTTGCGGTATTCAAAATTCTAATAGAGTTGCCTAAGTCGTATCGTTGATTTCAATTTAATGCAAGCTAATAAATTATTGTCCATAATATTGTATTTTTTTGTTGAATATTAATTTTGCCTACAGTATTATATGATGTCAGGGTCAGTCAAAATACACCGTGGTAACTTTCTTTTGCGTCAAAAAAAGCTAGCACAGTGTATTTTGACCGACCGACAACATTTTACCTGCCTTCGCCACTGTATGCCAATCATGACTTTAATAGTTTTAAGCATATGTACATTTTGCCACTATGATTTAGTTTTTGTAGGCAGCTACGGGCAAGCAATACCATATAGGTCGAACAAGAATGAAATAGTAGTAATTAATTGACAAATATAATATTTAACACCGCGATGCATGCGTTGATTGTGTTCTATGTAATTACACATCCATTATGCATCTCTCGATTCATAGACAGTGCGGTCACTCATATGACGTACTGATCATAATCATCCTCGCAGACAGTCCACGTTCCATCTCCGAGCAGCGTATGCAGGAAATCATGTATCCTGCTGTCCTGTAGATTGTAGTTGACGCTGAAGCTCACGGTGACCCTTTCAAGACTTGTGGCGCTTGCGACCACCATCTGCAATAACCGGAGCTCGCAGCCAGTTCCTGTCATCCCCTGAAACCTGCTCCCCGGAGGTTACCCAAGGAGATGTCGCTGGAATTTGATTCCCAGTTGTCTGCATGATTGCAGGTGAAAGCTGAGTCTCCATCAGCATCTCACTGCTACAGAAAAACTTTTGCGAGGCGTTTGGAAAAAGAACTCGGAGGCGGGCAAGCAATTCAACCACCTCGGTTAATGTCTGAGAGTAACCGAGGCATCGTTTTTTATTAACCGAGACGATCACAATCAACTGCCGCGCAAAATCTATTTACCGAGGCGGTTAAAAGATAAACGCCTCCTAAAATCAATTAACCAAGGCGGGCCATAAAAATGCCTCCATTTTCGGAGTCAGGCCTTGTAAGTGGCTCGCCTCGGAAAAAAAGAGGTCAAGGCCCAGACGGCCCAACCGAGGCCCAATAGACGTGACAAGTATAAAACGCGCATTAGGGTTTCCTGTCCCAATAGGCCCAAGCGCCCCCAGCCCCTCACTCTCTCTTAGCAGCGCGCCTCCCTCCCTCGTCGCACGGCGTGGCTCCCTCTCTCCCTCATCGCCTCTCCCTCCACTCTCCCTCTCTCTCGCAGCTCGGCGGCCCTGCCCTCCCGGCGGCGCGCCCCTCCCCTCCCTCCACTCTCTCTCTCTCTCCCTCCCTCCCTCCCTCGTCGGCGCTCGAGCAACAAGCAGCTCCGCGGCCCTCCCCTCCCGGCAGCGTCCCTACACCTTCCCTCCTGGCGGCACTCCTCCCTCCCTCTCCCTCGAGCACCTCCGACAGCGTGGATCTGGGCGAGGAGCTCCTCCCTCTCCCTCAAGCTCCTTTGGTGGCGCGGATCCAGGGCCGGGCGGTGCAGATCGAGGGCGTGGCTGCGCGGATCCAGGGCTGGGCGGCCCCCACCCGTGGTGGCGCGCGAGGTCGCCCATACCCGCGGCGGATCTACGGCGGTGGCGGCGGATCTGCGTGGCGGCGATGCTGGAGCGGACGCGGCGGCTGCGGGCGCGCGGCGAGCGGCCGGTGCGGACGCGGACGTGGAGCGTGGCAGGTCACGGCTCCCTCGGCGGCGGCGGCGCGCAGGGGCGGCAGAGTAAGGCCCGGATCCAGGCCCTCTGGGCTTTTTCTTTTTTTGTTTTTTATTCGATTTACCGAGGCGGGCATTGAACCACCTCGGAAAAGGTCTTATTAACTTTTCTTTAAAAAAAGGTCCCATTAACCGTGACTTTTGGTCCAACCGCCTCGATTAAGCATTTTTGCCCGCCTCGATTAAATTTTGTGTAGTAATGTCTTTTGAGTAATATTCATCAAGCCAGGAGGTTGCCGCTGCCCAGTGCGGGTCCACGAATTCGAGCGTGAGGTTCTTGAGTCACGCGAACACCGCGGTACTGGGGAGCATAACTCTTGCGAGGCTTAATTAACCCTAAATACAAGATCTACACCTTTGTCGAGCTAGGAAGCTCTCGTCGAGATCGATTGCAGGCTTGCTGTGTATAGTATTAGAGGAGAATGGAGACGCCAAGAAGTCCATTTACACACGACAGTATTTACCCTTGAACCCCAGTACGTTGAACCCAATACGTCGAGTATGCATCTCCCTCATCTATATTTTAATTTACTCCTAGTATACATGCCCCCTTTAATTTGTACTAAATTCGTTTTAAATTATCTCCCTCATCTATATTTTAATTTACTCCTAGTATACATGCCTCCTTTAATTTGTACTAAATTCGTTTTAAATTATAAGACGTTTTCGCTTTTTTAGATATAATTACTTTTACTATGTATCTAAACATTGTATATTTATATACATAGCAAATATAACGTATCTAGAAAGCCAAAATGTCTTATGATTTGAAATGAAGGGTGCACTTCTCAGCCTCAGGAGTATATATTAACCCAAGATAGAAGCTACCGTTTTACATGCCAGAGTAACTACACCAGAGTCCACAGTAAAAGGATGCAAGCTATAACCATGAGGTAGCAACCAGCAGTAACGGGAACAAGCAGCACAGGAGGCGAGGCAGAGGCGTTGTAATAGGGCACGTAACCACCGGCAGGAGGCCCGTAGTTGTTCGGTTGCTGTGGGAACTGGCCCCCGGCACCACCGCCGCCGCAGCAGACGACGGTCACCGGCGGGCACGGCGTCTGTGAGCCCGGGGCAGATGGTGGCGCCGGCGGTGCGGATGGCAGCGACGGTGGCCGTGGCGGGTACCCGTAGATTGGCAGCGCCTGCGCCGGTGGCTCGCACCCCTCGCCGTTGCACAGGACCGGGGACGTGGCGGTTTTGCTGCCGTCGTGTGTTCCGTTGTCCACGGCGACTGCGGCGGCCGGGGTTGCAGCCGTTGCCAGCAGGAAGGCGAGGAGCAAGAGAAGCGCCATGGCTCTGCTCCGCTTGTGTTTGAGAGACGAGGCGCAAGCGCAGCTAGTAGGGAGAGAGACTGCCAGATTGGGAGATATGTTTTATGGTTTTTATGGGACGACAGAGTACATGGTCGTCGATCTCCGACTAAATGCGAGGTGTGCATGCAAGCTGACACATGGACAGCCATGTGTTAGAGGCTAGCCAGCCACGCCAGGGGAGATGACGACACCGTCACCGCTTTGTTCTTTCTCATGGTATAACCTCTGGGTAGGCACGACACGAGTTCCATAGCTCTGCCTCCGCATGCCCGCCTGCCGAGCAAATTTTCATTTATTTCCCGTCTCAACTCGAACTAATAGCTAATTGCACTGAGTAAGTGTATGTTTGGATCTCTTTTTCTAAATTTTTAGAGCTCTAAAAACTTTAGAGCTCTAAAGCTCTAATACGAGATGGGCTAAAGTTTAGATCTAATTTTAGATCACCTGTTTAGACACTTTAGCTTAAAGTTTAGACATGTGGATCAAACATGCCCTAATTCTTATAGGAGTTTGGTAGGTTTTTCATTGTTTAGGGTCGTTACTGTCTCCTTTTCTCTTGTTGCTTTGCTCTGTTCTAGGTTGTTTATCACTGGCTTGGTGGTTTGTAATTTGTGCTATGGGAGCCCTTTTACAGTTGTGTCATGTAACTCTCTTTCCCTTAATAAAATATGTACCAAGTCATGTTCGCGAAAAAAAAACTTTACTCTGGTTCCTTAAGATCTTAATATAACTTAAAGCTAACAAAGTTCTTCCATCTGGAGACAAGCTCCATGGATTAGAGGGCGCCAGACCACAGATTGGTCTTAGACATGTTTTTTCAACTTCTCTGTTGCAATCGTAGCATAGTCGGTCTCAAGCGTTATTGGAGTACGAGATCGTTGTTGCAGGTGACGATTTCATCGGCAGGCGGTTAATTTGTGGTCATTACCTACAAGGGGAGAGGGTGCTCTTGGGCACTCCCAACGTGGACAGTTACTCTGAATCATTGATCTCATCGTCGATCGACACATATTGGAGGTGATGAATCTGCATCCTATGTTGTACTTGCCGACGATGCAACTACTGATATTCTTTCATCGATTTAAATGAGTTTTACACTAGTCCCGAAATGTTGGATCTTGCGGCATGTCCAATGTTTTAGGGTTGGTCGTTGGATTCGACATAAGGACTGCACTTTGGCTCCGACGTTTAACAAGGCTTTGTTCGCTTTGTTCATCTAGAGCATCAGTTGTATCGAGTAAAGCCACATTGGAATAAGACGATGGAAGAATTTAGATAGAATATTATATATCTTTTATTTCAAATTTTTTTCATGTGTAATCTGGGAATGTATACCACACCACACACACATATGATTTCTATCAATACAAGAATCCTCTGTTAAACTGCGTACTTGTACTATATATTATTGGAACCGAGACTGGGCTCGGCTTCCGGTCCGGCCCAGCTCGCTGTACGCGCGAGCCGGCGCCTCCACGGGCCCAGGTCCACGGAGCACACACATCAAGGTCTGGACCTAACTCAACCCAAAAGACTAGCCTGATAGGTGAGGACTGCCACGCCTTATATGTTGTGCTCCCCCACCTTCGATTACCGATGTGGGACTAACTCCAACAATCTCCCCCGTAGTCACACATCGGTCCTAACTCTTCAACTCACACAAACTGTGTGGCCAAGACGTTGTCATGACGGGCCCCTCCTCTAGTGGGCTCCTGCGTTTGTGTGTAACCCTGCCGATATTTGTTACGGGTTTACGCAGCGGGAGCATGGTGGGCCCATAACCAATTGTTGGAACCGAGACTGGGCTCAGCTTCCGATCCGGCCCAGCTCGCTGTACGCGCGAGCCGGTGCCTCCACGGGCCCAGGTCCACAGAGCACACACATCAAGGTCTGGGCCTAACTCAACCCAAAAGACTAGCCTAATCTCTTCAACTCACACCGGTTGTGTAGCCAAGACGTTGTCATGACGGCCCCTCCTTTAGGGAGCTCCTACGTCTATGTGTGACCCTGTCGAGATTTGTTGCGGATTTACGCAGCGGGAGCATGGTGGGCCCATAACCAATTGTTGGAACCGAGACTAGGCTCAGCTTCCGATCCGGCCCAGCTCGCTGTACGCGCGAGCCGGTGCCTCCACGGGCCCAGGTCCACGGAGCACACACATCAAGGTCTGGACCTAACTCAACCCAAAAGACTAGGCTAATAGGTGAGGACTGCCACGCCTTATATGTTGTGCTCCCCCACCTTCTATTACCGATGTGGGACTAACCCCAACATATATAAGAGCTGGTGCCTTTTTTAATTTTTTTTGCTATCGTGCAATAAAGGTACAGCAGGATAAACAATGACAAATCATATGGCATAAGCTCTCATGACACGCTAATTATGTGCGACCATGCGACCATCCTTATTCACGCCTAATAATAGAATGCCGTGGATTCCGGATCCACACTGATGCACTATTTTTTATTAATAAAATTCAGGCCCGCATATATGATGCCAGTTGTGTGATTAGCGAGGGCTGAGGACTGGATGCAATTAGAGAACGACAAACCTTGTAGACCTTTTCCTCTTGCTAGCTCTTTTCGAGTTTGGACCCCTAGGACTCCATTCTCGCCGCCGTAGGGAAGAACCGTGACCACTCCCGGCGGCTAAGCGATACTACTATTTTAGTGATCGAAGTCTGCGTTTAGTCCACGCCCGTACTGTTATACCAGACTACTTATAGCGCTTCAGGGAAATAACTGGTGGTGAACAATTACCACACGGGCAACTGAGCGCCACTACCCAGCAGCAATGCCCATGGAAACGCTCCAAGCTCTCGAGCTCTTTGCAGGCGTCGTCCTCATCCTCGTTACCGTCCTCCTCTTCAGGCACCTACGGCCTGATGCGCCGCGCACCAGCACGTCTTCTCCCCCACGTCCAAGAGGGCTCCCTCTCATCGGCAACCTCCACCAGCTCGGGCGGCTCCCGCACGCCTCACTTGCCGCGCTGGCCGCCAAGCACGCGGCGCCGCTCATGCTGCTCCGCCTCGGCTCGGTGCCGACGCTCGTCGTCTCCACCGCCGACGCGGCGCGCGCCCTGTTCCAGCCCAACGACCGCGCCCTGTCCGGGCGGCCGGTGCAGTGCGCGTCTACCAGGCTCTCCTACGGGCTGCAGGACATCACCTTCTCTGCCCCAGACAGCCCGCTGTGGCGCGCCGCGCGCCGCGCGTGCCTGTCGGAGCTCCTTGGCGCCCCGCGCGTGCGCGGGTTCCGCGACGCCCGGGAGGCCGAGGCCGCCGCGCTCATCGCCGACATAGCGGACGCTTCCTCGACGGCCCGTTCTCCTGTGAACTTGAGCGAGAAGCTCACCTCGACGAGCAACAGGATCGTGATGCGCGTCGCCTTCGGCGACTACGGCGAGGAGACTACGGCCGTGCTGGAGGAGTCGCAGAAGCATTTCGGCGCTTTCTTCGTGTCTGACTACGTGCCGTGGCTCGGGTGGGTGGATGCGCATCGCGGCCTCCGGAGGGGGTTGGAGCGATACTTCCATGAGCTCGACGCGTTCTACGAGAGGCTCATCCACGACCACCTAAGCAAGCAAGCGGGCTCCAAGGAGGAGGACTTGGTTGACGTGCTCCTCCGTCTGCACCAGGATCCAGCTCACCAGAGCACATTCGGGAACCGTGGGGCAGTCAAAGGCATCTTGATGGTACGTGGTGCTTGCAGTTGTATGTTGCTCGATCGATGTCGGGGGTACAGCGTACTATGCACTGTCTGAAACGTCTCGGCGTGCATGCTTGCAGGATATCTTCTTCGCCGGAACAGAAACATCGGCGGCGGCGCTGGAATGGACGATGACGGAGCTAATCAAGCACCCAGACATCCTCAGCAAGGCGCAGAGCGAAGTCCGCAGCGCCGTGGATGGCAAAGACATGGTCCGGGAAGCGGACCTCCCGCGCCTCCAGTACCTCAAGTCAGTCATCAGGGAGTCCCTGCGGCTGCACCCACCGGCGCCGCTGCTGGTGCCCCGCGAGACCACCGAGGCATGCACCGTGCGCGGCTACGAGATACCCGCCGGAACGCGGGTGATCGTCAACGCGAAGGCCATCGGCACGGACCCTGACGCGTGGGGGCCCGACGCGGAGCGCTTCGTGCCAGAGCGGCACCTGGCCGAGGGCGTCGACCTCAGCGACCACAAGCCGTGGCACGACGGCTTCGCGCTCGTGCCGTTCGGGATGGGCCGGAGGAGCTGCCCCGGCGTGCACTTCGCGACGGCCGTCGTCGAGCTGCTGCTGGCCAATCTGCTGTTCTGCTTTGACTGGCGTGCACCGCTCGGCGAGGTGGATGTTGAGGAGAAGCCGGGGCTCATAGTGTCCAGGAACAACCCTCTCGTGCTTGTACCTGAAAGGAAGTGCGTGAAGTGACGCGTCGGGTATTAGTACGAGCTAGACGAGGACACTTTCGTCACTTCTAGGAATCTTATGTTTCAAAAAGTAAGATTCGTATTTCCTTACAGCGATGTTTATCCTCCAATTATACTCTCTAAGGTGTTCACTAAACAAAGAGTCAAATTGGAGGACCTAGTAGATGATATATTTTGAGATATTAGAGATTCCAAAACAAGTTTAAGGACCTTCGAATTCGAAACATGTACTATATTTACTATATTATTACATGGTGGATAAACATGATTTACTAAATTCGATACATTAATACATGGTGGACAAACATGATTGTATCGCTATCCATTATTAGAATACTATATTACCTCTGTTCCAAATTGTAGATCATTTTCCCTTTTCTAGATGTGTAGTTTTTATTATATAGTAAAAGACACAGACAAAAAAAACTAATAAATAACTTACAATTTGGAAGGAATACATCGGATTGTGGTTCTATACAGGCTTAATTTTAATAAAAAGACTTAAGTACTACAAGTTCATGTATAAGTTTAGGGTTCACGGCTAATAAAAATTAATTATTTTTCCCTATCTCACATTCAACACTTATATAGATACGTCTCATGAGAATTAACAGAGAATTTAGCAGAAATCTCTAACAAAAATTTAAGGGACACTTTAGGTTATTTCTATATGACAGAGCTAGATAATTTAGATATAGATATGGATGGTTAATTTTGACCATATTCATAATGATAAAGGTAGGTAACTTATTAGAATACAAAATCTATCCATGACTTATTTTTAATGATAATTTGGGTGACCTAGCAAAGCTCTTAAGTTTGAGGTGAATTGGGCATAGCTTGGTTGATTATTAGGTTTCTTCTTGTGGAATTAGTTTATCCGGGTTGATGTTCTAGATTGGCATGGATCCATGATTTTTCTTAGATTTAAATATTTAGAAACAACACTATTTATCTAGTAGTAGTCAACGAGCCCATTGATAGTGACACACTTGTGGTGACTTAGGATCTGTTTAGATCGGCTACATATTATGAAAAGTAGCTAAAATTATGTATGTGATCCAAGGAGCTCAAATTAACGTCTAGCTAATAATAATGTAACCACTTATTGTAATCACATAAGGCCTTGTTTGGATGCGCATGTATTCATCTCAATCCACAAGTGTTGAAGTGGATTGGAGTGAAATTAAACTAAGTTCCATTCCAATCCACTCTAACACATGTGGATTGGAGTAGATACACATGCATCCAAACAAAGTCTATGTTGTCTCACTAGCTATTGTAAGCTAATGGAAGTGAAAAGGACCCTTTTGCCCTTCACTCATGTGCCATGCTAACTGTTGTCTCTACGTCTTGCTACCACCGTCCATCACTAGGGCTACATGAAAGGTCCTTGTTTAATTTTAGTAATTGAGTGATAACCTTAGATGGACTAATATGTGTTTGAGTGAGATACACATGTGATTAGTCCACAGGTGAATATGTGATGAAGGAGCTCATTGCATATGAGACATGACATAGAGTCGTGTGACCAAAGTGGAGAAGATAAAGATGAGGCTTGGCTCGATGGACCGGTTGCAAGTGTGAAGGGCAAGTTGAGTGATGACTTGGCGCCGATGGACCGAAGTAAGGGTGAAGAGCAAGTGAAGTCAAGATCAATGAACCAATACGGTCACGTGATGATATGAAGTGGATCATATCATTTGTTGATCAAGGTTGGTGCATGTGTTGCATCAGCATTGGAGGAGATGGAATGGAATGCGCAAGGCAAAGATATAACCTAGGGTATTTTATTTCACCGTTCATTGTGTGTAGAGAAGTTTATGACCGGGTTTAGGATATATGACCGTACTATCAAGAGGGACAAACTTATTTTCATATCGGTCATCTAGTGCCACTCGAGTGATCTAACGTTGGGTCGTTGCTAAGATCGAGTGGCGTGGCAAGTTGAGTGACTAATCCTTTGAAAAATGTTTGTGAAAAGCTAACACACATGCACAAGGTGTTGTACACTTGGTGGTGTTGGCACATTTGCAAATGAGAAGTTGTTGGAGTTGAATTGGATCAACTTGGAGAAGAGAAAAAGGTTTTTTGGTGTACTCCAAACAATAGGATGGTCCTTGGATTGGAATTCTGCATTGATTCATTGTGCTTTGGATCAAATACGCAAGTGGGATGTGCAAAATCGGAGTTCGGAGCTAAGAGTTATAGCTGTTTTAATGTTAAAAGGTATATGACTGGACGCTGGACCGGACGCGTAGGTGCAGAGTCCGGTCAGCACCTGTGAGTCCGGTCACAGAGTCCGGTCAGTGTTCGTGTAGGGCTATTTTGGGGCTATGATCGGACGCTGGCTCTAGGGTGCGACCAGACGCACCCGTGCCACTGTTCTAGGCTTAGAAATGCTGAGGGAGAGCGATCGGATGATGTGGCGAGTTCGATCAATGTTGATCGGATACGTCTGGCCGATGTAAAACCTCTGGTGCCTCTCTGTTCGTGACCGGACGCTGGGCGATGGTGAGTCCGGTCGATCGACCAAACACGGAGTTCATTTGCGCACGTTGGGAGCTGTTGGCACCCAACGATAACTTGAAACGGCTAGTAGACGTGGAGTTCAGAGAGTGACCAAACTCTGGGGTGAGTCCGGTCAGTGAGTCTGGTCAGTGCGCAGAAATCAGGATGAAAGGGGTAACGGCTATTTTAGCCCTTAGGGTTATAAAAGGAGTGTGGCCGACCTTGGCACATGCTTAGCACCCTTGAGACTTAGTGTCCATACTTGGGGAGTGCTAGCAGAGCCTCTAACTCACTTGTGCTTTCAAGAGTGCGAATCGATTGTGAGTGAGTGATTCTAGTATGATTGCATTGTGAGATTATATCGAGTGGCACTAGGTGTTCGTGCTGCAAGCCGGTGGTGCTTGTTACTCTTGGAGGTTGCCACCTCCTAGACGGCTTGGTGGTGGTCTCCGTCGAAGCCTGCAAGAAGCTTGTGTGGTGCTCCGGAGAAGAGCATTGTGAGGAGCATTGTGCTCACCCCGCGGGAGCCGCGAAGAGCAACTCTAGTAGAGTGAGATGCGAAGAGTGACAAGTGGTCCGGCCGTGTCAAGTGCTAGAGCTTGTGGTAAGCACTCCACGTGGGAGAGTGTGACTTGCGGGTCACCACTAGCAAGAGGACCGGTGGCAACATTGGAGCTTGTCTCAATGGGGACTAGCGTGTTGGCAAACACGTAACCTCAGGATAAAAATCACTGTGTCAACATTGTCTTCATCATCTTCTCGGTGGTTTGCATTCCGTGCAATACAAGCTTGTATTTACATTTCATACATTGTGTTTGTGTAGTTGCTCTTATGACTAGTTTAGCTTTCGTAGCCTGCTAGTTGCCTTCTTGCTTGTGTAGCTAGAAGTAGCTCCCTTGCGTGACTAATTTGGTTTTAGTAACCTTATTAGTCACATTGTTTAGTTTGCGTAGCTAAGTAATTTGTGATCTCTAATTTGACTTGTGTAGCCTTGTTATTGAGCATTGCTAGTGAGCTTAGGAGCTTTGTGTTTTTGCATCACTAGTTGTGTAGGAGCTCCCTCGGTTGCCAAAGTACTAGTGCATACATTTGTATCACTACACCACAATACCAAGATTAGCGCCGGACAATCTGATGCTAAAAGTGGATACAGCGCTGGACGATCTGACGCTAAAAACTTATAGCGTCATACTTCTGCAGACGCGGTAAGTCCTGACGCTAAAAAATCTTTAGCGTCAGACAACACTTTTAGCGTCAGACAGTATGTTGCCCTAAATATATATAGCGTCAGACAGACCGTTGCTAACTTTTAGCGTCAGACAACTCTTTTGGCGTTAGACAGTCTGTTGCCATGTATTTATAGCGTTAGATTGTTCAACGGGACAATATTAATATGCCAAAATAAATAAATAAATAAATAAATAAATACAATTAGAATATGCCAAGCACATATCATACCCAAATTCAAGCTCAAGATCCATCACATAAATGTACACACACATACATCACATGAAGGTCAATTATATAACATACAATCTTGTCTTGCAGTCATCCAACAAAGTTAGACACCAAAAAATTACATGAATGCACATCCTAGCAAACAAGATTAGTAGTTTGTGTTTGAGATAATAAGGTTTGTGCGCACAATTATTTCTAGGAACTAAAAAACTAAAAGTAATGGTTGCCAACACTAGAGCACATCCATCAGGTTATGTGTGGAGAACCATTTTCCAGGAACTCAAGCCAAACACTTGTGCCCAGCACTTCCTGAAAAATATAACCATGTAATTAGGCAGCTGGAGAAAATATGTAAAGCTGTTGTACAATACAAGTTTGTAATCAACCAAATGTAGACATGCTGATAAAAAAGCCAATTCGGACTTGAGACAAAAGATTATTCAGTCATTAACTCAAAATGCTTGGGTTTCTGACAACCCATTACATATTTTGTTCCTAGATCTTTTCAAACTAAGCATACAGCCTGATAGTATGAGACTATGATTCATGTGGCAATTTGAGAAGGCGAAGATTGTAATTGCATCATTTTAAGTATATCAACTTTGGTTAGTTGCTCAGTATAGCAAAAGAATGTCAGTTAAGTATCTGAATTCTCAAAGCACTATCCTTTGTCATGTGTGAGTTAACGCTAGTAGTAAAGACTAAGAATATAGATTGCAGTTAGTCCTAAATCTGTGTAAAATTGAAAGCAGAGCCTGTGGTACACAGAGAAGGGGAAAGATAGGTGTCAAACTTTGTAATTTCAGAAGCTGTTAAAAATTCCATATCAATATATTGCAGATGTCGAGATAACTGTTTGTGCAATTAGCAGAAAGTGTTTATTAGACTAATCACATGTTACTACTGGATGGTACCATCTACCAGGTTGTCCAAATTAAGACTACAGAATACTAATAAAAATTTTGATTGCAAAATTTATGTTTATAGTACCCAGCGTGTTAGACTGAATTGAGACTTAACTCTTATAAATGTGATGCATCAAACATAGAACTAGATTCACAAGTGATGTTGTCTGGTGTGTAAATTACCTGCAGCACCCTGAGGAGGATTGGATGCCCTGCTGCTGCTAAGCTTCGGCTGCAGAAATACTAGTAATTAGAAATTTTGATAACTGATTACAGACCAAGAAAAAAAGATACGAAGTCATGTGTAAGTTTAGGCTGGAGAGTTTAGACTGGAGGGCACATGCCTGAAAATTCATATTAGGTCTTATTATCTCATATATGCTGCAAGAATCTGCTCATGTACAATATGAAGAACTGGAAAGAGATGAGTTCACAACGCAAAGACACATCTTTAGTATGTCACTATAAAAGACTGTTCAATTACTTACCCCTAATAAACTAGGGTTCAAAACACTATAAAAGATTATCCAATTGCTTACCCCTAATGAACTACAACACCTTGCTGGATATTTTTGTGGTCCTACAGAAGAAATGATTACAGATATCAGAACCACGACATGAATGAGTTCCAGAGGATAAAAGATTGGGGGATGCATATAAGTTACATAAATAAATGAGGTTCTGGGTCTTAATGAAACTTAAGCACTTCGTACCTCTTAAAACTTTCACACCCACAACTAATGTATATAAGAGTTTCAGGCCACGTGGTATGATGATCACTAGATATTGCTTCAACTCAGCTAAACATCCAGCTAATGACAAAGAAAAATAAGAATCAAGGTAGTATTTTGTAGTATGTTGAGTAAATATAAGTATTAGGAGCACATCTCTACATTTATCCAATGTAGTATTATTTAATTGAGTAACTCCAGCTAGTGTAAGACAGTTAATCAAAGAAAGAATTTGTGTTGAGTAATGTTCTTTATTTGCATGCTGAAGAAATGTAATTGTACTAAGGTAGCGTACCAGCAATGATATTCTGAGCATTGAAAGTAGAACTAATACTATCATAAAAACGTGTCAAAGAATTGACCTTAACACATGGATTAGCTGATCGGGCTTCAACATGCCTAGGGTGCAAGCTCTCTTCAGTTGCAATACAGCTTATCAGCTGAAGTACTGAAACATTATGTATAGTAGTAATGAATTATTCACAGCCCACCAGTATTTTTTCTTAAAAAGAAACACATCAGCATTATATAAGATAACCATGTGTGTTTACTGTTTTCAAATTACAAATCAGATCGCAACTGTCCTTACCATTTTTGAATTCAATCTTGTAGGCCGACAGTGCAGCAACATCCAAGATCTAGAAAGAGATTATGTTCCAGATATACTATATGCATTAAGAATTCAGCACGAGTTTCAGATATATTTAGCATTTCATATGCAGACCAACAAATGCCAGTAGATGGCACAACTGAATGCCAAGAAATTACGAGACAGTGATGTCAATCTCCACCAATGACCTACATGGCACATCTGAATGCTAAGTACCAACTTACAAGGTATGTCATGCAATCGATTTTCAAATATATGCACAAATGCATGCTGGACAACAAGTCATTTATATTTAATATTTCTCCACCCCACAGCATTTTATTTAAAAAATAATTAATATACTTCAAGGAGTGTTAGGTGAACCGAGATGTTGTATTGCAGAAATGTAGCTGCCTAATAAAATTCAGTGCCTATTGTTCAGTGCTCTAGCACTCTATAGAAGGGAAAATAAGATAGCTAGTATTTATATAGCTTGCTAAAAGCAGTTAGCTCGATAATTTAGTGCTTTGTCTTACCTTTTAGTAGATTTATCTCCAATAGGCTCGATAATTTAGTGCTTTGTCTTTAAGTTTGCAATGATGCACTGAACATGGCAAAGAAAATGTTAAAACAACATTGAGCAGAGACATGGAAGTTGAGCATTGAAAAACCATGGAGCTAGCTGAACAGTCATAAGGAATAGCCACATTTCACTGGAGCAGGAAGAGGCACATTCTTGTCTAACCTATTAAAGCCAAAATGCAGCAGCTGCATGAGATTGAATCTGCAAGCACAAAAAAACTGTGTAAGATTGAATATGCAATCACAAAAAAAATAGAACTGGCCAAAGCTTAAAAACCTTGTGCATCTAAATGCAATATCTTGTCCAATGTCTCACCTATTCAAGTCAAAATGCACCAGCTGCATGTCTTCTGATATCTCAACTTGCACAGTTCCATAAGACGAAGTCTGCAATAAAAAAGGTTCCTGATTATTCATGTCCTAGACAAAAATTATGGCAAAAAATTGTCAAAAGTTATAAAACCTTGTGCAATCTAAATGCTACTGCATTTGCTCATCTAAAGTAATATTAATATAGAAGCATCCCAAAAGAAACTGAATCAGTGTCACCAAGGGATGAAATTCTTCAATGCCTTCAAGTAAATTCAAGTTGGAGCTCTAGAAAAATATATGATACAACTTTCATATACAAGCAGACTTCAGAAAAAGGAAGTGTTCTGGAGAACAACCAGCTGTTCTAGAAATATAAGTATGAACAAAAATCACTCAATCAACACATCGAGTATTCCAGCATGTAATAAACAGCAACAACTCCTGTGTATGAGCTATTTATTTGATAAGGAAACCAATTATGAAGGGAAAGCCTTTGCCCCAATTCCCAGCACAAATCTACGACTAGGTGACAACTTTCTGCATCCTACTACAATGAAATGGGGATTACTAAGGACAGTGGTGAGCCACAATTCCACATAAAATATTTTTTTCTATGTTCTCAAGTGATGAAGCTAACAAAAGCAGCTGAATCCAAAAGCATACACTTGGGTTTAGATCTAAACAAGTTTTGTTCATACAAGCATACACTTGGCTTTAGATCTACAGATAGCCAAATAGCTTAAATTAGGGTTTCAGGTTTACACAAAAGGAAGGGAAGATAAGGGACAGGCATACCTGTTGTTGTGGGCACTTACCGCTACAGATCCGGACGCCTAGGTGCTGGGGCGGAGCCGGAGCGACCGTGACGCGACCGGGTTGCCTGGTGAAAGCCCAAGTTTGGTTTTGGTAATTAATGACACCAAGTTGCTAAGGCCATGTGTTAAGTGTTTTAAGTTAGGCATAAGCAACACATGTGATGAAGGTGTACGTGGCAAGGAGTGGTGGCCACAAGATCACAAAGAAATGGTGCATGGACATGAAATGTCGATCATGGTGGAGACGCACATAATATGATGGACATGACGATCAAGTGGAAGAGAAGGATCTAAGAGTGCAAGGCAAAGGTATAACCATAGGATTTTCCTTTTGCCGGTCTAAGATGAGTAGAGAAGTGATTGACCGGGTTTAGGATACATAGCCGACTATCAAGAGGGGCAATCACGGTTAGCTCGGGAATCAAGTGCCACTAGATCAATGTCTTGAGCATATGCATTAGGATCTAGTTGAGAGCTAACGTAACGCCTTGAAAAATGTTTGTGAAATGCTAACACACATGCACATTGATGGTGTACACTTGGTGGTGTTAGCACATTTGCGAAGGCGGTGGAGTTTGAGCGGTAGAGAGGGGTTTGGGTTCCTCTCTCCCTCCCGCCGAGCTTGCGAGGCGGGATTCGGCGCTTTTTGGTGAAGTGAAACGTCTATTTTCTACTACGCCGGAAGTCGGAAAAGAAACGGAGGTGAACGGCGGTCACTGTGGTGACCGGACGCTGCACCGGACGCGGTCACGGTTTGACCGGACGCGTCCGGTCAGTTCATCGTGGCGCGGACACTAGGGTTTGTGACCGGACGCTGGTCTGGCCTGACCAGCGCGTCCGGTCAGTTCACCTGTGCGTAGAAGTAGAGCGCGCGACCGGCGCGTCCGGTCCCTCACGGAACCGGAGCGTCCGGTCAGACGTCCAGAGGGGCAGAGCGCAGCGGAGTGCCGATCGGACGCGCGGCGCGTCCAGTCACGAGCGATCGAACGCGTCCGGTCTCGACGGGAGCTTACTGGAACGCGACCGGACGCTGGCACTGTCGCGTCCGGTCAAACGGCTGAGCACGTCCGGTCACGGCAACGGCTAGTTCTGACGCGCGCGGTTTTCGCTTGTCCTGTAGTGACCGGACGCGTCCGGTCACCCTGACTGGAGCGTCCGGTCAGCGCGTTTTTCACTGAGTCGTCCGGTAACAGCTAGCTGCGTACCCCTTCGTTATAAATAGAGGATGTCCGGGGTTTGAGGGTAACTTTTGCATATTTTGAGACCTAGAAACATCCTTTGAGCTAGAGAACAACCCCTCCACTCATCTCTTTGCTTGGTTGCACATCTTGAGTGAGATTCAAGTGCATTGCTTGAGAGTTGCATTCTAGAGGCACTTGATCTTCAAGTTGCTGCGGATTTCTTGTTACTCTTCCGTCTTTCCCGACATGGTAGACGGCTTAGAGCAGCGGAGGTGATTGAGCTCGTAATTGGAGATTGTTGGAGCCCTCACCAAGTGTTGTAAGGGGTTCTTGATCCTTCCCCGCGGGAGTTCGCAAATTGGATACTCTAGTGGAGCTCGTGGCTTGGAGGATCCCCATCTTGTGTGCGGTTGTACGGCGCCCGCCGAGGGCTCGACTCTTGATAGTCGATTAGCTCATGAACCGACAAGTGGGTGCATCGCCACAACGAGGAGTAGCTTGCCGGGAAGCAAGTGAACCTCGGTAAAAAATCTTATGTCATCTCTTTGCCGGAGATTTCTCTTGTGGTTGATTATTGTGATTGATTCTTCAAGTGCATTACTTCTCTACATCGTTGGTATAAGAATCAAGTCACTTGCTCTTTACTTTCTTGCACTAGTCCTTGTGTAGTTTGCTCAGTGTAGCCTTTATCACATAGGAGTAAGTAGCTTAGTGACTTAGTCTTGTTGGTGTGTATTAGAGATCATAGCCTTGCTTCACTAGTATTGTATAGGTGGCTTGCATAGTATAGTTGAGCTAGTGCTAGAATTAGCTTAACCATCTTTTATACTAACGTGGTTGTTTAGTGAAGCTTATAGAATTTTAAATAGGCTATTCACCCCCCCTCTAGCCATTTGGACCTTACAAGTGGTATCAGAGCCGAGGCACCGTTTACTTGAGGCTTAACAACCTATGGTGAAAAAGAAATGGCTCAATTAAGCTTGCACATCAACAACACCAAGAAGGCACCTCACTTTGATGGCACAAATTATGCATATTGGAAGGTTAAGATGACCGCACACCTCAAGTCAATCAATAGAGAAGTGTGGAAGGTCACCGAAACAAAATTTGAGGTTGCTAATCCGGAAGCACCTACACCGGTGGAAGAGAAGAAGCTCCAATGCAATGACATTGCCATTAGTGCTCTTCATGAGGCATTAGATGACAAGACATTTGAGCAAGTGAAGAACATTGAAATTGCTCATGATGCTTGGGCCAAGCTAGAAGAAACATTTGAGGGCACCGAAGGCACAAAGACCGCTAAAGCGTATATCTTGTAAGAAAAATTTTCAAGTTTCAAGATGCAAGATGATGAGAGTGTACCGGAAATGTTTCATCGGTTGCAAGTCATTATCAATGAGCTCAAGGCACTTGGTGAGGAGGTCAAGGACAACTAATTCTCTATGAAGTTCTTAAGAAGCTTGTCCAAGAGGTTTGACACATTGATCACCGTGCTTGTGAGGACAACCTTAAAAGATTCAACACCTCAACAAGTATTCTAAGAAGTGATGACCGATGACTCATATTGTCGGTACCAATAGTATAGGGGTACCCACATTTAACGATAATAAAAACAAAAACGACTAAGTCGCGCCCAAGCTCGGCCAAATATCAGGACCGCCTCGCACGAGGGTAGCTCGACGGAGTACCTCGACCGCGCTCTGGCTCCGACACGTACGAGGCACCCTCGACAGGACGCCTCGACCGCACTCCGTTTCCGACTCGCACGAGGCACCCTCGACGGGAGACGCCTCGACCGCGTCCTGCTCCGTACAGCGAGGTACCTCGACCGCACTCCGACCCGCACGAGGCTCGATCGCCTCCCAGGAACACTCCGACTCGCGTGAGCCCGGGTCGAGCGTCTCGACCCCTCCTCTTCACCTACCCCAGGACAAAAGCCATAGCATTTAATGCGATTACCTACTACCACCTACCGGCATGGTCGCGACCAGGGTCGACGTGGGAACAATGCCAGTGTCAGTCCTCACTGTTTTACCGCCCATCCCGTGATGGGAGGTGAAAACCGTCACTGTACCCACCTTACCGCGCACTGTACGTCACTAATTACCCTCGAGGGAGGATACGACAAAGTCCGTACACCGCGATTCCAGGGATTCGGACTTATCCATTCACCCTCGACCCGGCCTTGACACCCAGCACGACTCAACAGGGAAGGGAGGACGGCATGGCACGGCGCTCCGGGTCATTTCAGCGTCCTGTCCTCTACGACACCATGGTGTCCAGGGATGGCCCTCCATTTCTAGGACACGTCGCTACAGCCACCTCAACAGGGATCGACAAATCATCATCTCAAGGCTCCCGTCGTCCTGGCCTCCTCTCGTCCTATAAAAGGGTAGGCCAGGGCTCTGGAGAGAACAACGGACAACGAACCAGACACAAGATAGAGATCAACATCTCAAGCAATCACCTTGTACTCTTTTTCCTTTTTGAGACCTGGGCTCGCCGCCCTCTCTCGCAAGCTTGTAACCCCTGCGCAAAAACCTCGGTGCAAGGAAATACAAATCTCTCCCCCCCCCCGCTGGACGTAGGGCTTTCTATTGCCCAAACCAGGATAAACCCCCGTGTGTTCTCCTTGCATCACCATCCAGGAAAGGGACACGCAGCATTTACTCGTCGGTTTAGGACCCCCTCGGGACCGAACACCGACAGTTGGCGCGCCAGGTAGGGGATCGCTACGTGCCAACGTCGCTTTCCCGCCTTTTTCCTAGATGGCTGACCCTGATCGTCCTATCCCGTTGGCCACGGTGATCTGGTTCGGGAGTTTGGAGTTCATGTCGCTTGGCTATGGCTACGATATGGTCCTACTCCCACCCAGGCACCCAACCGACGAGGATTACGAGCTCTCCCAGCCTGGAGGAGCAATCCACCGGTACCATCGCTCCAGGCAGGCGCGAGCCGCCCGACGACGACGAGCCCGGCGCAACCACCGTCTTCACCTCGCGGAGGGTGATGGGATCCCCCGGTCCGGCATCCCCCAGCCGGACGCCGACCCAGATTTCCTCATTGAAGGTCTGGGGAGGATAAGCTTGGCTGAGGGTAACATGCCGATGGAGAATCCCGCCGCTCCCCCGTCCGGTGAAACATCGCTGCCCGGAGCACCCGCTCCGGCGTGGACAGCAGCATCTCCTTCACCGTTCCCGTTTGGGCTAGATTCGGCTGCCCGGGTGTACGCTTCTTCCGTGAGCACTTGCATGAGTGCTTATGAGGAACTCCCCGGGCACCATCTACGCTCCACCCTGGACCTCGTTGCGTCCACACCGGCTTCTGATTACCTGGACTCTACGGAGACACCAGAAACAGAACCCCGTGTGACCGCTTCCCAACGTTGCAACCCCGGTGACGATTTGCAACGGCCACACATTCCCCCATCATACTATTACTTTGGCGCTCCTGACTCTGACTCGGCTGATGACACCTACGATCCGACCCGCGAGTGCTTCAACGTCGACGTTGAAAGCACGTCGGAATCGCAGGAAGAAGAGCCGGTCGAAGGAAGGCACACGCCTCCTCATGTCGAGCTTCCTGCCGAGCGGGACGAGGCTCAATTCCTTGCGGACCAAGGAATGCAGCTCGAGCAAATCCGCGAGTTGCAGGAGAGGCTCAACGAGGAACGAGAGAACCTGCATCTACTTCAACAAACCCTCGAGCGTGAGCGCGCGGAACGCGCACTTGGCGGGAGAGCTCGCGACGTCAACCGTCGCATCGACGAGGACCGGGCGGCCGACCCCCCGATTTTCGCTCGAGCCAGCCAGAACGTCGTCGCCTCCGCCATGCTCCTCCGCAACATGCCCGAGCCGTCAAACCCCGACGCCCGCCGGGCTCGAGATGAGATCCGAGAACTCCTCGAGACCGCTGCCCTTCAGCAGGCCGAGAGCTCTGCCTTGAGGCGACGCGAGCCCGCCTCGGAGCGGCTCGCAGAGCCCTCCCGACAGGAGAGAGAGGCCTCAGTTCATCCCAAACCTGCCCGACGGATACGGATGGCTCTCGCCCCTGAGCCCATCGCTCACGACCGTGGACCTCGAGACACCCGTGGCAACATCGTCGAGCGCCGCACGCGCAAGCACGGTGATGGTGTGGCTCGAGGTTACCATGTGCACAGGGGCGGGCGTTATGACAGCTCGGAAGATCGCAGTCCTTCACCCGAACCTCCAGGCCCTCGGGTCTTCAGTAAGGCTATCCGTGAAACCATACTCCCGGCGCGGTTTCGCCCTCCCACGACTCTCGCCAAGTACAACGGCGAGACCAAACCCAAACTTTGGCTCGCCGATTTCCGCTTGGCGTGTCAGCTGGGCGGGGCCACCGACGACCGGGTCATCATCCGACAGCTCCCCCTGTTCCTCTCCGACACCGCTCGAGCCTGGCTCGAGGATCTCCCGCCCCAGCAGATCCACGACTGGGATGATCTCGTGAGGGTGTTCGAGGGAAACTTCAAGGGAACTTACATGCGCCCCGGCAACTCGTGGGACCTCCGGAGTTGCAAGCAGAAACCGGGTGAATCCCTCCGGGATTACATCCGGCGCTTCTCCAGGCAACGTACCGAGCTCCCCAACGTCACCGACTCTGACGTAATCATGGCTTTCCTCTCTGGCACCACTTGCAAGGAGTTGGTCCGAGAGTTAGGCCGTCACACCCCACTCACTGCCAACGGATTGATGGACATCGTCACCAACTTTGCCGCCGGTGAGGAGGCAGTTGGTGCCATCTTCGGCGGGGAGCAGGACAAAGGGAAGCAGAAGGACGACGATCCCGTGAGCTCCACCCGGGGCTCCAAGAGAAACAACCGCAAGAAGAAGAAAGGCCAGCAGGGCAAGCTCGAGGCCCCGGTCGACGAGCTTGTCGCCGCTACTGAGCGCAAGAAGCCTCGAGGCCCCCCCGGTGGGGGCATCTTCGACAAAATGCTCAAAGAGCCGTGTCCTTACCACAAGGGACCCACTAACCATAACCTCGAGGATTGTCACATGCTCCACAGGTACTTCGAGGGCACAGGCGGCAAGAGCACCGACAAGAAGGAAGACCCCAAGGGTGACGACAAGGATGAGGGATTCCCCGAGATCCATGACTGCTTCATGATCTACGGAGGACCCTCGACCCGCCTCTCGGCTCGCCAATGCAAGCAGGAGCGACGTGAGGTTTTCTCCGTACAAACGGCGGTTCCCCGTTTCCTCGACTAGTCTGCGGTGGCCATCACTTTCGACCGTGATGATCATCCTGACTACATCCCCAATCCAGGGATCTACCCGCTTATTGTTGACCCCATCATCGCCAACACACGCCTCACCAAAGTGCTCATGGACGGCGGAAGCAGCCTCAACATCATCTACTCCCAGACCCTCGACCTTCTGGGGGTCGAGAGAGCGCGCCTCCAACCTAGCGTCGGGGGCTTCCACGGAGTCGTGCCAGGGAAACGGGCGGAACCCCTCGGACGGGTCGATCTGCCTGTTTGTTTTGGCACACCGGCCAACTTCAGAAAGGAGACCCTCACCTTCGAGGTGGTCGGGTTCCGTGGAACATACCACGCTATCCTCGGGCGCCCGTGCTACGCCAAGTTCATGGCTATGCCGAACTACACCTATCTCAAGCTCAAGATGCCAGGCCCAAACGGCGTCATCACTGTGGGGCCCTCGTATGAACATGCCTACGAGTGCGACGTTGAGTGCGTCGAGCACAGCGAGGCGGTTTTGGAGTCAGTAACTTTGGCTGCAGACCTCGACAGTCTCACCAACGAGATTCTCGACCCAAAGCGCCATGCCGGCAGCTTCGAGCCCGCGGAGGACGTCAAGCTCGTGCCCCTCGACCCCGCTGATCCCAACGGGAAGGCACTGAACATCAGCGCCACCCTCAATCCGAAATAGGAAGCCATGCTCATCGACTTTCTCCGCGCAAACATCGACATCTTTGCGTGGAGTCCCTCAGATATGCCGGGCATACCCAGGGAAGTCGCCGAGCATGCCTTGGAGATCCGGGCCGGGTCCAAACCGGTGAAGCAACGCCTGCGCCGCTTCGACGAGGAGAAGCGCAGGGTCATCGGCGAGGAGATCCACAAGCTACTGGAGGCCGGATTCATCAAGGAAGTTCACCATCTCGAGTGGCTAGCTAATCCTGTATTAGTTAAGAAAAAGAGTGGGAAGTGGAGGATGTGTGTAGACTATACTAGTTTGAATAAAGCATGTCCGAAAGTTCCCTTCCCTTTGCCACGCATTGATCAAATCGTTGATTCCACTGCGGGATGTGAAACTCTTTCGTTCTTAGACGCCTACTCCGGTTACCATCAGATCAAAATGAAGGAGTCCGACCAGCTCGCGACTTCATTCATTACCCCATTCGGCATGTATTGCTATGTTACGATGCCCTTCGGTCTCCGGAACGCAGGGGCTATGTACCAGCGGTGCATGCAGCATGTTTTCGGGGAACACATCGGGTCGACCATCGAGGCTTATGTCGACGACATCGTTGTCAAAACAAAACAAGCCGACGATCTGGTCAGCGACCTCGACGTTGCGTTTAAATGCCTTCGGGCAAATAATATCAAGCTCAACCCAGAGAAATGCGTCTTTGGTGTCCCTCGAGGCATGCTTTTAGGATTCATCGTATCCAAACGTGGCATCGAGGCCAACCCCAAAAAAATCTCTGCCATAACTAAGATGGGCCCCATCCGAGATCTGAAGGGCGTACAGAGGGTCACGGGTTGCCTAGCAGCGCTCAGCCGTTTCATTTCACGCCTCGGCGAGAAAGCGCTCCCTCTGTACCGTCTCTTGAAGAAATCAGAGCACTTTTCCTGGACCCTCGAGGCTGAGGAGGCTCTCACAAAACTCAAGGCCACACTCTCTAACTCACCAATCCTCGTCCCTCCGACCCTCGGGGAACCACTCCTACTTTATGTCGCTGCAACGTCACAAGTAGTCAGTTCGGTCCTGGTCGTCGAACGGGCCGAGGAGGCGCATACCTTGCTCGTCCAGAGGCCGGTCTATTTCATCAGTGAGGTGCTCTCGGAAACCAAGGTCCGATACCCACAAATTCAGAAACTGCTATATGCCGTCGTCCTGACACGGCGCAAGCTCCGACACTACTTCGAGGGCCACCCGGTTACTGTGGTTTCTTCTTTCCCCTTGGGAGAGATAGCCCGGAACCAGGAAGCCTCGGGTAGGATTGCTAAATGGGCGGTCGAACTCATGGGCGAGACCCTGTCCTATGCGCCGCGCAAGGCTACCAAGTCACAGGTGTTAGCAGACTTCCTAGCTGAATGGACCGACACCCAACTCCCCCACGCACAGCTCCAGGCTGAGCTGTGGACCATGTACTTTGATGGGTCGTTGATGAAAATAGGAGCAGGCGTGGGTTTGCTCTTCATCTCACCCCTCGGGGTTCACATGCGCTACGTCGTCCGGCTTTATTTTCCTGCGTCAAACAACGTCGCCGAATATGAGGCACTCATCATGGGGCTGAGAATCACCGTCGAGCTCGGGGTCCGGCACCTTGACGTTCGAGGCGACTCCCAGCTCGTGATCGATCAAGTCATGAAGAGCTCGAGCTGCCGCGACCCCAAGATGGAAGCTTATTGCCAAGAGGTGCGGCGCCTCGAGGACAAGTTTCACGGCCTCGAGCTCAACCACATTGCACGCAGGTATAATGAGGCCGCCGATGAACTGGCAAAAATCACGTCCAGTCGAACTACGGTTCCACCAGACGTTTTCGCAAAAGATCTTCAGCAGCCATCCGTCGACCTCGGGCCAAACGAGGGGATCGACGGGACGTCACTCGACCCCCCACCTGAGGCCGAAGCCCCCTCGACCGGGGCTGAAGCCATGCAGGTGGAAGGCTCGACCCCACCATCTGGCCTCGAGCCTGACTGGCGTGTCTCGTACCTCGACTACCTTACCCGAGGGGTCCTCCCCTCGGATAAGACCGAGGCTCGACGGATCGCTCACCGGGCCAAAACCTTTGTGATCATTGGCGACAGTAGGGAGCTGTACCGCCGCAGCCCTACTGGCATTCTCCAACGCTGTGTCACGAATGAGCAAGGCAGGGACCTGCTCAGCGATCTGCACTCGGGGGCTTGCGGTCACCACGCGGCACCTCGAACCCTCGTCGGAAATGCCTTTCGACAAGGATTCTACTGGCCGACCGCAGTCTCTGACACCGTCAAGCTAGTACGCTCCTGTAAAGGTTGTCAGTACTATGCGAGATAGACCCATCTTCCGGCACATGCTCTACAAACGATCCCCATCACATGGCCGTTTGCCGTTTGGGGGCTCGACCTTGTCAGACCTCTAAAGAGGACAACTGGCGGCTTCACCCACTTGCTCATTGCCATCGATAAATTCTCCAAGTGGATCGAGGCCCGCCCTATCACCAGCATCAGGTCCGAGCAAGCTGTGCTTTTCTTTACCGACATCATTCATCGCTTTGGAATCCCCAACTGTATCATCACAGACAACGGCACTCAGTTCACTGGCAAAAAGTTTCTGGATTTCTGCAACTGCCATCACATTCGTGTGCTCTAGTCAGCCATGGCTCATCCAAAAACAAACAGCCAAGTGGAACGTGCCAATGGCATGCTCCTACAAGGCCTGAAACCCAGAATCTTTGATAAGCTAAACAAACATGGCAAAAGATAGGCTGCCGAGCTACCCTCGGTCCTGTGGAGCTTAAGAACAACACCGAGTCGAGCCACGGGGTTCACTCCGTTCTTCTTAGTCTACGGTTCTGAGGCAATGCTCCCAACTAATATAGAATATGGATCCCCAAGGTTGAAGGCCTACAGTGAAAGAAACAACGACGCCACAAGAGAGGACGCCCTCGACCAGCTCGAGGAGGCCCGGGATGTGGCTCTGTTGCACTCTGCCAGGTACCAGCAGGGACTCCGACGCTACCACGACAGACACGTCCGCAAGCGTGACCTCAACGTCGGCGACCTGGTGCTACGGCGGAACCAAAACACCAAGGGACGGCACAAGCTCACGCCACCGTGGGAAGGACCATACATCGTCGCAGAAGTGCTAAAGCCAGGCACCTACAAGCTATCTAACGAGAAGGGCGAAATCTTCACCAACGCCTGGAACATTGAACAGCTACATCGCTTTTTTCCTTAGAAAGCCTCAAGGCTCTGTAATTTCTTTTTCATCAATAAAGAATACAGCGATGTCCAAACTTTCGTCCCACAATGAGGAAGGATCAACTCTGCACTCCCAGACTCGACCCTCCCTCGGGGGCTACACAAGGGGGGAACCCCCCCAGTCCCCGAAAAAACTTACACTCTTTTTTAATTTTAAGAACCGCTTCTTAGATCAACGGCGCCGTAAGAGCACCCTAAGGTTCGAAAGGACTCTCGAGCCAGGAGTATCACCTACGCCTCCGAGGCTATGGTGCCTCCACTCGCCCCTTACGCCTTCTAGAGGTGCAACTTCACGCTAAGAAGGTCTAAATGACGGTTCCTAACTTTGAAAGAGAAGCACACTCCCTGCCGCTTAGATCAGGTTCTCACGCGATCTGCGAGGCCACAAGAGCACCCTGAAGCTCGAAGGCAGTCGAGCCGCGAGATTGCTTACGCCTCTGAGGCTACGGTACCTCTAAGTAAATCACACGAGAACACAGTCCAAGCAATAAGGGGAAGAAAGGCTCGAATAAAACTGAATTAACTACGAACCGGTTTGTGCTTCAAGTTTTTAGGGCCTCCAAGGCCACCACGACCAAAATCTAAAGTACTAACTTATTACACGGGCCTTTGCGCCCAGATCTGGCTCACAGGCCTTCATCATCAGCAGGCGGGACTACCTCGGCTTCAAAGAGCGAGGCCAGACGACTCCCAGGCCCCTCTGCAGCTTCGATCAGCTCCAGGCAGGCGTTCTTATTGTCCTCGTCCGTCCGATCCGGGTCTGTGATGAAGCCATCGGCGACGAGCTCCATGTCGAACACAAACCCTGAACGGACGACGGCCAGCACCCTCTTCACACCGTGGTGGAGGCTATCCCGTATCTTCTCCCGGGCAAGGTGGCCCAGCGCAGCCATCCGACGGATGAAGGAGTTCCCCGGAACGTCTTCTCCGGTGTCAGCGTCGGGCTCGACCCCCAGACCGTCACACACGGTGGTGATCGCGCCCTCGAGCAGCTGGGTCCTCCGGGTCTCGGCTTCAAGGAGGCTCTGGAAGGAGTTGGCGGAGGAATGGGCCTCCCGATTCTCGCTCTCCAGCTCTGAAACGCGACAAAATAAAATTAGTACCTAACACAAGGCCTCGACGTCATGACTGCAACAGTCATACTTACCCTCGATATGGGTCTTCAAGCCCACAACCTCATCACAGAGCCCCCCGCACGTCTGCTCGAGCCCCAGGAGGGCGCTGTCCTTGTCACGGACGGTCGCCTTCAGCGCCTCGATCTCCTGACGGGTGGTCTGGAGTGCCGCGTCCTTCTCTTGGACGGCCCCGTTCAGCGCCATGATCTCGTCCTTCAGCGCGCTGAAACGGGCCATGACCTGCCCGATTTGGACGTTGAGGAGGTCGCGTTGACGGCTGACCTAGGAGACGTCCTCCTCGAGCTCCTTCACCCGTGCCGATAGGGGCTCGAGGTCCCTGCGAGCCTGGGCAGCCTCTTCCCGGGCCTTGTCCACCTCGGTGCGCATCACGGCTTCGGCCGCCCAAGCCTGTATCGCCTCCTCCTTCACCGTCGAGTAGGCGGTACGCAGCTCAGCCGTCTCAGCGTTCCGATCGGAAAGCCTTTTCTGGGCCTCCTCGACCAGGGCTCGTTGCTACGCCAGCGCGGCCCACACGCCACTCTCATCCCGGATGAAGAGCGACTTGCGGCGGGAGTACTCCTTCAGCTCCTGGTCACGATCCGAAGAAACTAAGAAGATAAAGAAACCAAGGGAAAAAGACACTAAGAGCCACGAAAAAAGCCGACGGATCGTTTGTACCTCGGTGGCATCCCGTATACCCCGCGAGACGGCGTCAGACGCCACGTTGAGTATCCGATCAAGGTGCCGGCGGACACCCTCGAGGTACTCCCAGCGGTGCACCTCATCCCTGTCGTTCAGGGTGAAGATGGGCTCGGCGTCGGGGTTCGCGGCGTCCCTGAACCGAAGGGACGGCCCCCCCACCTCGGAATCTCCGCCTCGGCCCATGCTATCGCCAGCGCGGCGATGTCAGGCCATGACGACGATGACCCGGCCGGGGCGTCTCCCGGTCCCGCCGAAGGGCCGGCCTCGCCCACAGCTCCCGTGGCTCCAGCGGCCGTCGAGGCACCGGCCTGATCCGTGGCCTCACCCCCCTCGACCCCCATCACTTGTTTCCCCTTGTCCAGGGGGGTGTCGTCGAGGGTAAGGACCACGGGCACCCGCCCTTCTGCGGTGGCCGGCCCCTCGGTCGCCGGCACTTCCGGAGCCGACACCTCGACCATCGACGCCTCCGGAGCTGGCGCCTCGACCGTCGGCGGCTCAGGAGCCGGCGCCTCGACCGACGGCACTTCCGCAGCCGGCACCTCGACCTCCGGCGCCCTTTCTTCTGGGGCTCCGGTAGGGAGCTCGATGGCCTCGCCCTCCACCGTGCCCACCGATCGCGCCGGTAGGTCTTGCTGCGGCTGCAGCCCCCTCGCCGGTGCCACCTCCTGTCCCGGTGCCGACGCGACCTCCTCCATGTTCACGTCGGCACCCGCCCGCTCCACGCCATGGGCGGGTGCTTCGCCCGTCACGGCCTCAACGGCAGCCTCGGCCATCGGCAACGGCCTGGGCTCCGCCTTGACCGAACTGGGCGCCACCGCCCTCGCCGGGTCAGACCTCTCCACGGCGGCATCGGGGCCCGCGACCCCCGTAGCAGCTGCCGCCTCCTGCTGCTGTCGAAGATGCCCCTTCGCGGCCTCGACCTGGCGAACCCAGGCCGCGTCCTGTTCCACCGTTCGGTTGAGAACGGAGGCGCTCGCCCGCAGCGACTTCACTGGGGTAGGCCCCATTAGCTCCGCCTTCCGCTTCAACCTGTGAAATAAGGAACAAGATCAGCCGACGGATCCAGAGAGAGGCGAAACCACTAAGCACGAATACTCACCCGGAAATTGGCACCAAGGGCCTCGACCCCGCGCGGTCCGAGCCTCCCGAGGCGGCGGGCGGCGGCCTTGCGGCGGCCTCGCCAGCAGGCTGGGCACTCCGTGGGGCCCTCGCCGGCGCACTGCCCTGCGCTTTCTACGCCTCCGAGGCCAGCTGGCCTTGGGTTCTTACGCTTGCCGGTGGCGCCGCCGATGACGACGCCGGCACCACCGTCCCGGCCCCCGCCCGAGTTTGCGGGGCCTGGGCCGGTACGGGCATCCCCGTCGACCCCTCTTGCCGGGTCTGGGGCAAAGCGGCCCCTCCCATCGAGGGGCCCGCCTCTTCCTTCTCCTTCTTCTTCTTCTCCTTCTCCTCTTCCTCTTCCTCCTCCTCGGTCTCCTCGACCACGACGACAGAGGAGGATGACCCCCCGATGGGCCCCAGCAGGGGGCGGATGTCGGGGAGGTCCCCCAGCCCGGTCGCGGCATCATACCGCGACAGAGCGTCGTCGTCCTCGCCGCTGCTGTCGTCGTCCTCCCCCGAGATCGTCTCAGAAGGCGACGGCGCCAGAGGAACCCCTTCGATGGTCTTCTGGCGCCAGAGCTTCTTCAGCGCCTCCGCCTCCTTGGCCTTGCGGATTGCCCGCTTCTTGGCTGTCTCCTTGGTCTTCTTCTTCTTGGGAGCATAAAGGCGTCGAGCCTCCCGGGCGGGCTGATCCTCTGGGACAGGCAGACGCGTCTCCCGCAACGCCGACAAGTCCTGCGCACCGGCCTCGACCAAATTAGGGGAATCCAAAAATGAACAAAACTAGCAAACGTATCAACCCAAAGATACTTACCACGGGCTCGAACCCCTGGGTGGGCCTCATGGGGACCCGGTCGACCTCCTCCACCTTGAAGGTCCCAACCATCCAGCGCGCTCGCCGGAGAACCTCCTCGAGGGTGAGGGACTCATGGGACATCCGGGTCCCCTCCAGAGATGCCTCCGGAGTCATCTGGTCGAGGCGCAGACGACGCCGGCACAGCGGCATTGCTCTGCGGCGGTGGAAGGCCGTAGCCACCGCCGCTGCCGTCAAGCCCCGAAGGCGAAGCTGCTGCAGCACCACCAGCAGCGGGTCCAGGCGTGGCTTCTCGGCCTCCGGCAATCCATACGTCCGGCGGTCCTCCCGAGCGGTCAGCACGCGGCCGGTGTACCTCGGCAACTGATTATCATCATTGTGGAGGTAAAACCAGCCCTCGTGCCACCCGCTGTTCGAGGAGATGAGGCGAGCCGGGATGTACAGATCCGCCCGACTCGACCTCACCTGCAGAACGCAGCTCCCTACTCGAGCCACGGCCAGGACCCCCTTCTCCCCCGCCCTCCTGGCGAAGAGCTCAGCCTTGAAGAGGTGAAGCCACAGGTTCCACTGTGGCTCCACCCCAAGGTAGCCCTCGCAGACCACCGCGAAGATGGCGGCCTGCGCGACGGCGTTGGGGGCGAGGTGGTGAAGCTCCACCCGGTAGTAGTGGAGGAGCGCGCGCATGAAGGTGGATGCAGGAACGTCGAACCCCCGCTCGTGGAAGCAGACGAAGCTCACCACGTACCCTTCAGGGGGCACCGGCTCCCGGTGGGCCGGCGGCGGCGCGATCCACTCCGGCTGCGACCGACTCGTCCTCGGCCGCAGCAGCCCGTCCTCAACCAGCTCCTCCAACCTCCTCTCCGTCACCGAGGAGGCCGCCCAGTCGTCGACGGGGAGGATCTGGCTCTTTCCAGCCATCAGGTGTTGTGGGAAGAAGGGCAGCGGAGAGGATGCGGCGGCGGCGGTGATGTGGGCGGAGAGCACAAGAAGGCAAGGGCTATCTATGGCAAGGAGATGGCAAGGGCACAAGGAACCGGTAGGGGACTCGGACCCCTTGGTTTTTGCTTTTTTATGCCTGGAGGAAGTCCAACGGCCGCGCGAAAAGGTAGGAACCGTTTCCCACATTAAATGCTCTCACCTAACCGTCCCCCACGTCTTATAGGAACCGGGCACGTGGCCGTCCCCCACGCCATAACCGAACGCCACGTCGCCCACTACCGCGCCGGTTTCGCCCTAAAAAGACGCGCCTGACTAACGGGCAAGGCAAGATCCACGGACGGATATTCCAAGATGCCTCGCAAACGGGTCCCGAACCCGTCATAAATCTCGAGGGAACGGGAGCTGGCCCTCGACCCAGGTTCGACAGCCGCCCTCGAGCAACAGAGTTAGGGACGACCAGGGGTGCGCCCGTACATGGCCAGGGATCGAGCCACGCTCTCGAGGCACCCCAAGACGTATGCGAGGCCAAAGGAGGAGGTCGATGTAGGAATCCCCTCGGGGGAGGCACCGAGCCCTCGGATCCTGTCACAGGGAACCGACATCCACGCGACCACTCCTTGGCGTTTTTGAGAGCGCCTCCGGGCCACGAGCCGACTCCTAACGACTGGAGCACGGGCTCTCACTCGAATCTCCCCGCTAGCAGCTCATCGGAGATCGTCGGGACTCGCCCAAACGGGGTAGTACGGCGTTCCCCACCCCTCCTCCTTCTCTCCGCAGAAGGAGCGTGAGGGTCGCGTAACAAAAGACGGCTGGGACTCCGATCGACCTCGTGCGCACGAGGCTCGGGGGCTCGACCGCATCAAACTACTCCCCGATAAAACACGTGAAAGACCTCGGAGGAGTCTTTAACACTCCACCGAGGCCTCGGGGGCTACACCCGGCGGGTGCGCTCGCGCGCCCCCACCGGAGAAGTCAACGGCGCTACGACCCCAGTTCATCAGCAAAAAGCCTCTAGGAGAGTGATCGCACACTCACCAAAAGGCTCGGGGGCTACTGTCGGTACCAATAGTATAGGGGTACCCACATTTAACGATAATAAAAACAAAAACGACTAAGTCGCGCCCAAGCTCGGCCAAATATCAGGACCGCCTCGCACGAGGGTAGCTCGACGGAGTACCTCGACCGCGCTCCGGCTCCAACACGTACGAGGCACCCTCGACAGGATGCCTCGACCGCACTCCGTTTCCGACTCGCACGAGGCACCCTCGACGGGAGACGCCTCGACCGCGCCCCGCTCCGTACAGCGAGGTACCTCGACCGCACTCCGACCCGCACGAGGCTCGACCGCCTCCCAGGAACACTCCGACTCGCGTGAGCCCGGGTCGAGCGTCTCGACCCCTCCTCTTCACCTACCCCAGGACAAAAGCCATAGCATTTAATGCGATTACCTACTACCACCTACCGGCATGGTCGCGACCAGGGTCGACGTGGGAACAATGCCAGTGTCAGTCCTCACTGTTTTACCGCCCATCCCGTGATGGGAGGTGAAAACCGTCACTGTACCCACCTTACCGCGCACTGTACGTCACTAATTACCCTCGAGGGAGGATACGACAAAGTCCGTACACCGTGATTCCAGGGATTCGGACTTATCCATTCACCCTCGACCCGGCCTTGACGCCCAGCACGACTCAACAGGGAAGGGAGGACGGCATGGCACGGTGCTCCGGGTCATTTCAGCGTCCTGTCCTCTACGACACCATGGTGTCCAGGGATGGCCCTCCATTTCTAGGACACGTCGCTACAGCCACCTCAACAGGGATCGACAAATCATCATCTCAAGGCTCCCGTCGTCCTGGCCTCCTCTCATCCTATAAAAGGGTAGGCCAGGGCTCTGGAGAGAACAACGGACAACGAACCAGACACAAGATAGAGATCAATATCTCAAGCAATCACCTTGTACTCTTTTTCCTTTTTGAGACCTGGGCTCGCCGCCCTCTCTCGCAAGCTTGTAACCCCTGCGCAAGCACCTCGGTGCAAGGAAATACAAATCTCTCCCCCCCCCCCCGCTGGACGTAGGGCTTTCTATTGCCCAAACCAGGATAAACCCCCATGTGTTCTCCTTGCATCACCATCCAGGAAAGGGACACGCAGCATTTACTCATCGGTTTAGGACCCCCTCGGGACCGAACACCGACACATATAGAGAAGATGATGAGAAGGAGGAGTTGGTCAAGAAGAAGAAAAAGGAGAGTGAGAAAAAGGATGATGAAAAGAAGAAGAGTATGGCATTCAAAGCCACCACATCCAAGAGCAAGTCCAAGATTGAATCATCAAGTGAAGAAGACTCAAGCTCTTGTGATAGTGATGACATTGATGAGAAAATGGCTCTTTTTGTCAAGCAATTTGGAAAATTCATGAAAAAGAAGGGCTTTCGTGCAAGGAGGAAGAACTCATCCAAGAAGAATGAGCATACCATGAGATGTTTTAGATGCCATAGCAAGGACCATCTCATTGCAAAGTGTCCTTATGATAGTGATGATGAAGATGCTATCAAGAAGGAGAGGAAGAAGCAAAAGAAGAAGCAAGAAAAGAAGGAGAGTTCTCATAAGAAGAAGAATGATTCTCATATTGCTACATGGGATAGTGATGATTCCTCAAGTGATGATGAGGATGACAACAAGAGCAAGAAGAAGGGACATGCTAGCATTGCTATTCAAGAGAAGGTCTTCCTCTTCGACACTCCATCGTGCTTCATAGCTAAGGCCGCTAAGGTATCATCCGATGATGAGAGTGATCATGATAGTGATAGTAATAGTGATGAAGAAGAATTCACTAAAGATGAACTAATCACTATGCTAGAAGATTGCACTCAATATTTTAAAGAATCTAGAAAGGAGTGCAAGGGCTTGCTTAAGGAAAAGAAAAACCTTATGCAAGAACTTGATGAGCTTAGGGCATCTTATGAGAGTCTAAAGGTAGACCATAAGAAGCTTCAAAAGTCTCACACTAAGCTTGAAGAAGCTCATTCCTCTCTAGTTGAAAAATATGAAAACATGCCAACTAATGTTGAGAAAGCTAAAACTTGCAACATAGGCATATCTTGTGATATAATTGATGAATCTTGTCATAAGCCTATTATTGTTGCTCCCACTAACCCTTCATGTAGCTCATCTACATCATCCTCATCTAGTAGTGACGGTTTCACTTGTGACTCCACACTAATAGTTGAGAATAAAAATCTCAAGAAGGAGTTAAAAGAGCTCAATCACACCTTAGCTAAGGCTTATGGTGGTGAGGACCACTTGCTTATGTGCTTGGGTAGCCAAAGAGCTTCTCTCTACAAAGAGGGATTGGGCTATAACCCCAAGAAAGGCAAGGCCGCTTTTGCTCCTCACAAGACTCATTTTGTGAAGAACAATGGTAGCTATTGCAAAAGTTGCAAGCAAGTTGGTCACATAGAGCAACATTGCATAAACAAGAAATCCAATGCTAATGTATCCTCAATTAAGTTTGATTCTTTCTATATACTTACCAAGGGTACAAATGGTGTTTATGCTAAGTTCATTGGTGCACCATGGATGGGCTCAAAGAAGAAAGCCATTTGGGTACCAAAGAGCTTGGTCACTAACCTTGGAGGACCCAAACAAGTTTGGGTACCTAAAAAGAATTGATCTTATCTTGTAGGTCAATTACAAAGCCGGAGGAAGGCATTGGGTGCTTGATAGTGGGTGCACTCAACATATGACCGGGGATTCTTGTATGTTCAAATCAATTGATATAAGTCAAAATGGTGGTTTTGATGCTATCACTTTTGGCAACAACAAGAAAGGCAAGGTCAAGGGGCTTGATAAAATTGCTATCTCAAATGACATGAGCATATCAAATGTATTGCTAGTTGAGAGCTTGGACTTCAATCTTTTATCGGTGGCACAACTTTGTGATCTTGGCTTCAAGTGCATATTTGGTAGTGATGATGTTGAAGTCATAAGTGTTGATGGATCAAATTTGATATTCAAAGGATTTAGACATGGTAGCTTGTACTTGGTTGACTTCAATGATAGTGAGACACAATTGACATCATGCTTGCTTAGCAAATCTAGTATGGGTTGGTTATGGCATAGAAGGCTTGGTCATGTTGGAATGAAACAATTGAACAAACTTTTGAGGCATGACTTAGTTAGAGGCTTGAAGGATGTCACCTTTGAGAAGGATAAACCTTATAGTGCTTGTCAGGCTGGCAAACAAGTTGGAAATACACATCCTAGTAAGAGTGAAATGAGAACATCAAAGGCATTTGAGCTATTGCACATGGACTTGTTTGGGCCAACAACATACACTAGTATTGGTGGAAACAAGTATGGTTTTGTGATTGTTGATGACTACACTAGATACACTTGGGTGTTCTTTCTCTATGACAAGAGTGATATTTATGATCTATTCAAGTCTTTTGTCAAGAGAGTGCAAAATGAGTTTGAAATAACCATCAAGAAGATTAGAAGTGACAATGGTAGTGAGTTCAAGAACACAATAATTGAAGATTTATGTGATGATCTTGGAATTGGACATCAATTCTCACCAACATATACTCCTCAATCTAATGGTGTAGTTGAAAGGAAAAATAGAACTTTGATTGACATGGCTAGATCAATGCTTAGTGAATACAATGTGAGTAATTCATTTTGGAGTGAAGCTATCAACACGGCTTGCTATTGTAGCAATCGTCTCTATTGCCATGGGAAGCTTGGGAAGACACCATATGAGCTATTGAATGGAAGAAAGCCCAACATTGCATACTTTAGAGTGTTTGGTTGCAAATGCTATATTCTCAAGAAAGGCACTAGATTGAGCAAGTTTGAAAAGAAATGTGATGAAGGGTTCTTACTTGGTTATTCTACCACAAGCAAAGCATATAGAGTTTGGAATCTCACAAATGGCACCTTGGAAGAAGTTCATGATGTTGAGTTTGATGAAACCCAAGGATCTCAAAATGAAGCTCAAAACCTTGATGATGTGAGAGGAGACCAATTGGCAAATGCAATGAGAAACATGGATATTGGTGATGTTAGGCCAAGGCAAGTTGATGATGATGATATTCATGTGATCAACCAAAGTGTACACATTGATACAAATCAAGCAAGCTCTAGTGGTACTCATGATGAAGCTCAAGTTCAAGGTCAAACAAGTGGAAGTAATCAACTCTCAATACTCCAACCTACTAGCATTGCAAGAGATCATCCATTGGACCAAATCATTGGTGGAATTCAAAGTGGTGTTCAAACTAGATCAAGGCTAGCATCTTTTTGTGAGCACTACTCATTTGTGTCACTTGAAGAACCTAAGAAAATAGATGATGCTTTGAAGGATTCCGATTGGGTAAATGCCATGCATGAAAAGCTAAACAACTTCACTAGAAATCAAGTTTGGGAACTTGTTGAAAGGCCAAAGAACTACAATGTGATTGGTACTAAGTGGGTCTTTAGAAACAAGCAAGATCAAGATGGTGTAGTTGTAAGAAACAAAGCAAGATTGGTAGCACAAGGTTACACACAAGTTGAAGGTCTTGATTTTGGTGAGACATATGCACCGGTTGCAAGATTAGAGGCAATTAGAATCTTATTAGCATATGCTTGTGCACACAACATCAAGCTCTATCAAATGGATGTCAAGAGTGCATTTCTCAATGGCTACATCAATGAAGAAGTTTATGTTGAGCAACCTCCCGGTTTTGAAGATGATAAGAAGCCCGACCATGTTTACAAGCTCAAAAAGGCATTGTATGGTTTGAAGCAAGCACCTAGAGCATGGTATGAGAGGTTGAGGGACTTTCTTCTCTCTAAAGGGTTCAAGATGGGAAAAGGTTGACACCACTCTTTTCACCAAGAAGCTTAGAAATGACTTGTTTGTGTTGCAAATCTATGTGGATGACATTATCTTTAGATCAACCAATCAAGATTTTTGTGAAGAGTTTAGAAATATGATGGCAAAAGAGTTTGAGATGTCTATGATTGGAGAGCTTAGTTACTTTCTTGGACTTCAAATCAAGCAAATGAAGAATGGTACTTTTGTAAGTCAAGGGAAGTACATCAAGGACATGATCAAGAAGTTTGGATTGCAAGATGCTAAGCCAATGGGTACACCAATGGGCACAAATGATCAATTGGGTATTGATGCAAGTGGCAACATGGTAGATCAAAAGCAATACCGGTCTATGATTGGAAGTTTGCTCTATGTCACCGCTTCAAGGCCAGATGTGATGTTTAGTGTGTGCAAGTGTGCAAGATATCAAGCTTCACCTAGAGAAAGTCACTTGAAAGCAAACAAGAGGATATTGAGATATCTTAAGGGCACTCATGATGTTGGATTATGGTTTCCAAAGGGGTCTAATTTTGAGTTGATTGGATATTCGGACTCCGACTATGGTGGTTGCAAGATTGATAGAATGAGCACAAGTGGCACTTGTCAATTGCTTGGAAGGTCTCTTGTTTCATGGTCATCAAAGAAACAAAATAGTGTTGCACTATCTACCGCCGAGGCCGAATACATTAGTGCCGGTAGTTGTTGTGCACAATTGCTTTGGATGAAAGCTACCTTGAATGACTTTGGAATTAAGTTCAAGAATGTACCATTGTTTTGTGACAATGAAAGTGCTATCAAGATGACTCAAAATCCGGTTCAACATTCAAGAACGAAGCACATTGACATAAGGCATCACTTCATAAGAGACCATCAACAAAAGGGTGATATTAACATTGAAAGCATTGGCACCGAAGATCAACTAGCCGACATATTCACAAAGCCACTTGATGAGAAGAGATTTTACAAGTTGAAGAATGAATTGAACATACTTGACTTCTCCAACTTGAAATGAGTGCACCCCCACATTCTTATATGACATGCCTCTCCTCCAACATAGCAAGGTAAAGTTGTTTGGCATATCATCCATACTTTGCTAAGGACATGTTTAGAACATATAGACATATTTGCATGACAAATAGGCTCATTCATGAAAATCAAATGAGTTTAATGTATATATGGTACCACTATTGCTTCTATGTTTTGATTGATCTAGTGGTAGCATATGACATGTATGTGGGCTTGCAAACCTAGTGTTGAATCTAGAAAATGAGCTCATGATGTGTAATTCAACATGGTCAAGATAACACTTATACTTTATGAGGTGTGAAGAAGCTTGTCCTTGGATCAAACCGAATTACATATTCTAGGCAAGTGATCTAGATTGAACCATAATTTGGACTCCCTCATATTAATTGACTTATCTCTCACTAAAATTGGCACCTTTTTGGTGATTGTTGACAAAGGGGGAGAGAAAAGTCACAAAGATAGAAAAGTCACAAAGATAAAAAGTTAAGTTGCAAAGGGGGAGAAAGATATAGTAAGGGGAGAGAAAATAAAATTGAGCACACAAGTAGGGGGAGCAAGCTCATGAATTGTTTGTTGCATTTATATGTGCATTAACATGATGAATTGTTGCATTGCAAAGCTTAAATTCATATTCATGTTTGTTTGGTGATTGCTAGAACTAGAACTTGAATGATGTTTTGTTAAGAGTAGCATCACAAGTGGTATCTAGACACCCTTTGCTTTTAATGTTGATCTCACAGGGTACTTTAGTATTTCTGATCTTTACAAGTGATGAATTACAAGTGGTGTCTAGCTACATCGATGCTAAGGATGGTATATAAAGGCAACTCCGATTGGTATCACGAAGGCAACTCCGATTGCTAAGGATGCTAAGGATGGTATGTTGACGCGCGCGGTTTTCGCTTGTCCTGTAGTGACCGGACGCGTCCGGTCACCCTGACCGGAGCGTCCGGTCAGCGCGTTTTTCACTGAGTCATCCGGTAACGGCTAGCTGCGTACCCCTTCGTTATAAATAGAGGATGTCTGGGGTTTGAGGGTAACTCTTGCATATTTTGAGACCTAGAAACATCCTTTGAGCTAGAGAACAACCCCTCCACTCATCTCTTTGCTTGGTTGCACATCTTGAGTGAGATTCAAGTGCATTGCTTGAGAGTTGCATTCTAGAGGCACTTGATCTTCGAGTTATTGCGGATTTCTTGTTACTCTTCCGTCTTTCCCGACATGGTAGACGGCTTGGAGCAGCGGAGGTGATTGAGCTCGTGATTGGAGATTGTTGGAGCCCTCACCAAGTGTTGTAAGGGGTTCTTGATCCTTCCCCGCGGGAGTTCGCAAATTGGATACTCTAGTGGAGCTCGTGGCTTGGAGGATCTCCATCTTGTGTGCGGTTGTGCGGCGCCTGCCGAGGGCTCGACTCTTGATAGTCGATTAGCTCGCGAACCGACAAGTGGGTGCATCGCCACAACGAGGAGTAGCTTGCCGGGAAGCAAGTGAACCTCGGTAAAAAATCTTGTGTCATCTCTTTGCCGAGGATTTCTCTTGTGGTTGATTATTGTGACTGATTCTTCAAGTGCATTACTTCTCTACATCGTTGGTATAAGAATCAAGTCACTTGCTCTTTACTTTCTTGTACTAGTCCTTGTGTAGTTTGCTCAGTGTAGCCTTTATCACATAGGAGTAAGTAGCTTAGTGACTTAGTCTTGTTGGTGTGTATTAGAGATCATAGCCTTGCTTCACTAGTATTGTATAGGTGGCTTGCATAGTGTAGTTGAGCTAGTGCTAGAATTAGCTTAGCCATTTTTTATACTAACGTGGTTGTTTAGTGAAGCTTATAGAATTTTAAATAGGCTATTCACGCCCCCTCTAGCCATTTGGACCTTACACCTGGGTGGCGCCAGGGCCGGGGCTGGGGTTGGGGTGGGCGCGGCGGGGTCGGAGCGGACGCGGTGAAGCAGGGTGGGGCCGGATCCCTAGAGACGACGCCCTAGAAGGGCGGTTCAACGGCCGGGCGACGCCGGGACGAGCCATACCCTGGAGACTGCGCCGGCGCTATGGGAGACGGGGGAGCGCCCAGACCTCGATAGGCGGCGGCCATGGGAGGGGAGCCGAGGGATCTGGGGAAGGCCGCGGCTGGCTCGCCTTTGGGTGGATGCGGGGCTGGTTCAGGCGGCGACGGCGGCGGCAGACTGCGGGTGAAATCGTGAATGGGGGAGGTAGCGTGTTGGGATGCTCCCGTAGGGCTGTGCGGGGGGCTTAGGTTTATGAATTTTTTTCCCTTTTTTATTTTTTCAATATGTTTGCTATTCACTAGAAGGAGCTAGCGTGGAGCCCATTTTCTTTAGCGTCAGAGAGATTGACGATATACTTGGCTTTAGCGTCAGACCATTCAACGTTAAAAATAGTACCTATAGCGTCAGACAGTGAGTCCCTAAATGAGGATTTAACGTCAGATAGTCTCTTAGTTATCTTTAGCGTCAGATTGTCTATCGATAAAAAAAGTTTTAGCGTCAGATGTCTGACGGTGATACAGTGTTGTGGTGTAGTGTATGACCTTGCTCTAGAATTGTTTAGGTGAGCTCTAGCTAGCCCGACACCTTTGTTGCTTAATTAGGATCTTTGTAAGGTGCTTGTGAATATAGAAAGAGAGGTGTAGTCTTGGCTAGACCGATAGTTTTAATTCCGCTTTTGTTGCGGTTAGCCTACGCGATTAATTTTAGAAGGAACTATTCACCCCCCTCTAGTCCGCCATCTCGACCCTGCACTACAGCTTGGGCACTGGGGTCGCCGAACCCTAGCCACGGATGGGGTGGCTGCTCACCCATTGCCACTGCTAGGGCTTGGCTTGGGCACCATGAACCGTATAGTATCTCATCTCGTTGGCTTCAACTTGCTCCGAGAGGGAGGACAAACTCGACAGAGCTTCGCACTAGTATAGAAAATGGTTTTAGGCGTCTCTTATTTTTTCAAGAACGGTTTACTTAGCAAACCATTTGTAACTAGCTCTAGGAGCGTTGTAGCTTACAAACCACAACACTAGCACACTTATATATAAAAAAGTAAACAAGCTAGTGTTAGGGAACTACAAACCAACGAGAAGACAAGTTGACACGTTAATTTTTATCCCAAGGTTCAGTGGTTTGCCAACCACTTAATCCCCACCGAGGCAAGCCCAAGGTTGCCACAGATCCTCTTGCTAGTGGCAAGCCCGCAAGCTTGCACTCACCCTTCGAGGTATGCTCCCAACTTGAGCTCTAGCAATTTGATCTGGCTGAACCACTTGAAACTCTTCACACCTCGCTTTTACTAGAGTCGTTCTTCGTGATCTTTCACAGGTGAGAACAATACCCCTCACAATAGCCGTTGGGGGCTCTTCCCCTGATTCTTTGTGATCTGGCGGTCGGGCCGCCAACGGTCGCTAGCGCACCTCAACGGCTACTTGCCATAGCAGGGCCCACTCATCAGTCTCTGGC
Source organism: Saccharum hybrid cultivar R570 (assembly GCA_038087645.1). Taxonomy (NCBI): domain Eukaryota; kingdom Viridiplantae; phylum Streptophyta; class Magnoliopsida; order Poales; family Poaceae; genus Saccharum; species Saccharum hybrid cultivar. The sequence continues at coordinate 18,749,483 of JAQSUU010000534.1, read as the reverse complement.
CTGACGGTCCAACCGCGCCTCCTAGTGGTTCGACTGGCCAACTGGCCTGCGGCTCCAACAATAAAAAAACAACCCATCTAGTGTGCGCTCTAGTCCACCGTTGGACACGTCCAGTGGGCTTTAAGCCCAACTTAGCACAAAATAACCTCTCCGAAAGGATACTGCGGTGGGCCATTTGATGGCCTAAAATCAGTGTACATCGGAGGCCGATGTGCTCCCACTTTTCAAACCAGACTGTTCTTGCGCAACTAATCATTATAAGTAACGGGCCATCTTGCTAGTATTAAATAATATTTTTTGCTACATTATTTTTGTACACGCCTTATTAGGAATACATAATTTTAACAGGATTTTGTCTAACCATACACTTAGATGGGAGAACAAATAATCGTTCCAAGCGAAGATAATGTATATATCCATAATCCATTTTACAAAAAAAAAAAGATAGGATATATATCACAACAACTATAAAATAAAGCTAGCAACGGAATTCATGTTCACGAAACGTCCGTCGTACGAGCCAGTTGCGACTTGCGATTTGCGAGCTCATGACTTCACAGCACGCCTCTCCTTTCAGCTACGAGCACGAGAGGATTCTTCCTGTGCACGGTCAGCCCGGTCTCCTGCTCCAGATCAACCTCGCCATGCGGAGCGCGCCAGTCAAAGCAGAAAAGCAGGTTAGCCAGCAGCAGCTCGACCACGGAGGTGGCGAAGTGCACGCCGGGGCAGCTCCTCCGGCCGACCCCGAACGGCACCAGCGAGAAGCTGTCGTGCCACGGCTTGTGGTCGCTGAGGTCTGCGATCTCCTCGTGCCGCTCCGGCACGAACCGCGCCGCGTCCGGCCCCCAGGCGTCGGGGTCCTGCCCGATGGCCTTGGCGTTCACGAACACCCGCGTCCTGACCGGTATCTCGCAGCCGTACACCGTGCAGGGCTCGATGGTCTCCCGGGGCACCAGCAGCGGCACCGGCGGGTGCACCCGCATCGACTCCCTAATGACTTGCTTCAGGTACTTGAGCCGCGGGAGGTCAGATTCCTGGACTATGTCCTTGCCAACCACGGCGCCACGCACCTCCTTCTGCACCTTGGCGAGGATGTCTGGGTGCCTTACTAGCTCTGTCATCGTCCACTCCGCCGTCGCTGCCGCTGTGTCTGTCCCGGCAATGAACATGTCCTGAAATACGCACATGAATGGCTCCCGTTGTTCAGAAATCGAACCGTCGGCTAATCGATCAAGAAACTTGTGAAATGTTACATGCAAGCGCGTATCAAGAATTCAAGATTGAAGCGTACCGTAAGGATGCCTTTGATCTGGTCACGGCTGTTGAACGTGCTCTGGTAAGCCGGATCGCCGTGCAGGCGAAGGAGCACGTCCACCAAGTCCTCGCCCTTGGAGGCACCGGCGCCGCGCTTGCTGAGGTGGTCATCGATGACCTTCTCGTAGAACGCGTCGAGCTCGTGGAAGTTCCGCTCCAGCCGCCTCCGGAGGCCCCGGAGCGCGTCCAGCCACCCCAGCCACGGCATGTAATCGGCCACAAAGAAACCGCCTAGAAGCTTCTGTGTCTCGTCGAGCACCTTGCCGGCCTCGATGCTCTCTTCCCCGCCGCCGTCGCCGAACGCCACACGCCGCAGGATCTTGTTGCTCGTCGCCATAAGCTCTTCGCTCTGTTAGATGTAATCTGCATAGGTGCATGAACCGTCTAGGTTCATGGGTTGTTAGTATGTAATCTTGTAGATCAGGATGGGGATCATTATCCCTTGAGTTTGTTGTAATCCTAACAATCTTGTATTGCCACGTTGGGGGCTCTTCCCAACAATATATAAACATGGAACCGAGCACCTGAGACGGTGACTCGTTAACCCTAATCATTCTCCACTTTTACATGGTACCAGAGCCAAATCCCATCGGAACGTCATGGCGTTTCCCTCCTCCTCCTCAGCCGTCAACCCCAACTTCTCGCTCGGCGTCTTCCTGCTGCCAGTGAGCGAGAAACTCACCAGATCCAATCATGTGCTGTGGAGGGCACAAGTTCTCTCTGCGATCCGCGGCGCTCAGCTATCCGAGGTCATCGCTCCTACGGCGGCACCACCCAACGAGTTCCTTCCTCCGAAGGATGCGAATGACAAGAACGAAGCTCCGGTGAAGAATCCGGAGTATGGCATGTGGATTGCGAAGGACCAGACGGTCCTGAGCTATATCCTGTCCAATCTAGGACGGGAGATCCAAGGCCAAGTCTCCACCAAGACCACAGCTGCCTCGGTATGGGCAGCCATTGAAGAGATGTTCGCGTCCCAGAGCCGGGCGCGTCTCATCACCACCAGGATGGCCCTCGCTACGGCTTCCAAGGGTACGTCCACCATTAGTGAATATTTCACTAAGATGAAAAGTCTCGCAGATGATATGGCGTCAGCTGGACGCAAACTTGAAGATGATGAGCTCATCTCCTACATCCTCACCGGGTTAGATCCGACGGAGTTTGATCCGATCGTGACATCTCTCACCACCCGGGTGGAGCCCATTACCATGGGCGAGCTCTACACCCAGCTTGTGGCCTACGAGCAACGTCATGAGCTCAAGGGCAGCAACACAGGACAGCAGTCCTCGGCGAACGTTGCTGCCAAGGGCGGCCGCAACCCCAACTTCTACAACACTCGTGGCGGGGGTCGCTCTGGACGTGGTGGCTTCAACCGTGGTGGCAAAGGTGGTCGTGCCCCTTCACCAAGGCCCAAGGGCAACAACTTCTAGGCCGGGGTGTTTTGCCAAGTCTGTGGCAAGGAGGGACACCCGGCCTGGCGGTGCTACAACCGCTACGACGAGACCTACAACGGTACGCCACCACAGAAGAAATCTGCATCAGCTGCAAACACCTCCTATGGTGTAGATACCAATTGGTATATGGACACGGGGGCAACAGATCATATCACCGGGGAGCTCGAGAAGCTCACCATTCGTGATAAGTATCACGGCGGTGATCGCGTCCACGCAGCGAATGGAACAGGTATGGAGATATCTCATGTTGGTCACGGTACATTGCATACCCCTTCCACAAAATTTCATCTCCACAAAGTCTTACATGTTCCATCCGCTAGTAAAAGCCTTGTGTCAGTTAACAAATTCACTCGTGACAATAATATCTTTCTTGAGTTTCACCCTGATCACTTTGCTGTTAAGGAGCAGAAGACGAGGAAAACTCTCCTCACCGGTCCATGTGAAGGCGGATTGTATCCCGTCCAGTCATCTTCGAGTACACCTTCCAAGAATAAAGAGGTCCATGGCGTGTTCAAGCCATCCATGTCGGTGTGGCATCATAGGCTTGGCCATCCTGCTGCGTCCGTAGTATCACAAGTCCTTAGTAAACATAAACTTTGCTTTGTTAAGGAGTTGAATAAATCACATGTGTGTGATGCGTGTCAACAGGGCAAAAGCCATCAGCTGCCCTATCCCAAGTCTACTAGTGTGTCAACTAGTCCCTTTGATTTAGTCTTTTCAGATGTTTGGGGTCCTGCACCAACTTTAGTTGGTCGTTTTTCTTATTATGTAAGTTTCATTGATGATTACTCGAAGTTTACATGGATCTATCTCATTCGCCAAAAGTCTGAAGTTTTTCAATGCTTTAGCAATTTCCAAGCACTAGTTGAACGCCAATTCAGTTGTAAGATCCGGGCCATACAAACAGATTGGGGCGGTGAGTATAGGTCCTTAAACTCATTTTTCCATCGCATTGGCATATCGCATCACATCTCTTGCCCACACGCGCATCAACAAAATGGCTCTGCCGAAAGGAAACATCGCCATATAGTTGAGATGGGCCTCACACTCTTGGCACACGCCTCCATGCCCTTGAAATTTTGGGACGAGGCATTTTTGACCGCTGTCTTTCTTATAAATCGCCTACCCACCAAAGTACTCAATGACATCACACCTTTTTATCGTCTCTATGAAAAAGAACCTGATTATTCGTTCCTTAGAACTTTTGGCTGTGCATGTTGGCCTAATCTCCGGCCATACAACAGTCACAAGCTTCAATTTCGGTCAAAACGGTGTGTGTTTCTAGGGTATAGTAATTCCCACAAAGGCTTCAAGTGCCTTGAACCATCTGAAGGGCGAGTATACATTTCAAGAGATGTTGTCTTCGATGAAACTGTCTACCCTTTTTCCTCTCTTCATCCAAATGCAGGTGCTCGTCTCCGGTCGGAGCTTGCCTTGCTTCCTGATATTCTAAAGAATCCTTCATCAGATTTTGGGGATGCTTTGTTACATGATCAACATTTGTCATCTCCTACTAATGGTCAATTGAGTTCATGTGCAGATATGTTACCTGCAGATACAAGTGCTCCAGCATGTCACGACTCATTGTGCGAAAATCCGGCGTCAAACACTTCAAATTCGGAGTCCGGGCAGCGTCATTTCATGTGCGCCCCCGGAGGGAGCAGCACAAGTCCCGGCGTTGATTCTCCTGGCGGCGGCGGTAACGAATCTGCAGGTCAATCCGCCCCGGGATCCGGTCTCCACCCTGCGATGAGCTCAGCACCTGGTCTGAGCGCGGCGGCTCGTCCTCCCGCTGGATCTTCTACAACGACGAGGGAGCCGCAGCCGCTGAACGGCTCGGCCGGGTCTCCACAGCCTGATCCCGCTGGTGGGGGACAGGTTCTGCCGCCCAAGATTTCCTCCGGATCGAGTGCGGCTTCGGGTGGTGGAGCTCCTCCTGTGCCATCTGTTGATCCGCCTCCTCAACGACCGTCCACATGCCTTCAGCATGGCATCTCCAAGCCTAAGGTCTACACTGACGGTACTGTTAGATGGGGGATGGTGTCTACCATCTCTGATGATGAACCTACGTCAACATCTCAAGCATTGCAAGATCCCAAGTGGAAAATGGCCATGGATACGGAGTTTGATGCCTTGATCCGCAATCAAACATGGCATCTCGTTCCCAAACCCAAAGGTAAAAACATTATAGGATGCAAGTGGGTCTACAAAGTCAAAAGGAAAGCAGATGGGTCCATTGATCGCTACAAAGCTCGGTTGGTCGCTAAAGGCTACAAGCAACGGTACGGAATTGATTATGAGGACACTTTTAGTCCCGTGGTCAAGGCAGCCACGATTCGCATTGTTCTATCGGTGGCAGTTTCTCTTGGTTGGTCGCTACGGCAGCTAGATGTGCAAAATGCATTCCTGCATGGAGTCTTGAATGAAGAGGTCTACATGTATCAACCTCCAGGATATGCCAACAAGTCTCATCCGTCATATGTCTGTCGCCTTGACAAAGCTCTATATGGACTCAAGCAAGAGCCTCGTGCATGGTATGCACGCCTCTGTGCCAAGTTGATTGCCTTGGGGTTTGTTCCATCAAAAGCTGATACATCATTGTTCTTCTTTAAGAAAGGTCCATTGACTATTTTTGTCTTGGTGTATGTTGATGATATTATTGTTGCAAGCTCAGATGTACAGGGAACCAAAGCTCTTCTTGTAGCTCTTCAACAAGACTTTGCACTCAAGGATCTAGGTGACTTGCATTTTTTTCTTGGCATTGAGGTCACAAAGAAGCGAGATGGTTTAGTTTTATCTCAAAGTAGATATGCTCGTGATATTCTTGCATGGTCAGGGATGGACAAGTGCAAAGTTGTTGACACGCCACTTCCTAGTACACAGAAGCTCAGCATCAAAGATGGTGACGCCCTCGGCCCTGAGGATTCCACCAAGTTTCGAAGTCTGGTAGGTGCACTTCAATATCTAACCATGACTCGACCTGCATTTCTTTTGCTGTCAACAAGATATGCCAGTTCTTGCACTCTCCCACTACGGTTCATTGGTCAGCAGCCAAACGTATATTGCGCTACATCCAAGGGACCTTACATCTTGGCCTGAAGATAGGGGTCTCCAACTCTCGGGTTGTTAGCGCATTCTCTGATGCTGATTGGGCTGGATGCATTGACGATCGCAGGTCCACCGGGGGTTTTTGCTGTGTTCTTTGGGAACAATTTGATCTCTTGGGCAGCACGGAAGCAACCTACTGTCTCTAGGTCCAGCACAGAGGCTGAATATAAGGCTTTAGCAAATGCGACTGCAGAGATGATGTGGGTCCAAAAACTCCTCACCGAAATTGGTGTGCCTCACCCTACCACATCACGTCTTTGGTGTGATAATTTAGGGGCCAAGTATATGTCTGCTAATCCAGTTTTCCATGCTAGGACCAAACATATTGAGATTGATTTTCATTTTGTGAGAGAGCAGGTCGCACAAGGCCAACTTGACATTCGGTTCATACACTCTGATGATCAAGTTGCTGATGGGTTCACTAAGGCCCTACCGGTTGCAAAGTTCCTTCAGTTCAGGCGCAATCTCAACCTTCTTCGTGGCTGAGATTGAGGAGGGGTGTTAGATGTAATCTGCATAGGTGCATGAACCGTCTAGGTTCATGGGTTGTTAGCATGTAATCTTGTAGATCAGGATGGGGATCATTATCCCTTGAGTTTGTTGTAATCCTAACAATCTTGTATTGCCACGTTGGGGGCTCTTCCCAACAATATATAAACATGGAACCGAGCACCTGAGATGGTGACTCGTTAACCCTAATCATTCTCCACTTTTACACGCTCAAGTTCACGGGAGAGCCACTTCCGGACATGTCCGTTATGGCGGCGACGAGCGCGGCGGCCTCGCCCTCTCGGACGTCGCGGAAACTGCGCACGCGCGGGGCGCTCAGGAGCTCCGACAGGGACGCGCGGCGCGCGGCGCGCCAGAACGCGCCGTCCGGGGGCGAGAAGACGATGTCCTGCAGGCCGTAGGTGATCCGGGTGGCCGCGTACAGTGCCGGGCGACCCGACATCGCCCGGTCGTTGGGCTGGAACACGGCGCGCAGCGCGTCGGCGGTGGAGACGACGAGCGTGGGCACCGAGCCCAGTCGGAGCAGCATGAGCGGCGCCGCGTGCTTGGCGGCGAGGGAGTCATGCGGGGCCGTGCCCAGCTGGTGGAGGTTGCCGATGAGCGGGAGGCCTCTTGGACATGGGAAAGAAGGCGAGCCGGCGCGTCTCTCGAACGCTGCAAGCAACAGTTGCTTCAAGTAGAGAATGGTAATGGTGGTAACGAGGACGAGGACGACGCATGAGAACAGCTCATCGTGAGCGTGGAGAGTCTCCATGGACACCTGCTGAGTGCTGACTGCTGTTATGTGAATGAGCAGTAACAGTATATTTATAGACTATATATGGAGACTTTGCCAAGCGAGAGCTGTTTTTGTCCAAGTTGTTAGACTACTACTGGTGTTATCCCTTAGCCGCCGTCTGCCGTCGAGAATGCTGTTTTGTCCAGCATGAAGGGTCAGCAAGTAATAGTAGGACCAAACAAAGCCTGGGATTTTTGTGTCTGTCTATCTAATGGTTCTTTGATGAAGAATCAAAACATATATCAAGGGTCTGTCTACCCCTGCGTCGTGTGTTTTTGGGGGCCGTGACACTCGAGTGATTGGAGACGCACCAACAACCGATTGGCAATGTTGTAAAAAAAAAAACACACCCACCAACAGACAACATCATATTATTTTTAATTTAGTATATGTAAGGCAAAATATTGAAATTTTTATGCAAAAAAAAATAAAAAGGATCACCGACATAGAGGTAGAGGGGGCCTAAGCACCCACTCTACTAGATGAGTTCCTCTTATGCACGTAAAATTTTGTTATGTAATTCAATAGCAAATATGGATTTTACCTCCTAATAATTTATATTTACTATTTTGTCTCTTTTATATATAATTTCCGGCTCTATCTCTAACCTACTTCCTCCGGCCCAATTTATAAGGCATGGTCAAATTTGATACGGTCTTCTAAATTATACTTTGACCATTTATTTATTTTATATTATATTATTTATGATTATAAGTTTATTACTATTAGATAATACATTTGATTACAATCTCATTATCAAATTTATATTACAATAGTAAGAAATTATTAGTGAATGAAAGATTATAAAGTTTGACTCTTGACTTACACAGAATGCCTTATAAACTGGACTAGAGGAGCAGCAGGAGTTACTCACGGTGGCTCTCAACTCAGGACACAAGCCACATGAGCATTAATTTGTCTAAGCTAGGAATTCGGTGACTTACTACACCGGGGCATGAGCTTCAACAAAAAGGGCTGCTGTAAAGAAATTTTTTTAAGATGACATACACATATCCACGGGTTAGTTTACTTTAACTCAGTTGTCACGCTTAAGAAAAAAAAAAGAATGGCCATTACAAAAGATTTGGTTAGTGTTCACACCTCAGGCTAATATTTAAAACAACAGCGTGGTTCAGATAACAATAGCTTTGCGGCGTGCAATGATTTTTTTGTTGCGGTCGAAAACGCACCGGAAGAGCTTGTTACGCATAATCTCGCGAATATTTAATGGCCTGGATTGGCATAACGCCCGGTCGACCGAAGCATGGTTCGCTTTCGTGCAAGGTCATGGCTTACGAAGCAAAAGGCAAAATGACGTTTGGCCAGAATCGGGGATGGTGGGGACTGGGGCGGCTAAGATAGCTAAATTCATCCTCAAATTCTACTATACAAAAAGAAGATTTCTCATCACATTAAAATGTCGGCATATATATGGAGTACTAAATGTAGATGAAATCAAAAACTAATTGCACAGTTTTATTGTACTTTGTGAGACGAACATTTTGAGCATAATTAATCAAAGTTTAGACAATTATTATCAAATAAAAATAAAAAACTACAATAAATCAACACAGTAAATCGGGCGCCGAATCGGGCGATCTAAACACAGCCTACGGCTAACTTGGAAGCGATACGGCAGAAGCCAATCGGCAGCATGCATAGGTGCAGGCCGCCTGCACTGCATTCCTGTGCTTCTGGAGTCCTCGGCGACGGATTCTGAGTCGTGAGTCCAATCTATTTTTTCTGGCCACGACCGTCGACCAACGTGTCGCTTTCGGCGTCGCGCCGCAAGCAGGTTCCGCAAGCAGCAGGAGCCGCTTTCATTTCAGAGACGGGCCTGGCTCTGCACCTGCACAGCACAGGAGCGCAGTGGTGGCAGCCTGGCAGGTGGCTTGGTACCTTGGTGAGTGCCTACTGCTCACTCGACTCAAATCCGGTGACTTGGCCTGGGCCGCTACGGCAGCTGTGGCACGGTTTGCATCTGCGGGCTCGCGGCCTTTCTACGACTGTTGGTGGATCCAGCCAGGCGAATTGCTCAAATGGCATTTCCCCGGCAGAATCATCCCCGGCGCCCTAGTTTCACAGATCACGAGCGGCGCCCAGAACGTTTCGCCGGTGTCGCAACTCGTCCAGTCCAGAAATCCATTGGATTTGGATACATATAGACTTAGAGCAAACTTCAATAGACTATTTATATTTTTTTGAATAAAGAGTTTAGTAAAAAAAATCCCCTTCAACAGTTCTTTTGCAACTAAATCTTCAAATATTTTTGTTGTTTATTCTCTGTTTTTTTGCTCACCAAAGATAGAGAGCATAGCTGACTCTCCAAAATGTCAAACAAGATATAGAGATACTCTATAAGAATGGCTCACTCCAAACGAGAATTTAGGGAGTCAGTTTAAAAAACATACTGTAAGAGATACTCTTCTTTTTAAAACGCAATACAAACACATACACATATATACATATCTTTATGAAGATATAGAGAATACATTGAAGGGTAGAGAGATAGAGAGTAAATTTTATAAGAATGGCTCACTCCAAACGAGAATTTAGGGAGTGAGTTTAAAAAACATACTGTAAGAGATACTCTTCTTTTTAAAACGCAATACAAACACATACACATATATACATATCTTTATGAATACGTGCAAAATGCATCCTATTTTTGTTAGATCATCTCCAATAGTTTCCAAAATCCACTCCCAATCTTGATTTTTTTGGCAGGATTAAAAAAATACTCTCCAACAACTCCATACCTCAACTCCTAATCTTTTCACAGTTGGGAAAATCAACCCAACCGTGCGGAAATATACGCGCGCGTATCAGTCGGCAATCTGGTGGTGGAAGGACGTGGGGAGGAATAAGAAGAATGGTAGGGTTCCCAATAAAAATGTATGAGACAAAAAGAAAGTATAATAGTGGTTAATATGATTTGAAAATAGTCCCTGATGTAAAATTGTCTTCTATATTTTAGGAGTGAGATTTTAAAAAAAACTATTGGAGGAACCCAACAAATATGCTTCTAACTTTTTTAGCCACCTGAAAAACTCATTGATTTATATTACAAACTTATTTTTTTAGTAACTATTGGGGCCAAGAGATCGGATCAGCACATGTTTAGATTGACAAATGAACCATTTCGGTTATATAATAAAGCTAACTTATAACTATAGGTTATAGAATTTGAGGTAGGCATTAGGTTTGGGTGTGAACAGTCCTATCTCTTTTTCTTACTCCAACATAGTGATTTCAGGCCTGTTTGGATGGCACCGAGGGACGCCGCGCCGAGGCTGCGGCTGCACCAAAAGTTGAGCAATCAATTTGCCCGCCACAGATTTGGCGATTGGTGGTGTGAAAAGTGACTTGCATGTTGCTGGTAAGCTGCGGCGGCGCTAAAGCTTTGGAACGAACCAAACGTTAACCAAAACTGCGGCATCCACGGTGTGGTAGACTTTGACGGTGTCTGGAAACGAACAAAACAGGCCCTCCACCGCCACCATCCTCTCCCATCGGCTGCTATATATCAGCATGCAGCCCGCAGCCTGGTGACCTAGCCCGAAGCACGATTTTTTGGCCCGGCCCAAGCACGGCACGGTCCTGTGTTGTGCGAGCTCGGGCCAGGCCAGCCCGATACACAGGATCGTGCCTAGGCTGCACCTCAGGCACAGGCATCTCGGTCTGTCCTGGCCCACAATTTAGTGGGAGGCCTAGTGCCGGCACGGTGGCCGCCACAGCCTGCTAACAGCCCGCCACTTCTCCTTCCTAGCCCTAGCTTCATTTCCTCCCCCGCCTCCCGCCACACTCAGGCACTGAGCTCTCCTCCTCCGGTCCTCCCTCTCGGCTCCACGCCCTCAGGTCCCAGCATTGTTGGCGGCCACCTCCTCCACGCCCCTTGTGAGGTCGCCCTCCTCCACGCCCCCTGCGCCATCCTCCTCGGCTCCTGTGTCGCGTAGCTCAATTGATATGTATGCTCGAGGGAACCTTAGCATAAGGTATCGAGTTTAAATCCTGATAAACACCTCGGCGACAGCCTCTAAAAGTTGCTGGAGGAGGCATTATATTAAGATCATGTGCGTTACGAGCAAGTGCAACGTTGCCAAGCGAGATCGATGAGCACTGGATCATGTATTCATGTGAGTATGAGTTATGTGCAAGTGCAACTGGTCAGAATCCTGTGTATTTTTTTAACTATGTTTGAACTATTTTACATTCTCATTTATGCAAATTTTCAACTTATTCTCTAAATTTAAGACTAATTATTATGTTATTTAGTGTCTATGCGTACAAATTTACTTCAGCAACTAACTTCTCATTTATGCAAATTTTCAACTTATTCTCTAAATTTAAGACTAATTATTATGTTATTTAGTGTCTATGCGTACAAATACTGATAATTATTATGAGTTCTCAAAGACATACGGAAGTATGGAACTTAATATTTAACTATAGCAACACAGAATGCCATAAGAAATCAAAATTATAATATACTAGATGATTGTCCGTGCGTTGCAACGGGAGCGACAAAAAAATTTATGAGATGTTCAAGAATCCTTTTACCAAGCCAAAATTAAGACCTGGAGAGTTTATGTTTATGTTTTTGTGAGATGTCTTTGGTGCATTGTTTCACAAAAACTTCAAATCGCCCAATCCATTAATGTCAGCAAAACACAGAATGACAGAAGTGTGTTTACCTATGCGGTAATTGCATGTGCCATCCTGATGCCCTTGGCATTGATGATGAGTAGACTGAAGTCAGGAGATCGTGTCAGTGCCATTGGAGTATTCCAACAAAACTTACTAAAATTCCATAGTCATCTGCAGTAGATAGCATGCCAGCTCCCAAGCCACAACCATAGCAGATGCCTAATCCTTGCTACACTATTACTGGAAGCAACAAATTTTATGCGGGTAACATCTGAATAGGTGTTGATGGGCTGTGGTAGCTGGGTAGTAGCTAACGGAGCACTAATCAATCAATGAAAGCACAGTTCTTTCAATGGCTAATTCAATCGAGAACCCAGCAGTCAACGCATTATCCTCTGATGGGAGTTCTCGATGGCATTCAACTTCTCATGGCGCAGGTGAGGTGCAACAACATGTCCTCCGACCATGGGTGGCCGATGAATTGGAGCCACACGGCCACGGGGAGACCTCCACGGCTGTACCCAACCGGCGCAGTGATCGCTCACAGCCCCATGGAGTTCCTTGTGGTCGAGTACCACACCAGCGCAGCTGCAAGTTATTTTTTGTAGACAGACACCTAATGGGGGTGAAAAATAGTCATATCTCAGTACTAGTCAATATCTAAACATTAGCTAAATTTATAGAGCGAGGTAGACAATGATAACATTCAGAGACAACAGGAATCTGACAATGGTAGTAAAATTTCTTTGATGACCAGATATGCAGAGACATTGTCCAGTTGAAACAAAACAAAAGGAGACAATGGGTGGAAATTTGTTAGGTTCATAAAAGCATACGAGATAGATTGATACACAAGAAATTCGCAGCTAAATCCTCCCAGAAAGAAACACCTGCGAGGTCATCATATAGCCCACCTGGAGTGACATCTAAATCCTGGAAGTGCAGTAAGAACAATCATTTTTTCCAAATTTATAAGATTTTACATTCCATCTCCTATTTATCAATCAAACCAATACAATCTTGTGACTTTTTGTTCAAGAAAATGAGATTTTTTTTTCATTCAGAACTCAGCAGAAATTTTGGAAAATAAAATGATTGATTGATCACCGTAATTTGTGAGTACCAATATATGCAGCAGGCCAGCTACTCTCCTACCTATCCCTATGGATTTGAATCCAATAGCATGTAAACATTGTTTTTTTAAAAAAAAAATACATTGTTTTTTTTTAAAAAAAACTTCGATCCAATCTCAGAATCAATCTAGCTGTCCCTGTATATCACTTCTGCCGTAAAGTATTGCGCTCGCGCCCCATGCTTGTGCATTAACAAATAGAGAGGAGCAACCTGAATACTTGATTGAGCGACCACTTACAGTTTCATATGTAGTCCTTCGGAAGCTGGAGATTTCATATGATGTCCATGCTGTTTGTCTTCTTTCTATGCAAAAACCCACGGAAGGCCTGCTGCTCAATAGAATAGACGAACAGATTCACATGGCGCCCAGCCGGGCGTCTGATTTGATTCTATCCTTTCGTTGACGTTGCACATGGCGCTCAGCGGGGCGTCTGATTTGAATGTTTAAATCTCCATTCGTTGGACTAACCCCTGTTTGGATCCAATATACCAATAGCTAGCAACAAAAAATAGCAGGTGTTGGATCCAAACAGATAAGAACTACTAGGAAAAATTAGCAGGGTGGCAAACCGACTCAGAATATTCCTCATGCGAGAGGTCTCAGGCAGGGCGACCCATTATCACCATTATTATTCATTATCGCCATAGACCCGCTACAACGTATCATCGAGCATGCGGCACGGCAGAACATTCTATATCCGGTATTGCCCAAGGCTGCAAATTTGAGATGCTCTTTGTATGCAGATGATGCTGCCATATTTGCAAACCCGACAGCTACAGAGTTGAGGAATTTTCAAAAAATCCTAAAGTTCTTTGGAGAATGCTCGGGGCTAAAAATCAACATGGAGAAGACGGAGATTTTTCCGATAAGAGTGGAGCCCGACTCGATCCCGGCACTCATCCAGAATTTCCCGGGGAAAATTGGAACTTTTCTAGGAAAATACCTAGGGCTGCCACTTCATACAAGAAAACTAAGGAAAATCGAATTGCAGCCTTTAGTAGATAAAATTGGTGCCAGGCTGCCGGGTTGGAAAGGAAAGCTCCTGTCAACTTCTGGAAGGGAAACATTAGTAAAAACGGTGCTTTCTTCCATCCCAATATACCATTTCACAGTTTTTCAAGCGCAGAAAGGGGTGCCCAAGAGGATCGACAGATTACGGCGTAGTTTCCTTTGGCGCGGCGAAACCCCAGAGAACGTTACCGGAGGACATTCATTGATTAACTGGCCCACCACCTGCCTCCCAAAGGAAAAGGGAGGAATTGGTATCATGGATTTAGAGAGATTCACAAGAGCTTTGCGACTGAGATGGCTATGGTTCAAGTGGAAACAAAAGGAAAGAGCATGGACAGACCTGGAAGTCCCATGTGACAAGACCGATCATGAGCTTTTTAATGCATCAACTATAGTAACCATTGGCAATGGAAAAACAGCTTTGTTCTGGACCTCCTCGTGGATAAACGGAGCTGCAGCAAAAACAATCGCGCCTAGTTTGTTTCATAAGACACGCAGGAAGAAGATTTCAGTGCAAAAGGCTCTAGAAAACAACATATGGATAGACCACATATACCCTCCGAGTTCACATGAAGAGGTTTCTGAGTTTGTCAACCTATGGGAGGCCATCAAGGATACGCAGCTGATCGACAATGTGGAAGATGATATACGATGGCGCTGGACAGAAAATGGAGAGTACACCACAAAAAGCGCCTATAAAATTCAGTTCCAGGGGACCTTTTCCAAACTCAAAATTATGCCAATATGGAAGGCAAGAACGGAACCAAAATGCAGATTTTTTGCATGGACATTAATACACAAAAAAAATCTTGACCGCAAACAACTTGATGAAGCGAGGATGGAAGGATGACCCTATATGTAAACTCTGTGCAAATGATCAAGAGACGCCAACACACCTGTGCAAAGATTGCCCTTTCGCTAAGGAAGTTTGGGAGTTGATCAAGGTGTGGTTTGGGTTAACAGACCTCAGCTCTATAAACACAAGTGACTCAATCCATAATTACTGGAGAAGATGCAGAAGAAAAGTTGACAAAAGTCAGAGAAGACACTTTGATGGGATCATAATCTACTTTTGGTGGAATATCTGGAAAGAGAGAAATAGGCGAACTTTTCAACAAAGAAGTTCAAGCCCAAGACAAGTCGCGATGTTATGCAAAGATGATCAATCAATTTTCTTTGACGACAGCTCTAAGGCATAATACGGCAATCTTACAGTAGATCTTTCTACGTTTCGTTTTCATGTAGTTGCGGTTTTCTTGTTTTCGGTGGTGCACGAGCTTGGGTTTATCTTTTCCCGACCTTTGGTAGTTTTGTTAGTTGCCAGTCGTTTTCTCTAAATGTTTTAGCTCGTCACGCCGATGTAAATAGAGAGTTGTAATTGTTCGTTTTTTTTCTTCTTTTTTTTCGTCTAATAAAATCCGCGGCAAAGCTTTTGCCGTCCTTTCGAAAAAAAAAGGTTGCTAGAGATTGTTAAGAGTTAGTACGGTAAGTTTAGCATATATATCCAAACTGAACCTAGATCGATCATACAGGGATTTGAGCCAATTTCACGGCAACTCGGATCTGGAACCCTATGCAAGCTTTTGCAGATCCGTTTGATGTAATATAATATATGCACATGTCTCGTGCGAATCTGTTTTAAAATGGTTCATCTCCCTCACTCTGTAACAGGGGGATGGAATGCAGAGCTTGTATGGATGAGGTGGATCTAGTTGTTAGCTCCAACTAAAAATTAGTCAGCTAAAATTTAGCTAAATAAAAATTGGCTGTGGAAAATACTTCGCTAATAGCATCACTAGAAGTTTGAAATAATTTATTTGCCAAACGAATAAAAAAATTTTAGATAATGGAACAAAGTTCCATCCATACAAATAAATTTAGCAAGTTAAGAAAGATATATAAATCCCTAGCCAAAGATTAGAATATCCAAACCTTTTTGTCTTTTGTGACTTGGACCGCTTTCCCTCCCTCTTTTCAGTTGTTTGTTTAAGAAATGGGTTAATCCATCGTCTTTTCACTTCTTAATTTTTTTTGTTTGGTTTGTGGAATGAAATGAATTGTTGCATCATTATCTCATTCCTACAAGCTAATAATTAGTACGAGAACTCGAGTCATTCCCCTAATATAAATTGGAGGAATGGACTCATGATGTTGATTCCTCTCAAAGTAAACACTCTAAAATTTCTCTCTACACACAAGATAAAAGTGACTTTTCTCATCTATTAGCTCTTTTTTTAGTTGGTTGCTCAACTAATAGACTGATAACTAGTAAATATTAACCTGAGGCGTCAACAAATCAAATGTTTCCTGAAGCATGACAAGTGAATTAAAGTTAACTAATTCTTGGATATGTCATCTTAAATTTATCTTTACAGCAGCCCTTTTTGTTAAAGTTCATGGACAGGTGTAGGAAAGTCGCCCAATTTCTAGCGCCGAGAAATGCTCATGTGGCTTGCGTTGTGACTTGTGAGCCACCATGGGTCCTAGGTTTGGGGTGGAGCCCGAAATTAGGATAAATATAAGACAAAGTGCTGAAATATAAATTATTACGAGGTAAAATGAACAATTTCTATTGAACTACGTTACAAAATTTCATATACTTAAGAGAAATCCATCTAGTTCATAATAGATATATGTTATCGTCAAAATCTAGAGGCCACCAACAATTGATGCCATCATAGGCCACCAAGTCAGCAAATAGGTTTTGGACTTGCGATGTAGCATGAGCCTACTTCATATATGTTGGGGTGCATTTTGAAAGTTTAGGGGCTTAGATGGAACACTATGCCAAGTTTAGAGGATGGTCTAGCATCGTTGATGTGCCAGCGTGGACTTCCATGTCAACAAACGGGTTTAGTCTGGAACTGTTTGGATCTGTGATAGCGTGGGCCTAACTCATGTATGTGGATATGCATTTTAGAATTTAGGGACCTAGATGATACTTACTATCACGTTTAGGGGCCACTAGTGCATTTTACTCCTATAAATATATATAGTACTACTACCATGCAATGCTCATCCCCATAAGGCCATAACCCAACAGCAAGTGTCCAATTGTCCATGGAGACTCTCCTCGCTCATGATGGGCTTTTTTCATGTGTCCTCCTCGTCCTCGTTACCACCATTACCATTCTCTACTTGAAGCAACTATTGCTTGCAGTGTTCAAGAGACGTACCAGTTCGCCTTCTCTCCCATGTCCAAGAGGCCTCCCGCTCATCGGCAACCTCCACCAGCTCGGCACGGCCCCGAATGACTCCCTCGCCGCGCTCGCCGCCAAGCACGCGGCGCCGCTCATGCTGCTCCGACTGGGCTCTGTGCCCACGCTCGTCGTCTCCACCGCCGACGCGCTGCGCGCCGTGTTCCAGCCCAACGACCGGGCGATGTCGGGTCGCCCGGCGCTGTACGCGGCCACCCGGATCACCTACGGCCTGCAGGACATCGTCTTCTCGCCCCCGGACGGCGCGTTCTGGCGCGCCGCGCGCCGCGCGTCCCTGTCGGAGCTCCTGAGCGCCCCGCGCGTGCGCAGTTTCCGCGACGTCCGAGAGGGCGAGGCCGCCGCGCTCGTCGCCGCCATAACGGACATGTCCGGAAGTGGCTCTCCCGTGAACTTGAGCGAAGAGCTTATGGCGACGAGCAACAAGATCCTGCGGCGTGTGGCGTTCGGCGACGGCGGCGGGGAAGAGAGCATCGAGGCCGGCAAGGTGCTCGACGAGACCCAGAAGCTTCTAGGCGGTTTCTTTGTGGCCGATTACATGCCGTGGCTGGGGTGGCTGGACGCGCTCCGGGGCCTCCGGAGGCGGCTGGAGCGGAACTTCCACGAGCTCGACGCGTTCTACGAGAAGGTCATCGACGACCACATCAGCAAGCGCGGCGCCGGTGCCTCCAAGGGCGAGGACTTGGTGGACGTGCTCCTTCGCCTGCACGGCGATCCGGCTTACCAGAGCACGTTCAACAGCCGTGACCAGATCAAAGGCATCCTTACGGTACGCTTCAATCCTCATACACGCTTGCATGTTACGTTTCACAAGTTTCTGGGTCCATCGGCGGACGTTTCGATTTCTGAACAACGGAACCATTCATGTGCGTATTTCAGGACATGTTCATTGCCGGGACAGACACGGCGGCGGCGACGGTGGAGTGGACGATGACAGAGCTAGTAAGGCACCCGGACATCCTCTCCAAGGCGCAGAAGGAGGTGCGCGGCGCCGTGGCTGGCAAAGACATAGTCCTGGAATCTGACCTCCCGCTGCTCAAGTACCTGAAGCAAGTCATCAGGGAGTCGATGCGGGTGCACCCGCCGGTGCCGCTGCTGGTGCCCCGGGAGACCATCGAGCCCTGCACGGTGTACGGCTGCGAGATACCGGCCAGGACGCGGGTGTTCGTGAACGCCAAGGCCATCGGGCATGACCCCGACGCGTGGGGGCCGGACGCGGTGCGGTTCGTGCCGGAGCGGCACGAGGAGATCGCAGACCTCAGCGACCACAAGCCGTGGCACGACAGCTTCTCGCTGGTGCCGTTCGGGGTCGGCCGGAGGAGCTGCCCCGGCGTTCACTTCGCCACCTCCGTGGTCGAGCTGCTGCTGGCCAACCTGCTGTTCTGCTTTGACTGGCGCGCGCCGCATGGCGAGGTTGATCTGGAGCAGGAGACCGGGCTGACCGTTCACAGGAAGAATCCTCTAGTACTCCTAGCTGAAAGGAGAGGCGTGCAGTGAAGTTGCTACGAACAGAGGTTTTGATAAAAAAAAACTCTCCGATAACTTCTTTAATTGGTTATACAAATATATGAAAAATATTTTTTTTTGAAAGACCTAGTTGCCCGGCATATCTTTAATTAAGAAGAGAGAGTTTTGGGGGCCATGCGACCCCCTTACAAGTGCGAGAGGCGCTACCACTTATAGCAAACTGCTGTAGCGGTTTCGAGCTCTAAAGTTAATTACTCAAAAGTAAATTACGATCTAGAAGGGGCCTAAGAAGTCTTCCACCCGCCACAGACCAAAGGGAGCAAACATCCTTGACTTTCATGGATACTGCATGCGCCGTGCGTCTTGAGCCAGCATTACGTTGTTTCCAGATGCACCATAGAGTGAGAATGGCCAGGCTATGCGCAGCCTTGGTGCCTTCTCTAGTCATTGCCAAGAACCAATCCTCGCAATCTGACCCATCTGCCCACTGCGGTGGCTACAAATTTTGGCAGCCACTCCACGCTGAAACAAAATAATTTTGTTTGAATGATTCTTCCAATGATGACCTAAAGAGTGGGTTTTAGAAATACTTTTGGAGACGCTTGGATGTTTCCAGAACATATATTCCGTTCCTAGCTAGCTGTATTATAGTAGTGGCCTATACATGTTCTGATCAAAGGGACGTACATGTCCTATCTCTTTGTTTTTTATTTTGTAAAATAGATATATATTATCCTCGCTTGATTTGTATTGTCCATCTAGTGTACGGTTGACAAAACCATGCTAAAATTATTGTCTTCCAACGTCCAAACAGAGCGTACAAAAATAGTGTGGCAACAAAATACTTAAAGTAGCAAGATGGTCCGCACAAATAGCACGGATATATATCAAGTGTTTTCTTACTATAACAATTAATTTTATTTTACTTGAAAATTTTCATTATAAATGATTTTGTACCTAGTTTGATTATATTGGTTCTCTCTCCATGCACACACTCTACATAGCTATTGTCGATGATTCCTTTTTTTTTTGCTTAAAACTATTTTGCATCCCTCTCTTACCTTCTTTTATCCCACCAATATCAGTGGTTGTACTTATTCTACCAGTGTAGAATCAAGGTAGGCGTTGACTTCAGTCCCATTCTCGATAAAAAATTTGTCCAAATCTCCCACAAATTGTTTGGTTGACCCTCTTCTAAATTTAACTTTTATAACACCTTGTACCACTAGTGATATGCTGATTTCTAGTTTGCGACTCATGCCACTACTATACTGTTGGCAGCCATGATGTGACCATTCCGCTAGGATAAGCTTCTTGCGAAGAAAAAAATACAAGATGTTTGTTACCTTTCTATGAGCTCATCAAACATGTGCATCCTAGAATTGATGGAATAGTTACATGTCAAAAACCAATACTTTTTTGTGACTTGGTCATAATATCAGCCACAAGAACATGTTTCTCCCCTAGGTCACTGCCATGAAAGCTATGAGATTTAAGACACGATCGTTGTAATCAACACATTTTGTTTGATTGTTTCCCATTCATCCATGTCACTGGAGATGCAAAACTTTCCCATCACGAACATAGGGGAAAATGGCTTGCCAAGCTTAGAGCCATGGCTGAGAGAGCATATTGAGATGGCGAGGCATAGAGCACAGTGGAGGAAAAAGAAGTGGCATGTGGATCTAAGTGCTGCGATGATTTTTTCCCATATGCCAAGACATTGGTGTCTAGATTGGATACATGCTTTGCATGATTGTAATCCCTCCCATAACATTTCTATGGCTTCCTTGATTTTTATGCTATATGGTAAAATCTAGTTGGAGTGATGATTAAATTCTACACTACTACTATCTCTTTCCCTACCTATTCTATCTATATTGGTCTCTTTATTATTTATTTATTCCTATATCTATCGATAAATTTAGATCTAATATGGGTTTATATTATATGATCAATGTAGTAGTTTTACTTATTAATACATTTTTTCTTTATTTAGGT
Source organism: Saccharum hybrid cultivar R570 (assembly GCA_038087645.1). Taxonomy (NCBI): domain Eukaryota; kingdom Viridiplantae; phylum Streptophyta; class Magnoliopsida; order Poales; family Poaceae; genus Saccharum; species Saccharum hybrid cultivar. Next base: position 18,728,843 of record JAQSUU010000534.1, on the reverse strand, counting down.
GCTTTTTCAATCATATGAAAATTATTACTATTTTTCTATAAATTTTAGTTCTAAAGTAAGCGATTTACTAATCACAATTTATATGAACTATTTATGTTGATACTTGTTCTTGACATCCGTTTGGAGGTCAGACTTTTAGTAGTTTTCTATGAAAAAAAATTGCCTTCAGCAATTGTGTTTCACATGATATTTATATTTAGGTATTTTTCTTTGGATCTCATATGGAAATGAAATTGTTAACTTTCTTAACTCGCTTATTATTTCGATAATGCTACGAAAAGGACGTTGGTCCCGTGACTTCTGTCCACACGCGCTCCCGCAAAAAGAAAAGAAAAGAAAAAAATCCCCGTCCACTCGTTCTATTCTCTGCAGTACCTTCATCCCCGTCACCCCGACGCTGTGCCCCACTCTGCGCTAGCTGCTGCTGCCTTTACCCATCGCTCCCTCAAGCCCCATCCCGCATGTGATGCTTTAGCTCCCCCATCCCACGTCGCGCTCCATCTTGCACTGTGCCGTGCGCTCCATCTCCTCCCTCATCCCCACCCCACCCTCACCCACACAGGCACGACCACGTCCGTCCCCGCACTGTCGCTGCTCGGCCGGTCGGCTCAGATGGGTTCGTGCTGTCGGTGGTGGCAAGGGTGCAGCAGCAGCGCACAGTGTGGGGGCGCCCTAGGAGATGGCGCTCCTCGCGGGCCCCTCTAGGTAGCGGCCCTCCTTGGCCTCCTCCTTCTCTGCCGTTGCCACTTCAATCCCCACTAGGTAGGTCTGGCCGCGCGGCGAACACTGTGTTTCAGACGTTTAAAGTTATGTTTCACGTGTTTCATCTGGATGTTGTAAAAGTAGATCGGAGATGTTGCATATGTGAAATGACAATATACGTATGTTGCAAGCCTATGTTTCAAGTGTTTCACGTATTTCAGACGTAAGTTGCAAATGTTTTATCTGGATATTTTAAAAGTAGATCTTGGCGTTGCACATGTTGCAATAGTTATACACGCATGTTTCAAGTGTTTCATCTGCTTTCATACGTGTATTGTAAATATTTTATCTGGATGTTTCCAAAGTAGATCTAGTGTTGCACATGTCGCAATAGCGCAATTGCCTAGTGGCTGGCGTTACAGTGGCCTTCCTCACACGAAGTGCCTCGCCCTCCTCTCCCTCCCCTCCCCTCCCTTCCCTTCCCTTCCCTTCCCTTCCCTCCATCTCCTTGTCGTGGCAGTTCGAGCTTGGCAGGGAAAACCATACCCAACCAGCGCGAGGTGGTGGCCTCGGGTGGGCCCGAAGACAGCACGATGCCCGCGTGGAGGCCCCGCAGCAAGCTGAGGTCCGTGTTGTTCGCTCACTACGCGCGGGAACAGAGCAGTCGTGGGTGTTCGTCCAGAAGTCCATGCGCCTTATATTATTTTGAATTTTCTTTCAAGGAATAAAGTAATGTGTTAGGGATTCCTAATTTCCTATCTTATGTACTCCTAGTCTCCTACTTTAGGAATCGGATTCGAGGAGCTGTGACCTGTGTACGTCCTCCGTGACGCATTCATATGTGAGACGACGAGCGCTTCCGGATCGGTGCAGGACGTCGTTCTCGAACTGATATGGCAAGTATGGTAGATGATGATGCGTTTCTACGTCTATACTAGTTGCACATCGGTAACAGGAGTTTTGTTTGCCGCCGTCACGAGTTGAGGACGCGGACGGCACGACGGACGCTGCTCCAAAGCAAACAGCGGTGCGCAAGGGCCCGTTCGTCAGTTTTCACGTCTGTACATGGCCGGGTTGGCCTCGGACAGTCGGGCCGCGGACTACGCTCGTAGCCAGGCCTTTGTGCCCTTGCATTGCCAAAGTCCAAAAAATGACAAAGGCGTGTATCTACATGTTCGTGTGTGTTGCAATAAAACATAAGAACTACAGTAGTAGACTATAGATGAGTAGTAGACTATAGATGGAAGAAATTAAGAAAACTTCGAGTGAACTAGGAATATATCAAGGTTTGAGCTTCTGGCAAAGTGAATGAAGCTTGGCCGATTGGATCAGTTAGACTTTTGTCTGCTAGTACTAGTGTTCTGCGCAAGAGTGTGGATGGGCTCTTCTGTGGGCCATTATGTGACAGCTGTTATGTAATTGCTTTGCATATTAATTTTGTTTTATTTATCAATACATTCCCAATCTTCAAGAACAAGTGAGATGTTCAAAGTTGTACTAGCTACCATGGGATTAAGTTGATGAGCCATACGATGAAGCTCTGGGAGAGGGTTATCGAGCATCGCCTAAGGAGAGTGACACATGTGATCCAAAATCAGTTTGGGTTCATGCCTGGTAGGTCGACCATGGAGGCGATTTTCTTATTACGACAATTGATGGAGAGATATAGGGAGCAGAAGAAGGACTTGCACATGGTCTTTATTGACCTCGAGAAGGCATATGACAAAGTACCGAGAAATATCATGTGGTGGGCCTTGAAAAAGCACAAAGTCCCAACTAAGTACGTTACTCTCATCAAGGATATGTACAGGGATGTGGTGACGTGTGTTCGAACATGTGATGGCGACACCAGTGACTTTCCAATTAAAATAGGACTGCATCAGGGGTCAGCTTTGAGCCCTTATTTATTTGCTTTGGTGATGGATGAGGTCACAAGGGACATACAAGGTGATATCCCTTGGTGTATGCTCTTCGCTAATGATGTGGTGCTAGTTGACGACAGTAGGGCAGGGGTTAATAGGAAGTTAGAACTATGGAGGCACACGTTAGAGTCGAAAGGGTTCAGACTTAGTAGGACTAAGACCGAGTACATGAGGTGCGATTTCAGCGCGACTAGGCATGAGAAGGGAGACGTTAGCCTCGATGGTGGTGGCCAAGAAGGATACTTTTCGGTATTTAGGGTCGATGCTACAAAAGGATGGAGACATTGATGAAGATGTTAGACATAGAATTTCAGCCGGCTGGTTGAAATGGCGTCAAGCTTCTGGCGTCCTCTGTGACAAAAGGGTACCGCAGAAGCTGAAAGGTAAGTTCTATAGGACGGCGATTCGTCCGACGATGTTATACGGTGCTGAGTGTTGGCCTACAAAAAGGCGACATGTCCAGCAATTGAGTGTAGCAGAGATGTGTATGTTGCGTTGGTATTGTGGGCACACAAGGAGGGATAGAGTCCGGAATGACGATATTCGGGATAGGGTTGGGGTGGCACCAATTGAGGAGAAATTGATTCAACATCGGTTGAGATGGTTTGGACATGTCCAACGGAGGCCTCCTGAGGCGCCGGTGCGTAGTGGAGTTCTAAAGCGGGCCGATAATGTAAAGAGCGGTAGAGGTCGACCTAAACTAATTTGGGACGAGTCCGTTAAGAGAGATCTTAAGGAGTGAAATATCTCTAAGGATTTAGCTATGAATAGGAGCGTTTGGAGATTGGCAATCAACGTGCCTGAACCGTGACCTATTTTTGTCTTGTGCCCTTTATATCCCTTTTATGTGTCTTCCTGTTTCTCGTCTCTTTTGGATTTCATCTCTAGCCTACTCCAACTTGTTTGGGACAAAATGCTATGTTATTGTTGTTGTTGTTGTATCAATACATTCCCAGTCCAGTGTTTCAAAACAAGAAAGTCTAAGGAGGTATTTTTTAGTAAAAAACATTCTATGGCAGGTCAGGTAAAGACACATTTCAAGTTAACAGCTTTGCTAAAATAGTTGTCACTGAATAGAACCTTTGGCAGTAACAGTTTATGCTTCTTGCATTGTAGTGAACAAGTGAGCTTTTTTTTTTAGGACGTGCTGACCAGTGTAAATTACCAGCAATTTATAGCTTCCCATCTCTTCCTCGAGAATAGGTAACCGCAAAAAGTGATTGTCTGTGCAGTATGTGTATTAATCGATTCTGTGTTCACTCAATGAGCAAACAGTGATTGATCCAACCAAAATCTTGAGTCACACAGCAACCCAAAGGCAACTGATAGTTGACCCTCAATGTTTTCCAAAAAAAAATAATCTTGTAAGGTACGTGCAAATGTAGATGTATCACAGCTGACAAGCGTTAACCAGAAACATGCTAACACAAATCCAGTCATTGATTACCCAAATTTGAGGAAACACGACCCAATAGTTAATAGATGATGCTTCTTCAACGAGACCGAATTCTTCATTTGAGTCCTGACAAATCACCAATGTCTTACTGCTCCTTCTTGGGTTTTTTCTTCCTTGAAGCGAAGCTACTTGGCCCAACTGCTTCTATTGACATTCGCTTTGTCCTGCTACAATAGTTGAAAACCTTGCTTATTTATGTGACAGCAGGCATTATTCATTGAATCGAGCAAAAGGTATGAAGATACCTTGAAGCAAGTTCCCTTGATTCAGCATCATCCTTGTCAGCCATAGCATACTCATCACCACTAACAGTATCACCAGCACCATCATCATCTATGATACGAGACAAGGAAAATGCCATGGTTTAACAGCTGATCTCGTCATGATTGAAAAAGAGACTTACACAAATTCCAGAAGCATGGAGAGAACTACTGAACAGCATTAGGTAAATCTAATTACAACATGAACCTCACATCTGTACAGTTGGATAAAAATGGACTGTAAACTTCAGTATGCTAGGGGACATCCAATAAATATGTACCAAAAGTGCAAGCATAAAACAAAATTTCTTATGCATAACAAACATCTGGAGTGTGGATGATCTTCTTAGGGTTGTTTAATGTGTATATCATAGTTCAGCAACAAACAGCCTTTTTTAGACATGGAATATTTCGATGTTTTTTTTTTTACATGTTGGGGTTATTCTCAAGCTGGATTCAAGAAAATATTTTCCAAGGAACCCTTCACATTACCAACAAATTCCCAGTCCCAGTGTTTCATAAACAAGAAGTCTAAGAAAAGTGATTGATTTAACAACTAAAATATTGAGCAAATGTTACCTATGCAACAAACAGTTCTAGCAAATGTGGTATAAACTATTGATCATTACAAGCTTCAGGGATTGCCTATGCAGTTTAGTTTGACAAACTCAAGCATACCAGAACCACCTTCGTTCTTTGCTGAGTTGGGCTTTCCTGGTGATGACTCCCATCTGTCTTTCCCATCATCGTCATCCCAGCGACTTCCAACAGGAGGCACCCAGAAATCTGGATCATCTGAATCATCCATCTCGGGTTTAGGTTCTCTTGGCAAAGAAGGACTGGCAGCATTAGCTTTCTTCTTGTCCTTCTTTCTTGACTTGCTCTTCTTTGCCACTTCATTTGACTTCACAGGTTCTCCATCAGCCATCTCGCCAGAAGCCATCTGGTCTTCCAGTTTTTCTGTTACACAGTGATGGGCACGTTAAATGGGTTACATGCGTACCAATATTCTGGTGCAGGCTTTATGCAGCTGGTAGCATTGGTAGCATAATTCCAGCCAAGTTCTACTGGAATCTGCGTTTGATAATAATGAATTGTTCTCAGCAAGGTACAAACAATTTGTCTGACATTAACAGTTAACTTTTACCTAGCTTGTTAAGAAATCTCTTCCCATTGATGTGCTTCCATATGTGATCCTCCAACTTGTTAACCGTATCCCCTGTAATCTTGCATACCAGCTTCGATCTTGGACAAAAAGGCTCAGATTATATATAAATGACCCAAATCGCAATAGTAGTGCATGTTATGATTCAGGATGCACATCAACTTTTTGTCACTAATTTATCTCGGGGTAAGATGTGACATCACCACAGCATCATGCCAAAATACATTTTGATGCAGAACTCTAATCATTTTTAGTGCAGCGCACTGCACTAATGCATAGCCAGTTGAGCCCCTGGGCTGGCACTAGCACTAATGGATATCCAATTGAACCCCTCGGGGTCGCATCAGGGTAAGTGTTTGCGAACAAATTCACATGAGCTACGAGTAGGCACAGGCACCAATACAGAGCAGAATAGCAGCAGAAGGAGCAGAGGGGGTCAGTACGTACTTGTGCTCGGGGTGGGGCTTGAAGGCGTTGAGCGGAGGCTTCTTGCGCGCGACGGCGTGGTCAATGAGCGCGAGGCGGCAGGCGCGGGACCGCGCGTAGGCCTCCTTCTCCCGCTCCGGCAGCTCGTGCCCCGTCTCCGCGCACCGCCACCGCCCGCCGCCGGTGTCCTCCCAGGTTGGCTCCCCCAGAAGGAAGGTGCCCTCCTTCTCCCCGCCGCCCTCGCTGCCGTGGGCGGAGCCCTGGGGACTCGAGACGCCAGTCTCATCCGCCGCCGCCGCCGCGGCGGCGGCCGGGCCTTTGCTCTTCTTCGCCATCAGGTTGTTCGCAACTGGAGGCTGGAAAGGCCTTAGATTTGGGAGCGAGGGTTTTGGCCGTTTTGCGGGGTGTCAAGGGCCTGACACGATTACGATGAACACTCTCCATCCTGGCCGTCCATTGGAAACCTTCAAAAGTCGAGATTGGTTGAAAACTCGAAATAGTAAAAACAAAATGCTAGATTGCTCGTCACCGTTAAGTTGCAAAAATGGTACACGTCAACCCTCCGGTTGGCGATTTTAGAGGCCACATCTCCCCATACAACATTGCCAAAGCAATCTGCTCACGGATTAAGCAACATGCGAAACTCCAAAACTGAAGTAACATTTCACATCCATACGAAAGAAACCATACATGTCAACTACAGGAAAATTTCAGCAATTTTGCCATCTAACCTAGTTGGTACAACAGGGCAAAGATGTTACAAAGGGTTGTTGTGATCCCGGTCCCAAAATTCTGAGAAATCGAAAGCTCAATCAGCACCTTTACAGACACGCCCTCATACACGCAGGAAGCTATCTACCAGCAACAGTCAGGGTGATGCACACATCAGAGGAGGGCTACTCGACTACAGCCAGCTTCCTCATGGGGTGGGCTAGTTCAGGAACAGCTTTGTGAGTAGTTCATCTCTCGGTAGTGAGACTCCAGCACGGAATGCATGCTCAAGGACCTTTAGCCATTCATTCATAAGGGATCCCTTCATTTGCTGTATAGTGGTGTACTCTTGATCCATGACTGACTCTAGCTCCTCAAAGTGTTTTATCTTGTATTGCATCTTTCTTAACTGGTAAACATAGACAGACAGACCAAAAAAACATCAGTGATCAAACAAAGTCCATATTTTAGTTTTCGAAATGATATGTTTAAAGGTGTGTTTGGTTTGTGGAATGGAATGAGCTGATTCTCCTCCACAAAAACCCTCACAACCTAACAATTAGTGCAACCATGAAGAATGACGTGATTCCAGTATTCCACCAAAATTCATGGAATAAAGGCCTGGTTTAGTTCCCAATTCTGGGAGCACAAAGTTGGATGTTTTGGCACTGTAGCGCACTGTAGCATTTTCGTTTGTATTTGGTAAAAATTATCCAAACTTTGACTAGTTAGGCTCAAAATGTTCGTCTCGCAAAGTACAACAAAAATGTGTAATTAGTTTTTAATTTCATCTACATTTAGTACTTCATGCATGTGCCGACATTTCGATGTGATGGGGAATCTTCTTTTTGCATAGTGGAATTTGGGGGAGAAGTTGGGAACTAAACAAGGCCAAACTCATGATGCACCACCTGTTCCTCAAACCAAGCACCCTCAAAGTTTGTTCCACTCCAAATAAAAAAGATGACAATGTACTAGTCGGTCACTAAGACTACATATAACAGCTGTTAATAACTTCTGTTATAAGGACAAGGTAACTGGGTGGGAGCGGAATGTGAAATCTTGAGTGAACACAGTGCCGAACCAACTTTAGCTCATTATTAGTGACACCCTAGAGCTATACACTGTTGATATCCTACTTTAAACTTATCACGTCCATTAGCCAGTGATTAAGAAGTTATGAAGCCAAAATTGTTTGTGGAATTCTGATGAATTTTGCTCAAAATATATTGTTTCACACATGCGGTTAACATAAGTAAAATCTAAAAATCCAGAATACTGTCATGGCAGAAGTTTAGGCAGGAAAGGACTAAAGTTTCACCTGAGTTTCAATCACAGATGCCATTAGGAGCTCCATTTCTCGCTCCTCCTGATCTGCAAGCATTTTAGCACGGGCAGCAGCTACACCAACAGCAGTAGCAACAGCTGCCCTCAATTGATATGCATTAGCAATGAACTTCTTTTCCTGCTTATCTGAATCATGAATGGAAGACAACAGATTTTAGATGAGCAAAGTAGAAAAGATGAGGTGGATACTTTAATTTATATTAGCTTGAAATGTGAGAAAATAAATTTGACCTACCAGAACCAGGCTGGCCATGCATTTTGACATCCTTATCGCCTATTTTCCGGTCGCTGTAAGCATGCCATGCAAAACAAAAATTAGAAGATCGCACCACCTCTGGCCAAAAAATGAACATATGAACAATACAAACTCATTCTTACATCTGTTGGATATGATTAGAAGCGAAGGCCTTAGTCTTATATTCTCGCTCGCTGAGGCGAAAAGCTTTCATTGCTTGTGGGTTTTCATTGCTGAACACTTTAATTGCAGCATCAGCAGCTGCAGCAACAACATCTGGGCTAGCTGTTGTGGTCAGGAGCGCTAACTGAGATAGCATAAACAAATGTTAGTATCCTTCTCATTTAAAACTTATAAGCATCCTTACACTAGCACGTGAATTTCATGACATTTTGTCGTAGATCTAGTCACCTGCTCCATTAATGAAGTGGTAGCATCCATTGAAGAAAATAACCGTCTGCGTTTTGAAGGATATTCTTCAACTGATTTATCAGCACTGTCTTCATTTCCATCAATCTGCATGCCATCAGCCATTTCAGTTGTGTGGCTTGAAGACTCCTTCATAATGTGCTGGTTTGTTTTTCCATCAGTTGCCTGGTTTATGTGGAGCCTGCTAACGGATTTACCATTTATTGTGCCCAGCATATGTTCGCCAAAAGGTAACTGAATAAGCCTTGCTATGCATTCTGATTTATTCTTTGTACGGACATGCTGGGCGATAAGATCCCAGTCATCTCCATGTTTTAGGACTCCTTCCAAAAGGAGTAATGTCTCCGCGTCTGTCCATGCACTGGAAGCATGATTTTCCATACTGTCCTTTTTGTCACCAGGACATTTATTCGCTTCTTCCTTGTTATTATCATTATTGCTTTTGGAACATTTTGAACATACTTTAAAACCATCCTGAAAGTGAATGTGGGAAATGTTAATGAATACAGAGCAAATATTTCCCAATTTTCATCACTGCTTGATGTACCCATAAGAATAAAATGTAACACTCAGTCAATGCATAGCTGATATGACAGCTTAGTGAGAAGAGCCACTTTGCAATACGACAAATATCCACTAGAGCTGAGTGAGCAGATTGTGTGTGCATTTTATCATCTACCAACCTCACGTTGTCAGCTAGTCCACAGAAAATATTATTTTATCTTCCATGGCAACTATTATTTACAAAATATACTAACGAATAAATTATCCAATGTTAGCAAATCAAAATTGTAGGTTTAAAATATTCCGATCTTGGAACCTAGGGACTAGACAGTTACATAGCATCCCTAAGCCTAATAATATACAGTAGCACCACAGTTATCATTTGCCCCCTCTTTCATTTTCTTGGAGTGTACGCTATGTTACCTGTTTTAACAAAAATGGATACATCAGTTCAAAACAACCTTCACAAGTTTGCAGTGTTTCTCAAGCATGTTTGAAACGTCCATGAACCTATACCTGAGACAGTGAGTTGCTTTGATCTGAGCTGTAGCTTTTGGCACTGCATATTCCACATTCTACCAAAATCTACTAAAAAAACAACAATCATGGAAAAAAAATCCTCAGACAGGTTTTGGAGCTTTAATGGTACCTGAAGCGTCTCAACTTTCGCACCATTGCACTCCTCACCGCAAAAACCACATATAGGCGCCTTCCCAGGTGCCCATTCCCCAAACACATCACTGTAGGAGGTCAGCGGCGGCAACCGGAATCCGTTCTCCTTCTCCCCGCCCGGTGCTCCACGCTTCTCCTCGGCAAAGTAGGACGCTGTTGGCCGCGGCATCACCTGCAGACCCACGGGCGCCTCCACGACGACCCCCACCTCCTGCTTCCGCGACGCGGGGCCCGAGGACGAGGAGGAGGCCGAGAAGTTGATGAGGCCGGAGGAGTCGAGGAAGGCGAAGAGCTTCCGGAGGAGCGTGACGTCCCCAACAAGCGCCCTGCGGACCTCGGTGAAAGTGAGGCGGCGCGCCGGGTCCTCCCGGTACTTGGCGATGATGAAGTCGCGGTACTCGCGGTAGATCCGCGGGTTCCGCGTCGCCGTCCCGAACCCAGCGCCGCCTGCCCCGCCGAAGAACTCCGGCAGCGCCCGCCGCTCCGTCTCGTGGATCCCGTCCCACCGGAACCAACCTGTGGGGTGGCGGAAGCCGACACGGAATTCGGTCAGGCGGCCGGCTCAGCGGGGGGTCACCCCCGTAACCCTAGGAGGAGCACGAAGAAGGGCGCGTCGAGAGAGAGAGAATTCTTACCGGATGATGCCGGGATGGTGTAGAGCTCGCGCGGCGACGGAGGCGGCCCGTCGCCGGAGGTGGCGGCCGCGCCGGCCGCCGGCGGCGACATGGCGAGAGGGCGGGAAGATGGGGGAACAGACGGGGAGAGGCAGACGAAAGATCTGGGCCGTCGGATCTCGGATTGACGGGGTTTAAGGCGTGGTTTGGCTTCGGGCTCGGGCGGTCGGAACTCGGAAAGAGCAATGACCGGCAGGAGCCGCAAGACGTGCGGTGGGCGGTGGCGGCATGGTCTGCGCAAGGACGACGAGGATTTCTATGTCTTCGTAGGCCACGTGTGTAAGTTGGTCCCGTGGTGGGCCTTAACTGACCTGGCTTCAATTAAGTTGGGCCTCCACTCAAAAAAATTAAGTTGGGCCAGAATGGAAAATTTCGCATGGTCAGGCCTTGTTACGATGTTCTCGGATTTACATGGATTGAGCGGGAATTTAGTTAAAATTTCACTTCAATCCACTTTAACACATGTGGATTGATGTGAATCAGACTACATCCAAACAAGATTAGTTGCCTAGTTGCCTTTCTCTAATCCGAATGAAACCTTTTAAAATATAAATAAATTAGCACAATTAAAATTTACTATGCACAAATAATCGGCCATGAGTGAATCTGGCATGCTGGACTTGTGAAAAAAGAAACTCTGGCGCGACCAAAAGTCTCAATCCCTTCCAAGCCAACGTAGCCAAATTGGAAAATCAGTACACCTTGAGAGGCATTGTGGATGGATAAGAGGACACTAGGACAGCATCGCGGTGAATAGATAAGGGTGGAGAAGTAGTGTCGGTTGGCTGGTGAGCTAGGCCAAAGCTTTCTTCCTTCCTCTCCTCTTTTTTTCCTTTTCACTCTCCTTGTTGCTATTTTGCTGCTTCACATGTTGTTATGGCGTTGCCTCATCTCATTTATGAACGCCTAGACATTCTGAGTAAAGGATATGGGTCGCCACACTTCGTCTTACCACACCTTAAAAACTAACCATGGCCATCATCTCTAGGTCATTGTAGACGTATTGCTATCAAATTGTAGATCCCCGCCATACGTAGGAGCAATCGGATTAATGAGACAAATAATGGAGCATGTAATATGGAGGTCGATCTGTCATGGGCAAGGATGGAGCTTCCCTCTGTTATATATTATATACTCCTGTTGTAGAGAAAATGACTCTTATAGGCTATAAGCCTATAATTATGATTTAGTGGTTGGGTGATAAATCAAGAGATAATTCCCTGTGAGCCACCAGAAAAGATGCAACTTCCTTGTCAGCCACCGGAAAAATTCATCTTCCTTCTCAACCATCGCTTTAATTTTTCTCACCCCTACGTACCACTGCCGTCAACTTCAGGGGCATCAGCAGCTAACAGAAGCGCGGAATGTCTCTTTTGCCCCTCTTACTGGTGGGCCCCACGCGTCAACATTCTTCTTCCTCAATCGCTGTTCAGCTTCCACCGCAGCCGTAGCGCCCTTCAATCCGGCACAGGATGACGAGCTCCTCGCGCTCGATGCCCTCCAGTCCCACGTCGTTGACCGCCTCCAGGCGCTCGCGGCGCACGCCGCCCGGGCTCCTCGCTCCTCGACGCCGCCTTCCACGGCGTGCTGGCGCTCGGTCCTGTCGCTGCCGCGCTGGCCAGGCCCCCCGCCGATCGCCTTACCACCGAGCCCGAGCTCCCTCACGCTCGCCTCGCACAGGGGTGCGCACCGCATGGCGCTTGCTGCCGCGTCCTGCCTCCTCGCTGCTGCGAGAGCGCCTCCTTGCCCTGCCAGAGACACTCGCCCCTCCTTCTCATGGGACGCGCAGTGGGCGGTGCTGGGTGGATGTCGTGCGGGCGTCGTCCTCCATCGCGGACGGGAGCCGGTGTACACGATGGGGCGCGTCGACGCGTGGGAGTGGGACGACATCTCCACGACGCCGGCGATGCGGCCCTCTCGTGCGCCTGCTCGGCCCTCTCGTGCGCCATGTCGGTGGGGTGCGGCAAGTACCTCGTGGAGCCATGGGAACGTTCGCGTGCTGGTGAAAGCCCAAGTTTGGTTTTGGTAATTAATGACACCAAGTTGCTAATGCCATGTGTTAAGTGTTTTGAGTTAGGCATAAGCAACATATGTGATGAAGGTGTACGTGGCAAGGAGTGGTGGCCACAAGATCACAAAGAAATGGTGCATGGACATGAAATGACGATCATGGTGGAGATGCACATAATATGATGGATATGATGATCAAGTGGAAGAGAAGGATCTAAGAACACAAGGCAAAGGTATAATCATAGGGTTTTCCTTTTGCCGGTCTAAGATGAGTAGAGAAGTGATTGACCGGGTTTATGATACATAGCCGACTATCAAGAGGGGCAATCACGGTTAGCTCGGGAATCAAGTGCCACTAGATCAAATGTCTTGAGCATATGCATTAGGATCTAGTAAAGAGCTAACATAACGCCTTGAAAACATTTGTGAAATGCTAACACACATGCACATGGTGGTGTACACATGGTGGTGTTAGCACATTTGCGAAGGCAATGGAGTTTAAGCGGTAGAGAGGGGTTATGGTTCCTCTCTCCCTCCTGCCGAGCTTGCGAGGCGGGATTCAGCGCTTTTTGGGGGAAGTGAAACGCCTATTTTCCACTGCGCCAGAAGTCGGAAAAGAAACGGAGGCGAACTGTGGTCACTGTGGTGACCGGACGCTGCACCGGACGCGGTCGCGGTTTGACCGGACGCGTCCGGTCAGTTCTCGCAGTGGTCAGTTCAACGCAGTGCGCTTAGGGTTTGTGACCGGACGCTGGTCTGGTGAAAGGTCTTGATGGCTAGAGGGGGGGTGAATAGCCTTTTAAATTTTTCTACAAAGACAAGCTAAACAAGTTTATCAATACAACAAATGCATATGATTATGAAATGCATAGAGAGGACCCCCAAACCCTCTCTACCGCTCAAACTTCAACGCCTTCGCAAACGTGCTAACACCACCAAGTGATCTCATCATATGTAAGTGTATTAGCATTTTCACAATCATTTTTCGAGGCGTTATTAGTTCTATCCAAATGCATATGATTATGAAATGCACATCTAGAGGCACTTAGGAGTCCAATAGCCGTGTCATTCCCCTCTTTATAGTACGGCTATCTATCCTATAATGTAACCACACCCACTAGGTGTCTTGGTTACTAAAACACAACCCTTAAGCATATACCTTTGCCTTGATTACGTAGGGTTGCATCCAAATCCAAGTGTGGCCATCATGATCACCATGTCCAACTTGCCACCAACCTTGGAATGTACTAATCCTCATATGCTACATACAACTTAGGCATAGGATTAGTACTTAGGCATTGTCACTAATTACCAACACCAAACATAGGACTTTCAATCTCCCCCTTGTTGGTAATTGGTGACAAACCTTTCACAAAGATATTATGATAAAATTTTGATTGAACCCATGTCACATTGTCCAAGTATATTACCATGTGTAAGAATTATGGACATGTGATCATGAATTCAAATTGATAGCAATGGCTCCCCCTACATGTATGCTATATGTTTGGATTTTGGAAGCATACATGTTAGATAGGAAAGATTAGGAGCATTGACTATCAATAGGTGCTAAGTGTTTTAGATTATAGACCTTTGAAGCGTGATACCATCGGAGTAGCGATAAACACCATCTTAGCACCTTGTGTAGTTAGATACCACTTGGAAAAGCATAAACAAAACTAGAAATCTCGTGAGATCAATATTATAAGCAAGGCTCTAGTACCACTTTGGAAAACATGAAGTAAGAGAAATCTAACTACTTCCTATTCATGCTAGTACTTCAATACACCATTCAATTGTATACTAGCAAAACACCACACAAGCAATGTATTGGAGAAAAAGAAATGCATAACTATGCATCATACATATGAAGTGCACATGGAAATGCAACATTCATGTTTAAGAGCTTGCTCCCCCTACTTGTGTGCTCGAAATTTTAGTTGATCCCCTTCTTTTATCAATTCTCCCCTTTAGGTTTTCTCTTTGTGAACAACATTTTTCTCCCCCTTTGTGCTTCTCCCCCCTTTGAGTTCTATCTTTGTGAACAACATTTTCTCCCCCTTTGGCACCAATAACCACAAGAGACCAATTTTAAATAGATTATCATGTTGAAATATGGGGTGAAGATCAAGTTTGTGATTCAACCTAGATTGCTTGCATAAATAAAATGCTTCGATTTGATCCAAGGGCAAGCTTCTTCACACCTCACTAGAAGGGTTATCATGCACCATGTTGAAGCAAATATTTAGACAAGTTTTCTAGATTAAACACTTAGGATCACAAGCGCTCAAACAAGTTATATGCTACCACTAGATCATACAAGACATGGAAACAATAGTGGCACCATATAAACTTCAAATTCATTTGATTTTCATGAATGAGCCTAGAACATGTAAATTATGACTAGATGCACTAAACAAGTCCTTAGCATAGAATGTATGACATGTCAACCAATTGTACCTTGAGGCTCGAAGGAGAGGCATGTCATATATGGGGTGCATCAACTCATGTTGGAGAAGTCAAGTATGTTCAACTCATTCTTTAGCTTGTGAAATCTCTTCTCATCAAGTGGCTTGGTGAATAGATCGGCTAATTGATCTTCGGTGCCCACGCTCTCAATAGCAATGTCACCCTTTTGTTGATGATCTCTAATGAAATGATGACGAACATCAATATGCTTTGTTCTTTGATGTTGAACCGGATTGTTGGTTAGCTTCACGGCACTTTCATTATCACATAGCAATGGCACATTCTTGAAATTAATTCCAAAATCCTTCAATGTTGCCTTCATCCACAAGATTTGTGCACAACAACTACCCGCGGCGATGTATTCGGCTTCGGTGGTAGATAGTGCAATACTATTTTGCTTCTTGGATGACCATGAGACAAGTGACCTACCCAATAGTTGACAAGTCCCAGAAGTGCTCTTTCTCTCCACTTTGTCACCGGCATAGTCGGAATCCGAATATCCAACTAGCTCAAAGCTTGCACCTTTGGGATACCATAATCCAACATCTTATGTATGCTTCAAATACCTCAATATTCTCTTTGTTGCCTTCAAATGACTTTCTCTTGGTGGGGCTTGAAATCTTGCACACATGCATACACTAAACATTACATCAGGCCTTGATGCCGTCACATAGAGTAGGCTACCAATCATTGATCTATATAGCTTTTGATCCACCATGTTGCCACTCTTGTCACTATCCAAGCTTCCACTAGTGCCCATTGAGGTTGTAATGCCCTTTGCATCTTTCATGCCAAACTTCTTGAGCATATCTTTGATGTACTTGGTTTGGCTCACAAATGTTCCTTCCTTCATTTGTTTGATTTGAAGTCCAAGAAAGAAGCTAAGTTCACCGATCATTGACATTTCAAATTCCTTTGCCATCATTTTCCCAAACTCATCACAATAATCTTGATTGGTTGAACCGAAGATGATATCATCAACATATATTTGTAATACAAACAAGTCTTTCCCAACCTTCTTGGTGAAGAGGGTAGTATCCACTTTGCCCAAGACAAATTCTTTAGATAGCAAGAAGTCCCTCAATCTTTCATACCATGCTCTAGGTGCTTGCTTCAATCCATACAAAGCTTTTCTCAACTTGTAGACATGGTTGGGTTTCTTGTCATCTTCAAAACCGGGAGGTGGCTCCACATACACCTCCTCTTGAATGTACCCATTTAGAAATGCACTCTTCACATCCATTTGATATAGCTTGATATTATGAGAACAAGCATAGGTAAGTAAGATCCTAATTGCTTCCAATCTTGCAACCGGGGCATAAGTTTCACCAAAGTCAAGACCCTCTATTTGTGTGTAACCTTGAGCCACTAGTCTTGCCTTGTTTCTTACTACTATTCCATCTTGATCTTGCTTGTTGCGAAAGACCCATCTTGTTCCAATGACATTATGATCCTTAGGCCTCTCAACTAGTTCCCATACTTCATTTCTCTTGAAGTTGTTGAGCTCTTCATGCATTTCATTTACCCAATCCGGATCTCTCAATGCTTTATCAATGTCCTTGGGTTCTTCCATTGACACAAAAGAAGAGTGAGCACAAAATGATGCCAATCTTGATCTAGTTTGAACTCCCCTTTGTATGTCACCAATGATGGAATCTAATGGATGGTCTTTTGCAATGTTAGTTGGTTGAAGCACTTGGACTTGATTGCTTGGATGTTGATGTTGATCATGAGTTGGAGATGATGAACTAGCCACTTGTTGATCTTGTTGCACTTGAGATGATGTACTAGCTTGATTTTGCATTAGAGAACCACTAGCTTGTGTGATTGGACTTTGGAGCATTTGATCTTTGTTGTCATCCACATCAATCACTTGCTTTGGCCTAATATCACCAATATCCATTTCTTTCATAGCATTGGTCAATTGAGTTCCTCTCACATCATCCAAGTTATTTTCCTCATCTTGAGAGCCATTTGTTTCATCAAACTCAACATCATGAACTTCCTCAAGTAAACCACTAGCCAAATTCCAAACTCTATAAGCTTTGCTAGTAGTGGAGTAACCAAGTAAGAATCCTTCATCACATTTCTTCTCAAACTTGCTCAATCTAGTTCCCTTCTTCAAGATGTAGCATTTGCAACCAAATACCCGAAAGTATGCAATGTTGGGCTTTCTTCCATTTAAGATCTCATATGGTGTCTTTTCTAGGAACTTGTGGCAATAGAGGCGGTTGCCATAGAAGCAAGCCGTGTTGATTGCTTCGGCCCAAAATGAATGACTCACACTATACTCATTCAACATTGATCTTGCAATATCAATCAAAGTTCTATTCTTCCTCTCAACTAGGCCATTAGATTGAGGTGTATACTTGGCCGAGAATTGATGTTTGATTCCAAGCTCATCACATAGCTCATCAACTCTTGTGTTTCTAAACTCACTTCTATTGTCACTTCTAACTTTCTTGATTGTGGTCTCAAATTCATTTTGCACTCTCTTGATGAACTTCTTGAATATGTCAAATACATCACTCTTGTTCACAAGAAAGAATACCCATGTGTATCTAGTGAAATCATCCACAATCACAAAGCCATACTTGTTGCCACCAATGCTTGTGTATGTAGTTGGCCCAAATAGATCCATGTGCAACAACTCAAATGCCTTGGAAGTACTCATAATGCTCTTTAATGGATGAGTGTTGCCCACTTGCTTTCCGGCTTGACATGCACTACATAGCTTATCTTTCTCAAATATGACATCCTTCAAGCCTCTAACTAAGTCATGCTTCACTAACTTGTTCAATTGCTTCATGCCAACATGACC
The DNA here is from genome assembly GCA_038087645.1 of Saccharum hybrid cultivar R570. Classification (NCBI taxonomy): domain Eukaryota; kingdom Viridiplantae; phylum Streptophyta; class Magnoliopsida; order Poales; family Poaceae; genus Saccharum; species Saccharum hybrid cultivar. The sequence continues at coordinate 18,711,040 of JAQSUU010000534.1, read as the reverse complement.
AAGTCTTCTATGCCATAACCAACCCATACTTGATTTGGTGAGCAAGCATGTTGAGAGTTGAGTGTCACTAGCATCGAAATCAACCAAGTATAGATTCTCATATCTAAAACCCTTGAAGATCAAATTGGAGCCATCAACACTAACTATCTCCACATCATCAACACCAAATATACACTTGAAACCTAGATCACACAATTGAGCAACCGACAACAAATTGAAATTGAGCTTTTCAACTAGTAGCACATTGGAAATGCTATGATCATTTGAGATTGCAATCCTTCCAAGAGCCTTTACATCACCCTTGCTATTGTCACCAAATGTGATACTATCAATGCCACTATCATTTGATTTGAGAAAGTTGAACATTCTTGAATCACCAGTCATATGTTGAGAGCACCCACTATCAAGCACCCAATGCCTTCCTCCGGCCTTGTAATTTATCTACAAAACAAATTAATGTTTCTTAGGTACCCATACTTGTTTGGGTCCTTGGAGGTTAGTAACTAAGCTCTTTGGTACCCAAATGGCCTTCTTCTTGGACCCACAATTGGTGTACCAACAAACTTAGCGCACACACCCTTCTCACCCTTGGTAAGAACATAACAAGAATCAAAAGGAATGTAATCCATTTTAGCATGAAACTTATTGTTGTTCTTGTTCATTTTATTACAATTAATCTCTAGATGTCCAACTTGCTTGCATCTATTGCAATAACGACCATTGCTCTTCACAAAGCGAGGCTTTGGAGTAGCAAAGGCCGCCTTGCCCTTCTTGGGAGTATAGCCCAAACCCTCTTTGTTAAGAGAGAACCTTTGGCTACCCAAGCATTTTAGCAAGCAGGCATCCCCACCATAAGCATTGCCTAATGCGCGGGTGAGATCATCCACCTCTCTCTTGAGAGTCTCATTCTCAACCACAAGTGATGAATCACTAGTAGTAGAGATAGAGTTGGTTGTGGTGGATGATGATGAGCTACATGAAGCATTAGTAGGACCAACAAATAAAGAATCATCAATAATATCACATGTTAGTCCAATATCACAAGTGACAATCACTTGCTCTTCATTAGCTTCCTTCATGAACTTCTCCAACTTGAGGTCCTTTTCCTTGATGAGCTCAAGTAGAGTGGAGTGGGCTTCCTTAAGCCTAGTGTGAGCAACTTCAAGATCCTCGTGGTCTTCCTTTAGACACTCACGAGAGGCCTCTAGCTCATCAAAGGATTTCCTAAGAGCTTTGAGCTCTTGTTCAATTCCTTTGCACTCCTTACTCTTTTTAAGAGCAACAAGCTCCTCCATCAAGGCATCATTTTTATTGCTCTTGGCAATGAGCTCTTGTTCCAAGATTTTGTATTTCTTAGTTGTCCTCTTGTAGCCCTTGCTCATTTGATCTATTATGCCCAATAGATCATCCTTGGAGTAGTCCTCATCCTCCTCATCATCACTCCTACAACCATCACTAGCACAAGAATCATCATATTTTACCTTGGTAGGCTTGGCCATAAAGCATGTCGATGTAGTGTCGAAGATGGATGACTTGTTGGAGAGGGCGATGCTTGCAATGGCTCGCCGAGTGGTCCTCTCATCATCACTAGAGCTATCATCATCACTATCGGAGTTATCACTATCCCAAGTGACCATATAGCCACCACCTTTCTTCTTCTTGTTGATAGTGAAGCTCTTCTTCTCTTTCTTCTCCTTCTTGTCCTTCTTGTTCTTTTTTAACTTCAACTCCCCATCATGATATCTTTTGTCTTCATATGGGCACTTTGCCACTACATGATCGGGGCTATTGCAATTGTAGCAAAGCACCTCCTTTGCCTTCATAAAGTCTCTTCTCTTCCTTGCCACATATCCTTTCTTCTTCATAAACCTCCCCATCTTGTGCACTAGGAGGGCCATGGTCTCATCATCGAAAGGATCATCATCATCGCTCTCCACCTTGCTCTTGCCCTTAGAAGATGAAGCCTTGAATGCAATGGGCTTCTCTTGCTTGACCTTGGTCTCCTTCTTCTCTTCTACCTCATCTTCATCATCATTGTATTGGGCATCGGTCATTATATCTTCAAGCACATCGGTTGGTTTGACCTTGTCTAATCCCTCTCTAAAGATCATTCTTCTCAAGGTGGCAAACTTCTTGGGTAAGCACATCAAGAACTTGTGTGAGAAGTCCTTGTCCTCAACCTTCTCTCCAAGCCCCTTGAGATCATTGACAATGACTTGGAGCCTATAGAACATCTCCGGGATGGATTCATCATCCTTCATCTTGAAAGTGGAGAACTTGTCCTTGAGCATATATAGTTTGGCACTTTTTACCATTGAAGTGCCTTCATATGTTTCTTCAAGCCTTATCCAAAACTCATTTGTCTTTTCAAGATCTTTGATTTGCTCAAATACTTTGTCATCAATGGCATGGTAGATTGTGTCAAGTGCCGCCGTGTTGCATTGTTTGTTGATGCGGTCATTTGGAGTGAGATTTTCTTCATCAAGAATGATGTATCCTTCTTTAGTCACATCCCAAACCTTCTCATGTATATTGCCTAGATATTGCTTCATCTTTCTTTTCCAATGATCAAAGGAAGAGACACCATCAAAGAATGGAGGCTTGCCATTAACATGATTGAACATAACTTGAGCCATCTTGCACCGAGGTTGTTAAGCCTTGCAAACGGTGACCATGGCTCTGATACCACTTGAAAGGTCTTGATGGCTAGAGGGGGGGTGAATAGCCTTTTAAATTTTTCTACAAAGACAAGCTAAACAAGTTTATCAATACAACAAATAGCGAGATGCGAGTTTTGCTTAGCCTACGGGGTGTTTGCAAGCCACCTATCCAATTCACAATTCTAGTATATTTGCACTCAACCGCACAAGTCAAACCGAGAAGGAAACTACAACAACAACTAGCAAGCTACACAAAAGAGCTACTCTAGCAAGGCTAACTAGCTAGCAAAGGTAACTAAGAAAAATAATACAAGTGAGGGTTAGGAGGGTATCACCGAGGGGCGAAGTATTGAGCCAACCAATATGATCAATAATGAATACCAAGACAACCAAACACCGGGATCAATCAATCACAATATGAAAGTGATGACACGAAGATTTATCCCGAGGTTCACGTGCTTGCCGGCACGCTAGTCCCCGTTGTGTCCCTCTTCACCACGTGGTTCGGTGGCTAATCGGTCTCACACCGAGCCTCTCAAAAGGCACCACAAGAACCTACCAAATGGCAAAAGGTTGCAATGACACGAGCAATTTACTAATGTTGCATTTGGCGCTTCGCCGAGGTAGGCACAAACCTCTCACAAACACCGGAGGTGGCCAAGAACAATCACCAACTCTTGCCAATGCCTCCAAGCTGCTCCAAGCCGTCTAGGTGGCGGCAACCACCAAGAGAAACAAGAATCCCGCAGCAAATCAACCACCAAGTGCCAACTAGATGCAATCTCACAATGCAAATGCACTTGGATCACTCAATCTCACTTCGAATATGCAAAGAAGCAAGAGAGATGAGTGGGAGGGGAGTTGCTTAGCTCAAAGTGCTCACAAGTATGTCAAAATGTCCAAGAGGTGGAGCCTTGAGCCGGCCAACGAGTATTTATAGACGTACCCCTTCGAATATAGCCGTTACTCACTTGAAACAGCCGAAGTCGTGCTGACCGGACGCGCTGGTCCAACTGACCGGACGCGCCGATCACGCCGCGTAACTCGACCGGACACGCCGATCCCAACCGACCGGACGCGCCGATCGCACAACGGCTACTTTCGCGAAGCACCGACCGGACGCGCTGGTCGCAACGACCGGACGCACCGATGCGCACAGCACCCGCGCCCGTGAAGCAACGACCGGACGCACCAGTGCCAGCGTCCGGTTGGAGTCCAGTAAGCTCCCTCGATGACCGGACGCGTCTGATCATGTGTGATCAGACGCGCACCGCGTCCGATCGACCTTGCGAACAGTAGTTCCCTCAGGGCGCCTGACCGGACGCGCCGGTCCCGCGAGTGACCGGACGCGCCGGTTGCAAACCCTAGCCCGCGCGCCTGACTGCTGCGCTGTACTGACCGGACGCGTCCGGTCACACTGTGACCGCGTCCGATGCAGCGTCCGGTCACCTCTGTGACCTCCGTTTCTTTTCCGACTTCCGGCGTAGTGGAAAATAGTCGTTTCAACTCCTCGAAAACGCCTGAATCCCACCTCGCAAGCTCGGCGGGAGGGAGAGAGGACCCCCAAACCCTCTTTACCGCTCAAGTGACCGGTCACGGCAACGGTAACTTCTGACACGCACTGTTCACGCTTGTCCTGTAGTGACCGGACGCGTCCGGTCACCCTGACCGGAGCATCCGGTCAGCACGATTTGAATTGCGTCGTCCGGTAACGGCTAGCTGCGTACCCCTTCGCTATAAATAGACGTTGGCCGGGGTTTGAGGGCAACTCTTGCACATTTTGAGACCTAGAGACATCCTTTGAGCTAGAGAACAACCTCTCCACTCATCTCTTTGCTTAATTGCACATCTTGAGTGAGATTGAGTGAGATTCAAGTGCATTGCTTGAGAGTTGCATTCTAGAGGCACTTGATCTTCGAGTTGCTGCGGATTTCTTGTTACTCTTCCGTGTTTCCCGACACGGTAGACGGTTTGGAGCAGCGGAGGTGATCGAGCTCGCAATTGGAGATTGTTGGAGCCCTCACCAAGTGTTGTAAGAGGTTCTTGATCCTTCCCCGCGGGAGTTCGCAAATTAGATACTCTAGTGGAGCTCGTGGCTTAGAGGATCCCCATCTTGTGTGCGGTTGTGCGGCGCCCGCCGTGGGCTCGACTCTTGATAGTCGATTAGCTCGCGAACCGACAAGTGGGTGCATCGCCACAACGAGGAGTAGCTTGCCGGGAAGCAAGTGAACCTCGGTAAAAATCTTGTGTCATCTCTTTGCCGAGTTTTTCTCTTGTGGTTGATCATTGTGATTGATTCTTCAAATGCATTACTTCTCTACATCATTGGTATAAGAATCAAGTTACTTGCTCTTTACTTTCTTGTACTAGTCCTAGTGTAGTTTGCTTAGTGTAGCCTTTATCACATAGGAGTAAGTAGCTTAGTGACTCAGTCTTGTTGGTGTGTATTAGAGATCATAGCCTTGTTTCATTAGAATTGTATAGGTGGCTTGCATAGTGTAGTTGAGCTAGTGCTAGATTTAGCTTAGCCATCTTTTATACTAACGTGTTTGTTTAGTGAAGCTTGTAAAATTCTAAATAGGCTATTCACCCCCCTCTAGCCTTTTGGACCTTACAGCTGGGCACTGCATGCTCCGCCGGTGGCGAGGTGACCGGCGTCACGCTCCACGGCCTCAACCTCTAACGCGGCCTCTCCACCGCCGTTCTGCGCGCTCCCGCGCCTTGCCGTCCTCAACGTCTCCAAGAACACGCTCAGGGGCCCGTCCCCGCCGACCTCGCAACTTGTGCCACGTTCGAGGTCCTCGACCTGACCACTAATGCCGTGCCCCACCCTAACCCCGTGGGCGCCTCGCCTCAGCACCAGAAGGATGACGCGCGGGGGCCGTGGCCACGAGCACAAGGAGGAAGCGGATGCGGCCGTTTGCCTAGACAGGGACTCCGAGTCCGAGGACGGTGAAGCGTGCGGCGCAGGCGCGTGTCGCCGTCTTCCTCATGATTACAGAGGGCACCAGAGAGAAGTAGCGGTAGAATGGCCATTAATTGAAAAAACTGACACCCATGCCGGACGGTGCTATAACGGTGATGACGGCAGTGGCTCCTAGGGAACGAAATTTGGGAACTGATGGTTGACAGGGGAGATGAATTTTTCTGGTGTCATACAAGGAAGTAGCATCTTTTATAATGGCTTACAAGGAATTCTCTCATAAATCAATGACCGGTACTAACATGGTTGTTAACTATACGTCTTAGTTTATCCTGACTCCTGAGAACACAACACGAGAATCAACCCAAGCCAATATTAATTTTGGTGAATTTGATGAAGTCGCAATAAATATGTTCTCACCGGAAAAAACACGAGCACCAAATAATGCATATCATCTTAAGGTACGATGTAGAAATCTCAGGTGGAGGGCTAGTTGAGGATTCAAGTTTGCGGTGTCCACGACGGAGGAACGGAGGGACGCGGTCAGGGGGAGAGCGGTGTCGGGCGATTGGAGGGTCTCGCATCTTGTTTGGCAATGAAGGGCGGCGGTTTGGTGAGACCGTGTGCCAGTGCGACCACAAAGTTGGTGAGGAGGCCGGCGTGGGAGACGCCCATGAAGTTGGCGAGGAGGCTGACGTGGGAGATAGTGGCCAGCAGATTTGTATTGCCAAGGTGACCTGCGTGGTGTAGCGGTAGGCAGTCCTGCTCAACGGCGGCTATTTCCGGTGTAAGGAGGCGCTCCGACTGACAACTGGAGGACGTTTGTGGCACTTCTACCTTCAGCTAGGTCTTGGAAGCTACGGTGTGCGCGTTCGGATCTCGGTGGACAGAGTCGGTTTTGGCGAGCGCTAGAGGCAACTTTGGCTTATAGCGGACTACAGCGGTTAGCCCTGCTCGGCATCAGGCTACCTCGGTGTGGGACAGTGTCGGCAACGGCGGCACAAGTGGTGACGACAGCGTTTTTGTCCTGACGACTCTGTTGCCCGGTTGTTGGCAGTGCAGTGTGGTGACCGGCTTAGGGTGTTTAGGAGGCGGTCGAGCGTGTGTTCTATGCTGAGCTTCGGCTTGTGTGGGCTCGTGTCGACGTCTCATTCCGACCGACCAGAGTTGTTTTTTTTCTTCTCTTGAGTTTGAGTTTGGTGTGTGTTGATGGCCCAATCCAACCGTGTTGTAGTTGTATCTTTTTATTTTGTCCAATCTGGGTTTTATCTGTTTTTTAATATAATCGGCAGCTATCCTGCCTGATTCGTTTAAAAAAAGAAATGGACATTGCTCCCTCATTTTAAATCCTAAGTCATTTTTTCTAACTTTAATCAAGTTTATAGAAAAAACACATCAACATCTAGACATCAAAATAGTTCCATTAAATTCTCCGCAAAAATACGACATATTAGTGTAGTTGATTATATTTTTCTAAAACTGAAAAAAAAGTCTAACTAGGCATAATACTACGGTAACATAATTTGGAACTGATATTGTAGTACTTGAGTACAGATACGATATGGGAGATGTTCCACGTTCCAGTGACTACCATCGGAATGAGCATTTGGGAAAAAGCTAATGCTCCACCACGGGCGTCTGTTCCGCCTCGGTCAGTTCGGACGCGGCTAGCTGGACTGTCGATCGGTGCATAGGCCTGTTCCCCTCATCGGTATACACGGTAAAAATAAAAAAAATAAAAGAAAAGGAGTGCCTTCTCATCTTCCCCGTTCGCATCGGCTCCACCACACCGCCCGCCCCTCGGTCGCATACGCACGAGCTCTGCTAGCACTCGTGTCAGCACGAGCGCCGTCTCCGTCTGCATGCGCACGAGCATCGAGCGCCACCGCTAGCGCGTACGCACGAACTCCACCGTCCGCGCTGCGTCGCCCGCCCGTGTTGAGGGAGACCACTGTCGCCTCCACCACGGGGCCGGACGCCTGGTTGGCGGCTAGGAAGACCTCCGCATCCCCTGCCCAGCTCGCTGCAGCCGGTGCGGAGCTCACCCACGTGCAGCTCATGGCAGCCCGGGCGGAGCCCGTCCACGCACATCTCGCACCCGCCTATGCAATTCGCCGTGGCCGGAGCGGAACTTGCCCAAATGCAGCCCGCAAAGGCCGAGATAAAACTCCACACGCCGACGAGGATCCATTCTCCTAACCAATAAGGAGATGTTGCGCTAAAAGTGCATGTTGCAAACATCTATTTCAAATGTTTCATACTACAAGTGTTTTATATCGATGTTGCAAAAGCATCCATTCTCCTAAGCATACTAAGTGTTTATATCAATGTTGCAAAAGTAGATCAGGATATTGCACATGTTGCAATGGCGTTTTCAAGTGTATGTCTCAAATGTTTCATCTGTTTCAGACATATGTTGCAAAAGTAGATCTGGATGTTGCATATACATGTATGTTGCAAGCGTATGTTTCAAGTATTTCAGGTGTTTCATACGTATGTTACGAGTGTTTTATCTGGATGTTGCATACGTTTTGCAATGGCTACAAGTGTTTCAATTGTTTCGGACATATGTTGCAAGTGTTTTATCTAGATGTTACAAAAGTAGATCTTGATGTTGCACACTACAGCTGTTGGCCCTGCTTGCATGCGCGTAGGTGTGGAGGGGTGCCACGATGTAGGCACGGGACACGAAGCATGCGCGGGCCACGGTGCGAACGCGGGACACGGAGTAGCGCGGGCCTCCACGTGAAGCAGGCACGGGCGTTCAAACGCTAGCCCTGTCCAGACGTTCGGACGCTAGACGTTTCATTGGAGAAATGTCCAATACGTACCAGAGGATGTACAATACCATTCCAATGTTCGTATTGTTTTTTTAATGTAAACAATAGGAACTTTGCCTTTTCACCGAAACAAGATCCAACAGCAACGTTGACTAGGCGTCCATAGTTTTATTTGTTCGACCACGTCTACCTCATGGTGCTCGAAGTGGTGGTACTATGGCGCCGTTTGGAGAGGCTCCACGCAGCTCCGGCTCTGCCACTGTGCCACTATTGTGGCGGAGCCGCGTGGAGCACCTCAAGTGTGGCTCCTCTAGCTCTAGAGGCAGCGTTGTTGACGGTCACTAACATCAATTATAAACCGTCAACATAACTTGTATAAATACAAAAGGATGATCACCAACATAGGTTTAAGGGTTTAAACTAATGAATTACATGAGTTTTGGTGATTTATATAATACAAGAGGATTTATCCAGAAAACAGCGTCGGGACCACTGTCATACTCTCCAAACAAGCAAACCAACGTTAGAAAGAGATTTGACCTGTATCCCCAACACCAAAAGACCCTAGAAGACACTAGAAGGCGAACTTCTTGGAAGCAGCATATATGCTAGGGGCAGGTAGGGCATATTTGTTTGCCTGGTCGGAGCTATAGCCTGGACGAACGAGTAGAGCCTCGGTATTCTCAGATAGGCTAGATGGGTGCAACTCCTTGTTGTTTGGTGGACTTGTATCTGGTAGGCCTGGTTAGTACATATAATGTTTGTTTGCCTGCGCTACGCTAGAGGACCCACATGTTAGCCACATCCACCGTCCACCTATGCCGGCATCGGTGCCCGAGCGAGCCACGCCCGGGAGAAACGAAGTTCACCTTTCGTTTCCTCCCAGCCTGGGCCAAGGGTGCTTTGGATTCTTGGATGCACAAGCTCCAACAAAGTCCAGGCAAACAAACAAGCAACGTTGCATCTCTGGAGCCTGTCCCTGGCTGTCGTCCAGGTAAACAAACACGCCCGTAGAGACCTTGCTGGCAGTTGCACGCGCTAGCTGCTGGCTGTCTCCGTAGGACGTAGCTACACTTCATGTGGTGGACGAAGGATCTCTGTGAAAAATAGATGACGTGGCCGTTTTAAATATGGACAAAAGAAAATTTACTAAGGCTGTTGTAAAATTCTATATTTTAGATGGGCTTTCTATTCTACATAATGGCTAAATCTTATAATTTAGCATCTAATTTTATCTAGTCTTTCTTTGAAAAAAAAAATCTAATTTTACCTATTCTCTTGGAGTTGCTCCAACAACGCTATTTTTATTGTGGAGGCTATTTTAAAAATTGTATAACAAAAAGTTGGCTCCAACAAATGTGTTATTTGACTTTGTAAAATAGGAAGTTGACTATCACTTAATTTTCGATGGCTATATATAGGTAACCATAGACACTCGCTATCTGACTTTGTAAAATAGCAAGACTATTGTAGACCTCTTATTTTTTGAGGATTTTTTTTTATTTTACAAAATAGCTAAACAAGAGAATTTAGCTGCTAATTTTAACCAAACTACGGCGGTAAGATTCGTCAGGCTAACGCACCTGTGACGACTGGTCTGGTCGGTGTGTACTCGGTACAATCTTCGTCAACGCCCGGAGGCAGCCGTCTTTGTCGCCGACAGACACTGAACTGACTACGCGAGAGCTACTACATCTGAATTCAACGGCAGAAGGTTGGAAAAGTCGGCGGTGTGTTACTCTCGACCCGTCCAAAGAGCAGGCAAGCGACGATACTGTTCACCGAGGACCAGAGCCCAGCCCGACCCCTCGATCAGTGACCAGGCAAGATCATGCATTGGTGCCGCTTCACATGCATGCGTCGTCCCGTCCGCCCGCTAACCAGCTCCGGTCAGTCGTCACTCGACAGCCACCTTTTGGAGTCTCCGGCCGCTTGCCACGGGTCATCATCGGGTCTTGAACGCACGGCACACCCCGTCCCACGCGCGGATATACAGCGACCGCGCGCAGCGGACACCTCCGCTACGAGACACGCGCAGTTCACCTCGTCTTCTGCTCATTTTGTCAGTTCTCACACACGGCTCGTCTCGTCTTCTCAGCGGCCTCAGCTGTGTAGAGCGCTAGACTAGACCGCCTGGCATGATGGCTCGTTCTGGGGTGGCTTTGCCGCCGCCGCTGCTGGTGGTGATCGTGGTCGGCGCTTGCTGCGCGAGGCCGGCGGCTGCGGCGCACCTCTCCGCGCTCGGTAGGACGCTCGTCGTCGAGGCGTCGCCAAAGGCCGGCCAAGGTGCGTTCTTGTTTCCACGCTCGGAGATAGATTCTGCTGTGTTCGATTGCGTGTGACGGAACCTGGATTATCGTTCGCTTCTTTAGGTTCCAATGAACTCAACACTCAGCAATCGTTCGACGCTACTTCCTCCGTACTAAAATACACAAAAATTTAAAATTTATCTATAGTTATAAGGTATTCTGGATATTGCTCAACCCTATCTATACGAGCCTACCACTTAAATATCTTCTCGCTCAAAATGAGTCATGTAATTAGTAACCAAAATCAATGGCATGTATACATGTCTTTTTAAAATACACCTTACTAGAAAATTAAGCAAGGTAACAATGGAACTAACTAATTAATTAGTGAAGGACAAGTTAGCCTTTTGTTAGATTCTTTGTTTGTTCTTAAAATTGCTTGGATATCTTGTATTTTAGGATGGAGTAAGTATTGTATATAGAGACTATTAGAGCAACTTTAGTGTTTAGCATATAACAGATTGCTAGAACATGTCCACGCCATAAAGCTTAGGTAAGCAAAATTTGCTCCAACATATAGCAAATGTGTTAGCACTTAAATATGGATCCATCTTCTCCTTTCAATTCTTGTGGTCACTATGCAAAAGAGGGAGAATATGTTTTTCTATTTTATTGAACCTGGTGCAAAATCTAGCGCGGGTGCCTTAGCAATTATAGCATCTAGCAGGAACTACCGAAGTAGGCAAGTAGCTCTCCTCCTGCCGGAACGCTAGTTCCACGTGAAAGCTGAAAAGAACGGTTACGTGCTGCCGATTGTGGGAAGCGCATTAGTGGTAGAGGTAGAGGTTACAGCGCTAAACTGATATGATGTTTGGTTTATTTTTAGTATTGTGCATGCAGCTTTCTAATGGCTACTTTGTCCACACAAATAGCCCATCATCTCTTCATCAAAAAAGAAAATCAACAGATCTGGTAGGAGCAATTACAACAGAGCAAATTTGGGCCTTAAGTTTTTTCTCAGAACAATAATAAGGAAATTTGGGTCTTCAGCTTTGATTCTGCTGCTGCTAGCTCAACACACTCGTCACAAAAGAGACGGGCCAGAAAAAGATGGGTACCAGCTAGCCCATTGCAGTGATTGCACTGCAAGGAATTTTGGGTTCTTGTTCTACTGCCTGATATTGTTGACTTGTTTGGCACAGTAGTTTGTCTCATGTATAACGCGCTTGTTTTTAGCGCAGCAAATAGAAAAGGCATGCAAAAAATACGTTCGTTCTCGAAAAATCAGAGAAAAACGCAGACCTTGATGTGATGGACAAATTGAAACATTCATGCTGTGGCATTCCTGTCAAATTCACAGTACTGCACGCCGGCGAGGACACGATCACCGTGACATGGCGCCTCAACGCGTCGGCGCCGGCCGGCGCGGATGCTGGGTACAAGGCGGTGAAGGTGACGCTCTGCTACGCGCCGGCGAGCCAGGAGGACCGCGGGTGGCGCAAGGCCAACGACGACCTGAGCAAGGACAAGGCGTGCCAGTTCGAGATCGCCCAGCCGCAGCCGTACGCCGGCCCGGGCACGCGCACGCTCCGGTACAGGGTGGCCCGCGACGTCCCCACGGCGTCGTACCACGTGCGCGCCTACGCGCTGGACGCGTCCGGGGCGCCCGTGGGCTACGGCCAGACCGCGCCCGCCTACTACTTCCGCGTCGCGGGCGTCACGGGCGTCCACGCGTCCCTCCGGGTCGCCGCCGCCCTGCTCTCCGCGCTCTCCGTCGCCGCGCTCGCCTTCTTCGCCGTCGTCGAGAAGAGGAGGAAGGACGAGTGAGCGCCAATACACGGTATCAGGCAGGCGCCACCGTGCGAGCGCTTGGTGAACCGTACGTCGCGCTGCGGTGCAGTTGTAACAATGGCTCGGAAGTGATACTGTAATAAGCAAATCTTGGGACAAACTATCTCCCCAATCCCCAGTTTTCCATCATCCTTGTCCTTAACTTAAACTGAAACCGAGACCAAACGGCTGTCTCAACTTAACCATCGCAAAGCGTTTTTGTTACAGAGAATGGGCAACCTCAAACTGACTGGCACAAAGTTAACAGCGAAACTGGAAACAAGGTTAAGACGCACTGGTCTGGTCCATCTCACAAACATGAAACATCATGTCCAGAACTCCAGATGAGATGAGCTCGATCAACAAAGCAAAATGCAGCTAATGACCCATCAGGTAGCAAGCTGTTCGACGCTGTCATCATCCCCTTCCAATACGGCCTCCCGAACCGGTCGCAGTCGCACGGACTCGATCAATGTCACGGTCAGCGTCGCCAGCGCGGGCTTGAGGGCCGCGAGTCATAGGAGGAGAGCACGCGGGTGGCAAGCTGATGACCAAACCACCGATCTGGTTGCAGAGCAAAACATGGGAATCGAATATGTCCAGGAAACTGGAACAGCAACTGCAACGGTCGATCGCAAATTTTAGACGCGCCCGTTCAGCTTTGTCTCTGGTTCTCAACACTCGAACGTAACCTACTCCGAAATAGGAGTACATGAGATTCAAGACAAAAAAAAAAGCAATGGAGAACACTGCTGGTGGTCCCACGTGTACTCAAGATCCTTGCAGAGTTGCAGGGCTGCAGCTTCAAGCTTCCTACAAGAGTACAAGACTCAACAAGCTCTACAGTACTGCAGTCACCAGATTTAGCAGAGGTCAGACAAGTAATCAACCATACTAGTATGTCTAACCACGCTTCGCTTTCTACTTCCAGCAGAGGATGAGAAAAGCCTGGCAATCTGGGGAAGCACAAAGATCTCACGCCATGTGGGTAACTATGAGCTGTCAGCCAATCGCCCACATATAGAACTTTACAAAACTCGCTATAAAAAAATATTCGCGCATCTGAAACTAATACAGCACACGGTATGATTTCGCAAGAAAGAGATGTTTTAAGGCAAAAACGACTGGGAATCCTTTGCCTCAATATACACTGGTTAAAATCGACCAGAAAGATGACACAGCATTAGTAGAAGTGCAAATTCAAGGTTTCCATTACTCAATGCACAAATAAACGACTTCGACAAAAGCTGAACTGGAATTCAGTAAGCATGAATAACAGTTAGTATCGGAGGTTGCCAGATATTGTTTTAACATGGAAGACGGCAAAAAGGGAAATGTAAAACATCCTACGGCAATACAGAGTTGACAACCAATAACTTCATGTGGAGTTATCTCCATCCTCAACAATCTTCTAGACCAAACAAACACGACAAATAGAAAATAGACTTATTTTGCCCATCTTTTCAAACAAAAAAGGGACTAGGAACCAGAAGTATCCCTATGAGATGCTTGTTGTCCCAATTTCACCATCTCTGTCTTGCCATTGGCCTGAAAAGAAAAAATGATGGCGTAGAATGATTAGAAATCCCAACAGCGTAATGTTTAACTGCACAACAAAAGAAAGAAGGATTACGCTATGTTGACACCTTTGAAACCTACACATTAAAGAGTGGTAGTCACACAAAGCACAGGCACACTGAACTGAGGCCATAATATCTGAAGGATGATTATGCCAAAATCATGCTCATGGTTAATTGACTAATCTACAACCTCACTCTACCAATGTGCATCAATCCTGAAACAAAATCATTGGCTTGGCAAACATGATGACAAATTACATAAGGGGGCAGGCATTTTTTAACCTAAAACATGATGAACCATCAAAGCACAGGTTTCCAAACTTCACCCCATGCTACTTTCTAAAAAATAAGTCCTTGATCAAAGCATCTTGATTCTTGAGATAACACATGATCAAGTTAAGCAAGCAAAATGCACAAACCTGTCTGAATTTCTGCTTCCACCAAAAGAACCTCTTTCTCTGCTTCCTTGAAATCCCCATCTTTCTTCCTGCCTTGGGGGTGGTTCCATACCACCACGAGAACGCGGTCTGTCCACCACTGTAGCTTGTGGTTCCTCCCCTAAACTAGTTGGTGCAAGTGTTGCAACCCTGCCTGCACCAGAACGTGGCCTTTGCGCAAATCGAATCTTGTCATCCAACTCCCTTGAAAGCTGCTCAAGCTGGCTTTCCAACTGAGATATCTTCTCAGACAAATCTTTTCCATCTCCCGATATCTGGTCAGAACCATTACTCATCTTTCCCTCAATTTCTTTAAGATCCACCTTCAGAAGGTTGATTTCTTCTTTTAAATTTCTTTCTTCATCAGACTCAGGCCTGAAAGGTTTGGTGAATGAATATTCAAATCACATGGGAATGCAGTTCTGGAAACTAAATGGAAAGATTTTCAGAGAAAAGGAATCAACACAAGCATGATTTTGACAGGATAAAGTACCAAAGTACTTAATTTACTTCAAATTTTTAACAGTTCAGGGAGGATTGAAAAAGATAATGAAACTGAATGAGATGGAAAAAAATGTTATTTTCCCAAAATAAAATTTGTGGGTATCAGATCATTTTGAGAATCATTAACCACCAACAGCGAAAGTGTGGAATCAAAGAAAATCCATTTAACCTACCATCATGTAATTTATCCCAAATTTAGGGGTGTTGAAAGTGGTTTAATAATCAGCAGTTCCAGACATCAAGCCTTAGCAAACCATAATAGAAGATAAAACCAGAGATCCCATGATCATCAGTAAGTTATAAGAGTTCAAGAAGACATACCACCATTGTTTGGAATCACAATTATACAAAATCACAGGAGAAAATGCAGAAGTGTTTTTTTGAGTGTGACACAGGAACATAATGCCTGATCAATGTGGAAGAAAAGTAGAAAACAGAGCCTTTATATTGAAGAAATTTCAGCAGCCTGAAGGTCTGCTAGTAGAAACTAATAAAAAATCAGATATACACACTTTTAATGCCTGTTTAGATGCCTTAAATCTGCACCAATTCACATTAAATGTGCTAGGATCAGGGCAATCTAAACAGGACCTAAGTGTATGTAGAAAGAAAAGCTCCAACTAACAACTGAAAAGCGATGTACTCGTGGCAACAGTAAAGATAAAATTAGCAACAGTGTCAAAGATAAAATTATACAAGCATCTTCTTTTGATGGAGTATTATGTGCACAAATACACTTGAGTATATCAGCATATTTTAAAACAAAAATACTAAGTTTTTATTTATAGTCAGACAAATTAAAATAAACCGTGCAAATGGAAACCAAGCCATCAACAAAGATCACAACATGCACATTTTAACTATAGTTAATGCACTTCACATCTCACTTAACCAAATGAGGCAAATAAAAAACATAAATATTAAAGTGCTAGCAGATTAGCAAGGCAGAGCTGTTGATGTAGAGGATGGGGTGCTTGGATTTGTTCAATCATCTAAAAGCTAGTTAGAGTTGTTTTGTTCTAATGTTTATTCAGGACAAGGAAATTATACAGCAGTGAGCGATGTAAACGAAAACCCCAAGTGACAGAAATTCAATTTTACCAATATACCACTACAATCCCACTAAAAATGTCACACCAGATATCATTTCAAACATTTGCTTCATTTGCTATTGCCGCAGGTCCATGACCATGACCTTAACAACACACATGATTAATGATTTACTAACAAGGATGCTACATTATGACGAGCATATCAAGAATAAAATTCACTAAAATACGCATTGATTAAGTGCACAATGTTCAAATAATTATGAGTAAGGATGACATTATAAGATCAAGGGTCACACATCAATATCCAATGCCTCAGGCATGACCAACCCAGCATATTGCTGGTGGCGATATGGTGAGCTATGGTGGTGGTAGCATGCTATCACATAATGCCTCTGGGTGCAAATATAATACCTTATTGTTGACCCAGTTACATGAGTGAGAACAAATGCATGTGGTACCAATGTGTAGGCATGTCAAGATTGTGCTTAGATGTACCAAGCACCAGGGTGCTATGACAAAACATGACTCACTTGTGACTGGAACATACCAGGGGTAATGGTCAGTTTTAGCAAAGCGAACTTGTATGATACAACAGAAAAAAGATGTGCCATAAGCAAGTCTTCCATTACAAAATTGAGGTTTTGAGTGAGGTTGCAGCTTTCTAACTTATTTCAGTACTCAGCATTGCATTGCCACAGGTAACAGAAATTCTACGCATAATCAAGTGGTAATTCCACAGACATCATACCTATTAATAGCACGATGCTCGAGCTCAAGATCAATCTTCCTCCAATCTTTCCCTTTCTCCTGCAACACCACTTCTCTTGGCTTGGCATCACCAAATGGATTAACCTTTGGCCGTGCCCTCGGTGCTCCTTCACTCCCAACAGCCGAAACCTGCGACCCAGGGCTCCCAGGGCGGGAGGAATGAGCGCTATTTGGCCTGCTGGAGTGCGAGCTGTTAGGCCGGCTGGTCTTCTGCTCAATCTCATTCTCAAACTTCCTCCAGTCCACCCCCTTCTCGGCCAGCACATCCTCCCGGGGCCTTGCAGCCCCAAACGGGCTTGGGCGGTTGCGGGCCACCTCAGCAGGTGGGGTGGAGGCAGCTGCCGCCGGGTCACGTTTAGGAGGATTGAGGACGATGCGCGGCCTCTCCCCCGCCCCCTGGCCGTTGTGTGGCATAGGGGTGGCTCCACGGACCCAACGGTCAGAATCAGAAGCAGCTGGTGAGTCGCGGAAGCCCGGCGAGTCACGGAAGCCACCTCCAGAACCGAGGCTGGGGTAGCGCGACGGGAGCGGCTTCTTGTCGCGCGACCAGTCGTCAATGTCATCAGCACGGCCGAGAGGGGAAGGCCCGCCGAACCTATCGCGGCGACCCGAGTCGACCGGAGCCGGGGTGAACTTCTTAGTGGCGCCCCAGTCGTCGGCCTCGTCGGCGCGGGAGGGCATGTCAAGATCCGAGCTTCTGCCCGGCCCGCGGCGGCCCTCGTCATCGAACCCGCCGCGGCGCTCCCCTCCGGCGCCTCCGAAGCCGCCGCCGCCGCCGTAGGAGCGGAACCCGCGGGAGCGGTCCAGTTCCTCGGCCGAGCGCTCCCGGGGCCCCGTGGGCAGCATCATCATCTCCTCGTGGGTCAGGCCCTTGGGCTCGACGGGCGCCGCGCGGCGCTGGGCCGCGGCGGCGCCGTAGGTGGTGAACTCGGACAGCGACAGCGTGGTGCCCTTCTTGTTCTTCTTAGACTTGCCCCCGCCCGCGGCGGCCGCCTCGCGGAGGCTCGGGAAGCTGGCGGCGCCGCCCGCGGCCGCGGGCGGCTCGGGTGCCGGGAAGGACAGGGCCTGCTCGCGCTCCTCCTCCTCGGCGCGCTCGGCGTCCAGCGCCCACGCGCCGACGCCTCCCCAGGGCTTCGACATGGCTGGCTGCCGCCGGTGCGAGATCTAGGGTTTGGTGGTGCTCGGAGGCGGAGGGAGGTGGGGTGTGGGTGGGTGGAATCGAGGCGAGCCGGGGGGGTCTTGTTGGCTGGGGTCGTGGGGCAAAAGGCCGGGTGGTGCACGCTAAATCCCGCGGTTCCCAGGGGCGGAACCGAAAAACGGCGTGCCCGTGTCGTATGCGTTGCGAGCTGTGGTTTGTGGGCTCTGGGCTCGCGTTAGCTGTGACGGCCGACGGGTGTGCCGCTGGCTGCTGCCGTGCTGTGCTCTCGATTCCTTCGAGAGGACGCGAGCGTGCGGCCTCGTGAGTCGCGTGACCAGACTAGCGACCTGGGCCGTCCGATCAGGCATCAAAGGCTCAAAGCACTTCTTTTCCGAGGAGGATAAAGAGGCAGGGGAGGAGATCAGCCGGGCGTCGAAGCACTTGTGGATCGTACAGGGGAAAAGACAAGTTCAGAAGTTGGGTCAGCACCACGCCAAATGAAGCTTTTCCCTGTCATCAAAGATCGATTTGGTTTGGATCCACGTGTACTCCTACATGCCTTTAGCGACCGCATTAAGCAAATAATTGAAAAGCTATGCCAAGGAGAGAGATTTTGTCAAAAATTAGGTGATTTGTCATCAAAGAATTCACTACGGAGGAGAGAGATTTTTTTAAGAAACGGAGGGGAGAGATTGGCACAGAGAAGGAAAAAAAACTCGATTCACGGTGGCTAGACAGCCTCGGGTATTCCGGCTTAAGAAGAAGATCTTCTCATGCAGATCGAGAAAATCCCTGAACTCCTGCTCCACTCATACACAGCGGCACCGTAGCTCTGTGAGATGAGCTGGCCACAGACCTGTGCTTTTGGACGTGGGTCAGACAAGGGAGTTTTTTTTACCTCGCTCGGAGAAAATCCCCAAAAACAACGTACGGGTGCGCTACACTTGGGGCTCGAACCCGCACCGCGAGGGTCCTACTGAGAGTGCTAAACCAGCTGGCCTAGAGAGTAAAGCTATGCCAAGGAGAGAATTGAAAAAAAACGTAAGATTGAAGAATTGAAAGGAAACAAAAAATCTTCAACACATTAAGCACATGAGTAGAGGCAATCTAATGAATATTTAGATGTTTATAAATTCGTGACGTGCATCTTATATGACTGTTTGCATTGAAATTTAAATGGATATATTTGTGTGATGGTTTGCTAGAAACATAAATTTGCCTGAAAGTGATGATGAGAACAGGAGATAGGGTTTAGATTCATTTGTGCTCCATTACGTTTATTTCCAAATTCCAAGTGGTATCTAGCAAATGTTGATGCTAAGGGTGTTTTTTTTCAAGTGGTATACACGCTACAAAGGTACATTATAAATCTATAGACCTTAGCATCACTTAGTAGTGAGATCTTTTCTACAGTTTTCAAATCAATACATATGTGCATGACTTGAAGTCGAGCCATATATGTAGGGAAAGTTGTCACTACTAAGTTGAATCTTGTGAATTTTATTAATCATATACCATGATCTTCATACTATGGTAAAAAAGCACAAATTCCAATCGCAATATACACGTGTGTGTGTACAGTGTGATCTTAGAAATTTTAATTATCTCTGTACCTTTTAGGGTTGTCATCAATTATAAAAAATGGAGATACTGAAAGAATCGGTTTGACTTTGGTAACTGAGTGACAACATTAGTGGACTAATGCATTTCATATAAGATGAATAAGCGATTTAGTTCATAAGCATGTTGAGCAACATGAAGACCATGGTCATGAAGATGATGTTGATCGTGGATGCGCAAGTGCTCAATATGTGAAGATGAAGTGATAGAGATGAAACCAAGGTCCAAAGGCAAATATATATGAATAGGTTTTTGCTTTCACTGGCCTAAGGTGTCTAGAGAAGACAATGACCAATGTTACTTTACTATAGATAGAAGACGTACTATAAAGAGAGAAAATATTTGGTTAATATTGTTGTCTATTGCCACTGGGTGAGCTCTAACAATGCATATGTCTTGGATTGAGTGGCATGGTGAGGAAGCAAGCAAAAAACCTTTAAAATATTATGAAAATGTAGTGCTAAAGGTGTTGGTTATCCTGTGAGTGCGAGCACTGAGCACCCTCTAAATTAGTTAAGCTAAATCCAGGATCTTCCCTTGATCACTCTCGGTTTAACCTAACCAATCTAGATTGTCCTTAGGCATTAGTACCCATCTTTGCAACCTTCATACAGGATCTATTACAAAATCGAGAGGCATTCATAGTTTACACCATTATATTGTCGCCTCACTCCCGTTGTTTCTTCACCCGTGCGAGTGTGACTGCCTTCCCCTACTATTTCTCCTCTTGCTCGCCAACCCTAGGAGTCGGATCATCCATTTGAGCACCGACAACATCCCCCATTCACAAGCATCGAAGGTACATTCTATGCACCGGATCCCAAACAATAATACGGGGTATTATAACCATCGCGCAGCAAAGGTGATGCCAAACAACAGT
This sequence comes from Saccharum hybrid cultivar R570, assembly GCA_038087645.1. NCBI lineage: Eukaryota > Viridiplantae > Streptophyta > Magnoliopsida > Poales > Poaceae > Saccharum > Saccharum hybrid cultivar. The sequence continues at coordinate 18,690,619 of JAQSUU010000534.1, read as the reverse complement.
GACTTTTTACAATCCAGATTTTCCATAATCCACAATCTATACCGCGTTTTTTTTTACAATTTGTAGTGGGGACAAAAGAGCCTAGATCTGTATTTTTTGACATTTTTGTTAATTCTAGCGATTAAAGCACAAAGCGGTTCTTAGCATAGGGGGCTAAAAGAGGAGATGAATTTGTCGCGAGCTTAATCGTGCTTGGCGTCGCTTTTCTGGATTTTAGAAAGGACAGGCCTCATTAAGTAATGACGACCCAAGGGTGTATTTTTGGAAGAGCTTTAGCATCAAAACATGTGCAATAGCCATAAGAATATTTTCCTTATAGGAACAAAAAATCTTTGGTATTTTCCAGGTTGCTGCGGGGTACCAGAACAATTTGTTGGTTTCCCTCATCCTTCGGTTCTTCATAACATACTTGTTAAAAAGCTCTTTTTTACCTAACTTTTACAAAAGTTATGCACCGTCATATTCTACTTAATCTTTATGAATGCGACGTTCTTCATCATTAACTTTTGCAGAACTTTGGACGTACCGTCATATATTCTGCTTATTTAGCTGGCTTCTGGTCGAGAAGACCATGTAAGTAAGCTCTGCGCGGTCGATTGAACTGCTAAAGTATTTTGTAAATGCGTCGTCGTTGACTTTTGAGAATACAAAGGAACAACAAAATCGTCAGCTTTCCACAGACGCATGGAACTGAATCACTGATGATGTAGAACGAGAGGAGATGAAGACCGGAGGCCAACCGGTAGGCGGTTGGTAATGGCGTAAGGCAGTTAGCTTTGCTATTTGGGCCTGGTTTAGATTCCAAAGTTTGCCTCCCAAATTCACTATGCAGAATTCCTATTTCCCGTCACATTAAAATACCGGCACATATATGGAGTACTAAATATAGATGAAATTAAAAACTAATTACACAGTTTTGTTGTACTTTGCGAGACGAACATTTTAAATCTAATTAATCAATATTTGAACAATTATTACCAAATAAAAACAAAATTGCTACAGTGTGACAGGACACTTACTATGCAAACTTTGCCTCCAAAATTTGCCATCTAAACAAGGCCTTGATCTGGTCAACCAAGTCGCATTTCTTTTCGTTTTCGTATGCACGCCACCGCCATGCAATCGCAAGGTGCGGTAGTGGCATCCTGCCCTGACGGCTGACCAGCTGACGCTGCAGCACGAACTCCTGCAACTTTTAGCTTCCAAGCGACCAAGCCTGGCCGACCAGGCCGAGCATAGGAGCAGTCCAATTGGCTCCTCTGCAACCTACACTGAGGCTATCCGCACCCATCGACCTCTATTTTCATCTCTAAAAACGAATATTCTATCCTAGTCATCGAGATTCTCTACTCTATATCTATTTCTCCTGCACCCGTGTTATCTCTATCCCATACTCTATACTCATTATTCCATATTTTATTCCCCTCCCTCCCTCTTTCTCTTTCTCCCCAACTCTCTCTCTTATTGCTACAGTGTTTAGCGGGCTGCTCTTACGCGCGCGATCTGTGGCGGTCTTCTGTGCAGCCGGTACGCTCGCGGCACGTTTACAGGCGCGCAGTGCGCACCACGCGCACGCTGCCAGTAGCGTACCGGCTGCTTTAGCGCTGCCCGGTGCGGACAGCCTGATGGTCTGCGGGGATATCAACCCGGTAGCTTTTTTTTTATCCGATCTTATCTGGCCTGACCAAGTATATACACAGCGTGGAGCGTTGGAGAAGGCCTAACTAGGGCTCGGATAAAAAAAAAGGTGAGATGACAGCGGTGTATCTACACAAGCTAAGTTTTAGGAGAGAAAATGGTAAAAGAAAAAGCAACATACCGAAGAGGAAAGAAAGAGTTGTAGAGAATAAAAATATAATACTCTTGTTGGATAGATGATAGCTTAAAATTTTCTATTCTTATTTAGACATACTTTTAAATGAAATCAGTATTATTGTATATCTGCATTAGCCGTGTCCTAACCTGAATACGTGATACTTGCAGAAACCACTAGTTAAATGGGAGCTTTTCATCGTGGGCTAACACTACGGAATGGTATGTGCCAGCGTGGAGATCAGCATACCGTGGATGGCATTGGACAAACCACATCACCGTTTCCCAACCTGATTGAAGCGAAGGGGACGGGATGAGATGACATGAGCCGAACTTTCACAAAGATTTATGAAGCTGGCGCAAAAGCCTGTCAACAATAACACGAGACAGCTTCAGAAATGCCATCTATCTTTGCCTTTTCAAGAAGGGTACCTTCAGAATCCCAGAAATGTTATTCAACAAGTGTACGCGAGGAATTGATCATTTGATCAGTATCCACAGGATGTATAATCTTGGCCCTATTCGGCTTATCGTTTCTGCAGCTGCTGCTGATGCTGATGTTGATTTTTTGTGAGAGAAAAACACTGCTGAATGGCTAACTGATTCTGACCGATAAGCTTAAGCGAACAGGGCAAGATTTTCTAACATGCTCAAGTTCACGTCAGCTCTACTGGCTGATTTTTTTTTGAGTGGGACTGGCTGAATTTATTGGGATATCCCTGTTCCATCCAAGTATTCTAGTGTTATAATAATCCCTCTCTAATCAGCAGGTTATTAAAATGTAAAAAAGGTCGCTGCAGCAATCTGGCACACTCCATCCCATCGGCTAACATGTATAAAATGAACGGCCCAAAATGGCTAAAATGTATGGGCCTGTTCCTATTTAGACTACGGGATTTGCTAAATTTCAGGTGCATGAATTTTAGTTTTCTTTCGGACGACGGTTATTGCATATATTTTATACTAAAATTATTGTTTTACTTCGTTGCAATTTATGTAAACACAATCTGCAATTTCTGATTCCGAGAATAGAAAAACTCGTTAGACAAAACAACGAATCTGACAAAATCTGATGGGTTGGTAAAAAACAATTAACAATTTATAATTATTCGCTCCTCCCCGCACCAAATGGACACTTCGTCGTGTATCTCACAAAAAATCTCTTCCACTGATTATTTCTCTCTCTCTCTCTCTTGAATATTATATCGTTCCTCTGCTCCCGTATACTGTAATCCAAATTACCATTATCGCAAGAGTGTATGCGCTTTGATATCTCCTTGGTCAGTTCTGATATCTCCTCGTTAGCTTGTATATATCACTAGCAGGAACCGCGCGCCCCTGCACGCGAGTGGTACTGCATTTCTAAGTTTATACAGGTAAGCTATACATGTTACATACAGTGGTCATGTATATGACTGAGTTCTATTGATGTATACACACTTATTACAGGATGGATACAGTGGCCATCGCGTGCGGAAACAATAGGCGAATGCTGGAGCAAAAGATGCATGTTTAGTTTTGGCATGATAATAGGATGAGGAAGAGGAATGAACACGGTGATGTTGCTCATATGTACCATGCAGAGTCATTACACAAGTTCATGGGTATTTTATACATTGCTTAATCACTGGCAATTTATAAAAGTTTGGGGGCATGAAAGGCTCACTTTGGCACGTACAGCTGGTTTTCTTGTTGCTGCGCTGCCAACTGTGATAAGAAATTGTTGCATCTACATCCTGGGCACACAGGCAGCAAATAAGCTATTTAGTCTCATAAAAAAGCGGTAAATGTCTAAATAGGTGTACAGGTCAATATGCATATGTAAAGCGTGGTCATAACCTGTGATCTATAAAAGACAATGAAGTAGAAGGAGCAGTATATTTTTTAGTCTACTATGTACACATGATACACATAATAGATATGGTATGTACATTTATATGTCATAGAAGCATCGCCAGACAAAATAGAAGCAAATACTTCTTTATAGACACCTTTTTTCATTTGTACAACTGCCATCCTGGGCATCTATGAAATCACTATCACTGGCCAAAACATCCCAAATATCAGTGAGAAAGATGTAGTTGCTTGTCGGGGTACCTAAACAAGGGGTACCCACACTCAACGACTAAAAAAGACAAACCCCTGAGAAAACCACGTCAAAGGCTCCGCCCACGTAGGAAGAACGAGCCAAAACCACGCACGGAACGCCTCGACCGCGTTCCGACTCGCACGAGGCTTGCTCGATGGGACGCCTCGACCACAGGGGAATCTCCGACTCGTACGACCCTGGGTCGAGCCGGTCGACCCGCCTCACCCACCAACTCTCAGGCAAAAGTCAAAGCATTTAATGCAACCGCCAACCACTTCCTACCCCATGGCTACAGCGCCGCCAGCATGTAAGTAGTACCAGTGTCAAATCCCACTTTTTACTGCCCATCCCGGGATGGGCGGTGAAAACCTGTCACTGCACACGCCATGCCGTGCACTGTTCCGCCACTGATCCCCCTCGAGGGGGATCACGACGAGTGTCGTACCCCGAAATTCCCGGGGCTCGGCCTTATCCATTCCCCGTCGACCCACCTCGACCCGGCCTCGACCAATCGCCGGTCAACAAAGGAGCAAGGCCCGCACGCCACAAGACCCGAGGTCTTTTCACCGTCCCATCCTTTATGTCACCATGGTGTCCAGGGATGGCCGGCCATTCCCGGAGCACGTCGCTGCATCGGCTTCCACAGCGCTCGACAAAACTTCACTTCTAAGGCACCCCCGGCGTCTCAGCCTTCTCTTGACCCTATAAAAGGGAAGGTAGGGGACTCTACGAAGGGAGAGGCAAGGCGAAACAAGTCATCACCCCACCGTAGAAGATCAACATCTCAAGCAATCTCCTTTGTACTCTCTCTCTCTCTCTGAGACCTAGGATCGGCTCCCTCTCTCACAACTTGTAACTCCTACGCAAGCACTTAGGTGCAAGGAAATACAATACTCCACCCCCGCTGGATGTAGGGCCTTCTTTCGCCCGAACCAGGATAAACTCCCCGTGTATTATCTTTGCATCACTATCCAGATTAGGGACACGTAGCATAAATTCACTTGTTGGCTTAGGACCTTCACGGGCCTGAACACCGACATTGCTAGATTCAATAATGAGCGGTCTAACTTGCCACCAGCAAGTACCTGAGTGTTTGCCAATGAATGTAGAGACAAGAACATCTTGATGCAACTTATAATTTATCCATGAATGGACATACATATCAGAAATATCTCTGTAGATTCTTTTTTTCACAGATGCATACAAGAGTGAACTAACTTAGATATATATAGCATAGACTGTGTTGGCAAAAAAAATTAATGCATTTAGATATATCTAAAATATACTCAATTCTGTGCATGCGCTATGCACCAGACATCTTGGTAAGGAGAAATGGACCTGCTGCATGAGCAGGACTGTGAAATCCAAAAGAAGGTATGCAGGGCTGAAAACTAACAAAAGGAAGTTGAACTAAACATTGCAGGGATAGGAGGTAATATCTATGTGACAACTACGGAGCGTGTGGGCCATCAAGTTCTATTTTTCAAAGCATCAGGTCCTATATTTAAGTGAAAGTTGTCAAACCAAGAATGTGGCATGCACGAATATTATCACCTGCAACAGAGGCATGAAGCCCATCTCATCTCAGAATTTAAGCTACTTTACCCCGAAATGCAAGCAGTAGGTAGGCCCTTTCTAGCTTCAAAAGGTTAGAAATAGTGGTATAGTCTGGTTAGCAAAGAGGACAACCCAAGCAAATTAAGAAGAAGTCAAGGTCTCGATTCCGTCTATATTAAGTAAAGATGATGCAAAACTTTTGTTTTTTCATTTTTTAGATAAGTTCATAAGAATATCCTTGGCAAAAAAGAAAGAAAGAAAGCCGAAGTGCATGGGTCTGGCATATGGATTTTCGTCCACCAAATTTTCCCAGTGATCATGGATATGAAGAATAACATGTGATGATAAACACAAAACCTATATGAATTTCCAAGCGTGCAGCTTACATAGTAAAAGAAGAAAGAAAAGTCATACTCCCTCCATCCCAAAAAGAAAGACGTTTTGGGTTTTCGTGCCACAAGTTTGGCTCGATTTATACAAAATAGGTGCAATATTTATGTCTCTATATAAATTTATAAAAAAAACTAGACTTAAAGATCTTTCCGATGATAATAATTACTTTGCATAAATATTTATATATTTTAATATATAATTGTCGGCAGTTATTTCTCGGAAAGCGAAAACGTCTTTCTTTTTGGGACGGAGGGAGTATTTCTGAAGTGAACGAAAGAAAGCAGGAAAATCTAGAGGAAACCATAGAGGAAAAATAAAGGTAACTAAAAACCTACAACCTATAAGACACTAAGATGGCAGGATAAAATAAAGGAATTCATATTCCATCATCAAGACTCAAACAATTTCAAGCTAGCCACCATAAGAAAGAGCGTAACTGTATTAGGTGCCAAAACAATGTAAAATGATGGATGGAATACGAATTTCCCAGTCATAGTTGGCAGAGCAAGAAGGTTCAACGGTTCTGTATCCTGGTTCTGTATCTTGTAGGAGATTCTGTTAATCCAATTCTGGTTCTATGATCAAATTAAAATAGTAATCAGCAAAGTAGGCCCCACTCATATCAGTACTAAAAGAGTTATTAAGCAGGATTTAATTACCTTTGTCTCCGGTCTTCTTGTTGCGGTCAACATCAGCCTGAAGAAAGTTAGTGATGAAGGAAAGGAGGGTTATGGCATATATAAACCGAGATTAAGACATATTTTGCTGTAGATTTATATTGTTTCATTCGAAGTTAAGTAGCTTCTCAGGCTGTGCCACTCTCCCTTCTCTAGGAAATTCAGAAGGGGGAGAGGAGGGAAGGGAGAGTAGCAGTTCCCAGGCAAGCATAGGTTACCAGGAGAAAATTCTTTTGAAAGGAAACTAAACACGGGAAATAGAATACTTCAAAAAAAAGAGAAGCTATTAGTCTGCAAATAATATTTGAGATATGATAAACAAGGAATGGGATAATAACATAAGGTTGATACAGAAGTCACTCAGGCGGTGCAAGATTAGCACGAATTGTTTTTATACGCAATACCGCCTGAACGCTATCAGAGTAATATTTTGTCACAAATCGTTCATAGATCGATGCAGTCAGCACAAATCAAGAAAAAGGAATCTGACACAAGAAAAGGTAAAATGCATAAATAATAATAGACCAAAGAAACCTACCAAAACAGAGAGGTTACTCATGCCACAACGAAGATGAAGAAAGGTAAGCCTCACATCCAATATTACACAGAGATCTGGTGAGGGGATGAATGGATGCAGCAGCAAGGTGGGATGGACAAATTTGGTAAATGGGATGGAAAAATAGAACAATTAGGCACACTTTATTGTTTGTTGTAAAGCAATGAAAAATTCAAAGTACAAAACCAAACACATGAGATATGAATAATTATCAAAACTAATTAAGTATTTTGTGTGACTGGATTGAATAGGGCATCACCATCTTGCTGCTGGGGCACCTTGCTGTCTCTCTCTCATGTTATCCATTGCTTGTACCAGTTAGGACCTGCTCTGCTCGGTAGGATGCTTATATCCTGTTCGATTGGAGCAAATTTGTCTCCACACGTGAAGGATTTGGCCACTATTTTCCATAGCACCTGACACCATATTTCAGGTCCAAATATATCAATTAGAAACTTGCTAATCACAATTCAATACCACACGAGGCACATACAAACGACACGTTGCTCAATTGACGGCAAAGCAAATTAGTGCAGGCAGCAGCAGGCTAATTGGCTTTGCCTTAGTTGCTGAATCTTTGTATGAGGATTGGATTGAGATGTGTGTGTACCTGCAGGGCTGTTGCTCCGTTTTTCCATCAGAGTTGGTGGAGTTGCCGATGCAAGATGCCCGTGGCCATGCCGCACGCTCGTATGGCTGCACTGCTAGGGTTCGCGCCAGAGCCGGGAAGAGGGCGGGTGGAACCCACAGCGGTGGAAAAGACGGAGTGCGTCACGAATCAGACCTAGCGAGGCCGTGCGGCGGTGGCCACCATGCCGCCGAGTCGTGGCTATCGCGGCCGGGTGCGGCCGCACGGGGGGAGAGGGGGGAGGGTGCCAGTGGCAGGGCTGCCCACCGTAGGCACCACCGCCCGTGCTAGGGCCGCCGTGCCCATGCCCGCCCGATCCGAGACGACAGGTGACGGAGAGGCGAAACCCTAGGTCACCGCTACCACCGCGTTAGGCCCTGCCGTCGCCGTGCGGCGCGAGGGGGCCGTAGATAGGAAAAGGGCAGCCGCCGCCGCGCCGAGCCTGGCCACCGCGGAGGTCCGCTCGCGCTGCCGCCCTGTCCGCGTCAAGAGAGATGGGGAGAGAGAGCGTGAGGGGAAGAGAAGAGGCTGTCAAGACTCACCTATGTGAGAAACGGAGGGGGAGGGGGAGGGGGCTGGAGCCGCGCCGCCGCCGGGGTGAAAGCCCAAGTTTGGTTTTGGTAATTAATGACACCAAGTTGCTAATGCCATGTGTTAAGTGTTTTGAGTTAGGCATAAGCAACACATGTGATGAAGGTGTTTGTGGCAAGGAGTGTTGGCCACAAGATCACAAAAAAATGGTGCATGGACATGAAATGACGATCATGGTGGAGATGCACATAATATGATGGACATGGTGATCAAGTGGAAGAGAAGCATCTAAGAGCGCAAGGCAAAGGTATAACCATAGGGTTTTCCTTTTGCCGGTCTAAGTTGTGTAGAGAAGTGATTGACCGGATTTAGGATACATAGCCGACTATCAAGAGGGGCAATCACGGTTAGCTCAGAAATCAAGTGCCACTAGATCAATGTCTTGAGCATATGCATTAGGATCTAGTTGAGAGCTAACATAACGCCTTGAAAAATGACTGTGAAAATGCTAACACACATGCACTTGGTGGTTTACACATGGTGGTGTTGGCACATTTGCGAAGGCATATGCATTAGGATTCAGGCGTTTTCGAGGAAATAAAATACCTATTTTCTATTGCGCCGGAGTCGAGAAAAGGTGGTGAAAGTCCAAATTGTTTATCACTGAAAAAACAGTGACCGGACGCTGTGGTCGAAGTGACCGGACGCGGCTGGCGCGTCCGGTCAGTTCAAACCATAGACAGACGCGTGCGTGAGAGGGTCGCGGACCGGCGCGTCCGGTCCCTCGCGGAACCGGAGCGTCCGGTCACGCACCCAGGAGTTCAGCACGGAGGGCAGATGCGATCGGACGCGGTGGCGCGTCCGGTCACGTTCGACCGGACGCGTCCGGTCATGAGTGGTCCGTTACTGGACTCTGATCGGACGCGGCTGGCGCGTCCAGTCACGTGCGATCGGACGTGTCCGGTCTCGATGGGAGCTTACTAGAACGCGACCGGACGCTGGCACTGTCGCGTCCGGTCAAACGGTTGAGCGCGTCCGATCACGGCAATGGCTAGTTCTGACGCGCTCTGTTTTCGCTTGTCCTGTAGAGCGTCCGGTCAGCGCGATTTTAACTGAATCATCCGGTAACGACTAGCTGCGTACCCTTTCGCTATAAATAGAGGGTGTCCAGGGTTTGATGGTAACTCTTGCACATTTTGAGACCTAGAGACATCCTTTGAGCTAGAGAACAACCTCTCCACTCATCTCTTTGCTTAGTTGCACATCTTGAGTGAGATTGAGTGAGATTCAAGTGCATTGCTTGAGAGTTGCATTCTAGAGGCACTTGATCTTCGAGTTGCTGCGGATTTCTTGTTACTCTTCCATGTTTCCTGACACGGTAGACGGCTTGGAGCAGCGGAGGTGATTGAGCTCGCAATTAGAGATTGTTGGAGCCGTCGCCAAGTGTTGTAAGGGGTTCTTGATCCTTCTCCGCGGGAGTTCGCAAATTGGATACTCTAGTGGAGCTCGTGGCTTGGAGGATCCCCATCTTGTGTGCGGTTGTGCGGCGCCCGCCGAGGGCTCGACTCTTGATAGTCGATTAGCTCGCGAACCGACAAGTGGGAGCATCGCCACAACGAGGAGTAGCTTGCCGGAAAGCAAGTGAACCTTAGTAAAAATCTTGTGTCATCCCTTTACCGAGGATTTCTCTTGTGGTTGATCATTGTGATTGGTTCTTCGAGTGCATTACTTCTCTACATCGTTGGTATAAGAATCAAGTCACTTGCTCTTTACTTTCGTGTACTAGTTCTAGTGTAGTTTGCTTAGTGTAGCTTTTATCACATAGAAGTAAGTAGCTTAGTGACTTAGTCTTGTTGGTGTGTATTAGAGATCATAGCCTTGCTTCACTAGAATTGTATAAGTGGCTTGCATAGTGTAGTTGAGCTAGTGCTAGAATTAGCTTAGCCATCTTTTATACTAACGTGGTTGTTTAGTGAAGCTTGTAGATTTTCAAATAGGCTATTCACCCCCCCCTCTAGCCATTCGGACCTTACACGGGGCCGCTGTCGCCGTCACCGCTGTCACCTCGAGAGAGACCGAGAGAGAGGATGGAGAGAGCAGCGCGTGCATATTTTTCTTTTTTCCCGACGACGAGCGGATAAGAGATAGATATTTGTATGGAGATGATTCAGGCTGAGGTGGCATAGGTGAACCAATCAGAGAAGCCATAGGTCTGACGACGATGAGGTGGCGTGCCGAATGATTTTGTGGCGACGTGGCCTAAAAACTTGCCGATGACGAGCGGACGAGCGATAGATATCTGTGTGGAGATGATTCAGGCTGAGGTGGCATAGGTGAACCAATCAGAGAAGCCGTAGGTCTGATGACGTTGAGGTGGCGCGCCGAATGATTTTGTGGCAACGTGGCCCAAAAACTTGCACGGACATTGCCTCCGGCTTGTAGGGTTAAATATATGCATGTCTAAACTAAATGAAAAGAGAAAATTGGTTGCGTAGCATCGAAAGATCGTGATCTCCGTAAAATACCATCGAAAGTTTGTACCTTCATGAAATACCACCGAAAGATTGGACCGTGAACTGAAAATAACATTCTGTTAAAATAAAGTAACAGAAGTGACGTAACTGAAGGTAGCCTCTGTCACGCCCTCGCACCCGTACGGGATGTTCTCGTGGATGCTCACCGTGAACAGGAACGGCTCCTGTGGCACCACCGCCACCACGCGCCGCAGCGCCCGTTGGTTGTGCTTACGCACGTCCTTGCTGTCCCGACTCTCACCCTGCCCCGCGCCGATGCATCTGCTCGATCCCGATCTGTGTGCCTGCAGCCTGCGTGGGATGGAGGTGGCGGGTTCGAGGCCGTGGACCAGTTCAAGAGGCTCCACGACGCGGTGCTGGTCGACGTCCTCAACCACATCGGTGACATCAAGGCGCTCGGTCGCTGTGCCATTGTCTCGCGCCGCTTCCACGTGCTCGTGCTACTCGTCGACTCCTCTTTGTCCGCGTTGACTGCATCATCCCGATGACCCGCTGCCCTCCTCCTCCTCCGCTGTACCGGGCTCCCTGCCGCACCAGGCGCCAGCCGTGGGCACGGCACATTCACGCACATCACGTGCGTCCTGGCCAGCGGCATCGCCAGGCCCATCCACGCGCTCGACCAGATCCTCTCCCCCACCGCGGTGACCGTCTCCTGGCGCTCCGAGCCACTGCCCGCGCCCGTCGCGGACGTCTCCCACCACTCGTCCTCCGAGGAGCTCCGCTCGAGCTGTGGCGCCTCCACATAGAGCTACCCACGGGCGAGCTCGGCACTGACGATGGCGTGCTCCAAAAGTGGAAGGCCGACTTCGGCTCCACCCTTGGCAGCTGCATCATCCTCGGCGCCTCGTCGGTCTCATCCAAGCCGCCGATAGGGCCATGCCATGGTTTGGCGATGGTGAAGGCGATGCGCTGCTTCTGGCCGCCGAAACCTGCTGCTGGACATGTGCTTCTTCAACTCGGCAAGGACGCGTGCTTCTGGCCACCGGAACCTCTGCTAGAGCTAGTGCAGCAGTTCTACAAGGCCATGTCCTGGCGCGTGCTCCTATCTGGAAAGGATGTGCACAAGCACAACCTGCAGGCGCTGCGATACGCGGTGGCAGGGGTGCCGCAGGAGCCATTCCTGTTCGCGGCAAGCATCCGCGAGAACATCGCGTATGGGCGCGAGGGCGCAACGGATGCACTACTAAAAAAACCTTAACTATGACCTTTTCAAAACCCCCTCGGAGGCGGGCACGATTTTGAACCGTCTCGATTAATTCTTGTGATTAACTAAGGCGGTCACTTTTTTATTAACCGAGGCAGTTACAGTTAACTGCCTCACAAAATCGATTTACGGATAACCGCCTCGTAAAATCTATTAACAGAGGCAGGCCACTTATAAAGGTCCGCCTCGGCAGATCACTTATAAAGGTCCACCTCGGTTAATATGCTACGGACTAGCAAGCCCATTAAATCCTACGGCCCATTCCACCTTATTGGGCTAGTATATATTCAACACTTAGGGTTTCCTCCTCCACTTACTCCCTCTCGCTCTCAGTGGCGCAGCGGCTGTCTCTCTGTCGCTCTCCCTCTCTCCCTGTGGCTCGGTCTCCCTTCCACCCTCTCCCTCGTCGGTCTCCCTCCCACTCTCTCCGCAGGCTGTGGTGGGCTAGGCGGTGGAGCCCTGGGACGGCAGCGGCGGGCTGCGCGATGGCGTCCCAAGCCGGTGGCGGCGCGCCTCGCGGTGGCGCCCTTGGTCGTCGTGTGTGGCGTGGGTGAAAGCCCAAGTTTGGTTTTGGTAATTAATGACACCAAGTTGCTAATGCCATGTGTTAAGTGTTTTGAGTTAGGCATAAGCAACACATGTGATGAAGGTGTATGTGGCAAGGAGTGGTGGCCACAAGATCACAAAGAGATGGTGCATGGACATGAAATGACGATCATGGTGGAGATGCACATAAAATGATGATCATGGTGATCAAGCATGAGGAGATGGACATGGAACAAAGTGATCAAGGCAAAGGTATAATCATAGGGTTTGCTTTTGCCGGTCTAAGATGAGTAGAGAAGTGATTGACCGGGTTTAGGATTGATAGCCGACTATCAAGAAAAGCAATCACGGTTAGCTCATGAATCAAGTACTACTAGGTCATCATCTTGAGAATATGCATTAGGATCTAGTAGAGAGCTAACGTAACGCCTTGAAAAATGATTGTGAAAATGCTAACACACATGCACATGGTGATATACACTTGGTGGTGTTAGCACATTTGCGAAGGCGGTGGAGTTTGAGCGGTAGAGAGGGGTTTTGCTTTTTGTGAAAGTGAAACGCCTTTTTCTACTGCGCCGGAGGCGAGGAAATGGAGGCGTAAGTCCGGTGTGTGAAAGGTCTTGATGGCTAAAGGGGGGTGAATAGCCTTTCCAAAAAAATCTACAAAGACAAGCTAAATAAGTTTATCAATATAACAAATAGCGAGATGCGTGTTTTGCTTAGCCTACGGGGCGTTTGCAAGCCACCTATCCAATTCACAATTCTAGTATATTTGCACTCATCCGCACAAGTCAAACCGAGAAGGAAACTACAACTAGCAAGTTACACAAAAGAGCTACTCTAGCAAAGCTAACTAGCTAGCAAATGCAATGGGCTTCTCTTGCTTGACCTTGGTCTCCTTCTCATCTTCATCTTCATCATCATCATATTGAGCATCGGTCATGACATCCCCAAGCACTTGGTTTGGAGTCACCTTGTCCAAACCCTCTCTTTGGATCATCTTCCTCAAGATAGCAAACTTCTTAGGTAAGTTCATCAAGAACTTGTGTGAGAAATCCTTGTCCTTGACATCCTCTCCTAGACTCTTGAGATCGTTGACTATGACTTGAAGCCTATAGAACATCTCCGGTATGGACTCATCATCCTTCATCTTGAAGCTTGCAAACTTGTCCTTGAGCATATAGAGCTTGGCACTCTTTACCGTTGAAGTGCCCTCATATGTTTCCTCTAATCTTGTCCACACTTCACTTGCCATCTCAAGATCCTTGATTTGTTCAAAAACCTTTGCATCAATCCCATTGTAGAGAGTGTTAAGAGCCATAGTGTTGCATTGGTTGTTGATGCGATCATTGTTGGTGAGGTTGTTGGGATTAATGATAGCATAATCATGATGTGTCACCTCCCAAACCTTCTCATTGATAGAGCTAAGATATTACTTCATTTTTCTTTTTCAATGATCAAAAGATGAGACACCATCAAAGAATGGAGGCTTGCCCCCGACATGGTTGAACACAACTTGAGCCATCTTACACCGAGGTTGTTAAGCCTTGCAAACGGTGACCACGGCTCCGATACCACTTGAAAGGTCTTGATGGCTAGAGGGGGGTGAATAGCCTTTCTAAAAAATTCTACAAAGACAAGCTAAACAAGTTTATCAATATAACAAATAGCGAGATGCGTGTTTTGCTTAGCCTACGGGGCGTTTGCAAGCCACCAATCCAATTCACAATTCTAGTATATTTGCACTCAACCGCACAAGTCAAACCGAGAAGGAAACTACAACTAGCAAGTTACACAAAAGAGCTACTCTAGCAAAGCTAACTAGCTAGCAAATGTAACTAAGAAGGTAATGCGGAGTTGAGTTAGGAGAGTTTCACCGAGGGGCGAAGTATTGAGCCAACCAATATGATCAACAATGAATACCAAGACAACCGAACACCGGGATCAATCAATCACAATATGAAAGTGATGACACGAAGATTTATCCCGAGGTTCACGTGCTTGCCGGCATGCTAGTCCCCGTTGTGTCCCTCTTCACCACGTGGTTCGGTGGCTAATCGGTCTCACACCGAGCCTCTCAAAAGGCGCCACAAGAACCTACCAAATAGCAAAAGGTTGTAATGACACGAGCAATTTACAAATGTTTCCTTTGGCGCTTCGCCGAGGTAGGCACAAACCCCTCACAATCACCGGAGGTGGCCAAGAACAATCACCAACTCTTGCCAACGCCTCCAAGCTGCTCCAAGTCGTCTAGGTGGCGGCAACCACCAAGAGAAACAAGAATCCCGTAGCAACTCAATCACCAAGTGCCAACTAGATGCAATCTCACAATACAAATGTACTTGGATCACTCAATCTCACTTCGAATATGCAAAGAAGCAAGAGAGATGAATGGGAGGGGAGTTGCTTAGCTCAAAGTGCTCACAAGTATGTCAAAGAGTGCAAGAGATAGAGCTTTGAGCCGGCCAACAAGTATTTATAGATGTACCCCTTCGAATATAGCCGTTAGGCACGAGATTCAGCAGAAGTCGCGCTGACCAGATGCGCTGGTCACGCGGACCGGACGCGCCGATCACACAATGGCTACTTTCGCGAAGCACCGACCGGACGCGCCCCACACAACGACCGGACGCGCGAAGCTCGACTGGATGCGCTGGTCCCGTAACGTACTAGACGCATTGGTCAAGCCTCAGCAGCGCACAACGAAACAGTGACCGGACGCGCTGCAGAACTGACTGGACGCCACAGTGTCAGCGTCCGGTTGGAGTCCAGTAAGCTCCCTCAACGACCGGACGCGTCCGCTCGGTCATGACCGGACGCGCTGCGCGTCCGATCAAAACGCTGAGACACGCGCAGACGCTGAACACTGACTGGACGCGTCCGGTCAAACAGAGACCGCGTCCGGTCCAGCGTTCGGTCACCTTTGTGACCTCCGTTCGCCTCCGTTTCTTCTCCGACTTCCGGCGTAGTGGAAAATAGTCGTTTCAACTCCTCGAAAACACCTGAATCCCGCCTCGCAAGCTCGGTGGGAGGGAGAGAGGACCCCAAACCCTCTCGACCGCTCAAACTCTACCGCCTTCGCAAATGTGCTAACACCACCAAGTGATCATCACCATGTGCATGTGTGTTAACATTTTCACAATCATTTTTCGAGGCGTTATTAGTTCTATCCAAATGCATATGATTATGAAATGCACACCTAGAGGCACTTAGGAGTTCAATAGCCGCGTCATTCCCCTCTTTATAGTACGTCTATCTATCCTATAATGTAACCACACCCACTAGGTGTCTTGGTTACTAAAACACAACCCTTAAGCATATACCTTTGCCTTGATCACGTAGGGTTGTGTCCAAATCCAAGTGTGGCCATCATGATCACCATGTCCATCTTGCCACCAACCTTGGAATGTACTAATCCTCATATGCTACATACAACTTAGGCATAGGATTAGTACTTAGGCATTGTCACTAATTACCAACACCAAACATAGGACTTTCAATCTCCCCCTTGTTGGTAATCGGTGACAACCCTTTCACAAAGATATTATGATAAAATTTTGATTGAACCCATGTCACATTGTCCAAGTATATTACCGTGTGTAAGAATTATGGACATGTGATCATGAATTCAAATTGATAGCAATGGCTCCTCCTACATGTATGCTATATGTTTGGATTTAGGAAGCATACATGCTTAGATAGGAAAATATAGGAGCATTAACTATCAATAGGTGCTAAGTGTTTTAGATTATAGACCTTTGAAGCGTGATACCATCAGAGTAGCGATAAACACCATCTTAGTACCTTGTGTAGTTAGATACCACTTGGAAAAACACAAACATAACTAGAAACCTCGTGAGATCAACATTATAAGCAAGGCTCTAGTACCACTTTGAAAAACAAGAAGCAAGAAAAATCTAACTACTTCCTATTCATGCAAGTACTTCAATTCATCATTCAAATTATACTAGCAAGTCACCACACAAGCAATGTATCAGAGAAAAAGAAATGCATAACTATGCATCATACATATGAAGTGCGCATGGAAATGCAACAATCATGTTTAAGAGCTTGCCCCCCTACTTGTGTGCTCAAAATTTTAGTTGATCCCCTTTTTTTATTATTTTCTCCCCTTTTGTGCTTCTCCCCCTTTGAGTTCTATCTTTGTGAACAACATTTTCTCCCCCTTTGGCACCAATGACCACAAGGGACCAATTTTAGATAGATTATCATGTTGAATTATGGGGTGAGGATCAAGTTTGTGATTCAACCTTGATTGCTTGCATAAATAAAATGCTTCGGTTTGATCCAAGGGCAAGCTTCTTCACACCTCACTAGAAGGGTTATCATGCACCATGTTGAAGCAAATATTTAGACAAGTGATCTAGATTAAACACTTAGGATCATAAGCTACTTAAACAAGTTATATGCTACCACTAGATCATACATAGCAAAGAAACAATAGCGGCACCATATAACCTTCAAATTTATTTGATTTTCATGAATGAGCCTAGAACATAAGAAATCATGACTAGATGCACTAAACATATCCTTAGTATAGAATGTATGACATGTCAACCAATTGTACCTTGGGGCTCGAAGGAGAGGCATGTCATATATGGGGTGCATCAACTCATGTTGGAGAAGTCAAGTATGTTCAACTCATTCTTTAGCTTGTGAAATCTCTTCTCATCAAGTGGCTTGGTGAATAGATCGGTTAATTGATCTTCGGTGCTCACATTCTCAATTGCAATGTCACCCTTTTGTTGATGATCTCTAATGAAGTGATGGCGAACATCAATGTGCTTTGTTCTTTGATGTTGAACCGGATTGTTGGTTAGCTTCACGGCACTTTCATTGTCACATAGCAATGGCACATTCTTGAAATTGATTCCAAAACCTTCAATGTTGCCTTCATCCACAAGATTTGTGCACAACAACTACCCGCGGTGATGTATTCGGCCTTGGCGGTAGATAGTGCAATACTATTTTACTTCTTGGATGACCATGAGACAAGTGATCTTCCCAACAATTGACAAGCCCCGGAAGTGCTCTTTCTCTCCACTTTGTCACCGGCATAGTCGGAATCCGAATATCCAACTAGCTCAAAGCTTGCACCTTTGGGATACCACAATCTAACATCTTGTGTATGCTTCAAATACCTCAATATTCTCTTTGTTGCCTTCAAATGACTTTCTCTTGGTGATGATTGAAATCTTGCACACATGCATACACTAAACATTACATCGGGCCTTGATGCCGTCACATAGAGTAGGCTACCAATCATTGATCTATATAGCTTTTGATCCACCATGTTGCCATTCTTGTCACTATCCAAGCTTCCATTAGTGCTCATTGGAGTAGTGATTCCTTTTGCATCTTCCATACCAAACTTCTTTAGCATATCCTTTATGCATTTGGTTTGGCTCACAAATGTTCCTTCCTTCATTTGTTTGATTTGAAGTCCAAGAAAGAAACTAAGTTCACCAATCATTGACATTTCAAATTTCTTTGCCATCATTTTCCCAAACTCATCACAATAATCTTGATTGGTTGAACCGAATATGATATCATCAACATATATTTACAACACAAATAAGTCTTTTCCAATCTTCTTGGTGAATAGAGTAGTATCCACTTTGCCCATGACAAATCATTTGGATAGCAAGAAATCTCTTAATCTTTCATACCATGCTCTAGGTACTTGCTTCAATCCATACAAAGCTTTTGTCAACTTGTAGACATGATTGGGTTTCGTGTCATCTTCAAAGCCGGGAGGTTGCTCCACATACACTTCTTCTTGAATGTACCCATTGAGAAATGCACTCTTCACATCCATTTGATATAATTTGATATTGTGAGCACAAGCATAGGTAAGTAAGATCCTAATTGCTTCCAATCTTGCAACCGGGGCATAAGTTTCACCAAAGTCAAGACCCTCTATTTGTGTGTAACCTTGAGCCACTAGTCTTGCTTTGTTTCTTACTACTAACCCATCTTGATCTTACTTGTTACGAAAGACCCATCTTGTTCCAATGACATTGTGATCCTTGGGCCTTTCAACTAGTTCCCATACTTCATTTCTCTTGAAGTTGTTGAGCTCTTCATGCATTGCATTTACCCAATCCGGATCTCGCAATGCTTTATCAATGTCCTTGAGTTCTTCCATTGACACAAAAGAAGAGTGAGCACAAAATGATGCCAATCTTGATCTCGTTTGAACTCCCATTTGTATGTCACCAATGATGAAATCCAATGGATGGTCTCTTGCAATGTTAATTGGTTGAAGCACTTGGACTTGATTGCTTGGATGTTGATGTTGATCATGAGTTGGAGATGATGAACTAGCCATTTGTTGATCTTGTTGCACTTGAGATGATGTACTGGCTTGATTTTGCAATAGAGAACCACTAGCTTGTGTAATTGGACTTTGGAGCACTTGATCTTTGTTGTCATCCACATCAATCACTTGCTTTGGCCTAATATCACCAATATCCATTTCTTTCATAGCATTGGTCAATTGAGTTCCTCTCACATCATCCAAGTTATCTTCCTCATCTTGAGAGCCATTTGTTTTATCAAACTCAATATCATGAACTTCTTCAAGTTGACCACTAGCCAAATTCTAAACTCTATAAGCTTTACTAGTAGTGGAGTAACCAAGTAAGAATCCTTCATCACATTTCTTCTCAAACTTGCTCAATCTAGTGCCCTTCTTCAAGATGTAGCATTTGCAACCAAATACCCGGAATTATGCAATGTTGGGCTTTCTTCCATTCAAGATCTCATATGGTGTTTTCTCTAGGAACTTGTGGTAATAGAGGCGGTTGCTATAGGAGCAAGCCGTGTTGATTGCTTTGGCCCAAAATGAATGACTCACATTATACTCATTCAACATTAATCTTGCCATATCAATTAAGGTTCTATTCTTCCTCTCAACTAGGCCATTTGATTGAGGTGTATACTTGGCCAAAAATTGATGTTTGATTCCAAGTTCATCACATAGCTCATCAACTCTTGTGTTTCTAAACTCACTTCCATTGTCACTTCTTACTTTCTTGATTGTGGTCTCAAACTCATTTTACACTCTCTTGATGAACTTCTTGAATATGTCAAATACATCACTCTTGTCCACAAGAAAGAATGCCCACGTGTATCTAGTGAAATCATCCACAATCACAAAGCCATACTTGTTGCCACCAATGCTTGTGTATGTAGTTGGCCCAAATAGATCTATGTGCAACAACTCAAATGCCTTGGAAGTACTCATGATGCTTTTCAATGGATGAGTGTTGCCTACTTGCTTTCCGGCTTGACATGCACTACATAACTTATCTTTCTCAAATATGACATCCTTCAAGCCTCTAACTAAGTCATGCTTCACTAACTTATTCAATTGCTTCATGCCAACATGACCAAATCTTCTATGCCATAACCAACCCATACTTGATTTGGTGAGCAAACATGTTGAAAGTTGAGTGTCACTAGCATTGAAATCAACCAAGTATAGATTCTCATATCTAAAGCCCTTGAAGATCAAATTGGAGCCATCAACACTAACTATCTCCACATCATCAACACCAAATATGCACTTGAAACCAAGATCACACAATTGAGCAACCGAGAGAAGATTGAAATTCAACTTTTCAACTAAGAGCACATTGAAAATGCTATGATCATTTGATATTGCAATCCTTCCAAGAGCCTTTACATCACCCTTGCTATTGTCACTAAATGTGATGCTATCAATGCCACTATCATTTGATTTGAGAGAGTTGAACATTCTTGAATCACCGGTCATATGTTGAGAGCACCCACTATCAAGCACCTAATGCCTTCCTCCGGCCTTGTAATTTACCTACAAAATAAATTAATGTCTTTTAGGTACCCATACTTACTTGGGTCCTTGGAGGTTAGTCACTAAGCTCTTTGATACCCAAATGGCCTTCTTCTTTGGACCCACAATTGGTGTACCAACAAACTTAGCATGCACACCTTTCTCACCCTTGGTAAGCACATAACAAGAATCAAAAGGAATGTAATCCATTTTAGCATGAAACTTGTTGTTGTTCTTGTTGATTTTATTACAATTAATCTCTAGATGCCCAACTTGCTTGTATCTATTGCAATAACGACCATTGCTCTTCACAAAGCGAGGCTTTGGAGTAGCAAAGGCCGCCTTGCCCTTCTTGGGAGTATAGCCCAAACCCTCTTTGTTAAGAGAGAACCTTTGGCTACCCAAGCATTTTAGCAAGCGGGCATCCCCACCATAGGCATTGCCTAATGCGCGGGTGAGATCATCCACCTCTCTCTTGAGAGTCTCATTCTCAACCACAAGTGATGAATCACTAGTAGTAGAGATAGAGTTGGTTGTGATGGATGATGATGAGCTACATGAAGCATTAGTAGGACTAACAAATAAAGAATCATCAATAATATCACATGTTAGTCCAATATCACAAGTGACAATCACTTGCTCCTCCTTAGCTTCCTTCATAAGCTTCTCTAACTTGAGGTTCTTTTCCTTGATGAGCTCAAGTAGAGTGGAGTGGGCTTCCTTAAGCCTAGTGTGAGCAACTTCAAGGTCCTCGTGGTCTTCCTTTAGACACTCACGATAGGCCTCTAGCTCATCAAAGGATTTCCTAAGAGCTTTGAGCTCTTTGTTCAATTCCTTTGCACTCCTTACTCTTTTTTAGAGCAACAAGCTCCTCCATCAAGGCATCATTTTCATTGCTCTTGGCAATGAGCTCTTGCTCCAAGATTTTACACTTCTTGGTTGTCCTCTTGTAGCCCTTGCTCATTTGATCTATTATGCCTAATAGATCATCCTTGGAGTAGTCCTCATCCTCCTCATCACCACTCCTACAACCATCACGAGCACAAGAATCATCATCACTATCATCATATTTTACCTTGGTAGGCTTGGCCATAAGGCATGTCGATGTAGTGTCGAAGATGGATGGCTTGTTGGAGAGGGCGATGCTTGCAATGGCTCACCGAGTGGTCCTCTCATCATCACTAGAGCTTGCATCATCATCACCATCGGAGTTATCATTATCCCAAATGACTACATAACCACCACCCTTCTTCTTGTTGAATGTGAAGCTCTTCTTCTCTTTCTTATCCTTCTTGTTCTTCTTCAACTTCAACTCCCCATCTTGATATATTTTGTCTTCATAGGGGCACTTTGCCACTACATGATCGGGGCTATTGCAATTGTAGCAAAGCACCTCCTTTGCCTTCATGAAGTCCCTTCTTTTTCTTGCACCATATCCTTTCTTCTTCATGAACCTCCTCATCTTGTGCACTAGGAGGGCCATGGTCTCATCATCGAATGGATCATCATCATCGCTCTCCACCTTGCTCTTGCCCTTAGAAGATGAAGCCTTGAATGCAATGGGCTTCTCTTGCTTGACCTTGGTCTCCTTCTCATCTTCATCTTCATCATCATCATATTGAGCATCGGTCATGACATCCCCAAGCACTTGGTTTGGAGTCACCTTGTCCAAACCCTCTCTTTGGATCATCTTCCTCAAGATAGCAAACTTCTTAGGTAAGTTCATCAAGAACTTGTGTGAGAAATCCTTGTCCTTGACATCCTCTCCTAGACTCTTGAGATCGTTGACTATGACTTGAAGCCTATAGAACATCTCCGGTATGGACTCATCATCCTTCATCTTGAAGCTTGCAAACTTGTCCTTGAGCATATAGAGCTTGGCACTCTTTACCGTTGAAGTGCCCTCATATGTTTCCTCTAATCTTGTCCACACTTCACTTGCCATCTCAAGATTATTGATTTGTTCAAAAACCTTTGCATCAATCCCATTGTAGAGAGTGTTGAGAGCCATAGTGTTGCATTGGTTGTTGATGCGATCATTGTTGGTGAGGTTGTCGGGATTAATGATAGCATAATCATGATGTGTCACCTCCCAAACCTTCTCATTGATAGAGCTAAGATATTGCTTCATCTTTCTTTTTCAATGATCAAAAGATGAGACACCATCAAAGAATGGAGGCTTGCCCCCGACATGGTTGAACACAACTTGAGCCATCTTACACCGAGGTTGTTAAGCCTTGCAAACGGTGACCACGGCTCTGATACCACTTGAAAGGTCTTGATGGCTAGAGGGGGGTGAATAGCCTTTCTAAAAAATTCTACAAAGACAAGCTAAACAAGTTTATCAATATAACAAATAGCGAGATGCGTGTTTTGCTTAGCCTACAGGGCGTTTGCAAGCCACCTATCCAATTCACAATTCTATTATATTTGCACTCAACCGCACAAGTCAAACCGAGAAGGAAACTACAACTAGCAAGTTACACAAAAGAGCTACTCTAGCAAAGCTAACTAGCTAGCAAATGTAACTAAGAAGGTAATGCGCAGTTGAGTTAGGAGAGTTTCACCGAGGGGCGAAGTATTGAGCCAACCAATATGATCAACAATGAATACCAAGACAACCGAACACCGGGATCAATCAATCACAATATGAAAGTGATGACACGAAGATTTATCCCGAGGTTCACGTGCTTGCCGGCACGCTAGTCCCCGTTGTGTCCCTCTTCACCACGTGGTGCGGTGGCTAATCGGTCTCACACCGAGCCTCTCAAAAGGCGCCACAAGAACCTACCAAATAGCAAAAGGTTGTAATGACACGAGCAATTTACTAATGTTTCCTTTGGCGCTTCGCCGAGGTAGGCACAAACCCCTCATAATCACCGGAGGTGGCCAAGAACAATCACCAACTCTTGCCAACGCCTCCAAGCTGCTCCAAGTCGTCTAGGTGGTGGCAACCACCAAGAGAAACAAGAATCCCGTAGCAACTCAATCACCAAGTGCCAACTAGATGCAATCTCACAATACAAATGCACTTGGATCACTCAATCTCACTTCGAATATGCAAAGAAGCAAGAGAGATGAATGGGAGGGGAGTTGCTTAGCTCAAAGTGCTCACAAGTATGTCAAAGAGTGCAAGAGATAGAGCTTTGAGCCGGCCAACAAGTATTTATAGACGTACCCCTTCGAATATAGCCGTTAGGCACGAGATTCAGCAGAAGTCGCGCTGACCAGACGCGCTGGTCGCGCGGACCGGACGCGCCGATCACACAATGGCTACTATTGCAAAGCACCGACCGGATGCGCCCCACGCAACGACCGGACGCGCGAAGCTCGACTGGACGCGCTAGTCCCGTAACGGATCGGACGCGTTGGTCAAGCCTCAGCAGTGCACAACAAAATAGTGACCGGACGCGCTGCAGAACTGACTGGACGCCACAGTGCCAGCGTCCGGTTGGAGTCCAGTAAGCTCCCTCAACGACCGGACGCGTCCGCTCGGTCATGACCGGACGCGCTGCGCGTCCGATCAAAACGCTGAGACACGCGCAGACGCTGAACACTAACTGGACGCGTCCGGTCAAACAGAGACCGCGTCTGGTCCAGCGTTCGGTCACCTTTGTGACCTCCGTTCGCCTCCGTTTCTTCTCCGACTTCCGGCGTAGTGGAAAATAGTCGTTTCAACTCCTCGAAAACGCCTGAATCCCGCCTCGTAAGCTCGGTGGGAGGGAGAGAGGACCCCAAACCCTCTCGACCGCTCAAACTCCACTGCCTTCGCAAATGTGCTAACACCACCAAGTGATCATCACCATGTGCATGTGTGTTAACATTTTCACAATCATTTTTCGAGGCGTTATTAGTTCTATCCAAATGCATAAGATTATGAAATGCACACCTAGAGGCACTTAGGAGTTCAATAGCCGTGTCATTCCCCTCTTTATAGTACGACTATCTATCCTATAATGTAACCACACCCACTAGGTGTCTTAGTTACTAAAACACAACCCTTAAGCATATACCTTTGCCTTGATCACGTAGGGTTGCGTCCAAATCCAAGTGTGGCCATCATGATCACCATGTCCATCTTGCCACCAACCTTAGAATGTACTAATTCTCATATGCTACATACAACTTAGGCATAGGATTAGTACTTAGGCATTGTCACTAATTATCAACACCAAACATAGGACTTTCAGTGTGTTTCTCACTGAAAAACAATGACCGAACGCTGTGGTTGAAGTAACCAGACGTGGCTGGCGTGTCCGGTCAGTTCAAACCGCAGGCAGACGGGCGCGTGAGAGGGTCACGGACTGGCGCGTCCGGTCCTTCGCGGAACCGGCACGTCCGGTCACGCACCCAGGAGAGCAGCATGAAGGGTAGGTGAGAGCGGACGCGGTGGCGCGTCCGGTCACGTGCGACCGAACACGTCCGATCACGCGAGGAGCTCTCTAGACTCAGATCGGACGCCGGGTGCAGCGCGTCCGGTCATGGCAATGGCTCTCTCTGACTCGCACTGCTACTGTTTGTCCTGTAGTGACCCTGACCGGTGCGTCCGGTCATCACGATTTTCACTACGATGTCTTGTAACGGCTAGTTGCTTACCCCTTCGCTATAAATAGATGGTGGCCGGGTTTGAGGCGTTCTCTCTTGCATTTTTGAGATATTGAGGCATACTTTGAGCTAGAGAACTTTCTCTCCATTCATCTCCTTGCTTGGTTGCATACTCTAGAGAGATTGAGTGAGATTCAAGTGCATTGCATTGAGAGTTGCATCTAGTGGCACTTGATTCTTTAGTTTGCTGTGGATTGCTTGTTACTCTTGGGTGTTTCCCGACACCCTAGACGACTTAGAGCAGCGGTGGTGTTGAGCTCGTGATTGAAGATTGTTTCGAGTCTCACCAAGTGTTTGTGAGGGGTTCTTGAGCCTTCCCCGCGGGAGTTCGCGAATTGACTACTCTAGTGGAGCTCGTGGCTTGGAGGATCCCCATCTTGTGAGTGGATGTGCGACACCCGCTGAGGGTTTAACTCTTGATAGTTGATTAGCTCGCAATCCATCAAGTGGGTGCATCACCACGACAAGGAGTAGCTTGCCGGGAAGCAAATGAACCTCGGTAAAAAATATTGTGTCATCTCTTGCCGATGATTCTCTTTATGATTGTGTGTGATTGATTCTTTGGATACATCTCATCTTTACACCGTTGGTATAAGAATCAATTCATTTTCTTTTTTCATTCTTGCACTTTATTTTGTCTAGTGTGCTTAGCGTAGTTTGTATCACATAGGAGTAAGTAGCTTAGTGACTTAGCTTTGTTGGTGTGAATTAGAGATCATAGTCTTGTTTACTAGAATTGTATAGGTGGTTTGCTTAATATAGTTGAGCTAGTGCTAGAATTAGCATCGCCGTCTTTGATACTAACCATTATTGCTTAGTGAAGCTTGTAGATTTTTAAATAGACTATTCACCCCCCTATAGCCATTTGGACCTTACAGTGGGGAGCAACATGATGGAGGTGGGCGGCGGCCTTCCCCTTCTACCTAACAGCGAGGTGGAGGCGGCGGCCTTCCCCTTCTTCCCCACCGACGGTGCACCTCCACCATCACGGATCCGGCGCCACCACCACGGATCCGACATCCCTTCGCCTCCTACCCCACCATCGAGTGTAGATCCGGTGGCTGGCGACGATGGAGGGCGGTGCCACCTCCTCCTTGCGGCAGATCCGGTGGTATGGCCCGACCCTCTCCCGGTAGCGAGCCTCCTCACGACGAGTGGTGGATCCGGCGCCCTTTCTCACCACGAGCGGTGGATCCGGCGCGGCAGCCTCCCCAACAGCGGATCCTCGACGGAGAGGCCTCACCGGCAGCGGATCTGGGCGGCGGCGTGGGCACGACGAGGACAGCGGTGGATGGGCTCGACGCCGGGTCCTGGATGGGCTTGCGATTGGGCTCGTCGTTTTCCGTGACTTCATTTTAACAAAATGCTACTTTCAGTTGACGGTTCGATCTTTCGGTGGTATTTTACGGAGCCGTAAACTTTCGATGGTATTTTACGGAGATTGTAATTTTTGGATGCTACACAACCAATTTTCCCAAATAAAAATCATATTGGTTTTTCCTTTGCTCACATCAGCTAGTAAAATCATATATGTTTCCCGAGGTAGAAGGGTGTGCAGGCTGTACGTTCATCTTTCCAGTCACGCTAAGCTCTCTATGCAACTTGTCAACTCGAGTCGAAATCATGTGAAGATATATAGAACGGGAGGAGTGAAAGAAACGCTGAAAGACTCGGGGATGAAAGGGCTGAACCAAAGCATAGAACCTGTGAGATGCTGTAAGGTGTTGTACGTATTGTACGTATCAAAATGGACATCGTTTAGCAAATTGCAACTGTCATCTTTTAAGATGGCTGAAATACACAGCATATTTTCTTTCATGATATGCTACACTGAAGAAGCCCTGTGCGGCTGATGTTTTATTGTTATGAGAGAAAAACACTGAGTGAATAGGGCGAAAGATTCGTTCCCAATTTTGTACCAAAAAGGAACTAAGGAAGGCCAACTTCGCTACCTTTGACTGACGATCACACGATTGAGACTTGTTGCGATGGGTCTCGTTTGCTGAAAGGCCAACTCAAATTGACCCGAATATATGAATTAGGAGAAGTTTTAGCAGGAGAAGCTAGGTCAATTTGATGGCGACGGCCACCCCATCTTGCCTAGAACCTGGCATCGCTGAACAGTTGTCATATTTTTGTGCGTATATATAGGAGTTCGTGCACCAATTCGAATGTGGAACGCGAAAGACGAATTTTCTGTGTCAGGATGAGGATATCTGAAATTCTCTTTCGTGTGGGCCCACTTGTCAGGGACCCTTCATTATTCTTGGGAAATAAGCCGAATCAGGGTCAATTAGTGGCAAATGCCGAGGAACGCGAGGGCTAAACCGTGAAACAACTCTCAAGTATCCCATCTCCACCTTCCCTTTCTCCTCTCTCCCGGATTCCCGGCGACTTCCCTCTTTTCCTTCCCTCCCGGCCGCCCGCCTCCGCCTCCGTGATCGCAATTCCCCCCTGCCCGTGCGTTTCCCGACGACCCCCTCGTCCTCCCCACCCATGGCGCGGCGATCCGCCCCTCTCCTGCGCCGCCTCGTCTCCGCATCCTCCCCGCAGCCCCTCCCGGGCCACGGCGGCGGCCTCGCGCGGCGCACGGTGACCTACATGCCCCGGCCCGGGGACGGCGCCCCGCGCGCCGTCACGCTCATCCCGGGCGACGGCATCGGGCCCCTCGTCACGGGCGCCGTGCGCCAGGTCATGTAGGCGATGCACGCGCCCGTCTACTTCGAGACCTACGACGTACACGGCGACATACCCACCGTCCCGCCCGCCGTCATCGACTCCATCCGCCGCAATAAGGTCTGCATCAAGGGCGGCCTCGCCACGCCCGTCGGAGGTGGGGTCTCCTCCCTCAACATGCAGCTGCGCAAGGAGCTCGACCTCTACGCATCGCTCGTCCACTGCTCCAACCTCCCAGGCCTGCCCACCAGGCACCAGGGTGTCGACATCGTCGTCATCAGGGAGAACACCGAGGGCGAGTACTCGGGGCTCGAGCACGAGGTCGTGCCCGGGGTCGTTGAGAGCCTCAAGGTACGACGGAGTGCCGGTTGGGGTTGGGGGATCGGTTATGTGCGTTTCATTCATGTTTATGATGATTTTCCTGATATATATTATAAAATTCGTGGGGCCGCCCATTACTTCCGCGTATTAAAGTTGTTAGATTTTGCTGGTCAGGGTTTTCACCTAAATAAATGACAAAAACAGTTTTTTTGTATCAATAATTTGCCACCATTTGAGTACTCCCATGATCTAATTGCAATGGGAGTGATGTTGTTAGCTTAGTAGCTCAATCAGCACGAACTTGGATTCATCTGAATTTGTGATCACCAAAATTTCTTTTGGAAAGGCAATTAGTTTTAATTTTTTATCAATAGCTTGTATCATTGTAAGGATCACTTTATGTTTCGAAAGGTTGCAGCTGCAGATATAGGACATGTCGTGAGCTTAGCATCATGTTCGAATGTTTGGACAGTAGGGAATTGGGCTATATTCACTGTATTCATTTATTGATTCACACACATATATATAAATATATCGCCAGCGCGTGAATAAAATGTGCCGGTACTGTATTTACTAAATGATCCACATTTTTCATGTCTTGTCATATATTTCTTTCTTCGGGTTAAGCAAAACTTTGTCATATATCTGAACTTTTCTTCCATTATTACTCTTACTGAATGGATTTCCTAGGTGATCACAAAGTTTTGCTCCGAGAGGATTGCCAAATATGCGTTCGAGTATGCTTACCTTAACAACCGAAAGAAAGTCACTGCAGTGCATAAAGCAAACATTATGAAGCTTGCCGATGGTTTGTTCTTGGAGTCTTGCCGCGAGGTTGCTTCAAAGTATCCTGGTATTCAGTACAATGAAATGATTGTTGACAACTGCTCTATGCAACTTGTTTCAAAGCCAGAACAATTTGATGTCATGGTATGCATCTAAATTTCTGAGCATTTTTCTGTATATATGCCATTTAATTTGGAACATCACATTTTTGTTCAAGCAAACCTTGGATTACTTTTTTCTGTTCTGCACCGAGTTCATTTTCATCTGCATTGTACAATTTTAAACTATCAAATGTTTGTTTGTATATTGTTGAGTACTTGAGTCGCAAAGTATTGGTTCCAATGCCAAAATTATAAAACTATTGGATAGTTATTATTATAGGATTGCTTGATCTTGCTAGAAGAACAGTTCCTGAACTTTACCAATTCAAGCATATGTAAATTTTGTGTAAACAGTAACCCTTTGCTCCTTTTTATTTATTGACAAATTTGAGATCCTTTTCTTTTGGGGTAAAACTAGAAAACTTGTGGCTTGTGGGAGTTAGGAACTTCAGAATGTGAGAAATTATGGGAATGCTCTGCTTGAGTACCGAGCTTGCCATGTAATAAAGATAACGTTTCTCTGAGACATATCAAACCAAGATATATTGGGCTAATCAAAATCCCATTGTTCTTAAGGAATAGAAATTGATATTATTGAGAATTTATAAGATTTGTGACTAGTTTACAGTATTTAAGTGAGGGAAGCACATCATTGGCAAGCTAAGCTAGATGCAATGTAAAAAGCATGTGCTTACTAAATGTCTTTTCTATTTGTTATCTCATTTCTTTTCTGTTTTCCTAATTTTCTCAATTGCTTCCTTGCAAGTATACCATGGATTAGGATTAACTGCAGGTTTCAAACTTTTTTTCTTTTTTCTTTTTGTAGGTTACGCCTAATCTTTATGGCAATTTGGTGGCTAACACGGCTGCAGGTATTGTTGGAGGGACTGGCATCATGCCTGGAGGTAGGGGTTGCAGCTCATTCTTTATTATCTGTGGTTTTCTCCTCTGGCAAATGGTTCTGGTACATTCCATTTTTGTAATTTGCTGCAGAAATAATATTTTGGGCATGACTTATCTCCCTCTGTGCCTACATTGTTACATATTTGTAAAAACTTTGTGGCATATGGAGCATCTCTTGGCGCTTTTAATTAATTTTGAGTTGCAATAAGTTTGATGCTCAGCGTACTAATCCTCGGTACTGCATTATGTTCTAGGCAATGTGGGTCAGGACTATGCTGTCTTTGAGCAAGGTGCTTCTGCAGGAAATGTTGGAAACGAGAACATCGTGGAGCAGAAGAAAGCAAATCCTGTCGCGCTGCTTCTGTCATCCGCTATGATGTTGAGGCATTTGCAGTTCCCATCATTTGCTGACCGGCTGGAGACAGCGGTGAAGCGTGTCGTTGCAGAAGGCACCTACAGAACAAAGGATTTGGGCGGTAGCAGCACCACCCAGGAAGTTACCGATGCTGTGATTGCCAGTCTGGATTAGATTCCTGGTGCACGCCTGAAAAAAAAGTTAATTCTTTGGGGTGACTAGTTGGCTAGTCTTGACTCCTGAGTGTTATTTATCTTCTTACATAGATTTAGATTGCTTCACATTTTCGAGGGATTACAAGGTATCCCTTGTTTCAGATTTTGTTTAGAAATAATTATTGAGGAACCCACGATGATTGTGTTCATGTGATACTTTGCACTGATCATCAAGGAGGAAGACCTTGAGTTGCAAAAGCCAAAGGGAATGGATGGCAGTCAAAAAATAACATGAATTGAGAGTTGACTCTCAGATTGGAGCTTTGGCCCATGGTTGCCACTACATTGAGCTGTCTCCTTGGATTATTCCCTGAGACTTACTGTTACGGACGTTGTGGTTTTACTTGGGAAGGTAATGTTCCTGTTTGTTGATTTCCGGCTGTGCGTCTGGTGATCAATGGACCCAGCCGTGAAAAGCTTTAATTTGTATATATTCACATCAAATTTTCGATAATGATGTTTTCCTCTACTTCAATCTTACTCTGCCATTGCACGATAATTTTCGATATGGCAGGAGTACTTTTCTGTGAAGATAAGTGACATGTACGATATCGATCAAGAGTTGAGGTGGACAACGAGACCAGCCACCATCTTACGCCCCGTTCGCTCGAGCTTATCAGCCAAATCAGTCAGCTATTTAACAGTGTTTTTCTCTCACAACAAATCAGCGAACAGTATTTTCAGTCATGGCTTATCAGCCAAGCGAACAGGGCTGTGCTTCTTAGAATTATTATCTGTTAAATACACCTTATACAATTTAATGTACTCCTTCCATTTCAAATTATGTCATTCCAATTATCTTGGAGCATCTTAAGTTTGACCAGAATTATAGAGAGAATTATAAAGATTTATAACATCAAATAGATAATTATAAAAATATATAATTAAGAAAGATTCTAGTGACACTTACTATCATATATGTTATTATTTTGTTATATAGAATCGGTCAAATTTATGATGCTTTGACTCTCCAAGTTGAAATGATTTATAATTTAGGATAGAGGGAGTATATTATATCAGATTAAAACAATCAAAATGATATTTTCTACTCCATCCGTTCTAAATTATAAGTTACTTTAACTTTTTTTCTGGTACACTTATTTTATTATGCATCTAAATATAATATATGTCTAGATACATAGAAAGTGGATGTGTAAAAAGTCAGGTGACTTATAATTTGGAACGGAGGGAATAGAAAAATAATGAAAATATTTATTTCATATACTTAACTTACCCGTCTCCTTATACTATACTTAAGAGTCTGTTTGGCTGGTGTTTAAACTTACTACACCTAACCTTAGGCCCGAACCAAGCAGGTTGAAGCTGCCAATAGACGACTAATGACGCCTGTGCCGGCCGCCCGGCTTCCATCGAAGCACGCCTGTGAACTCGAAGGTCTTATTTTCCTCCCTGCCATTGTCTTCCTCCTAGATTAGAACACCCGCAGTGTACGTGAACATTGATGCCCCAAATGAAAAATGTTACACCAACATATAAATGGATTTCAGACTTGTAGGCTGCAGTGTTGAAGCATAGTTTCACAGGACCCACTTATGCAAATAGAAAGATGTTCTAGCATGGCATGAGGCAATGCATCCAAAGGAGTTAGACTTTTAATCAAAGAAAAAAGGAGTTAGACTATTCAGATTATTCACGTCACATAGATTCAAAAAAGAGAAACAATATTTTACTTTGTGGCATTGACGCTAGTAGGAGCATCGAGGTTCCAAGCATCGCCCCTCGGAGCGTGCAAGGCATCGACGATTCTTCTTCTTCTCTCATTTCACAGGGAGCATCATTTTTTTCCAACACCGCGGGCACTGACATATTCCTAAATAAAAAGAAAAACAATTCAGGAAACATATATATAAAAGAGTGACAAAGTCAGAACTTAACTTCCATCTACATTATGTGACACTAAAGGTACAATGCTTATAAATAAGTAGAGTGCATCATTATACAAGATAGTGTTCAAGCACCCAAATAGGGGTGGGCATTCGGTTCTAGGTTCAGTCCTAGAAAATAAGAACCGACCAGTTCAAAAAAAAACCCGAGCATTTTGGTTTTTGGTTATTTCAGTTCGTTCCTGATTCTAACCGAATAAACCGAATTTTTTCAGCAGAGGTTAAAACAACAAAAAAAATATAGGTTTTTAAGCAAATTTAGACGACACTATCTCTATTTTAGACGATAATAATAAATAAGATAACAATAGCAATATAGCAACACAAATACATAGCAACTCAATACGAGACATCATAAATAAATCGAACATAGTCTTACAAAATACAAGTAAGTGAATTACAATTCATGTATTCCGGTTAGTCGGTTATCTGAGAATAGGAACCGAAATTTCCTCGGTTATTTCGCTTTCTCGCAATCTGGAATCGAGTACGGAATCGATTTTTTCAGTTTTGGTTATTTTGGTTTGGTTTTCTGTTCTTGGTTAAAAATGCCCAGGCCTACCCAAGCGATCTGTTTTGTTTTAGATGCCTGAGCCTATGCGTGCCGCTAGTCCCAAACGTACTTCACTAGAAAAATGTTTTTTTTTTGCAATTTCATAAGAAAATTTTCCAGCTTCATGACCAAATGTTTCATGTTTAGGAGAAATTTATTCCGGCATAACGAGAGAATTTTTTTTCCAATGTCACAATAAAAACGTTCCAACATCACCCCGAAAAACTACAGATTGAGACAAAAATGTTTATTTGAAATAAAAATATTGTAAAAGAAATCAACCACAATTTAAAAAGTCCAATAACAAAATTTACCCTAGGCTAGTGATAGAAAAGGGAAAATTATTACTAGTGGATATTAAAACAAATATAATTACTAGTTACAAGTTATGATAATGTAGGAAACAGTTCGAAGCAAAATAAATAAAAGCAGAAAAAAGGGAAAAGAACAACCAAGTGGACGAAAGAAAAAAGAAAAAGGGAACGGAGAAAGGGTGAGCCAGTTTCATGGGCCGCTTTCTGCCTCTCTAGTCATGCGAGTGCATAAATCGGCACATGCGCGGCTGCGTTGCTCTCTCTACCGAACCCTACCGATTGCTCTCTCCTGCGTGGCTGCGTTGCTCTTCTCCCGTTCACCTCGCGTGCGCGAGCGGCGAGCCAACTAGGGCGACCGCCGTCGCCCTACGCCCAGCTTTCCAGGTCTTCGTCGGGGCTTTGCCGGCGACGAGAACCCACCACACCAGGTATGGCCGCTCCTTCTCTACCCTTGCTGCTGTGCAAAATTGAGCACCCGAACCCTAACGTGAGCTATTTGCTTATTTGTATGCGGATCTGATATAATCACAAGTTTTGTACCTACTAACTTCGTTTTTTTTATCGGGGTGTAGCTGTACATGTGTACACTCATGTCCCTTATTGGGTTCGCCTCTGATTTGATGTATCCAGATCCTACTTATGGGTTTTCAGGCCATCATATCTAGATGCTTTTTATGTCCTTGTAGTGGGAGATAGGTTTGCCTTATTCCTTTTTATGTTCACTTCTCTAGGATTCATGTATGAAATGTTTACATACCTGCACTAATTGCATCAATGCAATGTCCTTCAGCTGCGTTGATTATATTTTAGTTTTTCTTTTCCTGCTTTCCTTGGATAGGAATCTCACTGTCCCTATCCCTTGCTCCCTGGATACATGTCTTGGAACATGATGTATGGCCAAAATACGAAGTAGGCTAGTAGGTAGTAGCTGCAATCTTTCAAATAAAATACTGAGTGTGGAATTTGCTAAACGCTTTTCTAATCTCTGGCAGTGGCATGTTAATTGATCTGATGTAATTATGTGTTTATTTGTTACTTGCATTTGTTGGAAGCACCTTTTATTTTCATCTTCCCTTACAATATTTGTATTTTTAGGATAATGGCTCGCCGTGGACACCTAGATGGACTGACTGCCCAAGCTCCAGCTCTGATGCGCCATGGTTCCTTCGCTGCAGGCAGCCTGTCTAGCCACTCACCTTTGCAGTCTTCATCCATACTGGAGATGCTGGAGAGCAAGCTTGCCATGCAAACTGCAGAAGTGGAAAAGCTTATCATGGAGAATCAGCGGTTAGCATCAAGCCATGTGGTCCTGAGGCAGGATATCGTTGATACGGAGAAAGAGATGCAAATGATCCGCACCCACCTAGGTGAAGTTCAGACAGAGACTGATTTGCAGATTAGAGATTTGTTGGAGAGAATCAGATTAATGGAGGCAGACATACATAGTGGTGATGCAGTGAAGAAGGAGCTTCACCAAGTGCATATGGAGGCAAAGAGACTTATTACTGAAAGGCAGATGCTAACCCTTGAGATAGATAATGTGACTAAAGAATTACATAAACTCTCTGCCCCTGGTGACGGTAAAAGCCTTCCTGAATTGCTTGCTGAGCTAGATGGGCTACGGAAAGAGCATCATAATTTACGGTTTGTGACAATGTTCCTTCCTTACATTTTTTGCAACTGCCTGAGCTTTGTGTTAATATGTCTCTGTTTTCCCTTTCCATTGGAAGATCTCAATTTGAATATGAGAAAAATACAAACATCAAGCAAGTTGAGCAGATGCGGACAATGGAAATGAACCTGATAACCATGACTAAACAAGCTGAGAAGTTACGTGGTGATGTGGCAAATGCTGAAAGACGGGCACAGGGTAAATATTCTCATCCTCTTGATTTGGCCTGCAAGTTATCCTCATTCCCGTAATTGTTAGGTTTTGAGTTGAACCTTACTGGGCTGTACTCCAGTGGCGGATCTAGGATTTTAGTATAGGGTATGCCGGATCAAAATTTTCAACATCAGGATCGGTACAAACCATTTACTCCGTCCATCCCAAAATATAAGTCATTTTAATTTTCTCGGAGAGTCAAAGCATCTCAAGTTTGACCAAAATCATAGAGAGAATTACAAAGATTTTTTATATCAAATTGGCATAGTATGAAAATATACGTAATGAAGACTCTAATGATACTAAATTGCTATCATAAATATTATTATTTTATTATATAAATTTGGTCAAACTTGAGATGCTTTTACTCTCTAAGAAAATTGGAATGACTTATAATTTGGGACAGAGGGAGTAGCAATTTGGTAAAGTATCACAAAATTTGTCCTACAATTTGGTAGATAACCATTTCTTTGCAGCATGCTTCTGGAATATAAAAGCAACGCCTCCATCCCTCTTTACAGTTCACAAATCCTACAACCAAATAGCAATATTGTATATAATGCATAATACCGTAACTAATGTGATGATGGGCCTGGCCCATAGCAGAAGCCCAGTGCGCCATCTCCACTACCCCCAAGCCGCATACCTATCTTCAACCTTCGTCTTCGTCCTGCGTGGCTCCACGCGGCCGCTCGGGGCTCGCTCCAGCTTCCAGACGAAGGGATGAGGGGTAAAGGTCCGGCCAGAGGGAACAAGTTGCAGAGGGCGGCAGCTGATTCCATCGCTTCCTGCTTGCGCCGGCCTAGGGTATGCCGCACCATACCCGTGCCACCCGCTGGCTCCGCCACTGCTGTACTCTTAGATGGGAGCAGTATTATTTCTATTCCATCTGTTTTGTGTTTAGTTTGTGAATACCGCTAGATTTTTGTCCTAGTAGTGTGAATCTCAAAACTGCTCGTTCATAGGTTTCCCATCTGAATCCTGATTTCCCTACTTTCAACAGAATTTGCAGTGTGATATTATCATTTGTAGGTCTTATCGTCTTAGTAGGAGGCTAGGAGCAGAGGGTAGTGGAGGCGAATCTGGGCCTCCGCATAGAAATTCCATGGCCCATAGATCCCCAACAGGCTGAACTGCAGGCCTATTTAATGTCTCACCATGGATTACTGTTGGAATGAGCAATTTGGCCCCCCTTACTAATCCGCCATTGCGTCTTTGGGTTAATGACACATGGGTTGCTTGTATCTAGAGAAAACATAGTGTAAAGTGTCCGTAGTGGATAGTCTCTTGTACAGGAGGGACGGCATCATGGTCTAGATTTGCAGAGATAAATCAGAACAATACTTTATGAAGTCTGATTAGTTTTAGTCATTTATCAAGTTTTTGCCCATTGTATGCTGCAGAGCACAGTTCTGGGGGTTGGGGGGATGACCAACGGAAAAAATCATTAGTCACAAATGGAATAAAAGTCACGAGTGCTGACCTTTCTAATTTTATAATGCAATACAGTATTACGGTTACATACATATTGTTTTCGAAAAGTCAAGTTGGATATCCAGTTTGACATTTTTTTAGAAGAGTGGATATAGGAACAAACTGAGTCTATTGTTCATCATTCCACATTCTGTGTTATCGGCTTAGTACAATGTGTAGTAACCACTGCCATTGTATTGACTGGTTCTCATTATAGTTCACTGTTGTGACACAGCACAAATACATAGCTATGTTTTCCTCTGGAAATGAATAATTGTGTTGTTTACAGTCTAGAAAGGTAGGCATAAGTTACGTATCAATCCTTTGAAATTGTCCATGATTTTATTGCACTTTAACCCATACTAATATATCATTAGCAATATTGTATCAAAAGTGATTGGCCTAAACTAAGCTTCAACTTATCTAGCAAATTTGCTACACCTGATTTCTGTGGTGCAGCTTAACTGGAAGCTTTTGGTAGCTGACGTGTGAATGATAGGTTTTTATTTTTCAAACTTACCTGAGGAGATGTTGCCTAAGCTTTGCCAATTTTTATATCACAAGCATTTTATTTTGTGCTTCAATATCATAGCTGGAAGCATATAGGACAATAGCAAACTGCTCTGTAGCTCAAGGCCTCTATTTTATAGAGAGAAAACCTTTGCATATGCAATTTACGAGAAATTGAAATGATTAATTTTCTGCGCATGCGTGCATGATTTTTCTTGAGATATACATGTACATATTTTACTCCTTAATTGCATAATACCATACTCTAATATTTTATTTCCATCCTTTTTTCTCAATGAATAGCAGTTGCGGCTCAAGCAGCGGCACATGCAGCTGGTGCACAGGTGACAGCTTCACAGCCTGGGACAGCTCAAGCTACAGCGGTTTCAGCAGCAGCTACAGACCCATATGCTGGTGCATATGCCAGTTACCCCTCAGCATATCAGCAGGGAGCCCAGGCTGGGGCATATCAGCAGGGAACCCAGGCTGGGGCATATCAGCAGGGAACCCAGGTTGGGGCATATCAGCAGGGAACCCAAGCTGGGGCATATCAGCAAGGAAACCAGGCTGGAGCATATACCTATGCTTATGATGCTGCCACGGCTTACGCATATGCGGGTTACTCTGGTTATCCAGTTGCAGGCTATGCGCAAAGTGCAGTGCCCAATTATTCCTATGCCGTACCTCCGCAGCCAAGCAGCGGTGCAGCTACAGACGCCGCAAGCCTGTATGGCGCAGCTGGTAGTGCTGGATATCCTACTGGGCAAGTTCAGCCGAGCAGTGTCACTGCAAATGCAGCGCAACCACCTCCTCCACCACTGCCGACTGCACCATATCCTAGCACATATGACCAAACCAGAGGAGCCCAGAGATGAAATCTGGGATGTAACCAGATGGCTGTTTGCCATGCACATTTGTTGAGCAGACAATTATATAGATTCTGTCATGCCCCTTTTATTGATTGATTACTGGTTCAGTTATGTAGGTTCAGTCGTGGATAGCTTAATTGACATGATGAAAGAGTTGATGTATGCTCAACTGTTGGTACATGGGTTGATCGGATTAGCTGTTGGTTAAGGATGATTCGGTCATTAATGCGGCATTAATCCAGAAAAAAAGTGTAGCGTCGTTATTCTGTATTCTTTTACATCACCTATTTGCAAGTATAGTGTAGGACTGTAGGTTATGGTTTGTGTATATGCTGATGTAGTCAGTTCCAAGGTCAATTGGCTTAATGGCTTCCTAGAGAGGTATTTTGTGGCATGAGACAGGCCTCTTCTTACATCAGACCTTCAGATTCTGGAAAATACGTAGACGCTGGCTTGTTAGTAAACCAACCAAAACCCTACAAATCTGAAAATTCCGTTAGACGCTGGCTTGTTAGTAAACCAACCAAAAGCCTACACGCAAAGATGCAGCGCTATGCTGAGAACCTGAGTATAGTTGCAGGCCCTACATTCATTAGATCGCAAAAATTTTTGGAAAAAATTTCCGTAGCACTTTTCGTTATTATTTGGCAAAATTTGTCCAACCATGAACTAACTAGGTTCAAAAGATTCGTCTCGATATTTACAGACAAATTGTACAATTAGTTATTTTTTATCTACATTTAATGCTCCATGCATGCGTCTAAAGATTCGATGTGATAGGTACTGTGCAAAATTTTTTGAGTGTTTTTGGCAATCTAAACAAGGCCCTGTTTAAATATTTGCTACTATATATAGCTGTAACCATTGTTGGATCCGGTAGCATCTCTGTTTTTGCCATAAATTAGCGTTCATATGGTTAGGAACAGGATGGCATGGACTACTGTATGCACATCACCAAAGAATATGAAAATTGTGAATATAATAAGACTATCCGCACTCGTCGTCCTCTAAATTCATCCTCTAAAAGAAATATTCTGTCCTGGTCATCAAGATTCTTTTCTCTATATCACTTTCTCCCGCACTCATTCATCATCTATATCTCATCCTCCATTTAGTGGGACCCACATGTCATACTCTATTTATATTTTACCCCCACCCCGTCTCTCTCTATCCTCTCTCTCTTCTATCCTCTCCTCTGCTCCCGACGGCGAGGTCGCGCTGCGGCCCGGGCGAGGGCGCGCGGCCCCGGCGAGCGCGCGGCGGCGGCGAGGGCGCGCGGCCCCGGTGAGCGTGCAGCGGCGAGCGCGCGGCCTCCTCCTCCGGCTCCGGCTCCGGCGCGGGGAGCGGGCGCGGCCTCCTCCTCCGGCTCCGGCGAGCGCGCGGGGAGCGGACGCGGCCTCCTCCGGCTCCGGCTCCGGCGCGGGGAGCGGGCGCGGCCTCCTCCTCCGGCTCCGGTGAGCGCGCGGGGAGCGGACGCGGCCTCCTCCTTCGGCTCCGGCTCCGGCGCGGGGAGCGGACGCGGCCTCCTCCTCCGGCTCCGGCTCCGGCGCGGGGAGCGGGCGCGGCCTCCTCCTCCGGCAGCATGGGGCCAGCTCTCCCGCGGTCCTCCCCGCGCTCCTCCTTGGCCGCCATGGACGACCTCCTCGCAGGCGAGCTCCACCCCGGCCCAGACGCGGCGCGGGGAGCTCCGCCCCGGCCCCGGCCACGGCGAGCCGCCCTCGCTGCTCCCTCCTCCCTCCACCTCCGTCGTGGATCGAGGCCGCCCTTGCTGCATCCACGTCTGGGATGGGAGCAGCGGGCCGCGTCGCCATGGACGGGCCGCCGCGAACCTCCCCTGCGCCTCCTCTCCGAGCGGCGTCCCAGTGGCCTCCTCTCCTCGGCCAGCGAGGTCGCGGCGGGCCGGCGCGTGAGGTCGCGGCTTCCTTGCTCCGACGCGGGCCCTCTCTCTCCTCGTGGTGGTTGCGACGTAGGCCCGCGGCAGGCATACCGTGCCGTCCGTACGTCCGCCATAGATGCCGGATGGAGGGGGCAATGCTATTTTGGCGTGGGCTTTACCGTAGCCCAGTGCAGCGATTTTTACGCCATCTTCGTACTGGAGTATGAGATAGAGTACCCCGGTGCGGGTAGTCTAACTAGTTAGATGCAGCAGTGTGTGATTTTCCATGACCACATAGCGCCCGTGGTCCCAGCGCTTAAAAGCATGTTCGTTTGGCTGATCTGGCTGGCTGAAAGTACTGCTGGCTGGTTTTTTACGAGAGAAAAACACTGCTGACTGGCTGGCTGATTTGATTGATAATCTCAAGTGAACAGGCTGAGTCGTTTTATTGTGCTTTTACGGCTGACACACAGTTTCTTACTGCCTCTACCCAGAAAAAAAATTTACAATTCTATATGCATTTTTTTTGGTTAAAGTGTTCAACCAAACATATAGTTAAATTAATGTATGTGACGCCAAATAAGTACATTATAAAAATATATCTTATGACAAATCTAACTATACTTATTTAATATTTAACTATTTATAATAAAAATACATAATTAGTTAAATTTGAGATATTTTATAACCTGCTAATGTGTTAGAATTGCATTTTTTTTTCACGGAGGGAGTACATACACAAATTCAGAAACACAGTGACAGTTTTTCTTTGGAAATTCGTGTTTTCTGCTTGTCCTCCCTCCCTCCAGGCTCCAGCAGAGCCTGCTGCCTCTCCATGGCCTGGATCTGGATGGTCCCCGTGGCGGGAGTCGTGCTCCTGTGGGCGATCTCTCGGGGGCGGATCCTCTCCTACCCTGCGCCGTCTTGTGTGCCCCCGAGCCCGCAGTTCATGCCCCCTCTCCGCGACGACAGGAGGAGCCGGAACGTGCTGCTGGTCGTCGCCCACCCCGACGACGAGTCCATGTATGCTACTTCTCCTTGTGTTTTGAATGCCCAATTGCCATGTCTGTGAGAAACATCTGCTTAGTTCTCTTTTGATATGTTGCTTGGTTCTTATTGTTTTATTATCATCTTCTGTGTTGCTACAGGTTCTTTGCTCCAACTATTCTTTTCCTCAAGTCAAAAGGTCACAATATTCACATTCTGTGCATGTCTCGAGGTTAGGCAAGCAACTGACGCTATATGTTTGTTTATATGTTGCCCTATACATTTGTTCATCTGAGCCCAGCACCGAACAGGAATGGCCAATTGGCCATTGTAATGTCTGCTAGGATGCATCATAAAACTGTCATAGGCAACCATGATGTCTGTTTACTCTATGCTTTACAGCACAAATTAGATATTCATCTCTGATGGATGGATGCACGGTGCTTAAACATGCAGTG
This sequence comes from Saccharum hybrid cultivar R570, assembly GCA_038087645.1. Taxonomy (NCBI): domain Eukaryota; kingdom Viridiplantae; phylum Streptophyta; class Magnoliopsida; order Poales; family Poaceae; genus Saccharum; species Saccharum hybrid cultivar. The sequence continues at coordinate 18,649,464 of JAQSUU010000534.1, read as the reverse complement.
CCATTGTGTATAGGTGATTTTTAGTGAATTAAGAACAGTGATAGCCAATGAAGTAAAAATAGTACTCTGTACATCTCAAGCATATTATTGAAGCTTTTAACAGTAAGTTTAATAGTATTTTTAACCCTGACATGTGAACAGCAAATCACCAAGAACTAACTTACTCCTTCCACAGGTAATGCTGATGGTCTCGGAAATACTCGTAAAGAAGAACTGTACCATGCCTGTGACACCATTAAGGTACTCAGATCGTTAACTAGCTCATTTTACCCTCAAAGAGCAAGCTCTGTACGGTTCCTGAATCAGCTCATGTCATTACAGATTCCACATGAACAAGTTAAAGTCTTGGACCACCCGAAATTGCAGGTACTCTGTTTTGAGTCCACACTTGCATACTTGTACATACTGTTTCAAAAAACATGTGATCTTGACCCTATACATTTCACAGGATGGATTTCATGAGAAATGGGACCATGGGCTAGTAGCAGAACTTACTATGGAGCATGTCCAACAATGGGCCATTGACATGGTAGTGGCTACATCTCAGAGACCTTATGAACTTCAAAATATATGGCATTTTTAGTATTTTTTTCATTGAACACGCAGGAGAGCCATGTATCATTATATCATTATGGAGATTAGAGCCCCTCACAGTTCATACACATGCCTGGCAGAAAATAAAACTCATGTGGATAGGAAGGCCCTGTTTAGTTCCCACGTAAAAACTTTTCACCCCGTCCCATCGAATATTTGGACACATAGAGCATTAAATATAGATAAAAAAATAACTAATTACACAGTTTGCATGGATTTTGCGAGACGAATCTTTTAAGTCTAATTAGTCCATGATTAACCATAATTGCTACAGTAACACGCATGTGCTAATGACGGATTAATTAGGCTTAATAAATTCGTCTCGCAGTTTCCAGGCGAGTTATGTAATTAGTTTTTTTATTAGTATGTGAACACCCCTTCCGACATCCTATGAAACATCCGATGTGACACCCAAAAACTTTTCACCCAAGGAACTAAACACCCCCTAAACATGAAAAACAACCCTGACCAATCATTAAATTCCAAGCATTTTAAGTATGCTACCAGCTTCTCCTGTCGCTCTTATTCTTGAGCCATTGAGTGTGCTTGTTTCTTTGATCCTCCATATTATAGAGTGTTGAAGTAACATGAGTAGTTGAGTACACAAATGTGCGGGTCTGCATTATGTGTAATAAACGACATGTTTACAAAGCAAATCTCACAAATGGCCAGTTCTCCTTTTTAACCTCGGAATAATTTAGCAAATGACATACTGGGGTGATGCTTGTTCAAACGTTCTCATCTTTTCTTCAGAAAAAACACTTGTGGCTACAGTTTGCGAATTGTACTTAAAAATCTTGAGAGTGAATCCTTGGTATCTGATACATCTTAATAAATTTCCATAATTTCAAATATCATTATGATTTCCTTGCTAATAGTTACTACGTACTGCACACCATATTCAGTTGCTTTACCTTCATTTGCTATGTACTTAAATTCTTTTGTAGTACTTATTTTGTTTTCCTTTCTAGGCCCTACTTACTGATGCAATATTTGATGCCATTTAGATTGTGACATTTGATTCATATGGAGTATCAGGGCACCCAAACCACAAAGATCTTCATCACGGCATATGGTTAGTTCAGTTATCTGGTTTAACGCTGCATGATTAGCCGCATGCATGAATTGCTGAAAACAATGGGATTCCAATATGTTGTGCATCAGAACTGTTGTTGTTCTTTGATTGTACACAACTTGTTCTCATTTCGTTTACTTTTGCATTTTTTACTACACATATGCATGTCACATTTATGAGATAATTTTGTATTTTTAACAAGTCTAAAAAACTCTATTACTATATGAACAGCAAGTTTCTCCATGCAAACAGGCAAGGAAACGTTGAAGCTTGGGAATTAGTAAGTTTTTCCCTTAAATCCTTTGACAACCTTCTTTAGATTTACTTCTCAGAGTGATTTGCACTGTAGAGAGGAAGATAATATGTGTTACTTTCTTGACTTTGTCAGTGCTATGTTTAGCAAAAGCTACAGATCTCATAATTTATCTTGGAGTCGGAAACTGAGAATCTATAATGTTAGAGCCTACATTTGCCATCTCCATTGGGGTGATGACCTAGTATTTTTAATATTATTTTTTCAGAGACTTTGGCACTACGATAATTAACGTCCTAGTTGATTTTTACATGGGAAAATTAAGCTGTTGCGTTCTTAATTCTTATGCTATATGGATATTGGATAAAGACAAAGCTAGTGACTTTACTATTTAACATCATTTCTGTATTGCTAAACTTCCTGGCCACCTTATCTTTAGCTTACCCTCTCATTTTTCTTTTGGTCTTGATTGTATCATGTTTTTTCTTCTTGCTGGAAGTAGCACATTAGTGTGGAGGAAAGATGATCCATGCTGGATTATTTGTAAATACAGGCAAGCCTGAATATTCTTCGCAAGTACAGTGGTCCGGTTGACATCTGGCTTTCTTCGTTGACATCCTTCTCAAGGTCAAAGCAATCAATCTATACTCTAGTTAACAGTAGACCGTCCAAAAACTATGAGGCAATGGCTGCACACAGAAGTCAGTGGGTTTGGTAAGCAATAAGCATAAGAGTTTCATATTTGCATTTTCATGGAGAAAGCGTTGTTTCTGTCAACTTTCAACTTGAATACAGTGCTGGAGATCAATAAGTTCATAATGAAGTTTCTGATTGCATCATATTTATATCGTTCCACACAATATACCATGGCCAACATATGATGAGTCAGCGACTTGCTAATTGCTGCCAATACAGTATATCATCAAAGATAGCATCTATCAATATCTTTTAGTTGTATCAGGTAACAATATGGCCATGTTTAACTCAGCAGTTACGGAATGTCTTTTTTTTCTTGAATATAGGGAAGCTCTTTTTTGAATTAAAGATAATCAACATATTCCATGTGTCTTCGCAGGTTTAGAAGATTGTTTGTCATCTTCTCGAGCTATACGTATGTAAATGTGGTACAGAAAATTTAACATGTGATCTAACGTCATGTCAGAGCAAGTAATCTGTCCGCCATTCTCGTCTCCAGTGCCGTACTTGTACATTGTCAATTGTAGGGGATTCAGTTGTACATTTTCTGTCTATAGCCAGTGCTCATAGGGTGACAGTAGGACTTATTCCCAATTTTGTAGTACTACAGTATTTTTAAGTTCTTGGCACTGGAGTATGCTCAGTAGCTTATGCGTGTGGTCAAACTATTTCTGGTTCAAGTTTGGCATCCTTGGCGAACTGATCTACTAATCATTTTGTACTACCTTCTTGGCCCTGTTCGCTTGTCTTATAAGCCGTACTTTTTCAGCGAACGAACAATATTTTTTTCTTGCAACAAATCAGCGAACAGTACTTTCAACCATGACTTATCAGCCAAGCGAACAGGGCTTAGAATCCTTGAAAAAAATAATCACATGCCCGTTCGCTGGAGGCCAGTCCACAAATCATTGAGAATCAAGGGGCCTATAGGAAAGATTCCCATTTGAAAATGCAGACCCCAATGCGATGAGTTGAATGATCCAAATAAGTACTCCCTCCGTACTGATAATTCAAGTCGTTTTGGACAGCGACACGGTCTCCAAAACATAACTTTGATTTCTTATTTTTATAAAAATATTTATTGGGAAGTGATATATGTATGTTTTTATGAAAGTACTTTTCAAGACAAATCTATTCATAATGTTTTCACATTTCCAAACTCAACAACTTAAAAGTTATTAATGATTTATATTCCTAATGTGTGACCCAAATCTTGTCCAAAACAACTTGAATTTACCAGTATAATGGGAGTACACGATGAATGCACATATTAAGATCTTCCTTCGTTGTCTCCCCACTATGGGAGTTTTTGGTTGCTGGGCTATCCCTGTTCAAGCTTTAGCAATGTAACTTTTAAGTGTTTGGCAGCCTTGTCAAGGCTTGTAGCCAGTGCACGAACACTCCCTTAGCCGGGCTTAGCAAAAACGCGTTGGGCGACTGTTTTCGCGGAGCTAGGCTTGGCTAGCGTTTGCCTCACCTCCTGCCCTTAGGTCCCTGCACCCACATCTCCCACTCCTCCGAGCACCGTGCCAAGCTCCAAGAGCACCCCGCGCCACTGTTGGGTGGCTGTTTTCATAGAGGAGCATGCTTGTGACAGTGGCGGTTTTGACATTTGTGCTCGTCACATGTTCGTTAAAATGTCTCAAAGGTAAACTTACCAACGCAAGGATAGGGTGATTCTATGCAAGACTGACCAGGTAACCAAACGTATCATTTCTTATGAATGCTAAGCTAGTCAATGCAACAAAACAAGTGTATCTTGCATTGCTGGATCTAGTCTTTAGCTACCAAGGCTTAGTTGGCTAGCCAGGCTAAGTCTTAAACATGAACCAAGCACATGCTATGTGGTTTTCCTCTGTCCTCGTCCCACATTTGTTATTAGGATCTAGAAATAGCTAGGCTAGAGGGAAGTGAATAGGTAGATGACCACTAAAAACAAAGCCACTAAGTAATTTTGATTAGAAACATAAATGACCCTAATAATGTCATTTCTAGCTAGAGATTTGCTTTCTAAGATGACAAGTGCAAGCAAAACAGTTCTAGGAATGTAAACAACACAATGTAGGCACTAGAGTTGATATTGAGCACAAGAGATACCACACAAAATGACAAGGTATATCTCCATGGTATTGGTGACTTACCGGTCACCCCTACTCCACGTTGAGGTGAGCTCTTGGTTCATCGCTCCTCTATCAAGCTTCCAACCCCATAAAGGTTGTCTAGGTGCCTTGAGCACTTGATCTCGAGTAGGATAGAACAAGAAGAAGCTACTCAATACCTCTTTTAAACTAGAGTCGCTCTTCGCCTCCTCCCACAATAGCCCCTCACAAATCTTCCTCCGGAGCACCAACACAATCTTCCTTATGCTTCGCGGAGTCTGCAAGCTTTAGGTCGTCTAGGTGGTGGCAACCACCAAGAGTAACATGAAAATTGCTTCCAATATGAAATAACTCAAGGCTATGCACTAGAATCTGGATCTCACACTCAACTGATGAAATCCAAAACAAGTATGTGATAGAGTATGCTTAAGTGATGATATATTAGGATCTTTATAAAAAATGTAACCTATTGATGCACTTGGTAAATGGCTATTCAATTGATGATGATAACTAATAATGAATTAAATGGAGCCTGGAGTGACCACCCAGAAAAAACAGTGCAACCACAAGACTACATGGGCAATGGTCTTGACTAAGTAATTAGAGTTCTCTAGTTTGTCAGGTAGTTTATCAAAAGACGTAAGAGAGAGACTATGATGTAGTGATACTTGGTCCGCGAAAGGTGTTGTATTTGTTTTGATTTTTGTCTCCTATTGTGGGGGTGTTCACCCACGCGGATGAGGTGAAATTAAAGAGAAGGGGTAAGAAGATGAGGCGAAATGATCGTTTGGGCAAAATTGCCACTTTAGGTCTAATATTTGGCCAAAGAAGATTAAATGAGAGTTAAAATCATGAAATGGCATTTTAGTGGATGTGTATCGTTTCATAAGGGCAACTTGATGAAACCCACAAATTTTATGACATTTTGGCAATATCCACTTGCCATAGGTGCAATTTTCCAATTTTCTCAGCTGCTTTTTGTGAAGTTGTCTTGAATTGTTTATCCCTGTGAGACGCATAAGACATGTTTGGGGTACAGCTCGAAGTTGTCAAAGCACACATGTGCAATCGTCTATCAGGAACTATAAGGGAAACTTTGGCTTTAATATTGTATAAGCAGCTTGTTCACGTGTCTAGTTTAGAGGCTGTACAATTACGACTGCTTACAATGATGTTAGAAAAGGAACATGACGGTTCGCAGTAAACAACGATCTGGTTCCAAGTTGTAGTGATGGAGACGATTCCGATTCAGTCACCAGAGTATGGCACTAACTGGCAAGGGACAACAGCGAGCCGTGAGCCATCCCTGACGGTACGGATTCTCGTACCGTGAAAGGCCTTGTTTAAATGACAAACTTTGGAAGCAAAGTTTGCATAGTAAGTGTCCCGTCACACTGTAGCAATTTTGTTTTTATTTGGTAATAATTGTCCAAATATTGATTAATTAGGCTTAAAATGTTCGTCTCGCAAAGTATAACAAAACTGTGCAATTAGTTTTTTATTTCATCTATATTTAGTACTCCATATATGTGCCGACATTTTAATGTGACGGGGAATAGGAATTCTGCATAGTGAATTTAGGAGGCAAAATCTGGAATCTAAACAAGGCCTAAAGACCTACAGAAGATCAAATGTGCTGAAGCGACAATCAGACAGCCATTACATCCATTCTGAGCTTTTAACTGTTAAGAATCAGATCAATCAAACACAAGCCAGTCATCTCATCGCATGGATCCATCTTCACACGGAGTAGTGACTAGGCTTAGTATTAACCATAGATCTAATCCTATGATTACTATTCATCCGTGTAAAGCTCAGACATCTCGAAGGGGCGTCAAGACAGTTCATCCATTCTTTGTTCTTGTATCTATACATTTAAACACTAACCTAACCCTAGAGATGGGATGGACTTTCTCATGCTTGTAGCAACCTAGCAATTGACCATAATATCAGGGACAACCGGAACATGGCATTTGGAATGAACTGTCAGCATTTTGCTCTTCCAAAAGATGCCAAGGTCTCAAGGTTGAACTAAGTAACTAACCACGCGACTCCAAGACCTCTCTTTGCGCAGTCTTTATCAATGTATGCAAGAAAGTAGAAGCATCGCAGCATGAAGGGTTGGTGACAGAGGCATGTGCCAGGAAAGGGAGTTTCCTCAATGACCGGCCACTAAGTCCCTGCAAAGAGAGATGAACCACCACCATTTAACGAGAGATGGAGAAAGCCTTGGTTACAGCGAACAGCATGTGGGTCTCATTATTTACCTCACACAGTTTTGCGGCTTCATAGAGTAGACTGGATAACTGAAACGCACCATGGGGTTCTGCAGCCTCAGGACAGTGCTTCTTCTCCTCCAGGGTTGAATAGTTCAGAATACATGGCACACTACTACCCTACAATTGGAGAATTTCAAGGTTACCATTAGTTGCAATAAATAAAATTGAAAAGCAAAGTGCTACCACTGAGATCAAGAAAAAAGATTTGCTCATAGCTCTGCATGATCAAAGCAACCATCATGAGCTCTGGTAGGCTGATACAGTGACAGTACCACTATGAAAAGCTGGCAAGTTGGGCACCAAGTTGGCAAAGCAGGACATACCTGAGGATATGTAAGAATGCCAACTCTTAAGAGTTCCTGTATGCATGACCTCAAGATCTCGTATCGTGCTTGAAGGGTAGGGGGTCCGACATATGCCTTAATGTCTGCCCTGTCAACAAATGCAATATCTGCCAGTAGACAGTAAGCATTAGGTAATTACAGAAGTCCTTATACAGAGTGTTCTCAGAAACAAACTGCGAGATCAAATCATGAGTGCCCATAAAAAAACATGACTGTACTCGATCCAAGAGAAAGAAATGCTACAGAGCACACATGATTTGTATTTTGATCGCAAGAAGATATTTATAAGTTAGCTATTATATTATTTTAATCATAAAAATTAGGAAAATTGCTTCCATGGAAATGGATAGTTCATCAACCCTAAAGAATATTATTATGTTTAGTGGTGTGACTGCAGAACTGCTTTCTCATAATAAAGGGATTCACTCAACCAACTAATAACGTGTGACTGTCAAGATGATTATTCATAGCCCTACGGTTAAAGAGTCAAATGGCAGGAAATCTAGTACCTATTGCTGTAGTGATATTTGATGTTGTCAAAATGATAACATTTGGCCAAGACTTCAGTTTGTCCATTTGTGTTAGCAGCGCATTCACAACCTGAAGTTGCACAAGAGAAGAATATAGTGTAAACATTAGCCAAGAAAGAATACATAATCAGGAAAAAAAAAAGTAGGATGAAAACTTTACTCTAATGGAGTCTGAAGGTTCAGAGCCAGATATGGCAGCTTGTCTGGCAGCAGCAAGGCTTTCAACTTCATCTACAATATATATACATATCATATATATGATTGAGGTTTCAAATATACAGCATGCAGCAAATCAAGTACTCTATTTTCTCAAGCCTTAGGTAGCACTCTATAGGACTACTGCTTGTGTTATGTGTTTGCTTGCTTCAACAAGGAGACAATGCTGAGGTTAAGTGAAACTGTGCTGGATTCAGGGTCCATGCGCCTATGCACATACAGGATGTGATCAGGGGGGTGGACTCATATCTAATTCAGACCAAGGTACCAAACAAAGCAGACTCATTCAGGGTCACCTGTCACGACTCAAGAACATACCTATCAATACAAATACCAGGTTGCTTTCTTCCTCCACCATCTCCTGGATCTTCTGGAAAAGTTTGGCAACCTAAAGGACAATGGATAGAATGTGGATTGTCAGATGTAACTATGGGTGAGTAAGACAATATTTCCAGAATATAATTCGGATTTGTTGGCGAAAAAAGGAGAAGAAATAGGTTGTCATTCCATTACAATACCATCAAACAAGAGGAAGAGCTAATTTCCTGTTTGGGTATTACAATTGAAATACCCTTTGTGGGTGTTTTATGTAGAAATACTGTTTTTCTTATTTTGACAATCCGCCATAAGGTGGTTCAGGAACTATTAAATTAGGGAGCTCATGCAAAAAGGTGCAGCCATAAAAAAAACAAGTCCAATTAGACGCTAAATAGCTAAAGTGATCTCAGCATATGAACATATGATAACAGCTTAGCACAAAAGGCCATACCAATTTTCCACTTTCAGAAAACCACTTGCTGAACAACGAATGAGCATTCACTTCAATCAATTGACACATAGAATACCTAGTACATACAAGTGTCAGTGAAGAATAACACATCTGGTAAAAAAAAGTATATCTCATATAGCAGTAGCACGGACCTTGACTTGAAGCGAATGGAAAGTTTCTGTGCTAGTGCTTTACACAAGGAAGTCTTTCCTGTTCCAGGCGGACCATGCAAAAGTACAATCCTGTAATTTGTAAAAACTAAAAGCATGAAGAATCATTTCACTCTATAGAGTACACAATCTTTTTACTTTGTTTTTTGTCAAATAAATAGTGACTGCAAATGTGTATAACAGTGTTATACATGCTTACCGGTTCCATGAAACCAGACATGTATCCACACCTCTCTCAGTAAAAAGCAAAGCACTGGCAGCATATCTCAGCAACCTCTGCTTGAGACCAACTTCATATAGTAAACTGCAAACACTAATGAGATCATCCACAGAACAAAAATGGAGATTGAAGTGGTTAAGGATAAACAGTATTTACCTTTCCCACAAACCATCAAATTCTTTGGCAGGTAAGGCCCACTCATTAAAGCTAGAGAGCGTATCATCCTCACTTGGTTCCTCACCAGGACCATCTTCACTCAGCTACAGCATAACCAAATGAGCTTGAGGTGAATAAACTGGACAGCAGCTAGTATATTGAATTGATACAAAATATGGAACGATTTTTGTTTCAGAACGAAACCATTCCTCAGGATCAATATTAGGATGTAAAATGTCCCCAGAGAAAACAACTGTAACTTGAACTCAAAACAACAGCTAAAATTCAGCAGTGGTGGAAGTATGTCCAGATAAAACAGCTATAGTGTTTTACTGAGTGAAGAAGCAAGATAACCAACATGGTCACATGGAATCATGTTGACATAAAAAAATGACATCAGTTTTGGATAGAACTGCAAGTGATTAGGAAGTAAACTTAAAACATTAAGAATCTCATACCTGGAACACATGCACAACAGGCTTAACTTGCCAAAATAAGAGAACTCTGCGATTCCCAACCCACTCATCTGCATAAATGTTAATGTTTAGCACTCAGAATAAGGATGTTATGAGTAACAGAGCACAAGTAGTCATAATTCCCAGCCTAAGTGAATCACCATACCAGTGTCACATATTCGTATCCTTTTGACATTTTCAAGAAGAAAAGAATTATCAGCAGGAATTGGCACAGGCCCATCAACATAGCTTAAGCTTCGAGCTTCTAGCATCCTGATTGAGCAAGTGAGTACAAAACTATAAGCATGAGCAACAGTAAATTTTAATATCTCATGAGAGAAGATGGCAGTTAGTATGAAAAAGTTTAATAAAGCACTTAAGCTAGCATTAAAATGCAGAAAGTTTCTTTAGAAAACTATGTTAGGTCCATGGCTTTACACCACCAATTCACATGTTGATAAGAAAGAGACGAGCCTTTTGGCACTATTTTCTTAGCATACCACTACCAACGACAGGATTTGGAGAACACTTGATTTCTTCATAATTTCATTAAGCCAATGACTGGCTTATAAGAATTTCACAAACCAATAATCTTCACCTAACGACCAATCAATCACAGGACTTAGAAATTGTATGACATTTTTTTCTTTCCAAATTTGCTCCTACTCCATAGTCTGGCCTCTGATTGCTAATTTGTGAATGGCAATGGCAGGAGTGTGGATTACTGACATAGTGCTAGTCTGGGCTCTGGGATCTGCTTGAGTGGCAAACTGGTGACTGGTGCCTGTGGTCTGCACTGCCCTCCGCAGCTTTACTGGTGACTGGTACCTTGTTGTTAGTACCATAACAAAACTTTGTATACTATGTACAAACTGTCTAGTTGACATTTCTACTTCGTATTAGCTATTTGTCAGGTGGTTTGACTGTTTAGCATTTGGGTGCACACTGGGAACCTATTAGAAAATCTTGAAAACTCAGTCCTGATTTGCCACATTGTTTCATCTTTGCTTTCTGCCACTTCCTTACTTATCAGACATTCTAAGCTTGGTTCAGTGCAAAATAAGGCCATCACCACTTAATTCCACATTTTTCAGAGCCCCCACCATCTCTAAACCAACTCACGTGCACTGCTCATACTACTCACCAAATCACAAAACAACGATAAGAGTATTTTTCTGAACAAAGTATAGCTAGATCAAGCACAAACCTCTCGACTGCCGCCTGGACGTCCTCGTGGCGAGCCGCACTCGCGGCGTGCAACAGTACCTCAACTGCAGCAGGCACAAAATGAGAAAACGGAAACCACACGAAATCGGCGTGTCAACAGCACTCGAACTCGAAATTGCTAGGATGATGCCCAACGAGGGCGTGGCGGCACCCACCTGACACGAGGACCTTGTCGTCGGCCGGGGGAGGAGCAACCACGGCCGCAGCCACAGCCACAGCCGTCTGCTGCTGCGGCGGCGAGGAGGAGACCGCGGCGACAGGCGGCAGCGTCTGGGCGGCGGCAGGTGCCAGCAACGGGGCAGCGGTGGCGGCACACGCGGCATCCGGAGGAGGTGGGGGTGCGGAGAAGGAGATCTCCATAGGGGCGCTCATGGTGAGCGGCCCAAGCTGCGCGCGCGAGGTTTTTCTAGGGTTTTGGGGAAATTGGGGAATGGGGAATGGAGGAGGTTGTGTGGACTGGGGAAGGGAATGGAGAAGGTGAGTTTGAGCGGATTGGGGTTCCCGCCCTTGAGAAGTCGTGAAGCGAGATGGGCCTGCGTGTGAAATAGGGGTTGGGTCGGTGGCTTCTGTGTGTAGAATTATTATTGGGCTAGTTTCAAGCCCGGCCGAAAATCCTCGAGTCTAGCCTGGCCCAAGAGGCCCTACCACATTCGGTGGCAACAAGTGCCTTATGTATGGGCTGCTAAAAAAAGCCTTATGTATGGATTTCAGTCCTATAGTTCACTTTTAACAACCAGAGACAGTTTGCTAAGGTTTGGCAAGTTGAAGCCGATATCAAGCTGTACAAAATCGGAATCCAAAAGATTTAAACCCTAATTTATTACATAAGTGCAATGTGAACGGATGCACTTCATTTCCAAAGTTAATTTCTTTGCTAGTACTAGTTTTAGGGCTTGTTTGGAACAGAGGAATTGAAAACACAGGAACGATAGGAAGTGCAGAAAAAGGGTTAGAGGAAATTGGCAAAACAGAGGAACTGAAAAACACAAGAAAGTCAATGAAGGAGTGTTTAGATCATAGAAATAAAAGACATAGGAACTGAAGTAATATATAAATTAATAAAACTAAACAAACCAAATTAAATTAATCTGGCAAATCAAGAAAAACAAGTTAGGTTTTGGACCAAAAGGGACTGCAACTCATAGGCTTTTTCCCTAGGAGGCTACGATCTCAAAAGCGAGAAGACAGTAGCGGGAGAGAGGAGTGGAGGAAGAGCCAGCAAGATACGTACTCTTCGAGTGGATTTTCTGGTTCCTCCGTTTTGCGTCTGTATTGTTGTCGTTCCTCTGGAACGGTAGGAAACATTCCTTTATTCCAAACACAGCGTTTCTTTTCTTTCCTCCGGAAACTTGTTTCCTCCGAAATTCCCACAAGTTTCATATGATCCAAACACAGCCTTATACGACCTCTCATGCTTCAGTCGTTTTTTAAGAGCGTCTCTTCATCATTTACCGAAAGTTGGAATGTTAATAAAATGTTTCCTTTATCTCAGTTTGTTTACTCAAAAACTGATATGTATTTTATCACAGTGGCGGAATCAGAAACATAATAATAAACAATAAGATGTGCTGCAATGCAATAGTGGATTGGTGCTATCTGCTATGGCACATGCCGCCCCAACACTGGTCTAAACTCCACGGCACAGCATACAGCTCTTTCATTTGGCATAAACATATTATTATTATTTATTAATCCTTCTCCGTTTGGGGGAAAAAGGGGATATATACGTGGACCCTACTATTCCTTGCGATTTTGCAAGGACGATCGTGTTTTGAGCATCTCTATCGTGACAATGTTGCTCTAGCCTCTAGCAATCTAGTGGGATCATGCCATGCGTCGCCGCGTGCCCCATTCCATCCGACCATCCCTGTCCTGCGCAAGTTGCCGACGCAGGGGCGACCCCGACCACCGCCGTGTCCCGTGTGGAATGGATATTCCCAAACATTCCCACCTGAATCAAAGCCCGCCAGAGTCTATACAGCTATACAGGTCACTGGCAGCTCAACAGCTGTGCAGTGCAGGTGCGTCCTGAGAAACTTGCTGCTCTGCAGATTGCTCGCAATGCATAGAGCCATAGATACGCGACGCTACGTACTAGTACTACAAGAAGCCATGATACGTCGTCCCGTGTCTTGCAGCTTCATTCTGTAGGCTGTAGCTAAGGTGCCGAGCCGCCGAGGCTCTTCTCGTGTCGTGTCATGGCGTCCGCGTGTGCTCTCGATTTTGCTGCTCGACGCTATCAGAGAGGAAGTGCAGTAATTACTGACTCCCATGTCCGATCCTGCGTGTCGTGGGCTCTGTGGTTCCATCAGGTGACTCGAGGGCCTGTCGATGCCGTAATCCAGCAGATGCGTAAGGCTGACTGCACGGGAGACGCGGAAGGGATCCGCTAAACGCAGATAGCGGATCAACGAGCCGCAGCGGGCTACTCTACCGCCTACCGTAAAATAGCGGACCAGCTCTGGAACGCCAAATGTGGCGTGGTGCTGTAGCATCCGCTACGCGTACGGGCCCCGCGCTCGTCCGCTACGCGTGAAGGAGGAGGGCGCTCGCGTCTGGAGATGGATGGGTTTTTTAATTAAAAAAATCTGACGAGTGGGCTCCACAGTGGATAGAGGATGATATAGAGTATGGATGGGTGCGGAAAAACTAGATATAGAGGAGAGGATCTCGCTGACCAGGACGGAATATTCCTTTTAGAGGATGAATATAGAGGATGAAGAGTGCAGATAGTCTAATGCGTAGGAGCTAAAGACGCCGAAACCAGACACCAAATAGTATCAGCGACGCCGCGAGCGACCGACTCCGACTGGGCGTAGCAAGAGGCAGTGGCAGATGAACAGAGGTTACCGGGCAAGTGACGGCGACGCGCCGGGCACGCCGACCACATAGCCCCTAGGAGCTGGTTCAAGAACAATTTGACCGGGCCCAGACAGAGACTGCTCCACACTCCGGCCTCCCCTCCTCTGGTTTCCTACCGTAGATTTGTTTAGACTTTTCAATTAGCTAATAAATATATCGGGCTTGTTAGCGTCCGGACATCCGGATAAACAAAGTATCCGAACACCTACGCTTGCAGCCGTTTCGCCCCCCATTTCTCACGCCCACACGGAGCCCGCGCCGCCCCGAATGTCACCATCATCGAAAAGAGGGGGTGGCAGATGCCAGCCAGTGCCAAGAGCAGGAGCAGACACCGAGTCGAGACAACAAAAAGCGAGGAGAGAGATGCAACACCCGATCTGTTTTTAAAACATCCAGATGCAACACTTGCAACATATCTCTGAAGACAGACGAAATATTTGAAACATGCATCTGAAACACTTGCAAAAACACATAAAAAACACTTGAAAACCATTGTAAAACATACGTAACACCCAGATAAAACACTTGCAATATATGTGTGAAACAAATGCAACATCCAAATAAACACACTTGTAACATATGTCAGGAAAAAACAGATGAAACATCAGGAACAGAAGCTTGCAACATACATATACAACTATCGCAACATATGCAACATTCCGATCTACTTTTGCAACATCTATACGAATGCAACATACCTCTGAAACACTCGAAACATACGCTTGCAACATGTGTTTTCAGCACAACATTATAAAGGACTAGTAGAGTCGTCGAGGACGAGCGGCATGGAGGCACAGACGAGGCGCTAGCGCGGCGATGCGGGTGACGTCCTTGATGGGGAGGTGGGAGACGATGTTGGAGAGTAGCGCGTCCGCCAGGGACTGTTGCGGTCCTCGTCGGCCTCGGCTTCAGCAACGACGGAGCAGGCGACGACAGAAATGGAGCCTTCGGGAGCGAAGAGATGGGCTGGGTGGGGATGCCCACAGCCCTCCGTGGAGGCCATCGCTGCAGGCTGTGGCGCCGGACCGGAGAACAGAGAGGGTTTTTGGGTGGGGAGGCGTGGGATTGGTCAGTAGGTGGTGATGAAGTGGATGGTGTCGTGGTGTCCAACGCCGAGCCGCGAGGATGTCCTACTCGGGCACTCGACTCGCAGGTTTCAGTTTCGATACGCAAGTGGAGAGTTGGACCGTTGTGCTGGTCTCATGGCTGAAAAGTCGAGATGGCGGACTAGAGGGGGGTGAATAGTCCTTTCTAAAAATAATCGCGTCGGCAAACCGAAACAAATGCGGAATTAAAACTATCGGTCTAGCCAAGACTACACCCCTCTATCTAAGTTCACAAGCACCTCACGAAGATCCTAATTATGTAACTAAGGTGCTTTCCTTAGCAAAAGCTCTCCTAAACAATTCTAGAGCAAGGTCACACAAACCTATGCACTAGTAGTTTAGCAATGCCGGGGAGCTCCTACACAATTCTAGTAAGCAAAAGCACGAAGCCACCTATGCTCACTAGCAATGCTCAATAGCAAGGCAACTAATGCCAAACTAGAGAGCGCAAATTACTTAGCTACACAAACTAAGCAATATGACTAACAAGGTTACACAAACCAAATTTGCCACGCAACGGGAGCTACTTCTATGCTACACAAGCAAGAAGGTAACTAGCTAACTACACAAGCAAACTAGTTACAAGAGCAACTACACTAGCATAAGTATATGAATATAAATACAAGCTTATGAATCGAAAGCAAACCATCGAGAAGATGTACACAATGTTGACACGGCGGTTTTTCACCGAGGTTCACTTGGTTGCCACCAAGCTAGTCCCCGTTGTGGCGATACACCCACTTGATGAATCACGAGCTAATTGACTATCAAGAGTCAAACCCTCAGCGGGTGCCGCACATCCACTCTCAAGATGGGGATCCTCCAAGCCACGAGCTTTACTAGAGTTGCTCTTCGCGATCCCCGCGGGGTGAGCACAATCCCCCTCACAAATCCTCCTCCGGAGCCACGCACAATCTCCACGCGTGCTTCAACGGAGTCGCAAGCCACCAAGCCATCTAGGAGGTGGCAACCTCCAAGAGTAACAAGCACCACCGGCTTGCAACTCGATCACCTAGTGCCACTCGATGCAATCCTCACGATGCAACGCACTAGAATCGCTCTCTCACTCGATCGGATGATCACTATCAAGCTCAAGTGAGTTAGAGGGCTCCCAAGCACACCAACACAAGCCACCAAGGCCTAAGGGTGCTCAGCTGCCGGCCATGGCCGGCCACAACATCTATTTATAGCTCCACAACGAAATAGAGCCGTTAGTATCCTCACTGGGCAAGTTTTAGGTCGACCGGACGCGCCGGTCGAATTGACCGGACGCGCAGGTCAGTAGCGTGCTCCAACGGCTAATTTTCACGCGTATAAACTTTATTGACCGGACGCGCAGGTCACTAACGGGACCAGACGCGCAGGTCGCAGCGAAACAGCGAACAGAGAGATTCCAGTAAGCTCCCGAAGCGACCGGACGCGTCCGGTCATCACTGACCGGACTCGCTGCAGCGTCCGGTCACTTTCGCCTGCGAAAAACACTGACCGGACGCGCTGACCGGACGCGCAGGTGCTGACCGGACGCGTCCGGTCACATACCACTCTTCGGTAAAACGGCGATAACTCTTAGCTCCGAACTCCGATTTCGATGATCTTGGACATTTTGGAAAGCTTACTCAGAGGGCTACACAATCCACTAAAGCACTTGATCCAATTCACAATGGATCAAAGCAGTATTCCACTCCAAAAGCCATCCTAGTGTCCGGAGAACACCAAAAAACATTTCTCTCTTCTCTAAGTTGATCAACACCAACTCCAACACCTTCTCCTTTGGAAATGTGCCAACACCACCATGTGTAAAACACCATGTGCATGTGTGTTAGCATTTTCACAATCATTTTCTCGAAGAAGTTAGGCACTCAATTTGCCTCGCCACTCGATCCTAACACGTATGCAAAGTTTGATCGCTCAAGTGGCACTAGATGACCAATATGCAAACAAGTTTGCCCCTATTAATAGTACGGTCATCTATCCTAAACCCGGTCATCAACTTCTCTACACACCTATGACCGGTGAAATAGAAATGTCCTAGGTTATACCTTTGCCTTGCGCATTCCACTCCATCTCCTCCGACGTTGATGCAACACATGCACCAACCATATCACAAATGATATGATCCACTTCATATCATTACGTGACTGTATTGGTTCATCGATCTTGAACTCACTTGCTTTTCACCGTTGCGTCGGTCCATCGGCGCCAAGTCTTGCTCAAGCTTCACCGCCTCACGGTCCATCGCTCCAAAGCCTCCGACTTGCCCTTCACACTTACAACCGGTCCGTCGAGCCAAGCCTCATCTTGATCTTTGCCACCTTGGTCACATGACTCTATGTCATGTCTCATATGCAATGAGCTCCTTCATGACACCATTACCTGTGGACTATTCCTTGTGTATTTCACATTAAACACAATTAGTCCACCTAAGGTTGTCACTCAATTACCAAAACCAAACAAGGACCTTTCAATCTCCCCCTTTTTGGTAATTGATGACAACTCTACAAAGATATGGAAATTAAGTTCTTTTGGACTTTATGCCACTTATCCAACATTTTAAGCTCTATTTTAGGATTTGGATAAGCACCATAAAATCTGACTTGGTAGTGATAACTCCCCCTACATATGTGCTCAAATGGTTTGGTTTCAAGCTTGCACATATGCATAAATATGAAATTTGTGGGAGGGTTAGCACTACTAAGTGATGCTATGGTGTATGGAATAAACCTTTGTAGTTCGATACCATTTGAAAATCACAAGTTTGCCATCATCCTTAGCATCGTGAGTAGCTAGACAACAAAAATACTAGAAAACCCCGTGAGATCAACATTATAAGTAAGGTTCTAGTACCACATGTAGAAATACAAGTCTAGCTATCATCCTATGCATGCTAGTTATCACATCATCATTCAAGTTCTATAACTAGCATACAACACACAAGCAAGCATATTAAATATAAAACTTATGCAATGCAAGCAAGCACATGAATGTGCACATATTAAATGCAACCAATCAATGTTCATGAGCTTGCTCCCCCTACTTGTGTGTTTCTTTTGTCCAAGAATTTTGATCCTTCTCATTTCTTCAATGTTGCTCCCTCTTTGTCCATGTCCATCTTTTATCTTCTATCTCTCCCCCATACCTTTTTATCTTCTATCTCTCCCCTATACTCATATCTTTGTACAATCTCTCCCCCTTTGTCATCAATTTCCATAAAAGGTGTTCTTCTCAATTGATACAAAGGCTTGCATTGGGGTAGATGGTTGAGACTTGAATATTGCATTTTTATGGACATCACACACATGTTGGAATGACATTACTTGAATGTTGCTCTTGAGATACCACTTAGGATCTTTGACCTTGATACCATTAGGTGGGGCTCCTCCCCCTATGTCATAGCATGGGTCATTCACTCGATAATCTTGAGCTCTTTTGTGTGAGGGAACTTTCTTCATTTGATGATCACTTAAAGTTGAGGATCACTTGTGGAACCACCGTCTTGTATAAATGATATCATGTGTAGAAATACCACGAATAAGGGCGTGATACCAATTTGAAGAATCCTCTATCATGGAACCACTTGTAGGATTTGTTAATATGATCTTTTCTTGAACATTTGTTATCTTTATGAGTACCACTTGTAGGATATCACTTGTAGATCATGATCTAGACACCACTTGTAAATACCAATTGAAGAAATACTTTGAGTCTAGATACCATTTGAAACACCCTAGATATCCATTTGCATTGTTGTCTTGTGCTTGTACCTATATCATTGTCATGAGCTTCTAGTCAATCCAAACTAGATCAAGTACTTGGGTTCACTAGCCCATGAACAAATTCATACACATACCACTAGATCATTTAAACAATTCAAGCAATAGTGGTAGGCTATGAATTTAAACATTTCATTTGTTATGCATGATCCTAGTAAGCATGTACTATATGCACTAATCGCATACTAGTAAGGGATGAAATGATCATACACATTGCAATGATACCTTTGTTATGTTGGAGTAGAGAATAGTCACATAGATTCTAATTCATTACTCCAATAGCAATGTGAAGTCCAATTTATAAGCTTGGTGAAGACCAATCATTATAGAGAATCCATTCTTCACCCATATGAAATGAGAACCACTAATAATCAAGTGCATTATCTCTTGTTGTGGTTGGCTTGCTTTTTCTCTTTGATCAATGCTTGCATGAGAGAAGTACTTATGATACCAATTTTATAACCATGACTAGCTCTCTTTTGGGTGTTGCTTGCTTTTCTTGATCAACCCTATTGATTGCTTCAATTAAGCATCTCAAATGTCCCTTGAATTCATCACTTCCATGTTAGCCTTCCAAGCCGATGCTCGGTTTACCCACTCATGGGCGGCAAGCCCCCTCAGCAGGGAGAAGTGACCTCTCTCCAAAGAACCATCCTTGACACTTAGTTGAATTGCCTTTGATTGATTGATCTATGGACTTAACTTGATAAGTAACCTTGAATTATTCTTTAAGTCCTTTTCTTTCTACTTCTTTAAGTCCTTTTCTTTCTACCAAATGATCTCCAATCATTACTAGAACTTGAACCTCATCTTCATCTTGAGTTTGATCTTCATTTTCAAATTTGAGTACCAAATTTGTACACTAAGTACATTCCACAATCAATGCCCTTGTACTCATTTCTTGTCATGCTTCTAGATCAATTCAAAACCAAACTTAGGTGCCTCAAACATTTATAAATATGTTTCCAACTTGAGGACCTTTCACTTAAAGTGACTCTAGATCAATCCAATAATCGTCACTTTTCTGGCAGATTCTGTATCTTTCAAAGAATAATTCATATCTCCCAATCTACAGGTCCAAATGCCACGAAATTTGGTGGGGATATGAATTACTCAGTCATCTAGCAACTGTAAAAATTTGAGCTTCATTTGACTTCTATATTGCTACTAGATTTCAAATCTTCCACCACTGCTACATGCTGAAAATTGCTGCACTATAGCTGACAAGATGTGCTCTAAAACCATAGTATTTCTCATCCAATTATTATGAAATTTATACAGCATCTCATATCATAAGTATAGAGCATTCATACCAAATTTTAAGCCAATCCAATATGATTTGGTCACTCAAACTCAGACTTGATCTCAGCTAGCTCAGATTTTCAATAATGGACAGATTTCAATACATTGAGCTATACTTCACCAAATTGAATCAAACTTGAAACTAACTTGTTTGAACACTTTCATAAGACATATATCCATTCAATCCACTTACTAAATGTCATCTCATGAATTTATCCAACACAAATCAATCCAAATTTGATTGCTAGGCATTTAATCCATTCAATCATCTCATAGCAAGCAATATTGCATATATATATATATCCAATTCAATCAACTCATATGCACCCAAATAAAATGATCAACTAGAGATATATCTTGGTTATCACATGATCATCCACTTAGCAAGCTTCAACTCAAATATTTGCAAGCCATCAAATATATCCAATAAATCACCACAATCTTGAATGTTGCACTCGTATGTTGTAGCATTTGGACTCCACTTATTTTAACTTGGCATTGGGATAGAATATGTACTATGCTTTAAAACTTGATTCAACATATGATGACCAATATGAATCCAAATAAATCAAGCCTCCAATGCCGATGGTACCTACAAACAATCATCCACTTTTTGATGGTACCCAAACAAGTTTGGGTCCTCTCAAGTTAGGAGCAACATACTTAGGCAAAACCTTAGTATGGGTAGCGGGATGTTTTGCAATTCCAACCAATGAGATACCATTGCCATCCTTTCTAAGCATGTTAGTATCATTAATTGAACTAGGCTTAAACTTATTACCTAAGGGACATGAATGAGCCATGTGTCCCCTTTCCCGGCATGAATAGCATCTTCTCTTTGGTTGAGCCTTTTCTTCCTTGCTCATGTGATGCTCTTCATTGCCTTGCCTCTCATGAGTTGCTTGAGCCTTCTTCTCAAGCTTGGTAGGACACCCTGAGACAAAATGTCCCATATCTTCACACTTGAAGCACTTGATGTGAGCCAAATCTCTCTTCTTATCTTGAATCTTGCTCATCATCTTGGCATCTTGGATTTGCATTGGATGCCTTCCTCTTCCACCTCTTCTTGTTTTCTTCTTCTTCTTTATCAAGTCACCATCATCATCCTTGTGGTTGATCTTGACTTGAGATTGGGGTGTGGTTTCTTGCTCAACTTGTGGCTTTGGTTGAGGCTCTTTTTGTTGCTTCACTAGTTTCTTGGTTGGGCACATTGAGGTGAGATGACCCCAAGTGCGACACTTGAAGCACTTGACATACTTGAGCCTCTCTTCTTCTTTCTTCAACTTGAGCTTTTCTTCATTAGGGCAACCATTTGCAAGATGTCCTATTTCATGGCATTTAAAGCACATAAAATGAGAGAGCTTCTCTTGTTCTTGCTTCTTCATCTCTCTTTCATATCTTCTCTTCCCCCATCTTTTGCCTTTGATATTGCTCTTGTTGAAGCCAATGCCGCTCATGTCACCATAGCTTCTTTTGTTGTTCAACATGTGCTCAAAGGTGACTTTTGAGTTGTAACACCTCTCTAACTTGTTGCTCAATTTCTTCACTTCACTTTTGAGCTCATTGTTCTCCTTCAAAATGTTAGTCTCACAAGACATAGAAGTAGAACAAACATATATATGTGAAGAACATGGCATATCGAATAAGTCATCACAAGAGGTGGATACATGCTTCTTGCCTACATCACAAGGGTTAGTAATATGTGATTGATCATTTGACCCAAATGATGAGCTCTCACTAGTTTTGGTTTCTTCATTAGAAAACTTCTTAGTGAGTAAAGCATGTTCTTGTGCCAAATTATCATGAGCAACACTAAGTTCCTCATAAGCCAATTTTAGCTCCTCATGTGAACAAGTGGTAACATAAAGTAGATGCTTTTGTTGTTCACATGTGGATTTTAGAAATGAGTTTTCATTTTCCAATTTCATGGTTTTAGCTTTCTCATTTTCTAAAGACGTGGTCATGCTAGCAAGTCTACTAACAAGCTCATCATATGAATCAACATGATCAATCACATTATCATTCGATACCTTTGTGTCACCTAGTGACATGAAGCAATGTGATGTAGTGGATGGGCTTGTAGTAGCATCATTATCAAGGCCCGAGCATGAACTTTCATCACCATCAAGTGTGCTTGGGGTAGAAACGTCACTTGCAACACTTGATGCATCATCACCATCCTTGTCAAGTGAACTTGTGGTAAATTGATCATTATCATCACTTGACCATGAGGTGGAGCAATCCTCCACAACCACCATGTTGTGGTCATGCTCAACATCCTCATGTGCCTCCTCCTTAGGCTCATCATCCTCATTATAATCATCGGAGACCATCCCATATTTCTTATTGAGATAACTCCAAATCTCATGGGCGGTTTTCATGTTCATGATCTCTCCGAAGACACTATCATCAAAAGATCTAAAAATGATATCAATAGCTTGAGCGTCGAGATCTAGGCATTTCTCTTGTGCTTGAGTTAGATTCTCTTCATCCAACACATGAGAAAAGCCTACATCTACCATCCACCACAATTGAGGAGAAATAAACTTAAAATTGTAAGTCATCCAATTTCTCCATCGTGCAAAGTGTGTGCCATTAAAAATGTGTGGACACTCAACATCTAGCCCATATTCCGCCATCCTCTCGGGTCGGTGAAGACCACAAAAGAGAGACCCGGCTCCGATACCAATTGAAGGGTCGAGATGACGGACTAGAGGGAGGGTGAATAGTCCTTTCTAAAAATAATCGCGTCGGCAAACCGAAACAAATGTGGAATTAAAACTATCGGTCTAGCCAAGACTACACCCCTCTATCTAAGTTCACAAGCACCTCACGAAGATTCTAATTATGTAACTAAGGTGCTTTCCTTAGCAAGAGCTCTCCTAAACAATTCTAGAGCAAGGTCACACAAACCTATGCACTAGTAGTTTAGCAATACCGGGGAGCTCCTACACAATTCTAGTAAGCAAAAGCACGAAGCCACCTATGCTCACTAGCAATGCTCAATAGCAAGGCAACTAATGCCAAACTAGAGAGCGCAAATTACTTAGCTACACAAACTAAGCAATATAACTAACAAGGTTACACAAACCAAATTAGCCACGCAACGGGAGCTACTTCTATGCTACACAAGCAAGAAGGTAACTAGCTAACTACACAAGCAAACTAGTTACAAGAGCAACTACACTAGCACAAGTATATGAATGTAAATACAAGCTTGTGAATCGAAAGCAAACCACCGAGAAGATGTACACAATGTTGACACGGCGGTTTTTCACCGAGGTTCACTTGGTTGCCACCAAGCTAGTCCCCGTTGTGGCGATACACCCACTTGATAGATCACGAGCTAATTGACTATCAAGAGTCAAACCCTTAGCGGGTGCCGCACATCCACTCTCAAGATGGGGATCCTCCAAGCCACGAGCTTTACTAGAGTTGCTCTTCGCGATCCCCGCGGGGTGAGCACAATCCCCCTCACAAATCCTCCTCCGGAGCCACGCACAATCTCCACGCGTGCTTCAACGGAGTCGCAAGCCACCAAGCCATCTAGGAGGTGGCAACCTCCAAGAGTAACAAGCACCACCGGCTTGCAACTCGATCACCTAGTGCCACTCGATGCAATCCTCACGATGCAACGCACTAGAATCGCTCTCTCACTCGATCGGATGATCACTATCAAGCTCAAGTGAGTTAGAGGGCTCCCAAGCATACCAACACAAGCCACCAAGGCCTAAGGGTGCTCAGCTGCCGGCCATGGCCGGCCACAACATCTATTTATAGCTCCACAATGAAATAGAGCCGTTAGTACCCTCACTGGGCAAGTTTCGGGTCGACCGGACGCGCCGGTCGAACTGACCGGACGCGCAGGTCAGTAGCGTGCTCCAACGGCTAGTTTTCGCGCGTATAAACTTATATTGACCGGACGCGCAGGTCGCAGCGAAACAGCGAACAGAGAGGTTCCAGTAAGCTCCCGAAGCGACCGGACGCGTCCGGTCATCACTGACCGGACTCGCTGCAGCGTCCGGTCACTTTTGCCTGCGAAAAACACCGACCGGACGCGCTGACCGGACGCGCAGGTGCTGACCGGACGCGTCCGGTCACGAGTCCGGTCACAGACCACTCTTCGGTAAAACGGCGATAACTCTTAGCTCCGAACTCCGATTTCGATGATCTTGGACATTTTGGAAAGCTTACTCAGAGGGCTACACAACCCACTAAAGTACTTGATCCAATTCACAATGGATCAAAGCTGTATTCCAGTCCAAGAGCCATCCTAGTGTCCGGAGAACACCGAAAAACCTTTCTCTCTTCTCCAAGTTGATCAACACCAACTCCAACACCTTCTCTTTTGCAAATGTGCCAACACCACCATGTGTAAAACACCATGTGCATGTGTGTTAGCATTTTCACAATCATTTTCTCGAAGAAGTTAGGCACTCAACTTGCCTCGCCACTCGATCCTAACACGTATGCAAAGTTAGATCGCTCAAGTGGCACTAGATGACCAATATGCAAACAAGTTTGCCCCTCTTAATAGTACGGCCATCTATCCTAAACCCGGTCATCAACTTCTCTACACACCTATGACCGGTGAAATGGAAATACCCTAGGTTATACCTTTGCCTTGCGCATTCCACTCCATCTCCTCCGACGTTGATGCAACACATGCACCAACCATATCACAAATGATATGATCCACTTCATATCATCACGTGACCGTATTGGTTCATCGATCTTGAACTCACTTGCTCTTCACCGTTGCATCGGTCCATCGGCGCCAAGTTTGCTCAAGCTTCACCGCGTCACGGTCCATCGCTCCAAAGCCTCCGACTTGCCCTTCACATTTACAACCGGTCCGTCGAGCCAAGCCTCATCTTGATCTTTGCCACCTTGGTTACATGACCCCATGTCATGTCTCATATGCAATGAGCTCCTTCATGACACCATTACCTGTGGACTAATCCTTGTGTATCTCACATTAAACATAATTAGTCCACCTAAGGTTGTCACTCAATTACCAAAACCAAACAAGGACCTTTCAATGGCCCATCAACAGAAGCGTCCGGATGGATGGACGTCCTTAGCACAGTATTACCGTAAATATATCCATACGCTGCAAAATAATATATAACGTGTTGTGTGGTCATAGATAAGTTACAACCTAGAGATTTATTAAATAACAGAAGCAACCGAATCATCTATTTCAATACTTCTTAAAATTAGACTCTGTACCTCAAGTACTAGCGGCTCGTTTGGTTGGGGTAATTGAAAGTAGGGAATGAAAGTTTAGATATATGAGTTTAGAAATCTTGTCTACTTTGTGAGAATGGGAGTTTTGGTGGGAAGGGAAAGGGTAGTTTAGAGGGCCAACTCCCATTAATCAATTCCCTACGAGAGTAGGAATTGGGTGGGAGTTGTGTTCATAATAAAATAATAGTAGATCCTCACCATCCATCATGATTTACCTTTTAATTTCTCCCTCAAAACCCCCACACCAAACAAGAGATATGAATTCTCTTCTCAATTTCCTTCCTATTCCCTCCACGAACCAAACAAGAGATCACCACTAATTCCCATGCCTCTTCCCATGTAGTTGCCAAACACACTCTAGAGAGACGTGAGGGCATGTGGGAAGTAAAAAAAGGACGGTTGGAAAAATAAATCATATAATAGACACGAGATGGTAGTGCGCGTGGATTGTAAAACAAGATGGTTTGTATTATATCTTTAATATAGATATAGATTATATAGTAAAATATGATAGTTTGAAGAATCCATTCTATGCTTAATATTATACATAAATATAGATGTTGATATAGATATATATAGATAAGGGTGTATTTTTGCTACTCCCGGGAGTAGTTACTCTCATCTTCAATAAACCACATCACGTATGTGTGCATACTAATTTATCAGTTTGAGTATGTTTATATACTCAATTTAAGATACTTCATAGTACGTGATTTTTTTCAAAAGAGTCCATACTTTTTAATATATCACTAAAATATCACTGCAGTACTATATAAAATAAGTATAACCATATACTCAATGTATACTTGCATACTTGACATACATACTACCCTAGATGGTTTAGTATGATCATATAATTCGTCTACATACACTTCGTCGGGCCATATATGCCCTAAATCTAGAGATATACATATGGGAGTAACTACTCCCTAGGAGTAGAAAATAATTTTCCTATAGATAAAATATATAGATATAGATATATTTTAAAAACAACTTCTACCTTTTAAAAAATATTCTAGCTTTAACTTTAGGTA
The DNA here is from genome assembly GCA_038087645.1 of Saccharum hybrid cultivar R570. Lineage (NCBI taxonomy): Eukaryota > Viridiplantae > Streptophyta > Magnoliopsida > Poales > Poaceae > Saccharum > Saccharum hybrid cultivar. The sequence goes on along the minus strand of JAQSUU010000534.1, from coordinate 18,623,057 downwards.
TAAATATATATATATATATACAGATAGATATAGATATTTTAAAAATAATTTGTTCCTAGCTTTAAAAAAACCTAATCTTTTTAATTGAGCCATTGTTCTAAGAGCATCTCCAATAGACTTCCTAAATCTTTTCTAAATGATAGGAATAGATATTTTGATGAAAAACTAACCTCCAACAGTTTTTTCTAAATGGTTATCCAAATATAGCCATATTTTATTCTAGAATTTTCGGTAGCCAAAAATAGAAGACGAGAATAACTCACTAGAGTGCGCACAAGATTTTAAAAAACTATCGGAGAGTGAGAGGATATAAAAAACAATTTTTATAAAAATAACTTTAAATAATAATTTAGATAGTAAGATTTAGAAAGATCCTTTCCAGATGCTCTGAGGCGACAAAAACATGTCGTCGCATCACATGCAAGCTGCGGTAGTGTTGCCAGCTTAGCACCATGCGCCAACGTGGAAAAGGCATGAGCCGGAGCCTGACGTGACATGGCGTATGCCGTAGCTAAGAGTATTTTCTATGTTAGGTTTACGTAATGACAATGGTTAATTTATGCTCATGTGGATGTGTTTTATTTTGTTCTCTTATTAAAGTGGCAGTTTCTAGGTCTTGAGAATTAAGGTGGAGTTTTCTTTTGCTTGTCAAATACTAAGATAATATATAGAGGATTACATCACATTGAAATCCTTTGGATTCCTCTGCGATGCATGAACCCAGATCAATTCTGGAGAAATATGAAACTTCATATAGCGCGTAGGATCCACTCACGGACAGAGCTTTGGCTACTGTTCAACTACTGTTGGCCAATCTTGTGACGCCATGTGGATTCGTGCGTGTCACACATGGATTTGGCCTCTCCAGATTGCTTCGTCTGTTTCCATAATTAAAAAAACTACAGCTCTCGCCTCGCTGCCTCCGTCAGCTCCGCGCTTTCTCTGGCGCCTTCTCTCCCCATGCTCCTGCTACAGCGCTTCCTCCCCCCTAGTATTACCATGATGCTTCACCTTGTCAAATTTTTGTTTCATATCTCCTATGTTGCACCCTAGGTTTATTAAAAACTTTCTTGTATTTTGAATTCCTATAGGATCGAAAACCTGGTGCAACTACTGATACTTTACCTCTGTTTTCTGTTACTTGACACAGAACTGAAAATCTTTAACAATTTCAACCATGCTTTTTCTAATAAAGCTTTTAGATACTTCCAATTTTTCATATATGTGAGATTTTTCTTATTGAGCATCCTTCACAGTGTTATACACTTTGAACAACCTAAGAACTTTCTGTAGGGAAAAAAGACAGATGGTGAAAATTGCTAGAGTAAAAGATTGGTGACAAGTAAGCATAAACAAAGCGAAGTATAAATACCTAGGTTCGTTCTACAAACTCAGCACATAAGGAAAAAATTGCAATTGAAATTTAGAATGGTAGTGAATGCAGTAAATCGCGAGGCCTTGCTCTAAACAATTAAGTATCTGTTTGGATCACCTAGGGTTAATTGTTAGATGACTAAAGTTTAGTCGTCTACTATTTGGATACATGGACTAGTGGCTATTAGTCCGTTCTGGCTTCCTTTTGCCAACTAGTGGGCCAGTTGTTAGTCAGGTGTAGACTAAAAAACATTCTATCAATTAGTTCACCTGTTGTTTTTTAAAAGAAAATTATGTTCTCTCAAAACTAGTTCACATATTCGGATGTGATATCAGGCCATATGTTTTTGGTACGACAAATGCACAGAAAGAAAGTGGGTTGTGAAAATCAAGCGCCAAGTACATAAAAGAAGATCCGAAAAGAAACATCCAAACCCGTACCTATCGTGTCGATTTTTTCAAACCTGTTGGACTCCGGCTTGCATTGTCACTTGCAAGGCCCCACACCTAAAGCTGGACGAAAAGCTCGCAACTCGATAGCTCGCTCGACTCGGATCGATAGTGGCTCGGCTCGGCTCGGCTCGTTTAATTTTTCAAACGAGCTGAGCAAGCATCCTAGCTCGTGTCTTAACGAGCCAGCTCGCGAGCCAGCTCGAGCCAGCTCGCGAGCCTAACGAGCCAAAGTTGTTGGCCTTAAACTTTTATTAGTGTTATATAAATTTATGTCTTACACTTTATAATTTGTTGATGATTGGACTTTGACTCTATAAATTTCAGATTAATTTGACTCTTTTTATTTTAAATGAATGTATGGATAATGGATGCATCATATATGGTATGGAGTACGAACCATAGACAATGTATGGTGTGTAGTATTATAATATAATAGTACATATTATTTTTGTATGATTTATTAAGACTTATGAATGAACTAGTTTTATATTATTACCATTATCAAACTTTAAATAATACACATATTACATTTTTTATGTTTTAATATGGCTGGCTCGCGAGCCAAACGAGCCAGCTCGAGCTCGTAAACGAGCCGAGCCGAGCCGGCCTTCTGGCTCGTTAAGATAACGAGCCGAGCCGAGCTGGCTCGTTATCTTAACGAGCCAGAACGAGCCGAGCCAAACGAGCCGAGCTGGCTCGTTAGTCCAGCTTTACCCACACCCAACTTCCAAACCGCAGAGATCACAACCGGTACAATAACATATGGCCCGGCCTTTGGATCCAGCCACGAGCCGTACACATACAGACAAAGGAAACGAAGCTAAGGTATCGCTGTCCAAGGCAACAACACCACGGCCACAAATAAGGGTCTATTTGGTTCCGCCCCTAAAGTTTAGTGTCCAGCGCCGATCAACTCATTCTATACATCCCGAACTAAAAACAAATTAACGGGCAGCATAAGTCTACACTCGCCCCCAAACTTAAATTCTGCTGCCAATTCCCACTTGGTGTTGAGCAGACCTGCGCCTGCTAATACCCCGGCCGTGTGTGTCGGGGACATGCCTCGGCCCTTGATGGGTAAAGCCGAATCAATTTCATTTGTCTAGGTGTGGCCTCTCGCCTATATGGGTGTATAATAGACTAGCCATTGGAGAAGAGAACTCCTATGCGAATCATTGTTTATTCAGAGCGTCATCTTAAGACGAAGCCGATCGATGCCAATTGCCCTGGCAAGGATAATCTTGATCACCAGTAGTACATGATGGGGGCAATAATGCACGCGGAGTAAACAACCATTTCATGTCCGCACCTACTTTCAAGTTTTGATGAATAGCGGTTGACGGACGGCGAAGACCACATTGTTAAGTGCGTTCGATGCTCCGGATATGCAAGACGATTCCCGCGAAATTCTTACGTTTTCTGAAGCGACGAGGGAGACATGTTCTTTTTTCTTTTTCCTTCATTGACTTTGTGGATGATATAAATGTTTGAGGGAGGATGAGCTACAATGGTATCAAATAATTCGCTTTGGATTAACGCGTGCTATCTTATGGTGGCCTGGCACGGCCTTTAAGTAATCCCTTCCTTGATGCCGATCGCGAGAGCCAGCTGGTCAGAGCCAGGACGACACACAGCGACATGGTCGACCCCCCGTCCCTTCCGGCATATTACAGCCAAAACGTACGCTTCTATGCTTCGGCATAACCAGAGCACGAAACCGCAGCATCCAAGAGCTATACAATGCCGACTTGCAATACGTCGTTAGCACAAGAACCGTCACACGACACGGGTTAGTAGGTGGCGCCCGGCCCGGGAAATAAAATAATGATGGCTCGGAGTATTTGAGGGGTGATAATGATCATATGACGGAGCTCCTCCTCCATAGACCAATGGCTCCATGTGGAGTTCATGGGGTACTACGTCATGCGGCTGGCAGGAATTGTTGTTATCTCAGGCAGGTTTCAGCTCATTTTTTGCAGGGAAAGAAAAGAGTACTGTGGATAATTAGCGTAGCCTCCGTGGATAATTAGCGTAAGCACGTCACACATCACGGACGGAATCTGCCAGCAGTGCAGTGCTTCATGCTCATGCGCCGTGCGTCATGCACTGCTCGCCGGCCGAACCGAACCGTCCAGATCCATCCATCTCGCCTTTTTCAACCCCGCATGGTGGTGCTTCCCCACATGAATATTTCATTGCTCCCCTAGTGCCTGCTTTTACATCATTTGATCACTTGTGATCTAAATTGTTTTACATAGCATTTGTGAAGACACCAACCCAGGAGATTCATTGGCCTGATCAGCAACCCTCTACTTCTCCAAGCTAAAAATCAATTTACTGCCTAATTTGGCAACTACTCACCATGTCCCAAAGGATCGAAATTCTATTGCTCAAATTTTATCAAAAATTGTTGTCAAAAGAATTAGGGAGTGTTTGATCCGACCGCAGTTATCAGGCCACAGTTATGGTGAAGCCACAAAAATTAGTACTCGTGTTTGGTTGATATAAGAAGACTTAAGACACAGAAAACACACATTCATTTCTTGTTACAGAGTGTGGTGTTGGATTTGGACGCCACAGTTATGTCACCACCTCACCTAAGGCGTGGCAAACCATGGTCTATAACCACACACGCCCCTAATTTCCTTCCACATTTACTCAAGCTGCACATGGATTTCTAAGGCTGTCCGCACTCATCGTACTCTAAATTCATCCTCTAAAAGGAATATTCCGTCCTGGTCATCGAGATTTCATCCTCTATATCAATTTCTCCCGCACCCATCCATACTCTATATCATCCTCTATCCACTGCGGGACCCACCTGTCAGTTTTCTTTAATAATAAAACCGTCGGCCACTCCCCTCTCATTCTCTCTCTCTCCCTTCCTCCCTCCCGAGCGCCGCTCCCTCCCCGGTGGTCGCGGCGCCCCTCCCCTCCCTCCTCGGCCCTCCCTCCCCGACGCTTCCCCGGCCGGCTCAAGTGCGGGCGGGCGCGCGGCTCCCAACGGCGGGGATCCCGACGGCGGCGCGGGCGGATCCAGATCCGGCCGCGGGCGAGCCGCGCGTGGGCGCGGGGACGGCCGCCTCCTCCGGCTCCCGGCGCGAGGCGAGGACGGCGCGGCCCCGGCGCTCCCCGGCGGACGGAGCTCCGGCTCCAGGCGCGAGGCTCGGCGGCGGAGCTCCCGCGCGCGCCCCGGCGGCGGAGCTCGCCCCCGCGCGGCCCGGCGGCGGACCTCCTCCACACGGCTCGGCGGCCGACCTCCTCCACGCGGCCCGGCGGCGGAGATCCCGCGCACGGCTCGGCGGCGGAGCTCCCGCGCGCGGCCCGGCGGCGGAGCTCCCGCGCGCGGCCCGGCGGTTGAGCTCGCCCCCGCACTCGAAGACGCCGTGCGCGAAGTCGCTGCTCCTCCTCCACCGCGGCCGTGGGGCGCTGCTCCTCCTCCGCCGCGCTCTCTCTCTCTCTCTCGCCCCGCCCATGCTCTCCCACGGACACGCGCGGGCCCCACGCCATGCTGGCCGATGGCGGACGAACGGGAAGGCCGCTAGATTTGGCGGACGTTCGATCCTCCTGGAGGATAGCGCACGCTATACAGGACGCCGCTGCGGGAGTTTGGTCCGCTATCCGCGCGTAACGGACGCGGATAGCGGACCCAGTGCGGACAGCCTAAGCACCAAAAGACTATGGGGGCGTTGATATAGCAACATGGCTACATGCAGATATCTTAGTTACGTTCGAGTAGTTCTCAAATCAGTGGCTAGCGCTTCAGACGCACATCTCGAGCCCGCATCTCATCCCACGTCCATGCCCACATCCCATTCCACGCGCGGGGCCCACGTCTGGACGCAGCCCGCGCCTGCATCCCATCCCGGCTGCGCACTGCATCAGCCCGCGGCGCTGCGTCTCCGTCGCGCGGCTCCCCCATCCACCGTCTCACCCCTACGCGGCGCCCCGTCCTCCGCTGTGCTCTGTCTCCACCGCGCCCTGTCCTCCGCCGCTCCGCTCCCATCGTAACGTCTCATCTCCTTTGCATCAACATCCGTCCTGCGATTGCAACATATGCAACCTACCTGTATAGTCATTGCAACATCCAGACGAAGCACTTGCAACATATATGTGAAACAACCGAAATATTTGGAACATACACTTGCAACATATGTCTGAAACAGTTAAAACATTTGAAACATACACTTGCAACATTTGCAACATATGTAACACCAGATCTACTTTTGCAACATCCAAATGAAACACATGCAACATACATGTGAAACGCATGGAACATATGGTTGCAATATGTGCTCATCTGCTTGCTGCTTAGGCAAATGGAGGCTCGTTAACATGGAGCTTGATGTCGGCACGGAGCTCGATGGCACGGAGTGACGTGGAGATCGCCCGTGCGGAGTTAAGTCCCGTAAAACCTCCGCTTGGACCGGCCTAATAAATACTGTATGTGTCATTTTTGCCTCCACGCTAATTTGTCTTAAGTTTATTTTGGACGGAAAGAGTATACGTATATTATTACACGCTTTGATAGGCGATGGTGACGATGCAAAGGCTAAGAATCAACATCCCGTTAATACACAAATTATCAGTGTCTTGTGTCTCTGTGTGCTGCATTCCAAATTTTGATTGGTATACGTACAATAAATCTGTGGTGACAATAAGCTGGCAGTGCAACCAACTACTCTTCCTTTCTGTTTCGAGACAGAGGCTGTGTTTAGATCCATTAAAAAGTGCACTATACAAAAAAGGATTTTCCGTCACATCAAACTTGCGATACATGTATGGAGTACTAAATGTGGATAAAATCAAAAACTAATTGCACAGTTTGGTTGTACTTTGCGAGACGAACGTTTTAAGCCTAATTAGTCAATGGTTGGATAATTATTACCAAATACAAACGAAATGCTACAATATATTTTGGCACTCCAAAATTTAGATCTAAACAGAGCCAGAATCGTTCTTGGGCGGGGCAACCACCGTCCTGCCGTTTTCCATGCCCGCTTGCCGATTGTACCACGCAATGCCACTTGGATCAACGCGCTGATCAATTTTGGGCACACGGGCATGCCAAGCCAACGCTGGATAGATAGATAGATAAATAGATGGCCGGCCAGGCATCACTGACGCGAACGACCGTTTCAGTTTCAGGAAAGCCCCGGCCACGCACGCCATCTTGTACTAGCAGAATCCTCCTATTGCCACTTCAGAGGCTGTGGATCTGATCGGTGAGGACCAAAGGCATTGCTATTTGGTGCCGGTTCGTGGAGGGTTTTGTTATTATTAGTCAACCGTGGGTGCGTCCTGTCTCGCATGATTTTTTTTTTGGCCTTTGCGGTACTGTACGTGATTGATCATTACGATCCGGCCGCTAGCTAGGAAGGCCAAGTGGAATGTGGATCCACCAGCGCTGCGAGCGAGCGCGTGCCTGTCGATCTTCTGATGGACCGCCACCGGCACCGGCACTGCATGCTCTCCTTTTTTTTTTTTAGGGCTTTGTTTAGATCGCCCGATTCGGCGCCGGATGCATTGTGCAGATTTACTGTAGCTTTGTTTTATTTGCTAATAATTGTTCAAACATCGATTAATTAGGTTTAAAATATTTGTCTCACAAAGTACAATAAAACTGTGTAATTAGCTTTTGATTTTATCTACATTTAGTACTCCATATATGTGCCGACATTTTGATGTGATGAGGAATTTTTTTTTATAGTAAAATTTGGGGGTGAATTTAGGTATCTAAACCAGGTCAAGAGCGAAAACGACCGGCAGCGACTGAGCGACACGTTATGTGATGTGATCGCCCGGGTTGACACGCGCCACTACGGGCTCGTGTGGTGATTTCCATTGCTTTTCCTGACAATAGCTTGCACTGCTTGAAGGAGACATGCATCAAAGCCAGCATCTTAAGCATAGTAGTAGTATAGTACTCTCTCCGTCCCATTGAAAATGTCGTTAGAAAAGCGTACCCCTCACAAACACGTTTCCCGAGCGACACTTTCAATAAGACGAAGAGAGTAAGTTGGTCATACAAATAAGCGAACTTCTCTAGCCATCACACGTTTACTGTGTTGGTCGTACAAAGAAGCACTACTTTTTGTCTTGAAAAGATACTGTACAGTTATGGCTCAACTGTATAAAGTATAACCGAAGTTCGGAAAAAATATATCAGTATTTATTTATATAATACTAAATAAGTATACTATAGAAATATATTTCACAACAAAACTAGTAATATTTGTTCGGAACCATCTAAATTAATATTTTTTACAAATTTAATCAAAATAAATTAAGTCGCTATGGTTCGAAATATACTTAGAATTATATTTTGCTCTTTACGACGAAGGAAGTAGCATTTGAGAAGAAAGGCCCAGTGCTTTGAGAAAGAGGGCCAGCACTTCCGGTGGCTAGAAGTAAAAGTGGTACTTCAAAAGGACACGGGAACGCAACAGACAGTACCTTTCAAGCGCGCTGTGCTCCTTCCATCCTAAAAATAATATAGTACAAATCTAGCTCTATTTTAGTTATTTTCAAAAAAGTTGATTAATATTAAACTATCAATATGTATAGCACAAATTATATATGCATACTATAAAATATTTCCTTACAGATTTAACAACGTTTATTTAGTGTCATAAATATGTAAATTTTATTAAACTAATAGTTTTGATTCAAGTAGTACTATGACAGTAATTTGGTAATTTGCATTGGTTTTTAGGACATCGTACTCGTACCCCTATGCTATGCTATCACGTTGCGGTTGTGCGCTAGCTTTTGGAGTCTTGTAATTTGACGATGACGAAGCATGGAAAGTTGGCGCCAGACGCCAGGGGGATCAGAGCATCAGACGGTGACATTCCCTTTTGCCCCAGTTTTTTAGCCACGCTACGCCGTGGTGTTCGTGGCGCGGCCTTGTGTTGTCCGCTTGGCCGGCCGCCCCTCGCCAAGTCCGTCCGGCGCTTTTGGTCCCGCTCCATCTGCCCAAACGAACGGTAGCCAGGAGCCCAGGACCCCGGAGACCGTTGTTGCTCTAGTGCTCCTACTGTTTGTTCTTCTTGTTTGATCTCGTAGCTAGGAGGCTAGGAGCACTCCTCGTGCTCCGACTCCGACACGAGACTAGCTAGTGCTCCGACCGGCGTACGGTGTTCCAGGAAACAGCCACTCCTCGTGCTCCTCGCTCCGCGGCGCTGCCAAAGGAAATTCGGGCGTCAAATGCCTGACGAACGAAGCAAAAAATAACAGGGGACGGCGGAGGGTTGGCAGGGAGGGAGAGGGAGAGGGAGAGGGAGAGGGACACGTACTTCACGACCTTCTCTTGTAGAACAGGAAGAAGATGCCCGTGGGGGCGTGCGGTGCGGTGCGGTGCGGGGGCAGATCGGGGTCCTAGGCCTTGCTTAGGTGCACAAGTTGAATTTTTTCACTCTTTCTTTATCCCATCAATTTTTAGTCGTTTGTATGGAATATTAAATGTAGGTAAAAAATAACTAATTACACAGTTTAGTTGGAAATAACGAGATAAATCTTTTGAGCCTAGTTGGTCCACGATTGGACAATATTTATTAAATAAGACGAAAGTGGTACTATTCATCATGTTGAAAAAATTTACAAACTAAAGGTGGCCCTAGTTTTGGCGAATACGATGCCGCGAACAGGTGCGTGCCGTGCCGTGCTCCCGCAGTCCCGCACGGCGCATGAGATGGGTTGGTGGTGGAGGTAGACGAGGACAGCGGATGGCAACCTCTGCTGCTCCGCAATTATTCTGTCGTATGGATAACCAGCGAGCAAGGGGGTTTAGTTCTGAATGTGATAGCTCGTGGTCGCGGGCATCTCACCTGGATGGCTTGGCATCATCACGCCACGGATTCCCTTGCTCACCATTGGAAATTACTATGGAGTACTACTCAGCTTCTTCCGCCTTGTCTGGGGTGGGTTATCGTTCTATCAGCGATCAGGATGAGTTCCGTGGTAATTTTGGGTGCGGAACCTGCCGAATTCGCTAGCATATATACAGCCTATTATATATATATAAACAAACCGTAAAAAGCTGAGACCTTTGGTGGTTGGTAGGAGTACAACTTTTTAAGCTTTCACCGTATTCGTTTGAGCTATTCAGCGGAATCAGCAGCCATCCAGTAGTGTTTTTCTCTCATAACAAATTAACAAACAGTATTTTTAGCCATAATAAACCAGCGAAACGAATAGGCTGTTTGTTACCAATACTTTGCAATAACTGGAAAATGTTTATATTTGAAATCTTTTTGAGAAGATTTGACTAGGCATGAGGAGGGAGACGTTAGCCTCGATGGGCAAGTGGTGGCCAAGAAGGATACTTTTCGGTATTTAGGATCGATGCTACAGAAGGATGGCGACATTGATGAAGATGTTAGGCATAGAATTTCAGCCGGCTGGTTGAAATGGCGTCAAGCTTCTGGCGTCCTCTGTGACAAAAGGGTGCCTCAGAAGTTGAAAGGTAAGTTCTATAGGACGGCGATTCGCCCGGCGATGTTATTCGGTGCTGAGTGTTGGCCTAAAAAAGGCGACATGTCCAGCAATTGAGTGTAGCAGAGATGCGTATGTTGCGTTGGTGTTGTGGGCACACAAGGAGGAATAGAGTCCGGAACGACGATATTCGGGATAGGGTTGGGGTGGCACCAATTGAGGAGAAATTGATTCAACATCGGTTGAGATGGTTTGGATATGTTCAACGGAGGCCTCCTGAGGCGCCGGTGCGTAGTGGGGTTCTAAAGCGGGCCGATAATGTAAAGAGCGGCAGAGGTCGACCTAAACTAACTTGGGACGAGTCCGTTAAGAGAGACCTTAAGGAGTGGAATATCTCTAAGGATTTAGCTATGGACAGGAGCGCTTGGAGACTGGCAATCAACGTGCCTGAACCGTGACCTCTTTCTGTCTTGTGCCATTTATGTTCCTTTATGTGTCTCCCTGTTTATCGTCTCTCTTTTAGGTTTCATCTCTAGCCTACCCCAATTTGTTTGGGATAAAAGGCTATGTTGTTGTTGTTCATAAGTAGTAACTACTGGCGTCGTAATATCAGATTTTCATCTGTTCCATAAAGCTTTCCTTTTGGAACCAGTAACATGATTATATCTAAGCAAATCTCGCGATTAAAATCGTACTGTACTTATTTGCCCCAATTACATAAATTAAGCGGCGCTATCAATGGGTGCGTAGCCGAGGCTAAGACCGTTCGCACTGGGACACTGTAAAAGATACGGTATCATATAGAGTACCGATATAGAGTAAAAAGAGTCTGCAGTGGAGTACTGTAAATGGTCCGCCATCCAACCGGATCCTCTAAATATGACGCGGTACCGTAACGCGCGCGCGCGACAGAGCACCGGAGGAGCAGCCGCATGAAAGAGACTGTGCGCCTAGGAAAGCGTGTCCAACATTTTCTTATATAAAAAAAATGTTATAACTCAATAACCAAAACACCAAATTAAATTCCGATTACACCATTAAATTCGTGACAATAAATTCTTCATTACAAGATGTCACATGGATATATTTAGATAAAGTGACAAGTGGGCCCCACAGTGGATAGAGGATGATATAGAGGATGGATGGATGCGAGGAAACTGTATATTTTGTGATGATTAGGATAGAATATTCCTTTTAGAGGATGAATATAGAGGTCCATGAGTGCAGATAGTCTAAGGCCGCAAGCGCCAAGCGTGAGGACAAAATCGCCCAGCTTGCAATCGCCAGCGCCGGCCCGGGGGTGGCGATGGATTTGGATATGAGGGGCCGCCGCACCCGCACCGCACCAGGCACCACCGTTCACCGCACCGCACCACCCAAACGGCTATAATTAGGCGGCTCCAAATGAAACGACCCTCTCTGGCTCTCTCGCTCTTGCGCCGGCGACCCCGCGGATCCCAGCTAATCACCGCCAGGTCCCCCGAGTCCAGCCAGCGCCAGGACAGGTCCCCTGCCACGGGGACCTGCGAATAGCCAGCGGCTCCGAGGGACCGGAGCCGGAAAAGCGCCAACCGCCGGAGCTCTCTCCGCCCCCGGCGATCGCCCGCGCCATTGGAGCTGCTCCTCGCGCGCGGCTGCTGCTTCCTCTCGGGGGGATTTTCTTCTTGCGGGCTCCCTCCCCCCACCTCCCGTCGGCCGTCTCGTTTTCGGATTCGTTCGCTCCGGCGGGTGGGGAGCGTTCCTGCCGTGCGGGGCGCGGCGATGCCGGAGGCGGGGCACTACGGGTACAAGAAGACCGACGGCATCTGCGACGGCGTGTGCGGCGAGGTGAGCCCCACTCGTCCCCCCCCCCCCCCCCCCCCCCCCCCCCCCCCCCTCCCCATCCCCCTGCCCCGTTCACCCGCCTCCCCTCCCTTCCCCTTCCCTTCTGCGGTCAGATCTGCGCCGCGCGGCGAGGCGGTAGGTTCTTTGGCCCGCCGGGACGGTTCTATGCCGCGGACGCGTGGCGCATTCGGCCCGGACCGCGCGCTCGTGTCCCCGCCCGCCACGATTTGGCGTGCGACCCCGCGCCCGTGATGACGCGTCACGCGAACTTTCGGGCTTTCGATGGGAGATGCTGGTTGTGGTTGGATTCTGGGGGCGGCGCTGGGCGTGGAGGCCGTTGCTGTTCCATGCTCGTGCGGTGTCGTTGATCTGCCCTGCAGCCCTGGTATGGGCGACTGCCGCTGGGGAGTCCGAATTCTTCACGCCTTTTGGGTGGCAGAATCTCGCGACGTGGCCGAATCGCGTGTTTCGGGCTTTTGGATGAACTTGGCAGTGTTTTTTTCCTGCTGCTTTCTTGATTCCATCCATCACGCGGGCTCTCGTGCTGCCAGAGTTTTAGGCTTTGCGCCGAATTTGCAGAATTTGGGACTGTTAATCCCTTTGGATAGACAGGGAAAGCTACGGTCTTTTTTGGAAACATTACAATCAGTGGTGTCTGAGTGCTCTTGTAACCTAAAGCCGATTTAGTTCAGTTGGGCACTGTGATACCCTAAATGCTTTGGGTTTTCTGTTCCTAGTTTATATGGTTTTTCGCTAACCACGTGCTCGTTGTTAACTTTAGCTTTCTGCGTTTGTGCATGTAATTGTGACATTACAGTCAGGTTTTTGTTTGTTCTTTGCTGGTTTGTGCGGTGCTAGTCAGCTTCTTTTTAAGTGTTAAGCTTTTGATGACGCCTTCCTGGAAATAACAAACCCTTCTGCTCTGAAAAGTCGATGTTTGGGTTATTGCTTCAGGAGTTTATATCTCTTCGGTAAGAAGGCTTTGTTTATAGCAAAGTTTTGTTGCTTTGGGGGTAGAGAGTGCCTAATACATGTGAATACTAGTAGAATTTTAAATAGTTTAGTCTAGTAGTTGTTTGAAGATAGCTGGTGTTCTTATTTTCTTTACAGAATTCCTTTTTGTCCACTATTTGCTTGTTTGATTTCTTATATGGCTGATGATTTCATTGCAGCCTGTGTCAAAGGCAGCTCTCACCATGTCAAGGCTAAAGTGCGCGCTCCGGGGATTTGATTTAAGGGCACTTATGGTCCTCTTGATCGGTGTGCCAATTCTAATCCTAATGATATACGCGCATGGTCAGAAGGTCACATACTTCCTCCGGCCAATCTGGGAATCTCCTCCCAAGCCCTTCAAGACAATCCCTCACTACTACCATGAGAATGTCACCATGGAGAACCTCTGCAAGTTACATGGGTGGAAAGTCCGTGATATCCCACGCCGTGTCTTTGATGCTGTACTCTTCAGCAATGAGCTTGATATCCTGGAGATCCGTTGGAATGAGCTTAGTCCCTATGTGTCAGAGTTTGTGCTTCTTGAGTCCAACTCAACCTTTACTGGCATTAAAAAGCCCCTCCACTTCAAGGAAAACAAGCATCGGTTTGGGTTTGCTAAATCACGGCTGACATATGGTAATATCGGGGGACGGTTCGTGAAGGGGGAGAACCCATTTGTTGAGGAGTCATATCAGAGGGTTGCCCTTGACAGGCTTCTAAAGCTTGCAAGAATAGAAGATGATGACCTGCTGATCATGTCAGATGTCGATGAAATCCCTAGTGGTCACACAATTGATCTCTTAAGGTGGTGCGACGACATTCCAGACATACTTCATCTTCAGCTCAGGAATTATCTTTACTCGTTTGAGTTTTTCCTGGATGACAAGAGCTGGAGGGCATCGATACACAAGTACCGATCTGGAAAGACAAGGTATGCACACTTCCGGCAGACAGATGAGCTTCTTGCTGATTCTGGGTGGCACTGCAGCTTTTGCTTCCGCTACATAAGCGATTTTGCCTTCAAGATGCAAGCGTATAGCCATGTTGACCGGATCAGGTTCAAGTACTTCCTGAACCCTGAAAGGATTCAAGATGTCATCTGCAGAGGGGCAGATCTTTTTGATATGCTTCCAGAAGAGTACACATTCCAGGAAATCATTGCCAAGCTGGGGCCGATCCCAAGCACATATTCTGGTGTTCATCTTCCTAGTTATCTACTAAAGAATGTTGAGCGGTTTAGATATCTTCTACCGGGCAACTGCAGGAGAGAAAGTGGCTAGGTTTTATGGCCCTACCCTGCAATCTGTTGTGCATGGGTGGGTGCCACTGCAAAGCTGTTGCCCATGGGATGCCGCCTGTGGCAGTTCACCTGGTATGATTGCCTAACGTGGATGGGTGAGCTCATGGTTCTGTAATGTGTAATAGAACATGGGAGGAGGATCTAACAGCATAGCGCATGCTTGGTCCTGGCTGGCTGTACCTTCCAGACGAGCTGAGCTGAGCTGAGCAGTTTGTGCTTACATCCGGGATGTCATTGTCATTCATTACTTCCCTGATTGATATATAAACTCAAAAGGCTGTTGTAGATTGCAAATCAAGTGGTATTTCCGAATTACATATTGTAGAACCGGGACTTGCTCTGCAGATAATTCACATGTGCATTTGCTCTTACTTGGTATTCTGTTTTGTCCGTAGTGGCGCCAGAATGCTAGATTTGTGAATTTCTTTGAGCAAAAATCTGTCTTCCACGGCGCCAGTGGCTAAGCAACCAGCATTGCGTTAGCGCAATGTACTTTCCTGTTCAAGCTGTATGGCGCTGCACTGCTGACGAAAGCCACATACTTAGGCCAGGTTTATTTCCCAAAAATTTTTAAGATTCTCCGTCACATCAAATGTTTTGACACATTGAAAGGTCCTTGTTTGGTTTTGGTAATTGAGTGACAACCTTAGGTGGACTAATTGTGTTTATGTGAGATACACAGGGAATTAGTCCACAGATGATTGTGTTATGAAGGAGCTCATTGCATATGAGACATGACATGGAGTCATGTGACCAAGGTGACAAAGATCAAGATGAGGCTTGGCTCGACGAACCAGTTGCAAGTGTGAAGGGCAAGTCGGAGGCTTTGGAGCGATGGACCGTGAGGCGGTGAAGCTTGAGCAAGACTTGGCGCCGATGGACCGACGCAACGGTGAAGAGCAAGTGAGGTCAAGATCGATGGACCAAGGTCACATGATGATATGAAGTGGATCATATCATTTGTGATATGGTTGGTGCATGTGTTGCATCAATGTCGGAGGAGATGGAGTGGAATGCGCAAGGCAAAGGTATAACCTAGGGCATTTCCATTTCACCGGTCATAGGTGTGTAGAGAAGTTTATGACCGGGTTTAGGATAGATGGCCGTACTATTAAGAGGGGCAAACTTGTTTGCATATCGGTCATCTAGTGCCACTTGAGCGATCTAACTTTGCATACGTGTTAGGATCGAGTGGCGAGGCAAGTTGAGTGCCTAATTCCTTCGAAGAAAATGTTTGTGAAAATGCTAACACACGTGCACAAGGTGGTGATCACTTGTTGGTGTTGGCACATTTGCGAAGGCGGTGGAGTTTGAGCGGTAGAGAGGGTTTGGGTTCCTTTCTCTCTCCCGCCGAGCGTGCGAGCGCGGGATTCAGGCGATTTCGGGGAAGTGAAATGCCTATTTTCCACTACGCCGGAAGTCGGAAAAGAAACGGAGGCGAACGCGGTCACAGAGGTGACCGGACGCAGCACCGGACGCAGCACCGGACGCTGCACCGGACGCTGCACCGGACGCGGTCACTGTGGACCAGCGCGTCCGGTCAGTGCAGCGCGGGCGTCAGGCGCGCGAGCTAGGGTTTGGCACCGGCGCGTCCGGTGACCTACGGTACCGGCGCGTCCGGTCTGGCGAACAGTGAGTCACGTTGTCTTCGGACGCGGTGCGCGTCCGGTGACACACCATCGGACGCGTCCGGTGGTCCAGGGTGCTTACTGGACTCGCACCGGACGCGGTTACTGTGGCGTCCGGTGGTTGCGAGGAGCGCGTCCGGTGGTTGCTTCGCGGGCGCGGGTGCTGTGCGCACCGGCGCGTCCGGTGGTTCGCAGCAGCGCGTCCGGTGGGTCGTTTGACCGTTGGCACGCAGTGACCGTTGGAGGATCTAACGGACGAATTTGAAATTCGGAGGACACGCGGGTGTCGGAGGGGCACCGGACGCGGTTGAGCGCGTCCGGTGAGTTATCACCGGCGCGTCCGGTGCTCCCGCGGAAAAACGGTCACGTGGGGTAACGGCTCTATTTGACTGTGGGGTTATAAATAGACCTTGTGGCCGGCCTTGGCCGGCAAGCTAAGCACACTTTGGCCTTGGTGGCTTATGTGGTAGTGCTTGGGAGCCCTCTAACTCACTCATGCTTGATAGTGTTCATCGGATCGAGTGAGAGAGCGATTCTAGTGCGTTGCATCGAGAGGATTGCATCGAGTGGCACTAGGTGATCGTGTTGCAAGCCGGTGGTGCTTGTTACTCTTGGAGGTTGCCACCTCCTAGACGGCTTGGTGGCTTGCGACTCCGTTGAAGCACGCGTGGAGATTGTGCGTGGCTCCGGAGGAGGATTTGTGAGGGGGATTGTGCTCACCCCGCGGGGATCGCGAAGAGCAACTCTAGTAAAGCTCGTGGCTTGGAGGATCCCCATCTTGAGAGTGGATGTGCGGCACCCGCTGAGGGTTTGACTCTTGATAGTCAATTAGCTCGTGATCCATCAAGTGGGTGTATCGCCACAACGGGGACTAGCTTGGTGGCAACCAAGTGAACCTCGGTGAAAAACCGCCGTGTCAACATTGTGTACATCTTCTCGGTGGTTTGCTTTCGATTCACAAGCTTGTATTTACATTCATATACTTGTGCTTGTGTAGTTGCTCTTGTAACTAGTTTGCTTGTGTAGTTAGCTAGTTACCTTCTTGCTTGTGTAGCATAGAAGTAGCTCCCGTTGCGTGGCTAATTTGGTTTGTGTAACCTTGTTAGTCATATTGCTTAGTTTGTGTAGCTAAGTAATTTGTGCTCTCTAGTTTGGCATTAGTTGCCTTGCTATTGAGCATTGCTAGTAAGCATAGGTGGCTTCGTGCTTTTGCTTACTAGAATTGTGTAGGAGCTCCCCGGCTTTGCTAAAGTACTAGTGCATAGGTTTGTGTGACCTAGCTCTAGAATTGTTTAGGAGAGCTCTTGCTAAGGAAAGCACCTTAGTTACATATTTAGGATCTTTGTGAGGTGCTTGTGAACTTAGATAAAGGGGTGTAGTCTTGGCTAGACCGATAGTTTTAATTCCGCATTTGTTTCGGTTTGCCGACGCGATTAATTTTAGAAAGGACTATTCACCCCCCCCCCTCTAGTCCGCCATCTCGACCCTTCAATTGGTATCGGAGCCCGGTCTCTCATTTGTGGTCTTCACCGACCCGAGAGGATGGCGGAATATGGACTAGATGTTGATTGTCCTCACATGTTTGATGGCACACACTTTGCACGGTGGAAAAATTGGATGATATGCAATTTTAAGTTTATTTGCCCTCAAATGTGGTGGATGGTAGATGTAGGCTTTTCTCATATGTTGGATGAAGATAATCTAACTCAAGCACAAGAGAAATGCCTAGATCTTGACATCCAAGCTACTAACATCATGTATAGATCTTTGGATGATAGCATCTTTGGTAAGATCATGGACCTCAAATCCGCTCATGAGATATGGGCCTATCTCAATGAAAAGTATGGAGCTATCACCGATGATGACGATGATGTCAAGCCCAAGGAGGTTGCACATGATGATGTTGAGCATGACCACAACACGATGGTTGTGGAGGATTGCTCCACCTCATGGTCAAGTGATGATGATAATCAATCTACCACAAGTTCACTTGACAAGAATGGTGATGATGCATCAAGTGTTGCAAGTGATGTTTCTACCCCAAGCACACTTGATGGTGACAACGTTGGTTCATGCTCGGGCCTTGATGATGCTACTACAAGCCCATCCACTACATCACATTGCTTCATGTCACTAGGTGACACAAAGGTATCAAATGATAATGTGATTGATCATGTTGATTCATATGATGAGCTTGTTAGTAGACTTGCTAGCATGAACATGTCTTTAGAAAATGAGAAAACTAAAACCATGAAATTAGAAAATGAAAACTCTTTTCTAAAGAACTCATATGAAGAACATAAGAGCTTACTTGATGATCTTAAATCTTCACATGAGAAGCTAATGTTGACTCATGAGAAAGTACTTGCATCTCATGAGGAATTGTTAGAAAAACATGCTTCTCTCATTAAGATGTTTTTAAAGAAAATTAAAAATAATGAGAGCTCATCACATGGATCAAATGATCAATTGCAAAATGTGACTAACCCATGTGATGTAGGGAGAAAGCATGTATCCACCTCTTGTGATGACTTATTAGATATGCCATGTTCTTCACATATATATGCTTGTTCTACTTCTACGTCTTGTGAGACTAACATTTTGAAGGAGAACAATGAGCTCAAAAGTGAAGTAAAGAAATTGAGCAACAAGTTAGAGAGGTGCTACAACTCAAAAGTCACCTTTGAGCACATGATAAAGACTCAAAGAAGCTATGGTGATAAGAGTGGCATTGGCTTCAACAAGAACAAGGGCAAGAAATTGAAAAAGCAAGAACAAAAGAAGCTATCTCATTTCGTGTGCTTTAAATGCCATGAGATGGGTCACCTTGCCAAGTCTTGCCCAACCAAGAAGCCAAAGATGAGGCCACAAGATGAAAAGAAGATACCCCAAGCTCAAGTAAAGATCAATGATGAAGATGTTGGTGACTTGATGATCATGAAGAAGAAAACAAGAAGGGGTGGAAGAGGAAGGCATCCAATGCAAATCCAAGATATCAAGATGATGAGCAAGAATCAAATTGAGAAAAGAAATTTGGCTCAAGTAACTCATGAGAGGCAAGGCAATGAAAAGCATCACATGAGCAATGAAGAAAAGGCTCAATCAAAGAGAAGATGCTATTCATGCCGGGAAAGGGGACACATGGCACATTCATGTCCCCTAGGTAACATTTCTAAGCATATTTCAATTGATAATACTAATGTGCTTAGAAAGGATGTAAATGGTACCTCTATTGTTGCTATTGCAAAACATCCCGCTACCCATACTAAGGCTTTGCCTAAGTATGTTGCTCCTAACTTGAGAGGACCCAAACTTGTTTGGGTACCATCAAAAAGTGGATGATTGTTTGTAGGTACCATCGGCATTGGAGACTTGATTCATTTTGATTCATATTGGTCATCATATGTTGAATCAAGTTTTAAAGCTTAATGCATATCCAATCCCAATGCCAAGTCAAAATAAGTGGAGTCCAAATACTACAACATACAAGTGCAACATTCAAGATTGTGGTGATTTATTGGATATATTTGATGGCTTGCAAATATTCAAGTTAAAAGCTTGCTATTGGATGATCATGAGCTAACCAAGGTATATCTCTTGTTGATCATTTCACTTGAAGTGCATATGAGTTGATTGAATTGGATATATATGCAATGTTGCTTGCTATGAGATGTTTGAATGGATTAAATGCTTAAGTAATCAAGTTTGAATTGATTTGTGTTGGATAAATTCATGAGATGACATTTAGTAAGTGGATTGGATGGATATATGTCTTGTGAAAGTATTCAAACAAGTTAGTTTCAAGTTTGATTCATATTTGATGAAGCATTGCTCAATGTATTGAAATCTGTCCAAAGTTGAAAATCTGAGCTAGGTGAGATCAAGTCTGAGTTTGAGTGACTAAATCATATTGGATTGGCATGAAATTTGGCATACATGCTCTAGACTTATGATATAAGATGCTGTACAAATTTCATGAGAATTGGATAAGAGATGCTTCGGCTTTGGAGTACATCTTGTCAGCTATAGTGCAGCAGTTTTCAGCATGTAGCAGTGGTGGAAGATTTGAAATCTGGTAGCAATCTATATGTCAAATGAATCTCAAATTTTTACAGCTGCTTGATGACTTAGTGAATCACATCTCCACCAAATTTTATGGCATTTGGATCTGTATAGTGGGAGATATGAATTATTCCTTGAAGGGTACAGTATCTGCCAGAAAAGTGATAATTATTGGATTGATTTAAAGTCACTTTGATTGAAAGGTCCTCAAGTTGGAAACATGTTTATAAGTGGTTGAGGTACCTAAGTTTGGTTTTGAATTGATCTAGAAGCATGACAAGAAATGAGTACAAAGGCATTGATTGTGGAATGTACTTAGTGTACAAATTTGGTACTCAAATTTGAAAATGAAGATCAAACTCAAGATGAAGATGAGGTTCAAGTTCTAGTAATAATTGGAGATCATTTGGTAGAAAGAAAAGGACTTAAAAACTAATTCAAGGTTACTCATAAAGTTAAGTCCATAGATCAATCAATCAAAGGCAATTCAAGTAAGTGTCAAGGATGGTTCTTTGGAGAGAGGTCACTTCTCCCTGCTGAGGGGGCTTGCCGCCCATGGGTGGGTAAACCGAGCACCGGCTTGGAAGGCTAACATGGAAGTGATGAATTCAAGGGATATTTGAGATGCTTAATTGAAGCAATCAATAGGGTTGATCAAGAAAAGCAAGCAACACCCAAAAGAGAGCTATTCATGGTTATAAAATTGGTATCATAAGTACTTCTCTCACGCAAGCTTTGATCAAAGAGAAAAAGCAAAGCCAACCACAACAAGAGATAATGCACTTGATTATTAGTGGTTCTCATTTCATATGGGTGAAGAATGGATTTCTCTATAATGATTGGTCTTCACCAAGCTTATAAATTGGACTTCACATTGCTATTGGAGTAATAAATTGGAATCTATGTGACTATCCTCTACTCCAAAATAGCAAAGGTATCATTGTAATGTGCATGATCATTTCATCCCTTACTAGTATGCGGTTAGTGCATATAGTACATGTTTATTAGGATCATGCATAACAAATGAAATGTTTATGTTCATAGCCTACCACTATTGCTTGAATTGTTTAAATGATCTAGTGGTATGTGTATGAATTTGTTCATGAGCTAGTGAACCCAAGTACTTGATCTAGTTTGGATTGCTAACAAGTGACAAGTACAACATTGGCAAGATAACCCTTAGTATGAGGAGTGAAGAAGCTTGTCATTGGATCAAACCGGACTTAGAATCTTAGGCAAATCAACTTAGTTCAAGTCATACTAGAAGCTCATGACAATGATATGGGTACAAGCACAGACAACAATGCAAATAGATATCTAGGGTGTTTTAAATGGTATCTAGACTCAAAATATTTCTTCAATTGGTATTTACAAGTGGTGTCTAGATCATGATTTACAAGTGATATCCTACAAGTGGTACTCATAAAGATAGCAAATGTTCAAGAAAAGATCATATTGACAAAATCCTACAAGTGGTTCCATGATAGAGGATTCTTCAAATTGGTATCACACACTTATTCGTGGTATTTCTACACATGATATCATTTATACAAGACGGTGGTTCCACAAGTGATCCTCAATTTTAAGTGATCATCAAATGAAGAAAGTTCCCTCACACACAAGAGCTCAAGATTATCAAGTGAATGACCCATGCTATGACATAGGGGGAGGAGCCCCACCTAATGGTATCAAGGTCAAAGATCCTAAGTGGTATCTCAAGAGCAACATACAAGTGATGTCATTCCAACATGTGCGGTGATGTCCATCAACAACGCAATATTCAAGTCTCAACCATCTACCCCAATGCAAGCCTTTGTATCAATGAGAAATACACCTTTTATGGAAATTGGTGACAAAGGGGGAGAAGTTGGAACAAAGATATGTCAATGCACCAAGAGAGGGGTTTAGGGTTTGGGGACATCATGAGAAGATGGGGTTTGGACATGGAAATGGACAAAGAGGGAGCAACAATGAAGAAAAGAGAAGGATCAAAACTCTTGGACAAGAGAAGCACACAAGTAGGGGGAGCAAGCTCATGAACATTGATTGGTTGCATTTGACTTGTGCATATTCATGTGCTTGCTAGCATTGCATAAGTTTTTATTTAACATGCATGCTTGTGTGGTGTATGCTAGTTATAGAACTTGAATGATGATATGATAACTAGCATGCATAGGATGATAGCTAGACTTGTGTTTATCATGAAAAACTAGAACCGTACTTATAATGTTGATCTCACGGGGTTTCTAGTGTTTTTGATGTCTAGCTACTCATGATGCTAAGGATGATGGCAAACTTATGATTTTCAAATGGTATCGAGCTATCAAATGGTATCGAACTACAAAGGTTTATTCTATACACCTTAGCATCACTTAGTAGTGCTAATCCTCCCACAAATTTCATATTTAGGCATATGTGCAAGCTTGAAACCAAACCATTTGAGCACATATGTAGGGGGAGTTATCACTACCAAGTCGGGTTTTATGGTGCTTATCCAAATCTTGACATAGAGCTTAAATGTTGGATAAGTGGCATAAAGTCCAAAAGAACTTAATTTCCATATCTTTGTAGAGTTGTCATCAATTACCAAAAAGGGGGAGATTGAAAGGTCCTTGTTTGGTTTTGGTAATTGAGTGACAACCTTAGGTGGACTAATTGTGTTTATGTGAGATACACAGGGAATTAGTCCACAGATGATTGTGTTATGAAGGAGCTCATTGCATATGAGACATGACATGGAGTCATGTGACCAAGGTGACAAAGATCAAGATGAGGCTTGGCTCGACGAACCAGTTGCAAGTGTGAAGGGCAAGTCGGAGGCTTTGGAGCGATGGACCGTGAGGCGGTGAAGCTTGAGCAAGACTTGGCGCCGATGGACCGACGCAACGGTGAAGAGCAAGTGAGGTCAAGATCGATGGACCAAGGTCACATGATGATATGAAGTGGATCATATCATTTGTGATATGGTTGGTGCATGTGTTGCATCAATGTCGGAGGAGATGGAGTGGAATGCGCAAGGCAAAGGTATAACCTAGGGCATTTCCATTTCACCGGTCATAGGTGTGTAGAGAAGTTTATGACCGGGTTTAGGATAGATGGCCGTACTATTAAGAGGGGCAAACTTGTTTGCATATCGGTCATCTAGTGCCACTTGAGCGATCTAACTTTGCATACGTGTTAGGATCGAGTGGCGAGGCAAGTTGAGTGCCTAATTCCTTCGAAGAAAATGTTTGTGAAAATGCTAACACACGTGCACAAGGTGGTGATCACTTGTTGGTGTTGGCACATTTGCGAAGGCGGTGGAGTTTGAGCGGTAGAGAGGGTTTGGGTTCCTTTCTCTCTCCCGCCGAGCGTGCGAGCGCGGGATTCAGGCGATTTCGGGGAAGTGAAATGCCTATTTTCCACTACGCCGGAAGTCGGAAAAGAAACGGAGGCGAACGCGGTCACAGAGGTGACCGGACGCAGCACCGGACGCAGCACCGGACGCTGCACCGGACGCTGCACCGGACGCGGTCACTGTGGACCAGCGCGTCCGGTCAGTGCAGCGCGGGCGTCAGGCGCGCGAGCTAGGGTTTGGCACCGGCGCGTCCGGTGACCTACGGTACCGGCGCGTCCGGTCTGGCGAACAGTGAGTCACGTTGTCTTCGGACGCGGTGCGCGTCCGGTGACACACCATCGGACGCGTCCGGTGGTCCAGGGTGCTTACTGGACTCGCACCGGACGCGGTTACTGTGGCGTCCGGTGGTTGCGAGGAGCGCGTCCGGTGGTTGCTTCGCGGGCGCGGGTGCTGTGCGCACCGGCGCGTCCGGTGGTTCGCAGCAGCGCGTCCGGTGGGTCGTTTGACCGTTGGCACGCAGTGACCGTTGGAGGATCTAACGGACGAATTTGAAATTCGGAGGACACGCGGGTGTCGGAGGGGCACCGGACGCGGTTGAGCGCGTCCGGTGAGTTATCACCGGCGCGTCCGGTGCTCCCGCGGAAAAACGGTCACGTGGGGTAACGGCTCTATTTGACTGTGGGGTTATAAATAGACCTTGTGGCCGGCCTTGGCCGGCAAGCTAAGCACACTTTGGCCTTGGTGGCTTATGTGGTAGTGCTTGGGAGCCCTCTAACTCACTCATGCTTGATAGTGTTCATCGGATCGAGTGAGAGAGCGATTCTAGTGCGTTGCATCGAGAGGATTGCATCGAGTGGCACTAGGTGATCGTGTTGCAAGCCGGTGGTGCTTGTTACTCTTGGAGGTTGCCACCTCCTAGACGGCTTGGTGGCTTGCGACTCCGTTGAAGCACGCGTGGAGATTGTGCGTGGCTCCGGAGGAGGATTTGTGAGGGGGATTGTGCTCACCCCGCGGGGATCGCGAAGAGCAACTCTAGTAAAGCTCGTGGCTTGGAGGATCCCCATCTTGAGAGTGGATGTGCGGCACCCGCTGAGGGTTTGACTCTTGATAGTCAATTAGCTCGTGATCCATCAAGTGGGTGTATCGCCACAACGGGGACTAGCTTGGTGGCAACCAAGTGAACCTCGGTGAAAAACCGCCGTGTCAACATTGTGTACATCTTCTCGGTGGTTTGCTTTCGATTCACAAGCTTGTATTTACATTCATATACTTGTGCTTGTGTAGTTGCTCTTGTAACTAGTTTGCTTGTGTAGTTAGCTAGTTACCTTCTTGCTTGTGTAGCATAGAAGTAGCTCCCGTTGCGTGGCTAATTTGGTTTGTGTAACCTTGTTAGTCATATTGCTTAGTTTGTGTAGCTAAGTAATTTGTGCTCTCTAGTTTGGCATTAGTTGCCTTGCTATTGAGCATTGCTAGTAAGCATAGGTGGCTTCGTGCTTTTGCTTACTAGAATTGTGTAGGAGCTCCCCGGCTTTGCTAAAGTACTAGTGCATAGGTTTGTGTGACCTAGCTCTAGAATTGTTTAGGAGAGCTCTTGCTAAGGAAAGCACCTTAGTTACATATTTAGGATCTTTGTGAGGTGCTTGTGAACTTAGATAAAGGGGTGTAGTCTTGGCTAGACCGATAGTTTTAATTCCGCATTTGTTTCGGTTTGCCGACGCGATTAATTTTAGAAAGGACTATTCACCCCCCCCCTCTAGTCCGCCATCTCGACCCTTCACACATGTATGGAACATTAAATATAGACGAAAAAAAATAATTATAGATGAATCTTTTGAGTCTAATTAGTCCATGATTGGACACTCATTGACAAATACAAATGAAAATGCTATAGCAGCCAAAGACAAAAAATTTCACGAACTAAACACACCCTTAATTAGAGATGGCAACAAGTACAAATCTATTGGGTTCTGCTGTTCAAACCCCTACCCATGAACAAAAATAATCTACCTATTAAAAAACCCATGACCTATAATAGGTCTAATTTTGTGTCCAAACCCATACCCGGGTCACAGGAACACAACAGGTCATCCAATCCAAACCCACGACAACCACACTAATTTTATTCATTTTATTAGCAAAACAACCATGCCTTTTAGCTATATAAAATATTAATATTAATTACCATAATTTCTCTAATACGGAGTACATAATAATAGTATATAGTAGTAGGGAAAAATTCACAACATGAAACATGCATCCTACGCTTAGGCACCAAGCCACCAACGTTGCCTAGTTGTAAATTGTGAAGTGTCCTATGTTCAAGTGCTTATATATAGAGTTTGGTATTTGTGTTTCTGTTTGCACAGGCGAGGTGGGACTATATTTCTTCACAGTAACACATGTGCTAATGACGGATTAATTAGGCTTAATAAATTCGTCTCGTGATTTACCGACGGATTCTGCAATTTGTTTTTTTATTAGTATCCGAACACTCCATACGACACCCTAAAACTTTAGACCTTGAAACTAAATGAGGACAAATGGGCAGGCCCAAAATTATATAGCTCTCATGTGCTCTCAAAATTTCATGCGTGTGAACGTCATTGCCACCCCCACTCCCTCCTTTGTAGTGCTGCATGTGTATTATTTGTTCCTTCTAATTGTTTTCTCTACAGTTCTACACTTTCACGGAAATTTTAAAAAATTCCATGTTCTATTCTATTGTCCTTTGGACATAAGAACCAGACAAGTACTCCCTCCGTCTCTTTACGTGTGTCGTCCGAAAAACGTGTCTGTGAGGGAAACACGGTTTTCTAGAAACAAACATTTAGGGACAGAGGGAGTAGATATCAACGTACAACTAAAACACTCAATTACTAATATAATAAGATGGATCTGGTTTTAAATACCTATAGCTATATGTTTACGGGTCTGGGTACTTAGACTGCTCGCACCGGTCCGCTGCCCACGTCCGGTAAACGGACACACAAGCAGATAGCGGATGAAACTAGCTGCAGCCGGTCCTCTATCGTGACCGGTAAATCAACTTCGTCCGGTATATTTGGCGTGAGAGACCACACATAGAGTAGCTACACTATCCAGTTCTATGGGCCTGCGATGTGCTGCCATGCTCGCGCGTGAGAGAGCAGGAGGAAGAGAGAAGTATCTAGCGCGGGTCCCACCGTTTCAACTATAAAAACTGTTATAACTCTCAAACCCAAAAAACTAAATTAAATTCTGATTGCACCATTAAATTCGTTTCAATAAATACTTCAAAACAAGATGTCACATGGATATATTTAGATAAAGTGACAAGTGGGTCCCACAGTGGATAGAGGATGATATAGAGGATGGATGGATGCGGAAAAACTGTATATTTTGTGGTGACTAAGACGGAATATTCCTTTTAGAGGATGGATATAGAGGATGATGAGTGCGGATAGCCTTATATCCCCAGCCACACCCATGAATCTACTAGGTCTAGCTTTTTACCCATTAATTAAACCCATGCCCAGCCCTAATAGGGTAAAAACCCGTCGGATTTTGGGTACGCGTTACCATCTCTATACGTAATGTTATTGGCAAATCCTAGTCTTGTTAGTTAGTTACAGTTTCCTGGTTTGTTCATCCAGGTCCTAACATTTGTCTGTAGGGAGCAATAGGGTGTTATCTATATCTGTTTTGCCCATTCGTGCGAGACAAAGCAAGTGATAGAACGAGCGACAGGCTGAAGCCTACTCCCTCTGTCTCAGAATAGATGACGTTACGGGAGGTGTGCTGGTCAAACTTTCTCAACTTTGACTAGATTTATAGAAAATGCATGCAACATTTATATCTCCAAATAAATTTATTATAATAGTATATTCAACGATCTATCTAATGATACTAATTATGTATTATAAATATTATTATTCTTTTATATATAATAGGTCAAAATTTTAAAAAGTTGACTTATCCGAAAACGAGAATGACTTCTATTTTAGGACTGAGGGAGTATATATGTAGGCGTCGTTTGCCACACAGCATTAGCTTCACCTTTTTTTCTACTAATGCACCATCAAAAATATTGCTAAGTCCACGTCATATAATCTCCCCCAGAAATAGTCCTCCGCTCACTCAAAAAAAAAATATACCCACGAAAATAACCGCATACAAATCGACGATCCGCTTCTCAGGTTTCTCTCTCCTTGCTCGATCAAATACGATGATCCGATCGCGTGTATGGTCCTCCAGTCCTCCTCGGCCCGCTGCCATCTACCTCGCGCAAGCAAACCATCCGCGCGAGATCAGCTAGATCGAAGTCCTTGTTCCTCGGCTACGCGACGTCCGCCTATCGCCGCCCTCTCCGCCCCAGCCGCCGTGCAGCCGCGCGTCCAGCCGCTTCCTGCTGCAGCGATCCCGCTCCGGCCGCAGGAAGCACGGGAGGAGGCACGCGACGTCCGCCTCCCGCGGCCCTCTCCACCCCAGCCGCCGTGCAGCCGCGCGTTGAGCCGCTCCGCGCCGCCTCCTGCTGCAGCGATCCCGCTGCGGCCGCAGGAAGCACGGGACGAGGCGCTTCTGCTCTGCCGTGGCCCGTCGGTGCTGCTCCGTGACACGCGCGTGGATTATCACCGTCATCACCGTTGCGTCGCGCGTGGATCATCGGCCCACGACGCCGGTGTTCGTCAGCCGGTCGGCCGCCCCACCATCCGCGTCAACGTCTCAGGTGTCTGCGTCCAGGAACGTCGGCGAACGTCGGCCGGATCAGCGTCGGGTCTGTGGCATTCAGGGGCTGGAGGCTCATGTGATCTGCGAATGTTCAGAATGGAGTTAAGTCAGCTTGTACACCCTCGACCCCTTCAATTTAGCTATCTAATTGTTATCAGAATAGGAACCACAGTTCATTACTGAAAAGATTTTGCATGTGGAATGTAAGGAACGCAGCATGGGACCTGCATGGCTGCATCCCACAATGTTGGACTTGACCCTCTCCCATTGCATATATGCATATTTGCAATATATTCAGATGAATGGATCCATGCATGGCTAACTGATTACGTATATACTTATGGGCCAGGCTTTGGGGTTCAATTTACTGCAATTTTTCACAATGTGTAGCGCAACCTGAAACAGTTCATCTCTGAAAATATATATGTGTCTCTGATGCAACATGTTGTTAGATGGTGAACGTATAGGATCCTTTCCACCATCAGCTTACACGGCTACACCGTGTGCCACACATTTCAGTGTTGCTATCCAAGCCAAGTCTTTCTGAATGGCAGACATTGATGTAGCTAGACTCCTAGCTCCTCTTCCTAACCTCCTAGCTTGGCATTGCCGCTGATTCAATAAAAGTTCAGGTTTAGACTGCATTTCAGAGCTTGTGTCTTCGCAAAAGAATAAATTTTCTACAGCTTAGAATCATGAGCTTCGAATCCTGAACTTTATTTCAACC
Source organism: Saccharum hybrid cultivar R570 (assembly GCA_038087645.1). NCBI lineage: Eukaryota > Viridiplantae > Streptophyta > Magnoliopsida > Poales > Poaceae > Saccharum > Saccharum hybrid cultivar. The sequence goes on along the minus strand of JAQSUU010000534.1, from coordinate 18,594,216 downwards.
TTAATCAGCTCATTTAGAACAAGTGTCGGTCTACCAACCTGCAAAATTCAGAAAGCTTTCTGTTCAGGTTTTCCTTTTGAACCTGAATGACAGTTGATTTGGAATTTTAGACCATGTATGGCACTATGGCGTCTTACAATCACAGAATGGAAGCCTGCAGCCTTTCCTGAAGCTATGCTCAGGGTGCTGTCGTAAAAAAAAATATCTGAAAAATAAATTATTGGAATGTAAAATTTCCAGCATTCCTTCTTGTTAGAACATGTTCTTTTTCATGTTTCAGAGACGATAATCCTTACTGTTTTCTTGGGATCAACATTTGCAAATGTTTCTTGGATCCTTAAAATGTCAGGTCTGAATGAATGTCAATTTCAATTTCAGGGATGCAAGATAGTTCCCAGGCATTGTTACCACAAAAAGCTGGAAGGCGGTCAGGTTTCTAATCTTACAACAGTTTTTTTTTGGTGGCGACAAAATCTTACAACAGTTCATGCTAGAGTTCTGCTGCCTCTCAAATTCATCTTAATTTTCTTTTTTTTGTTTCAGCAGTGCTTATCTATGATTACCAGCCCATTCCAGTGAGATAGCCCTCAACTTGAAAATGGGGACGCCAACAGACGGACGCACTGCTTTCAGTGATATAACAAACACCCGTACCCGGGTACATGCACAGATACATGTGCATCCCTAAAATAGAACCGTGACTTTAGCACGGGCACTATTTCATATTTGAAGTTTGTATGGTAAAACCAAAAACTTATTTTTATGTACAAGTAGTTAGTAGATAGAAAGCAGTACGACTGATGCAGCTTTACAATTTTCTGAGGTAGAAATACCTACTTCGTATAGGGCCATGTTTAGATTGAAAAAATTTCAACATGATGAATAGTATCATTTTCGTCTTATTTGGCAAATATTGTCCAATCGTGGATCAACTAGGCTCAAAAGATTCATCTCGTGATTTTCAACTAAACTGTGTAATTAGTTATTTTTTTACCTACATTTAATACTCCATGCAAGCGGCTAAAAATTGATGTGATGGAGAGAGAGTGAAAAAACTTAGAATTTTGAGGGTAACTAAACAAGACCTAGGTCTAAAAGATTCACGGAAAATATACTGAATTTTCAAGCTGAATTCTGTTCGAACAGCCTGTGCGCTCTTCTGTCCACCGGTCAGTGGTCCAGCCAGGCGCCCCCCTCCTGAATCTCTGAACTTCAACTTCTGTACACGCAGCGTTCCTACGGCGGCTGGGTGTCCCCTGTCAGCCTGCCATGTCTAGCGCCCGAGCCAAACCAGTCAAGGCCTCGTTTAGATCACAAAATATTTTGGAAAAAAATTTCTGTAACACTTTCATTGTTATTTGGCAAAATTTATCTAACCATGGACTAATTAGGCTCAAAAGATTCGTCTCGACCAACTGTGTAATTAGTTATTTTTTTTCCTATATTTAATACTTCTAAATATTCGATGTGATAGATACTATGAAAAAAAGGTTTTTTTAAAATAAACAGGGCGCAAAAGTCTGGTCCGACCGATTGATACCGCAGCCCGCAGGCCGCAGGCCTAGACCGATTGTGTCTGTTGGGTGTTTCTTCCTAGGCTGCTGGTGTCGGGTAAGCTGCCTAAAGTACCGTGCCTTTGCAGGGCACGTACCCTTCATCCATAAAAACATATAATTCGGGTACATTATCATATTTTAGTATTTTAACTTTGATTAATTATAGATAAAAAAGTATCAATATTTATGATATCAAATAAATATCATTAGATTAATTATAAAATATATTTTTATAATAAATTGATTCGGAGTTATAAATATAAAATATTATTTACTATAAACTTAATCAAATGTGAACTATTTTTCTGGTATTGTATGTTTTTACGCATGGAGAAAGTAGAGTAGTACTCGTGGTCCTGGTCCGTGTCCCGTTGACTTGACTCGCCTGGTGCGTGAACCTGACGGGACTTACCGCTGCCCAGTGACGGAACTAGGGGGGCCAGGCCCCCCTAACATCTGACAAATGTTACTGTAATTACTGTAGCAGTTATGATTTTCAAGTGAAGAAGAGGCTGTATCCATGTGTTGTTTTGGTCTTGGCCCCCTGATTTGATTGTCTGGTTCCGTCTCTGCCGCTGCCGGACGGCCGGAACGGCGCGCGGGGACTGCGCCATTTTCGCGTCGCGAGGACGCGAGGTCAAGTCGTGGTCGTGGACTCGTCGGACACTCCCGACTTGTCAGGCATGCGTCGGCCCAAAAGAAGACTCCCAGAGCGCAAATTCAGCACGTCAGGAGCAGCCAAGGAGAGCTAATTTGCACCAGGTACTTGTATGGGCCTTAAGCGACGTAACCGGGGTTCTGCACTTCCATCTCGGAGTCATTGTGCTGGGCCTTTTCTGCTGTTAGTGGACGAGTTGGGCCTAATCAGAACGGCATCGTGGTTTCCTTCACAGTGAGTGCGAAGATCCCCGGCCATCCGCAGCGCCGGGTTGCTCCGCGTTACGAACAGTGTGCCTGCTTGCTTGCTTGCTTTTGCTTAGCCGCGAAGGAGTCACTGAGGGTCAGGCAGCGCGCAGGCCGCCCGAAACAACTGCAATGCAAGCGCATCCTTATCCCTACTGCCTAGCGGCCAGCGACACCACAGGACCAAGGAGAATCTTCCACGGGATTTTCCAGGAAACAGAGGGGTCCACTTCTCTCGTCTGCCAGGGAAGGGGATGAAGGAGGGAACAGGGGATTCACTGCTGCCCTGCTCCATTAAGGTGATGTTTAGATTCGGGGCTAAATTTTAGAAGTATTACATCGAGTGTTACAAGAGAGTATTTGGATAATAATAAAAAAATAAATTATAGAAGTCCTAAAAAATCCGCGAGATAAATTTATTAAGCCTAATTAGTCTAGCACTAGCACATGTTTACTGTATCTTTACTGTAGCGCCAAATTATTAAATCGTGAACCAATTAGGTTTAAAAAATTCGTCTTGCAAAATAGTCGCACTTTATGTAATTAGTTATTTTTTAGTCTATATTTAATACTATGTCCAAACATACGACTAAAACAAGGCATACACGGACAGTTTGTGACGTGACACGTGACCTTCGAAACCGTCCCTCGTTCACATTCGATTGACTACGACACCGAATAGGGCCTGCATTCCAGTCGCAAGTGTTTGCTCCCCTGCTGCCTCCCTGGCGCGCCCTATTCGGTGGCCAAATGTGGCCCACCGCCCGTGCATGTCCCCCGCTTTCGGTTTGTGCGAGTCGTTTGGGGACTCGGGTCCCACGGGCCACGGGGTGAAAGGCACCGGCTGCATTTGTCTTGCGTCTTGCGACGCAAGAAAAAGGTGGGCGCGGGCGCGGCGACGGGCTGCGCCCTGCGCACCTGCGGTGACTCGCCAGTGACTGTTGTCGGCTAGTCGTCGGAGACTGGCCATCGAATCTTTACACGCATGAAGCATTAAATATAAATAAAAAATAAAATTAATTATATAGTTTAGACGAAATGGACGAGACAAATCTTTTAAGTCTAGTTAGACCATGATTGGACACTAATTATCAAATAACAACGAAATTTGCTACAGTGTCATTTTGTAAAATATTTTGCATCTAAACCGGGGCCTCGTTTAGATACACCCCAAAAGTTGAAATTTTTTCACTCTCTCTCCATCACATCAATCTTTGGACCCATGCATGAAGTAGTAAATGTAGGTAAAAAAATAACTAATTATACAGTTTAGTTGGAAATCACGAGATGAATCTTTTGAGCCTAGTTAGTTTATGATTGGACAATATTTATCAAATAAGACGAAAATGATACTATTCATCGAGTTGAAATTTTTTCACAATCTAAACGAGGCGGCCCTGGTTTTAGCTGTTCGTCGTGCTCATCAAAGCTAGCTTGGTCTGTGGTGTGTGGTGACATTAATACATCGCTACAGGATGTCTCAGTACTGAGTACTGTAGTTGGGTGCAGACAGCCGGCGGCCCTCTCCCTTTTTCCTTCTTTTGACCAGGCCTTGTTTAGATGACATCAAAATTTCAAGTTTTTTCATTCTTTCTCCGTCACATCAATTTTTAGCCGCTTGCATAGAGTATTAAATATAGGTAAAAAAAATAACTAATTACACAGTTTAGTTGGAAATCACGAGATGAATCTTTTGAGCCTAGTTGGTCCACGATTGGACAATATTTGTCAAATAAGACGAAAGTAGTACTATTCATCAGTTTGAGATTTTTTCAGCATCTAAACGAGGCCCAGGCCCCGTTTAGATGCAAGAAATTTTGCAAAAATTTTCAACATTCCCCGTCACATCGAATCTTTGAACGCATGCATGAAGTATTAAATATAGATAAAAAAATAAAACTAATTACACAGTTTAGACGAAATGGACGAGACGAATCTTTTAAGCCTAATTAGACCATGATTGGACACTGATTACCAAATAACAACGAAATTTGCTACAATATCATTTTGCAAAAAAATTTGCATCTAAACCGGCCCTAGGATCGATCGAATTAGCGCGGTCTGATTCAGCCGGTCGAACCGTCTTTAGGCTGTGTTTAGTTCCCCATGCAATGCAAAGTGTAAAATACTAACTATTTTGGAATGATGAAATACAAAATGCTAAAATTTTCATGGGTGTGTTTAGTTTCATCCAAAATACCAAATTTTTCATGAGATGGGTGAGAGCTTTTTGGCTTTTTGGTTTTTTTTCCTCTTGAGGCCAAAATCCAAAATAGAGAATGGATACCTTTTTGCCAAAAATTTTGCATGGTGTTTAGTTTTATTTTGCAAAATAATAGGTCAAAACCTAAATTTTTTTGGGTAAAATAGGGAACTAAACACACCTTAGTTTCATGCATTGCTCTACTGTCCACCTCGTGACATGTTGGATCTTTGAATCATTAAAAGGAGTTATTTATTCTTCCCTCGTATATATGTATATGTATCCTTATAAGTACGTACTTGTCCTTAGTGATGAAAGCGGACGGAAACGAACGAAAAATCGCTCTACCGTTTTCATTTTCATATTTTTAAACAGAAACGGGAGCGGGAGCCGGACAGCCGGGAACGAAAACGGTAGCGGGATAAACGGTAATACGAAAACGGGTAAATACGGTCGGAAAATAGACGGAAACGAACGGTAAGCGGAAACTTAAGCCAGAACATGTATGCCGTATATAAAATATATACTGCCCAGTGCCCACACATAAATACGCTCGTAGATGAATGAATTATCAGATGATGAAAGGGCGGACACTGGCACACTGCTGTGCACTCTACCAAAACAAAAAGATAATGACTTTAATATATATGTGACATGTCCACACAGATGAAAAGAAAAATAAAAGCAACTCAGGCATGTGCTTTCATGGCCCAACATCTCTAAAAAAAACAGGCCCAACAGGCCCATCCCGTATTGAAGAAAAACGGAACGAAAAACGGGATATCCCGGTTAAAAACGGGATACCGCAAATACGGACGGACAAATGCTCTACCGTTTTCGGTCCCGTTTCCGTTTACTCCGTCCCGTTTTCGGTCCCGTTTCCGTTTATCCCGGAAAAAACGAAAACGGACGGAAAAAAACGGTATACGGTTGCGGACGAAACGGGATTCATCCCGTCCGTTTTCATCCTTACTTGTCCTCTCTATGCACAATTTGCTGAGGCTCCTTCCTTATACGTAATTTGCTTGTTGTGCTACTTCGATCATGGACAAGACCTGGATGAGGTTCCCCGCTTCCCCGTTCTATACCAACCACCATGCGCGACTTCCAGCAATGCCGACCGGTAACCTCAATTATCTGTAGAAGTCAATTCCTACTACTCCTACATAAAAGCCGTATCCTACTGCTTGTTTCTCTCTTCTTGCTCACTGAGTGTCAAGAGGAAGACGCTGAATAAGAATAAATCCTATGGATAATGCTTGTTTGTTGCAGGAAAATGATGCTGAAAGTCTCCGAGTCAATTCAGTCAGTCAGTCAAGTCAAGCAAGCGTTGCATTCCTTTTGACCGGTGGGACCTCCCAGCCCCCCAGTCCCATCGACGCGACTGGTGACGGCTGACGAGGCGGCCTCCACCCTTCATAGCCGCAGTCCGGAGTCCGGACACGACCTGTACTCCTATCTGTATGTGGGGCGTGGTGGGGGCCTCAGGGAAAGTAGACCGCCATGGGTACATGCCGAAAGTTCCATCTGGCTGGAGTACTCCTGTACGTACAGGACAGCGTGCCGTGGTGTACGTTGACTTCCACACTGTCACAGTGTCAGGATGGAGAGCTATGCCTGTGGCTGCGGGATATAACATTGGCTTGTTTGGTTCATGGGAAATAACATTGGCTTGTTTGGTTGCCGGGATGTCTACATGAGCCTGGCCTAACTGGTGCAAAACTGCCGCCTCGGTCGAGCTCCTGATAAACGAAATCACCGTGGAGTGACCAACCAAACATCAACGATCAGACGGGATGGAAGGAAACGTGAGCCAAACAAAACTGACCCCTGCATGCAGAGAACCTGTCCCGCAATGGCGGAGACCTGATTTCAAGGTTGGGTGTTTTCATTTCCCAAAAATAAAGATCCAATCTAAAAGTACAACATAGTTCACGGTAATTGATAACTAAAGACATAAATTACTCAAAGCTAAGGTATCTTTGGAACGAGAGGAAATTACAACATATCCATATTACACTGCTACTGAAACCATTTTCGGAGACAATCGTTTTCGATTAACGGAGGCGGACACAACGTTTGCCTCTGGCAAAACGCCTTTGTCAATAAGGCTTTCAAGGCGGGTGCCTTAATATGCCCACCTCGATTAGTGGTCTTCAGAAACCTCAAGAACTAAAAAATATGCAACTTCAAGGAATTAAAACCGTGACCTGTCGTTACTAGCCTCTCTATCACTACACTGCACACTCATTTGTGACTATATATAAGATGATATTTTTTATATCAACATTTTGTAATCTTATATTGAATACTTTGGCTACTAAATGAACTCAAATAAAAAAAATTTAACTATAAAGTTTTAAATCTTATTGAGCAGTACAACTTTGGTATAGGATGTCTCTCAATCCAATATTGTTTGAAAAAAAAATAAAAAATTTAAATCTCAAAATATGTGAATTAAAACAAATATTTGAGACTCTAAACGACTTCAAATATAAAACTTATCGGCAACAAACATGTAGATCAGGTCGGCCACTACAACTTTGGTATTAACCATGTGAACATTAAAGGCCGTTTAGAAGTTCTAAATTTTAAAATTTCAAATTTTATAAACTTAGAACACATATTTGGGACTATATATAAGTGACTTCAAATAAAAAACTTTTCCATTAGAAAGTTGTAGATTGTATTGATACCTACAATTATGGTATAGATCATGTCAACATCTAAGGTTGTTTGATTTTTTTTTTCAAATTCCAAAATCAGAGAACTTAGAACAATTTTTTGGGGACTCTAAACAGTTTCTAATAAGATTGAGAGCTACAATTTTGCTATAATGTTTGTCTTCATCCAAGGGCATCTGAAAAAACTGTGAAATATTTTTTATTGCAACTATTTATAGAGACGAACATCTTAAGACGTCTGCCTTTGTAAAATGATTTACGAATACAGACGCTTAGAATGACCACCTCTGTTAATAGCTATTTTGGAGATTCCCTCTTTGAAAATTGATTTACCGAGACGAGCGTCCTAAGACGACCACCTCTGTTAATTGATGACTTACAGAAGCGGTCTCCTTAGGATGCCCCGTAAATGATTTTCAGATGCAGGCATTTTCCTGAAGTCCCTCCTGCCATTTACTGAGGTGGTCGATAGATGTCCCCCTTCTCTGCTAATGTTTGGTCCTGACTCGAAGAATCATTTTTGTAGTAGTGTTGGTGATAAATGGTTTAAATGTAAAAGGAATACGGTTCCTCTCGGATGTTGAGAAATCATTAGGATAATTGACGTCGTAACGAGGAAGGGGATGGGATTGGCGTTGGGCCCGTTTGGACTTGAGAAATAGAGAATCATGCCCACTATAACATGTACACATGTGTATATTGATGTATAAGTATTTATTTTGGCACAAAAGCTGGGTATTCCCAGGCCTCAACGTAGCTCCACCCTTGCTGTCCCGTGGGAGCCTTGTCGTGACCGGTGGCAACAATGCTATAAATAAGAGGATGCTCGCCCCAAACAACAAGTCACCCACGTACATAAATCTAGAATTGATCTATTAGGCTCTAGAGGGTCTCGGAAGCATGATATCCATGATCACTCAATGTTGCTGATGCTGCAGTTCTACATCAAGTTCTTCATCTACCAAGAACATCAAGCTCCTAAACTGGTGAAGATTAAGATTTGCTACACCATCTACATCGACCGTAGCTCTCCTTCATTTGCAGAGGCATGAATGGCTTCACAAGCTCTTGTTAGTACTTAAGATCTAATTCCTCTCCTGAAGAAGTTGAGTGAAGATCAAGACGATAGCCTTCACTAGCAAACGGTCACCAAAAATGGTGGGAGGAGCCGTAGCTGAAGAAGTTGAGTGAGTGGAGAAGAAGAGGAGGGAAATGAGGTTTTCTTGTTCCAACCGATTATCACCGCAGGGTTAAACGAACAACAGATGGTGCTATTTGTACCGCCGGATCGAAGCATATGGTATTCAATGTCCGAACAAAGCGGCAGTGGAAATGCCGATCATCGCTAGCACATCGGACGATGCGGTATTTTGAATCATTGTGATTTCCAGCGTTAGATCATAAGGCAAACCAACAGTGCTGGCTTGTTTCATCGCTGGGTCTAATGGCGATGCGTCTTTCAACTTGAAACCATTAGGGAAACTTCTTATCTCCGCCAATTTCTTTGTGTCACGCCTTGGATGACTACCTGACGGTGCTACATGTTTGCACTGCCGGTTCGATGTATGATGCAGTGACAAAGACTGGCAATACATTCACCGCCGGATCATATGTCGGACCGACGGTGAAATGTTTATCACTGCCGATGGGTCATCCAGAAGGGACCCTTAGGTCATCAGCCGGCGGTGATAAGTATCACCGCTGGTTGTCTCACAACCAACGGTGAAAGTTCCGATGGCGATTAAACTTTCTGTAGTAGTGACTGTCGACGAAACGTGGTCGGCAGTCTACCAAGGGGTATACCCAAGGTAGTGATTTGTCGGTAGACAGGTGCGCAAGACATGAACCGGATGGTAACAGGACACAAGACACAAGATTTATACAGGTTCAGGTCGTCAGCATGACGTAAAACCCTACGTCATGTGCTCTGTTATTTTGTATTGATCGAGGATCAGATAGGTTGTGTCCTCTAAGGGACCCCTGCCTCTCCTTATATACTCTAGAGGAGGAGGGTTACAAGTAAAGTATTCCATCTGGTACTATTACAATATCTAGTACAACCTATAATCTTGCGATGTACGCCTTGATCTTACGGGTCGGGCCACCTCAGACCGTGCAGCCCATGTACCATCTTGTGGTACCAGGGGTTTATACCCCCACAGCTAGTCCCCGAGCGCCATGTATTCTGATGCGACAAACGCCATCTTAACCTTCTCCGAACAGTAAGGCTTGAGTTCTTGACGTCTTCGACCAGTCAAAGCGACATCCGAGCAGTTGTTGCAAGCGTTGTTACCAGAGAAGTAGGTTGTTCGAAGAATGTATGGTGCTCTTGAGAAAACAAAAAGATTTCTCCTTCCTGGGAAGTGTGCCCACTTGGGTTTCTGTGAAGAAACGTAAGTCCTGAAGCGTAGCGTCTTTGATCATCAGAGGTGTAGGGTTGAAAAACAAGCACATTCACCGCAAGGTGAAGTGTGCCCACTTAGTCCCCGAGCCTGGTAGTAGGTGACGTAGGCACGTGGTGCCAGGGTCTTAAATGAATAGAGCCCAAAGTCTTTGAAAACTCGATACTGAGATGCACCGACAGGTGCATCGTACTGATGTAGTCCCCGAGCTTGCTGGAAGGTGAAGTATAATCCTTGTAGCAAGGTCTAAGCACATTGTGCCGGAGACATGGTCGAGCAGCGAGAGCTCGGCGACGAGCCCGACGACGAGCCCGATGAGGAGCGACGAGAGCTCGGCGAGGAGTCCCCAGCGTGGCCGGAGGCGTGGTCGAGCGACGAGAGCTTAGCGACGAGCCTGACGAGGAGCGACGAGAGCTCGATGAGGAGTCCCCAGCGTGGCTGGAGACGTGGTCGAGCGACGAGAGCTCAGCGATGATCCTAACGAGAAGCGACGAGAGCTCAGCGAGGAGTCCCCAGCATGGCCGAAGACGTGGTCGAGCGGTGAGGAGTCCCCAGCGTGGCCGGAGACGTGGTCGAGCGGTGAGAGCTCGGCGACGAGCCTGACGAGGAGCGACGAGAGCTCGGTGAAGATCCTGCAATATAAATATGTAGAGCGGTAGTACGTGATGTAGGAATATATGAACTCCGGAGAGAATCAGTAATGATGAAATAGTATATGATGCTCAGCAGTCAGTTGCAAATGAGCATGATGTGATAAAACAACCGGTGCTTTGTAAACATCAGTGTTGATGTGAGGTTTGTGTTTACACTTAGTATGTAGCTGAGTTTCCAGCCCTAGCTTTCCCGTGTTACGCTGAGCGCGGAGCCCGTGTGCGTGTGGATGGCATCGCTAAGGAGCCGTTGCCAACCACCCGTAACACAGAGGGCAGACACTCGTGCACGTGTGGGGAGAAGCCGGAGACAGGGCCGTCTCTAGAGACATCGAGCATCAACGTGACTGGTCAGGGATTTGCGTTAAGCATAGATATATATCATCTTTAAGATGGTATACATGAACAAACGTTATTTGAAGAATAATCATGACAAGGACGTTGTGGAGAAACGTCGTAGTGAAAACATGACGAGAACGTTGTGGAGAAACGTCGTAGCAAAAATTATATTAAATATAAATATTGGAAGTGTACTTAGCTTTAGTCGAGACGTTGTCTGGTCGGTGGTGATGAAATTGTCCGGTCCTTGAGCTTTTTGATCCGTCATGACGACGGCGTCGCAGTTGTCATAGCGCCTTTCCTTACGGCGATTATTATTGCGACGTGGCAGGTGGTCGGGGTAAGAGGTCGTGGTCGTAGTCGGAGCATGTTGGAACTGCTCTCCTGCCGCTGAAGCCGCTGAGTCCGTCGTTGTCGAGTTAATTTTTGATATTAATCCCAGCGAGCTCCAGGGCGATGTTAGTGAAGTAGATCGTGAACGAGAGAGATGTCGTTACATGTAGAAAAATCAATCTGTATTAGATATTCGAAGAGTAGATTGGTCTAATTAACAACGTAGAACGACTCACTCGGTTTTTAGTAGATAATTAACGAAAAAAATTCCCATCTGGCTCGCCTGGGAGTCTATACGCACACCCCCTACCTGGCGTGCCACTGTCGATGAAACGTGGTCGGCAGTCTACCAAGGGGTATACCCAAGGTAGTGATTTGTCGGTAGACAAGTGCGCAAGACACGAACCGGATGGTAACAGGACACAAGACACAAGATTTATACAGGTTCAGGCCGTCAATAGACGTAAAACCCTACGTCCTGTGCGCTGTTATTTTGTATTGATCGAGGATCAGATAGGTTGTGTCCTCTAAGGGACCCCTGCCTCTCCTTATATACTCTGGAGGAGGAGGGTTACAAGTAAATTATTCTATCTGGTACTATTACAATATCTAGTACAACCTATAATCTTGCGATGTACGCCTTGATCTTACGGGCCGGGCCACCTCAGACGGTGCAGCCCATGTACCATCTTGTGGTACCGGGGGTTTATACCCCCATAGTGACCTTGGCTTGTATACAAGTTGTGGTCACGATGGAATTCTTCTTCTTCTTCAGTTGGTGGGCCCATTGATCTATTGGAGAGGCCACATGGATCCATGTCATCCCTTGATGTGAATAGTTATTGAATCAACATGTGGGATGCCTCCTAAGTGTTTTTCTTCATTGATGGAGAGGGTCTGTGACATGGATGAACCCGAGTTGGGTAGGCCGACCATAGGCTGGGTCACCTGACCCTCCCATTTGGGCCTCTAGTATGAGCATTTCTTTCCTTGGCCTTCTTGACAAGTGGAGAGGCTTTATGATAAGTTTGGGGCCTTTGGACATAGGTCCAGGTCGCCCGACCTCCCTTTGTGTCCATTTCTAGCCCGACCCGTGTTGCGATCTTTCGGAGGGTGTAACTTTGTCATGGGTGGTCTCTTTCTACATGATTTCCTCGAAGACCTCTTCACTCAAATATTGATATAAAATGTTAGTACCTTGGTCCTCGAGATATAGACCTTTCTTTGTGCTTTGCTTAGGTTCTTTTCATCCAACACATGAAAAAAGGCCACAACTATGATCTACCATACTTAGAGGAAAAATTACACGAAAATGATTAGACATACTATTTTTCCACTGTGAAAAGTGTGTCATAAAAAATATGTGGAGCACAAACCTCTAGCCCTTTGTGGACATCCTTAGCTCTTGGGTCAGTTAAGACTGCTTAATTAAGGGCATTGGCTCTGATGCCATGTGTTAGGAACAAGGAGTCGACTAGAGGGGGAGATAGTCATTTCTAAAACTTAATCGCACCTGATAACCATGACAAAAGCTGAACTAAAACTAATCAGTCTAGCCTAGACTACACCCCACTATCTATCACAAGCACCTTACAAAAGATACTACAAGTTATATCTAAGGTACCAAGCTAGAGTGAGCTCACTTAATGTAGTTTAGTTAGCAAGGTCACACAAATGCAACTAGTCAACTAAGCATAATTGGGAAGCTCCTACACATACTAGTGAGCACAAGCACAAAGGAAGCTACAATAGAGAGCTACAGCTACTTAGCTACATAAGCTAAGCTAAGTTACTCAAGCTAACCAGCACAAGAGTGCAACTAATTTACTACAGAAATTAACTAGCTACACTAGAGCAACAACTACTCACTAGCACAAGTAATAAACAAAAATACAAGCTAGTGAAGGAGATTGCAAACCAATGGGAAGACATGTTGACATAGTGAATTATATTTTGAGGTTCAGTGGTTTGCCAACCACTTAATCCCGGTTGAAGTAGGCCCAAGGTTGCCACCGATCCTCTTGTTGTGGCAAGCCCATGTGCCTGCTCTCGCCCCTCAAGGCATGCTCCCAACTTGAGCTCTAGCACTTGATCTGGTTGGACCACTTGGCGCTCTTCGCACCTTGCTCTACTACAAGTTGCTCTTTGCAATCTTGGTGTAATAGAAGATGAAACCAATGGAGAATTTGTAGTCTGTAAAGTATTCTACTAATCACCATTGAAGAAAAATGGCAAGTCTAAAACAGATGTTGTAGTTGACTTTGATGCATCTATTGCAAAAATCAATCCTAGGACCCCAATGATAGATCCTTCCCAGCCTCGTCAGCTGCACAACAACCCATGCAACACCGGGCAGTATACTCGCATTCAGGAGGACCAGGTAAATCCAGTGACCACATTCACATGGTTTAGGTGGTGTGTGTTTGGGGGGGTGGCAACCTCTTTATCTAGTGAAAAAGAAAAAATGACTGTACCCAAAATTAGGGGGAGAGTGGAGCTTGTTGCGGCAGGCAGGCGTATGTACATGTGTTGTGGTCGTATCCGGTGGAAAAATGGCGAAATAAGTCGTACCTAGAATCCAGCAAGATTCACATGGATTCTCAGGCAGATGCATTGTTAAAGCATGGTCTACATGAGCTATGGACTACACCGACGTTATTGTCTAAGGTATTATCACTATGTAAGTATTTTTGTTGGCCTAGAAGCCACTTTAAGTGAATTTGGGAATTAACTGTTCAATTTAACATCTTTGTAAGACCTTTGTGAGTTTATGTGTTGTTCCCATAAATTCTTTACTTATATATATATGTTTGTTACATTTGCAGTGTTAAATGTAATCATGTCGCCCTCCCTTGTCTAAGGGTTGCCCCAATGCTTGAAACTACGTGCTATTTTCATGATACTACGCTAGCAAAAAACTATTTATAGAAACAATCTCATTCAAGGCAAGTGTCTTCCGTAATAAATGTTGAATTTCTCTCTCTCTCTCACTTATCCCTTTCTCCCTCTGATGCTCTCTCTCCTCTCGTCCTCTCTACCACGAGACCCGTGAGGGTCGTGGACATGCACGGCCGAGTGCAGCTGGCGCACAAACGCACACAGGAAGTAGCGAGCATGGCAACACGGGCGAGCGCATGTGCGCGAGTGTGGCGGCATGGATGACCATGGCCAGCAAACAAGCACGACCAACGCACGAGCGAGGCCTACACACTATGAGTGCAGGAGAGCGCACATAGAAGGTGAGGGCAGTTCTTGCGGCGGCAGCAATGCGGTGGCATCTGCAATGAGCCCATCACGGACCTCGCCTATATAGAAACCAGGGGTTTCCTCCCAACACTGAAATCATCGTTTCTTCCTACCTCTGTTTAAGTAGATGTGGTTTTGCTCCTAAGAAATGGTTTCCTCTATTTTTCTTCTCTTTCATCAGTAACTAAACTGTCATGTCATCATTTTGCTTAGCTGGTAGGTCATTTAATAGAGATAGAAATTACCATAAATTCGCTTTGGAAGTGCCCTAAAATCCTTACTAAGAAACTAATAATGCACCTCCCTCTCACTAGTCCCGACTCCGCACAGCCCGTTCCTCATGACCTCCACTATAACTGCCACAGCCCACAGTTACCCGACGCTCCCATGCCTCGTGGCTTCACAAAGTTCCTCTCTCCCCATCTCCTACTCCTCCTGGGGTGCGTGGCACTCCACACGCAGCAGCAGCCGGCTCCCACTCCGCTGCCCCGCACGGGCGCTCCCGGCCATGGATACGTAAGTCACAATTTTTGGGTGATTTTTATTCTTGCTTATTAATAGCTTTGCGGTCGGTCAAGACATTGTTTTGTCGGGTTTGCTCGTGTACACATGGGTTGGGGTTGGGGGTGGTATGTGGATTTGGAGTTGCCGGCGCTCTTGGTTTCTCGGGCTGATCGATCGACGAGACGGCAATTCTGGTGCGTGGGGTTGGTTTCATTATAACTTTTCCAAAAAAAGTTATTTTTCCAATGTTTCCATTTTGGATACTTAATCAAAGAACATCATCGTGCTTGGGAATAAAAAAGGTGGGGTGAAAAAGGAAAAATGGTCATACACAAAATTTGGTGGGGGGTAGTGGAGGGGGTTGCGGCGAACACACTTCCAGCTAAGCCATTGGATTATGGCCACTGGCAACATTTGTGAGGGTGTTGCTAATGGGAACAACAAGTGGCATAAGACCAGATCATCCAAACCCGTATTTGACGAGAATGGTGTGAGGAAAGGATGAAAGAGGATCTTAGTGTAAAAGAAGATGAAAAAATGGTTGTGTGTGTGGGGGGGGGGGGGGAGGGTGGATGGGTGTTGTGTGGGGGGGAGGGTGGATGGGTGTTGTGTGTGTGGGGGGGGGGTTGACTCATATCTAGTGGAAAAAGGGTGGATGGGTGGGGTGGGTGTGTGTAGGGGGTGGAAACCTCCTTAAATCCAGAAAATGGTCATACCCAAAATTTGGTGGGGATAGAGGAGCGGGTTGAGGTGGGTTGGCTTATGTGGTGGGGTCGTATCTAGTGCAAGAGCGGCGGCACAGGCGAGCGCAACTGATGCGTGAGTGCATGCGGGCGAGCGCCCGTGGGCGAGTGCGGTGGCGTGGATGACTGCGGCCAGTGAACTAGCACGATTGGCGCATGAGAGAGCTGACACGCAAGCGTGGCGGTGCAGGCGAGCGCATGTAGAAGGTGAGGGCGATTCTTGCGACGGCGGCATGTGGTGGCATTTGCAACGAGCCCATCCCGAGCCCCACCAAGATAGAAACCGGCGGTTTTCTCCAAACGCTGAAATCATCATTTCTTCATGCCTCGGTTTGAGTAGACGTGGTTTTCCTCCTAAGAAACAGTTTCCTCTATTTTTCTTTTCTTCTCTTTCCTCAGTAACTAGGTTGCCATGGTAGTGTTTTGCTTAGCTAGTAAGTTATTCAATAGAGATAGAAACTACCATTAATACCCATCTATAGTGCCCTAAAATCCTAACTGCGAAACTATATTAATGCACCTCTAACATTTGACCTCATGGGTGGACTAGAGCAAGGCTAATAATACATCCTGCTGCTGGTTGTATGGATCTTCGGAGCCCATCTATTAGCATACCCACATAATATTTAGCTCTCCATTATTAATGTACACCCCACTTTCTTTTCTCACAAAGTTTCTTGGTTCTTAGGCATAAGTTGGCTGTAAGCTTACAGCCCGCTTACCTTCTCTCTCCTCTTATTTTTCCTCCATCTCAGCATTCAGCCCACTTAAGTCCTGCTATTATACTTGCTCTTAGGGTCTCTTTGGTTGGGCTTTTAGGGACAGGAGCCGGTCCAGAATCCAGAAACAACAAGGAGCAGGGTCCCACCGGAGCATCGGTGGGATGAGGCCGATCCGGCTTGGCTTGGCTCCGATCCAGCCCCCCAGCGTGTAGTGGGAACCGTCCATCTGCACCCGTTCCACCGCGTTGGCCCCAACCCATTCGTGCATGCATGAAACCGGGACACCATTGCCAAGCAGTAGCACCAATGGTCCTCCTGACAAAGCCCTTCGGGCGATGAGAGGGAGTGAACTTCCGAGTCCCGACCGGACTTGGCCGAAAAAAATTATATGCACTCTGTCGAAGTCCAATCCCCCCTGCATCACTGTCTACGAGCCATCCATGTATCTCATGCTAATCTCGATTCACATGGGGTGTTACATGGGGTATTCGGATACTAATAAAAAAACAAATTACAGAATCCTTCAGTAAACCGCGAGACGAATTTATTAAGCCTAATTAATTCGTCATTAGCACATATGTTATTGTATCACTTTATTGTCAAATCATGGACTAATTAGGCTTAAAAGATTCGTCTCGCAAATTACACGCAATCTGTGTAATTAGTTATTTTTTAGTCTGTATTTAATACTCTATGCATTTGTCCAAACATCCGATATGATAGGGTGTAAAGTTTTGATGTTAAAACTAAATAAGGCCCCAGTCAAGAAAACAAGGAAAATAAGAGAAAAGAAGAGAGAGATGGGTGGGGTGAGTGTATGTGTGTGTGGGGGTGGGGGGGGGGGGGGGGGGGGGGGGGGGGGGGGGGGGGTTGGGACAGGATCACAGGAGCGAGGCAGTGAGAGGGGGTTGCTTGTGGCGGTGGGCACAACCGGCCGCGCAGCCCGACCCTTTTGCACCGGGAGGCAAGCCGCAAGCGCCACTTCCGGGTCATTTACCCCCCCTGCCCTCTCACTTGTCACTACTCACCAGTCCCCACGGACTCGGCGTAGCCCCCGTCCCTTGCCAGCTAGACTATAAAAGCCCCAGCGCCCACAAACGCGGCTTCACAAGCTCCTCTTCCCCTCTTCGTCGGGTGCGCATCGCTCCACGCGCAGCAGCAGCAGCAGCCGGCTCTCGGCTCCCGCTCCGC
The DNA here is from genome assembly GCA_038087645.1 of Saccharum hybrid cultivar R570. Classification (NCBI taxonomy): domain Eukaryota; kingdom Viridiplantae; phylum Streptophyta; class Magnoliopsida; order Poales; family Poaceae; genus Saccharum; species Saccharum hybrid cultivar. The sequence goes on along the minus strand of JAQSUU010000534.1, from coordinate 18,576,740 downwards.
CTCCCCACCGGGCCGCTCCCGGCCATGGAGACGTAAGTCTGCAGTTTTTTTGGTGTTTTTTCTTCTTGCTTACTAGTATTAGCTTTGCGCTCCGTCGGGCCGTCGGTTCCGTCGGGTTCGCTCGTGTGCACGGGGTTTGGGGTTGGGGGTGGTGCAGATTTGGAGCGGCCGGCCCTCTTGGTTTATCGCCTTATCGGACCGATCGATCGACGATGCGGCGATTCCGGTGGCGTCGGGCTGGTTTCGTGAGTCGAGCGGCTCTGGTTTTTGATGAGTCCGCTCTCATGCTCCCGGGCTTGCCTGCGACGGGACGAAAGGATGATCTCTAGGCCACGACGGAATGTGCTCTAGATCGGCCGGAGACGAGCTCCGAGCCCGTGCGGACGGCGAGCTGCCGAGTCCGGCTGCGGTTTCCCGGCCAAAAGGCAAGACATTTTGCAGCCTGCGGGTGCGGAGGTGCAAGAGGAAGCATCTGCTGTGAGGAAGCAGAGGAAGGCTCTGTTTGCTGCAGGCTGGAGTCTGGAGATGGATCCTGTGGGGTCTGTTGTCGATCGCAGCTGACCCGACGCCGGCTGAGCTCCATCGATCTGTGATCGTTGTGAGGAACAGAGGGGATTTGGCATCTGTGTGTTCTAGTACAATGCAACTCTTGGAGATTGCGTTTGCTGAAGGCGGAAATACAGAGTACTGACTACTGAATCATGCAAAGTACTACTACTTCACACACTCCGGTGCATCTTTTTTGCAATCTGTTGAGGTGCAACAGGAATTAGGGGTAGTTTTTGCAGTCTGTTGAGGCTCAAGAGGAACCTTCCGCTGGAAGGAAGCATAAGGAGTGTTTTTTCTTTCTTCCGAGAAGACTGATCAGTCCTATGTGTTGCCCCTTGCCTGGTCGCGGCTGATCTTATCTGACACTGCGCTTGGATGATTCTGATGTGGCCGCGAAAAAGGAAGAGATTTGAGATTCCAGCGTGTTGATTGTTTATCGCTCCAAACAGGAGGTGGTGCGGAAATGACAGTCGTTGCTGTAGGACAGAGTCATGCAAGGTCAAATGTCAGACAAAGTGCTCTGTTCTGTTTAGCTCCTGATATGATTGCTGTGGCATAGCTCTCTTGGCAAAGTACAAATTCAAATGTTGGAAGGAGCAACAATGGATCATAATGGGACACAGTGTGGCAATAATTGGGGAAAGTTAGCGGCTCCAAAGTTGCATGTCAATGGGGTCTCTTGGTCAAATGCTCTTTTGATCATGTTTCTGCTACACGTCGTCATTTGCACATAATTATTTTTCTTTAAAAGTTCTTGCTTGACACCCTGTTCGTTTGAGCTATTCAGTCAAATCAGCAGTCATCCAGCAGTGTTTTTCTCTCACAATAAACCAGCGAACAGTACTTTCAGTCACAATAAACCAGCGAAACGAACAGGCTGTGAGTTTATCTTATGTTTGAGAAAGATGCTACCCTAAACCCTAACAGAAATGATGCTGTACCTTTTTCAGTTCGTGGACTATGAATGTGTTGGGTTTTGCTGAGAAAATAAGAAGCGCAACTCAGTCGTTCACCCTCCGATTTGGTGAACTTTTTGCAAAACCACATATCAAATGTACCAACTGCGACTGCGACATTGACATTAGTAATGTAAGTTCAGTTAACTACTTAGTTTATGAGTTTATGACCGCTCTATGTATTTTTTGCTCTGTTGTTTGATTGGCCCTCATTGAATTTCGAAAATGTCCTTCTAGATATCATTTCCTTCAAGCACTCTGATCCAACACAAGTAGGAAAACTTTTGTAGGTCATTTTCTCTAAACTTAATGAGTTGTTTCGAGATTTGTTGCACAGCAAAATGACGTGGATCCAGTTTCATCATGTCATCATGATTAATATGCATCTTGATGAGGTGACAGTGTATTCTTTTCTGTCTTGAATTGACAGAGATGCGAAAGGAGCCTTATATGAAACAATGAAGCTATAACTTGTAGTAAGGTGTTCTGTTCGAAGTCTAATGCCACAGCCCTCATCGAAACTAAAGCTCACCATTCTTTTTAATAGAATCGATTCATTGATTGGCATTGGCCATTGCTTCATTGTCATGCCTGCACTTTCTTAGCCATATGACTGTCATGGACCCTATTTAATTGCTGGCAAAGTCTGGATTTCAATTAACATTGACTGACATGTTTGACATTCTGGACGTCTTTGTTTTTTTTTTCTGGAACCTCATACCATGCTTTGCAGGTTTCTTTGGTGTGGCCAGCACTTCCTGCTGGTGTCAAATTTGATCCCACGGACCTTGAACTTCTGCAGCATCTACAAGAAAAATCCAGCCCGCCGAATTCAGTGTCCCATTCGCTTATTGATGAATTTATACCTACTATAAAAGAGGAGGAGGGAATTTGCTATACACATCCCAAAAATCTCCCTGGTACATGATTCTAGTTTTGAATTGATCAATGACTTTGGAAGTAATAAGTTATCTCATGTCATGTAGTAGTTGCCTTAAGGTAGTTGATTCGCTCATACATTTCTGTTTTTATGTTAGGTATGAAGATGGATGGTAGCTGCCTCCATTTCTTTAATAGAGTATTAAACGCATATGAAACTGGTAAGCGCAAGCGTCGAAGGATTATTGCCACCGGCGACATTTGTGACGGTGTTGCTAATGGGAACAGCAGGTGGCATAAGACCGGATCATCTAAACCTGTATTTGACGAGAATGGTGTGAGAAAAGGCTGGAAGAAGATCTTAGTTCTTTATAAAGCTCCCAAGAGAGTTGGTGGCAAGCCAGAAAGAAAGAATTGGGTGATGCATCAGTACCATCTTGGTGTAAACGAAGATGAAACTAATGGGGAACTTGTAGTCGTTAAAGTATTCTACCAATCGCCATTGAAGAAAAATGACAACTCTAAAACAGATGTTGCAGTTGAATCTGATGCATCTGTTGCGAAAATCAATCCTAGGACCCCAATGACAAATCCTCCCCAGCCCCGTCGGCTGAACAACAGCCCATGCAACACCGAGCAGTATACCCCGATTCAGGAGGATCAGGTAAATCCAGTGATCATATTTTATAGTTTGATCTCTCAATTTGCTGCGAAGTATTCCCTCCCTCCATTCATCAGTATAGGGCATATTTTGGCAGAGTACAGGAATGCAAAAGCTGTCCTGTATTAAAAAAACGGCTTTGTTCATATAGATTGACGATCAAAATAGCTCGGTTTATATTACTGCAAATATTTTGGTTAACTAGCGAACAATCTTTGATTTTGCTTTTCTGAATTTGTGACAGGGGGAAGAAGAGTGCGGCACATCCAAGATGAAGGTTGAAGCAGCTGAATGCTCTGCATGCTTTGCTGAATTATCACCAGCTGTGCCTACCTCGCTTGAACTCCAGATGACCCCAATGACAGATCCTCCCCAGCCCCATCGCCTGAACAACAGCCCATGTAACACCGAGCAGTATACCCACATTCAGGTGGATCAGGTAAATGCAGTGATCATATTTTATAGTTTGATTTCTCAACTTACTGGTAAGTATTCCATCCATCCATCAATATTGGTCATATTTTGGTAGAGTACAGGAATGCTAAAGCTGTCCTCTGTGTTCATATAGATTGACGAATGATGATCAAAATTGCAAGCTTCATATTACTGTAAATATTTTGCTTAACTGGGGAACTTTCTTTCATTTTGCTTTTCTGAATTTCTGATAGGGGGAAGAAGAATGTAGCACATCCAAGGTGAAGGTTGAAGCAGCGGAATGCTCTGCATGCGTTGCTGAATTACCACCAGCTATTCCTACCTCGGATGAACCCATGCAGCCTGCGGATGCCCTGGACGCAGGACTTGACGCATCTGTACCCGTCGATGGTCCTAGCATGGAGCTGTTTGATGGGTTGCCTGACCTGGATAGTACTCTTCCATTCACTGGAACAAGTTTAGATGTAAGCCTATCTTGTGCCTCGAGCTTGTTCGCTTACTGTAAAATGGCATGACCACGAGCTTGTGTTGTCGAGATAAAACGTTCATGAGTTTGTGCTGTCATCCGCAGGACATCTTTGGACCACAGGATAGCCTTGGGTCCTGGCCATACGGCTTCCTCTGACGCGAACAAGGCTCGGAGCTGGCAGCAGTGGCGCTGCACAAAGGAGCCAGTTCTGTATGACTGCAGCGTGCTAATCATCGCCTTGTGAGACGCTTCGTGCGCACGACTGCATTTCAGCATCTCACGAGAAGTTTTTGTACAGTAGGAGTGTAGAACCGAGAGAGGTTAGCAGACGACTTCCCAAATCCCGTCGTAAGCTACTGCTTGTAATATCCATGTTGTTGTGTAATGTGTAGTGATGTTGTGAAGTCAACCTTATAAAAGAGAGCGAACGTGAGGGGAAAAAGATTTTCTAGTAACAGTAGTACTAAACATTGAACTTTAACACTGTTATTCAAGGACTTTGCCAAAAATTGGCTGTGTAAAAATTCAGTGCCAAATTCAGTTTTGAAGCTCAAGTTTAAACAGGTTGACTTGAAAACATAGACCAACCTTGATACTAGTGTAAATTACACACTTTGCACTTCAAAGATTATACTGGCGCATTTTCAAGTATTTAAGTAAATTCCAAAATATAAGGTCACAAAGCACCTTAACTGAGATTTTTTATTATCACTCCAAAACATACATAAGCCATGCATAGATGCCACATATGCACTATGATTGATGCATCCAATGCATGATGATGAAACACGATCAAGGTTTAACAAAGTGCTTAACACCTAGGATGTTACAGCTCCTCCCTCCCTCACAGAAATCTCATCCTGAGATTAAGAAACACCTAAAGACTTGGGTTGAGCAATGGAAAAAGGAAATGTGTCATACACATTAACCTTCAAGAATTTCATAAAACAGCAGGGATCAATTTTGAGATTGTAACCGAGATCAAAAGAAGGTTGCATCTGACAAGGAATTTAGTAACTTAAGCGGAAGCAAGGAAATTTTGGATAGTTCTCCATGAGATAGTCTTCGTCTTCGGAATGCATATTTAATTGAGACTAGGTAAATATGCATTTGGGCTTTTGGTGTCAGTATAGATTTGACAAGAGACAGGGTCAAAATGAATTTCGAAAGGCGGTTCAACAGAGAGAGAACACATCAATTTTCAGGGCTATAGTGGATCATAATCGCAGACCTCAATACTAGCTCACGCCCAGCAGAAACTGTGTGTCCATGGCACACAAGAGACCCTAGATTCCGATGCAGCACCGTGGTCATGGATCATGGCACCACCATAGAGCACAATTGCAATAACTCTCAAGTGACACATGCCGGGTTAGCAACGGCAAGGAAAATAGCACGTCTTGAGTTAGTAGAAGCCAAGACAGGGCACTTTTAACTGCTCAATTGAACATCTTTGTAAGAGCTCTGTGAGTTTATATTGTGTTCCCATAAATTCATTACTTATGTGTTGGTTTGTTACATTTGCAGCGTTAAATGTAATCATACACCCTTCCTAATCTAAAATTTTGACTATGAAACTGTTAATGCACCCTTTAACTTTTGATCCCATGGACGGATTAGTTGTGGCAGTAGGAAGCCCTTTTCTACGACTACATGACACCGTCTTTCATGTATGCCTCGCTGTACCCTGCCATCTAGCATTTGTTTCCATTTTGTGAGTCATTGGGTCGCACTAGCCTAGAGAACACAAACTCCATTTCTACGGTCGTTCGCGTGATTTGAACAAGACGAATGAGAGACCGTGTCCGCGTCACCTCCTTTTTTTTCCTTTTCCACCCCATTGTTTTTTCCTTTTCTGTCTCGACGAGTTGGTCAATGTTGGTCAACACAATGCCTCCTCTCATTTCCTATGATTTTTCTGACTCCTTCATTTTCTCGCACTTATCATTCTCTCTCTCCTAAAGCGGTTCCGCGGCCAGCGCTCAGAGGTAGCAAATCTCAAGCGCCCATCTAGCCAGCGACGCCTAGAACAGCAGATACCGGCTTCCAATCCGGCTACCGGCACCCGAAGGTGGCAGATCTCGGCCTCCAATCTAGCTAGCGACGCCTAGAGGCGGCAGATCTTAGCCTCTAGTCTGGCTATCAGCGCCCGGAGGCGGCAGATCTTGTGGCAGAACCGTCCAAAATAGCACACTTTAGGAGGCACTTGTCTTCCGCTAGACACTAAGTGCCTCGAAAATGAACTAAATCGAGCAGTTCCGTCGAACACACCCCAAGGGAGAATCCGAAACAATCCACGTTTTACATCCAGAATCCAATAATGAGTACGAGCTTATAATACTTAGTCCATTTCATACAACATAGAGTCTTGAAAGAATATTTATTACAATAACAGAGTTCAGAGTGTGATAATTAAACAGCGGAATTATAATCTAGCAGAAACGATACAAGGATCCGTCTGTGCCCACTAGAAGAATCCTTCACACAAGAGCTACTCCTCAAGCTGCACCTGCAACAAGGTAAAATAAACCTTGAATACACAATGTACTCGTAAGACTTACCCGACTAGTGGGAATAATTTCCCGACTCTCAAGGATATGATAGGCAGTATGACTTGTTGTGTTTCTTTTGTTTTGCGGAAAGCCTTACTAATAGTTCATCCTTAAGATCAAGCTTTATTAGCAGTCAGGATTACTTCATTAGCTAACCATTCTAAGTAAGCACCTGTTCTACTTTCAAGCAAGGGTTGAGCAACAGAACCATTTTTTCCACCTTCCATATTCCAGTTCTTACTATGATGCTAGACCACAGTCAAGTCATACCATCTCACGGAAACGGCAATTCGCGAACCAATGTATCCTAGCTAGGTACCTCAAAACACATGCCTCGCTTGTACCCCCGCACAAACGAGACCAACCCATTCTATTCCTATCGAGGGGTCCAGGTCCCCTTCCAAATTTGGACTCCAAGCCCCCACACTGGAGGCCCGACCTCAATGTGGTGCTTAGACCTCCATCTTTTCCTGCTTCCAATCAGTCGGTCCGGAAAGAGCCAGAACCCATGATAAGAGAGCAACGAGCCTTTCCGCTCCCATAAGCAAGCATGTGCTCAGAATAATAAGTCTGTGACCTGGCTATCATCCACAGCAACAGGTGGTCCTCAATCGACACGAAGAGGGAAAATAGTGTAACCAAGCTAAGTCCCGTGGCCGCGGGACACAACTTATTACACCCACCAATAACCCATTCCTTATCCCTGTCCGGTCACCATTTACTTTTCATCATTTTATCAGGAGAGTAATAATAATATTCACCTACTTGTGAGTAATGACAGGTTACCCATGCTACCGACAGCCTAAGCATAGCAGCTACTCGAATCTACACTAGTAAGACTCTTAAGGAAACCATATATATATATATATATATATATATATATATATATATATATATATATATATATATATATATATATATATATATGGTTTCCTTAAAACTCCTGCAACGTAAATGCACAGCACATATATATATGGTGATTATCAAAATAAGAGTTATGCACTAGGGCTTGCCTTGGGCAAACGCGGTGTCAACTACGTCAGTTAGTGGCGGCTCCGGGACCTCCTCCTGCACGAGAATCTCCTCCTCGTACTCCTCGACGATCTCCTCGAACTCATGCTCGCAAATGGTCACGATCTCCGCCGACTCGTTCTTTATATGCATGCGATGATGATGGTGCAATAATTTAGCATTTAGGCAACAACAATTCTTAAAATAAGAACGCATAAGCTATACTAACAAGCTAGCTCTAAAGGCTAAGATACTAAGCTAACCATCGTCTCTACCATTCAGATGTCAAGCTCATCCTAACAAGTGCTAGGTTTCATAAACCAACATTACTCTCTTTTTCATATTAAAGATTTAATGCATATTTAGCTACCCTAATAAATAGTCTAACTTAGGGCTACAAAAATTATAGTAAGCACATAATAATACAATAAAGCTACTGTAAAAATTTTAGGATCAATGCTAGCACCGATTTGCCACAAAAATTCCTACAATAATTATCCTAATAATATTAAGCACTTTCAAATAATTTAACAGACCTTAGTGTCAACACAGATATGTATGAACTAACCACACTAACGGATAGACAATAATTTTAGGAACCTAACAAAATTAGTTCCACGATTTTTGGACACCTACACAAATTTTTATTGAATATGTAAGTTTAGCTCAGAAACTAAATTAGAAAAGCACTAACTAATTCGTTTAGAAAAAGAAAAACGGATTCACTGTGCAGCCCACAAACATGCGGCCCGCACACGTCGGCCAGCCCATCAACACGGCCCAAGAGGGAACCCGCGCAGGCACGACTCTTTTGCAAAAGAGACCCCGATCCTTTTGGAAACTATGTGGCCGTCTTTTTACTATTTCCTGCTCTCACTGACCTCTTCACTTAACCCCCTGGCTTTACCCGAATTCCCCCACGTACATCCTCGAGGCAGGACGCGTGGCGGCGCTGTGAGCCGTGGCACAGGGTTGCTACGCCTGCCACCTGGGACCTGCGCGGACCCTTCTAATGGGTCGATCACCATCCCCGACCCAAACAGCTATGCGGGGTGGTGATGAGAAGCTGGGAGGCGCACTAGCGCATGCTGCAGCGGCGAGCGGTGGTTCACGGCGGCGGCGCAACCGTTCCGGTGAACTGGTGCCTGATAGGGGCTAACCGGCTAGCGCATAAGTACCAGAGGCTTACCTCGGACTCGGCCAGTACGGTGGTTGAAGCTGAGGAGGCCGGTGATAGGCTGGCCACGTGCGCGTGGCGAGCTCGGCGGTGAGCCACGGCGGACACGGCCACGTCAGCGGCGCTAGGACACCGGTAGAGGTACGGTTAAGGAGCGCAGGGCGAAGAGGGGGTTGAGGCAAAGTCAATGGCGTAGATGGGCTGGCCCCTAACGGCCTCATGGGAAAGTTGCCACCCGCACTGGACGGGTGCGGCCTTAACAGCTCGGCGGCTGGGAAAACTCCAAATTGGAGCTTGGTCAAGTTCAATTCAAGGCAGGGTGGGGTGGGGCAGACAGGAGGCTTAAAGGGGAAGCCAGAGACCGACAGCTCAGAGGGAGATGACTTAACCCTGCCAAATTTGATGGGCGGGGTCAGCCGGTCGAGATGGCAGAGAAAGGGGGGGGTAGGTCGGAGCTCCGGCTCGTCCACGTTTTCGTGGGACACGACTGACCGACACATAGGCAATTGCTATGGGCCAACGCGGCCAGAGGAACGTGCGCATGCAGACGGTGGGGTAGCGAGGCATGTGCAGCCGCAGCACAACACGACGAGGCGAGCAGTAGCGGCTTCGCGCGGCAGCGGCCAGAGGTGGCCAGGCCGCAGCCTAGCCACAGCCAGGCCGAGGACCGCCCTCGCCCCCAGCACGTGGCCACGCACGTGTGTGGCCCGGCCGAGTGCAGCCATGGCGAGCACAGGGACACGGTGACCGCGCACTCCAGGCCGCGCGGTCAGAAACATGTTGCGCACGAATTTTAAAGCATCCCTAAAAACTAAACTATCGAAGTTGGAACCAAGCCATCTTCACCATGCTAAAGAGGGCATATCAGTCTACCACAAGGAGCAAAAATACAACATTGACCTTTAGCTAGATTTCTCAGAATTAATTTGCCTACATAGCATTGTCACACTGTTTTCAAAGTTGAGAATTTGCTAAGTCTTGAGCTGAATTTGATTTCAAGTTCTATTTCTAAGCCATTGGAAACACTAGCTAGCAATATTATTTTTCTACAGCAATAGTTGCATTGTCATCTACAAAGTTTGTACTTCAAACTTTATTTATGTGTCACATATATGTTCTATAATATTTTTGCTCAATAAAAATTGGTTTTCAACCTCACTTGATATACATGAGCTATTGAACCAAATTTCATTTAACATTTTTATTAGTCATTTTAAGTTACAAAAATTTGTTACAAAAATTTATCTACACACTTTATTGAAAGCATCTAGGCCCCAAGAGTTGGTTTCGGCAATTGATGACAACGCTTTATTACCATGACTAACGTGTGTTTTGCAGAAACTTTGGTAAGTTAGGTCATGGGGTGGATAACTGCTTTGGGCACTATGATATTCATGCCCCTTGATGGAAATCATTTCGGTTTTCAAAGGATGGACGTCAAGATTAAGGACGGTTAGTTTCGGATGTCAAGGTGTTGAGTTACATTCGGAATAGTCGTTAGAATCTTCGTTTTCTATTTTGGCCGTACTATAAAGGGGGCATGAGCGAGTAGCTTGACCTAGGTGAGTCTTATGTTTAGGTGTAGTGCACACTTGTCAAACTTAGCACTAGGTAGCTCTAGAATAGCTCAAAGTTTAGTTGGAAGCAACTTGGTTCAAGTTGCGTCGCGTTTCAGAGTGTTTAGAGACGTTTTCCCTTGACCGGACGCGGTGTCTGGCTTGACCGGACGCGTCCGGTCAGTTCTAAACCGCTACTGTGTTTCAGCGTTGTTGACCGAACGCGGTCCTTGCGAGGACCGGACGCGGTGTTCAGGCTGACACGTGTCACTTGAGGGAAATCACCTAATCGGACGTGACTGGGGTGTGATCGGCGCGTCCGGTCACGTTCCAGTAAGGTACTCTGACGACCGGACGCGTCCGGTCATCACTGATCAGACGCGGTCGCGCGTCAGGTCAGAGTACAGTAAGCTCCCTGCATGACTGGACGCGTTCGGTCACCCCTGATCGGCGGGTCCGGTCACTCAGCCGTTATTTCAGGTTTTCGACCGTTACGAGCGACCGGCGCGTCCGGTCACTTCGACCGGCGCGTCCGGTCACCTCGTATTTTGCTGAGTTGGCAGGTAACGGTTGGATTTGACTGTGGGGTATATAAATACATCCCCACCACCTCTTTTAGAGATCTCTTGCTCATTTGTTCAGCTGAGAAACACCTTTAGAGTGCAAGGGAGTGCAAGAGCTCTAGTGAGGATTATGTTTTGAGAATCAAAGCTTGAGAGTTCCTCACTAGTGTCTAGGTAGTAGCAAGTGTGCATCCATCTTCTCATTAGGCTCGTTGTGGTCAAGTGAGAGTTCTAGCTTGTTACTCTTGGTGATCGCCATCACCTAGACGGCTTGGTGGTGATTGGGAGTTTGGTGATCATCCGGCGGAGATTGTGGATGACCCAACTCATCTTGTGAGCGGTTTTGGGCGATTCACCATGATGGAGTGTCAAAGAATCAGCCCGTAGAGAGCACTTGATCCTTGCACGGATCAAGGGGGAGCTACACCCTTGTGAGGGTGCTCCAACGAGGACTAGTGGGGAGTGGCGACTCTCCGATACCTCAGGAAAACATCGCCGTGTTCCTTGCCTTTACTTTCAAGCATTTACTTTCTCGTATTTACTTTCATTGCTTGATTTACTTTCCTAGAATTGCTATGCTAGACTAAGATTGGAACTTAGGGTGCAAAACTTTTACCGGTAGAATCTCTAGGAACACAAGTAGGCACTAGGGGTGAATTCCGGCTTGTAGGATTTAATTCTTGCAATTATTTTTTAGAAAAGCCCAATTCACCCCCCCTCTTGGGCATCTTGATCCTTTCAATTGGTATCGGAGCCGAGTTGCTCCTAATTTAGGCTTTACCGTCTAGAGCAAGATGTCTAACGGGGAAGGACCACCTCCCACCTTTGAGGGGGATGCCGAATGGAGGCGTACCTCGAAGCCATAGATGTTGGGTGCCTTAGAGCCGCAACCGAAGGGCTTTCCACTATCAAGGATCCTGCCAACCCAAGTGGTGACGAGGAGAAGTACGACCGGTGGAATGCAAAGGCCAAAAATACACTCTACCGGGGCTTAGGCAAAGATATCTTCAATCGTGTGCGTAATGCAAAGAACGCTCATGAATTGTGGGAAAACCTTTGTGCTCTCCATGAGGGAACTAAGAGTGAGCGTGAGGAACGCTATCATATTGCTTTAAAGAAAATCAATTTTTTTGAGATGCTTCCTAAAGAAAGTGCTAATGACATGTACACTCGATTGAATGTTGTTGTAGAGGACCTCAATGCTCTTGGGCTCACTCAAATGAGCCAATCGGATGTTGCAAGGAGGATCTTGAGTGTTCTTCCCGTTGAGAAGTATGGTCACATTGTCACCGTGCTTCATCAAAGTGATCTCTCCACCGCAACACCGACACAAGTATTGGGGAAGATCAATGCACATGAGATGTACATGCACATCACTCCGGAAGAGGGCTCATCATCTTCCAAGAAGAAAGACTTGGCCTTCAAAGCTAGCCATGACAAGAAGAAGAAGAAGGGCCAAGCCATGATAGTACAAGAAAGCTCAAGTGAAAGTGATATTGATGATACATCACTTGCACTCATGGTGAAGAAGACCACCAAGATGCTAAAGAAGCTCAATAAGAGTGGCATCAAGTTCGATGGTAAGAAAAAGAAATTCTTCACAAGTAGCAAAAGGAAGCCCATCTCGGAGATGGATTGCTACAATTGTGGTGAACTTGGCCACTTAGCTCATCAATGCCCTAGACCTCCAAAAGACAAGTACAAGAACAAGAACAAGGGCAAAAAGAATGATTCAAGTGATGAAGAAGAAGAGAGGAAGAAAAACAAGCCATACAAGAAGAAGGATGGCAAGAAGAAAGAGTTCCACAAGAAGAAGAAGGGAGGAAAAGCATACATTATTGGTGATTGACTCACCGATATTGAATCATCTTGTGAGTCCTCCAGTGATGAGAGCGATGATGAAAAAGAGAAGGTTGCCGCATTTGTGATGGGGCCATCATCTTCACTGACATCTTCATCACCACCTTCACCGCCACCTTCACCATCATCGTCCGCTACTCACCTATGCCTTATGGCCAAGGGTGAATGAAAGGTACAAAACCATGATAGTGATGATGATGATGATAGTGATAGTGATGATGAATATGATGCACCTTCTTATGATGAACTTGTAAAATTGTTGAACAAATACTCTAAAGTCATAAGAAGAACTAGAAATGAAAATGATGAGCTTCAAAATGAAAATGAATCACTCTCATCTAAGCTTGAAAGTGCACAAAAGGCTAGCGATGAGCTCAAAGATCAAAATGAAATTATGTCTTCCACTCTCAAGGAGCTCAAAACTTCCAACAAAGAGCTTAGAGATCAACATGATAAACTTGAGAAGAAGCATGATGAGCTCATCACTAGGCACAACTCTCTAAAAGATAAATACACTATATTGAAAATTGACTATGATAGTCTTTTGGTTGCTAATGAGCTTTCTCTTAAGACACATGATGCTACTAACAAAGTTGTTAAGATTGATATAGCTACATCATGTGATGACTTGATTATTGAAAGCATTGAGCAAGGCTCTAGTAGCAAAGGCAAGAGTGTGGTTGAGTCCAACAACTATGATGATTATGCCAAGATCAAGAATGAAAATGAGAAGCTTGCAAATGAGAACAAGAAGCTAAAAGGGTTGATGGCTCTTGAGAAGCAAACAACAAATGAGTCACTTATTGAAGAAAATAAAAAGCTCAAGCAAGAGAAAGAGCATCTCAAGACCGGCCTAAGCAAGTTCACAAGAGGCCAATATTTGCAAAGTGAGCTACTCATGAACACCGTAATGAAGATGGATAGAAGTGGCATTGGTTATTTGGCAAATCAAGAGAAGAAGGCTAAAGCTCAACAACAACAAAGCAAGTCAAAGCCCAAGCGAAAGAGATGTGTTGAGTGTGGACAAGAAGGCCATTTTGCTCATGAGTGCAAAACTCCACCACCACAACCCTTGCCCAAGCATGCTAGACCCTTTGCCTTCAATGCTCATTACATGCTAAGAAAAGATTCAAGTGGAAAGATGAAAGTTATGTTCTTGGGTCCCCCAAACAAGAATAGGCCTAAGAAAATATGGGTTGCCAAGTCACTAGTTGAGAAAGTCAAGGGCCCCTCTCAAGTGTGGGTCCCTAAACAAAAAGCTTGATCTCTTATGTGTAGGTGAACTACAAGACCAGTGGATCTCATTAGGTTATTGATAGTGGTTGCACTTAACATATGATCGGTGATCCTCGTATGTTCACCTCCATTGAAGAGAATGGGATATGTCAAGAGAAGATCACATTTGGGGATAATTCAAAGAGCAAAGTCAAGGGTATAGGCAAGATTGCAATATCAAATGATCACTCTCTCTCAAATGTGCTCTATGTTGCTTCATTGAGTTTCAACTTATTATCCGTTGGGCAACTTTATGACCTTGGCTTCCAATGCTTGTTCACACCTAATGAAGTGGTAGTTTCAAAGATAGATGACAAGCAAGTGATATTCAAAGGCTTTAGATACAATAATCTTTATCTTGTTGACTTCACCTCCGAAGATGCAAACTTGATGACATGCTTGTTCACCAAGACCTCACTTGGATGGCTTTGGCATAGGAGGCTTGCTCATGTTGGAATGAATACTCTCAACAAGCTATTGAAGAAAGAACTAGTGAGAGGATTGAAGGATGTAAAGTTTGAAAAGGACAAACCTTGTAGTGCATGTCAAGCGAGCAAACAAGTTGCAAACACTCATCCAACCAAAGCTTACATGTCAACTTCAAGAGTGCTAGAACTTCTACACATGGATTTGTTTGGACCTACAACCTACAAGAGCTTAGGTGGAAATCTCTATTGTCTTGTGATAGTGGATGACTACTCAAGATACACTTGGACTTTCTTCCTTCATGACAAATCCGAAGTGGCAAATTGCTTCAAGAAGTTTGCAAAGAGAGCTCAAAATGAATTTGAAGTCAAGATAAAGAAGATTAGAAGTGACAATGGGAAAGAATTTGACAACACAAACATTGAAGCTTATTGTGATGAGATTGGAATCAAGCATGAAGTCTCTTCAACCTACACTCCTCAATAAAATGGTGTAGTTGAGAGAAAGAACCGGACTTTGATCACCCTTGCAAGAACAATGTTAGATGAGTACAACACTCCAGAGAAGTTGTGAGCCGAGGCAATCAACACCGCATGCTATGCTTCAAATCGCCTCTTCCTACAAAAGTTTCTTGGCAAGACCCTCTATGAGTTGCTAAATGGGAAGAAACCAGACGTCTCATTCTTCCGGGTGTTTGGTTGCAAATGCTACATCTACAAGAAGCGTCAACACCTAGGGAAGTTTCAAAGATGTTGTGATATTGGTTTTCTTGTTGGTTACTCATCAAAGTCCAAAGCATATAGAGTATTTAACCATGCCACCGGTTTGGTTGAAGAAACATATGATGTGGAATTTGATGAATCTAACGGCTCCCAAGGAGCAATTGAAAATTATGATGATATAGGTGATGAACCCTTGAGGGAGGCAATGAAGAACATGCCGGTGGGAGACATCAAGCCAAAAGATGATGAAGATGATGTACAAATTGTCGATCCACCATCTTCATCACATGTGCCTCAAGATGATGACAAGAATGAGAGAGTTGAAAATGAAGATACTCATGTCTCTCAAGAACAAGCTGAGGCACAAGCTCAAGATGTTGATGCTCCCCATCCTCCTCCTCAAGTGGTTGATAGAAGAAACTCACCTCTACTTCAAGCACATCCACAAGATCTCATCATAGGGAGTCCTACTAAGGGAGTAATGACTCGATCTCAAAAGCTTGCTTCTTTTGTTGAACATCACTTTTTTGTCTCTTATGTTGAACCTAAGAATGTAGAAGAAG
Source organism: Saccharum hybrid cultivar R570 (assembly GCA_038087645.1). Taxonomy (NCBI): domain Eukaryota; kingdom Viridiplantae; phylum Streptophyta; class Magnoliopsida; order Poales; family Poaceae; genus Saccharum; species Saccharum hybrid cultivar. The sequence continues at coordinate 18,561,086 of JAQSUU010000534.1, read as the reverse complement.
CTCTTCAAGATCCGGATTGGGTGAATGCTATGCATGAAGAATTGAACAACTTCACCCGCAATCAAGTGTGGACACTTGAAGAGCATCCAAAAGGTGCAAGAGTCATTGGAACCAAGTGGGTGTTCCGCAACAAGCAAGATGACCAAGGCATAGTAGTGAGGAACAAGGCAAGACTAGTTGCAAAGGGGTTCTCTCAAGTTGAAGGTCTTGATTTTGGAGAGACCTTTGCACCCGTTGCAAGACTTGAAGCCATTCGTATCCTTCTTGCATATGCATCACATCATGATATGAAACTATATCAAATGGATGTAAAAAGTGCATTCTTAAATGGCTTCATAAATGAACTAGTCTATGTTAATCAACCTCCCGGGTTTGAAGACCCTAGATATCCTAATCATGTTTATAGGTTGTCCAAGGCACTATATGGGCTCAAGCAAGCCCCTAGAACGTGGTATGAGCGCCTCCGGGACTTCCTCATTGAGAAGGGCTTCACCATTGGGAAGGTCGACACCACACTATTCACCAAGAAGCTTAATGGGGAGATCTTCATTTGTCAAGTTTATGTTGATGATATCATCTTCGGATCAACAAATGAAGAGTATTGCAAGGAATTTGGTGAATTGATGTCGAAGGAGTTCGAGATGTCTATGATTGGTGAGCTCACATTCTTCCTTGGTTTTCAAGTCAAGCAAATGAGAGAAGGGATTTTCATCTCTCAAGAAAAGTATACCAAGGATCTTTTCAAAAGATTCAAGATGGAAGAATGTAAGCCAATCAAGACCTCAATGCCATCAAATGGATATCTTGACCTAGATGAGGGAGGTAAATCGGTTGATCAAACTCTCTACCGTTCTATGATTGGTAGCTTGTTGTACCTTACCGCATCTAGGCCCGATATCATGTTTAGTGTGTGCATGTGTGCTCGCTTTCAAGCATGCCCTAAAGAACCTCACTTAAGTGCCGTAAAAAGAATTTTAAGATATCTTAAGCACACCCCAAGCATTGGTCTTTGGTATCCCAAAGGAGCTAGATTCCAACTAGTTGGCTATTCCGATTCGGATTATGCCGGTTACAAAATTGATAGAAAAAGCACATCCGGAGGGTGCCATTTGCTTGGGAGGTCTTTAGTATCTTGGTCATCTAAGAAGCAAAATAGTGTGGCTTTGTCCACCGCTGAGGCGGAATACATTGCCGCGGGGGCTTGTTGTGCACAAATCTTATACATGAAACAAACCCTCCTAGACTATGGAGTTGTTCTTGAAAAGGTGCCACTTTTATGTGACAATGAAAGTGCCGTTAAAATTGCTAATAATCTGGTACAACACTCTCGCACCAAGCACATAGATATCCGCCATCACTTTCTAAGAGATCATGTTGCTAAAAATGATATATCACTAGAAGGTGTAAGAAGTGAAAATCAATTAGCAGATATCTTCACTAAACCCTTAGATGAGGCTACCTTTTTGTAGGTTGAGAAGTGAACTTAATGTGCTTGACTCTAGTAACTTTAAAAAATAAGCTTGTGTTGTCCCTTGCATTGCATTGTATTATATGTCATGTTTAAATTTATCGCAATGCATTTAGGGCTTGTCTAACACGGTTACGATAACCCTCCTTTGGAGGAGTGAAGAAGCCTAACCGTGGATCAAACTTGACAAGCAACCTAGTTTTACTTACTTGTATTGCATTGCATATGCATGGTTGTTGCTTTGTCGTTCCTTTTCGGTTTGGCTTTGAGCAACCTCTGTGTTCGTCCATGAATAGAGAGAGCATTTGATGCTCCTAAGGGTTCACAAACTCTATTGCATGGCCATACGTTGCTCCTCGGGTGTTTATTGCTTATTTTCCTAAAAACAATACTAGCCTAAGCCAAATTATTTTGAAAAACTTGAGGGTTTGAGTGAGGTCACTCATATTAGGTTCCAATTGGTGTTTTTTTGAGTCTCTTTGAATTGGAACTTGATTGGGAGAAGTCGCGTCGAAGATCGGATTGAAGAAAGGCGAAAAATAGTGACCGGACGCTGCACCGGACGCTGCACCGGACGCAGTGATGCTTCACCACCGCGTCCGGTCCCGGCGACCACCACCGCGTCCGGTCATCCCGAAGACTTTCTCTTGACCTTGTGACCGGACGCTCGACCGGACGCGTCGTTGTTGACCACCGCGTCCGGTCCCGGTATCCACCACCGCGTCCGGTCATGCGCGATGAGTTTCCCGGATGACCTTCGACCGGACTCTGTCCGCGTCCGGTCGCTCCAGGAGCTTACTGGAGTGTGACCGGACGCTGCCCCACCGCGTCCGGTCATTCGACCACCGCGTCCGGTCAGTGCGCAGCGAGCAGATCTGAGTCCTTTTATAATCTTTCGTCCCGATCCGTTTTCTTTCTCGCTCGCCGTACGCCGCCGCTCCCCGTTCCCTAATCTCCTATCGCCGTCTCGCCGAGAGCCGCCGTGCCCGTGCATCCTCCACAGCTGCGCCGTTCTCCACCTCGCCGTCCTCCTCTGCCGCGCCACCATGCCGTGCCAACCTCGCCTTGCCGCGCCACTGCTGTCTCGCCTACCTGCGCCGTCGCTGCCTGTCGCCTTGCTGTTGCCTCGCCTGCTTGCGCCATCGCTGCCCATCGCCGTGTCACCACCGCAGCTCGCGCGCGCCCCCAGTGCCGAGCCTTCGAACCCTAGGCCCCATCAGCACCACGTCAGCCGAGCCACCCTCTTTAGGGTTTTGCCCTAACCCTCCTCACTCCTGTCATTGCAAGGTGAAATCGAGTTTTTCGTTTTTCAATCCTTCAATTCCATCGTTAGGGTTTGCCGTGACAAGTCGCACTCAATCGCTTATCATCGTTCCGTGTCTCGGCTTTTTCAGCAGTCATCCGGCGTGTTTGGAAAATCTCACGGAACTAGGTCATCTCATCTCGTCACCGGTTTCTCGTCGATCCGAGGTAGCCATCGCTGTTCGATTCACATCTCATCTTATATGCTTGCTATCCTTAGGATTTCGTACCTTTTAGATTATATATGTTGCTTATAGTAGATCCATCTATTCTGTCTTTTCAGCGAGTTTGTCGGTGTGTTGGGGTGACAGCAGTTCAGTGGTTAAATCCGAGGCCAAGCCTGCAGATACGGATTGAGGCCAAGCCTCTTGAGTGACAGTTCATCATCTTTCAGAGGTTCTCCGCAGGTTGTCAGTATGGTTCGCTGCAAGAACGTCGGGGGTGCTCCTCGTGATAGGGACGAGAGTCCTCCTCGTCTGTCAGAGGTTGCGCGTGGTAAGCGCGTAAAGACTATGGCCAGAAAGAAGAAGAAGACTCTTACAGATGCAGAGATCGCTCAGGCAGTCGCAGATGCAGCAGAGCAGGCAGAGAGGGGTGGCAGGAGCAGTGGCATACACATTGACAAGCGTCGCTTTCATCTTGAAGGTCGACAGCTCAGTACTGAGGCCACAGAGGGGACAGAGGGGACAGAGGATATGTCAGTTGATCCACCTGCAGAGGCTCCAGAGGAGACAGAGGAGCAGCCAGTCCAGACTCCACCGCGTCGTTGCTCTGCACGTGCGCGAGCTTAGGTGACTCCTAGGCCAGAGGGCCAGCGTCGTGGAGGACGTCCACCTCCCAGGGCTCGAGGACACCCCCAGTCAAGCACTTTGACTTGAGGGGAGCTACAGCACGTCAGGTGTAGGCCCTGACGTTCGTTGAGGTTAGCTAGTGGTTCCCACCTGTACGGGATTCTAGAGCATCAGAGGGATTCTATACACCCCTACAGGAGGACTTCTACAGAACATATGTCGACAGTGGGTTTGCTTTTCGACCTCAGAGGGTCTGTCGTCTTGAGGCTCTTGTTGAGGTAGTGGGTGAGCAGCTTCGTCCGCACCTGTCCTTTCTTCCGGGCTTATCAGACTTTCTTGGATGGACAGGGGCATACTGTGGTACTTGGGTCAGGGAATTCTATTCTTCACTATAGATTGACCCGGCACATGAGTTTATTCACTTTGCATTCCGAGGCCGTGACCGTAGACTATACAGCACCAGAGTGCGGGAGATTCTCAGACTCCCAGCTTCAGAGACGAAGATACATCAGCTGTGCTTTGGTCAGACTGCTCCACCTAGACGCCCTCACGGCGGGACAGTACCCCCTACTGGTCTGATCCGACCCTGCTTTCGTGAGCCTTTTGGCGAAGGGTCCCGTCGTACACCCGCCAGCTTGACACCTCTTGCCAGAGTCTTGGATGCTATTGTCCGACGTACACTCCTTCCGAGGCTAGGCTACAGAGAGGGACTGACCCGTATGTAGTTGTGGGTAGTCCATCACCTTCGCTCATAGACACCGTTTGATATTTGGGATCTTATGCTATGTGAGATGGAGGACACCTTGGCAGAAGGCTTCAAGGGACATCGTCAGCTGCCCTATGCTCATTGGATATGCTTTCTTATCAGATCTTCACTCGAGCTGCCTTCTGAGATTAGAGCTGAGATATCAGACACCACCACGGCTTTTCCAGAGTATGATATCCGTCAGCTATGGGCTTCGGTCACCAGAGAGCAGGCCCCAGTGCCAGGACAGCGAGAGAGACCTGAGGTGCCAGAGACAGCGGCTGAGCAGGACGCGACCGTTGAGGGTCTTGCTGAGGCAGAGCTTGCTGATCTAGATGCTCAGCCTGCTGATCCAGCTGAGGATGAGGCCTCTGACAGCACTGATGAGGATTACCAGCCCATCCCCCGGTACCGCTCTCCTCGGCCTCACGACTATGAGGCCGGTGGTTCAGGCTCAGCCTCCCGCTCAGACCCAGCCATGGTGGCTATACTTGAGAGGCTGACCCAGGCACAGGAGAGACAGGAGATTCAGATACAGAGACAGGCTCAGGACACAACCGCCGCTTTTTCTCAGATACAGGCTCGACAGGACGAGTTCCAGAGGCAGCAGCTTGAGATACAGCGTCAGCAGGTCGAGATGCAGCGACAGCAGGTAGCAAACCAGCAGTAGTACTTAGAGCTCCTGCGTCACTTGGTCACAGTTGGGGTTCCTCCACCTGCATCTGTCCTGACTCCAGCTTTACAGTCCAGTGGACTTCAGAGTCAGGGACAGCCGAGCTTTCAGTTTACCTCTCCACAGTAGCAGGTCCCCCAGTCGTTCCAGTCCCCGAGCTACACGCCTATTCAGACGGGGTTCACTCCTTCAGACCAGCCTCGCCCTCACCTACTGACAGGCACTCCGTTTGCTGATTTGAGTGCCACCTACAACGAGTTGACTGGTCAGCCGACGCCCTCGCACACCACTCTAGTTACTTCTTCCGGGTTGTCCGCTTCCGAGGCAGCTGTCCCTCCTGTGACAGGGACGGGCACTACAGAGACTGTACCTTCATCAGTTGCCTCGACAGATCCCCCAGCTGTTGGCTCACTTTAGGCTCAGGTCACACAGACTGCTCCACTTGTTGCTACTTCTTCATCAGTACCTGTTTCTATTGTTCAGACCCAGACCGCTTCACAGCCACGTGCTTCTTCAGAGGGTCAGCCTGACAGTTCAGAGTCCGAGGAAGACACTTCTTAGTTTGTGATCACTCCGCGCTCCTCGGCACCCGACTCGACTCCGTCTGTTCCCCCGTCAGATCCTTAGATTAGTTTTTGGCGGTTGATGCCAAAGGGGGAGAGAGAGTAGATTCAGGGGGAGTTTTGATAGAGGGTTTTCGTTTTTATTTGTGTGCTACATTCGTGCATCATGTTTACATTCCAGTACTTGCATCTTGTGACATGTGGTCGTGTGAGATACTTTGAGTCTATGTGGTCTATCTAGTCACCTTTTTAAATCATGTCACTTGTTTGGTTATAGCTCATAAGGTTGTGCTTCTGTGCCTTACTCCGATTTCTTTTGAGCTATGTCTTTTTGTGTACTAATGCTTCTTGTTTTATCTTATGAGTACACTCTATTGGCTTGGGGCACATAAGCAATTCCTAACCCCTTGTGCTTATTGCTTTTTGCTTATGTGAACCAAGCATGCTCGAAAACCTCAACTCTTATCTTCTGAATCTCAGTGTTGTCATCAATCACCAAAAAGGGGGAGATTGAAAGCATCTAGGCCCCGAGAGTTGGTTTCGGCAATTGATGACAACGCTTTATTACCATGACTAACGTGTGTTTTGCAGAAACTTTGGTAAGTTAGGTCATGGGGTGGATAACTGCTTTGGGCACTATGGTATTCATGCCCCTTGATGGAAATCATTTCAGTTTTTAAAGGATGGACGTCAAGATTAAGGACGGTTAGTTTCGGATGTCAAGGTGTTGAGTTACATTCGGAATAGTCGTTAGGATCTTCGTTTTCTCTTTTGGCCGTACTATAAAGGGGGGCATGAGCGAGTAGCTTGACCTAGGTGAGTCTTATGTTTAGGTGTGGTGCACACTTGTCAAACTTAGCACTAGGTAGCTCTAGAATAGCTCAAAGTTCAGTTGGAAGCAACTTGGTTCAAGTTGCGTCGCGTTTCGGGGTGTTTAGAGACGTTTTCCCTTGACCGGACGCGGTGTCTGGCTTGACCGGACGTGTCCGGTCAGTTCTAAACCGCTACTGTGTTTCAGCGCTGTTGACCGGACGCGGTCCTTGCGAGGACCGGACACGGTGTTCAGGCTGACACGTGTCACTTGAGGGAAATCACCTAATCGGACGCGACTGGGGTGTGATCGGCGCGTCCGGTCACGTTCCAGTAAGGTACTCTGACGACCGGACGCGTCCGGTCATCACTAATCGGACGTGGTCGCGTGTTAGGTCAGAGTACAGTAAGCTCCCTGCACGACCGGACGCGTCCGGTCACCCCTGATCGGCGGGTCCGGTCACTCAGCCGTTATTTCAGGTTTTTGACCGTTACGAGCGACCGGCGCGTCCGGTCACCTCGTATTTTGCTGAGTTGGCAGGTAACTGTTGGATTTGACTGTGGGGTGTATAAATACATCCCCACCACCTCTTTTAGAGGTCTCTTGCTCATTTGTTCAGCTGAGAAACACCTTTAGAGTGCAAGGGAGTGCAAGAGCTCTAGTGAGGATTGTGTTTTGAGAATCAAAGCTTGAGAGTTCCTCACTAGTGTCTAGGTAGTAGCAAGTGTGCATCCATCTTCTCATTAGGCTCGTTGTGGTCAAGTGAGAGTTCTAGCTTGTTACTCTTGGTGATCGCCATCACCTAGACGGCTTGGTGGTGATTGGGAGTTTGGTGATCATCCGGCGGAGATTGTGGATGACCCAACTCATCTTGTGAGCGGTTTTGGGCAATTCACCGTGACGGAGTGTCGAAGAATCAGCCCATAGAGAGCACTTGATCCTTGCGCGGATCAAGGGGGAGCTACACCCTTGCGAGGGTGCTCCAACGAGGACTAGTGGGGAGTGGCGACTCTCCGATATCTCAGGAAAACATCGCCGTGTTCCTTGCCCTTACTTTTAAGCATTTACTTTCTCGTATTTACTTTCATTGCTTGATTTACTTTCCTAGAATTGTCATGCTAGACTAAGATTGGAACTTAGGGTGCAAAACTTTTACCGATAGAATCTCTAGGAACACAAGTAGGCACTAGGGGTGAATTCCGGCTTGTAGGATTTAATTCTTGCAATTATTTTTTAGAAAAGCCCAATTCACCCCCCCTCTTGGGCATCTTGATCCTTTCATTTATCACATGTGTTATCACATAAACATGATGCTCATGACATGATTTAGCAGTTGGTTAGGGTGTAACACTGAGGGTGTTACAGATCTAGGCCTCTAGTCTGATCACTAGTGCCTAGATCAGATGGCGGACCACAGCCGCCCGTCCCATCACTGGCACCCCGCATGTGGCAAATCTCGGTCGTCTGTCCCGTCATCGCCGATCGGGTACGGTGAATCTCTGCTGTCCATCTGACCATCGGTTCTGGGAGACAGCAGATCTCAGCTGCTCGTATGGCAACCATCCATCTGACCATCGGTTCTAGGAGACAGCAGTTCTCAGCCGCTCATATGGCAACCAGCGCCTAGAGGTGGCGCCCGGAGATGACCTAGATGACCATGAGGTTAGAGTTCCGGTCCTGTCCTCCTCTGTCCCCTGCTTTATATATTTGATTTTATTTTAATTATATGTATTTAAGTTTATTATGTGAATTACATTTTCTACAAATTATCTATATAAGCTTGTCTTAATTTTACATATTTTTTCTTCCGCTCGTATGGCAACCATCCATCTGACCATCGGTTCTGGGAGACAGCAGATCTCAGCCACTCATATGGCAACCAGCGCCTAGAGGTGGCGCCCGGAGACAACCTAGATGACCATGAGGTTAGTGTTCCGGTCTTGTCCTCCTCCGTCCCTAGCTTTATATATTTGATTTTATTTTAATTATATGTATTTAAGTTTGTCACGTGAATTAGATTTTCTACAAATTATCTATAATCTATATAAGATTGTCTTAATTTTACATATTTTTCCTTCTTCTCTATATAAATTTTTAATAGTTTCTTTTCTGGTATAAGTTTTTTTATGATTACACAGAACGCAGACACTCACAACGCACACACACAAACTCTACTCCTATGAGCATCTTTGAAGACTGACTAGGCCGGCAAATCTTCGAGATTGACGAAGTCATCACAGGTGCCTCATTGTCGATGGGAACGTCACCTACCACTGAAAGCACAATGTTCTAATCTTGGAAAATTTCTCCCATGGAGAATCGAACCCAGGACCACAAGTGCTACCAAGGCTCTTGTAACCACCGACTACAGGCCCTTTCGCTCTTGTCTAGTATAAGTTATGTATATAAGTTCTATAAGTAACTTGTGTGCTCAAGTTTTTGGATGATATGTTATATGCACAACCCATATTTAATAAGTTATATATAAAATTTTGCCTATAAAATATTTATTGTATAATTTGATATGCATAAGTTGTCTTGTTTTTTGAACGGTTCAAGTGGATTCATGTCATCTCTTAAATCTTAAATGTGTGCTTCTATTCTATTTTCCCTGATTCCTAATCCCTGACCATGTCAGTTCTTAAATGTGCCTATTGTCATGATAGGGGTGGGGGTATGTTCTTTTTGAATAGCTTGATATGACCGACGATCACTGTTGGAGTTTAGGGCTTCAGGCAAATTGCACAACCGGGATATCTCTAATAAGGTAATGCACTTTGACATTTTTCACTAGGGTGCTTGCAGGACCTCTAAATGTGAGTGTTGCTATCATTGTTGGCTTTCTTAAACTCCGCTTGCATAAGCTTTCTCTCTTTAGATAAATTGCTCTATTTGGTCTAGACTATTCACACTGACGTTGCTGCTTGTTTAGAAGGTTTTGTAATTTAATGAAAAACGTCCTTGATACTATATATAGAGCTTGCCTTTTATATAACTTACTTATATAAGTGAAATGGCAATACATATTTAATTTTATTTTAATTATATGTATATAAGTTTGTCACATGAATTCTATTTTCTACAAATTATCTATATAAGCTTGTTTGAATTTTACATATTATTTGTTCTATTTAGCACAATTTTTGTAACAGTTTCTTTTGTAGTATAAGCTATTGTATATAAGTTCTATGAGTAACTTGTGTGTACAAGTTTTCAGATGATATGTTATATGCACAGCCCATATTTTATGAGTTATATTTAAAATTTTGCTCATCAAATATTTCTTATATAATATCGATATGCATAACTTACCTTTTTTTAATTGTTCGAGTGAATTCCTCCTTGCACTCTAAGATATTAGATTCTAACAAGATTGAATTAGTTTCGGTCAATTATATTACAATAACTGACAAGTAATGTGGGTGTCATGGACCTATGGGGATCTAGACCTCCTCAATGGCAATTGAATTGGTCCATTGATTTTCTTGTATGATTTTTTTCAGTTTGATTGTCCATTCTAGCATCATTCATTCATTTTTTATATGATATTTGTGACAGTTTTACATATTAGTTATATTGTGTAGCTTATGTGTATAAGTTGTATAGGATAACTTATATACAGTACATAAGTTGTATCGAATAGCTTATGTACATAACTTGTGTTTCATAACTTTTGTACATAGTTGTGTTTTATAACTTTTGTGTCTCCAAGTTATGCCATAAGCTACTCCTAAATCTAGTGAATTTGCATTGCGTGTTTTTGTGACAAGGATTTACATGTTGATGTGATAAGTTCATTTGTTCCTATGTTTACATTGTATTAATAGTAGTTTTTATATACATCAATATATTAGTTTTGTCTATGTTAATTTGCTTCCTTTTTGTTAATCAGGTCCTATCGAATATGATATGAAGAACATATGTTAATCTTTCTTCAATGATTCATTTAGGCATTATGTTACATCTGTTGCACCTATTCTTGTCAGTCAATCTTGTGCATTGGTCACTTCTCAGAAAAATATATTGGATTCAATCTAGACAATTCTGACATTGTAAGTTTTTATTAATTTAATTCATTCCATATGCAAATGTTATGTGTATGTGTGGCTTTGTCATATTCATGTTCTTTTTGTATAGACAGTGAATCCTTGATATTTTAATAGTTTTGTATTCAAATTCATAAATATGTTTGTCTATGTTTGAAGGCGTTTGTCCTAGCTTGCAAGAATAGATATTGGTATGTTAACATTGCAAACATAAGGGAAAAATATTTCAAGTCATCTGTCCATTTAAGGACTTCAATATTATCAAAGAAGATATTCTCATAGTTTCAGCAACTTCCATAAAACCTTCAAGTGTTCATATCCAGTGTCAAGAAGAGTTGATGTTTACAATATGGGGCATTTCTTTTGCTAGGATGTCCAATTCAGCTAGCCAGTATGGTTCTTTGGCTTTTCCCATACGTTTTGAATTCATATCCTTTGTGCAATATTTAAAAAATAATAATATTTTAAATAATTCATTATTTGCAGAAATAACAGTGGAGTATTTGTTCTTCAATTACTTAAATCTTATGATGACCGGCCTCACCTTTATTTCAAAGAGGTATTACTTTGTGCTAAATGTCTAAAATATTCTAAGTATTGTATAATAGGTTTCTTTTTATTTGTTGTCACTTGTTTATTTTATATTTACAATTTTTCTATACATATAAGTTATCTGAAAACTAGATATTATACGCTGAATTATTTCTATTTAAAATTGTAATCTTTAGATTAGGACACATTGCCTACATCTTCAGATTAGTTGTCAAGATGTTTTAGAAATTTTTGTCATGCAGAAGCATGCAAAGACTATTTGTGAATCATTGACATACTATTTGTGCACACATGAGGAGAATCAAGTCTTGTTACCTGCAATATGTGACATAGCTGAGCAACATATATTGTACCTATATTTTTATGTTTCAAGGAATCCTTTGCACTTTTTTAAACTTGTTAGGGTATAAAGCTTTCAAATTCTAGTTTAACAAGGTATAACAGGCTTGATATTCTACTTAAGTTATAACATGTATTGCTGCTCAAATAGTTTGTTCTGTTTACGAGGTTATGTAATCAATTCTATTTCTTAACTTATACTAGAATTTATTTTATACAGTTTTATGTTTGTGGTGCTATGTTATATAACCGAGCTATGTATCTAACCTTGTGTTTTCATGTGTATGGCACCTGACTTATTTGATTAACCTAATGTACTTAGTTTCATGCTTATCATACTATGTTAGATAACCATCTTGTATGTCTAAGTTGACTTCTTCTAGTTATGTTATGTAAGTTTTGCTATTAATTTTCTTTTTATTGTTGTCAATTTTGTCATTTTGTGTTTATCATTTTGAATATTTTGCAGATCTTTCAAGTGAAGATGGAGTCTTGTTATGCAAGATATGGCTTCCGTGAAACTTTACCATATGCTTCTTTGTGTAGTATAGGGTGTAAAAGTTAGTTTTATTTTGCTCCCCCACCTAATTTTTTTACCCTTTTTTGCGATGTTCCCGAATGATTAGTTTCTAGAAGAAAAAAAACACCGATGCATGCTAAAGAGAATGTTACCCGTGCAAGACCTCGCGAAATTGAAACTGCGCGTGCGTCTGAAACCGTTTGGCTACAAAACGTGGAGCAGAGCTGAAAACGTGGAGCGAAGCAGTCCCAAACACCCCCGTAATAGATTAAATGTCCATATGGAGTGATGATTTACCTAAATTCTGAGGCAATGGACTTGTTTCATTATTAATGTTCTTTGTTTCCTTAGGCCATGGGGCTGTGCAATGATGAACTTGTATTTTAGATTGAGACAATGGAATTGTGCAATGACAATTAATTGTTTCATTCCTCCACGATCCTTTGTTATATGTATTTGCTCTGTGATGGCAATGTTCTTATGTCTGAGCCATTCTCCTTTGCCTTTTCTTTTCATATGCTATTTTTTGTGCATTTGTCCATTGGCTATGATATCAACTTGAACACTATTTGCACTTGCAATTTTGAGCACAAATCCATGATCAGTGATGTCTATTTTAGATAATTTGCTATTTGTTTTGGTGTTGAGTACATTCCCATGGCTAATGATATATTCATTACTCTAATTTAAATGTTTTTAGCATAATTCCTAATACATTATTATCATATCTCACTTGTGACAACCTATATTCTCATTGCAAAAATTGTTCTTTTGTGTCAATTGCGTGAGCACCTGGGATATGGAACTTGAGGAGGTAACCTCACCAAACCTAGCTGTTGGGCTTTTGAACTTACTTATGCAGCTAACCAAACAAGTGCATGTATATCTCTGGATGCAGGTTGTTTGTAATCCAACGAACCAAACAAAATCCCTACTCAGCCAGGTTCTATGCATACTGTGAACCAAACAAGAAGCACCTGCATGCACTCAACCTGTCCCTCCTCAGCCTGACCAGGCTCGCCTGGAAACGAACCAATCACGCCCTAAAGAACCATAAAATCCATAAAAGTTCCTAACTAAAATTGTGATATGTAAAGATTGTGTTGTAATTCTTCAAAATAATTAAATAATACAATCCTCATCCATTTTTTCTTTTTGCTTCACATAGTAAAAAATAATTTAAAAGGGAAAACTTTTGTCATCTCTGTAACACGAATCTTGACCTGGTGGCATCAGGCTAAAATCGAGCCCTCAATGAGCCACGCCATCCACTATTCTCAGCCGTCCGATTCCCGTGAAGAATTCTATATGTCACATAGGAATAACTATAATTAAAAAAAAAGAATGACAGCTGCACACATTTGCATTGCGCGGCAAGAAAAGATAGCACGGTGCCACGCTGAGTGCCGCGCCTCGGCCAGTAAAGTGGCGGCACGGCGGCACCCCATGGCCCAGGGGCAGGAACCAGAATCCAGAGACAACAGGGAACAGGGTCCCACCGGAGCGATGAGAGGGAGTGAACTCCCGAGTCCCACCGGCCTTGGCGTTGGCAAACCGCGCCGAGACCCAAACACGAGAGAGAGAGAGAGAGAGATTAGTGAGCCAGTGAGGGGGTTGCTTGGGGCGGTAGCCAAAACCAGCCGCGTTCCGCAAGGCCATCCCTTTTGGCGCAGACCGTTCCTTGCGAGCTCCACTATAAAAGCCACGCCCGCGGCCACCCGGTGCTCCCACGCCTCGCAGTTTCACAGGTTCCTCTCCACCCCTCTCCTACTCCTGCTGGGGTGCGCGGCGCTCCACGCGCAGCAGCAGCCGGCTTCTGCTCCGCTGCCCCGCGGGGCCGCTCCCGGCCATGGATACGTAAGTCGCCGTTTGTTTTTCGGTGATTTTTCTTGTTGCTTACTAGTACTAGCTTTGCGCTCGGTCAGGCCAGGCCATCGGTTCCGATGGGGTTGGGGGACGGGGTGGTCTGCGCCTCTGCGGATTTGGAGCGGCCGGCCCTCTTGTTTTTTCGGGCCGATCGATCGACGACGCGGCGATTCTGGTGCGTGGGGTTGGTCTGATGAACCGAGCGGCTCTGGTTTTTTATGTGGCCGCTCTGATGCTCCTGGGCTTGCTTGCGACGGGACGGGAGGATGATCTCTGAGCCACGACGACGGAATGTGCTCTGGATCGGCCAGAGACGAGCTCCGAGCCCGTGCGCACGGCGAGGGGCCCCGTCCGGCTGCGGTTTCCCGGCCAAAAGGCAAGACATTTTGCAGCCTGCGGAGGTGCAACAGGAAGCGTCGTCCGCTGTGAGGAAGCAGAGGAAGGCTCTGTTTGCTGCAGGCTGAAGTCTGGAGATGGATCGTGCACGCCGGCTGAGCTCCAACGATCTGTGATCGTTGTGAGGAACAGAGGGGATTTGGCATCTGTGTGTTCTAGTACAAGACTAAAGCCAAGGCACTATTTAGTTGCCAGAAATTTTACAAAATTTTTCAACATTCCCCGTCACATCGAATCTTTAGACGCATGCATGAAGCATTAAATATAGATAAAAAATAAAACTAATTACACAGTTTAGACGAAATAGACAAGACGAATCTTTTAAGCCTAGTTAGATTATGATTGGACACTAATTACCAAATAACAACGAAATTTGCTACAGTGTCATTTTAAAAAAAATAGAACTAAACCGGCCCCAACTCTTGGAGATTGCGTTTGCTGCAGGCGGAATACAGTCATACAGAGTTCTGAATCATGCCAAGTACTACTATACTTCGTACACTCCGGTGCATGGTTTTTGGCTTTTTGCAAACTGTTGAGGCGCAAAAGGAATCTTCCGCTGGAGGAAGTATAGGAGGGGGTTTTGCCGTCTATTGAGGCACAAGAGGAATCTTCTGCTGGAAGGAAGCATTAGGAGTGTTTTTCCCCCCGAGAAGGCTGATCAGTCCTATGCCTTGTTTAGATACCAGATTTCATCCTAAATTCCACTATACAAAAAAAAGATTTTCCGTCACATCAAAATACTGGCACATGCATTGAGTACTAAATATAGATAAAATAAAAAACTAATTGCACAGTTTTGTTGTACTTTACGAGACGAACATTTTGAGCCTAATTAATCAATGTTTGGACAAAAATTTACAAATACAAACGAAATACTACAGTGCGGAATCTTGCACTGTGCAAAATCGGCACCTCCCGATTCGGCCAAACTAAACACGGCCTATGTGTTGCCCCTTGCCTGGTCGCGGCTGACCTTATCTGACACTGGGCTTGGATGATTCTGATGTGGCCGGAAAAAGGAAGAGATTTGGGATTCCAGCGTGTTGATTGTTTATCCCTCGAAGCAGGAGGTGGTGCGAAAATGACAGTCGCTGCTGTAGGACAGAGTCGTGCAAGGTCAAATGACAGTCGCTGTTCTGTTTAGCCTCCAGGTGTGTTTGACAGTCAGTGCTGTAAGAACAAAGAGTGTTAGTCTCCGTTCATGGTGACTGCTAATCTAAGGGTTGTGCAAGGTCAAATGTCAGACAGAGTGCTCTGTTCTGTTTAGCCTCCTGGTGTGGAAGGAGCAGCAATGGATCATAATGGGACACAGTGTGGCAATGATTGGGGAAAGTTAGCAGCTCCAAATTGCATGTCAATGGGGTCCATGGGTCAAATGCTCTTTTGATCATGTTTCTGCTACACATCGTCATTTGCAATTAATTATTTTTCTTTAAAAGTTCTTCCTTGAGTTTATCTTCTGTTTGAGAAAGATGCTAACCCTAACAGAAATGAATGCTGTACTTTTTTCAGTTCGTGGATTATGAATGTGTTGCGTTTCGCTGAGAAAATAAGAAGCGCAACTCAGTCCTTCACCCTCCGATTTGGTGAACTTTTTGCAAAACCTCATATCAAATGCACCAACTGCGACTGCGACATTGACATTAGTAATGTAAGTTCACTTAACTACTTAGTTATGAATTTATGACCGCTCTATCTGTCATTTGATTGGCCCTCATTGAATTTCGAAATGTTCTTCTAGACATCAATTCCATCAAACACTCTGATCCAACACAAGTAGGAAAACTTTTGTAGGTCACTTTCTCTAAACTTAATGAGTTTTTTGCATAATGACGTGGATGTCATAGTTTCATCATGTCGTCATGATTAATATGTCTATATCTTGATGAGGTTTCAATGTATTCTTTTTTGTCTTGAATTGACAGAGATGCAAAAGGAGCCTTATATGAAACAATGAAGCTATAACTTGTAGTAAGGTGTTCTGTTCGAAGTCTAATGGCCACAGCCCTCATCGAAACTAAAGCTCACCATTCTTTTAAAAAAAAACTCGATCCGCGGGGGCTAGACAGCCTCATGGTATTCCGGCTTAAGAAGATCTTCTCACGTAGATCGAGAAAATCCCCGAACCCCGCTCTATCCATACACAGGGAGCCAAGCTCCGTGAGAGGGTCGTCTCTTAACCTGGGCGCACACAGGGAGCCCAGACCCGAGCCATCTCTTAACCTGTGCTTGGCCTGGGGCGAGCGAGGGAATTTTTTACTCTCAGCTAGAAATCCGCCCCCATGGAGATTCGAACTCAGGACCTAAGGGGTGCCTCCGGAACTACTAGCCAACTGAGCTAGCATCCTTTGGCAGCTCACCATTCTTTTTGATAGAATTGATTCATTGATTGGTCATTGCTTCATTGTCATGCCTGAACTTTCTTAGCCAAATGAATGTCATGGACCCTATTTAATTGCCGTAAAAGGCTGGATTTCAATTAACATTGACTGACATGTTTCACATTTTGGATGTCTTTGTTTCTTTTCTGGAACCTCATACCATGTTTGCAGGTTTCTTTGGTGTGGCCAGCACTTCCTGCTGGTGTCAAATTTGATCCTACGGACCTGGAGCTTTTGCAGCATCTACAAGAAAAATCCAGCCTGCCGAATTCAGTGTCCCATACGCTTATTGATGAATTTATACCTACTATAAAAGAGAAGGAGGGAATTTGCTATACACATCCCAAAAATCTCCCTGGTACATGATTCTTACTTTTGAATTCATCAATGACTTTAGAACTAATTTTTTATCTCATGTCATGTAGTAGTTCCCTTAAGGTAGTTGATTAGCTCATACATTTCTGTTTTTCTGTTAGGTATGAAGATGGATGGTAGCTGCCTCCATTTCTTTAATAGAGTACTAAATGCATATGACACTGGTAACCGCAAGCGTCGAAGGATTATTGGCACCGGTAACATTTGTGACGGTGTTGCTAATGGGAACAGCAGGTGGCATAAGACCGGATCATCCAAACCCGTATTTGATGAGAATGGTGTGAGAAAAGGTTGGAAGAAGATCTTAGTTCTTTATAAAGCTCCCAAGAGAGTTGGTGGCAAGCCAGAAAGAAAGAATTGGGTGATGCATCAGTACCATCTTGGTGTAAACGAAGATGAAACTAATGGGGAACATGTAGTCGTTAAAGTATTCTACCAATCGCCATTGAAGAAAAATGACAACTCTAAAACAGATGTTGCAGTTGAATCTGATGCATTTGTTGCGAAAATCAATCCTAGGACCCCAATGACAAATCCTCCCCAGCCCCGTCGGCTGAACAACAGCCCATGCAACACCGAGCAGTGTACCCCCATTCAGGAGGATCAGGTAAATCCAGTGATCATATTTTATAGTTTGGTCTCTCAACTTGCTGCTAAGTATTCCCTCTCTCCATGCTCAAAAAAAAAGTATTCCCTCTCTCCATTCATCAGTATAGGGCATATTTTGGCAGAGTACAGTAATGCAAAAGCTGTCCTGTGTATTCCAAAACGGCTTTGTGTTAAGTTCTTAGGACCTTTCTAGGTGTAGATCAGTCGGTAGTTTCTCTGTTTTTGGTAGATAACACATAGATCCGAGAGATCTAGATAGAGACAGAGAGGATGGGAATGGGAATGGAGAGAAACGATGTTACCAATCATCCTGGTTGGAGGAACTCGTCTGGTGTCGGTGACGAGGAGGCAGTGGCAGCACCGGTGGGTCTTCCCATCGCTGGCAGTGCTACCCTCTAGATCGGCTAGGGTTCGGAGTGGGGTGGCAGCTGGGCGGTGAACCTCGTGTCTGGAGCCCCTGGCCCCACCTCCTCTTATAGGCACTGTGTGATGGGGGCCCACCAGCTATGTCAATGGGCTGGACGCCCCCGATCAGGGCGTGAGGTCAAGGCCCAAGTGGCCGTTGGGTCATCTTGGTAGGAGATCAACCTAACATTCTCCCCCTTGATCTCTCATGACTTTCTTCGTTCTTTAATTTCTTACTCAAAATTTCGATTTATATTTTTCTTCCTTCTTTCCTATTTCATCATAGATTAGTGCATAGAACTGTCCCATCGTCACAACAATTAGTGCCGCTAGACTAACAGCCACAATACACTTCTCCATTTTGAAATGATACTTTCTTTGGGCCCTTTGTCATCCGGAAATCATAGGCTATACCATAAACCCATGTCGACTGTGCGTTCTCTGAACACACTGGGTGGTAAGCCTTTATAAGCGGATCTGCAAGTACTTGCTTTTACTTATACATTCGAAAGCTTTTAAAAGATTCCGGACTTTCTCCTTCATAACGTCTAACTTCATGTCAATGTATTTGGCAGCACACTTGACCCGTTGTCATAGGAGTCAATCACTTTAAATGGTAGTTGCTGTTGTATACCATTACCAATTCCGGGTATAAGTTAACCATTTCGCCTGTCCTATAAGCCTCATAATAAGTTGTACTATAGGTATGCATCATTGATGACACCATAACTGTTTCTTTGGAGCTTTTCCACAATAAAACTCTAACTGCGAGAGTTAGCTACTATGTGGGTTTCACTAAACATCTCGCCGAAATTCAACATTCTTGTACCCACAACCATTTGAGAGTACTTGTTCTTTCTTAGTCATCATGAGGCTTATTAAATCTTTGCACAATTGCAAGACATTCTCAACTCCATTCTAGTGATCTATATCTGGACTGGACCTTCTGCCAATACATCCTGGATAAATGAGCTATGTTAGGGTAATATCATACTTGTGCACTCATTAACTGTAATATCATAGTTGTGCACTCATTAAGTTTCCAACAGCTGAAGCATATGGATCCATATTCATTTGATCAATCTCATTTCGGTTCTTGTAACGCTAAAATTCTCAAAATTATTATCCTTGACTATATGAACAGGCGTAGGTTCACTTGCATGCATACTTTGTTTCATTATAATCTTTTCTAAGCATGCCTTTGTGATAATCCTAATACCCCTTTCATTTGTCTCGGTGAATTTCAATTCTTATAACGAGAGTCATTTCACCGAGAACATTCTTATTGAGTCTCGAGGACAATAGCTTCTTCACATATAGTAGATTGACATCACTACTAGCAAGTAAGGTGTCATCCACATATATAGGATTAGGAATTGAATCTCCCATTCTATAACTTTGTACAGATGCAATTGTCCTCTCATTCTCTTTAACCCAAAATTTCTAGTTGAACTTTCAACTTGAAATGCCACTGTTTAGAGACTTGCTCTAGTTCATAAAAGATTTTTACAGGTGGCATCCCATTCGTTCATTCTTTCTTTCCACGACAAAATCTTTAGGTTGTGCCATGTAATCATTTTCATACAAATCCCATTGGGAAATGTTGTCTTTACTTTCATCTCAGATCATGATGTGCCACTAGCACTCATTGTAATCTATTCATTCTCTTTTTGTAAAATCTTTCGATTCAAGTCGTGCTTTATATCTTATGTTCCCTTTGGAGTCACATTTCGTCTTGTAGACCCTTTACAGCCTATTGTTTTGGCTCCATTAGGAACTGCTTCTGTTTCTCAAACTTCGTTGGTATTCATCAATTTCATTTCAATTTCCTTAGCTTCTTGCCATTTAGACGTGTTAACGCCTCTCATGGTTTCTTCAAATGAGGTGGGATCACCCTCTATTTGAATTTCTTCATCAATATATAATTTATAGTCATCAAAAAATATATGATTCTCTTATTCTTTGAGACCTTCAGGTCTTTAGCTAATGACACTTCTTTCACATGGGGTTGTTGTTGCTCTTTCATCGTCAATCGATTCTATAGGGTCCTGTAAAATTAGATCTTTGTTTTCTTATTCATCTTCTTGAAGGGCTAACAACATGTGTTGTATGAGTCATACAACATCAACATGGTGTTGAGCATTTGTCGATCTTGAGTCATTGGAGTAGGCACTGGTCCCACTTCTCTTCAAGTCGTAGATCTTTTCATACCATGCTCCCCCAGATTAATCCATCTCATGTAAGGATAACGTATCTTCAATCTTTCTTATTTTGGGTTTATTCTGTTAAAATCTATCTCATTTGGTGCTTTAAGCACCGTCTTAGTATTTCTTAGTCTCATTGCTATCTTCCTGTCGAACTGTAAAAGGTTCAGGAATTTAGCCATTTCTGTACTTAGGGGTATCTTTATTATGACCGTTGTACTCCCTCAACGATCACCTTCATCTTTTATAGATCACTTTTTCTCTAAATGCAAAGCATACAATGGGGAATATCTTTCAATTACCTTTCTGAGTTTCTTTCTTGTCTTTCTATCTTTCTCAATTCATATCACAATCCTCCCCTCAAAATGTGGCACAAACTTTTATGCCACAGTTTCGAAACATTCATAACTCTTGTGAATGAGGATACTTTGATTACTTCATCCACATGATTACATCATGTAAGATGAAATTATTTCTTAATTCGTATGGGAGTATGTATTCTTTTTCCTCATTTCACTTCAAAAACTCAACAGAGTCCTTTCATCAATACTTCTGCAATTCATGCTTGCATGTCATTCTTATTATGAGGTTCGTTTTCAACTTCCTTTTGTTCTTAAACTCATACTAGGATAGCATAAGAGCTACCCTAAACTTCTCTCCCTGTGCGGGATACACATGGTCATCTCACTTTCTCCTGCCATGCAGGACAAGTGTTATGCCAACTTTACCCCACAACGCGGGTATTTTCTTAAATTTTATGCCGCCATGCGAGACAATTCCCTTGAAGGGACATAAATGCCAGGATTGGCTCATATTCAATCATCAAATTCAGGAATAAATCTGATATTCTTTAACACACATGCTTAATCCGACGTTGGTCAAATTAAACATACATGTCATTCATTACAATTCATATCATGATGATAAAAACTGAAAATTAAATTATTTTTTTATTGAGAGTACATAAAAGACATTTCTTAAACTAAAATCTTATTGTTCTATTTCTTTCTTGAATCAATATCCCTAAAATCTTTGAGGAAACATTTCTTTTCAAGCCACTCTTAAAGAGGACACAGTCTCTCATGCAATGGCCTACTTTCGTGTACACAATTTGTTCTTCAGCTTTTCATCATCTGAGTCACAAGTACCCAGTGCTTTTCTTTTCTTTTTCTTTTCTGCCTTTCCAGAACGAAAGCATGAAGATCTTTGTCTGAAAATTATTTAACAATAGTTATCAACATTAAACTCTGATTTCTTTATGTTCTATTCTATATCACCGTTGGGCAGATATAGAACAAAACAACTTTCTTCTACATTAATTCTATATCACCGTTGGGCAGAAATAGAATAAATGCATAAAACTCATAAATAAAACCCATAAAATTTTCTATCAATAACTTTTGCTAAAATTAGTAACATCATGAATACAATATTCTTGTACATTAATTCCACATCACCGTTGGGCATAAATGGAATTAACATATGGAACAACTCAATTATCATTAACCCTCTTCAAAATTAAATCCTCCCGTTGGTTCGGATTTAATGAGAAGACAATATTCTTTTCTTTGCAGCGGAAAACGTGACAAAATTCTTGAAATAAAAATCATCTCCTTTTCAGAAGCATTTTCCTGTACATATCTTGTCTCTGAAAATTTTATCCCGTTGGTTCAAAAATTTAACAGAGATTTATTCATCAAACATAATTCAATTCTTCAAATAAATGCTTCTGAAAATAAATAAAACTAGAGTCAACTTGAACTGTGAATTTTGGCCCGAACTAGAAAAAAATAGCCCGCGGCCCATTTGCTCTCTGCGGCCTGAGACCGCGCACAGTTCTTGATGTGGCCCAGCAACAGCAGCTTGCAAAATTCAATTTGGCCCGAGGCCCTCTGTAGCCTAGCGGCCCAAAGTGCTGCAGCAGTGCGCAGCCCAGCAAAACGCCGTGGCCCACTCGCGCGCTGCAGCAAAACGCGGCCCTACGGCGGCCCAGCACCGTGCGCCGCCTGCTCCCCCGTGCCCAGGCCACAACCTGGGCCTAGGCCGGGAAAACATCAACCCGCCTGGGCCGCTTTCAGCCTGGCTTCTCTCAGCCGTTCATCAGGCATCCAGCGCATCGGACGGCTATCCGTGGTTCTCGGTGGAACAAAACCGACGTGCCGGCCGCTTCCCCTGAAACCCTAGGCATTTCTTTCTTCCCCTTCTCTCTCATAGCCGCAGAGGCTGCAGCGGTGGCGGCCTCTCCAGCCGTCGGCGCCGGTGAAGATACGCCGCCGCCGGTGCAAGGCCGGTCGGCTCCCCCTCTTTTTCTTGTCTATTCTCTTTTCCGTTTCCTTCTCCAGCTTTCTTTCACGCGCCACACACAAAAGGCAGCAACCGCGAGGCCCCATGGCCGGCTCGGAGGAGGCGCGCATGGCGCCGCCGTGGAGCTCATCGCTGGCGCGCGCGCTCGCCCGTGGCTGAGCACGCCGCCGTCGATTGGCCCCGCGGCGGTGCCCTTTTATCTGGTGTTGACGGTGATAGGTAAGCCAAAGGTAGGCCCCAATCCTTCCGTCCTTCCAGCTTCTTAGGGCTAGGGTTAGGGTTAGGGTTTCATCCGATTCCGATTCGAGATCGAAATCTATTTCTTCTTTTGTTCTTTCTTGGTGGTGCCCTTGAGCTCTGTGCTCGTGCGCACGCGATGCGGCGACGAGCCGCGGGTCATCTCTTTCCCGTGCGGTGTCAACCGACAGCCGGCGGTAGTGGGGTTCTTCCAGCGCGCCGGTCATGGAGATGGTCCGGCGGCATGATCTTCTTTCTCTCTAACCGTCCAATTTCTTTAGGGTTAGGGTTTCAAATTCATCCGATTCGAAAATCATTTCTGCTTCTTTTCTCAGTCCCGATCTAGATCTACACGCTAGCAACCAGTGCTCCGGTACCATTGTTAGATTCTTAGGACCTTTCTAGGTGTAGATCAGTCGGTAGTTTCTCTGTTTTTGGTAGATAACACATAGATCCGAGAGATCTAGATAGAGACAGAGAGGATGGGAATGGGAATGGAGAGAAACGATGTTACCGATCATCCTGGTTGGAGGAACTCGCCTGGTGTCGGTGACGAGGAGGCAGTGGCAGCACCGGTGGGTCTTCCCATCGCTGGCAGTGCTACCCTCTAGATCGGCTAGGGTTCGGAGTGAGGTGGCAGCTGGGCGGTGAACCTCGTGTCTGGAGCCCCTGGCCCCACCTCCTCTTATAGGCACTGTGCGATGGGGGCCCACCAGCCATGTCAATGGGCTGGACGCCCCCGATCAGGGCGTGAGGTCAAGGCCAAGTAGCCGTTGGGTCATCTTGGTAGGAGATCAACCTAACACTTTGTTCATATAGATTGATGATCAAAATAGCTAGGTTCATACTACTGCAAATATTTCACTTAACTAGCGAACAATCTTTCATTTTGCTTTTCTGAATTTGTGACAGGGGGAAGAAGAGTGTGGCACATCGAAGATGATGGTTGAAGCAGCTGAATGCTCTGAATGCTTTGCTCAATTATCACCAGCTATGCCTACCTCGCATGAACCCCAGAGGACCCCAATGACAGATCTTCCCCAGCCCCATCGCCTGAACAACAGCCCATGGAACACCGAGCAGTATACCCACATTCAGGTGGATCAGGTAAATGCAGTGATCATATTTTATAGTTTGATTTCTCAACTTGCTGCTAAGTATTCCTTCCATCCATCAATATAGGGCATATTTTGGTAGAGTAGAGGAATGCTAAAGCTGTCCTCTGTTCTGACTTTATGTATGTTTCAAAACGACTCTGTTCATATAGATTGACGAATGATGATCAAAATTGCTCGCTTCATATTACTGTAAATATTTTGCTTAACTGGGGAACTTTCTTTCATTTTTGCTTTTCTGAATTTCTGATAGGGGGAAGAAGAATGTAGCATATCCAAGGTGAAGGTTGAAGCAGCGGAATGCTCTGCATGCGTTGCTGAATTACCACCAGCTATTCCTACCTCGGATGAACCCATGCAGCCTGCGGATGCCCTGGACGCAGGACTTGACGCATCTGTACCCGTCGATGGTCCTAGCATGGAGCTGTTTGATGGGTTGCCTGACCTGGATAGTACTCTTCCATTCACTGGAACACCTTCAGGTGGTGGTATCAGTTTAGATGTAAGCCTATCTTGTGCCTCGAGCTTGTTCGCTTACTGTAAAATGGCATGACCACGAGCTTGTGTTGTCGAGATAAAACGTTCATGAGTTTGTGCTGTCATCCGCAGGACATCTTTGGACCTCAGGATAGCCTTGGGTCCTGGCCATACGGTTTCCTCTGACGCGAACAAGGCTCGGAGCTGGCAGCAGTGGCGCTGCACAAAGGACCAGTTCTGTATGACTGCAGCGTGCTAATCATCGCCGTGTGAGACGCTTCGTGCGCAAGACTGCATTTCAGCATCTCACGAGAAGTTTTTGTACAGTAGGAGTGTAGAACCGAGAGAGGTTAGCAGACGACTTCCCAAATCCCGTCGTAAGCTACTGTTTGTAATATCCATTTTGTTGTGTAATGTGTAGTGATGTTGTGAAGTCAACCTTATAAAAGAGAGCGAACGTGAGGGGAAAAAGATTTTCTAGTGACATTAGTACTACTCTCTCTATTTTAAATTATAAGACATTTTGGTTTTCTAAATATATATTTTTTGCTATGAACTTAGATATGCACTATATCATGATACATAGCAAACACATTATATCAAGAAAAACTAAAACGCCTTATAATTTGGAATTGAGGAAGTATTTCTATGCATCGGAGGACCGAGGCAGAGCAACAACACTTCGTGTATGTTAGAAGACCGCCGATGAGATAAATGACGGCGAGGTAGGCGGACACACGCGAACATAGTGGACACCGAAAATATGACGCCGCAAAGTAGCAGCGTTTTCTTTTTTTAGAGAGGCAAGAGCTTAATTACATTTAGACAACGTGATTACAAACCGGAGCTAAAGCCGTCGACATGTAGGTCGGGATGGCATTAGCAAAAAAAACATCAGAAAGTTCTCTCCTACTAACCTGACACAACTCATGAGTTGCCTGCAATTTGCACTCCTGTGGCATTTGGATACTCTGACTTCCTGGAAGCGCTAAAGGATTTCTTTTGCTTATTCGATGATGTGGCAAATTACATAGCGATTTCTGTTCGGGTCCTTCAAAAAGTATATTGTCGCAAAACAGTCTGATCCTAGCCAGAGGCGCCCTTTTCAGGAGGCGAGGGTATGTTTTAGACCCACCCATGCAGCAAGACATTCTGCTTCTTCAGCCAACTTGCATCGTTGATCGCATGACCATCCAGAGAACAAAACCTCGTCCACATGGTTCCTTGCAATGAAACCAAGCCAGACAAGGCCAGAGTGAGGATCAAAACATTCAAAGAGAAAGCGCTTCAACGTTTTATATATAGTTGCGACCAAGGAACTTTTTCTTTTTTATCAGCGCTTTCTCTTTGACTGATCACAACTATATATAAAACGTTGAAGCGATTAACATGGCCATCGTGGGCTGACTTCACTCTGACACGTTCTTGTTCGAACAACGCCATCCCACAGCCCTGTCTGGAATGTACTGCGGTTCCCGTGCTCCGTGTGTGCGTGCGTACGACAAGCACGATCACGCTTCCTGCCCAGGGAGTAGTGAAATATGACGTCCATGTTGTGCTTGCTCTGGTCATGGTGAACAGTTTTGGTTAACCACTTTGGTTAATTAATTAAAGGTTAATTGTTGTGCTACAACCATAAACAAAGGTAAAACTCCAAAGTTCAAAGTTCACACTTTGAAATAGTACCAAAGTTGTACAAATTTTATTTATGAAAATCATTTTAATTAAGGCCTAAACATTGAACATTAACACTGTTATTCAAGGACTTTGCCAAAAATTGGCTGTGTAAAAATTCAGTGCCAAATTCAGTTTTGAAGCTCAAGTTTAAACAGGTTTTACTTGAAAACATAGACCAACCTTGATACTAGTGTAAATTACACACTTTGCACTTCAAAGATTATATTGGCACATTTCCAATTATTTAAGTAAATTCCAAAATATAAGGTCACTGTGGCAGAACCTCCTAAATAATATGGCTCACATGTACTTGTTATCGTCTTAACAGACCTCTAACCACCATACATGTGTACCACAGTACTTAAGAAGTCTGTCGGGTGTCCTCGGGAAACCCGAATCATCCATATTTTTACAACTCACACAGGATCAACAAAGGAGTAACTACAACATTACAGCATTTGTTACAAAACTTTACATCAGAGTGCGAAAGAATAACAACAATAGATTTACAAATCATGATTAAGTTAACTTTTACAAACTTAACTTAAATGGCGGAAGTCAAGTAGAACTACAGAAGATAACTTGGGTAGAGCACCTAAGTTAGGAGATGATAACCAGATCACGACGAGCCTACTAACATGACCTGATTAGCAGCACCAGTCAGCACCTGCAACAGGGGTTAACAAACCCTAAGTACTCAATTGTACTGCACAAGACTTATCCGACGAAAAGAAAAGACTCCAAGAATATGCTGGCTTTAAGGGAAGTAGTGGAGCCAGAAAAGAGGAGTTTTGCAGAAAAGCTTTACTATGCGTGGATCCTTACTTTCAATATTTTAAACAAGTTTTAGCATCAATTTTAGTGAAGCTTATTATAGATAGATTTGCACCTATTCTATCTCAATCACTTGTATCAAGCATCACATTTCATATCCATCTCTTTTCCATCTCATTTCCATAATCACCATGTTCCATTGTTAACTACGATGTAGGTTAGGTAATCGAGTCTCCATAACCGAGGAGCAACGACGATTCGAATCGATTATACCCAGCTGGGGATCCCTAACCGCACGACATAGGTAGGACTCTAACCTACATATATCAACCTTCACCCGGATCCTTCATAACGTGACCGGGTCCAGCGCCACCCGAGAGTATAGTACACCTCCAATCCAGCCCTTGGCTACGAGGGTACACACCACTCTCGCCATCTCTCCACTCCCAGTTGTAAGGTCCAAGATGGCTAGAGGGGGGGTGAATAGCCTATAAAAAATTCTACAAGCACCACTAAGCAAACTTGTTAGAATAACAAACGGCGTAAAGCGAGTTTTGCTTAGCCTACGGTTGTGATGCAAGCCTCCTATCCACAAGTCTAGTAGATTATGATCTCTAGTTCACACAAGTGCTAGGTCACTAACTTACACTAGTGAGCAAGCTAACAACTACTAGCAAAGGCTACCACTAGAGCTACACAAGATAATCTAGTGAATGTAAATGCAAGAGAGAGGATAGTGATTCTTATACCGACGGTGGAGTGAAGATGTTGCCAATCACCAAGAAGATATATAATCAATTAATATTGACAACAATACAATATGGAGACCAATCACCGGGAGACAAGAGACACAATATTTTTGTTCACCCGGTGTTCACTTGTGCACCGACAAGCTACGTCACCGGTTGTGTCGACCAACACTTAGATGGTTCCCCGGTGTGACCCTCAAGTCACTTGCCCCTCAAGGCACGCCCCGCAAGGCACCGCAAGACGCCACTCTCAAGTGAGGTAACTCAATGACACGGGCAATCCAATAGAGTTGCTTTTGGCGTCCCGCCGAGGAAAGCACAAGAACCTCTCACAATCAACCGGAGGTGGCCAAGAACAATCACCTTTTCTTGCCAACGCCTCCAACAATCTCCAAGCCGGCTAGGAGCGGTACTCTCCAAGAGTAACAAGAAATCCACCGGCTAAACCACCCACAAGTGCCACTAGATGCCCTCAAGCTATGCAATGCACTTTGGGATCACTCAATCTCACTTTTGATTTGCAATCAAGCAAGAGAGATGAGTGGGAGGAGTTGCTTTAGCTCAAAGGATGCACAAGAATGTTAGAAATGCCAAGAGACCTCCCCAAGGGCCGGCCAACGAGTATTTATAAGCATCCCATCCAAATAGAGCCGTTGCCACTCCACTTGTCCGTTTTTCGGGACGACCGGACGCGCCGGTCGTCACTGACCGGACGCGCTCAACCGCGTCCGGTCGTCCTGCGACAACCACGTGTCCCTCAGATTTCAAAACCGACTGTTAGATCCTCCAACGGTCACTGCGCGCTAACGGTCAAACGCAATAACCGGACGCGCTGGTCGAACGACCGGACGCGCCGGTGCGCACAGCACCCGCGCCCGCGACACATGACCGGACGCGCTGCTCGTGATGACCGGACGCGCTGGTCACGACCGGACGCGCCGGTCCCGTGACACACCGGACGCGCCGGTCAACCCTGAGTCGCGCAAGACGAACCAACGATCGGACGCGCTGAAGAAACGACCGGACGCCACAGTACCCGCGTCCGGTCGGAGTCCAGTAAGCACCCTGGACGACCGGACGCGTCCGATCGTGTGTGACCGGACGCGCACCGCGTCCGATGGTCCACGTGAACCGCTGATCGCCTGACCGGACGCGCCGGTCGCACAGTGACCGCGTCCGGTGCAGCGTCCGGTGCAGCGTCCGGTCACCTCTGTGACCTCCGTTCGCCTCCGTTTCTTTTCCGACTTCCGGCGTAGTGGAAAATAGGCATTTCATTTCCCCGAAATCGCCTGAATCCCGCGCTCGCACGCTCGGCGGGAGGGAGAAAGGAGCCAAGCCCTCTCTACCGCCCAAACCACAGCGCGACCAACGCCACCTTTGCAAATGTGCCAACACCATCAAGTGTACATCTCCATGTGCTTGTGTGTTAGCTTTTTCCCAATCATTTTCAAAGGTTTTCCAGTTAGCTCACTAGGCCCTACATGCAATGCACTTCATGAATTCACCTAGTGGCACCCATGCGTCGAATAACCGATAAGACTTCCCCTCTTAATAGTTCGGCTATCGACCCTAAACCACTCACACCCTCTATGGTGTCTTGAGTGTAAAACAAAATGGCCCTATGGTTATACCTTTGCCTTGAGCCCATTTTGTTTCTCCAAATGATATGATCCACTTCATATCATCACATGACCGTCTCGATCCATCGACCTTGACTTCACTTGCTCTTCACCGTTGCATCGGTCCGTCGGCGCCAAGTCTTGCTCAAGCTTCACCATCGCATGGTCCTTCGCTTCGAAGCCTCGACTTGCCCTTCACCTTTACAACCGGTCCATCGAGCCAAGCCTCATCTTGGTCTTCACCATCTTGGTCACATGAGTCAATGTCATGTCTCATATTCAATGACCACCTTTATCTAAATCATCCACTTAGATACAAAGGTTAGTCCTAGGTTTCATCAATTACCCAAAACCAAACTAGGGACTTTCAATCTCCCCCTTTTTGGTAATTGATGACAACCCTCACAAAGATGATTTTGATAATAAAAGTTTTTGAACTTGTCATACTTGTCCAATCATTTTACTCATAAGTAAAGTTTGGACAATTATCACAAGCTCAGTTTTGGTAGCATTAGCTCCCCCTACATATGTGCATAGAGTTTGGATTGAAAGCTTTGCACATATGCATGGATAGAAGTGTTGGGAGAGTAATTCTACCAAAATGATGCTAAGGTGTAAGAAATGGACCTTTGAAGCGTGATACCAATCGGAGTTGCCTTTTACACCATCCTTAGCATCATGAAGTAGCTAGACATCCATCAAAAACTCAAGAACCTCGTGAGATCAACATTATATGTAAAGGTTCTTGGATCACTTGTAAAAACTTTAGGCATGTCTAGATACCACAAGTAAACTATTCCTATGCATGCTAGTAGATCATTTCATCATCCAAGTTCTATACTAGCATTGCACCACACAAGCATGTATATTGAATTTAAATACATGTGCAATGAGCAAGTCATATGAGAATGCACAAACAAATGCAACAACTTTGTTTATGAGCTTGCTCCCCCTACTTGTGTGCATCAAAAAATTTATTTACCCCTTTATCATGTTGAATCATCTTTTTCTCTCCCCCTTTGTCAACAACTTACCCAAAAAAAATGGGATCAAATTGTGGAGAGAAGAAACATGTTTAATGGAGTAGGTTAAAATTTATCAAATTTGGTTCAACCTAGAACACTTGCCAAAGATATTTAATTCGATTTGAACCAAAGACAAGCTTCTTCACACCTCATAATAAGGGTTATCTTGCCTATGTTGAATTAAATATTTATAGCAAATCTTCTAGATTCAACACTAGGCTTGCAAGCTCACAAACATGTCATATGCCACCACTAGATCAAAACAATCAAAGAGGCAATAGTGGTAACATATATTCATCAAATTCATTTGATTTATCATGAATGCTCATGCATACCACTTATTATGTCTACATGCTCTAGCAAGTCCTTAGCATAGGATGAATGATATGTCAATCAACTTTACCTTGCAATGTCGAAGGAGAGGCATGTCAATAAGTGGGTGGGGTGCATTCAACTCATGTTTGAGAAATCAAGAATGTTCAATTCATTCCTTAGCTTGCAAAACCTCTTTTCATCAAGTGGCTTAGTGAGAATATCGGCAAGTTGATCATCGGTGCCAACACTTTCAATGGCAATATCTCCCTTTTGTTGATGATCTCTAATGAAATGATGCCTTATGTCAATATGCTTTGTTCTTCCATGTTGAACCGGGTTTTGTATCATCTTGATTGCACTCTCATTATCACATAGCAATGGCACATTCTTGAAGTTGAAGCCATAATCCTTCAAGGTTGATTTCATCCATAGCAATTGTGCACAACAACTCCCCGCACTCACATATTCGGCTTCGGCGGTAGAGATTGCCACACTATTTTGTTTCTTTGAGGACCATGACACAAGTGATCTTCCAAGTAATTGACATGTGCCACTTGTGCTCTTTCTATTGATCTTGCAACCCCCATAGTCGGAGTCCGAATATCCAATCAATTCAAACTTTGACCCCTTGGGATACCATAGTCCAACATCTCTTGTTTGCTTTAAGTACCTCAATATTCTCTTTGCAGCCGTGAGATGACTCTCTCTAGGTGAGGCTTGATATCTTGCACACATGCAAACACTAAACATGACATCCGGCCTTGATGCGGTGACATAAAGTAGACTTCCAATCAAAGACCGATATTCCTTTTGATTCACCATATTGCCATCAAGATCACTATCCAAATTGCCATTTGTACCCATTGGAGTTGAAATTGGCTTTGCATCTTGCATTCCAAATTTCTTCAACATGTCCCTTATGTATTTCCCTTGACTCACAAATGTCCCATTCTTCAATTGCTTGACTTGGAGACCAAGGAAGTAGCTAAGTTCACCAATCATAGACATTTCAAACTCTTTGGCCATCATAGCACCAAATTCTTCACAATAAGCTTGATCGGTTGATCCAAAGATGATGTCATCAACATATATTTGCACTATGAATAGATCATTTCCAATCTTCTTGGTGAATAGAGTTGTATCAACCTTGCCCATCTTGAATCCCTTAGAGAGAAGGAAATCCCTTAGTCTCTCATACCATGCTCTAGGTGCTTGCTTCAAGCCATATAAAGCCTTCTTCAACTTGTACACATGGTTGGGTTTCTTGTCATCTTCAAATCCGGGCGGTTGCTCAACGAAGACTAACTCATTGATGATCCCATTGAGAAATGCACTTTTGACATCCATTTGATATAGTTTGATGTTGTGTGCACAAGCATAAGCCAATAGAATCCTTATTGCCTCCAATCTTGCCACGGGAGCATATGTCTCATCATAGTCAAGACCTTCAACTTGAGTGTAACCTTGAGCAACTAGTCTTGCTTTGTTTCTCACTACAATGCCATCTTGATCTTGCTTGTTTTTGAACACCCACTTGGTTCCAATCACATTGTAGTCATTTGGCCTTTCTACCAACTCCCAAACATCATTTCTAGTGAAATTGTTAAGCTCTTCTTGCATAGCCATGATCCAATCGGCATCCCTCAAAGCTTCTTCTATCTTCTTTGGTTCTATGGTTGACACAAATGATGCATGCTCACAAAACATAGCCAATCTTGATCTTGTTTGCACACCACTTCTAATATCACCAATAACACTATCAATGGGGTGATCTCTTGCAACATGTTGTGGTTGGAGTACTTGCACTTGATTGCTTGAGCTTGGTTGATCACTTGATGTATCTCGATGAGAAGAACTAGCACCATGATCTTGCACTTGAGAGTCACTAACTAGCTTGAATGGTGAATTGAGCACTTGATCTTTATCATCATCTTGAATATCAATTACTTGCTTTGCTCTAATGTCTCCAATGTCCATGTTCTTCATTGCTTCCACTAATAGAGTTCCACCAATATCATCTAGATTTTCTTCTTCATCTTGTGACCCATTGGTTTTATCAAATTGCACATCATGGACTTCTTCTAGAATGCCACTTGAATTGTTCCAAACTCTATAAGCTTTGCTTGTAGTTGAATAACCAAGTAGGAACCCCTCATCACATCTCTTGTCAAACTTCCCCAATCTAGTGCCCTTCTTCAAGATATAGCATTTGCAACCAAATACCCTAAAGTAAGAAATATTGGGCTTTCTTCCATGAAGTAGCTCATATGGGGTCTTCTCTAGCAATGGATGACAATATAGTCTATTGATGTAGTAGCAAGCGGTATTGATTGCTTCATCCCAAAATGATTGACTCACATTGTACTCATGAAGCATTGATCTAGCCATATCAAGCAATGTTCTATTCTTCCTTTCAACTAGGCCATTTGACTGTGGAGTGTACTTGGCCGAGAATTGATGTCCAATGCCATAATGATCACAAAGTTCTTCAATTCTTGTATTCTTGAATTCACTTCCATTGTCACTTCTCACTTTCTTGATTCTAATCTCAAACTCATTGTGAACTCTAGTGAGAAATGTCTTGAAGGTGTCAAACACTTCACTTTTGTCACTAAGAAAGAATACCCATGTGAATCTTGTGAAGTCATCCACTATGACAAAGCCATACTTGTTACCGCCTATGCTTGTATATGTTGTTGGTCCAAATAGATCCATGTGCATCAACTCAAATGCTTTGCATGTGCTCATTGTACTCTTCTTTGGATGTGAGCTTCCAACTTGCTTCCCGGCTTGACATGCACTACAAAGCTTATTCTTCTCAAATTCAACATCTTTCAAACCATTGACAAGATTGTGAGTTGTAAGCTTCTTTAATTGTTTCATGCCAACATGACCAAGCCTTCTATGCCAAAGCCAACCCATGCTTGATTTGGAGACTAAGCAAGTTGTCAAAGAAGTTTCTCTAGCATTGAAGTCAACTAGGTAGAGATTCTCATATCTAAAGCCCTTGAATGCCACATTTGAACCATCCACACTAATAACTTCCACATCATCAACCCCAAAAATGCATTTGTAGCCTAGATCACATATTTGTGCCACGGATAGAAGATTGAAATCCAAGCTTTCAACTAGCAACACATTGGAGATACTCATGTCATTTGATATTGCAATCTTGCCCAAGCCAATAACCTTGCCTTTCTTGTTATTGCCAAATGTGATAGAATCAACACCACTATCATTGTCATTGATTGAGTCAAACATTCTTGATGTACCGGTCATGTGTTGAGTGCACCCACTATCAATAATCCAATGCCTTCCTCCGGCTTTGTAATTGACCTACAAGCAAATCAATGAAGCTTAGGTACCCATTTTTGCTTGGGTCCTTGTAGGTTAGTAACTAAGCTCTTTGGTACCCAAATAGCCTTCTTCTTTGGGCCCACAATTGGTGTACCAACAAACTTAGCTTGCACACCCTTCACACCCTTGGTAAGCACATAGCAAGAATCAAAAGGTATAGTATTAACAAGGTTCTTGCTTTGGTTCTTTTTATTGCAATTATGCTCTAGGTGCCCAACTTGCTTGCATCTATTGTAAAATCGACCATTGCCCTTCACAAAGCTAGGCTTTGGAGTTGCAAAGGCCGACTTGCCTTTCTTAGGGGTGTAGCCCAATCCCTCTTTGTTAAGAGAGAACCTTTGGCTACCCAAGCACTTAAGCAAGCGGGCCTCACCACCATAGGCCTTGCCTAAGGCGTGAGTGAGCTCATCCACCTCTCTCTTGAGAGTCTCATTCTCAACCATTAGTGAGGCATCACAAGTGAAACCATCACTAGTAGTGGAGGTAGAGTTGGTGGTGGTGGATGAAGAGCTACAAGAAGGGTTAGCATTTGACATGATGATAGGTTTATTAAAGGATTCATCAATTATATCACATGTAACACCTATATCACATGATACAACAACCTCCTTCTTTGCTTGTTGCTCAAGTAGCAAAGAGTGAGCCTTTTCAAGCTTGGAATGAGCCTTATCAAGATCCTCATGGTCTTCCACTAGACTCTCATGAGTGGTCTTAAGCTCACTAAGGACTTTCTCAAGTATTGCTACTTTCATTGAAAGCTTCTTACACTCTTTGTCCTTGGCAATGGCTATGTCTCTAGTTTGTTGCAACAAGTCATATAGTTGTTCTTTAGTTGGTTCATCATCATCATTTTCATTATCATTATCATTATCACTATCATGAGCATATTCCATTTCACTTTCATCATCACTCTCATCATATAATACCTTAGCTTCTTTAGCCATGAAGCATGAAGAGGATAAATCAAATAGTGATGGCTTCTTGTTGATAGCAATGGAAGCAAAAGCCTTGTTGGATGATTCTTCTTCTTCTTCTTCTTCATCACTTTCCCAAGTGATCACATAGGCACCATTCTTGCCTTTCTTGAATGTCATCTTGGCCTCTCTCTTCTTCTTCTCAAACTTGCCCCTCTTGTTGTTCTTCTTCTTGTCATAGGGACATTCCGCTTGAAGATGCTCGGTGCTATCACAATTGAAGCACTTTCTTTGTTGCTCATTGCTCTTGAAATTGTCATTTCTCTTTTTGAAGCCTCTTCTTTTGATAAACATTTTGCCAATGTTTTTGACAACTAGAGCAAGTGTCTCATCATCAACTTCTAATTCTTCATCTTCTTCATCATCATCTTCTTCTTGAATTGAAGCTTTGCCCTTTGAGGAGGTGGCCTTGAATGCCACGGTCTTCTTCTTTTCTTCCTCCTTCTCATCAACATCTTGATCATACTTGTCAAAGGTCAATACCTCTCCAAGCAAATCATTGGGCTTTATTGTTTCAAGCCCATCTCTTTGTAGCATCATGATCAACATCTTGAATCTTTTAGGTAAGCTTAACAAGAACTTGTGGCAAAAATCTTGGTCTTGTGTCTTGTGCCCTAAGCTCTTGAGATCATTCACAATGACTTGCAATCTATGAAACATCTCTAAGATTGTTTCTTCTTCTTTCATCTTGAAGTTCTCAAATTCACTCTTGAGCCCATATAGCTTGGCACTCTTCACAACCTTAGTGCCCTCATATGTTTCACTTAACCTTGTCCACACTTCATTTGCCAATTCCAAGTCCTTGATGCCCTCAAATACTTTTGTGTCAATACCATTGTAAAGTGTATTGAGAGCCATTCTATTGCATGTTCTATTTGCTCTATCTTCATCGGTGAGATGATCGGGATCAATGATAGTAAAATCATTCTCGGTGACTTCCAATACTCTCTCATGAATGGAACCAAGGTACATTGTCATCTTTCTCTTCCAATGAGCAAAAGAACTAACACCATCAAAGAACGGTGGCTTGCCCCCAACATGATTGAACACAATTTGAGCCATTTTTCACACCGAAGGATGTTAAGCCTTGATTAAAATGGTGACCACGGCTCCGATACCACTTGTAAGGTCCAAGATGGCTAGAGGGGGGGTGAATAGCCTATAAAAAATTCTACAAGCACCACTAAGCAAACTTGTTAGAATAACAAACGGCGTAAAGCGAGTTTTGCTTAGCCTACGGTTGTGATGCAAGCCTCCTATCCACAAGTCTAGTAGATTATGATCTCTAGTTCACACAAGTGCTAGGTCACTAACTTACACTAGTGAGCAATCTAACAACTACTAGCAAAGGCTACCACTAGAGCTACACAAGATAATCTAGTGAATGTAAATGCAAGAGAGAGGATAGTGATTCTTATACCGACGGTGGAGTGAAGATGTTGCCAATCACCAAGAAGATATATAATCAATTAATATTGACAACAATACAATATGGAGACCAATCACCGGGAGACAAGAGACACAATATTTTTGTTCACCCGGTGTTCACTTGTGCACCGACAAGCTACGTCACCGGTTGTGTCGACCAACACTTAGATGGTTCCCCGGTGTGACCCTCAAGTCACTTGCCCCTCAAGGCACGCCCCGCAAGGCACCGCAAGACGCCACTCTCAAGTGAGGTAACTCAATGACACGGGCAATCCAATAGAGTTGCTTTTGGCGTCCCGCCGAGGAAAGCACAAGAACCTCTCACAATCAACCGGAGGTGGCCAAGAACAATCACCTTTTCTTGCCAACGCCTCCAACAATCTCCAAGCCGGCTAGGAGCGGTACTCTCCAAGAGTAACAAGAAATCCACCGGCTAAACCACCCACAAGTGCCACTAGATGCCCTCAAGCTATGCAATGCACTTTGGGATCACTCAATCTCACTTTTGATTTGCAATCAAGCAAGAGAGATGAGTGGGAGGAGTTGCTTTAGCTCAAAGGATGCACAAGAATGTTAGAAATGCCAAGAGACCTCCCCAAGGGCCGGCCAACGAGTATTTATAAGCATCCCATCCAAATAGAGCCGTTGCCACTCCACTTGTCCGTTTTTCGGGACGACCGGACGCGCCGGTCGTCACTGACCGGACGCGCTCAACCGCGTCCGGTCGTCCTGCGACAACCACGTGTCCCTCAGATTTCAAAACCGACTGTTAGATCCTCCAACGGTCACTGCGCGCTAACGGTCAAACGCAATAACCGGACGCGCTGGTCGAACGACCGGACGCGCCGGTGCGCACAGCACCCGCGCCCGCGACACATGACCGGACGCGCTGCTCGTGATGACCGGACGCGCTGGTCACGACCGGACGCGCCGGTCCCGTGACACACCGGACGCGCCGGTCAACCCTGAGTCGCGCAAGACGAACCAACGATCGGACGCGCTGAAGAAACGACCGGACGCCACAGTACCCGCGTCCGGTCGGAGTCCAGTAAGCACCCTGGACGACCGGACGCGTCCGATCGTGTGTGACCGGACGCGCACCGCGTCCGATGGTCCACGTGAACCGCTGATCGCCTGACCGGACGCGCCGGTCGCACAGTGACCGCGTCCGGTGCAGCGTCCGGTGCAGCGTCCGGTCACCTCTGTGACCTCCGTTCGCCTCCGTTTCTTTTCCGACTTCCGGCGTAGTGGAAAATAGGCATTTCATTTCCCCGAAATCGCCTGAATCCCGCGCTCGCACGCTCGGCGGGAGGGAGAAAGGAGCCAAGCCCTCTCTACCGCCCAAACCACAGCGCGACCAACGCCACCTTTGCAAATGTGCCAACACCATCAAGTGTACATCTCCATGTGCTTGTGTGTTAGCTTTTTCCCAATCATTTTCAAAGGTTTTCCAGTTAGCTCACTAGGCCCTACATGCAATGCACTTCATGAATTCACCTAGTGGCACCCATGCGTCGAATAACCGATAAGACTTCCCCTCTTAATAGTTCGGCTATCGACCCTAAACCACTCACACCCTCTATGGTGTCTTGAGTGTAAAACAAAATGGCCCTATGGTTATACCTTTGCCTTGAGCCCATTTTGTTTCTCCAAATGATATGATCCACTTCATATCATCACATGACCGTCTCGATCCATCGACCTTGACTTCACTTGCTCTTCACCGTTGCATCGGTCCGTCGGCGCCAAGTCTTGCTCAAGCTTCACCATCGCATGGTCCTTCGCTTCGAAGCCTCGACTTGCCCTTCACCTTTACAACCGGTCCATCGAGCCAAGCCTCATCTTGGTCTTCACCATCTTGGTCACATGAGTCAATGTCATGTCTCATATTCAATGACCACCTTTATCTAAATCATCCACTTAGATACAAAGGTTAGTCCTAGGTTTCATCAATTACCCAAAACCAAACTAGGGACTTTCAATCTCCCCCTTTTTGGTAATTGATGACAACCCTCACAAAGATGATTTTGATAATAAAAGTTTTTGAACTTGTCATACTTGTCCAATCATTTTACTCATAAGTAAAGTTTGGACAATTATCACAAGCTCAGTTTTGGTAGCATTAGCTCCCCCTACATATGTGCATAGAGTTTGGATTGAAAGCTTTGCACATATGCATGGATAGAAGTGTTGGGAGAGTAATTCTACCAAAATGATGCTAAGGTGTAAGAAATGGACCTTTGAAGCGTGATACCAATCGGAGTTGCCTTTTACACCATCCTTAGCATCATGAAGTAGCTAGACATCCATCAAAAACTCAAGAACCTCGTGAGATCAACATTATATGTAAAGGTTCTTGGATCACTTGTAAAAACTTTAGGCATGTCTAGATACCACAAGTAAACTATTCCTATGCATGCTAGTAGATCATTTCATCATCCAAGTTCTATACTAGCATTGCACCACACAAGCATGTATATTGAATTTAAATACATGTGCAATGAGCAAGTCATATGAGAATGCACAAACAAATGCAACAACTTTGTTTATGAGCTTGCTCCCCCTACTTGTGTGCATCAAAAAATTTATTTACCCCTTTATCATGTTGAATCATCTTTTTCTCTCCCCCTTTGTCAACAACTTACCCAAAAAAAATGGGATCAAATTGTGGAGAGAAGAAACATGTTTAATGGAGTAGGTTAAAATTTATCAAATTTGGTTAATATTACCAAATTCTCGAAACACAGGCGGGCCTCCAACGGTACGGTCCTTAATCGACACAGGCGGAGCACTACATCGACTCACTTCATGATGCAAGCCACCCGCCCAGTCTTAGCTTAATATTACCATATTCATATTCATATGCTCTCATGACCCGTCATTAGATCAGGAGAAGCAAAGGTAAACCTGTTTCTCGCGAACGATGAAACCACCATTCGACTTCTACCGAAGTCTAAGCATTACTAAGCATAAGAGATCGACTTACATATATTAGTGGGATATCATCTGGATATAAGTGTAGATCAAGGTAATCATGCAGCAACTGTATCAACCAACTCCTACTAACTTAATGCACATTACATTAGACTTAAAGTGTAATAAATCATTTATGAAACAGAAGAGTAGTTGTATGTCTGGGGCTTGCCTTCGTTGTAGAGAAGTTAGTTTTCCCTCAGAGAGTTTCAATAGACACCAACACCTTTGGTGGATGGACCTACTCCGAGACTTGATCGACACGATCCAAAATACTCTCATACAAACTACACGTATATAAATGATGCGAGGCTTAATACGATGAAATGCATGCCATGATGCATGATGATGAGCAAAGCATAGCATACAAGAGACATTTAGAAAGGATAAACATTAGTTATCTACTTGAGTACAACTTTCCTTCGCGGTACAGTTGCAAGCCAATAGAACTATTAAACAACTTTAATCACCTTAAGATGTTGTTAAGAAAACTACTTAACTTCACTTTTTACCCAAGAGGTTGCATCTAATAAGCAAGTAAGTCTATCACAAGACCACTAATTACTTACACAAGAAATCATTAACCATTAATGATCTATGTTAAACACATTAATTATCATTAACAAAACTTAATTAACAAGTTAATCATGAGCTCAAGCAACTCAATAAGATGTCATGGATCATCACATGTTAATGACCCAAGGTCAACAAGCAATCTCAAAGTCACACAAAAACCTAAATTATCAAGTTTAAACACATGTTTAATTAATTAATTAATTAAGACAGAAATTAAGAATAAAATAAATTTTATTCCATTAAGCCCAAACTTTTTCTACAGAATAGTCTTACCCTAAAAACAGTACCAAAATTAATTTCATAATTTTTGGACTTTTATTTCAATTACTAAAATTCATGGAAGTTGCATTTAATAATTAATTGAGCTAATTAATTAACATACAAAAAGTAATCAAAATTGACATTTAATATTTTTCTTACATGGATCACAGTATGACAAAGCTACATAAAAATTTTCATGATTTTAGGAGCTCTAATTATTTTGTTATGAAATAAACAAGTTTCAACACTATTTAGCATTTTCTGAAATTCGGAAATGATAAAAAACCTATTTTACACCCACACACAGCCAGCCACACTGGCTGACACGCGGGGCCGGGTCAAACCCGACCCACAGCCGGCCTTGACCGCGCCCCCGCCGGTGGGTAAGCCGTGGAACTCGCCGGCGGCGAGCCGGCGGCGGCAACGGCGCCTACACGACCTCCACGACCCGACGCATCTAACTAGCTAGCCGGTTGGGCGATTTAGGGATCGGAGGAGGCTCATCCACGGCCATGGCGGCCATGGCGGGGCGGCGAGACCACGCCGGCGACAAGGAGCCGAGCGGGGCTAACTGGAAGGCATGATCAGCTTCAGAAGCTCAGCGCGGTGCTGTGGCTCACCTTGATTGAGGCGAGGACAGGGTGGAGCACGGCGACCGACGGTAAGGTGGCTGCGGCGGCGTTCGGTCACCGGAGACAGAGGAGGAGGTGGCGGTACGGGTGCCCCGGGCGAAATTGGGCGGTGCGAGCTGGGTGAGCAAGTGCGTGGGCGCGAGGCGAACGCGGTAGTACTCGTAGCTTGGCTGGAGACGACTCAAAGGCAGCGGTGGCGAGCTACAGAGCGAGAATGCAGGGGCGGCGGCGGAGCAGAGGAAGAGAAAGAAAACACGGCGGCCGGCCCTCTAGGCTTTATAGGGATGGTTGAGCAACGCGATGGCGACACGCGGGGCGAACTGACCACACGAGGCAGCAGCTGGCGATCGCGGACGGGCCTGGAAGCGGTTGGAACATCGCCGGCGACGGCGGGAGGTGGCGGCGTGCGGTTGGTTGAATTTTGAAATATTTACAAAACTGCCACTGACTCCATTTTGCAAATTACTTTCAAATTTTCTATAAAAGTTGAAAAATCTATAAATACAAAAGTTGCTCAATTTTCAAAGTTCTACAACTTTCTCAATATAAACATTTTTCAATTCGGCCTAGATTTTGAAATTTGAATTTGAATTGAAAAGGGGACATTTTCTAAAAATCTGTAAATTCAAAATTACTTTGAATTTTGTATTGAAACTTCAAAAACTCAAAATACCAAAGTTGTACATATAGGTAAGACCTACAACTTTACTATACAAAACATTTTCAAATTATGCCTCCATTTTGAAATTGGATTAGGGAGATGAAAATGGGTCAAATTTTAGATTTGAATCTTTTCAAAATTACTCCAAATTTTACACTGAAACTTTGAAAACTTAAAACACCAAACTTGTAGCCCTTGAAAAGATCTACAAACTTGGTTTTATACTTTTTCCAAAATTTTGCTTAGATTTTGAATTAATCAAAAAGGGGTAAAATCAGGGTTTTGCCTTTTTAGGGTTTTCGAAAAGATTTCAAATTGAAACTTGATACTCTATTAATTGGTGATTATTTAGTGATCACACCATCACCCAAGGGCATCATTGAGTCAAGCATAACATGTTTGACCAAATGCCACTCTTGGTTGACCAATTTGACTTTTTAGAAATCTTTTAATAATTCCCCAAATTTGAATTCAAATTCGACTCGGAAAACTTGCGACAAGTTTTGAATTCCAAATTTAAACTCAAACTTGAAGCTCCATTTTAAACATGTTTGACTTACAAATTATTATCAAGCCTTGATCCCATATTAAAAAGCACATTTAACCCTACAACTTTTATTTAAACAAAACTTTAATTGTGTAAACCAATTCTCATATATAAATTCATAAAGAACCTAATGTATCAACATGCCATCATTTCATGGAATTAACTAAAATACCATATTTGCAATATGTGAACATGACAAAGAAACATAGGAAACATGTCATATGGCAACATTACATATGCAACATATGATATCTATTATTGCAATATGAATGCATTTATGGCATAATACTTGATACTTATGCTTGATGATGCATCATTATCACATTTTAATTATTTCTTAACATCAGGGATGTTACAGTCACGAAGCACCATAATTGAGATTTTTTATTATCACTCCACAACATACATAAGCCATGCATAGATGCCAAACATGCACTATGATTGATGCATCCAATGCATGATGATGAAACATGATCAAGGTTTAACAAAGTGCTTAACACCTAGGGTGTTATAGCTCCTCCCTCCCTTACAGAAATCTCATCCCGAGATTAAGAAACACCTAAAGACTTGGGTTGAGCAATGGAAAAGGAAATTTGTCATACACATGAACCTTCAAGAATTTCATAAAATAGCAGGGGTCAATTTTGAGATTATAACCGAGATCAAAAGAAGGTTGCATCTGACAAGGAATTTAGTAACTTAAGCAAAAGCAAGGAAATTTTGGATAGTTCTCCATGAGATAGTCTTCATCTTCAAAATGCATATTTAATTGAGACCTTGTAAATATGCATTTGGGCTTTTGGTGTCAGTATAGATTTGACAAGAGACAGGGTCCAAACGAATTTTGAAAGGGGGTAAAACAAAGAGAGAACACATCAATTGTGGGGCTATAATGGACCATGATCGCAGACCACAATACCAGCTCGCACCTAGTAGAAACTCGTGTGTCCATGGCACACAAGAGACCTTAGATTCCGACGCAGCACCATTGTCACGGATCATGGCACCATCATAGAGCACAATTGCAGTAACTCTCAAATGACACATGTCGGGTTAGCAAGGGCAAGGAAAATAGCATGTCTCGAGTTAGTAGAAGCCAAGACAGGGCACTTTTAACTACTCAATTGAATATCTTTGTAAGACCTATGTGAGTTTATAATGTGTTCCCATAAATTCATTATTTATATGTTGATTTGTTACATTTGCAGCATTAAATGTAATCATTCACCCTTCCTAATCTAAAATCTTGACTATGAAACTCTTAATGCACCCTTGAACTTTTGATCCCATGGACAGATTAGTTGTGGCAGTAGGAAGCCCTTTTCTACGACTACATGACACCATCTTTCATGTATGCCTCGCTGTGCCCTGCCTTAATGCACCCTTTAACTTTTGGTCCCCATGGACGGATTAGTTGTGCCAATAGGAAGCCCTTTTCTATGACTACATGACACCGTCTTTCATGTATGCCTCGTTGTGCCCTGCCATCTAGCATTTGTTTCCATTTTGTGAGAGTCATTGGGGTCACACTGGCCTAGAGAACACAAATTCCATTTCTACGGTCATTCGCGTGATTTGAACAAGTCGAATGAGAGACCGTGTCCACGTCACCTCCTTTCTTTCCTTTTCCGCCCCGTTGTTTTTTCCTTTTCTATCTCAGCGAGTTGGTCAATGTTGGTCAACACAATGCCTCCTCTCATTCTGTGTGACTTTTCTGAATCCTTCATTTTTCTCGCACTTATCATTCTCTCTCTCCTAACACGGTTCCGCGGCCAATGCTCGGAGGCAGTGAAAGCCCTAGTTTGGTTTTAGATAATTGATGAAACCTAGGGACTAATCATTATGCTAAGTGTGTAGACATGAAATGATAAAGTCCCATGCCAAGTGGTGGAGCCTAGAGATGATCATGGTGATGATGGTGATGACCAAAAGATGATCAAGTGCTTCATATTTGGAAAATAAGAAAGAGAAAAACAAAGTCTGATGGAAATCAAGGCAAAGGTATTTTTAGGGTTTTGGTTTTGGTGATCAAGACACCATAGAGGGTGTGATCACGTTTAGGATCGGTAGCCGTACTATAAAGAGGGGAATTTCTAGGGCTATTGATCACTTAAGTGCCACTACATGAGGATTCATTTGCATATGCATTTAGATCTAGTGGAGAGCTAACCTAACTCCCTCGACATTATTGCGGAAATTGTTAACACTTAACACACATGCACATGGTGATGTACGGTGTTAGCATATTT
This sequence comes from Saccharum hybrid cultivar R570, assembly GCA_038087645.1. NCBI lineage: Eukaryota > Viridiplantae > Streptophyta > Magnoliopsida > Poales > Poaceae > Saccharum > Saccharum hybrid cultivar. The sequence goes on along the minus strand of JAQSUU010000534.1, from coordinate 18,517,087 downwards.
GCAAAGGATGTGGAGTTTGAGCGGTAGAGATGTGTTTGGGATCCTCTCTCAGAAGTGTTCTTCACTGTTTTTAGTGCATTGGACGCTGGCTTCGGGAGCACCGGACGCTGGCCCCAGCGTTCGGTCAGTTGTGCAGCGCGGCGCCTAGCCAGTTTTGGTCACCGACGCGTCCGGTGCAGAAAAGGGAGTGAGTACCGGACGCGTGACGTCAGCGTCCAGTGTGAGTGACGTAGGGAGCTACTGAGTGCCTGTGTACCGGACGCTGGGGTGCGTCCGATCGCACCCCACCAGACGTGTCCTGTGCGCAAAATGCATCTCTAGAACCTCTCTGTTCCGCACCGGATGCTGAGGCTTCAGTGTCAGGTGCAACACTGTGCTGCGTCCGGTGTGTGGTTCTACAGCGCGAGCTATCTACTGACCAGACGCTGGCTGGGCGTCAAGTGCTTTGCACCTGCGCGTCCGGTGCGCTGTGTTTTGGCATGGTGCGATTCAAGTGATCGTTACGATCGAACGAATGCAATTTAAATGATGACACATGGCAGCGATCTAGTGGCTATCGGGGTGGCGATCGGACTCTGGTCAGCATCAGGTGCGTGAGCACCTGTGCGTCCGGTGCATCCGCGCAGAGAAGTGTTCAGTACCTAACGGCTCTATTTCGTTGGGGACCCTTATAAATATGGATTGGCCAGCTAAGGGGAGTCTCTCTTGGATATTTTGACATCCTAACATCCTTTTGAGCTGAGCATACTTCCTCCCACTCATCTCTCTTTCTTGGTTGCTAATCCAAAGTGAGATTGAGTGATCCAAGTGCATTGTGCTTGTGAGTTTGCATCTTAGTGGCATTTGGGTGATCTTTGGCTACTGGATTCTTGTTTCTCTTGGTGGTTGCCGCCACCTAGACAGCTTGGAGGCAGCGGAGGAGTTGTGGCAAGAGTGGTGCTTGTTCTTGGCCACCTCTCGGTGATTTGTGAGGGGTGTCGTGCCTTCCCTAGCGGAGCGCCAAAGGCAACTCTAGTAAATTACTCGTGTCATTGAGTTTCCTCACTTGTGGGTAGGTTCTTGCGGTGTCCACGGGTTGGACGAAGTTCGTGCTACACCTCTTATCCGCCGAACCACCAAGTGTTGGTCGACACGACAGGGACTAGCGTGCCGGCAAGCACGTGAACCTCGGAAGGAAAATCTTGTGTCCATCTTGTGTATGATTGGATTTCTCCTGGTGATAGCTTCTCACCTAGTTGAGCTCTTTAGTGTAACTAGTTTTTGAGAGCTCGTAGTGACATAGCCTTTGCCTGTCTTAGTGACTATAGCAACTAGAATTATTGGGATAGGTGGCTTGCTATCCTTGTAGAGCTAGAGCAAAATTTCATAACGTTTTTTATCATACTAATCAATTGCTCTAGTGAGTTTGTAGATTTTTTTAATAGGCTATTCACCCCTCTCTAGCCATATTAGGACCTTTCAGGAAGCAAATCTCAAACGCCCATCTAGCCAGCGGCGCCTAGAGCAGCATATACCGGCTTCTAATCCGGCTACCGGCGCCCGAAGGTGGCAGATCTCGGCCTCCAATAATCTGGCAACCGACGCCCAGAGGTGGTAGATCTCAGCCTCCAGTCTAGCTACCAGCGCCCGGAGGCGGCAGATCTCGGCCTCCAGTCCGGTCACCAGCGCCTAGAGATGGCGTATCACAGCCACCCGTCCCATCACCGGTGCCCCAGATGTGGCAAATCTCGGTCGTCTGTCCTGCCATCGGTGACCAGGTACGATGGATCTCTGTTGTCCATCTGACCATCGGTTCTCGGAGACAGCAAATCTCAGCCACTCGTACAGCAACCAGCGCCTAGAGGTGGCGCCCGGAGATGACCTAGATGACCATGAGGTTAGAGTTTCGGTCATATTCTCCTATAAGTTTTTTTGCGATTACACAGTACAACACAGACACTCACAACGCACGCACACAAACCCCTACCCCTATGAGCATCTTCGAAGATTGGACCGGCAAATCCTCAAGATTGACAAAATTGAGAGAAAGTATACTCGGCGTAGCGACTTACATGACGGGCCAACTGAAGCGGTCCTACCTCAATCGTGTTCCCGAGCTTGGTGAGGTAAAGTTGATCAAGCGATGGTGGTGTTGAAGCCCGCATACGGATCTTGGGGTTGTTACGTTGTCGGCCCCTCGATCATGTGAAGGTGGTGGTGTCGTGGCCATCCTTCTCCCGATGCCTCTTGATCGAACCTTTACCTGTCCTGCGGAGAATAGCCATCCGAAACACGAAAACAAATCTGTACGCGAAAGGCCCCTACCTGGCGCGCCAACTGTCGGATCATTTAGCTCCGGCAATGCTTAGCAACGAGATCATGTAGATGGAGTTGGATGGTAGCACACGAGACACAAGAATTTATACTGGTTTGGGGTGCAGTGGCGTGCTAAACCCTACTCCAGTGGTGCTGTTGCTCTTGTATTCATGTGCTCAATTACAGGGGTTGTTGTTCCTAGCTACGTAGTAGATTGGAATGGTGAAAGATGGATCCCAAGCCTGAGGTCCCTACCATCCTTTATATAGGTAGAGGGGGCAGGGATACAGAGAGGGCGATCAGGCTAACAGGTTGGATTTCTAGTTTGTTACACGATATGCGCAACAGATTGATCCTAACTATCGTCCAGATATGCCTGTCTTGGCTTGCCTTGATCTCTACGTTGGTCGACCGTGCCAGCCCTTGTGGGCCTCCTTCTTGGCGACTGCTAGGCCGATAGCCTGGTGATGGTCATATATACGGGCGGTGCGGGTACCCCTTGCCCATACATCTGACAGCATGATTGGTACCCTGGCTCTGGCCCGGCAAGGCCCGTGCTATGCAGGTTCATTGCGTTTGGTATCCTAAACTAGACCTGGGGCTTGTCTCAGTAGATGCAAGATTCCCCTCGCCGCCAGGCTATGAAGGAATGCGGCGAGGCTTCGTCTCCATCGAGCCTGCTGGTTCGCGCGGTGCCTCTTGCGCATCCCAGTGTTGGCCCATTGCGTGCAAGCGGAGATGGCGTGCGGGTTACAATTACCGCCATCACTAGCCTCGCCCCCTCCACTCTAGTCACCGCTCATCTCTCCTGGTGCCGGAGAGTGAAGCTCTCTCTCCTCTTCCCTCTGCCTCTCTCCCTCCTGTATGTCCTATCCTTCTCCATCTTCTATAGGTGATGCATGCTAGGGATTCCCCTCCCTCTGCTGCGCCCTCTCTCTCTCTCCCCCTCTCTTCCACTCTCTCCCTCTCCATCAGCGAAAGAGGTGCAATTGGGTTTAATTGGTGAGTGATTTCCCTAATCCCCATCCCTACTTCTTGATTTGGTAGTCTATGATGTGTGATTTCCCCTAATCCCCATCCCCTACCTCTCGATTTGATATGCTCCTGTATGATTTTCCTCTAATCCCCTTCCCTACTTCTCAATTTCGTATGCTCTGGTGCGTATATAGGGGGTGTTTGGACCGCTCCACAAACTCTGCTCCATAAACTTCACCATAGAGCAGCTCCACAAAAACCTGAAGTTTGTGGAGCACCACTTTAGGTGCTCTCACAACTCCACCATTTTTCCTCGAACAGAGTGCGTGGAGCTGAAACCGTTTGGCTACAAAACGTGGAGTAGAACTGAAAAACATGGAGCGAAGCAGTCCTAAACACCCCCATAATAGATTAAATGTCCATGTCGAGTGATGATTTACCTAAATTCTGAGGCAATGGACTTGTTTCATTCTTAATGTTCCGTGTTTCCTGAGGCCATGGGGCTGTGCAATGATGAACTTGTATTTTAGACTGCTACAATGGAATTGTGCAAAGATAATTAATTGTTTCATTCTTCCACGATCCTTTGTTATATGTATTAGCTCTGTGATGGCAATGTTTTTATATCTGAGCCATTCTCCTTTGCCTTTTCTTTTCATATGCTATTTTTTGTGCATTTGTCCATTGGCTGTGATATCAACTTGAACACTATTTGCACTTGCAATTCTGAGCACAAAACCATTATCAATGATGTCTATTTTAGATAATTTTCTATTTGTTTTGGTGCTGAGTACATTCCCATGACTAATGATGTATTCATTACTCTAATTTAAATGTTTTTAGTAATAATTCTTAATACATTATTATCATATCTCACTTGTGACAACCTATATTCTTATTGAAAAAATTGTTGTTTTGTGTCAATTGTGTGAGCACTTGGGATATGGAACTTGAGGAGGTAACCTCACCAAACCTAGCTATTGGGTTTTTGAACTTACTTGTATGCGCCTAACCAAACAAGTGCATGTGTATCTCTGGATGCAGGTTGTTTCTAATCCAACCAACCAAACAAAGTTCCTACTCAGCCAAGTTCTATGCATACTATGAATCAAACAAGAAGCACCTGCATGTACTCAACCTATCCCTCCTCAACCTAGCCAGGCTTGCGTGGAAAACAAACCAATCACGCCCTAAAGAACCATATAAAATCCATAGAAGTTCCTAACTAAAAATGTGATTCTAAAGATTTTGTTGTAATTATTCGAATTCTCGAACAAATCCAATCCAATATAATAGTTTTTTTAATTCGTAAATTAAGTAATAAAGCATAGAGAAATAATTAAATAATACAATCCTTATCCATTTTTTCTTTTTGCTTCATATACTAAAAAATAATTTAAAAGTCGTCATCTCTATAAGACGAATCCTGACCTTGATGGCATTGGGCCAAAATTGAGCCCTCAATGAGCCACGTCGTCCACTATTCTCAGCGTCCGATTCCCGTGAAGAATTCTACTGCCTCTGTCCAAGAAAAGATGCAACTATGGGTTACGTGCTAGCTAAAGTAGTTTATATTTGACCAAATTTTTCAGTGGATAGTATTTATAATTATGGCTTCAAATTAATTTATTATGAAAATATATTTCGTAATTAATCTAATGGTATTTATTTGATATCATAATTATTTATAGTTTTTTATCTATAATTAATTAAATTTGACGTACTAAAACAGGACACTGTGCTAGATTTGCTTGTTTTCCTATATGGAGGGAGTATATGTCATATACAGGAATAACTATAATTAAAAAAAAAGAATGACAAGTTGCGCACATTTGCCTTGCGCGGCAAGAAAGGATGGCACGGTGCCACGCTGAGTGCCGCGCCTCGGCCAGTAAAGTGGCGGCACGGCGGCACCCCATGGCCCAGGGGTAGGAACCAGAATCCAGAGACATCAGGGAACAGGGTCCGACCGGAGCGATGAGTGGGAGTGAACTCCCGAGTCCCACCGGCCGGCCTTGGCGTTGGCGAGCCGGCATACCGCGCCGAGACCCAAACACGCAAAAAGAAAAAAAAAATACAGTGATTAGTGAGCCAGTGAAGGGGGTTGCTTGGGGCGGTAGCCAAAACCGGCCGCGCAGCCCGTCCTTTTGGCGCAGACCGTTCCTTGCGAGCTGCCACTATAAAACCCACGCCCGCGGCCAGCCGGTGCTCCCACGCCTCGCACAGCTTCACAGGTTCCTCTCCACCCCTCTCCTACTCCTGCTTGGGTGCGCGGCGCTCCACGCGCAGCAGCAGCAGCCGGCTTCCGCTCCGCTGCCCCGCGGGGCCGCTCCCGGCCATGGATACGTAAGTCGCCGTTTGTTTTTCGGTGGTTTTTCTTGTCGCTTACTAGTACTAGCTTTGCGCTCGGTCAGGCCAGGCCAGGCCATCGGTTCCGTCGGGTTCGCTCGTGTGCACGCGGGTTGGGGTTGGGGGTGGTCTGCAGATTTGGAGCGGCCGGCCGTGTTGGTTTCTCGGGCCGATCGATCGACGAGGCGGCGATTCTGGTTTTTGATGAGTTCGCTCTGAGCTCCTGGGCTTGCCTGTGACGGGACGGGAGGATGATCTCTGGGCCACGACGGAATGTGCTCTAGATCAGCCGGAGACGAGCTCCGAGCCCGTGTGCACGGCGGGGGACCGCGTCCGGGCGCGGTTTCCGGGCCAAAAGGCACGACATTTTGCAGCCTGTGGAGGTGCAAGAGGAAGAACCCACTGTGAGGAAGCAGAGGAAGGCTCTGTTTGCCGCAGACTGGAGTCTGGAGATGGATCCTGTGCAGTTTGTTGGTCAATTGCAGCTGACCCGACGCCGGCTGAGCTCCATCGATCTGTGATCGTTGTGAGGAACAGAGGGGGGATTTGGCATCTGTGTGTTCGAGTACAAGACTAAAGCCAACTCTTGGAGATTGCGTTTGCTGCAGGCGGAATACAGAGTACTGAAATCTGAATCATGCCAAGGACTACTACTTCATACACTCCGGTGCATCGTTTTTGCAATCTGTTGAGGTGCAACAGGAATCTTCCCCTGGTAGGAAGTATATGAGGGGGTTTTGCAGTCTGTTGAGGCACAAGAGGAATCTTCCGCTGGAAGGAAGCACAAGAGGAGACTGATCAGTCCTATGTGTTGCCCCTTGCCTGGTCGCGGCTGACCTTATCTGACACTGGGCTTGGATGATTCTGATGTGGTTGGAAAAACGAAGAGATTTGGGATTCCATCGTGTTGATTGTTTATCCCTCGAAGCAGGAGGTGGTGCGGAAATGACAGTCACTACTGTAAGAACAAAGAGTATCAGTCTTCGTTTATGGTGACCGCTAATCTAAGGGTCGTGCAAGGTCAAATGTCAGACAGAGTGCTCTGTTCTGTTTAGCCTCCTGGTGTGTTTGCAGTGGAAGGAGCAGCAATGGATCATAATGGGACACAGTGTGGCAATGATTGGGGAAAGTTAGCAGTTCCAAAATTGCTTGTCAATGGGGTCCATGGGTCAAATGCTCTATTGATCATGTTTCTGCTACACATCGTCATTTGCACTTAATTATTTTTCTTTAAAAGTTCTTGCTTGAGTTTATCTTCTGTTTGCGAAAGATGCTACCCTAAATCCTTACAGAAATGAATGCTGTACCTTTTTCAGTTCCTGGATTATGACTGGGTTGGGGTTTGCTGAGAAAATAAGAAACGCAACCCAGTCGTTTACCCTCCGATTTGGTGAGCTTTTTGGAAAACCCCATACCAAATGCACTAACTGCAACTGCGACATTGATATTAGCAATGTAAGTTCAGTTAACTACTTAGTTATGAGTTTATGACGGCTATATGTATGCTCTGTCATTTGATTGGCCCTCATTGAATTTCGAAAATGTTCTTCTAGTAATCATTTCCATCAAGCACTCTGATCCAACACAAGTAGGAAAACTTTTGTAGGTCATTTTCTCTAAACTTAATGAGTTCTTTGTAGATTTGCTGCACAGCATAAAGACGTGGATGTCATAGTTTCATCATGTCGTCATGATTAATATGTCTATGTCTTGATGAGGTGACGATGTATTCTTTTCTGTCATGAATTGACAGAGATGAAAAAGGAGCCTTATGATAACTTGTAGTAAGGTGTTCTGTTCGAAGTCTAATGGCCACAGCCCTCAGCGAAACTAAAGCTCCACCATTCTTTTTAATAGAATTGATTCATTGATTGGCCATTGTTTCATTGCCAGGCCTGCACTTTCTTAGCCATATGACTGTCATGGACCCTATTTAATTGCCGTAAAAGGCTGGATTTCAATTAACATTGACTGACATGTTTCAGATGTCTTTGTTTTTTTTTTCCGGGAACCTCATACCATGTTTTGCAGGTTTCTTTGGTGTGGCCAGCACTTCCTGCTGGTGTCAAATTTGATCCCACGGACACTGAACTTCTGCAGCATCTACAAGGAAAATCCAGCCTGCCGAATTCAGTGTCCCATACGCTTATTGGTGAATTTATACCTACTATAAAAGAGGAGGAGGGAATTTGCTATACACATCCCAAAAATCTCCCTGGTACATGATTCTACTTTTGAATTGATCAATGACTTTGGAACTAATAAGTTATCTCATGTCATGTAGTAGTTGCCTTGAGGTAGTTGATTCGCTCATACATTTCTGTTTTTCTGTTAGGTATGAAGATGGATGGTAGCTGCCTCCATTTCTTTAATAGAATATTAAACGCATATGACACTGGTAAGCGCAAGCGTCGAAGGATTATTGCCACTGGCGACATTTGTGATGGTGTTGCTAATGGGAACAGCAGGTGGCATAAGACCGGATCATCCAAACCCGTATTTGACGAGAATGGTGTAAGAAAAGGCTGGAAGAAGATCTTAGTTCTTTATAAAGCTCCCAAGAAAGTTGGTGGCAAGCCAGGAAGAGAGAATTGGGTGATGCATCAATACCATCTTGGTGTAAAAGAAGATGAAACCAATGGGGAATTTGTAGTCTGTAAAATATTCTACCAATTGCCATCGAAGAAAAGTGATAACTCTAAAACAGATGTTGTAATTGAATCGGATGCATCTGTTGCAAAAAACAATCCTAGGACCCCAATGACAAATCCTCCCCAGCCCCGTCGGCTGAACAACAGCCCATGCAACACCGAGCAGTATACCCTCATTCAGGAGGATCAGGTAAATCCAGTGATCATATTTTATATTTTGATCTCTCAATTTGCTGCGAAGTATTCCCTCCCTCCATTCATCAGTATAGGGCATATTTTGGCAGAGTACAGGAATGCAAAAGCTGTCCTGTATTCCAAAATGGCTCTGTTCATATAGATTGACGATCAAAATAGCTCGGTTTAGCTAGGGATGACTGTGTCTTCAATGGTGTTGTACCAAATATTGACATAGCCCTAAGTACAGCTAGGGATGAAGCCCATTGGTGGTGTTTGGCAGAAGCTAAGGGTCTGTCCTTGCTCACTACTAGGGGCTTCTAGTTTCTTAGATGCTCGGTCGTTGTACGCTAAGATCCAGGTGATGCCTTAGAAAACAGGGAAGGTGTGGTGGGGTGTGTGAGTGTGTTTGGGTCTATGTATGACTCTTTTTTCTTCTACTAAATACAATGATACGCAGCTCTCCTGCGTGTTCGAGAAAAAAAATAGCTCGGTTTATATTACTGCAAATATTTTGCTTAACTAGCGAACAATCTTTGATTTTGCTTTTCTGAATTTTTGACAGGGGGAAGAAGAGTGTGGCACATCCATGATGAAGGTTGAAGCAGCTGAATGCTCTGCATGCTTTGCTGAATTATCACCAGCTATGCCTACCTCGCATGAACTCCAGAGGACCCCACCGACAGATCCTCCCCAGCCCCATCTCCTGAACAACAGCCCATGTAACACCGAGCAGTATACCCACATTCAGGTGGATCTGGTAAATGCAGTGATCATATTTTATAGTTTGATTTCTCAACTTAGGGCATATTTTGCTAAAGCTGTCCTCTGTTTTGACTTTATGTATGTTTCAAGACGACTCTGTTCATATAGATTGACGATCAAAATAGTTCGCTTCATATTACTGTAAATATTTTGCTTAACTGGGGAACATTCTTTTATTTTGCTTTTCTGAATTTGTGACAGGGGGAAGAAGAATGTAGCACATCCAAGGTGAAGGTTGAAGCAGCGGAATGCTCTGCATGCGTTGCTGAATTATCACCAGCTATTCCTACCTCGGATGAACCCATGCAGCCTACGGATGCCCTGGACGCAGGACTTGACGCATCTCTTCCCGTCGATGGTCCTAGCATGGACCTGTTTGATGGGTTGCCTGACCTGGATAATACTCTTCCATTCACTGGAACACCTTCAGATGGTGGCATCAGTTTAGATGTAAGCCTATCTTGTGCCTCTAGCTTGTTCGCTTACTGTAAAACGGCATGGCCACAAGCTTGTGTTGTTGAGGTAAAACGCTCATGAGTTTGTGTTGTCATCCGCAGGACATCTTCGGACCACAGGATGATAGCCTTGGGGCCTGGCTGGACGGCTTCCTCTGACGCGAACAAGGCTAGGAGCTGGCAGCAGTGGCGCTGCAGAAAGCAGCCAGTTCTGTATATGACAGCAGCGTGTTAATCATCGCCTTGTGAGATGCTTGGTGCGCAAGACTGCATTTCAGCATCTCATGAGAAGTTTTTGTACAGTAGGAGTGTAGAACCGAGAGAGGTTAGCAGACGACTTCCCAAATCCTGTCGTAAGCTACTGTTTGTCATATCCATGTTGTGTAATGTAATGTTTAGTGATGTTGTGAAGTCAGCCTTATAAAAGAGAGCGAAAGTGAGGGGAAAAAGATTTTCTAGTAACATTAGTACTAGATGTTGTACCTTTCTGCAGTGGATTATGACTAGGGTGGCACTCGTTAAGAAAATCAGGACAATTTGAGTTGATCAGAATCCGGCCTGGTGAGTGGTGAGTTGGCCAGCCTCCTAGCAATCAGCAGTCCTCCATTAGTTATGGAAATAACTAGAGCCACTTCAGGCCCGCGTCCGCACGCAGCTCTGCCGCACCTTGTCTTGTCCCCCGCGTAACAGGGAGCCCGCCTGCTCGTCGTGCCCGCAGGGGGTCTCAACCTTGTCACACCTGTGTCACCTCCCTAGCCAGGGTCTGTGTTGGAATCTCACTCGCTCTCTCAAAACACAACACACGAACACAAGAATGGTAGCACATAAAGAGAATTTTTGGTGCTGCACACCAGCACCAACACACGCACCTTTTTTCGCCTCTCTTAACACCTGCAGATTACAAAGGCTTAAATAGCCTAGCTGGCTTGGCCATCACTCGGCCACACTCCGCACATTTCGGCCGCACGACCCGGCTGAACCGCACACGCACAAAGCTCCTACATGCAGATCACAAGCACTACTTTCTGTATGCAACAACGTACTATTACCTCCACTAATCACTCCCTAAACTTGGCCACAACAGAGTAATTGATGCAGCTAGCAAACTAAAAATAGAAGCATGCACACACTCTTGCCTCACCTCCAACACTAGCAGCTAGCTCCTCAAGATTCGGCCACAACCTTGAGTTCTGGGAACCACACACTTGAAAACAAGATTAAGTCTAATAGTTTGCATCTCTGTCGCGTGGGGAGATGTCACAAGCTTCTGCTCCAGGACCTCCGACAGGGCCAGTGAGGTAGCATGTCGTATGGGAACGGGCCGTGTGCGCTAGCGCGGACACCTGTGCGCCCTCCAGTGGAGCGATGCCGCCAGCTTGCAGCCGACGCCGCCATGGCTCCGCACTAGCTCTCTCTTCCTCGCTAAACAGCCCTACATTAAGATCTACTTTTACAACATTCAGATGAAACAATTGCAACGTACAACTGAAACTGATGAAACATTTGGAACATACACTTGCAGTATAGAGCACGTTTAGATTCTATGCCAGGTTTGCCTAGCCTCACCAACACGAGCCCCAATAAACTCGCCTGACTGAGCAAGTCGAAATGGCTATCCGGCTATAGCATTGCTTGCACAAGCCCCTAGACAGCTAGCATGTCTACCAAACACTTATCTCTCCTTTAATTCTCACCCAGCGAGGCGAGGCAAGGCCTAGTGAAGGATCCAAACAGCCCCATAGTCACTGTAACATATGCAACATCTAGATAGAACACTTGCAACATATGTCTGAAAAAGATGAAACATAAAGAACATGTTTGCTGCAACATATGTGTGAAACATATGCAAATATCTGGATCAAAATACTTGCAACATACGTCTAGAATAGATGAAACATTTTAAATAGATGTTTACAACATGCCTCTGAAACTCTTGCAACATATGTAACATATATAACATTCCCAATCTACTTTTGCAACATTCATAAGAGATAACTGCAATATACCTATAAAACGACTGAAACAACTAAAAATACATTTGCAACATAGGGGAGGAGAAGCTTGGGCCAGTCGATTCTAGTCGACGATGAGCGGTGGCGCACGAGCACCACCAGCACCCAGCACCAACGGTGCGCGTGAGCACCAGCACCAACTAGCGCCAACAGCGCCGGCCTTGGCTCAGCCTAGTGGGCGACGCGTGCTACGAGAGGGAGTGGGCGGTGCGGCGCACGTCCAAAGCGAGGAGCGATGTGTGGGTGGAGCACGCGACGGCGGGGGAGGGGAGCGAGGAGCGATCAATGTAGGTGGGCGCGTGACGGCGCAGGAGCATGGAGCAAGCGAGCAGAGTAGGGTAGGACACGGTGGGAGAAGGCCGAGCGGAGTGAGCGAGCGGTGTCCGGATGAAAATAAGAGACGGAGAGAGTCAAAGTTGTGGTACACGTCATGCCACACATCCGTCTAGAGGGAGTCGCTGGGGTTGGACGTGTTGTTTGTAGCATGACCGTTTAGTTATGGGATTATAACTGTTCTGTATATTTTGCTCTCGAACCAGCAGAAAAATCCCGTGTTATGTTGCCAAAGAGTGCCTAGCTGAACTGGTTAGGTGGTCTCGGCAGCACTCCTCAGGTCCTGAGTTTGACTCCTCATGGGAGCTTCTCGTCTGTCCCACGGCCAAAGTACAGGTCAAAAGGCCTGGCCCGATTCTCACAGGGCTACGGTGGCCCTGTGTCAGGGTGGGGCAGGGGTTTGGGGGTTTCTCGACCTTTTTTTTGGCAACGAAAGAAGAATTATATTATATGATAGCTGGGTACATCAACACATTACAAGCACTCTGGATTACAAAATAGTATTCACGCTGTGAATAGCACAACTCAAAATCTAACATGTTAAATGCTTTGCAGTATGGATGACCGCACAGGCAAACACTCGGCAAATGGCCTGAGAACAAATGCCCAACGAACAACGGCCAACATTCCTGTAGGCGGAATTGAGGAACTTCTTTCTGGTGTCTTCCTTCTTCTTCTTTCTGCCACCGAAGAATGAGGAAGACTAATCTAAAAATTATTCTCCCTAGTCCTTCATCGTGGCCAGATCTAACCACAACAAAACGGAGAAGAGACCGGAGAAAATTATTCCATGACAGCGACATCATCTCCGCCTTGATGTCGTCGTCCGAAAACTAAAGTCTCCATATCGTCATATCGATGAAGATGCTGACGCCGATGTTGTCGCCCTCATCTTCAACGGAACCGCTATAGAAAAGACGATTCCACCTTTCTCCTTCACCGTCGACGGAGATGAGGAGGAGGAGATAAAACTCCAGTACCGAGTAATTTAGCATGAAGAGACGCTAACCCTAATGAATCGATCTACTGAAAAAAACTTATTAAAAATAATCGATCTCCACTCCCTTCAGCCCCCGGCGAGATGCGGCTTACCCCTGCAAATCGAGTTTTTTTCTCAAAAGAATTTTTTTTAGACGAGCCGTCTCCTGCCAATCGAACACGGGCGCCCGACTGCCCGAGCCCGACGTGCGTGACGTCCGACGCCCGTTACTCCGTCTCCGTTAGTCGCTAGAGGCCCCTCTACTCCGCGTCCATGGCGCCGCCCACCTCCCCCGCCGCCCTGGCGGCGGCCGCCCGCGCGTCTCCGACACCGGCCGCTGCGCTCGCGCTCTTCAAGTCGGCGCTTTCTGCGGACCGTGCACTGTGCCCGCTCTCCGTGCTCCCGCACCTCGCCGCGTCCCCGTCGCTGCCGCACCTCCTCCTCACCGCCTCCGCCGCCGCGCGCCCCCACGCCACCTCCCTCCGCCTCTACGCGCAGCTCAAGTCGCTCGCCGTCCCCATCCCCGTCGCCTCGCTCCACCCGCTGCTCTCCTCCCTCCCCTCCGCCCCGGCCTTCGCCCTCTTCGCCGACATCTACCGCCTCCGCCTACCGCTCTGCACCACCACCTTCAACATCATGCTCCGCCACCTCTGCGCCACGGGAAAGCCCGTGCGCGCGCTCGAGCTGCTCCGCCAGATGCCCCGCCCCAACGCCGTCACCTACAACACCGTCATAGCCGGGTTCTGCGCGCGCGGCCGTGTCCAGGCGGCGCTGGAGATCATGCGCGAGATGCGGGAGCGCGGAGGGATTGCTCCCGACAAGTACACCTATGCCACGCTGATCTCCGGGTGGTGCAAGATCGGTCGAATGGAGGACGCCGCGAAGGTGTTTGACGAAATGCTGACTAAGGGAGAGGTGGCACCATCTGCAGTGATGTACAACGCATTGATCGGTGGCTACTGTGACAGGGGCAAACTGGATGTGGCTCTGCAATACCGGGAGGATATGGTACAGCGGGGGGTTGCCATGACGGTTGCTACATACAATTTACTTGTGCACGCGTTGTTCATGGATGGACGTGCATCAGATGCTTATGCTGTGCTTGAGGAGATGCAGAGGAATGGTCTTTACCCAGACGTGTTCACTTATAACATACTAATCAATGGGTATTGCAAAGAGGGCAATGAGAAGAAAGCATTGGAGGTGTTTGAGGAGATGTCTCGGAAAGGGGTGCGTGCAACTGCAGTGACCTACACGTCGTTGATATATGCTTTCTCCAGGAAAGGGCAAGTTCAGGAGACGGATAGGTTATTTAAAGTGGCTGTGAAGAAGGGCATCAGGCCTGATGTTGTCATGTACAATGCTCTGATCAATAGCCACTGCACAGGTGGAAATATGGAAAGAGCATATGAGATCATGGCAGAGATGGAGAAGAAGAGGATCCCCCCGGATGATGTGACATACAATACAATGATGAGGGGGTTTTGCTTGCTTGGGCGGCTTGATGAAGCTCGTAGGCTCATTGATGAGATGACAAAGAGGGGTATCCAGCCAGACCTTGTCACCTATAACACGCTGATCAGCGGCTATAGCATGAAGGGTGACATAAAGGATGCTTTGAGAGTCCGGGATGAGATGTTGGATAAGGGGTTCAATCCAACACTTTTGACATATAATGCGCTTATACAGGGGTTGTGCAAGAATGAACAGGGAGATGACGCTGAGAACCTGATGAAAGAGATGGTGGGGAAGGGCATCACCCCAGATGACAGCACATATATCTCCCTGATTGAGGGACTTACCACTGAAGTTGAGCGAATGGCTGCGGCAGATGCTGCAAAAGCTTGAGCTTGCTAGGAAGCAGAGCATAAGCTCATTGTTCGCAGTGGACCAAGGACTTGTTTGTCCAACATATGCTGGATTACAATAGCATTTTACAATGCCATTGCATTTCCTGACAGAAACAGTGAGTACAAGTTGTACGTTTCATGATTAGCAGCACTGGCAATGAGGGCCAGATGACACTAGCATTTTGTGCACCAGTGGCCCTTAACAAAGTTGTAGGCCTTTGTCAACAGTGCTTTCAGTCAATCTGTGACGAATACCTTTAAACATTAAGGATGAATGAAAAAGGCATACTTGATGTTCTGAAGACTTTGAACAATAGCAAGTGAAGTCTCCTTTCAATCTGGTTAGATTACAACACATCTTGTTTATTTTTTGTTTCTCTGTTCCCTACTTTCATATATTCTACTCCCTCTATTCCAAATTGTAAGTTGTTTTGGCTTTTCTAGGTGCATAGTAAAGCTTATGAATCTAGAAAAGCCAAAACGACTTACAATTTGGAATGGAGTATTAATCTGATTATATTAAAAGTGACAATTGTGACTCGCTGCTAATGAGTTGAGCAAGGTGAATCTTAACAATCTGTCTTGTCCAAAAAAGTGGCGAGCAGAGTAATTGTAATCACAGTATCATACCCTCCATTTGACAGTCATTGACAGCATCATATTGTCTGCACTTTGTGTGGTCCTAGCCCCTTTCTGTTTATATAAAGTATAAACTGGAGAACCAGAATGAAAGGTTTCTACGGTTCTGATACGGTGATACCTCTGGTTTCTGTGGGCTTGCTGGTGTCTGGTTGACTGCTGTCTGGGGTTTAGTTCTGACTTCTGCATTATTTCCTGTTTGGACGAATTACTGGCATAGTCTATGTACATAAGCGATGCATGCCATGGGCATTGGTTAATGATACTCACCAGTCAGTACTCAGTATCCTCTGTCCTCCCTCTGAAGCGCAAAGCTAGAGGCTGAAGCCTTAGTTTTGGCTCATGATTTCTTTATCGTACTGCACAGTTGAGGTAGTCGTGTGTTTATTTGAACTTGCCGTCAAGTGCTTCTCATCTAAAGCCATAACTAAATGAATGGCTGCATATGAACAGAGGTAACTTACGGTTGACCGAACCATGTACCACACACAAATTGATAAGATGCCTTTTTGTTTCCTTGTATTCAAAGAATCATCTGCATTATTGCAAACCTATGCAGCTATGGGGACATCGGACATGCAAAGAAATGGTCCACCAAAACACCTGGTCGTGTCATAGCCTAGCACTAACTGGAAATCATGGCGAGATTTCGCAACAAAAGTGTGTTTAGACATGGCCTATCCTTGGAGAGAAATGGGGGAAGGATTGGTGGCCAGAAAGGCGCCCTGGGTGTCCACATCTACTATTATTGGCTGTTTGGTCAAAATTTTAGGCTGGGATCACATCGTGCACGCTGTTCCTTTTGTTTTGTTCTGATTTACTATTTATGTACCAATTCAAATGCCATTACCTCTTTGATTAATCTCCAGTCACTACCTAAGATACTCAGATGTGTGTTCATTCCTGGCCTTGTAAAGATCGCTCTCTTATGGAGCCTCGGCTCATTGTGGCATGTCTTCCTTGTTTCTGCCGTGGAGGCGCTTATCTGCTTATGCATTTGTTGCATTTCTGCGCCAGGGTATAGCCGGCGACGGCGACGGTGTATCCAATATATAAATCTATTGCTCTTGCACGGCTTTGTCAGTGCAGCTCCACCTCCACGCGCAACGTGCGCAATGGAAGCAGCGGAAGCAAAGACGGGGGAGCCGGTCGCCGACGTGGAGAAGCAGCAGCCGTTGCTGCTGCCTCCCACGGCGGCGGCCGAGACGAAGGCGCCGTCGGGAGACGCCTGCGACTGCGACTGCGAGGCGTTTCCCCGCTCCTCGCCGACGGCGTCGCGCACGCTGGCGTTTGTGGTCCTGGTGGCAGGCGCCGCCTTCGCGGCGCAGCTGGCGGCGCGCGAGGAGTACGCGCTCCTCGCCGTCTTCGCGTCGCAGCTGGGCAGCTTCTGCCTGTTCACGTCGCTGCTGGCGCTGTGCGCGCTCCCGGAGGACCGCGGGCGCCGCGCGAGGTGGGCGGCCAGGGCGGCCGGGCAGGTGCTGCAGTGGTCTGTCGCCATGGCGGTCCCCACGAGCATGGCGTGTTGGGTGGTCCAGAGCGCGCCGGTCGCCGTCGGGGCCGCGCTGCTGGGGCTCGCCCTGGCCGCCGTCTTAACCTGCCACGCCGAGCTCGTGCGCGCCCTGTGGCCCGTGCAGGGGCCTCGCTGACACCGAGGGCCTCTTCAGAATCTTGGCATATTTTGCCATAGCCTGGCACGTATAAACTTCAGTTTGGACATTAGGTCTGTTCTATAAGCTGAAGAAGGATTATGATAGTAGCACATAAAAATTCAGTTATGCAAAACACAAAATCGCTCTAGAGAGAAGATATCAAACGGCACATGCACGCAATTTTGGAGGGGGGAAAAGGCATTCGTGGCTAATCCGGAGTTCCGGACACGTTCGTTTGTCATGCTGTGAGGTTATATATCATACATATCTGTGGAAGTTCGTTCGATTTGAAGCCACGAGGACGAGGCATTTCTTGGTTTCTTTCAGTGGAACTGAAACCCCCCTGGTCCTGGTACCACCACCCAACAGGCCAACACCAACAGCATATAGTACCTTCAGATGAGATGCCAGGCAGGGGTCCCTTGATACCTTTGTCCCCCATGCGTCTTAGGAAGAGTGCCTGTCCAGATCAGAGATCACTCTCCCATCCAGTGACCCGCAGTCCACTAATGTCCTGTGCTAGGACATGACCGATCCTTGGGGACATAAAACGATTTGCAGAATCATATCGAAGGCTTGATTGACGCTATGCTGCTAGATGCTATGATAGCGATGAGAGCAACGGAAGAAGAAGCCAAATCTGTAGGCGACCTGAGAAAAGTCTGCCCATGCTGATCAGCTCTTCTTCCTCCCTTTTCTGGTTTCCCCGTCGGAGATCGTGGCGCACCATGCCATATGTAGTTTAAGCGCATATGCGTATGCTTCATCTGTTACCCGTGTACACATGATTTTGTGCGTCTATGCTCCTCCTATTACATTCTCCTTTCTGAAAAGTTGATACCTGCAATCATATGCCGGCATGTAGTGGGATTAGAGCTCATGAACAATGATATCGGCGCCTCCAGGAGAGGGGTTAAGGTAGGTGCAAAGTGGAAGAATCATTTGATATTGTCCTCCAAAGAAATGAACCATCATTTGCCAATGGTTGGTCCTTGGCTTATTGGCACAGCAAAGCCCTCCTCCTTCCGGCTCACATTTTCCATGGAGACAACCGCAAAAGTGCTACGTGCTACTAGTCTTGATCCAAGGATGTTTTGCAGTTTTACTGATGCCGAGCACGAATTTTCGAAACATTTTACAAATTTTGGGTTCATTTACTACTCCAAACTCTTCTTAGTGTATTTTGGAATCAAACGTAAACATGGCAAGTGTGCACCAGCTTCTGTGTTCTCATTGAAGTAATATATATGTAGGACTCTCTTTATGAAAGATCATATATATAGGACTCTCAAGCAATCGTAACTTTGAGTATGGCATATCAAATTTGCAGCGTTCTCTATCACTTTTTAGTTTTTTTTTACACATGCACAGCCTTCGGACTTCGCGACCAGAATGTTGTGCCTGGATTGCTGGATCAATATGCCACCGCATTGCTCTCGCGCAGGTCTCTCAATGCCTCTCAGTGACGGCCCTGCGCGAGCTCGACGGCCACAGCCTGCTCAGCATCCGGTAGGACTTCCCAGCCGGGATCGCGCAGTCGCAGAGCGCCCTGACGCGGGCGGACGCGCTCCGGACCAGCCCCGCTCGCGCCCTGTGCACGACGAACGCCTCGTCGTCCGCGTCCTCGTCCTCGTCCTCCTTCAGCTTCATCCTCAGGGTCGAGATCCTCGACGCCGCGCGTTTCAGCCCCTCCACGCTCCAGTCGTTGTCGTCAGGGCCAGGCGCGGTGGCGAGGCCCCGCCGGAGCCTTTTCTCGTTCTTGGCCTTCTGGCCGTCTGCCTCTCTCCTTGTCTTGGCGAGCAACGCCCTGACGCCACCCGCCACGCCGGCGACGCGGCTGTTGTTGGCCCCGGGGCCGGACAGCGCCGCCGCCGCGCGTGCGTTCTCGAAGAAGAGCACCTGCACGACGACCCGGAGCGGCAGCAGCTCGTTCTGGGCGGCGTGCATGGACGCCGTCTCGGATAGCTTCCTGCAGTTGAGAACCCTGCACAGCTTCTTCCTCGAACCCTTGTCCATCTCCGGATGCACCTGTTACGTAAATCGAACCCAAGAACAGTGAGGCGTCAAAATCAATCTGGCTGAAATGGTGATGTTTGTTTCCATTTCCACGTACTCTGAGATAAGTGTCGACGGCTCGGTAAAGATGGTCGTGCTCCGGGCGGGCGCAGTCCGGCACGGCCTCGGCAATGGCGATCAGCTTGTCCAGCGGCAGGTTGGGATCCTTGGCGACCTCCATCAAGAATCCATCGACCAGCCTCCCAATCCTCACCATCGCGCCGTGCGACGCCGCGGCGGACGTCGACCGCCGCGCTCCCTCGAACTCGGAGCTCTCGGCAGACCGCGACCGTCTGTGTCCGCGCGCGTGCGGCGGGCTTGCCTCCGGGACCCCCGCCGCCGCTTGCCGCAGCGCGAGCTCTTCAAGGATGGCCATCACGGCGTCCACGTCGTACAGCGTCTCGCTCGCGCACGACGGTATCAGGAGGTCGCTCACGCTGGCGTCTTCCAGCTGCAACGCCGCCCGCCTGATGAGCTCTGCCTTGGACGCGGGAGAGGCGCCCAGGACGTTGGCCGCCTTGAGAAGCTTCAGCAAGAAGCTGCAGGAGACGGCGTTCCTCTCGGCGGGGAGCAAGCTCACCATCTTCTCGACAAGAAGCTGGCTGTTCCTGGCGACCACATCGAAATCGAAACTTCCCTCGTCGGCCGTGCTGATGTCGGTTTGCTCCACCGCCAGGTACCCGCTCTTGACAACGGTCGGCAGCCACCGGCGCGCGTAGGTCCTGAGCGCGTCGCCGACGGCTCTCCCTTTGACGGTGCCAGCCGCCTTGACGGCCACCATGACGCGCCAGAAGAGGTCGACGCGGAGGTCGGAGACGTCGAGCGCCCACCACGGCGACGAGGAACTGCTGGCCGCCGTCGCGGCGGCGGCCGCGTTGCCGCCGCCGGGGTCCGTGATGAGCATCGCGACGGCCTCGACGCACCGTGACGTGATGCCGAGCTCCTCGCACTCGGCGGCCAAGGCGGCGGAGCGGCCGGCGGAGCGGAGCACGGCGAGAGCGTCCCTCCAGCGGCGGAGCAGGCAGGAGGCTAGGAACGCGTCGAGCTTGGCGGCGAGGTTGCCCCGGCCGTCGGCGGCCTCCGTCATGCCGAGGCGCCCCGCCGCGCAGCGCAGGGGCACGACGTTGTGCGCGCCCACCGTGATGGCCACGCCGTAGCAGAACTTGGCGCAGGCCTCGAACGCGTCCGCGCCGCCCGGGAAGTCCCGCAGCTCGACGGCGTCGGATTCCGCGCACAGAGCCTGTAGCAGCTGGCATTTGGAGAGCAGAGGGAACTGGCCGAGTTCGACGGCGCACGGCAAACGGAAAAAAAAAACAGAAATTGAGCAAACTTGTCAGAACCGAACAGCTCAACAAAGCAAAATAATGGAAGTCTCGCCTACCTTGTGGAGTCGAAACAGGCAGCGATCCACCTGGATTTGCAGGTCGGTGGCCACCTCCGTGTAGACAGACCTGGAATCACATCGTCGACGGACAAGCCACACCAATTCATCAGTCAGAGAAGAAAAGCAACGATCCATTGGGAGCTTGTACGGACGGAACGAATCGGGAGGCAGGCAGGCAGAGGCAGTACCTGACGGGCCCGGAGGTGAAGAAGGAGTCCGGCCGCGTGCCGAGCTTCATGAGCTTCATCGCGGATAAGGACTGAGACGAAAGTCCAGCGCGCTTGTTGTGTGGGGAGGGAGCTGGACTGGACGTGATCCTATGCCTATATCATGCAGAAGATGGACAGACAGAGAGGCTAGCTACGGCTACGGTTGGGGAGGGACGGGACAGGATCCAAACGCACGGATGGGACTGCTGGGAACCGCAAGGAATGGGTCCAAGATCACAGCTCGAGGTGACACCGGTTTGGTGGCACGGCGACGGCGGCCAGCCAGCCAGGGAACTGTGCTCACCGGCGCCCGCATGCCAGGAATCCTGATCGGAGATTCGGGGAGGAGCGCGGGGCGTGGCACGTCGCCGGGGACAAGCACGAGTTCAGCACGGTGGCCGGCTCACGCCGTCACGCGTCTGGTGGCTGCGAGTTGCACTTGTTTCTAGTGCGCCTCGCCTCGCTCGTCAAATCTCCAGAGTACGGTTGGGCCTTGCAGTTTCACCTGACTGAGCTGTAGTTGTAGTTTGGTCTGTTTGGAGCTTTTGCTCCATCGATTTGTTTGTGCTAGCACTTGATCACTTGATTGTGGATACAATAAGGAAATCGACTGTGGTCCAGCAAGGGAGGGCAAATTTGAGACCTTCCTTCAGTTGAAGTACCTGCATCATTATATTAGCATCAAAATCAAAAGGTTGTCTACCACTTGATTAGCTCCAGGGGCCTCCAATCTCTGCGTTCCTGAATGAAAGTTTAACGAGGGACAGACTTTTTTTCCCGTTAACAACTGGACCGTCCACTACAGTAGTAATCACCCTAAGTTTTGCCTATTCACGTTCAAAAAGTTCAAGAATCCCATTGGCCACTATTTTCTCAGCGAACGAACAATGTTTTTCTCTTACAACATTTCAGCATAAGCATCAGTATAAACCAAATTTCAAATGCTAAGCTCTACAGTAGTGATGAATGGTCGTGTGCGGTGCAGCATTGTGCAGTGTCCGGAACAAACAAGGAAAATTCCTTCCATAACGAAAGCTCTGCATCTTCTTTCTTTTCCCTTTCTACTATGTCACTTCTCTTTCATTTTCCATGGTCGGAGACTCGGAGAAAAATTGTCCAACCTCTTTTTTTTTTTAAAAAAAAACTTTGTCTCGTATGTATTGGATCAAGCGCTCTCAATGCAACTTGGGCCATCATTCTACTTGTGGAAGATTTAAGTTCGCACCCCGTGACAAAAGAAATGTTGGTGTCCAATTTTGGGAGGCAACTTCAGCCGTACTACACTGGCAAAGTGGCAATAAACTGCTGCTTCCTGCTGGCCATGTACCAAATAACGTTATTGTTAAAATCTCCCAACTCCCAAGCGCTGGACCAGTCTCGACTGCAGATTTGCATCCGCAGGAAACGCAAGGCATGATAGCAGGCATTGACAATTTGGCATTGGTACATCTTCCTCTTGGCGTGTGAGTCGTCTCCCAAAGGCAGAGGGAGTAAGTGAGTAACCATGCGGAATTCCTAACCATGCACGCTAGCTGCTCTCTCTCACGACCGGGCCCAATTAGGCCTTTGATTTTCTTCGTCGCAAGGAACACCCACTGGCCCACCTATGTTTCCTTTTTTTTTTTTGAACCGGAGAGATTCCTCATTCCCATGCACTGTGCACAAAAATATCGCGGGTACCAGGATCGAACCCGGGGTGGCCGAGCGCACGACTCGTGCTACTGACCAAACGAGCACTCGCTCATTTCCCACCCTTTTGCCTTTCTGCTGTGCCTACTAGTGTATTTACGTCGGAATGAAGTGTCTCTGAATCATCGTGTCACCAAAGCTTTTCTCCGTCAACGTGTTCAGTTGTGTGTTCAAGAACAATAAGGAAAACCCACTAAAATCTGTGATTAGAAGGAGAAGCGACATGCTTTGGTTTAAATAGGGTTGGGGGGGGGGCACCTGGTGATCCATAATGATAATCTTTCACACATCCATGCGATCATCAAAGATCAAACTAGCAAAACCAGTGGCGAAACCAGCAACTTTGATTAAGGGGGCCGAACAAATATAATGTCATCTTTAAGTATGATAAAATATACATAATTATATTTCTCAACAACTTTTTAAATATGTTTACACTATTTATAACCAAAATCATAATATTTAATAAAAAATGGCTGAGCTGATACTTTATTGTGTTGTAAATTCAGATATTTGTATGGGTATTCAACAAAATCTACCGTGCTTTGGGGGGTGGGGGCACGGCCCCTACTGCCCCTGGTTCCGCCCCTAAGCAAAACGCATATGGAGTCCAACCCATCCCTAATTGCCTCACGTCCAAACACTTGCAAAAAAACAGAATTGACCTATGTTAGGGATGAAGTTCAACCTGAGGACGTAGATGTCACATCACACTCGGGTCTCGTCGGATAGGAGCCCAAAACGAACGAGTCGTGTACGGGTGCTAACTTGCACTTGTAAGTTGTGAGTACCTATCAAGGCTATACTATGCAATCAATATTCATGTCAAATTGCTACCAACATGTTTGATACCCAGTCCTTAAATTTTTAGTCCATTTGAGAAATTCGTGTATAATTATGTGGCACCTACATTGGTATAGAGGTAATACATTTTGATTGTTTTAAGCTTTCTATACGAATTAATATGCTTATGATGATACTCTCTCTGTCCTAAAAAGAATATAATCCTGTATTTCAAATTTTGTCTCAAAAAGAATGTCATTGTAGAGTTAGATATCACATTTTTCAATGGATCCACCGATTAAAAATACCCCTACATGACTAAAAACTACCATCCATGAAAAGAACATTCCAGAAGACAACTATTTCTAGAATGATAGAGAAGGGGTAAATACGTAATTTTACACCTACACGAATCTTACCTTGAAAAGCGAGATTTACATCCTTTCTGAGACGGATGGAGTATATTATTTGTAAGACTAACACACCTCGTGTCCGAAATCCATAGATAACCCAAGGGGTATGGGCACGGATGCAAAATTGCACTCACTCAGCTTGATCAGTAGAAATTGTTGCTGCAACGCAGCTTCTGAACAACAACCCACTGGGAGGGAGCAGCTGCAACCACGATAGAAAACAAACAATCAAACACAAGTGATAAAATATTGCAGTTGCTATTACGGATGGGTATTTACTGCACTCATACCACATCCAACTCGCTGTCATCCCTGAACATGCGAACCCCCTTCACAGGAATCACTGAATCAGACACACGAAAAAAGTGTTTGGATCGTATACCCACTGTATTTGCATTCTGCTCCTCAAGATGGTACTAGTAGGCACCAGTCCTAGTCCCTATCCATCCCACCGTCTGACCGTTGGGACCCATCTCCCAGGAGAGTGGGATACGTAAACTGCCCACGGCTCCAAGCAAATGCTCCCTGCAATAGCCACGCTTCTCCCACCGACGTGTGGGACCCAACATCCGACGAGGACCCAGGCGTGATACCCCAAAACTCCCGCGGCAAAACGGCGAAAAAGTCACTCCGCCCCCCGTCCTTCCCGTGGAAGGAAACTGGAAAACGGAAAACGCTCGATAAAAGGGGACTGTAACGGCAAGGCCTCGGCCCCTCTTCTCCTCTGCGGCTCTGCCTGCCTCGCCACACCCACAACCCCAAGGTTTCCTCAACAGCCTCCGGCCTCCTCGTCGCGAGACGAGGGCCCGTCGTCCCTCCTGCCCTCCCTTTGCCGGGATCCGAGGGGTGGTCCGTCCATTCCGCGATGGATGCTCGCAGGTACCACCAGCGATACCCACAACCCCACGGGTGGCCGCGCGTCGACGCGTGGGATCTCGTCGTCAAGGTGAGGTTTCGGGCTGCATTGTCCTCGCGCTACTGTTCCTGTGCGTGTCGTCTATGGTCGCGGGGGAAAGGAGGGGAATGCCGCGGGTAGGGTTAGGCGGTTCGTCGTGTAAAGCAGGGGTTTTGCCCCACTCCGTAGATTGTGCAGCGATCTGTTCAGCGGTCGTAGTGTTGTTATTTTTTTTTGTTCCAACGATTTTTCTTTTTTGGTTAATGGATGGATACTAGTGATCTGAAACCCTCCCTGGATAGGGATGAAGGTGCGGCCTGGTTGGTATGATCAGATGAACTATTAATGTTCACCGCGCTGGCAGAGTAGAGGTTTTGCGTCTCCAAGATGAGATTTTTTTTTATTTAATCTCGATCCTGTTAATAAAAAAGGCCAGGAGGATTCAGGCTAATCTACACTGAGCACGGATCTTTTTCTTTATATTTGGGATTTGATACTAGATGAGTAGTGTGGATGTTTTATCTTTGGGATTTCTTTTATGGTGAAGTTTCATTAAGGGTGTGGCACAACCACCACAGATTACACAGCATCGCAGATGCTTGATGGCAGATGAGGTGAATATACACTGCCATGTTCCAGTAAGCCCTTAATATTATTGTTTAAGACTCCTAACGACTCTTGGAACATTCCATCTCTGTTCTATGTAGCTGAATTTTTTTATAATATATCTTAACTATTTCCTATGGTTAAGCCTGTAGTTATTCTTGATAAATCAATTTGGTGACAGTTGTTCCTTAATGGTGCGATAATGTTTGATTAAAACCAAGAGATTGGTTTCTCTTATTTTAAGTGTTGGTCATCTGGTGTTCTTATTAACTTAGCATATATGTTGGTCACAAGGTATTTATGTTTTTATTAATACATTAAGTTTAGCATTTGGATAGTGAATCGACTCAACCACAGTCCACCAGCTTTCATATCTGCTCACTCTAAATGAGTAATTGAATGTGCCACCCCATGATTGTTTCTGTGAATCTCATTGTAGTTTCAACTGGTTTTCAGGTCAAATATGGTGACACTTTGAAGCGTTTCAATGCTTCTGTGAATGGTTCACACTTTGATCATGATCTGCCTGCCCTTCGCTTGAAGATTGCAAGTGCCTTTAAGTTCAGTCCTGACGCTGAATTCACTCTCACCTATACTGATGACGATGGAGATGATGTCATGCTGGATGATGATAATGATATACGTGATGCTGCTGTTAATCAGAAACTAAACCCTCTTAGGATTATTGTTCAATTGAAGGGCAGCAATGTTGGGGCAGCTCAGACAAAACAGCACACCACAAATTTCAATTCTCCTAGGTCAACATCTCTCGAAGATCAACTAGCTCAGGTGAAATCAGCTATTGATGAAGCTTTAAAGTTTGTACCAGAGCAAATTCCTGCTGTCTTTGCAAAACTATCTCACGACTTGCGCTCTAGAGCTGCATTATCTGCACCGTCATTGGCTGAATTGCTGGACCGTTTTGCTAAACTGATAGCACGAAGCAGCAACATGCAGCCTTCTGGTGGCTCTGAAGTTGGTTCACAAAAATTGGGAAATTCAAAGGGTAAGCTTGAATCTGCACCTATGACAGTTTCAGCTTCCGAGCCCTCAGACACGCAAAATTCTGGGACACCTGAAAATGGTCTTAAGAGTGTGCTATTGGAGAATCCCACTGCTAAAATTGATCAGGTGGCATTATGTCCTTCAGTTGAGGATTCACTGGTTTTTACTAGCTTAGGTGGAATGAAATCTGAACTCAAGCGGAGTGCTGATAATGGAATAAAGATAAAATCTGATGCTCGCAGTAAGGGTAAATCGGTCATATCCTCTGCGCCGCCTGCTTCCACCACATCTCATGTTGCTCCCACACAACGACCTATTCCTGTGCCATCTATGCGTGAAAGCAAACTAATGTATGGAACAAACCCTACCTATACATCCTGCGGATCCAATGGAACAGCTAATGGTGGTTTGCGATCGCTATTCCCTCCACCTGTAGTCTTCCATCCTCGCTCACCAGTTTTCCCCCCTTACAATCCAATCTTTGGAGCCAATGGAAAAACTAGTGGTGATATGCTCTCAACTTTCTCCCCTCCACCCAACATCTATCCTTTTGAGTACACACCTTCGTCTGTTGGTACGCGCTTTCCTAACCCCTACCCTATTGGTAGTTCACATGATCGTATGGCCTCTTTGCATTGTAATGTACCCAATCCAGAAGAGAAATCTTTTGGGAGTTCTTACAGAGGTCTTGGTGCCAATTACGGTTGCATCCCACAAGGCAAACAGCATAGATGGGTACAATGTGATGGATGTGGAGTGACACCGATTGTTGGGCCTCGCTACAAGTCTAATGTGTAAGTTATTAACTTCAGTAACTTCAGTACTAGTCTTAAATATAGTTTCTGTTTATTCTGACATGCTTCCTTGCTGACAGTAAAGAAGACTATGATCTGTGTGGGCCTTGTTTTTCTCACATTGGCAATGAGGCTGAATATACCAGAATGGACAGTCCTGCTTCAAGATGTGTAAGTTTGAGCGGCACTTAGTTGGCTATATGAGTATCCATTACTGTATAGTATCTATGCAATAGTAAGAGTGATAGGATTCCACCTTACATTGTTTGACCCTGTCATCAGAACATACAGATTCTTGAGCGGGTTCCGGCGGCCAAAACAAACTCTCTCTTCATCAAGGATGTTACTGTCCCTGATGGAACACCAATGGCACCGTCACATCCATTTACCAAGATTTGGCGGGTACGTAACAATGGGTCTACTAGGTGGCCGTATGGCACCCAACTTGTCTGGGTTGGTGGAGATCACTTGGCATCCCCGAGTTCAGTCAGACTAGTGGTATGTACTTGCTATATGAATTTAGCATCTGTGTAAACTGAGCGCAGGATGGGATGCAAATTCATTAAGTCTCACTTATATTTGATGTGCATGCAGATTTCGGTAAATGGGAGGATAAATCCGTGCGAAGAGACTGATGTAACCGTTGACTTCCTTGCCCCTGCAAGGCCTGGTAGGTACATATCTTACTGGAGATTGGCACTACCCTCAGGTCAGAGATTTGGTCAGCAAATTTGGGTTCATATTAAGGTTGTTACTCTACCATTGCCTGCTTTTGTCCTTGTCACATTGATGCTTACATTTATCTGATCATTGACATGTTAAATTTGAGTGCAGGTGGAGCAGCCTATTCAATCTAGTGGTGGCAAGCAGGCTGCTGCAATGAACCTGAATCAGCTCCCAGAAGCCAACAGCACAAAATTAAAGCCTTTCACAATTGATCTTGAAACAAACAGTGTTTCCTCAGAACCTTTCTATGGACGCCCTGGAATCCCAGAAGCCAACAACACAAAACTGAAGCCTTTCATACTTGATCTTGAGACAAACAGTGTGTCCTCTGAACCTTTGAGATGCCCTTTAAGCTTTCAGGAAACCATGAAACTCGAGGAATCTAAGCCTGCTCCTGGTGATATGTCCTCTGTCCCAACAATAGTTGAGCCGGTGCAAAATCCTGTCACTGATGTTTCTGCCAAATCTTTATTGGCTTCAATACCTGATGGTGTGCCTGCATCTGAAGCCTTTCCCCAGCCCAACCCTGTGCCTATGCTTCCTGTTAGCTCTTCTGCGCCTGTTGTTGATCATGTTAGCATGCCTGCGCCGGCAGCTACTGTTGCTCCTGTTCCAGCAGCACCCTTGCCTGAACAGATCATCAACCACCTGGAGGAGAAGCTGATGACTGAGCTGGAGGGTCTGGGCTTCATGCAGGCTGACCTGAACAAGCAGATACTTCGGCAGAACAACTACGACCTGGAGCAGTCTGTTGTCCATCTCTGTGACTACGATGAGTGGGATGCTCTTGAGTTCTGTGAGCTGGTAAGTAAGACCACATATGTCCATCCTATATTGACACTATTGTGAACTTTCTGAACCTCGGTGTCTGATTGCCTCTAGGGATTTGGTGCCGCAGAGATGAACACGGAGGTGGTTGACAACAGCGACGAAGAAGGATTCATCGTGGCGGATCTTGTGACCAAGGCGGCAAATGATCATTAATGGATGATGGCTGTCTCGGTGTTTCCTGTCTGCTATTCCTAGTACAATATAGATGTAAATAAGTAGTGGTATGCTTGAATGAGTTGATGGAAGCGAGGCATGTTGCCTGAACCTTGTGGGAGGCATGCGATGTGGTTTAATGATCACGTACGTACTATACACTATCTTAAAGCAGGATTAGTTAGTAGGGAACTGCTAGAGATTGTGATTGGATTAATTTGGGCTAACCCTAGAAGGGTAGCTTGATGCATACATGGGTCTCATGGGCCTAGCTTCATGGGCCTAATATTCTATACTCTAACACCCCCGGCAGTCTGAACTACTGGCACAGCGGAGTTTCAGACTGGACAAGAAAAGAGAAAGAACACACACGAGCCCCCTTTCCTCCACAGATGCAACTAGCCACTGGTGATGTTGAGGTTGGAGCGAAACTTGGTGAAGGTCGAGGACGGGAGGCCTTTGGTAAAGATGTCAGCGAACTGGGAGGTGGTCGGTACGTGAAGGACCCGCACCTCGCCGGTGGTAACCCGATCACGGACAAAGTGTAGGTCGATCTTCACGTGCTTCGTTCGCTGGTGTTGGACGGGGTTGGTGGTGTTGGACGGGGTTGGTGGAGAGGTACATCGCACTGACGTTGTCGCAGTAGATCAGCGTGCTCCGGGAGAGCGGAGTGTGGAGCTCGGCGAGAAGCTGTTGGAGCCAGGAGGTCTCAGCCACGCCGTTAGCGACAGCGCGGTACTCCGCCTCGGCACTGGAGCGGGAGACCACAGGCTGGCGCTTGGACGACCAGGACACCAGGTTGCCGCCTAAGAAGACAGCGTAACCGGAGGTGGAGCGCCGAGTGTCCGGACACCCGGCCCAGTCGGCGTCAGTGTAGACGACAAGCTCGTCGGAGGAGGACCGGTGGAGGAGTAGGCCGTAGTCAACCGTACCGCGGAGGTAGCGGAGGAGGCGCTTGAGAGCAGTGAGGTGAGGCTCTCGGAGATCATGCATGTGAAGACAGATCTGCTGAACTGCATAGGTGATGTCCGGCCGGGTGAAGGTGAGGTACTGAAGGGCACCAGCAAGACTCCGATAAGCAGTGGGATCTGACACTGGGTTGCCCTCTGCCTCTGACAACTTGCCCTGTGTATCAACCGGAGTGGAGCAGGGGTTGCAGTCAGTCATCCCAGCTCGCTCCAGGATATCAAGAGTATACTGCCGCTGGTGAAGAAGTAACCCGGTAGGATGATGCTCAACAGTAACCCCGAAGAAGTGATGGAGCACACCCAGATCCTTCATAGCAAACTCCTGCTGAAGAGCGGTGATGATGCGGCGGAGAAGTGGCTCACTGGAGGCTGTGAGGACAATATCATCAACATAGAGCAGCAGGTACGCAGTGTCCGCTCCATGGTGATAGATAAACAGAGACGTATCTGACTTGGCCTCCACAAACCCCTGTGTCAGCAGGAAAGCAGCAAACCGATGGTTCCACGCCCGGGGAGCCTACTTGAGGCCGTAGAGAGACCTGTTCAGCCGACAGACCATGTCAGGACGGGAAGAGTCAACAAACCCCGCCGGCTGACTGCAGTAAACTGTCTCAGTGAGAAGACCGTGCAGAAAAGCATTCTTGACGTCCAGCTGATAGACGGGCCATGACCGAGCGAGAGCCAGCGACAGCACGGTGCGGACGGTGGCTGGCCTCACCACTGGGCTAAAGGTCTCATCATAGTCGACTCCAGGGCGCTGAGTGAAGCCTCGGAGAACCCAGCGAGCCTTGTACCACTCAAGAGTGCCATCAGCCCGATGCTTGTATGTCCAGATCCACTTGCCGGTGACGACGTTTGAGCCCGGCGGCCGGGGCACCAGATCCCATGTCTGGTTGGCAAGGAGCGCCACGTACTCCTCTTCCATCGCGCGGCGCCAGTGAGGGTCCAACAAGGCGTCACAGACGAAAGAGGGTACTGGAGAGACCTGCGTGTCGCCGGGCATCACCGCGAGAGCCCGGGGCGGCAGTGTGCCAGCCGCGTGCCGTGTCACCATAGGGTGAACATGCCGCGGGTGTCGGTGCGGCGGGTGGTATACCGGCGGCACGACACGGGCAGGCGGGGACTGCGGCGGTGGTGTCGGTGTCTTCGGCGGAGAAGACGCCTCGAGTGGTGACTGAGGCAGCGGAGCCGGCCGTGCACGGCACTGGTACACGCGTACTGGCTCGGCAAACCGCGTATGAGGTGCAGTTCCCGAACCGTCGCCGAGTGGAGGGGCCGGGGCGGCACCAGAGGACGACGGCGCCGAACCCTCATCGAGCGAAATGGCCGGGGCAGCACCAGAGGACGAGGCGCCCGGACCCTCGTCGAGCGGAGAGGCCGGGGCAGCCCCGGAGGACGACTGGCCCGGACCCGTGGAGCCACGGGCGGCCGGTGAGCGGGGACAGGAGCTCGGTGAAGCCGTACCTGCAGGAGACCACGGAAAAGGTGGCTGGACCACCGTGTCAGTGGGAAACAGAGAGAAGAGATCAAGATCAGGGGTGGTAGGGGGTGTGCTGGAGGCGGAGAAAGGGAAGACGGACTCATCGAACACCACATGGCGAGAGATGAGGACCCGTCGGAAGGTAAGGTCAAAGCAACGGTACCCCTTGTGATCCGGGGAGTACCCGAGGAAGACACAGAGAGTCGAACGGGGTGCCAGCTTGTGGGGAGCAGTGGCAGCGATGTTGGGGTAACACGCACACCCGAAGACTCGAAGGTGATTGTACCGAGGAGGGGTACTGAAAAGAGCGTGGTGTGGTGTGGGAGCGGGGCAGGCAGCGGAAGGAAGATGGTTGAGGAGGTAGGTGGAGGTGTGCAAGCTCTCAGCCCAGAAACGAGCAGGAAGAGACGCCTGGAGCAGAAGGGTGCGCATGGTGTCGTTTGTGGTGCGAATCATGCACTCAGCCTTGCCATTCTGAGAGGAGATATACAGGCAAGACATGCGCAACTGGACACCGTGATAGAGGAAGAAGGCACGAGAGGTGGAGTTATCAAACTCACGACCATTGTCACACTGGACGGCCTTGATGGTGAGGCCGAACTGTGTGGACACCCAGGTGAAGAAGTAAAGGAGCGCGGGAAAAGCATCAGACTTCGCACGCAAGGGAAAAGTCCACGAATAGTGAGAAAAATCATTGACCACCATAAGATAGTACTTATATCCAGAAATACTGATGACAGGAGATGTCCATAGGTCGCAATGTACAAGATCAAACACGCGGGCCGCATGTGAAGAACTATGAAAAGGAAGACGAACATGACGGCCCAACTGGCACGCATGACACAAATGCTCATCATGAGTCCGAGTACATGGAATGTCAGAGCTCCGACTGAGCTGCAGCAGTGCATCACGTCCAGGATGACCGAGGCGCCGGTGCCAAGTAGTGGAGGAAGTAGTGGCGGTGAAAGCAGCTGACAAAACGGACGAAGAAGAAGATGGAGTAGCCGCCGGGAAGCGAAGAGTGTAAAGGGGCCCCGTGCTGTCACATCGGAGCAGAGGACGTCGGGAAGCCAAATCCTTTACAGTAAGACCAGAAGAGTCAAACTCCACAGAACAGGAATTGTCAGCTGTAAAACGACGAATAGAAAGAAGGTTGTGAACCATAGAAGGGGCAACAAGAACATCAGAAAGACGAAAGGAGCCATGAGCACCGGCGGTACCCACAGATGTGACTGGAAGACACGAACCATTTGCGACCATAATGGACGAAGGGAGAGAAGAAGAGGGAGAATGAACGGAAGAGAGTATACCAGGGTCAGGGGTGGTGTGGTAGGTAGCACCCGAGTCAACGATCCACTCAGGACCAACAGGAGGTGTCAGGCCCATAGTGCTGAAAGAACGTGCCAAGGCCGCCTGGTCCCAACAGGCAGGCCTAGGCGAGGTTCTGGAAGGTGTAGCCCACAGAGACGTGGTGGAGACGTCGGGAGGAGGAGCACCAGCGAGCATGGCCACCGGCAGGCGAGGCACACCGCCGGGAGCGTGGAAGGGCCACATAGAGATGCGCCCTGACCATGGGTTGTGGAAAGAAGGCCATGGTGCACCCTGTGGAGCCGTCGGCGCCGCCTGGTTGCTCCCGCCACGGCACCCCCACGTCCAGCGCCGCGACGACGGCGACCGCCACGGCCCCCCCACCCTCGCTTGGCCCGGAGGGAGGGGGACCAAGAAGAGACAACGGCGGCGTAGCGGACGGACGCGGTGGAGTGAACAGACGCGGCGGAGTAGCAACAAGGGCCGTCGAGGAAGTCGAGGACCCCGGTGCGGAGGTGGACCCTGGCTGGATGCCCTGAGCAAGCTCCTCCATGACTAGATCGTCACGGATCTGCAGGAAGGTGGGGAAAGGGCGTTGGCGGGTGATCCACGTCCTGAGGTGGGCGTAGCGGTCACTGAGCCCGCGGAGGACATTGAGGACTAGGATGAGGTCCTCCACGGGCCAGCCAAGGTCACCGAGGGAGTCTGCCATGGTCTTCATCTTGCGGCAGAACTCGCCAACAATGAGGTCACCCTGGACGAAGGTCCGGAAACTCGCATCGAGCCGCAGAGCCCGGGCCTCGGCATTGCCCAAAAACTGGCCCTCGAGCACCAGCCATGCCTGGCGAGCGTCAGCCGTGTTGCGGACGAGGTCGTGGAGGTCGAGGGAGATCGTCCCGATGATCCACGAGAGGACGATGCTGCCAAGGCGCAGCCACAAGGGGGTCTAGGCCGTGACTGAGGCATCGACGAGGACGTGGTCGTCAAGGGCGTAGCGGCGGAGGGTGAGGAGGACCAGGTCCCGCCAATGGGCGTAGGAGGGTGACTCAGGCTCGAGGACGACCGGGACGAGTAGACGGATGTTCTGAACGCCCCCGGCCTGGTAGTGAAGCTACGCCACGAGGGGATCAACCGGATCGTGCCAGATGACCGTAGTGGTGGACGCGCGGTGACCCGTCGAGCCGGAGGAGGTGGCCCCGAGGTCGTGGTAGGCGGGAGGGACGAGGCGCTACTCCACGTCAGCGATCTGGCGGGCTAGGGCATCGACGGCATCCTGCTCACGCTCCCAAGAGAGGGCTGCCGCACGAACACGAGCCTGGCCCTCTGCAGCTGCAGCACGAGCAGCGACGAGGGCAGCGGTGAGGGCAGGGTCAGCATGACCGGCGTAGAGGTGGGACGATGGCGGCGGAGGCGGTGCAGGGAAGGCTCTGTCGGTCGCGGTCATAGTGGCAGCGGCAGCATGTGGTGCCGGCACGCCCAGTCCGGCCGCGACGGTCCTGGCGGTGGCAGCCGCAGCAGCTGAATCACCTGGAAGGAGGGTGCTTGGGAGGAGGGCGCCGTCAGCAGCAGCCGCCCCCGGGAAGACGGCGCCTAGGAGGAGTCCGCCGGCAGCCGGACCCGCGCCGGGAAGGGGGCGCCAGGGAGAAGAGCGGGCGCGCCCTGGAGGCCAGCAGGACCCGCGCCGGGAAGGGGGACACCAGGGAGAAGAGCGGGCGCGCCCTGGAGGCCCGCGCCGTCGCCTGGCGCCTCGTCAGTAGCGGCGCCCGGGGCCCCCGCCCCCACGCCCGCAGCCACAGCGCCCACGCCCGCTGCCAGAGCGGCGGCGGCGCTGGGAGGCTATGCGGCGGCGGGGGTGGCAGGGGCAGGGGAGGGTGGGGAACGGCTCGTGATTTGTGCCCAAGAGGAGGTGGGAAGGGGAGGGAAAGAGTGGAAATAGGTGGGAGGAGAGGAGGAGGAGGCTGCTGGCCGGCTATGGCAGCCGGCGACGGCGCGCCGGGGGCGGCGACGTGGCGGCGGCAGAACCAGGCGGCGGCTGGCAGGGGAGGAGAGGAGGGAGGAAAGAAACTCTAGCTTGATACCATGCTAGAGATTGTGATTGGATTAATTTGGGCTAACCCTAGAAGGGTAGCTATATAGTGATGCATGCATGAACCTCATGGGCCTAGTCTCATAGGCCAAATATCCTATACTCCAACAGGAACTGCTATTATGTTACCGTAATCCTTTTATTAAAGCATGTTAATTTAGTAGGTGAACTCCTGCTATTATGTTACCGTAGCTGCAGTTTTATTATGTGTTGCAGTTTCATTACGTGCCCTTATCGCGAATGTCTTTGATTTCTTCGTGCTGTTCTTACATTCATTCCGTACCGACGGACAAATTATTATTTTCCCTTTTCACCTTTTTTCCTTATATGGTTTTCGAAACGGTCTTTCAAAAAAAAAAGTTCGTTGAGAGTTGAGATACTAGGGGAGAATCAACTCATACACCTGTTAAACGTTTTGTCCTTCGACTACCAATATCTATGAAATATTATTGTTTTATAAATTTACATATTATAAGTATTTCATGGTTAAACTAGTACGTGATGTGATTGATGTGTAGTCGGTCATGTAAAACTGTAAATATTTATGGACAATTAAAATAGTTTGAATTAGAACAAATCTTAAAATGCCAAACATTTATGATTGTTGATACTCGAATGATATACAAATTATAAGTTGCTTTGACTTTTTTGTATATCCATTTTATTATATATCTAGACATACATTATATCTAAATACATAGCAAAAACGATATAAAAAAAAGTCAAAACAACTTTAGTTCAGAACAGGAGGGAGTACATGGATTAAGATGATTTCGACATCTGAACGACCAGAGAACATCAAATGGAACGGATGGGCGACCTGAGTACATGGAACAAAAATTCACAGCGAGGGCGAAACCCAAATACCTGAATACAGGTTTATCTCTTCACAACGTTCATCTTGAGTGTACTCTCAAGTCCTATAAAACTTTTTATACTGTTATTTAATGGAGTAGAAACAGAGCAAAACCGTATGACGGACTCACCGGGAACATATCGATTTCCTAGTAATAAAGATTTGATAAAACATTAGTTGTATGTACATGACGCGCATACACACACTAGGCGAAGGAAGCATCAGTCATCAAAACTGCTGGTCCAGGTATGCATCTTTCTCTGACTTGTTCCCACCGAGGTACCCTACCAAACTCCCAGAAACGCCCGTGACCCAGGAGACGCTGCGATCCAGCCAAGCCTTAGGAGTTGATGACGCTTGTGGGGTCTCTGCTGCAATACGCCTCTGTTCTTCCTCGAGCAAGATGTCCAGCCACCTCTTTGACATGTACTCTTTCACTGCATCCACGCCCTTGTCCACAATGGCCTCTGGTGGCATGGCCAGGGGGTTCTGCTCTAGGTTGAGCTTCTCCAGTTTATCCAACCGACCAAAAGTGTCAGGGAGAGCATGAATCTGGTTATTGCTCAGGTCAAGCTCACGCAGATTCAGCAAGTCACCAAATGAAAAGGGAAGCTCCTTCAAGTCACTGAAGTTGCTGCTAAGGTTGAGAATTTCTAGACTGCTAAGCTTCCCAAAAGCAGATGGCAGACCACACAGTTCATTGAAATGGGCATCCAGGAGGTACAGAGACGTCATCTCACAGACAGATGATGGAAGAGAACGCAATTTGTTCATGTGGATCCAAAGCTTTCGCAGATTTACCAGCTCATAACCAATGTTTGTTGGTAGATATGTGAGGCCATTGTAGCTCACATCAAGCTCAACTAGCGCCCTGGAGTTTGATATCAATTAGTTGGATAGTACTATAATTTACCGGCCAAAGAAAAGAATCATAGTGTTATCTACCTGCACTTGGAGATGCTATCTGGCAGTGCCCTGAGCCTATTACTTGACACATTCAGAATCTTCAGATTGGATAGCAATCCAATGGTATCAGGAAGAGAAACCAAAGCATTGGCAGCGACACGAAGCTCTTCAAGATGTTCAAGTCCTCCTATAGCATCTGGAATAACCTACAATGACATTGAAACAGAATTTTATTAATCAATCAAGCATTTGGGCAAAATTAATTGACAAAATGTATACAAATCCTGTTGTGGAATTACAACTTAAAACCCTTCAGAGTCTATTGGTTAATCAATACTTGAGAAAGATGGTGAACATTTTGTAGATACTTTTCAGCCATGGAACAGTGTTTTCCTCTCGCAACATTTCAGCATAAGCCAAATTTCAGCATAAGCGAACAGGGTGACTCCCTTTGTTCCAAATTATAAGTCGCTTTGACTTTTTTGGTACATCCATTTTGCTATGCATCTAGATATAATAATATGTCTAGATACATAGCAAAATGGATGAACCAAAAAAGTCAAAGCGACTTATAATTTGGAACGGAGGGAGTAACAATTTGCTTGTCTTTTTTTAATGATGATGATGTGTCAAAACAAATTACACAAGATATAAAGATCATATGCACATACAGACAAGCGATATTGCGAAGTAAAAAAAAGGGGGGAACAGAAGTTAGTTCTATTCCAAACTATGATTTACAAATTCTAAACTGAGCAAGAAATCCATGGATGATGGACACACTTTAGTCAATCATATAAGTAAACCATCTGCATGATGTAACAGTTTCGTCAGGTATAATGCAGTTTCAGCCTGCACCACTTGATACTTTATTTTTGCAAGAACATTCAAATTCAGCTACTGTCACCCAAATATTACATTATTTCAATCTCAGTACTAACACCTGCATAGCCTAATTATTTTCACCCAAAATATACCTGCCCCTAGTCCTGAGGGAAAAAAATTAACTCAAAACACATAATTTGGTATTTACGAATCAAATAAGAACTGCTGGGAAATAAAAACAACTCATTCGCTTCTTTTTGCAGTTAACAAAATGTAAGTAGCAGTTTCTACCATATCATAGAATTTGTCAACTCATTCACTCATTTTTTTGCAATAACAAAATGTAACTAGCACTCCAGCAGTTTGTTCCATGTGTACACAGATCACAAAGCTAATATCAAATTTGGAAGTAGCAGCGTAGGCACTTATCCTACAGGTCTTAAAACAGTAGCAATCAGGCATACCATACACACAATCACTATCATTTCATTGTGCTGCAAAAAAAACCCCAATCAGCCATCACATGGTCCCGTTCATCCATTTGCAGGCCATAACAGTGGAATATGCATCTTATAAAAAAAAACAGTGGAATATGTGCAAACAATCACATAATGCTCATCCACAACTAACACCCGCAATAGCATTTCATGGTTCATAGACAGAAGGAGGCACTAGCATAGGCACTCTAAACAAATAGCAGTAGATCGACCTTAATATACATGGAGATGCCCAGTTTGTTACCTCGAGCTGGTTGCGCGAGACGTCGAGCACACGGAGCCCCAGGATCCTCCCGAACGCCTCGGGCAGTTGGCGAAGCTGGCGATCCACGAGGCGCACGCTCTCCACCGGCTTGCCCTCTTCGGCCTGCTTGAGCACCGCCACCACCTCCTCCTGCACCGCCACGTCCCCGCCCTCAGGCCCCGCGGCCGCCGTCCCTTCACCCTTCCCGCTCTCCGCCGCCGCCTCGTCGTCATCCAGGTCCGTCCCCTCCATGGCGGAGCGGTACACCCTCTCAAGCCTGGCCTCGGCCTCGTGCAGCAGGGCCTCGTAGGCGTCGTGGGTCTCCTCGAGGCGCACCACCGCGCGGCACGCCTCGGCGTCGCCCTCGGGGATCCGCGCGTCCCCGGCCTCGGCGGCGGCCACGATGGCGCGGGAGGGGTCGACGAGCTCGTGGTCGGGGCGCGGGCCGAGCACCTGGAGCGCGGCGCGCGCGGCGGAGACGTCAGCGACGGCGCGCGTCATGGCGCGGAGCACGGACGGGTGGCGCAGCCCCGGCATGCGCTCGACGAGCTCGAACTCCCCCGCGGACGGGGAGGACGGCGTCGTCCGCGGGGACGGGGTGTGCACGGGCGGCTGCTCGATGTCGAACTCGGAGGAGGTGGGGGCCTTGTTGGGCTTGGCGAGGGTGGGGATGCGAGAGAGCACGTAGGAGAGGATCGGGTGCGTCTGCGGCGCCGGATCCATGGCCGCCGGATCGGAGTGGCCGAGTGGGGAGGAGATCGGAGTGGAGGGCGGACGGGGGAGGCGGGCGGCCGAGGAGCGGAAGATGCTTCTGTGGAGCGATGCGGGGGGTGGGGGCGGTGGTTGTGGTTGTGGTGGGGGGCGGCGGCGTGGGCGGGTGGTTTGGGAAAGCAAAGTCGACGAAGAAGGGGAGGAGAGCAGAGTCAGATGACGGTGTGAGCGTGGCCTTTTGTGGCCGGCAGATTCGCGGGGCAGTTTCCAACTTTCGGCTATCCAGGGTCCCAAACTGCAGTGCCTAGCTGCACAAGTATAGTTTGAAAGCTGCACAAGTATAGTTTGAATGAGATTAAAAAAAGTATAGTTTGAATGTTATTTACCCAATTTTGGGATACCATGTTTAATTTCCCGTAATAAAATCCATCCGCCCTCGTTTTCCGTCTACATAGGAGTACTTACTGCACAAGCTAAAAGCATCCAGATTTAGGATTCTGAGCTTGTTTTCCAAGTCAGCGTTGACACCTCCCAGATCTAAATTTGGGATTCACGACTTGCTTGGCTAGGACTAGTAGTAGTACTCAGGCAAACCTAGCCGAACTCCAGCAATTTACTCCCTCTTATATTATACTAGCAAATATGCACGTGCGACACGCACGTATTTATGAAAAGTATTTAAAATGCAATGGGAATATTAATATGGAGTTCAAACACATTTCACATTAATATCTTTGGTTTGTATAAACATGTTTTGCAATAATATTTTTGGTTCGTATGGATGTTGGATTTGAAATGCAATGGGAATATTAATATGGATTTCAAACACATTTCACATTAATATTTTTGGCTCGTATAAACATATTTTGCATTAATATTTTTGGTTCATATGGATGTCGGAGTCCCTTTGGCTCGTATTGGTGTATGAGTCCTCAAACAAGATAATTTGGCTCGTATAGGTGAAGTCTGTATCTTGGATAAACATATTTTTGCATTAATATTTTTTTGGCTCATATGGGTGTCAGAGTCTTTT
The DNA here is from genome assembly GCA_038087645.1 of Saccharum hybrid cultivar R570. Lineage (NCBI taxonomy): Eukaryota > Viridiplantae > Streptophyta > Magnoliopsida > Poales > Poaceae > Saccharum > Saccharum hybrid cultivar. The sequence continues at coordinate 18,477,504 of JAQSUU010000534.1, read as the reverse complement.
TGGCCCGTATGAGTGTCGGAGTCCAATTTCGCTTCCCGCTCGTATGGGTGTTGGAGTGTTTAAAAAACTCGCTCCGGCATTGTCCTCACATGTTAGTTTTCTAGTTTCATTTTTTCCGTATCAAACAAAATATTTTTGTCGTAACAAACAAAATCACGTGTGTTTAGATTTTTATTTTTTTAGGGTATAGGAGTAATCTTGGTTTAGGAGGAGTCTTACAAAATTATGTGTTCATATTTTTATTATTTTGAGATCAAGGACTTTAGAAAGATGCTATAATCCGAGTCTGGATATTGGAAAATCGACTTGCGAACATCGAAGAAACTGTGTTGCTGAATGGTATCAGGAGGGTATTTAGGTGAGTGCAATACAAATTCTGCCATTCCTCCCGACGATCACTGATAACCTAGATTTGCTTGAGCAACCTCTTGTTTGCAAGATCATATAGCCCCACCCAACGGTCGTTGCTGTCTTGTAGAACAATAATCACATCATTATTGTTATTCTTATGCTGACCAGCGTTGGCGTTGATCATCCAGCGCGTTTGCAGAAATGGCGACGGCAAGCAGTCTACTCGGCGGCGGTGCGCCCAGCTCTCGTCGTCTTCGTAGTCCTGGAGCACCCGAACGTCCATGGAACCGCCAAGGATGGCTGCCACGGCCACCATCGCGTCCATCTGCAGCAGGTAGAGCGAGAGCTCACCACCACCTTTGAATTCGCCGTGGTCGTTCCCGTTCCTCAGCGGCGGCGGCCGCGCCATCCGCCGGAACGTCTCAGACACCGTGTCAAACGCCAAGACCATGCCGGTGGCCTTCGCCTCCGGATGGTCGTCTAGCCAATGAAGCTTGCCGCGATGCCCAAGGCTGTGGAATGTGGATTACCATCCGGTCGCACTATGTAGATGCCTGTCACCGCCGGACCCTGCAGTGGCCGGGTCTCAGCAGCCTCGGGCGAGCGGACGTAGTGCGACGCCCACTTGTCCCGGCCGTAGCCCTCGTCATCGTTGGTGAGTAGAAGCAGCCTGTGCTCGCCAGACGGCCGGTGGACGTACAGGGAGCAGGGCCGCTGCACGATGAGCTCCAGGGGCCGCCGCCGGGCATAGGCTGCCACGAACCCCGGGCCGCTGGTGATGCCGCGCCATGCCCTACACAGGCGCGGCACCGGAACACGGACACCGACGGTAGGTGGAGCAGGATCACCACCATGTCATCGTCGTTCAGGTGCTGCAGGGATGTCGTCGTCTCTTCATCCGTTCCGCCGCCGGCGCCATGATCCATTGTTTGCATTGTTTTCTTCGCAGATTGGTTTTGGTTGGAGACCTACGACGCCTTGATGATTATATAATTGATGTATGTATGTAAGCACACATATATATTGTAGATGTATACATGTATATAGCTAGGTTCGAATTCGTAACGTGCACGTTATTTTTTTTAATCAGAATTGTGCACGTTATTAGAGTATACGATACTACATACGCCGACCCTATCTAAAAATCAAGGTGTGTTCAGATAGATTTTTATTATTTTCCTTTTTTTTAGTCTAGGAGGAATATTTGGTTCAGGAGGAGTCTTACAATTATTATTTTTTTCAGAGTCTAGGAGGAATATTAGTTTAAGAGGAGTCTTACATCTTACATGTAAGATCACGGATGACGAAGGGCTCATATAGCACGATATCTAGATCAAACGGTTACTGTAGAGGGAGAGATCCCTCGAAAAAAACTCGCTCTTTTATAGTAGGAGGATAGGATATATATATATATATATATATATGAAGTGCGACATGCATGTGTTTATGAAATCTATTTCAAACGCTATGGAAATGTTTATTGAATTGTCAATACATAATAAAGGTAGATGGCAAGTATTTGATTGATTTGATTGGGTCACATAGGAACAAGGTTCAAGGAAGCCTGAGGAGGACAGCAAAACGTTAAGAAAGTTTACTTTCAACCAAAGCGTATGTGGAATCAAGTATAATTAAGGACAGATATGATAGCTATTTTTGATTTTTGAATATATTCATAAATAGCATAGATGAAAAGAGTTATAATGCAGTACCTGACCAAGACCTTGCAAGCTAAGAGCTTTAAGACACCATGTCCATCAAATGCAGCACGAACAACATTCATACCAAAGATCAGGCATGGATGTCTCCTGGTGCAGTCCTTCATATCAACCTGTATAAATGCATACAGAAGGAAACTCATTCTCACCCCAGCCATATCTTTGTTAGCCCGTCCAAACTGCACTTTGTTTCTCATCTGACTAACACTGCAATATATATGTCTGAATCATGATAAAATCAGGAAAGCGATTTATTATTAACTTAAACAACAATCATAGGGATATTTGGTACATTAATTACCTTCTTCCACCAGTCCTAGCAGAGCTGGCCAGTACTTTTCTAGAGCCTAGTGGAGATTAGCACTGCCAGACCCTACTGCAGATCAAAGGCTACAATCAAAGCAAGAATTCTGCTATTCACCTTTCTCATGAATAATCGGGGTAGGATCACATGGTGCACAACCTGACTCACCATGCCACGCTGCAGGCCTGGCGTGTATAGGTGCGTTGTATTGACTGCTTGGTTGATCCTGATCGCCCGCCGCCGAGGGCCTGAGCCCGGAGCCCCCGAATCTGATTGGAGTGCCGCCGCCGCCGCTAGGTGCCTGAGGATTCGAACGCTCGACCACGACGGCACCGGCATGTACGTCCTCTGCCTCGTGTTGGCCGCGCTCGCCTTGGTGCTCGCGGCGTGGCCCCGTGCCCTCGCCGGCCGCGGCTCCGACACGCTGGGGTAGACGCTGCAGGTGACGTGGGTGCACGTGCTGAAGGTGAGCCTGTTGCAGCTTGTGATGCTGGCCGTCATGTCCTTCAACGGTGGGGTTTTCTGTGTGCATAGTTTTTCTTCTGGAGTCCTTACATGGGGATAGAGGTCGTGGAGTCCGTTTAGGATTTTATGTGCGTGAGATTAAATTTACGGACGCTTACATCTTATACATGTAAGATGTAAGATCACGTACGACGGATGGCTCATATAGCACGAAGTCCAGATCCAACGGTTATTACGCAGGGAGATCCCCTAAAAAAACTCGCTCTTTTATAGTAGGATCATAAAATAATACTTCAGTAACTGATAAGAATTATTCATACCTTTAAAAGTTTAAACGTCAATAAATTTTAATCGTATAAGTTCTCTGTGTAAATTGTATTACGAATACTTGCAAAATCTTGTAAATTCGAAAGATGTTAAGGTTATTTTTGGAAGAAAATGGTGGTCAAGCCGTACAACATTAAATAGGAATTCTTTTGTAACTAAAAAAAATGGAGGAAGTTATTTCCGTAGTATGTTTTTTTTTTCCAGCCGAGAAAACGCATTTCCATTAAAAGGAGTTAACGGAAATACATAGTTTGAGGGATTTAACTGACAGTTTCAGAACCTCATGAACATAGAACTTACCAAACTGAGATCACCTAAGCTCTGTTTCAGAGCACCAGAGACTACTTCCCACTAGGATCTTCTACTCTCAGTCTCAGAGCGATCTAACTGAAAGAGAGTTTACCAGAAGTATCAACCAACACCAGAAAGACACTTCAGCAGCACCAAAAAAAAAAAACATGCATCAACTCCAAAAGAGAACTACCGTGTGATGTGCTTTTCTGCTTTTCAAGCAGGAGCATTGCCTTGCCCATCTGGATCACCGTCTTGAAGTTGCCTTGCAGTATCCATGTCCTTCTTCTGGCGCTTCAAGATCTTATTCGCTATCTTCAGCATTGTATTCAGGCCTTCTTCGAGCTGCTCCTTATCTGCTTCAGAGAATAAACCTGCCCAGTACTTCATTAGTGCACATGCATGGTAAATAATGTCAAGAGGGCTTTTGATGATCACTTTATCAAAAAATGCTCTATTGCGCGCCTTCCAAATGGCCCAACAGATTGCCGCCACTCCGCATACATGGAATTTCTTCCCAAAGGGCAACCACTTCTCACACCAATTCCAACATTGGTCCAAATTCCTCATAATAGCGCTGGCACCAAAACTTTCGCTATCACTGCCCAAACAGCTTTCGCAACACAGCACTGAAAAAAGAGATGAGAGATATTCTCTCGATACAGGGTATCCTTTCCATTTTCTTTTAATCAAGTTATCTTTGGTCAAAATTGCATCTTTTGTCATAAGCCACATAAAAATTTTGATCTCTGCTGGTACCTTCCCCTTCCAAATCCTTTTATTATACAAACCCACATCAGAACTTGTTAAAGCATTGTATGTTGACTTAACAAAAAATTTCTTGTTTTTCTCCAAAGACCACAAAATCACATCTGGATCATTATCCAGTGGAAAGGATAGCACATCCTCCCATATTTGTTCCCATCTATCTCTGAGATCCCTAGGTAACCATCTTCTAAATGAAATGATAACCTCCCGACCGACATCTAATCTTATCAACAGTAGCTTCTTTACACTCACAGAGTTCAAAAAGCTCTGGGTCTGTAATACAGAGAGGTTGTTGATAAAGCCATCTATCCTTCCAAAATCTAGCGAGGTTTCCATTTTTAGTACAGACTTCCCTACCCATCAAATAAATTTCCTTGACTTTGAGTAAATCACACCAAACAGAAGAGTCATTTAACCAACGAGACACACTATGAAATGTGTCATGTTTTAAATTTCCGTAGTATGTAATGTCAATTCAGCAAGCTCGCGGGGGCAAGCAAACTGCCATAATGGTGACACGTGCCAACACGGGGGGAGAGGTGGCTCGTGCTGTGGATTCGTGTGCGGGTGCGGCATTGGCGCATCGCGCGCAATAGCTGAATATAGCACAAAATCAATTGGGGGAGATTTCTGGCACCGCTCGGCTCGGCGCGACCGAACAAGCAGAGACGCACGAGGTTCTATATGCTGCCCACCGTTCCACATGGCGTCCCACCGTGCCTCTGCCGGCGCGCACCGCGCAGCCCAACCGCTCCACCACGGGGCTCGGGCTGCAGCCGAAAAGGAAAAAAGGCAGAGCAACAACAGCCATATGTATCGCTGAATTCAGGAGGGCAGACGCCTCGAACCAAAGTTTCAGGTTTTCGGAAGCTCATTACATAGCCGCATGCTGACAAGTGCATCCGATTATGGTTTTTGCATTGTTTATCTGGTGTAGTTACGTTGGTGAAAGCAATAGCTGTCCTATGGTAGTAAGATAAGAGGAGTATTTCAATTTTCAACCGGATGACGCGCAGGCGAGCCAAACCAACTGATAATAAAATCCTATCGGCAAAAGAGGCAGTCAAGTAAGCATAGGGATCTCAAGTACGTCAATCGGATGTTCCAAAGTATATTTCATCGAGAGAGGCACGTCTCCAATGCTCAACATAGCTTGAACATCATCAAGATCGACGGAGCTTGCATCTTCTCCGTGATCTTTTTTTTTGAAATCTTCTCCGTGATCTTCTTCGTCCAGTTTGTAGACGTTGGAGTCGAAAGTCTACAGAGAGCGAAAGAGTGCCCCGGCCTCGGCTTAGAGGCTTAGACAAGCCACAGCTTGGTCGGTGCCTAAGAAAAGATTCTCGTGTCAAGTTACGTTGATGCCAGCAACCAGTTCAGAGATGCGGCTGTGTTTAGTTCTGTTCAAAAGTGCACTATGCAAAAAAAGATTTTCCGTCACATCAAACTTGTGATACATGCATGGAGTACTAAATGTGGATAAAATCAAAAACTAATTGCACAGTTTGGTTGTACTTTGCGAGGCGAACGTTTTAAGCCTAATTAGTCAACGGTTGGATAATTATTATCAAATACAAACGAAATACTACAGTGTCGCTACAGTAAATTTTGTCGCCCCAAATTTGGGAACTAAACACAGCCGCAATGTTTACATTGATGCTGGTAGTACAAGTGGGACTCCATGAATCAGAACATTCCCTTTCTTTCTCCAGTGATGTTGCTGTGCACAAAGATTTGTTTAATTGCCCAGGCCGCTCAACATCGAGGCAGGAACCATTAGAAGTTTTTGTAACTCAGCATCGCTCCGCACAATAGTTTGACCCGATGCTCTCTCTCTTCTTTCAACCTCGGTTTTTTCTCACGTTGTGAGTAGTCACTGGAGCAGGTTACAAAAGGAAAAGGATGGGATACTTGTCACCAGCTCCATCGTACGTAGCTCTACTTCTAATCCATCCTTGCCCGCTCGTTACTATGGAGCCATCGTTCATGTACTTGGGCTGGAGGTCATAGAGATCATGTCCTTCCGCATCAGATGTCCACCGAAATGTTTTGACTCTCCAAGAAAGTAAAATAATTTATAATTTGAGATGGAGAGAGTAACAACACATTTGCATATGGCACGGACCAGCATGCATGAACATCCACTCATCAGTTTCTTTGTATTCGTACTACTACTCCCGGGAGAGCAGAGTAAGATCTCTACTCATTCTTGCATTAACATTGATCCAACCTTAGTCTGCTCCCCATCTCAACTATAGATTATAAAGCTAGCGAGGCACTAACCGCCATCCCAATAGAGAAGCAAGCTCACAACAAAAGTTGATGTTACTTTCATCTATATATATAGTAGGAGAGGAAAAAAAACGTCGAAATATAAAAACTAAAGCCTGAAAGATAAGAAAAGCAGTGAAGTCATCTGCAGCCTTAGCAGAAAAACAAAACTACTCCGGATGGAGGTATTGCTGGCAGCACTAGTGGAATGTGTCTTGAATTCTATAGTTCCTGAATAGACATTTCCATTTACAGAGGACGATGACGATGTAGTCTGATTTGGTGCCCCGGTGTCCTTGCATGCACCCATTGGTGCCCCAGCCTGCAGATATTCAACAAAAACCATCAATATGAAAAACAAATGATAGAATTTGTATGCTCCAAAAGAGAATGTTCGACGGTCTTCTCTTGAACAAGTCAGCCCTGGTGCTAATAATCATAGAAAACAAATAGCATGCTAACTCAAAAGGGGCAAAAAGTGTCCCGGCATTAAAAGTTAAAACTACAGCGCTTTGCAATTACCTGGCAAGCAGCAATGGTGTCACAACCACATAAGGTGCGGCCATTGATTCTGTCTTGAACATCAAAAACACCACCACCATCGCTTCGCTGCACATATCACGGTAAGAAAATTTCTATTCCATACAACAAGGGCATCTTGTCTGTAACTGTGGGAAATCAAATATTACCATGTAGAAATTCACAGCTATGAAGTTCGGGATTCTATTTCCAGCTGCAGCATAACAAGCTTGGGCCATTTGTGGTAGCCCAGAATTCTCTTTACATGCTTCATTCTGCACAGGCATCGTGGGGAAGTAATTTTGCAGAAATAGAGATGCAGACCTTGAGTTCAGTGGCTGTGATTCCTTCCTGTTTGGACAAGAACCAGGCACAATCCCTGGATCTCCAGCTGCCATGATTATGAGAAATGAAATATGAATTTGGATACAGAAGAAACTCTATTGTTTGTCCTTGGTGTAAGGTAGGAATCAAAATCAATTGTGCATGTATTATAGTTGAGTAATAGTTACCGGGGGTAATTACCAATACATTTCTCATATGGCAATTATAGATGGCCACCAGGCCAATCTGAGGCATAATCTAGCCTCTTTGTTAGGAATGCAAATTCTAACCTCGATGCTTGTCTTGCAATAAATAAAGTCATAAACCAAACTCCTGGTGTCAACAAATTCACAGCTATTTATAATCAAATTTCATCATGTGAAGTTTGTGGAAGGACACTTACTACTTAATTTATTCTCTTCTTTAGATACATAACAAAACCTATATACCTAGAAAAGACAAAACGACTTACAATTTGGAGCAGAGGGAGTAGTACACATTGTGACTGGAATATTTCAGATTTGGTCATCACTATTTCCTACTCCATCGGTAAAAAAAATACTTCACAATTAACATTTTGACACTGCATGGTCTTCGATGCATATATTGACCAATAATATATTGTAGAATATATTCTTCAAACCCTTCAAGTTCATGAGATATTACAGGTATTTTCCAATACAAATCAAGAAATATATCTTACATGTTCCCAAACTAAATAACAAAGTTATTGATGTTTAATCAAATCTTCTCCTAATGACATTTTTGTTTTTATGACTGGAGGGAGTACCAATATTCAGGAAAAATGGTTTTAGATGTTACTAGAGCAACGAGAGTTGTACTTACACTCATTCTCTAGCAAGTAGCTCCATTGGTAGGCTATTCCTTCACTAGCCTCCTTTGAAGCATCAGAAGTAAACACCAGCAATCTGCGGTTTTTTGCAACCATATCTGTGACGCTTGGCCAGTCCTTGCCACCAGTTGGCATTTCCGAGATGGGATACCAATACTTCATCAAGTCAGCAGCAGTAAAGACCTTGCTCAGTCCCATCGGTGATTGAACATAATCCTCAATAAATATTGTTATGATCTCTGTGGGATTCTCGGAGAGAAATGCTTCCACCTCTTTTAGTGTGTCAACTGCTGGTACCTAACATTATATTTAAGTCGAACATCTTAGTTTGGGGCGTTTTGGAGCAATGGAGCCCATGTGACATCTCTTGAAGTTTCGGATAAATTGAGGAACCAAGAAATAAACTATGGTTTCCTACATTTATTCACACCAGTTGAGGTCTGGAGGAGGTGCTATCATCAAAAATTGGGAGCTTCGAGCTCAAACATATAAGTTACAGAATAATGTACCTACATTGCATTCAAGATAGCCTACCAAATTCTGTGATAGGCAATAGACTGGTAAGTATCTGCAAAGAATAAACTTACGAAAGCGGTGAAGTTATAGCATTGCCCTTGCAGGGAGTGGCAGAGCCATACATCATCGTTGAAGTCATACATATCAAGCATCAATCCCCTGACACCATTCTGCGAACAACACCATTATGAATTGCTAGATGACACACCTGATAATAAACAGAGGCCCGAGGAAATAATTTGGTCATGGATCCAGGACCTACCCTCAATTGGTTGGTGACGGAGTCCTCCTGGTTGTAGAACGTGACCCTCTCAACCCCAGTGCGCGACGGCTCCCCGAGGATGGAAAAGGAATTGTGGGTGACGAGCCATGAGTACCTGTTGAAGGGCAGCCCCTTCACCTGGAGCAAGAAGCGAACCCCCGTAGAATATAGATCAACAACAAAGTGGTTACAGAGAAAGAAGGGGAAAATTACAAGAGGAGAATGCAGTGCACTACAATGGAGGTGGGCTGGATAGCTAGGTCCCTGATGCAGGAGAGCTTGGTCCTGCCTGCGGCGGGGCAGTTGCCGCAGTAGAGGCCCGTGCCGCAGTCGCTCACGGAGGAGCAGGAATCCCCTACCTGCAAACGATAGCCAACCGAATCATTAGTTCATTGACACCCAGCAAACGATAACCAACAGAATCATTCGTTCATTGAAACCCAGCGTTGAAGTGAACTCTGGTTCCGAGACCACGAGTTATGCACCCAGATTAACTAGTCGGAAGGCAGTTTTAGAATCAAACAGAACTGTAGCAAGAACTGAGGCCAGATCCGGACAAAAAATTGATCCACATACTTACAGGCAGTCAGGTATACATCCAGGAAGTGTCGAAAAGCGTAGCAAGAATCGGACCGCAAGCAGGCTAATTATGATAGGAGGAAAAGAGGGGCAGGTACCTGGCTGGAGCAGAGAATCAGCAGCAGCGCGATGTGGAGCGAGAGGAGCACGGAGACGGAAGGGGGGAGCAGCGGCGCCGCCATCCGCTGCTGCAAATCAGTGGAGTACAGGCCACCAAACCTCGCTCCCCCACCTCTTCTTTCCTTTTCACAGGCCAGGCCAGGAGTGATCAGTACAGTCGTCGCTGTGAGAGCGAATGATTTGCCGACAGCTATATACTGACTCTTTTTAAAGCATGGCAGCCCCTGCTCTACTTTTTTTTTAACTGCCCCTGCTCTACTTTGGCTTCTGCCAAAGAAAAAACGAACGTATTTTTTTTAAGTTATTAAATGCATCCTATGTAGGAATGGAAAATGGAAATAGATCCGAATTATTCGACATTTCGTATCCTCTAAAACTTATAATATGGATATTTCATATCTGTTTCTCACATGAATGCTAAATAGATGTATCCAAATTCGTTTTTCGTATTCTTCTCTATCCAAATCTAGATCCCTATTGACAAAAATATAGAATATCTAATATTTATCTATATCCATGAAGAATAAGGTATAATAAATCTATTTTGAAAGTTTTCTATCATGACTAGTGACTAATTGCTTAATTTTAATATTTTTAATGATGTATTGAAACTATTTAATAGTATATCTATACATAACTTTTAATATTATTAATCACTCTATAAAAAAGTCAGTTTTTCCCCGTAAGAGAGTGAGCTTTTTCCATAGACTCCAACATCCATACAAGCCAATATAAGACTATCTCCAACAATAATACCTAAAATACAAAACATATTCCACGTTTTGGTAGCGCTACAGGCAAAGGGTTCGATACCCATTTTTGGTCTCTTCCAACAACGGGACTCAAAAGAGAACCCTTTCTGCAAATGAGTCTCTAGGAAAGAGGATGTTCATATTTGGGTTGTGACTCGGTTGCCACCCAAAATAGGTCTCGCATATAGATACTCTGCTAAAAGGCGATACAGGACCATCCAAGACCCATTTTTGGTTGGGTGCCCATATGGGGCATTTGTTGGAGACAGACTAAGACTCCAACATCTATACAAGCCTAATTGTCTTGCTCGAGAACTCCGACACCCACCAAGCCGAAAAGGACTTCGACAACCATGAGCTAAAAACTACAACACTCAGACGAGAACCCATCTATAAGATATTTTATTTCTGTATATTTAAAAAAATGTTTTATGATATATGAATTGACATATCGAGAATTCAATTAAAATTCCTGTTATATTTGAAATATTTTTCATAAACACGCACATGTCGTACAGGTATATCTGCTAGTGATACGTAAAGAGTAAGTTAATTTTAGTATTTTTCTAATTTAGTTTAATCTGAATATAATTGTTATTGTAGATTACTTTAATACTTAATTTCTTTAATTGTGTTCATTTTTTATATAATTTATAACTTCATGAAAAATATTTTATAAATAATGATTGAGTAATTCATATATTTAATTATTAAATATTTATTGCTAACTATACTATTTGTTGAGATATCCTTGTCTATGTTATATACCCACATACTTTAAGCTCTAGTTGTGTAATAATTTTGTAATTAAAAAAATATTGAGAAAGCAAAATGGCTACTTATTGCCTACCATTCTTATTCAATATCTTCACTTGACCTACCATTTTATTAAATAGTATCCACTATAAAGAACTCTGCTGTTGACCTACCAAGACGATCAAGCAACATGTAGTTTAATTACAGACTTGTAGTTTCATTTCATCGGAAGAAACTATTGGCACTCGTTACAGGTATACCTCTCTTCTCCCTTCTATTTGAGATCTAACTATTTCTCGTGGGACTTTTCCTGTTAAGTGTGAACTATTATCGAGCGAAAAACAGTGAGAAGTGACAAAGAACTGAGGAGATTTCTATGGTCCTGCCAGCTGCCGGCTGCCGGACAGCCGTAGGACGGAGAACAAAAGCTCCAGCTCCTCCAGCTTGGTCTTGAGTAGTCTGCTAGGCAACCGGCAACCCCTAGCCTAGCCTGATACGGCCGAGGCTATCTCCTTCCCTGCCACTTCGAGCACCTCCTTGGCCCTGTGCGCCAGCTTCTCGCAGATGTTCCTGGCGATCCTCTTCTGGAACTTGCTGCTCTTGAGCCACTCGATGCCGACCAGTATCTCGCACCGGCTGCTCGGCGCCTCCGACGTGGCGCTCTGCACGTTGTACCTCAGATGGACCTGTGCGCACAGCTAGTCACTTCACCGTCCCACGTACCTCAAATGGAATCAACAATGGCGCGCGCGCGCGTATATACCCGGAAGTAGTCGCCGAAGGGGACGTTGTGGAGCGTGACGACGTCGTGTATGGTCCACCCGCCGCCGTCCTCCGCCGGGAACTTGAGCTGGGTGCTGACCACCTCGCCGCCGAAGATGGACATGTACCGGTTGAACTTGTAGCTGACGTGCCGCTCCAGGACGCCCGGCCTCGCGGCCTCCCACGGGGTGGCGGAGTAGTCGAGGCACCCGACACGGCTCATCGTCCGCGTCTCCAGGGCTCCCCCGTCGAACACACCCATGAGCAGATCAGCCTGCGACAACCCAAGGTTCAGGTTTCCGGAAGCACATATACATAGCCGCATGCTGACAACTGAATTCGATTCTGCTTTTGCATTGTTTATCTCATTATTATCTGGCGTAGTTACGTTAGTGAAAGCAACAGCTGTCCTATGTAATCCTATGTATGGTAAGAGGAGCATTTCAACTGACGGCGCGCAGGCTAAGCCAAACCAAAACTGATAAAATCCTGTCAGCAAAAGAGGCAGCCAAATAAGCATAGGGATCTCACGTACGTCAATCGGATGTTCCAAAGTATACTCCTTCGAGAGAGGCACGTCTCCAATGCTCAACACAGCTTGAACAGCATCAAGATCAACGGAGCTCGCATCTTCTTCACGATCTTCTTCCAGCTTGGACCTCTGTTCAATGGCCGACGATTTCGTTTTCCACAGACCAATTATTGTCCTGTGATAGACAGGAAAAAATTGAGAGATGATTTCGTTTTCCACAGACCAATTCATCGGTCAGGGCGTCCCAGTACTGATACTGATGGCTAAACAAACAATTGAGAGATGACAACCTGCTAGCCTTGCTGAACGATGCAAAAGAGTGGAACTGAAACTTCAGTCTCCCTTCCTTGTCTTGGGACTTTGCACCACTCTTTGCGTCGAGTCCCCGGCCACTCTTCAGAATAAACAGTAGCGATGGGGTGCCTACGGTTGTGAAAGATGGCTGTAGCACTTCGATCTCCTCCACGTCTTCCCACAGAAAGAAGAATTTTGTTTTGTGTCCAAACAAATTAGCATAGAAACCAACTATTCTGGCGGACACAAACAGCCTCCCCTGCGGAAGCAGCAGCAGCAACCAATTACAATTTACAAGTGAGCATTCATACACAAGTATGACTGTATGAGTGTATGACATGAAAACTAACAAATAAACTACTTGTGTGAGATGTCATGTTTTAGTTGTCCAAAAGAGCACAGGGCAGTAGCTATGGTCCATCGCATCATCAATTAATTATTCTGTGCTTCTAGTAAAATGCTGATCTTGCAGAGTTCATAAAGCCAACCTTGACAGTAAAACCCAGCACTTGTAGAGAATTTACCTGCAAAGGCAGCTTTCTTTTCAAGGAGCATGCATAATCTGCTATAAGGAATTCTTCGTCTGGCAGATTAAAAAGCTTCTGGAATGTTGAATTTCTGTGAGGCGACCGAACATGCAACTGCAACACACGCAAGTACACTGTCAAGAGGGTTACTACACGTGAAGGGATCATGAGCACAAATTATCGGAAGTTACCTTTTTACCAACTTCCTTCTCCATCTTACTCAGGTATTCTCTCATCGATGCCTCTGGTCCTTCTGTGTTCTCTAGAAATACTCTCAAATGTAACCGACTCTGACATGTCTGGGCAAGTTTTCCCTCCAGGGGCACCCATATGTCTGCCAGTTCTACTGATGTGTGTTTCAGGAAATTAATTTCAGCATGTCCAAGGGAAATAGCCAAATCGAATGGACCATCGAAATTGAAAACTTCAACATCCAACACGGCAGGTGGTTCTTCCATGGCATCAAATTCCATTATTTCTGCAATGTTCTTTCAGTTTTGTTACAAAAGGTGAATCAGATAAGACTACAAGCTTAATCATAGGACTGCAATGCAACGTGCTAGCAGGTGAAATCTACTCACCGTTCCATTGAGGTTCCTGAGTCTGAAGTTGAACAGAACTTGTCCTTGTTATGCCATTACAGCTGAACACAACATAAGGGTCAACTGATCCACATGAAACGGGTGGCAAGCTTGTAGCCTCTAGCAGAGCTACAGTTAACAGCCAACCGTCACCATTTGCTTTAACCCCATGATCACTTCCTGTCATGAAAGGTGGCAGATAAGTATCATTCATGACATCACAGAGTTGAACCATCAATCATGTATAGGATACGAGAAAACAAAACAACAATTGAAGAGAAGAGCATACCTCTCTGTAACCTTGCCTCTACAAAATGAGACACCATATTCAGTAAACGCTGTAATTGAAGGACTAGTATGCCAGCTGTGATCAGCTCTCCGAATGAGTCGGGTAGATCTAGACCATTGAACTCAAGGCCCATGATTGGGCCTGGTTTTGACAGAAAGATGTGCACAAGAACATATAGTGCAAATAGCACCGTTGAAATGGAAGTGAAATTGCAAAAATACTTGTAAGCAAGCCTGATATCTGACTGGTGTTCTACCTGCAATGGCGCCAGCAACTGCTCTTTATCCATCCCTACAGAATCAATCATTTTGACATGCCTAGACAATACTTCAGCAAAACCTTCGAAATTTTCTTTCAACCCGTCTCGAACACTCCCCTCAATCATGCTTCTCATCATGGTGCTCTGAAGGAACTCTACATTGTATGATACAGTCAAATGCGCGCTTTCTTCACCTCCTGATAACCCGGTGCTGTGGATTATCTTGTAGAGCAAAACAACTGCAAAACAGTTCCCAAAGGGCACTTCAGGAGTACGAACACGAGTCATAATCACAAAATTCTTGCCATCCGCTTTAAGATATGTCTGCTCCTCACTAGTCTTGACAGCTTTCATAAACTTTGATGCGCCTTTGGTGTATTGACATGTCCTAGTTAAGCTAGGAGGATCCATGCTCTTCCATGTCCACGGCTGCTCCTCATAGTCCATGGTACCTTGAAGCTCACGCAGATCTTTCAAGAACTGAGAATCAGGTCCGAATAGAAGATGGTTCAGTTCTTTTGACTCCACAAGGTAAGTGTGCTCAAATATGATGCCACCGTCAAGATCTTCTGGCATTTCTGGTGTGCTTCTATATTTCATGATCTCCATAGCTTCTTCAAAGCTAGCATCTGGAGCCACATGTTCGGTGTCACTCGCACCATTTGCTGTTGCCGTACTAGTCTCTGCTAGGTCATCAACTTCAGCAATTGAATTGGAATGTTCATGTATGAAATGGTCAGAGTTATCCAGAGAAGTCCGCTGTGTGTCATGGCTCCTGGGAGAATCAACCACCCCACCATTAGAACTTGAATGTTCCATATCAAGTAATCTCTCCACTTCGGCATCGGTGTAGCTTCTGGAGCTCGAAGAAGGGGACATGTGGACGACAGAATTGTCATTGTTTTCTCCATAAAGTGAAAAGCTGAGGAGAATTTTCCCTGGTTGAAAGCAATACGAATAAAATCATTATGGATAGACCTTTCGTGAGAAGTAATGGAAAGTGTAATCGTCATACAATCTATGGCTCTAAAGTGTGCCCAATATAACTATGAATAAGCAGTCCTTAAACCTTTTTTTAAAGAATCTGGCAGGGTAAGCAGTCCTTAACTGAAGAAGAATGAAGAAATATAATAGCATATACTGAACATCTGAAACCTAAAGTTGTCTTGAATTGGACGGGACCTGAAAAATTGGATCATATCTACGGTTCAGGTACATACTAATGCTGTTATAAAACTAAAACGTACCATCCGTCACTAGCATTTCGATCTCAAGTTAAAAGTGGTCAATCCTGGGCATGCTTTCCGACAGACACTAGTTTATTGCAGAAGCATCCCTAGCCACATGAGGAGGATCAGCATTCCATCAGATTACAATCTGCTGTTCCGTACGCATCACGGTTAACTAATAATTATCACACGTATGCGACCGACTCCGTACTTGCTAATGACTCACGGTTACGGAAGTTTACGCCTGACGGCGGCATGCGGGAATCCGAGCGCTACCCTGCACTTGCGTGCAGCAATTGGCAAAGACGCGCGGTGGCTTCGCCCAAAAGCCTGCCGCGCGCGCCGACCAACACGATCGAGCAATGCATAAGCACGGCAGAAATTAAACGTCGAGCGTATCATGCTCGCGAGAGCAAACTTGTGCACGCACCGCAATCCGCCGCGGCCTCGTCGCTGCCGCCGCCGCCGTCGACGACGCCGCCCTTCCGCCGTCGTCCGCCCTCGGGCGGCAGCTGCAGCGTGAACCACGTCGGCGGCACGGACCGCCTCTCCCCCGGGGCAGCAGCAGCAGCAGCGGTGGTGGTGGCGGGCGGCACGGGCAGCCTGACCGTGCCCACCACCTCCCTCCCGTTCCCTCCCCGCCGCCGCCGCGCCACGGCGACCTCGAACTCCTCCTCGTCCCCGGCAGCTCCGTCCGCCGCCCCCACCACGAACACGAACTCCTCGTTCCACGCCACCGCCGCCGCCGCGGCGCCGCCCAGCTCCGCCGCCCGCGTCCGGAACCGCTGCTTCCCCACCGTCACCTTCGCGTAGAACAGCACGCCGCCGCCGTCACCGCCGCGGTGCGGCCGCGGCGCCGGGAGCCCGCGCGCCTCGAGCACGTACACGTAGAGCCGCATGGCGATCGCGGTAGCTAGCTTAGCGCACGCCGTGGATGAGGGACCCGGCTCAGAATTAAGTAGTGGGGAGCCGGGAGCGTGGTTGTAGTTTGGAGGTGGCGGTTGCGGGTCTGGCCGTCTGGGGGCTCTGACTGACGTGTGCCGAGCGCGCGGGCACGCGGCGGGAGGAGGAGCGCGACACGCGGCGCTGGGGATGATGGGGCGCGGGGCGGTTTGGGTTCGGCTTCGGCGTCTTGACTCGTGACTGGGAAGGGAGGGAGACTAGGGAAGTTCCGAAGCTGTCAGTTGTCACGGCGAGCGATGCGGAGGCGTTGGTCGCGTTCGCGTCGCGGCTTTGAATTCTCTGGGCCTTCGAGATGTGAGATGTCCGTTCCGTGCCTTCTCGTCGTGGTGTTGGTGTCACTTGTGTTGCACATTTCACATTTGCCCATCTCCCTACGGATGACGTCGATGCCCGGAACAGAGGAATGGAACCACCGCCGGTCTCGTCTCTCCAGAAGTAGAAGCGGATAAAGGCAAGACAAAAAACCGCGCCATGAAGTCATGAACGCATGGCTTGCGAACAGCAACTTTTCTCGGGCTTCGTCGAGGAGCGCCCAGCAGTCAGCAGCGGTCTTACCAATCTTCACCAGCGCTGGGAAAGGAAAAGCAGGCAGTAACACTACTCGATCGTAGCTACAGGTCCATGCACTCCCTTATAATGTCTTCAGTGGATATAAAACATTGAGATATATTCTCCAAATACAATAGACAAACATTGCCAAATGGAAAGAGTGTAATCCACTAGGACTGACCTTTTGAAAACTCAAACGACTGCAAATGCTTGTAATTCATAGTTCTTAATAAGATCCAGATCCTTCCCCATAAATGCAACCCATAATCATAAACAGATCTTTACATTCATAAACTGGACTACATGTTAGATTATTTCCGGTACTGAGAACGATAATGTACACTACAGGCAATCTAATCTAGACTAATCGAGATCAGTATGCTCAGGCCAAATGCATGCCTGTTCGCTGCATCTTTTGAACGCAACATTACCTTAGACTAACTGCCTCAGCTGTGAAGCCGCAGAAGAGATTTTTCTCGAAAGACCAACCCCAGGAATATGCAGCAGGCAGTCTCATGGGCAGCACAACCCGCGGAAGAGATTTTTCTAGAAAGACCAAACCCGCAGAAGAGACAAATCGATAGATCAGTTTCATGTCAAAGCCTGATGCTTGTACTTCACCGATCATATCTTGTTTTAGATCTGGAACAACACATTTATTAGGTATAAAAAATAACAAATTCCAGGAAGCATTAATCTTGACACAATACAATTGGAGCAATATGCAAAAGGCAGCTTACTCATCACTAAAACAGCATCAGAAGATCAAATATTCCCCTTTCTTTTCTTTCGCTTCTTTGAGGTGTTGGAGGCAACATTGGTAGCTGGTGCAGCAGGTGGGGCTACAGGAGCTACTGCCGGTGGAATTGCAGGGGTGAAGGGTGGGAACACCAAGGGATGCGGGTGCATTGGAACTAAAAACATTCCTGGGGCCACAGCTGCTGAAGGTGGCGCCATAGCCATCATTGTTGAGGCTGCCGCCATTGGAGCAGATGACACCACTGTGACTGAAGCCACTGCTTCAGTCGGAGTTGAAACTGATGTTCCATTGCCAACTTCTTCTGTGGATGGCTTCGAAAACTTTGCACCTTTTTTACCAGCAGAAACTGGACTCTCTCCAGGCCTTTTCTCTTTTCGAGACTCCTCAAACTTGCGCACTTTCTCTTTAGCTTCTTTCATCACAGAAAGGACGTACTCCATCGCATCAGGGTCAGTAGCTCCCATTTCCACGATGTCAGCGAAGTACTGGTGTCCATGCTTGTAGAGATTGTCCGCTTGATCTTCCCGAATGTTTTCAGGTTTTGAGCTCTTCCCTGTATCTTTAGCAGCTTTTGGTGAGATGGGGGTTTCCTTAGGTTCCTCGGGGCATTTGTAGTCCTTCCGCCATCGATCTAGAATATATTTGGGAGGTATTAGCATCACAAGCTCTTGCTTCAAGACAGCAAGAGCATGGCTACACAAAATACCTTTAAATTGGAATGACCTACAGATGCACCACACTTCTTTCTCAGCACTGTTATACATCACTCTGTAGTCAAACTTCCTCTCCTTTCCAATTACTGTTACCGTGTATGTCGCTATTGAGCCATTCCTACTGACTTCAGTGCAATTCACATTCATCAGCTGCTTCAACTGATCCTGGAATTTCTGGAACATATTTATTGTATAAACATTTGCAAATTGCTCCTCAAACAGAAGACCAGACAGGACCTGTGGCCTTTGTTGAAATGAACGGAAATCATCATAGGCTTCTCGATCAGACCTGAGCTTCATAGCAGTATCGAATTGTTCAATGAATGTCTTTATTGTGGTTTCTGGTGTAATATATCCATCAAAAAAGGCCTCCAATCGTTCACTACGGCGAACAGTGGAGATACCAGCCCAGAAAGTATCCTTTACATATGCTGGTACCCATTTTGCCCTCTCTTCAAACAAGGTTGTAAGCCACTGGTTATCATGAAGATTATATTGATTGATCATTTCAACCCACTCCCTCTCAAAATCAGCTGATGTAATTGTATCATAGACTACTTTTTTCATTCTCAGACTGACTGCTTCTTTATCCTCAACTCTTCCAGACATTTCAGGAAGTTCTTTCATTATATGCCAAAGGTTGTATCTGTGCCGGGTATTTGGAAATACTTCACTGACAGCTTTGACTACTGGCCTTGAATGAGTCGTAACAATTGCTTCCGGTGCTTTATCATTCATACATTTTAGCCATTTTTTGAATAACCATGCAAAAGTCTCTGGAGACTCGTCTCCAAGTAGACCACATCCTAACAACACAAACTGCCCATGATGGTTGATTCCCAGAAACGCGACCAATGGAATGACAAACTGATATGTCAAATAGACAGTATCAAAGCAAATAACATCACAAAAATGTTGATATGCAACTCTGGATCTAGCATCAACCCAGCAAACATTCTTGAGCCGACCTTCATCATCCATGTCCCAGTTGTAGAAGAAGTTGGAGTTTTGAGCTTGCATCTTATCAAAGAAAACTAAGAGTGCCTCGACACCACCCTCTGCAAACCTCAACTTTCCAGTCTTCCCTGCCCCATCAATGGAATAATTTGACTGGGAGAAGGATTTCACCATGAAATCTTTGTTTTGGTTGGGTGGCCTGCCTCTACCAGAGTGAATCTTCGGGTTCAATCGAGTTTTGGCATTGAATGGGCGGTGCTCCCTTTGCCAGTCAGGAAGATCTTTAAAGCACATCATGAATCTAACCATCTCAGGATTGCATGGGTGGTTATGTTCCAACTCAACAAAAACCACTTCCCAATGGTTCTCACTGGCATTAAACTTCACTACCATCATTGCTTTGCAACCAGTCTTTGCAACAAGCCTCCTTCGAGCTTTGAGGCCAGGCTTAATCCTAGCAATGCCACCTTTGTAACAAACAAATGTAGCACGGTATTTAACCCCATCAACACTATGGGAGGTCCTCTTTGAGACCCCAAAGCCTGCACGATAGCCATACTCTAGGTAGAATTGATATGCCAGATCAACCGTCTCAAAGGTCATGCCAACTCGAGGGCTGACAACCTCATGCTTATCCAAAACTGTGCTGTTGTTCTCAAAGGACATGGAGCCATCCCTAACTTGTAGTTGCAAGCTGCTCCTGGAATAAGGGTCGCTATGAAAGGTGTCCATTGTTTCAGGTTATCTCATCCTAGGTCAACATAACTGAAAAACCAAGAAGTCTGT
This sequence comes from Saccharum hybrid cultivar R570, assembly GCA_038087645.1. NCBI lineage: Eukaryota > Viridiplantae > Streptophyta > Magnoliopsida > Poales > Poaceae > Saccharum > Saccharum hybrid cultivar. The sequence continues at coordinate 18,457,127 of JAQSUU010000534.1, read as the reverse complement.
AAGAACAGGTTCAAATAGACCACAAAATAAATGATTTAAAAACCCATATTTTCTTAAGCATTTCAATTTAAACTAAACATTACTTGGACAACACAAAGAATAAGAAAATACTCCATCCGTTCCAAATTATAAGTCACTTAGACTTCATCCATTTTGCTATGGATCTAGACATATGTTATATCTAGATGCATAGCAAAATGGATGTACCAAAAAAGTCAAAGCGACTTATAATTTGGAATAGAGGGAGTAGCAATTAACTTATATGAGCAAATAGCACCACAAACTAAAGTCCTACATAGACATTTGAATGGGATTATGTGAAAGCATAGTGTTCCTATTTTCCCTAGGATTCATTCCATTCTGAATGTCTCGATTCACAAAGAACAATAATCTAACGTATTGACTAATTGTGCGCTAAGTATCATTCCTGATGAGTTTGTTAGACATCAAAGAACATTTACTCTCCTCTTTTTTTTTGGCAAAAAAAGAGAGATAGAAAGTGGGAAATTATGGGAGTAAACCCTTCATTGTCCACAACTCCCAAAACTGGAGCACAAACCCAATTTCATCCAATTGTTAATCTCTCTGAACAAGACGTGTGATGCAGTTGTGAGTAACGACCAAATGGAACACTAAGAATCAAACATCAATCCCAAATAAGAAAGAAAAGGCATTTAAGTGCTTTCAGAATCACCGGGATTTGGCAAAAGGTTGCTTGTTTAACAGCTAACCGTCGGCAGTGTCGTTTACCAATCACCATATCATGATTGCCCTGGGCCTGGATAGGTCCAGATATTTGTAAAGCAAATAGCGAATGTCACGCTTTCACGCAGAGGCAGTTTTCACTTTCCAAATGAGAAGTTTGCTTTTATATGAACATAAAGCCTGAGAGCGTGCAGCATGGTATCTACTATGATACTATCCAACTGCTATAAAGGTGTTACATGCATAGCTGTCTTGCAAATATAAGTTGAATAATTATGACTGAAATTTCATTTATAGTGACAGAGAAATTTGATAGATAAGCTATTGCAAGTGGAGGGCAGGGCTTGATAAAAATGCATGAATACTAGAGCAACTCCATGATCATGCTATCTTTTTGTACCAAAATCCTTACATATATATGGGATAACACCGCAATGCTGGATTGTGTTTCATAGGTCAAGACAATACAAGCCTTGAACTTTCAATTAATATGTTCAGGAAAGGAAGAGCATTATAACTAGGAGAAAGTGATGGGAATATCACTATTCTTGTCATGGTGTATACATGGAATCTAAATTCCTAAATTTGAAAAAAAAAATTGAAAAAAAATAACACCATGGAATATATATCAGCTTGCTGAAGAAGTTTAACTTCTCAGAGGATAGAACATGAACACTAGAGTGGAAACAAAACTATTACCACAGCCTTATGGGGAACAGACAGAGGTAGGCCAAATTCGGGTCATGGGTAGTACAGTGAAGAGTGGCGGATCTGGTGAATTGGCACAGCCAGGTCACCAACTAGGACCTAGACCACCCACACCAGGGCACATACCGACAGGGGCAGACCTGGGCCTAAGGCCCTTAGGGCCCAGGCCCTAGTCGTTGGCCTAGTAGCACTTTGTACCCCATATAGTTTTTGGGCCCATAAACGAAGGCACGGTAAGAAAATGACTAGGGCATGCTTCCCAGCAACAAGGATTTGGCCTCGCGTTTCTCCCGACTGCGCCCAAAGTGCTGCAATATGGAGTCACAGACACGGGAGAAGCCGAGAACTCGAGAAGGGGAGTCAGTGACAGGCGACGGCAACCCAGGGGCCACGCCGCCACCGCACCAGCCGCTGAGGTCGCCATGCCAGCCTCCGCCACCAGCCACCGCATCACGCCGGCCACGGGTCGTCAGCCTCCAACTCTGCCTGGTTGCCGGCTGCTGGACATGGAAGATGTATGCTCAATAATTAATCTTTGTTTTTTGTCACCTTTTCATTTACATTTCCATCTTTTGCATGTCCAGGTCTTGATGCTGACATGGAAGATGCAGAATTGCGGATGAACCACCTCACTGCTACTAGGTATTTATTTTTCATGTTTATTGTGCAATGTTCTTAACGGTTTCAGTTCAATCATCATATCTATTAGAAATTTTACCTTCATTTTAGCGAATTCTCCGTGTGATGTTAATGGGTAGTTTTCACTGCTAGGTAGAGGCCCTAGTCATGAGCAAATCCTGGGTCCGCCACTACATACCGTCAGACAACAAAAGTAAATAAAGCATTTTCGCACACAATTTATATGGTATTTCAGTTCCACACTCTCAATTGTACATGGAAACATGAAGCGAGGAGCGATACAAATAAACTAATAACGGTTTGGCTCATCCTCACCTCATAGCTTCATCAACAATAGCACCAGGGGCGGATCTAGTAGAGGGACATGGGCGTACACAAGTAGACCCAATAAATTTTGCAAAATGTTAGAAGTTTAGTAGGCGTCAAATAGCTTGAGGTTAGAGTTTGAGAACTCGGTTCCGCAAAGCAGACAGGGAAGAGGAGGAGAGAGGGTGGGGTGGGGTGGGGGGGGGGGGGGGGGGGGGGGGGGGGGGGGGGAGGGGCGGCGGGAATACCTGTTGGGTGCTCTTCGCCAGAGAAGATATCGGCCAAGGCCTCGGCACCTGGCGTAGGGCGGCGGCGGCGGTAACCCACCCAGTCGTCTCAGAGAGAGAGAGAGAGAGAGAGAGAGAGCGCACGCGGTGTGAAGGTGACGGATGCGGCGGCGGCTGCCGCCCAACTAGGACCCGATCTGGGAAGAGGGAGGATCGACCTGGACTGAGGCACTGTCGGCGGTGCGACTTGCGAGCCTGGCGGCGGCGTCGGCGAACGGACGAGAGGAACGCAAAGAGGGAGACGGGAACAAGGGAGGTGGCTTCAGATAGATTTTTTTTTTAATTTGCTTCTTTATATTCTCGTCACATCGAATCTTTAGACACATGCATGAAGCATTAAATATAGATAAAAAATAAAACTAATTATACAGTTTAGACGAAATGGACGAGACGAATCTTTTAAGCCTAGTTAGGCCATGATCGGACAATAATTATCAAATAACAACGAAAGTGCTACAGTAACACTACAGTTACCATTTCCCGAAATATTTCGGGAACTAAACAAAGGCCTAGTTAAAGCCCACTGATATAGCTACCTCCGTTTTATATAGGGGAAAAATACCATTCTCGTTTTTCTTTTCAGAAGTCAACTGATTTTTTATATTAAAAATACTAACATTTTATACAAAATAAGTAATATTAAATTGATTACAAAATATATTTTATACAAAAATTATTTGGAGATGTAAATGCTAATACTATTTACTATAAATTTGATTAAATTTTAGCTAGTTTAATCGGCACAGATTCCATAATTATATTTTTTAGGGGGATAGAAAAAGTACATCTATAAGACTACATGAGCCCCATACTCTGTGTTTCAGATTATAAGATATTTTGGCTTTTCTACATACGTAGCTTTTGCTATCCTAGAGATACATTATGTTTAGATACGTAGTCATTGTGTCTGAAAAAGTTAAAACGTCTTATTATTTGAAACGGGGGAGTAATTATTTTTGGTTATTATCCTAATAACAAGCTAAAAGTTCAGCTCAACTCGTGATAGGGGAGAAAGAAAATATATAGAATCAACGATAGAGCATTTACCAACACGATTTACATGCACTACCACATCTGGATCTATATATGCACTTACAGGTGATGAAGCGATGTGTGCATGTTGCTCGTGGAAGACTTGGTTAGGATTGGGAGTCTAGGATAGCGCTAGATTAAAACATCTAATGGTGGATTAGATCTTAGCAGACAATGAACCAATGTACGCACACTACCCTCAATAGGTTTGGCTAGTCTTGTGTGGTGAATCTTAGGCTTCTCCATGTCGACATGGTAGTGCTCGGTGGCTGCTTGTTGGTCTCCCACGGTTAGCAGTGGAATGTTGTTGCTCGCCGAGTAGCCATTGCAGGAGCAAGGAGAAACAAGACGAAAAGAGGACAACTAGCGAAGACAGTAGGAGTACAAGAATCTTGAGCGGCGAGAGAATATTCATTAACATCCCAAATATATGATGAGGTGGACGTAGACTCCTTTCAAGTTGAGAGAATTAGTTTAGTAAGGTGATCTGCGCTAATAGCACGGGTAGCTAGCTTTTTTACTATAGCTTTTGGATTTTTCTTACTTGAAAATATTTTTTTGTTAATAGTTTTGATTTGCGCTGGTAGCTAGCTTTTTCCCACTATAGCATTTGGATTTTGCTTACCTGAATTTTTTTTGTCAATAGTTTTGTTTCTTTGTTTGATTGGATCATTTCTGTCTCCATGCTAGTTGCATGTATCGACACAAACTTTGGGCATGTGTTTTGAGACCACGGGTGTTGTGGCCACGGGCGTGCGGTACCACGACCACGGCCTCTAGTCCGCATCACAGAAACGCAAGTGGTAGTTCATTCTCACGGTGTATATGCCTCGTGCGGTTAAAAGAATCATTGATACATTACTCTCCATTTCACATTATAAAACGTTTCAACTTTTTTTTTAATATATTGCTTTTACTATGTATATAGACATAATATATATCTAAGTGTATAACAAAAGCTCTTAAAAAAGCTAAAACATCTTATAATCTGAAACGGAGAAAGTACTTGCTAAACTTTTGTGGTCAGCGGCATACATATAGAAGAGAGAGAGAGCGTGCGCGAGAAGTCACAATGGGTTGATACCGAGTAATATATATCGATCTTTTTTAACATTGATTCTTATGACAAAGCAGCTGATGAGTACTCCATCTTGGAAGAGCGAACAGATTTTTTTTCCCCGAAGCAAACAGCGAAAAAAAATATGAGAATGGATATGATCAACGATTCAGTAGAGCTGATCATATCCACACTCTCTACACATGGGATCGAGGCCTAGTTGGCTTCATCAGTTATTTAGTGACGAGCGAAAGAGAGTAGCAGCAGCTAGCGATCGAGCTATAGGCTAATCGTTCATGTCGATCGGCATGAACAATCAGCTGTTAGCTTGTAGGCTAGCCACTTTTATTCATTTGTGGACGTACTATATACGTACTCGCAAGTAGCTGAGCTGATGAGTTTGAGCTGAGCTAGTTGCTCTTACTGAACCATGGCGTGCACTTGGGGCCCGGATAGCCGTGGAAGACGTCGAGGCAACGGTAGCGAGGAGGGTCCGACTCCACGAGCTCGCACTCTTTGCAGTTGCTCGGGCACGACTCCACCTCGTCGGCGCACCGGCAGTAGGGGATGTAGTCCCTGGTGCAGGCGGCGAGGTCGCAGCAGTCCCATGGCCTCGGCGTGCAGACCGGGGGCTCGAACAGGCTGAAGATCCAGTCACGGCAGACGAAGCCGTCGCCGGCCGCCGACGCCTCGCACTGCTGGCAGTCGGCGGAGCACTTGTCCACCACGTCGTTGCAGCGCCACTTCGGCGGCCTGAACGTCGGGTGCTGGGTAACCCAGTCGCAGCACTCCCACGGTTGACCAGCAGCAGTGCTGCTGGGGAGACGAATCGCTTCGGTGTCGGTGTGGCTGGGTCCGGCGGCCGCGGCGGTGGCGCCGACGACAAGAAGGGCGACGACGAGCATCGCGGGGATGACGACGGAGATGGTGCCCATGCCGCTGCTCTGCTTCGTCTTTCTGCAAGTCCGATGAAGTTGAGTTGTGTGCTAGCTAGGCCGGTACACGGTGTCGCCGTGCCGCGCCTGCCTTGTTGGTTGTTGGTGATGATGATTATTCGCAGGCGAGCGAAATATATAGACCCATCCAGCCAATCACAATGCGACGTCTGTGGCCCTGTGGATATGCATGAACGGGCTAAATATGCCTGCAAGCATGTGTGGTCGACCTTTAATAATTTTCTACAGTGTATACTTATCCTCTGAGACAGTTGCATGTGTGGACACTGGCAAGATGCATGCACTGCACGAGCGGAAATAATATCACCACGCGCATGTGTCACGCCTCTTCTGATCGAGACAAAATACCATAGTACAAGTAGCTGTCTATATATTTGGCACGTTTATGACATGCATGTGGTACGTCGGACGCGGATGCAGCAAATAAGGTTGCAGTAGTTTCTCCATCCACCGTTGGTTCCCCATCCGATGGCTAAGTGCTCGTTCACCAATTTCGTCTCCTCTTTGCTCATTTGCTCAGAGCTTTGCTTCGATATGGTCAACACCTGGTTCGGCTGGCTGATGGCTGGTGCTGATTTATTCTGAGAGAAAAATACTGCTGGCTAATAGGTGGTAGGTGGCTGGTGCTGATTTGATGCGAGAGAAAAGCACTGCTGGCTGGCACTAGCACGCCGGAGCTGCGTTTAATTGGTGTGCTTTAGGTTCTTGTCTAGATTCTCTTAGCAAACATTTTAGACGATGAATCAAAATCACTTCATGAGATCACTCGCTTGGTTGTTATGCTAAATTTTAATATAAAAAAATATTTTTTCATCACTACAACACAAAACTTAACCGAGGCGGGCAAAACGGATTAATCGAGGCGGGCAAACAATCCGCCTCCGTCGAAAGGTCATGGTTAATCCGGCCTTAACGGAAGTGGTTGGTCCGCCCGCTTCGGTTAGAGTCAGGCTTCTTACAAACGCCCGCCTCTGTTAATGGGAAAAAAAACAAAAAAAAAACAGAGCCCACCGGCGAGTCCATTTTTAGCCCACCAGCGAGCCCATTTCCAGCCCTACCGCGCGGCCACTGCCGTGAACTGGATCCACCGCTCGGGGAGTGTGCGCCGCCGGATCCGTCGCTCCGGGCTGCTAGCCGCTCGTAGATCCGCCCGCCATGGCAGACGATGGAGGCAATATCTGCCCACCGTGGCCGTCGATGGTAGCAGATCCGCCGCCGTAGCCGTCGATGGTGGCAAATCCACCGCCGTGGCTGTCGATGGAGGCAGATCCGCCGTCGGCGCTGTCGATGGAGCCAGATTCACGCGTGGGGAGGAGAGAAGGCGCCGCCGTTGTGGAGGAGATGGGCGCCGCCAGCACCCCGCGCCCTCCGCCGCCGACGCGCGCGGCCAACCGCCGCCTGGCTGCACGGCGCCCGTCACCGGCGCGCGCGGGTCCTCCGTCGGGGAGCGCGCGGCCACTACCGCCGGGTCCTGAGTCACCGGGAGAGAGTGGAGAGAGGACCGAAGAGAGAATGGAGGGAGGGAGAGAGCAAGGGAAAGAGAGCCGGTGCATGGGGAGAACGAGGGAGAGCCGCCGCATTTGAGAGTGAGGGAGAGGGAGGAGCTGAGATGAGTGAAAATGAAACCCTAACTATGGTATATATAGAATGAGCGAATATGGGGGCCCAAATGGGCTGCCTGCTGGGCCACTATTTTTGGAGGCAGGCCTTATAATGTGCCCGCCTGAAAGGTCCTAATTGGATAGGGGGTGAATAGCCTAATTTAAAATCTACAAAACACTAGGCAAACTTGTTAGATAACTAATTGGCTATAAAGCTTTTTTACACTAGTTCTAACAAGTGTTGCAATCCACCTATCCCAACTATTCTAGTTGCTATAATCTCTAAGTCAAGCAATGGCTAAGTCACTACGAGCTCTCAAAAGCTAATTATACTAAAGAGCTCAACTAGATGAGAAACTACACTAACAAAGGTAAGACAAGCTCTCAAAACTAATTACACTAAAGAGCTTGTAACAACTAGTTTGTGGGAATATAAATAAGAGGAATGTGATCTTTATACCGTCACGTCGAGGAATGGACCAATCACAATAAGAAGACCAATCACCAGGAGAAATCCAATGAATCAATTATAATGGAGACACACGATTTTTATCCCGAGGTTCACGTGCTTGGAGGCACGCTAGTCCCCATTGTGTCAACCAACACTTGGTGGTTCGGTGGCTAAGAGGTGTTGTACGAACCTCGTCCACATGTTGGACACCGCAAGAACCGACCCACAAGTGAGGTAACTCAATGACACGAGCAATCCACTAGAGTTAGCTTTCGGCTCTCCGCCGGGAAGGTACAAGACCCCTCACAATCACCGAAGCTGCCCACGAACAATCACCAACACGTGTTGGACCTCCACCGTTGCTCCAAGCCGTCTAGGTGGCGGCAACCACCAAGAGTAACAAGAAATCTGCAGCCACAACGATCCCCAAGTGCCACTAGATACAATCACTCAAGCAAATGCACTAGGAATCACTCTCAATCTCACTTTGATGATAAATCAAGGATGGAGATGAGTGGAAGGTGTTTGCTTAGGCTCATAAGGATGTCAAGTATGTCAAAGTGCTAAGAGAGATAGCTTGGAGCCGGTCAAACACTATTTATAAACGTCCCCAAACGAATAGAGCCATTAGAGGCAAGGAGGGGCGCCCTGCGTACTGACCGAACGCGCAGGTGGGGGTTGACCGGATGCAGGCCCCCAGCGTCCGGTCCTCGGATTCGCGCCACGTGTTTCCGTTTTAAATATCGTTCGTTCAATTCCAACGGTAACAAAACGGTCAACGCACTAGTCAACTATTGACCGAACGCGCCCCTCTGTTGACCAGACGCTGTGCCGCGTGGAGTCAGATCGTTCCTAGAGATGACCTGACGTGCCCGTGCGTCCGGTCGCTTCTCTTGTTCTCTCCGTGCGCCTGTGAACCCGACGTCATCGTACGTCAACGCTGACCGGACTCGCGCTCTGCACGTCCGGTCGCGTGAAGCCGCTGCTTCTCAACAAGTGACCGGATGCGTTGGTCAAGCCAGGCCAGCGTCCAGTCGATCTCTGCTCTCTTGGCCAGCCACGCTACCTCGCCTATAATTGACCGGACGCGCTCGGGGTGAGTCTGGTCACCCCGCGGCCAGCGTCCGGTCGCGCACCTTCTTCCCTTTTTCTTTTTCTAAGTGCACAACCGCTTTACTCTTGCTTCCAACTTGCTAACCACAAAGTGTAGAACTTGTGTTCACATGTGTTAGCATTTTTCAAAGCATTTTATAAGGGTCACATATTAGCACATTAGGTTCCTAAATGCAATGCATGAATCATGTCACCTAGTGGCACTCGATAAACCGTTTAGCTAAAGATTTCTTCTCTTTATAGTACGACTATCGATCCTAAGTCATTCACACCCTCTATGGTGTCTTGAGTGCAAAACAAAAATGGCTCTATCACATATACCTTTGCCTTGACCTCATTTTTGTTTTTCTCTTTCTTCTTTTTTAAATGATGAACACTTGATCATCTATGTCCATCATCATCTCCATGGACCATCCTCTAGCTTCATCACTTGGAGTGTACTAACCTTATCTAATTCACACACTTAATATAAAGGTTAGTACTAGGTTTCATTAATCATCGAAAATCAAACTAGGGCTTTCACCGCCTCGGTTAATATATTAACCGAGGCGGTCGTGTTTGCGTTAAGTTGCCTGCCTCAGCCTCGGTTAATATATTAATTGAGGCGGTTTCGCTACATTGCCCGCCTCGGTTAATACGGTTGCTGGCATGGCTGCCCAGCCTCGAATAACCGAGGCGGGCAATCAGCCCGCCCGCCCGCCCGCCTCAGAGCCCTATTTGAAAACGCCTCGCAAAAGAATGTGTAGTAGTGCATAAAAATCATATAAAATTTAGATTTTTTTTATGTGGGACAACTTAAATACAACACATTTTAACTTATTGCACTTAAAAATACGTAGCAGAAGCACACGTGAGCTAGCACAAGAATCAGGCGAAACGTTTCAAATGATTCTGAAGACAAACGGATCCAATTTTCTCATCCAAGTGGTGAATTGGAGCTAAGGCTCCGTTTGAATGAGAGAATGGTATCTTCTTCAAGGGCATGTCCACCAAATACCCTTTCCCTTTTTCCTTAAAAGTTTTTATAGGGGATTGAGAAAACAAAATTTCAAGTTATGCGGGAGTGCTAATACAGCAGATTGAGAAACTCATCCTCCTTTGTTAAGTAGGAACCACCCATTGATCGGTCCAACTCTCTTTTCTCTTTCCTCTTCCTTCTCGCCTGTGCAGAGTTTGGCTCTTGCATGCCCTGCCATCGTGGTCGGCTCATGCCCTGCCCGCTCGAGGACGGCCGGCCACGGCCTCATCCTCGGCAACCGCCTACCAGCGTCGTAGTTCATAGATGCAGAATTCAACGGTGGCGGTCGTGCGTCATCAAGAGAAAAAAAATGGTTAAGAAAAATCTCTGGTTCTCTCTTTCTCTGGCGGGTTGAGAAGAGTTTTGAGAGATTGAGAAAAAAAATATAGAGAAGGGACTTAAGGGATATGTTGAAGCTTATTTTTTTCTACCAAATTCTTTTTATCACTGATTATAGAAAAAGAGAATTGAGTTTTCTTAATCACGTGGAGAGATGCTCTAAGCTTTTGGGCTCTCGCGCTTGGGCTCAAACAATACCAGCTACGAAAAATTGTGGTACAAATACATCCCAGTAGTGAGGATTTGTACACTAGCAGAGTTCACTACCTGAATCACCAATTAACGCTACGATATAATTCCAATCTATTGTTAGCCTCTGCAGCTCACATACATAGATTTCACAAAGGGAATGCTGGACTGAGCCAAAAGAAAAATGGCACGTCATCTAATCCAATTTTCAAATTAATCTTGCAGCTCCAAATGCATCAAAATGACACGTGAGGCGTCAGTCACACGAGAAGGTTACGAGGGAGGCATCATGATCCTGATCCACTCCTTATGACCTTTCGGAACATGTCTTTGATGTTCTTGGATCCTACTTCTGTCTTTGGTTTCTTCGCTGGCCTCCCTTTGCTTGACTTGGAACCACCATTCGCAGTCTTACTCTGCATGGTCATCTTACAAGTGGTTAGAGGTTATATGGGCACTAAGATAAGCTGAAGTGTAATCAAGGGGCTCACCTCAGAGGGGAGGGCAGGTGCCGGACAACTGTCCGCATAAAACGAAGCTTCACCAATTTTGGTCGTCGCATCAACAGTGATCTCATTGACATCCAGCCTGCAACGAAATGGATTGTTTGGAGCTTGAGCATAAACAAGCAGAAACACTTTTTTTATATATAAAAAATCTAAGAGTGAAGAAGGAAATCTTACTGCAGCTTCTTGCATAGGAATGTTAACCATGGTTCGTCCTTCAGATATTCACGGATCATTTGGACAGCCTCCTTCACTGTAGAGGAAACAATAGAAGCAGCCCTATCAGGACATTTGTGCGCGCACATACATAATCAGGACACTAACAGCCTTTTCATTCATATATCGGGTCGAAAAATTATCGTTGTGCACTATTCTGCTTTGGTTGCTGTCACTACCAGGCTATACAACAAGTCTCCAAGAAACAATGGCAAAAACAAAGTAGAACAGCCTCATGCATAAATACAAGTTCCCTCACAAAAAAACGTAAAAAATTTACAACAAAGGTGTCCATTGTACCTCTTTTCCCCTTGAGATATGAAATTATGGTTTATCCTAGCACCAGGCACAGATCCAAATTACCAAGCATTGCTACCTTCAATCAAACAATTCATCTATAATTCACTCTACGCAAGTACCACCGGTTGGTGTAGTTTAAGGCATTTTAGCTTATTGTATAAGTAATGCACTGCGAGTCTGCGACATAAAGAATCAACAGTTTGACTATAGAGTTGAGTTGGCACTATTTAACAGTTTGGTTAGATGCACATGTGTGATGATAACAGTATAACACACCCCCTTTCGAAAATATAAACAGCAAACAAGAATCTACATACTTCCTGCAATATTTAACTACCCAAGTACTATATACTGAATAAATGGAGATTAACACCGGCCATATTAAACTACCCAAGTGTTATATACTGAATAAAATGAAGATTATCTAGGACGCACACTGTTCTTTTTCTGTTTGGGCAGCATAATTTTTACCCAACTTGGGGAAGACCTCCTTTAGGTTGTATACCTGCAAGAGATTCAAAGATATATTGGTAGCCCAGAATAGTGAGACGAAGTCAAATTAACATGATATATAATTTGCATACGTAAATGAATGCTGTGCACCTCTGTACAACAAAGATGGCTAAAGTACATAATGTGTCTTTCAGGATTCACTCCCCCGAAGATCATATTCAGAACAAAGTGAACTTAAAAGAATGATGTTATTCATAATCCACATAACCAAAGAACTCTGACAAAGGGTCTAGGGTTGAATATGATTCAGCACACTAGAAATCTTAATGCTGTGTTCAATGGTCACTTGTATCCCTTAAAGAAAATGAGGTGAAAAATAAAACAGGAAAAACATTTTAACTTATCAGAAAAAAATATTTCTCTGTTATGTAAACCAGTACAACATACATCACCTAGCTGCAGTCTGCAGGTTAAATTAAGTCATTGCTTTTGTACAGTAACAAACAGAACAAAAAAGTATTGCCTAAGCACAGAGAGTAAACAAAAGTAAGAACAGGAAAACACTACCTTGCAGCACAACCAAGATAAGACCTTGGCGTTGTCCAGCCTAAAGAACTTCATGTTAGATACTTCTGCAGCAAAGGTAATGTCCATGTGAAATAAGTAGTTCTGTGAACTATTTGCCACAACAGAAAGAAGTCATAAAAAAAGGAACACAGGACAGAATGACAATCACAATGTAACTGAAATCATCAATTAATAATTCAACCAAGAAAATGAAAAACTGCCATATCAGATATGCGGCAAGGAAGCTCTAGTGTTTATAATGTGGCAGCAGCTTGATGTGGTATATTACAGTGAATGAGTGAAACTGAAACATTTAAATATATACCTTTTACTTCACAAACCAATTCCATATGGTGGCTAGCTACATTCATTAGCTGCTGATATCCAGGATATCCCTCAACATACAATATTTCATCCAGTTGTCTGAATTTTCCTGGATCCTTCCCATTCTGCATGAATGGATGTTAGACTAATAAGGTTTAGGTTAAACACAAACCATGTAACAGAAAAAGAAGAACCCATCAATTGAGCGTACCGACATACGTGCAGCTTCGAAGGTTGGTAGGAAAATGAAGATGGGATCAACAGGGGTGCAATAATAGAGGCCACCATCTATAAGGGAAAGCATTGAATACTAAGTGAGGTACTGAAGTAGAATGCAATCTGATATGTGTTCAGAAATGTTTTGTTTCAAGCAGATTATACTACTCAGCACTCGGAATGTAAATGTGCCATAGATGGTACAAAAAACTCATCACATTATCTTATTATATTCCTTTTGTTTTAGAGAGAGCTAAGCTAGTGAGCTTTAACAAGATGTTTTGAAGTGGTAGGGAAGAAAACCACGTGTGTGTGTGTCATGAAAATGGCTATTCATTGGCTACACAATGATAAGGGACATGATTAACACAAAGTGGGGAAATATACACATTTGAGCGGTAATGGGAAACTGTATAGCCATTTCACCATTGTACATACCTTCACAAACATAATCCCCCAAGAACCAAGCACCATAACGCTCCTTAAACCATTTTATCTCCTGAAGTTGACCATCAATAAATAGATAACCCATTTCATCTCCTGGTTCATGACAAGACAAAGGTCAAGTTCGAGATGTTGACCGACTCTATTCATAAGCGCCAAGAGGGCAATCACATTCCATAAGAACCATATCGTATTTGTCTGGATTTTTGGATAAGAAGCTCATACTGGAAAACAATAGGTATGTACGCACAGGTTCATCACTTCACCTGATCTTGGATGTTGAAGTGACAGAACAGTCCCTTGACCGCTGGCATCAGAAGGGCCTGCAACGCACAAAGAAATATGAATTGTGGGTCTGATTAAAAATGCGGAGCTCCATTCATACAAAAAAAAAATCTCCAATAACCTTTTTTTAGGGGAATTTCTCCAATAACCTGACATACCCCCCACCCCCCTTTCCACCCCCAAGGCAACTTTAGTTAGGACTGCGCAATTTGAACAGACTTACAAGTAGCTGGCGTTCGATTGGAACTCAAGGTAACAAATACATGTTGAGCACGTTCGCGGGAGGGAAAAAACCGCATAGTGCAACAGAAACCTAAATGCCACAAATCCGGAACAGTAGAATCAGTCGCTGGGCCTGTGATCTACCCCAACACTCATCCCACAGCCAAAATCCCTAGTTCGGACTAAAGCAGTAGGGCACAAACGGAGGTCGAGGGTGTGGGTAGGTGCTCACGGTGGGAAATGAGGACGCGAGGCGGCGCCGCCAAGCTGTCGTGCCACGAGGTCATCGCGGCGGCCGATTTTCCCCCTTCGACTTCGCCGGTGCTGCCGCTGCCGCAGGACATTGGGTCTGCTTCGGCCGCGGGCGGGAGGGGGAGACGGGATGGGGCTGGAGCCGGGAGCGGGAGGGCGCGCGCGGGAAGCCAGTGGGCGTAGACCTGCAGTCGTAGGGTTTTGCCGCCCGCCGGAAGGGCGCCAGAGCGCGATGCGGCTGCTTTACTCGGCTTCTCACACCTTCGTTTCTTTCTCCGTGAGTTGTTGACGTTTGATTGGAATCAGCCGAGCAGGTGGTTTCGCGGACGAGGAGCCCAGTTTGCCCTACGTACAGTCCAGGCCATCCGTTTAGCTACTGCTTTGGCTGGGCCCAAGATATGAGATGCGTTTCCGTTGTAAAAATAATAATAATAAAAAGCCTGTCTGTGCAGCCTAGTACTTTTGTGCTTGGTTGTCAGAATTACGAATTGCAGTGATAAAAAAAAATTACGAATTCCAAATGGAATCGGAGTTCTTTAAAGAATACCTTAGTCATAAGATCTACACCATAATAAAAATTAGAACCCTTAGCCAAAGATGTAAAATCTCACCAGCTTTTTTTTTTTAAAAAAAAGTCCATATTACTCCCTCCAAGTTTGGCATATGTCAAATAACCCCAAACTAACATTTAATTCAATTTACTCACTTCAACTATTTAAGTTGGTCCAATTAACACCTTAAAAAAATTTTTCTTTTTTTGTTCCTCTATGTACAAATTATATTTAGTTTTAAATTTTGTGCGGTGACAGATGACATTGTATTTTGTATTAGAAAAATGCACTATGAATTTTTCATCATTATGTTTTATTCGATATTGTACCTTGAGTGTTAATTTATTATTAAATTTCTTAAGCTATCAAAATAGTGGCAAAAAGTTAAAGATGTATTTTTCTAACATAACTTATGATGTTCTCTACCATATCACAAAAGTTGATATTAAGACTCAACTAATACGTGGAGAAACAAAAATAACAAACTATGTTAAGGGGTAAATTAGTCCAACTGAAATAGTTGGAGGAAGTAAATTGAACCAAATATAAGTTTAGGGGGTAATCTGGACATATGACAAACTTGAGAGGAGTAATTTGGACTTTTTCCTTTTTTTTTTGTAATAATACACGTTTGCCATTTGCCATGTGTTTTCTTGTTTGGGGAAACGCACGGCGACGAGCAACGTGCGTCGGTGCGTGCCCTGGTCCCCGTGTGCTCATGCCTACAAAATTGCCTATTTGCCATTGCAAAGAATAGGCTTAGCAACTTTGCAAAGAATGATCTCTGAATCATGCACAAACTTATGCGCATACATGAGGAGACTAGATCAGGTAACGCCCAATTTAACGTGATAAAGTCAACCCAAATCCGTCCGAAAGCAGTCCGACTTGACTCGACCATTCATGTGGGCTCATGAGATTTTGTATCAGAAACCTAAGAAACTTGGGAATTGCCATAGGCATGACCAAATATTTCATCAAATTAGGGTTAGCCTGAAGTTTTCAACCCTCCCTTCAAATCGGTCGAACCAGCTAAATAGAGTATGTTTTTCTGACCTGACCCAAATCAAGTTTAGGGTTATTTACTCAACGCAGGCTAACATATATGTAGGCTTCACACAAAAGCTATAGGCCACATAGGCATATATAAACCATCTAGGCTCTCAAAACTCTCAACGCGGGCTGCAAGTATTTGTGGTTCCTAGCCTTAGCAGAAACATGCGGCACTTTATTCGCTCTCGACTCGCGAGATAGCACAGGAACCAAAAGTGGTCCCGAGGATGGAGTCGCTCCTTCACCCCAACGCGCACTTCAATTGTTGCACTAGTACAGGATTTTTTTGCGTGGCGTCAACCTTTTTTGAATGGAGGCGGGCACCATTTTTGCTCGTCACCATTGTTCCGAGGCAGGCCGGCCTCCCAAGCAACTGTCTCGGTTAAGGTTTAACGGAGGCGGTTGGCTTATAGCAACTGCCTCCGTTAATGCATTAACGAAGGCGGTCAACGTTTGCCCATCTCCAAAAAACTATTTACGAAGGCGGGCAACTTAAGACGACCGCTTCCAAAAAAATAGTCCATTTTCAGAGGCGGTCGTCTTAAAGAGCCCGTCTACGTAAATTGATTTTTTGAGGCAGACGCACTGTAAGGCCCACCACGGAAAAGGCTGAGGCCTAACAAACCTAGACGAGGCCCAACAACCGCTCCGAGTATAAAACCAACACTTAGGATTTCTCCATCACTCATTCACTCTTTCTCATTCACGCCCCTTCTCCTCAGCCCGATAGTGGCGCACTCCTCCTCACACCGCGACACCCCCTCCTCCCTCCGCTCTCCTCTCCCTCCTCCCTCCGCGATGCCCCTCCTCCAGAGCGTGGCGCCGGTAGCCAGCAGGTAGGCAGGGCAGCACCCCTCCTTCTCCCGACGCGGTGGTGCTCCCGTTCCTCCCTCTCTCGGTGTGGTGGCGCTCTCCCCCCTTCTCTCTCCCAGCGCGGGCAGATCTAGCCTCTGGACACGACAGTGGCGCACAGGGAGGCCTTGGCGCGGGATGAACCGACCAGGTGCGTGCGGGCGCGGATCTCCTCCGGCGTGGCGAGCTTCACTGGATCCGGCGGCGTGGAGGTAACTGATGGATCCGCTCTTCTTTCCCTCACTCTCCATCTCTTCTCGCTCCTCTCTCCCTCACTCTCTCTTTCTCCCAGGGCTGAGGATCCGGCGGCGGCGTGGAGGTGCATGCTCTGGATCCGGCACGGAGGAGGCCGATCGTGCCCGAATCTGGCGAGGAGGAGGCCGAATGCGCCTAGATCCGGCGACGGCGGCGGTCAAGATCCACGGCGGGCGTCAGCGGTCTGGATCCTGCTACTGGGCTGCGAACGGGCTCACCGGTGGGCTCGGGAATGGGTTCGCCGGTGGGCTCGTGGATTTTTTTTGTTTTTTGTTTTACCGATTAACCGAGGCGGTCATTCTAAAGTGCTCGACTCCATTAATCGATTAACCGAGACGGGTAGGATAACCGCCTCCGTTATTTAACCATTAATGGTGACCTTTAATTGGAGACGGTTGCCCTTACCTGCCTCTAGAAATCAAAAGTGACCGCCTCCATTAAGATTTCTATACTAGTGTTGCTTGGTCTTTTTGTCAGATATAACCATCGCTTCATCTACCGTGTCTCTGACAATCTGCAAGACCACTATCACCTGTGACGTGGACGCTCGGTCACGATATGGAGCACGGTGCAGCCCGCCAAGCTTGGAGCGTTGGTGAAGCCCACAGAAGAGATAAAGGACGGCGAAGGTGCATCCACCGTGCCACGGCGTGCCCATCGCCATGCTTTCGTCTGCAGCTAATGGGCAAGCTATAGCCGCCTCAAAGCATAAACGCTATACCTGATGGGTGGTGATACATTGACTTTATGATCTGGGATATAGAGTAGTGAGTTGACGCATCCAGCTGTGCAGCACGAGCGCAGCCACTTAGGAGCATCAGGATTGGCGCACGCCGTGACCACGACTTGACAAGTTGACATCCCCCTAACCCTAATGGTCGGTTTAGCCGCAGCGCACCACCCCCGGATGGCGATGGCGATGGCGACAAGAAGATTTTACAGTTTACTACACTACACTACGTAGTAGATTGTTGGTGGACGGAGCGCAGCACATAGGAAGGAGAAGGATGCATATATACGGTTTCTCGCTTAATGATCGGTACGGTAGCTATCCTAGTGTGATTTTAGAAAGAACGCTAGTGCCCCTGACTTCCCAGAAATAATAAAATATTTAAAGCTACTAGCAGGGCAGTATATTCTGTTGTGCATGATGAGGCGCACTACGAGCTGAGCTTCGGATTGGAAAAGGGACTCACCGCCTCTCCTTGCCCTTGAGGGTAAGCGGTGGATTATGGCCCCGTTTAGACCAGCTTTAGATTCTTAGAAACCAGCTATTGCCTCTAGTTTCTAAAGGCCTTGTTTGGTTTGATTTTATATTCTTAAAAACCAGCTATTGCATCTAGTTTTTAAGAATATGGGTAGGTAAATTTTAAAAACTGCTTTACGAATTGATCATAAATTACTTGATTGGGTTCCTTGTGGTGAAACATGCCCACCTGAGTTCAAGTCTTCGACTTGGCACAAGTGTTCGTATTTTTCTGGAATAATAATTTCAGGATTTAAAGATGCTATGCGCTATGTTTTCAGTGGTAGGCGACGTCCCCGTCGACAGCGATGCCTGTGGTGATTTTATGAATCTCGAGATCTGCCAGCTCAATCCTACTGTGTACTTCTCAAAAATTTAAATTGGGCCTAAGTGGTGGATTAAGTTAATGATGACGACGGTGCAGGGACATTTGATTCCTACGTGACATGCGTGCGTGCTGTGGGATCAATCATGCAGTCAAGTGGACCGTGCGTGTCGTCCTCATCCAGAGCATAATAAGCTAGGACGCTAATCATGCTCATTCGTCGACATATATTATATCTCTCTCTCAAAAAGGTTATAAGCCAGCTGCAATGCAAGCATGATTGGAGTTTTTTGGAGGACGTCACTTTGGTCTTTCCGGGAATGGAATTCGATTTGACGTCGGTCGCATCAGCTTGCACGATCGACCAACCACTAGGAAGGAGATCCTGAACATTCCGAGCTATGTTTCTTTTTTTTATAGAAGTATATTTATGTACATCATTTTCTTTTTCAAAAACCTCTTAACCATCCAACTCTTGCATGCACCTATAGATAATAAAACTAATAAATTAAATCTCACGTCATTTCAAAAAAGAGAAAAAAAAATCTCGGTAGCTTAGGATTGGTCCTAGATTCTATCTTACCCATTATACATTATGCTCCCTAGTCACTAGTCATTTCTTCTTTAGCAAAGGTCCTTAAATATTTGAGCAAGGCCAAAGTAATAGAGCACCAAGATCGACAGGGACGGACCTGCAGTCGTGCTCGTGCACGGTGCACTTGACTTGGGTTTCTGGAGTGCGGCTGCTGGTGGACGTCAACGTTACCAAAATGGTAACTGCAGACGTGGCCATACACTTTACCCTCTGTTAATGGTTTCCTGCCAGAGATGGCCGTGTTTCTGGAGACTCTCGAACCTCCTGCTTAACAATAAGGTCTGTTTGGCAGAATCCGTTTGGAGCCGTTTTTTTTTGCCAAACAGGATAAAACAAAACGGCTCTTGAAGTAAAGTCCTAAGAACATGCTCCCACCAAGGTTTAGGGTGAGGTGGAGCCAAAAAAACAGTGGCTTCACCTGGCTTCATTCCAGCCACGTGGACCTCAAGAGGAGAAAAGACGCGCTTTGCCCTATCGAGCCGCATGGGTGCGCGCTGCTATGGAAGAGGCCGGGTCGCGCGGATGGATGCTAGGCCATGTGCGGGACGCCGGG
This sequence comes from Saccharum hybrid cultivar R570, assembly GCA_038087645.1. Taxonomy (NCBI): domain Eukaryota; kingdom Viridiplantae; phylum Streptophyta; class Magnoliopsida; order Poales; family Poaceae; genus Saccharum; species Saccharum hybrid cultivar. Next base: position 18,437,511 of record JAQSUU010000534.1, on the reverse strand, counting down.
GTTCACAAGGGCGCGTGCGGCGTGAACGGCCGCCAGGGCCGCGAGGGTGCGACCGCGGAGGGCCACCGAGGTTCACGTGCGGCTCGAACGGATGTCGGGGCCGCGAGGGCGTGAGCGTGCTTGTCCGCCGGGGCACGCGACGCATGGGCACGGCCGCCGAGCGCGCGGCCATGGGGGAGGCCGTGGGGAACGCGGGGGGGGGCGCGGAGGGCCGCGGGGAGCCAGGCATGGGGGCGAGGACTGCCGGGCGAGAGCATGAACCAGCGGGGAAGAAGAATGAGTGGATGAAGTCAAGGGTATCACCGTCTTTTCAGCTGTTTTGTCTGTCGTAAGGAGTTGTTTTGCCAAACAGGGTATCAAAACGGCTTCAGCTCCACCACATGAGCCGTTCCTGGAACCGAAGCAAAAAAAATGGCTTCGCTAGTGAAGTGAAGCCCCTGCCAAACGGGGCCTAAGAATTTAACATTTCATAATATTATATTTAATATTTTTGCTACTAAATGAACTCAAATGAAAAAAAAACAAACTAAAAAGTTTTAAATCTTGTCAAATAGTACAACTTTAATATAGGATGTGTCTTCATCCTTGATTGTTTGAAAATTTTAAAATTTTCAATCTCAAAATATATGACTTTAAAACAAATATTTGAGATATTAAAAAACTTCAATAAAAAACTTATCAATAGCAGGTGTCCCACTATAACTTCAGTATTAACTATATAAACATTTGAGGTCATTAGAAAATTCTAAATTTAAATTTCAAAATATATAAAGCAACTTCAAATCAAAAACTTTTCAACTACAAGGTTGTAGAGTGTATTGAAAATTACAACTTTGATATAGACCATGTCAACAGACGAGTTTGTTTGAAAAATTTTCATTTCAAAACTTGTGAATTTACAACAATATTTTGAGACTTTAAGCAGTTTCAAATCAAAACCTTATCTACTATAAAGTTATAGATCTTGTTGACAATTTTGATATAAATTAAGTTGAGCTAAAATTTCATCTTTGACTCTTATTTGTTTGCAATTTATTCGTCGGGCTTTGCTATAGTACTTAAGTGTGACTGGTTGTAGACCGTCCGTTTAGATAAATCTGAATAGATATTACAAATATCTTCTAATTGGATCTAACAAACATGTATTATGTATGGATTCGTTCTTAATTGGACGTACATACTTGGTGTGACGGATCTTAGGTGGGAAACAGAGATGCAGGGGTGGGACAGAGAAAGGGAAATGAATGAACGGTTAGGATTAAATGAGGCGTAAGGAATGAATGACTATGATACAATATTCTCTATCTCTATCCCTATCCCTATCAAACAATCCCATTAGAGTATAATATTTGTTTTAAATGTGACATACCTGATGGATCCAAACATGCATATGTTTTGAAACGTTTTTCTTTTGGAATGTGACACATTTACATTTGTAACATGCATACATGATTAAGATGTGACTCTTTCTTATCCCAATGGGATTATGTTGAGAGAACTGCGCGTAGCGTAGATGGAAGAAGCCGGTGGTTGGCTTGCTGCCTGCCAACGTTCGAACCATGCGTTCGACGTGGGTGTCTCACCGGTTTTTTTTCCCCTGCCTAGGCTATGTCCTGCTTTTCAGTAGCTTTACACGTGGATGCGCCACAATGGTCAGGGTGACGTGCCCGTCACGTGCGACGCCTGGATGACTTCGGATATCTCTCAGCCACGTGCAGCCTCTTCGTATAGGTGTAGATCTAACTTGCGCACTAGGTGTTTGTACGTGTGTGTGGTGGTGTGAGTTAGTGCGTGAGTTCAGATACTACAACTTGTATTTGGAGTGTTGAGGCATCAAAAAAAAAAGAAAAAATGGGATTATGTTTATTCACAAATAATAGTTACCTATGAGTTGCATTCACCCTGTTCGCTGAATGATTTCTGGCTGGCTGATTCTGGCTGATGCTGATTTGTTGTGAGAGAAAAATACCGCTGAATGACTAACTGATTCTGGCTGATAAGATCAAGCGAACATGCTCATTATATATGTAACTTTTTTAAATGACATGTGATTGGTCCAATTTATCTATTCGTTTTATAATATGCTTAACTTGTATGAGTAGGGCTTGATGGACTAGCTTGTACTCTAAGGGCCTGTTTGCTTCTTATTTTCTGCTTGCCGCACCATAAGTCTGGCTGCGCCACATGTATGGCGAGGAAAAAGCACGCCCAACTTTTGGCGAGATGAGGCATGGAAATGAACTAGCAGTCCTTAGGCAAAGTTTGGCACGCCGTAACTCGGGTAACGAAGCAAACATTAGCTGAAGCTAGGTGCGTTGGGCTGTAGCGAGGTGTGGCAAGCTGAGGTAATGAACCAAACAGGCGCTAAATATGTGCACACCTGCATGTTATGGTTCATCAGCAAAAAAATCGCAACGTCTCGAAACAGTAGGAGCTGCAGCTACTTCCCCTCCCCCCCCCCCCCCCCCCCCCCCCCCCCTAGGGGATTCTTTCCCTTTTCTTGTGAGGTTATTAGCAGTGGCAATTGAGTAACCCATCTCTAGAAAAGAGTTTTAAAAGATGGGTGTTTAACCTTTGATGAAAATAGCATGTTTTCACAAACCTTTGCGCGGAGGCAGATGGCTCGCTATCTTTGGAAAATGGTTTATTGCTGTCTATAAAATTCTTTTTTGTGCCAGTGATGATGTATACAACTACATTTCACCAAAAACGATTGTGACTTTTAATTGATGATATAGGAGCCAGACAAAACCAATGGGAACGTCCTCCGGTGACAGACCAAATGCAACAATATATATGTGAAAACTAACAAAAATATAGCACCCTATTTAGCAAAACTCTAGCACCGAGATCCAAGATTTGGATCTGCAATTTATAGAATATATAGTAGTTTAAATATTTATTATTGGGTCTCAACTGTAGACAAATTGATTCATTTAAATATCATTAACGATGCCCGACTCTAAGATTCAGTAGAGTATTTCTTGAAGCTACAAATGCATGGCTTCACTTCCCCCTTTTAAATAGATACCCACATAGCTTAGGTGTCAAAAATAGATACACAATATTTCTTAAGAGATTACTTGTTTTTTGTCATGATTGGAGCACATTAGCTCCAACTTTCATAAGAATTTTTTTAGATGAAGTAAGCTTTATTTAAAAGACAATTATGTCCTTTAATTTGTAACAAGACGATACACATAGTTTATTATTATGAAAGAAATAAGAAAATAATGAGATTTAGTATGGTCTAAGCAAAAATACCAACCAACCTCCTTTCCAACTACAGAGAAAGCTTGACACGGTTGCTTCTATTCTCTTGCACGGCGAAGGGAGGTGATCAAAGTCCATGAAACTCACAGAAGAAGAGGTGACTGGTAGTACGCCACCCTCTCGACTTTCCCCCTCCCCTCTCTCCTGCTACAGCTCAGAGCGGCGATTTCGAGCGGAGTACCCTCCGCCGGTGGGAGCCTTGGTCCTCCCCGTCTCCGATGGCCTCCGGGCTATCGTGAGACGCGTAGGACCAAGCTTCATTCGCGGGCGGAGGGGGTAGGGGCTAGGGGCTAGGTCCCTTAGGGTTAGGGTTAGGGTTCCGATGAAGTCATCGAGACGGTGGCGGCGGCGACGTCAGCTTGGAATAAGGTACTCCCCTGCTTTTCCCTGCCTCGGCGGCGCTTTTCTCCGGTGCCGACGACGAGCGTGTGGAGGTGGAGTTCGGCTTCGCCGGCTCGTGTACAGGAGTCTGCGCGGCCTTCGGTTCCGTCGTTGTGAAGGTGGTGGTGTCGGCGGCGCGCTTTGTCAAGGGTGTACCGGGAGTTGTGGGTGGTGCAGTTGGTTGGTGAGTGGATCGAGCTTGATCTTCCCGCGGCGTGAGTCGTCGGCGAGCATCGATACATGGTCAGAGGAACTCGGGGCGCGTCCCCGGCCGATGCGACGTAATCATCCTGGCCTCCTCGTCGGTTGTCGTTTTCGGCTTTCTCAAAGCTTCCATATGATGGGGCTCCTCCAGATCTGGGGTGGCCATGGAGTTTTCTTCGACGGCGGCGGTCGGCGTTTGTTCGACAGCGGCAGTCCATGGAGTCTTCTTGCGTTTTCGGGAATCACAGGTTCCAATGTATTCGTTGTAATTTCTGTTCTTCTCAGGGGCCTTTGTGTAAGTTGGGTGGGATAGCTGTCCATGTCTCCCCCTCGTACGTATCTACGTTTGTACGAGTCTTTGTACGTTTTTCTTATCCAGTAATATAGATATGTTTTGTCAAAAAAAAAGTCCATGAAACTCTGCCTATCCGCTGTCCCACACCCACTGGCTTCTGCTGTTCTCTCGGTCTCTCTGCGGGTGCCCGGCCCTTGTTGATGGCAACCCACTGAGGCTGTGATTAGATGGAGGTATAAAATTTTTTGGAAACACAATAACTCTTTCGTTTTTATTTGGCAATTAGTGTCCAATTATGAGCTAATTAGGTTCAAAAGATTTATTTTTTATCTATATTTAATATTCTATGCATACGTCTAAAAATTTAATGTGACGAGAAATCTTTATAAAATTTTTGGAACTTTGAAGCATCTGTGATTCCGTGGCCCCCAAGCAGAATGACACACGGACGGCTCGGCAGCCCGATATGTGCTGCTGCTGGCTTTGTCCAGGCATGGAGCCCGGTGATGTGGCCCTGTGAGCGGAATGGGTAGCTGGGCCGACAGGTGGGCCCGTGACGACGTGGTGCCGTCCAGCCGGGAATCTCCTCATGGGGCCGCGGGCTGGGCACCACGACAATAGCTTAAACAGCAGTTTTTGGATTTTTTAGGTAGGCCTTGTTTAGTTACCAAAATTCACCCCAAATTTTATTATGCAAAAAAAAGATTCCCCATTACATCAAAATGTCGGCATATGTATGGAGTACTAAATGTAGATGAAATCAAAAACTAATTGCACAATTTTGTTGTACTTTGCGAGACGAACATTTTAAGCCTAATTAATCAAGATTTGGACAATTTTTACCATAAAAAAAACAAAAGTGCTACAGTACTCGGGGTGGTACTGTGCAGGTTTGGCCACCCCGAGTCGGGATCTAAACGAGGCGGTAGTAGTGTCTAGATGGTGTAAAAGTTGGTGTAAAGTTCCTGTAGCATTTTTCGTTGTTATTTGGTAAAATTTATCCAATTATGGACTAACTAGGTTCAAAAGATTCGTCTCGACATTTACAGACAAACTGTATAATTAGTTATTTTTTTATCTACATTTAATGCTCCATATATATGTCTAAAGATTCGATGTGACGAGAAATCTTGTAAAGTTTTTGGAAGTTTGAAGAGATCTAAACACTGCACTGCACCACGGCGTGCTCTCGTCACTCGTGGAGTACTACTGTCCTGCACTGCACCGCACCACGGCGTGCTCTCGTCACTCGTGGAGTACTACTGTCCTGCACTGCACCGCACCACGGCGTGTCGTGTGTCCACGGTGGGTCACAGTCAGCTGCGCTGAGCCGTGGACTGAGTGGGTGGTAGGTGGGTGTGTGACTAGCGGTTGCTCCTATCAGGCTATCATGCCCGGCCAAACTCCGATCACGCAGGTCCCTTATCGTTATCCGAACCGTGAATTCGTCTCACCCCTGGTGATCTGACCCTAATCCTACGGCGCCAGAGCATCAGCTGCATGCCATTTGCCGTCTTGTTTTTCAATCTCCATTTCGATCTCCTTCTTTCTTCTAATAAAAAATGAATTAGTACTGCAATATATGGGTCGCTGTCCGTGTGTTTATTCCCACTCAAACAAAGACGAATCTCATTTGGCTTCTAAGGGCCTATTTGGATGAACTAGAATTAGTGATTAGTTCAACTAGTTGGATTCTATGGACTAGTGAACTAACAGCTAGTTGAGGCTTTAGCTAGTTGTTAAGCCAACCACTAGTCCACTTGTTTGTAGTCAACTAGTTGTTAGTCCATGGGATCAAATAAGCCCTAACTTTCCACTAAATCGACAATAGGAGGCGTATAACACTTCCATTGGTCATAATTAAGGTTGTATTGTAGCCACTTGTAGATATGAGTCATGTTTATGGCTAGGCAAGGGAGACATAATATCCGGTCTGAGATTGTGTTCAAGGTTCATATGCTATCGTATGAGTGTAACACAAAATTGATGACAGTTTTCATCTAGCTCTTAGTTTGGCGTATATCTCCTCATAATTCATTTGATTTCAAAGAGGGTTAAGCCATGATCTGGTCACAAATTTGAAAATCCCGCAATCCCTTCTTACTTAGGACCCGTGGCATCACTGTCGTCTCTAGCCCTACCCTACCTGTACTTCTATCGCATGCACAAACTTCAACACCTCCCTAGCGCCTCAACTGTTCTACCTAGAAGACTCTTTCCATTTCTCTACGGGCGGCTGGCAGCTCCGACCGTATCGATTCCACGCCTCCTCAAACCAACGCGGCCGCTAGCCCTGGCCACCGCATGTGTCTTCGATGGCGATCGTGCCACCTCGCTGGGCCGCGATTGTTGGTGACCTCACCCTCCTCTGCACGAAAACCTAAAAACCCAACCCCAACCCCTAATCTAGTGGTGCGCTCTTCTTTGATGGCAGCAATCCGGAGCTTGGGTTGTGCGTTGCGCGAGTGTGCGATACAATCTTCGTTCGTAATTTTCACCAAGAAATAAGGGTGGAAAGAAATCCTTATTTTTCTTTTTTTGCTGAGTGTGGAACTCAATCTTATATTATCCAAAAGCACATTTAGCTTTACATGTCAAAAGAAATTTCTAGATACTTGCTCAAAGTCAAAATCCTCGTCTCTCTTGACGTGGACAAAAAGTCACAGCTTGCGTGTGCAAGAGTAACAGGACATGACACATACACTTGACCTAACTATTAGGAATCCGGTTAAGATCAGGTGCATAAAATCTTTTCAGGGTTTGTTTGGTTAATAATTTTCCTGTAGAAGTTAGAGGAGATTCTATCTATACCAAATAATGAAGAGGCAAAATTTATGCCATACTTTTTTTCTACCTCTAAATTCCTTTTTCAGTCCGGGTTCAAATTCCTTTTCCAGTTCGGTTTCTGTCTGTATTTTTACGGCTGCTCGCATGTGTTCCGTCTTCCAGCACGTCCGCTCCTTGGAACTTGGTCCCAGCGACAAAAACAACCAGCCTGTGAAAAATACGCCTAAAACTTCATGCCACGAGACCTGAACCCAGGTCTCCAATAACAAAAGAGAGACCACGCACCGAGGCATCATATGCTTTACATATGCGAGAAACCCAGGTTGATACATAAATACTTGATTTCCTTTTTTGTCTCACCTCAGCCATGGAATAGTACAAGATGAAATGTTATAAATGATTAGGTCAAAGTAATTTTGAAGTGTTTGATGATCATCTTGATTGCGCACTACAATAACTAAATTGCATTATAGTTTAATAAAGAATCTTGACACAAAGATACTTTTAGGCTTGGTTGGTGTCGTAGATTGGTTGCCGCGGATATATCTTGTTTGAAACCGCTTAAAAGTAGATTCTCAATTGCAGAATGCGACAATCATACAAACATGTCACGGTTACGGTGATTTTCTCCTCGCATCAGGCCACGAGCCATGGGATTTGAACTAGAGTCATGTTTTCTGTACCGCGACTCACGCCACAGACGCACTGCACGGTGGGCATGCACAAGCCGAGCCAAACATGATCAAAGTACTGCGAGCAAAATAAAAACTGCACTTGCGGCAAAGTTTGGCAAGAAAATGAGATTATAACATATGAAAACAGTGCTAGGAAAGTGTGGCACATCGTAGTTATGATAGTGAACCACACAATTACATTAAAAACTATGGCGTGACTAACTTATGGCGTGGCAAGTTGTAGTTATAAACCAAACAAACCCTAAGCCCCACGTCCGTTCTTGGACTCTGAAGAAAAAGGATTCCCGTTGTAACGCACGAGCATATTTGCTAGTAAATAAAAAAAAAGATCTTAATAACAAAGATTTTTGAACGTGGAGTGGGTCAATTACTGCTTTAATATTTCAATGAACCATAGAAAATTATAACAAATATTGGAAATCCATTAAAGATTGTTTTCATTAAAATGAGCAACTCTCGAAAGGGAAATTACTTTCGTACGGTGGTTGATTAATTTTGATTAACTTTATTTAAAACAGGTTTGCCATGTATATGATATTTTTCTTTGAGGTACCAAAGAGTATCATCGAGAAATTAGACTTTAGGTCAAGTTTTTCTAAAGGCGACAACCATAAAAAAATATATAGATTGGTATAAAGTGTAGCATCCTATATTTACCGAGGTATCATCCAGAATTTAAATCTTGAATTACAGAATGCTCATTATGATTGTACAAGTTATATCAAATGAAGATGGGGTATGGCAAGAGAGATGCTTATGAAGAAGTACTAAGAAAATAAAACCTTTGATAAAGTTCATTGAAAGTGGAGAGATTATCACTTTTGATTAGGCCTTATAAAGGTCAAAAGACCGATTTTTTGGATCTTCCGAGTTTGAAATCTTCACAACCAGCACCTGATGAGACCGAGTTTGTAACGGCGGGTAAGGCTACTCGTATGGTGAGAACAAGCAAAGATATGATGCAGAATCGCAGATTATTTATTCTGAGATGATAAGAACCTCGTCATCTTACTCGTCCTCCGTCCGTGTCGAGGAGCCTGACGTGTGACGTGTGCCTGCTCTCGATCAGTCACAGATCACGCACTCGCATGCGCTGCCAATCACATTTTAACCACTAGCGACTGCAGTAATTTACTAATTTTGCCATAAAATATACTCCTACATTGAACTGTTCATTTTTATAGGATCACATAGTCCAGGATACGATGCCTGTTACCATGCTGAAATATTCTCCTCGTATATGTGACAAGCAGGACCGACAAAAGTGCCTTCTGGTGCATGAACATGACCAGTACTACTAGCCCTTGTTTAGATCCGGATTCGGGTGTTCCGAATGGCTACAGTACGCATTAAATGCGCACTGTAGTAATTCGTTTGTATTTAGTAAAAATTGTCAAACTTTGACTAATTAGGTTCAAAATGTTCGTCTCGCAAAATACAACAAAACTGTGCAATTAATTTTAAATTTCATATACTCCATGCATGTGCTGGTATTTTGATGTTATGGGAATCTTCTTTTTGCATAGTATAATTTGGGGTTAAAATCGGAGAACTAAACAAACTTCTGACGAAAAAGAGAAATCAAATAAAAATAGCCAAAGTGTTTGTCAGTCCACCGTGTTAACAGCAGTTTTGTCAATAATACAAATGGCATACCTCGACTCGATACAATGGGCAACAGAAATAAAAATGTGCGTCATCCTGCAATGACATGTGTTTGAAAATTTAAAAAGGTGTAATGACATGTGTTAAGAGCAGCAAAAATACACTACCACATGTTAGCTGCTTAGGAGTTCTACATGATGTTTACAATGGGACAATTTCTATTACATCACTATTAGGTCCATAATATAAGGGAACTTAATTAAGGTACAGTTTTGTGATAAGTGTACAGTGACTGCAATGCCCGGTAGATTTATGGTTTATCACTAGAAACGCAGGCGCGGCAAGCCGCGCCTTTCCTTTCGATTGGGCCAGTGGCAATAAGAATATATGTGTAGTTATGAGAAACTCAGCAATTTTTTTTCATTTTATGATTTTTATGTATTTTCGAGACTTTATCATCGTGAAGGTATAATTTTATTTATATATTATTTTGGGTATTGAAATGGAACCATCATATCTTTTTGACTATATTTGTCGTGGAGAAAGAAGGGGTTAAATTATTTATTAACAAGTGAGGAGCATAAGTAGGCGGAAGGTTGATGTAATTGTGAAATGAGGAGAATTCGACCTCGAATTATGAAATTTACCAATACATAGCCTTGATAGTATTTTCTTTAATAAAGTAGTGGTGTAGAGCTAGTACGTAAAGATGTAGTAGAACATTGTTTTTTTTATAGCAAAATATGATGTTAAGGTTGTGTTGGTACTTTCTTTATGGTAGTAGTTTTAGTAGTTAAAATAACGCATTGCTGTAACAACCGTCGATATGATTTTAACCCTAAAAAGCATAGGTAAAAAATTTTATGAAAAAATTTCTACTAAGACATATCATATTATGGATGCGCTGCATAAATCTACTCGTGTGGATTTCAGATTAACTTATTTTTCTATTTTACGATTTTTCTATGATTTACTACGCATTTTTAAAGTTTCAGTCGATATGATTTTACCCCTAAAAGCATAGGTAAAAATTTATATGAAAAAAATTCTTACTAAAACATGTCATATTATGGATGCACTGCATAGATACTCGTGAGGATTTCAGATCAACTTGATTTTCTAATTTACGATTTTTCTATGATTTACTATGCAATTTTAAAGTTTCAGCTAATTTATTTTTTTTAAAAAAAAGAGATATAATGAAAGGTGGACTGTGTGTTGATTTGAGAAAAATCTGAGAAGGTTTTCGCAAAATTTTTTGAGAGGATCTCTAGAGCGCGGGTTGATTTTCGATAAAGGGAATGTCTTGTTTCCAAAAAAACCCGGAGCCCATCCAATCTAGACTGTGGGTTGATTTCGAAATAATCTGAGGTTGTTTTTGTAAAATATATTGAGAGGGCCTCTGGAGCGCGGGTTGATTTTAGAAAAATAGAAGGGTTTTTTTTTGCAAAATGACCACGGCTCGCCCGATCTGGGTCGTCCGCGTGCCCGATCGAACCTGATCGAACGGCTGCAAAAAGCGGGTGCCACGCTGGTCGGCCAGCCTTTGGAGGCAGGATTCATATGGAAAAGATGGTTGTGTGCATGAGTTGGCATTCCATTCCATCAACATCATCATTGTACAACGATACGTGGGAAGAAAGAAACCCCAAAAAATTATTTGCACGATTGCAACTATTCCTTACCGGCCCATACCTAATCTTGACAAATCAAATGAACATAGTAGCTTTGTCCAAAAAGAATGCAGTTCTAGAGTCGTGTTTAGTCAAACACTTTTAAGTTTTACCAGATTTGCATAAAAAGTACTAATATTAGATTTATCATGAAATATATTTTCAGTATACATATTTAAAGTTGTAAATATCAATACTATTTTCTATAAACTTTAGTCAAAATTAAGATAGTCTAACTTCAAGCGAACATAAAACTGTACCCTTTCTAGGATAGCGAAATATTACGCAACCGAATATAAGATGTATAATAAATTACTATATGTACCTTTAAAACATTAGAACCAAAATATGAAGGGTGCTTTTGTCATCATGCAACATTGGAGATCCGTAACATAGTCGCTAGAATTGTTGTTGAACATAAAACATTACACGAGAGACGATAAGATCAGTAAAACCATTGCCAACAACTCGGAAAAGTTACATGGGAACGGTTTGAATCATTCTAGTTTTTCTATTGAGTAAGAGAAACATTACATGTAGTAGAGGTTTCTTTGTCCTTTCTTTAGGTGGTTATCTTTGTTGCGGTTTTTTTGGTCACTCATGTTGAGAGCGGGTTGTCATTGGTAGATTTGTCTTAGTTATTACCGTTGTTGTAACTATTGCTGTTATTTTTTGTGTATCCTCTTGAGGGCCATTGTTTGTCTTGTCGGTGCCTTATTCTTTGTCAGTATAATCAACCAAAAAAGGTCATTATTAAACAAAACAAATTAGAAGGTAACAAATTAAACCGATCCTTGTTTTTCTATTTAGCAAGAGAAATAACTTGATTATGAGAGAAAGCATCTGGACCTAAGATATTGTTTTAAAGAATCTGAAATTCTACTAAATGCCACCTAAACATAGTGTATATTTTTACGAGTTACAACTTGCTCCGCATGGAAATGGAAAAGTGTAATGATTTTTATCAAGTGTACACAAATTTGAAATATTCTCTCGGTCCTAAAATAAGTAGACTTCTGAGATATAAGGAAAAAAACCAATGCTGCAACAAAATTATATATACTTATATCAAAAGATATAGCAACATGCAACATTGAGAATGGAGAAAGTAGCAAAAGATATTAGTTTTAGGTTGTCGTTCATGGTTTAAAAGTGCATTTATTGTAGGATAAATTCTAGGCCAATCTCAAATAGAGTTGTATAGAGTTTCATATATATTAAATGTGCTGACATGACATGTATCGATGAAGAGAGAGATAATAAGAGTTTTATAGGGGTAGAGAAAGTTTCATGGAGATGAAACTCTTCTATATTGTTTCTAAGAGCCAGACTAATAATACAGCCGACTGCTGGCTGTAAGGATTCTTACAGCCTACCTCTTAGCCCACTTTTATAGTAGTTAGCTCTTCAACATTAATACATGGTCTACTTATCTCTCACACATAGTTTCTCGGTTCTTATGTCTAAACCATCTGTAATCTTATAGCCCGCTACTTCTCTCTTCCACCCCATCATTCTTGCTCTAAAATATTAGTGTGTTGAAAAGTGGACCATAAAACTTTTATGGAGACCGGCTAAGACTGACCTGCACGTATTTATTTTTTTTAGAACGGAAGGAGTCCAGAATTTTCCTGTACAAAAAGTCCCCGTGGCCTTAATCCAAAAGCGATAATCCAATCGCAACAAGAAGAGGAGAAAGAAAACGCAAAACCCGGAAGAATCCAGCCCATCCACAGCGCACGCCCTGGTGACCTTTTTCCCCTGCCTTTCTATAAAATCCACGTGAGCCCCCGAGTCCCCGACGCATCGCTCTCCAAATCACCCGACGCGGCACATAACCCAACACCACTCTCCCTCCCTCCCTCCCTCCCAGTTCTCACCGCCAACGCCACCACCCCCACCACCATTGCAAACCCCCGTCTCCCACCGGTTGCCGTTTCCTTGCCCCCTCCTCCCTCGGCGGCTCCTCGCGGACGGAGAGAACCCCGCTCCCTTCCCTAGGGTTCCCGGAACCCTAGCCCCGACCCGTACGCGCGAGTGCCCCGGCGACGAGGAGGCGGCGGAGAGGGGAGGGGGCAGAAGGCGCGGGAGGCGGAGGCCTGTGCTGTATGTCAGATCGTGGGAGCCGGCGAGGCGGAGGCGGAGGAGGAGACTACGGACACGGTCAGCTCGCGAACCCGCTCCAATGGCCGCAGCTAAGGAAAAGGCGTCGGCATGCTGCAGCCGCGATGCGCCCGCGCGTGTCGCTGGCGCCCCTGTCGTCCCCATGCGCGCGATCGCAGCGTCCCCGGTCGGCGGCAAGGTCGTCGCCCTCGCCGCGGGAGGCGGTGAGCGCGTGGCCGCATCGGCCGCAGGCGCAAGCGGCGCCGTGATCGAGGAGATCGCCGCGGTCCAGCCCACCACAGCGAAGGCCTCCTCCAAAGGTATCTGAAATCGCCACCACCTCTCCATCCATCTCTGTCTCTGTGTCCCGATGAAGTCGGATCCTATTTTGATTGGGTCACGACTAATGCTACGGGAGTTTCCTGCCGTGCATGGATCTTAAATTAGGTGAGGCATGCCATGGTGGTTGTTTCTGCCGATCACGATTTTTCGTGAGGTTAGATGTTGATTGAGGAAACACAATCTTAGTGGTGGTAGCTGTATACAGACTACAGAGCGCATCGTTTCGTGCGCATGCAAAGCAAAGGATGCAGATTAGTTTGTAGGATCTGCCAGGTTCAGATACGTGGATGGATGATATTTGCACCAACAACATAGGAGTAGCTCTCGTGTGCATGCCACCAGATTGTACAGATTAGTAGGTCTTGGAATCTGGGCGTGTGCAAATTAGATCTTGTATAGAGGCAAATCGTGGTTTACTCTGCCCATCTGGCTAAAGTGATGATTGGAGCACGGGGTTAGATGTGATGGCTAAGGCCACACAACCATACGTCTTTACGCTCGCGAAAAAAAAATAATAGTGGGTCTTAGCTGTCACAAAAATCTAAAAGTATAGTCAGTCTTTGTAGCCTACCGTTCAGAACTGTGCTCGATAACAGTTTGGTGCGCCAACTTTCTTTTTCTTTTTATCACTAGTTGTAGTGATCAATTTGTTTTTTTACTTCTGTATATGACGAGGTTTCTGCCTTTCCGGTAGGGAAGTGAGGAAAATGTCCCAATTTGGATAAATGATGTCAGCTTGCCAACGGGCGTATATGCTGCTTGTTTTTTCAGTTTTTTGGATCAATAATATAGGTCGACAGAGTTTTTTTGGCATTCTCGTTTTTCATGTATGTGCCACTAGCATTAGCTGCTGGTGCATGTTGTTTCACCCAGTCCACATCTCGTTGTGTAGTAGTAGCGTTTTTGGGGATTCTGAATTGATGAGGTGCACGCTACCTTTGCACTTTATTGTGTTGTCTGGCCTGTCTGCATGCTGCTACCCTTTAAGTTTCACCGGATGCTCGAGGTGATGTTGACTTCGATGTTGTTTTCTATCTGTAACAGGAAAATGACATTATATCAACCTTAACTTTTGTATCAAGTGTCAACCAAAAATATCATTAAGGATTTGAGAGATCCTTCTTGATATTCTCTTATGGTTACCAAATTTCTGAGCAGATGTCCTTTTGGTGGAAAGTATAACACTTTTTTCGCGAACATGCAAAATATAAATAGCTTTTCTTTTTTTCACAAAAAATCTGCGTAGCACCTTTTTAATGACGTGACATGGATTTTCTGTGAAAATAACTATTTTACATTTATAAATCACCAGATTTATTCCTGTTGACCATCAGCTTCTTTATTATGAAGAAGTGAAGTATGAGCAATGGTTCATACACTGTGCCTAATCTAATGAGGTCATAGTGTTGGTGACTTTGTCGTTGCTGTGAACTGAAAAAAGAACATCAATTAGATGTCTAGATCCAGCACATGGGCACTGGTTGGTTTGGTTACAAAATATTTTAAGACTTCCATTTATACTGTATGGTCAACGCCAATACAGTTTCTTATCTTTTGCCTTAGAGATATATCTATTTAGGTGGCACCTCTTCTGACCCCCTGATAAGCACATGCCAAATTATCTATTTCGAAAGCTTGACCTATGCTAATATTTCTCCTTATTTTATTCATGGTTTTTGTGATTGATGATTGGTCCATGTAATATTTTAGAACTCGTTGAAAGATGTTTGTATAAGAAGTTCGTTAAGCATCACCTGTCCCATATTCTTCCTTATTGGTCATCGCGAAAATTTGACAACCCTGCTTGACATGGTTCTCTGTATTTACCATTTATTTAACAGCCTATAACCTAGATAGACATATGCTATTTGAACCATGTGTTAACTCAACTAGTGTTTTTGCTGGACAAAAAAAATGCAGGGATACCAATAATGACAAGAGCCCAGAGGTGCCACCCTTTAGATCCATTATCTGCTGCTGAAATTGCAGTTTCTGTAGCAACTGTAAGAGCTGCTGGAAGATCTCCTGAGGTATGCCAACAGAAGCTATACATATGCTTTTCCATGCAATCTTGAAAATAAGAATTTGACAAGAAAAATTCTAATGATTGTAGGAAAGAGACAGCATGCGCTTTGTTGAAGTTGTGCTGTTGGAGCCAGAAAAGAATGTTGTGGCATTAGCCGATGCCTACTTCTTTCCACCTTTCCAGCCATCACTGCTCCCTAGAAGCAAAGGTTCTGCTGTTATTCCAAGCAGGTTACCTCCTAGGAGGGCCAGACTTGTTGTCTACAATAAACAATCAAATGAGACTAGCATTTGGATAGTGGAACTATCTGAAGTGCATGCAGCTACTAGGGGTGGACATCACAGAGGGAAAGTGATATCATCTGAAGTTGTTCCAGATGTTCAACCTGCAATGGTATGTCGACTAATTTTTGTTCAGAATTCTTCATGCCTTATGACTATTTGTCTCAATCTGCCGATGACTTGGTCCATGTAGTTGTATGTAACGGCCTGTTGTTATTTCATTCACTATGGTATCTGTTTGTATTTTTCGAACATTCATGTTACTCGGCTAGTTGAATTTATGGAAGCTATTAAGAGAAGAGGTGCGGATGACATGGATAATTTTACTCCACTATTTTAAAATTTTATCTTTGACAGGATGCTATGGAGTATGCTGAATGTGAGGCTACAGTCAAAAGTTACCCTCCATTTATTGAAGCTATGAAGAGAAGAGGTGTGGATGACATGGATCTTGTTATGGTGGATGCTTGGTAATCTATAAGGAATTTCTCAGGCTAAAATTTTCATATTGTGCTATGTTGCACCTTGCATTATCATATTTGTAAATTGAAAGGAAAGTTAAAACTTTGTCTATTAAATTGTCAGGTGTGCTGGCTACTACAGCGAAGCTGATGCTCCCAGTCGCAGACTTGGCAGGCCTCTGATATTTTGCAGAACTGAGAGTGATAGCCCCATGGAGAATGGGTACGCTCGTCCTGTCGAAGGAATCCATGTTGTTGTTGATATGCAGAATAATGCTGTGATAGAGTTTGAAGATAGGAAGTTGGTTCCTCTACCCCCTCCAGATCATTTGAGAAACTATACTCCTGGGGAAACAAGAGGTGGTGTTGATCGAAGTGATGTAAAACAACTTATCATCAATCAGCCTGAGGGTCCAAGTTTCCGCATTAATGGCTATTTTGTGGAATGGCAGAAGGTAATTGTTTGCTGAACTGCAATGCTGTTATTAACATAATGTTTTTTTGAAATAAATAACAGCTTAATGGTTATATGGCAGTGGAACTTCCGTATTGGCTTCACCCCCAAGGAGGGTTTGGTTATCTATTCTGTTGCTTATGTTGATGGTAGCCGTGGACGTAGACCTATAGCACATAGATTGAGCTTTGTTGAGATGGTTGTTCCTTATGGAGATCCAAATGAACCACATTATCGCAAGAATGCATTTGATGCTGGAGAAGATGGACTTGGAAAAAATGCTCATTCTCTTAAGAAGGTTATTTTGTTCAGTTCTTGATGAGTATCCTCTTCTACATTTAATGTTGCTTTGATTTGACTATATTCTTTAACCTTTTTGTACAGGGATGTGATTGCTTGGGCTACATAAAATATTTTGATGCACATTTCACAAACTTCACTGGTGGTGTGGAGACAATTGAGAATTGTGTTTGTTTGCATGAGGAGGATCATGGGATCCTTTGGAAACACCAAGACTGGAGAACTGGTTTAGCAGAAGTAAGGCGATCAAGGAGGCTCACTGTTTCATTTATCTGTACAGTTGCAAACTATGAGTACGGTTTTTACTGGCACTTTTATCAGGTAACTATTTCATTGGTTTTCCTCTTATAATGTCAGAAAGTAAGTAGCATTTACCTAATGCTCAATATATATTATATTATCTATATAAGTTTGCTTAGTTATGCATGAAAGAGTTCAATTTTGATACTGCAAAGATCACAGTTCACTGATGGTTTTAGTGATTGAACGTTAAAATTTTCCTGAAGCTTCAATTTTTTGCAATTATTTGTTGATCCTCTTGGTTGCAGGATGGAAAAATAGAAGCAGAAGTAAAGCTTACTGGAATTCTCAGCTTAGGGGCCCTGATGCCTGGGGAATCAAGGAAATATGGCACAACTATTGCCCCTGGTCTGTATGCACCAGTTCATCAGCATTTCTTTGTTGCCCGAATGGACATGGCTGTTGATTGCAAACCTAATGAAGCTCATAACCAGGTGGGGGTTGCCATCTATTTGCACCCTTTTTTTTATATCTATCAAATTGCCCACAAAAAATAGTTTGCAATCTGAATGGGACCACACAAAATTCAATTATATCTTTACATCAGACCAGATAAAAGAAATCGAAATGACCTTGTACCTGCTAATGTTACATAAAATACTTAGATGAAAGTTATTTCAGGCTACCAAAAAAGTGTTTGTTCAACCATGTAATTTCCATAGACGTATATGCTTCTTAGGCCAAGTGTGTAAGACCACTATGCATTGCATGATATCAATCTGTGCCTTTATCCAATGCAGTATCTTTTGATATCCATTATATCAAAGCCATTGTGATTGATCATTTGTTGTGCAGGTGGTTGAGGTTAATGTTAAAGTGGAAAGTGCAGGCACACATAATGTGCATAATAATGCTTTCTATGCTGAAGAGAAGTTGCTGAAGTCTGAGTTGCAAGCAATGCGTGATTGCGACCCTTCATCTGTACGCCACTGGATTGTAAGAGCTCTGTTTTCATGTTTTAACATTTTGTTATTCCTACCAGCATTGTTGTACCATTATATTGTGCATCCAATACCTGGTCATTATCTTTATGCTTATATGCAATTCAATAATGATGAAAATTACTGGCTGGCTGCTCTCTTCTGAGTTGTGACAACGGATGCATTTTGCTTTGCCTTTGCATGTTCATATTAGTATTTGTATCAGTAATGATCTTGCATCAAACAAATGTGAGCATAATTGTCCTTAATAATTGCACTATTGTTGATTGCTCATTTTACTTGTTTTCATTCCGTTCAGGTACGCAACACACGAACTGTAAATCGGACCGGGCAGCCAACTGGTTACAGGCTCGTACCTGGTTCGAACTGCCTGCCTTTGGCTCTGCCTGAGGCGAAATTTCTGAGGAGGGCTGGGTTCTTGAAGCACAATCTCTGGGTCACTCAATACAAGAGTGACGAGATGTTCCCTGGAGGGGAGTTTCCCAACCAGAATCCTCGCATCCACGAGGGCCTGCCAACATGGGTCAAGAAGGATAGGCCTCTGGAGGAAACCGATATTGTTCTCTGGTACTTTCTTCATAACAGACCGTTTTCTTGAAAACCACTTACTGTTACGCAGAAATCGGAACTGTTTGTTTAGCTTACTGCTTACATGTTGCAAAATCTGATAAAACCGTGTTCTGCATCGGCAGGTACGTGTTTGGGCTCACCCATATCCCAAGGCTGGAAGATTGGCCAGTCATGCCGGTGGAGCGCATAGGCTTCATGCTCATGGTATCAGCTTTTTAGCTTTTGAATGTTTCTGTCATAGGCAGTGAACCAAAGGATCCCTTTGTTGCTTTCACATAGAGATATTAGACTAACTTCCGTCGTTTGTCTTTCACATAGAGATATTAGACTAACTTCCGTCGTTTCTAATGACTACAGCCACATGGATTCTTCAACTGCTCGCCTGCGGTCGACGTGCCTCCCAGCTCGTCTGATGCGGATGCCAAGGAAGCCGAGTCGCCCAAGGCCATCCAGAATGGCCTCATTTCGAAGCTGTGAGCTTTGCTGTTATATTTTATCCTGTTGCTCGAATAAAAGGAGAAACTGCTCGATATCCGTTTGTTTGCTGCTTGGTAATACCGTTCTGTTTGCCACACTTGTTTTTCTTTTTCTAAAGACGGTTTTCTATGATTGTCGACCAGCGCTGTGAAGTATTACATTGCTCGCGTACTAATAAAATAGTACTGTTTGTACTTGCTTAATACCACATTGAATATATTTTGCCTCCCTGTTTGTGCATTCAAATTTCGCCTCCTTATTATTTGAATGTCACCACCTTCGTGCAAAAACTTCGCACATTCGGTACAGTTTTGCTCTCCTGATGTCTTCCAAGAGTCATCATCAATAAGAGCATCGGGCATCTCTCTACTATTACTAATCACATTTATTAATGAACCTGAAGCCACTTTCAGCTTGTTGGCCGCACTGTCCGTATACGAACGTTTCTGGACTTATTACATTACAAAGACAAAAATAACATCATAGTACTATCATGTTAGATTAAGTCTCACGGGGAAACTACAGCATACCAAAACATTATTACGCTATCCAGAGCTTGAGATTGATGATCCAAGGCGCAGCTACAGTTGCTCAATTTACATGATCCAGGGATACAGCTTCCATTAGACCATAACAATGCCATCTAGTTGTAAAAAAATGTTGTAAAAAAATGCCATCTAGTTCGGGAAGAGGAGGCATCCGGTTACTGCCTGCATTTTCGATCAGTTTCACAAAACTGTGTCTCCGTTTGCATCGCTCCGATCCGACTCGCCCGTCAACTGCCGTGGCGGATCATGGTCCAAGAAGTCCTTCACGCTGGCCGGAAACGCAACGGCCGCCGTGTCGGCAGAAGCCCTGGCGAGCAGCAGGTGCGCCAGCCTCGCGGGCTCCCTGCACCCGCCGCCTTCCCCGCGGTGGTAATGGCGGATCCAGGCGTCCAGCCTCGCCTTCTCCCTGTCGCACTTGGGGCCGACCACGCCCACGACCTTGGCCAGGAACCCGTCCGCGCCGCTGCAGTCGCACCCGCCTCCGTCGTCGTCGTCGTCGTCGTCGCGGCTGCTGCTGTCGCCGCCCCCCGGCAGCGGTGACAGGCCGAGCAGCGCCATGAGCCGCGCGATGTCCTCCCCGCCGCCGTCGTGGTCGTCGTGGTCGTCATCCTGTTGGATGCGCTGGTCCTCTTCGGTGACGGCTGTGAGGAAGTCCAGCGCCGGGCCGCTGCTGTCGCGGTCCGCGGCCATGCCGCTGGGCGCTGCTGTTGCGGGTGCTGCTGGGTCGAGGAAGAGGAGGGGGGACGCGGTCATGGTGTCCGAGAATGGCGACGGCTCGGATTGGCGCGTCGTTGCCGTTGCCGTTGCCGACCGCGGCGGCGGGCTCTTCTTCTGCTCCTGATGTTGCTCCGAGGCCAGCCGGTCTTCCACCTGGAGAGCAGAGGAAGAGCGCTCGCTGCGTCAGAGGTAGGAAGAGAAAAGGAAGGAAAGAATGGTTCGGGGCCCACCCGCTGGAGGGAGGCGAAGAAGCCGGCGTGCCGCGAGAAAGGCTGCTGCCGCATCGTGCCGTCGCCGGGGACAGGAGTGGTGCGGTGCGGTGGTGCCGGTCGGCGACGCGCCGTGGCCCGTGGGTTGGGGTTGCTTTCGGGCGCCGCCGCGTTTGGGTAGGTCACGGTGAAGGAGATGAGACTGAGAGATCGGATTGAAGTGAATCGTTTGTGTTGTTTGTAGTGTACGGCCGCTGGAATGAACACATCACACGCAAATCCATCGATTCCCATGTTTGAATGAAGTGGCAAAAAAAAAAAGGAAAATCTATGCAGCACCGCTGCAATGAATTTGAATTTGAAAGCACATGAACGTAACATCAATGACTTCGTTGGAGGTCTCCAAATGTCAACTGCATCACGGCTACCAAGACACAACACATCACAACAATCTGCATTTGGTAAATTGGCACTCTAGACTAGAAAAACCAACAATCTGCATACAAATGCAGCCGGGCACGATGGATCTCTCTCGTCTGCATCAATCATCATCAGTAGTTTTAGTCTGCGCCGCCTCCACAATCGGCACCACTCTCCCTGACTCCCTCCTCCTCCTCAGCAAGTCATCAGTAGTACGTGCACGAACCATAACCTGCAAAACGAGCAAGCGACATTCGATCAGATACACATGGACGAAGGATTTCAGAGCACAGGGAAGACTGGGGTTTGGTGTGGTACTTGGATCGGACTGCACGACGAGCGCGGAGTTGTTGAAGTAGCAGTTCCAGGAGTGCCTGCCGCTGTAGGCGTAGTAGAGGTTCATGGCGACGGCGGCGCGGGACACGAGGCTGTCCGGGTAGTAGCACGGCCCGCCTTTCTGGATCACGGCGCAGCTCACCTGGGAGCACGCGTAGTCCAGGTTCTGCACCAGGATCTCGTTCGACGCCGACGGCTTGGCGATGCACCAGGTTTTCTGCAGGTCGTTGCCACACGGCAGATCCAACCACAACCAGGTTATTTTTTTTTTCTTTGGGGGGAACACCACAACCAGGTTATTGTTCATTTGAGAATTGAAGATTTCAGAGGCGTATAGCGTCAAGAGCAAAGGCGTATTGGAGATTTCAGGTACCTGTCCCTCCACCAGACCAACGGTGCTGCCTGAGGTGAAGTAGACGAGCACAAGCCCCAGCGAGAAGAGCAGGAGCGACGCAGACGGCCGATCTCCTCCCCGCATCTTGCTCTGCTGCTCAGCACTGAGCACAGCTTGTGAGACTAGTGGCTAACTGTCTGCACTGAAGAGTGAAGAGTAGTAGTAGGGAGCTGGTTTATAAAGGCAACTTGGGGAGAGGATTTCCCCTGCTTGATTGCCTTGTTGATTACAGTAGACAGTAGAGTAGGTGATACTGACTCAGCTTGCTTGCTTTTTTTTTTAGAGTAACTCAGCTTGCTTGCTGGGATGCTCTCATGCATGCTACACACATGTGACAGCGTGAATTTGTGACCGGCACAGGTCTCTGGCTTCGACCCAAGGCAACCAACCATGTGCTTCAGCGGATAACAAATACAGTACTGGGAATCTTGTTCCCGGTCCGCGATCTCTCCCCTTCGTCAGGTTTTGACTGTGCTGTGCAGTGCATCTTATCTTGGGCCCCCTCATCTGATCACAAAGCCTGGTGGATCCACACAGGACATTTTGGCCCACGTTGACCACTCCTGGACTCTGTTTAGATGGCGAAATTTTTTTGCAAAATGCTACTGTAACACTTTTCGTTGTTATTTAGCAATTAGTGTCTAATTATAGACTAATTAGGCTTAAAAGAATTACGTCTAAACTGTGTAATTAGTTTTATTTTTTATCTATATTTAATGCTTCATGCATATGTCTAAAGATTCGATGTGACGAGGAATCTTGAAAAATTTTGCAAAAAATTTTT
The DNA here is from genome assembly GCA_038087645.1 of Saccharum hybrid cultivar R570. NCBI lineage: Eukaryota > Viridiplantae > Streptophyta > Magnoliopsida > Poales > Poaceae > Saccharum > Saccharum hybrid cultivar. The sequence goes on along the minus strand of JAQSUU010000534.1, from coordinate 18,414,935 downwards.
GGAACTAAACTGGGCCCTGGTTATTATTCACAGGTTTCTGTCCCCAGTCTAGTCTTTCTGATCATCTGATGTATGCAGTCAAAGCAGGATCAATGGACCACGTTCAAAAAAAAAAGCACTGCTCAGGATCGAATTTCTTTCAAATTTGAGCTTACAGTTGTACTGCTCCCCAACAGAGTTGAAGATTTGCCCCTTTTATCTACTAACCAGAGTTTCTATCCACGGATGGCTCTACAATAAACAGACAGCCACCCATGATTACCAAATGATGCATTACTTTATCTGCTCCTGATCCACGTGGGTTCCATTACTGCGAGAGCGAGATAGAGATAGATCCAAAAATCAAATACTAGCCCCTGGCCGTAAAAGATGTCATCACTCATCAGGCACTTGAACGTACCTTTGTTCCTTGTTCTTGTCATCAGGCCTTTTTCATTTGGCTTCGCTCCTGCTTTCCCATGACCTATCCCAGGCAGAGGAACTTGAGGCGATCCATTCACAAAAACAGAGCCACATCTTGAGTCGAGCCACATACTTTTCCCCCCTACTTTGCATGGAAAGAGAAAGATTGAATTGATTTCAGAAATGTTCTCAAGGTTTGGGAACATTTGTTTTCAAAGAAAAAGATTCACAAACCTTCCACGAACACCAAACACAATCGAAGCAGAACAGAGAAATTCTTATGGCACAAGATAGATCTAAACTGCCCTATGTATTGCTGGAGCCAAAAGGCGGCAAGGCAACTAGCAGAAGAAGCACATGCTGCACCAAACTCATGTGCCCTGCACAACAATCGAACTCAAGGAAAATGGACTAGAAAGCGATGGATGTGAAACCAATCTCGATCAAACATATCTTGAGCCGAGCAGAAAGCATCGCTGGCTTCCTCGTTCCCTCGAAGCTATCCTAGAGAACCGAGACCTCATCGGAGTGCATCATTGATCTTGATTGCAACAGCGATACAGACATTTGTCCACTGTCTATGTCTCTGTCCAGACATTTTTGCTTTTTTCTTTCAACGGACAAACATTTCTGATTCTGTTATAAGAAAGACACAAATGTCAAGCCTCCAGGCTTCGGATATAAACTGATGAAACCAGCAACTTGCACATGTACAGTTTCGTTGTTCGACTGGCATCTCCTTCACTAGTATTTGCTACAGAACTTTCTGTACAACAAGTTTCTGCCAATGGATGGCTTTATACAGAGAGCCACAGTATGGCTACTGCAGGTTAACATTCCTGAGGATGCTGTGTTTGCTTCACCTTTCCGTGGCGTGCTTCAATTTTGGCTACAGACGATGTAGGTATGGACATCTTGATGATATATGGTTGTTTACACTTTGGCGCGGTCCATTTCCTCACCTTCTAGGATGGAGCGTCCTAGGCTTCCATTTATCAGCATCCGACATGGCACGCTGTGCATTCACAACAGAGAGCGATTCAAATATTACATCTCTCATGTGGGCAGCAGCGGTTTCTCCACGCCGTGTTGCCAACTCTAGATACATGAGAGACTTGACCTTGTCTCCTGCCTGTATAAAAGAGAGACATCATCACAAGAGAAGAGGGCCACCCTTACAGGTAAACAAATGGATATCTTAAAATCGAGAAAGTTAATCACAGTAGGGGAATCTGGCATGGGTTTGTGTTATAAGTAACTTATAATACTTCAATGCAAGGGATTAAGGGTTGATCTATTTAATAGCATGCTGTGAAGATTATTATCACCTTGCGATGTCAATTTGATATGTAGATACTACCATCTTTGTGTTTGAAAATTTACCTTGCCTATGTTACCCGCACATCCACTGTAATCCTAACCACCTTTACAAAGGAATTAGATCAGCTGCAATGCTACTTTAAGTTTTACCCATGTACAGTACTCGTTTGCAATGAAGACATGAAAAGTCAATGCCAACATGGTGCAGCTTAGTAGGAAATCTGATTATGCAGGAACTCCTAGGAGGATTTCCATTTTCTCTAGGAAATCAAGCATTATGTCCTAACCTTATGTGGGCACTATTTACAAACTGAAGTGCATAATGGCAAGCAACGCGGGACAACCTCCCGAAGAACAGTTCCGAAACAAAAATGCACTGCTATGCCAAACATATAAGCAAGTCTGGCACTCCCATAAGAAGAGATAAGTAAAGACATACCGCACAAAGTTTAATACCACACTCATAAAGAGCTTTCTTGTGACCACAATCAGCAGCTAGTTGAAGCCACCTCTTAGCACGCACTGGATCCTGTGAAAGCCCTTCACCATAGCTGTAACACAAGGAAGTGTTATACATGGCTCGTACATTCCCTCCCTCCGCAGCTCGCAAATACCATTTCGCCTGCATTAATAAGTGTCTTTCAGATTCAGCAAAACTCAAGTACTAGAAAGAATATGGGAACCTGCTGGTAGTCCAGTATCTGCTGGTTAGTGTATTTTGATTGGTCCAGGTGACATGATCCTAATTACATTGATAGAGGAAATCCAACCAAGATTATTATTATTTTTTAAATAAAAGCTAGTTTCTCTTAATTGAGTTAAAGAACTTCAACAGAGGCTGGTAATCCCGGCATCATCAGATCAGAGGGTAACCAGTAGTTCAGCAATCGAACACAGCTGTCTATTCCTAATCAATCTAGTAAGATGTGTAATAAATGCATAGATTGTTAAACAGGATAGTGTATCAATTTTCCTAGTTTTTTCAACAACTGAATGCATCTAGAGAACAGGAGTACTTCTACTGTAAGGAAAATTTTAAATGGTGTGCGACACGGACATAGCAGAGGTATCACATCTTACAGCTTCCTTCTGATTCCGCTTGACACCCTTCCCGTTCTGCAAGCAAAGGCCTAGGTTGTATTGAGCACGAGCATTCCCTGCAGATGCTGATGGATAAAACCATCTAATGGCTTCCTCTGCCTTGGGTGGATCAGCTGCGGAAATATTTGGCAGCAATATCAGGCACAATGCCTTGAGACGAACAGGATGTTTTATAGTTAACTAACAAATAACATGCTTGACTACACCGATCGATTATTAGCGGATTCTTTATTACTATGCAGAGTTTAGAGTTGGACATAAACAGCCCAAAGTTTAATAAATGAATTGCAACCACAAGAGACAGACAGAGCACAACCAAAAGTTTCCCCAAAAAATATTAGGATGGTTCAAAAGTCCTGCAGGCTGCAGATAAAGCTAAAATAGTGCGCATTTGAATATAAGATGAATAGATAGAAGAGTAACCCTGCCTGAATTCTGAATATTTCTACAATCACCTAGAACAAGTCTCCCTGAAAGCTAACCCTGTGAAGTGTGAACCAACTCCACCATACCTTCGAGGTAGGAGACCCCAAGATTGCACATCCCAACTGGATGCCCCAGGTCCGCCGCGCTCCGGTAGTAACCGACGGCCTCCTCCCGCCGCCCATCCTCCCAGCACATGAGCCCGGCGTCCACCATCGCCGCCGCGGAGCCCAGCCTCGCGGCCCGCCGGAACAGCCCCAGAGCGCGCTGCCTCTCCGTCTCAAGACGTTCCCCTCCGGCCCCGCGTGAGGCAGCGGATCCCGCCACGAGGCCGTGCTTGACGCGTCGGCCGTACGCGTGCAGCGCCGCGGCCTCGCGGAGCGGCCGCAGCGCGTCCCGCCACGCGCGGCACGCGCGGCTGGCCGCCGCGACGTCGGAGGCGCACGCGGCCGCGAGGGCCCGGTGGACGAGCTCCGGCGGTAGCGCGGAGAAGTCCGCCGCGCCCTGCGGCGTCGGCGCGGGCGCGGGCGCGGGCGGGGGCTTGTACTTCTTGGAGTGCCGCCGGCGCCGGCGGTGAGGGGACGGAGACGGCGACGCGCGGGGCCGGGAGGAGAAGGGCGGCGGCGAGGGGGCCGGGGGCGGCCAGGTTTGGCTCGCGTCCATGTCCATCAGAGGAGGGAGGAAGAGGGCCCGCGCCGAGCCGCGTCGTCGGGCCAGGGGAGGAGGCGGGTTTGGTGGGAGTGGGAGTGGGACTGGCATGTCGCCGATACGCAGTATCGAGTCACCATTTGGTGCTCAGTGTTCTGACGCGTGGAGGACTTGTGTGGTGGGTCATTGTGCGAATGGCGGGTGGGGTCACAGATTGTTCGGGCTTTGTGATCAACTGTCAATTTGTCATTGCAGCCGGGTGGGTTGCGCCATTTTTATAGTTGTTCTAATTTTAATGCCCGTCTATGTTATCATCTTAGACGTCCTAAGTATGCATCGGAAACTAGAGAGGTGGTTTATAGAGAGATAATAGTTCGATCTCCGATTGTCTTGATTGGAGGCTAACCAAACATGCCCTACCAAAACTCAAACAAAGTCCTAGATCTTTCACCTATATTGGTCAACGTCCTCTTGATCCTGAGGTTCTATATTGAAAAGTAATGCTTGTCGTTATACTATGCAAGTGCTAGATCGAGAAATTATTTGCTCGGAGCTCGATCTCTTCGCCCGCTCCCCTTTCGCCATGGGCCGTCTAGGTGCTGCCTTGACCCCGCCGCCCTACATCTCACCCCCTTCCATCAGCGGACCATTTGGCATTCGCCTCCCGCCCGCCAAATGGGATGAGCCCGGCGAACACCTGCAATCAACATAAGATGAACGCAAGACACAGCGAAACAACATGCGAGTACATGTCGTGGCAAAAACATGTGCGCCTGCAGCGGTAACTGAACACGAGGATGGGTGCTCGTCATCATATCACCACCCTCCCAACGTTCTTCATAGCTCTTACTCTGCTCGTGCACCCTGAGACCCGCAAGTCTGTTAGCGAAATCTTACGAACACCTGCAGACATCAGCTGGTAGAAGCGCAGTCGCCGGGCGAAGGTGAAAGTCCCTAGTTTGGTTTTGGGTAATTGATGAAACCTAGGACTAACCTTTGTATCTAAGTGGATGATTTAGATAAAGGTAGTCATTGAATATGAGACATGACATTGACTCATATGACCAAGATGGTGAAGACCAAGATGAGGCTTGGCTCGATGGACCGGTTGTAAAGGTGAAGGGCAAGTCGAGGCTTCGAAGCGAAGGACCATGCGATGGTGAAGCTTGAGCAAGACTTGGCGCCGACGGACCGATGCAACGGTGAAGAGCAAGTGAAGTCAAGGTCGATGGATCGAGACGGTCATGTGATGATGTCATGAAGGAGCTTAATGCACATGAGACATGACATGGAGTCATGTGACCAAGGTGATGAAGACCAAGATGATGCTTGGCTCGATGGACCGGTTGTGAGGGTGAAGGGCAAGTCGAGGCTTCGAAGCGAAGGACCATGCGATGGTGAAGCTTGAGCAAGACTTGGCGCCGACGGACCGATGCAACGGTGAAGAGCAAGTGAAGTCAAGGTCGATGGATCGAGACGGTCATGTGATGATATGAAGTGGATCATATCATTTGTGATATGGTTGGTGCATGTGTTGCATCAACGTCGGAGGAGATGGAGTGGAATGCGCAAGGCAAAGGTATAACCTAGGGCATTTCCATTTCACCGGTCATAGGTGTGTAGAGAAGTTTATGACCGGGTTTTAGGATAGATGGCCGTACTATCAAGAGGGGCAAACTTGTTTGCATATCGGTCATCTAGTGCCACTTGAGCGATCTAACTTTGCATACGTGTTAGGATCGAGTGGCGAGGCAAGTTGAGTGCCTAACTCCTTCGGTAAAATGATTGTGAAAATGCTAACACACGTACACAAGGTGGTGATCACTTGTTGGTGTTGGCACATTTACGAAGGTAGTGGAGTTTGGGTGGTAGAGAGGGTTTGGGGTCCTCTCTCCCTCCCGCCGAGCTTGCGGGCGCGGGATTCAGGCGATTTCGGGGAAATGAAATGCCTATTTTCCATTGCGCCGGAAGTCGGAAAAGAAACGGAGGCGAACGCGGTCACGGAAGTGACAGGACGCAGCACCGGACGCAGCACCGGACGCTGCACCGGACGCTGCACCGGACGCGGGCACTGTGCGTCCGGCGCGTCCGGTCAGTACTGCGTCGGGGTCAGGCGCGCGTGCTAGGGTTTGTCACCGGCGCGTCCGGTGACCCACGGGACCGGCGCGTCCGGTCTGGCGAACAGCGATTCACGAAGTCATCGGACGCGGTGCGCGTCCGGTGTCACACCATCGGACGCGTCCGGTGGTCTCGGGAGCTTACTGGACTCGCACCGGACGCGGGTACTGTGGCGTCCGGTGGTTGCGAGGAGCGCGTCCGGTGATGTCTTCGCGCGCGCGGTGACTGTGCGCACCGGCGCGTCCGGTGGTTCGCATCAGCGCGTCCGGTGGCTCGTTTGACCGTTGGCGCGCAGTGACCGTTGGTGGATCTAACGGACGAATTTGAATTCGGAGAACACGTGGACGTCGCAGGGGCACCGGACGCGGTTGAGCGCGTCCGGTGAGTTACCACCGGCGCGTCCGGTGCTCCCGCGGAAAACGTGAGTGGAGGGGTAACGGCTCTATTTGACCGTGGGGTTATAAATAGACGTTGTGGCCGGCAGTGGCCAAGTGCTGAGCACACTTTGGCCTTGGTGGCTTGTGTGGTAGTGCTTGGGAGCCCTCTAACTCACTCATGCTTGATAGTGTTCATCGGATCGAGTGAGAGAGCGATTCTAGTGCGATTGCATCGTGAGGTTGCATCGAGTGGCACTAGGTGATCGTGTTGCAAGCCGGTGGTGCTTGTTACTCTTGGAGGTTGCCACCTCCTAGACGGCTTGGTGGCTTGTGGCTCCGTGGAAGCTCGCAAGAAGATTGTGCGAGGCTCCGGAGAAGCTTTGTGAGGGGGATTGTGCTCACCCCGCGGGGATCGCGAAGAGCAACTCTAGTTGTGCGTGTCATTGAGTTACCTCACTTGAGAGTGGTGTCTTGCGGTGCCTTGCGGGGCGTGCCTTGAGGGGTAAGTGACTTGAGGGTCACACCGAGGAACCATCTAAGTGTTGGTCGACACAACGGGGACGTAGCTTGGTGGCGACCAAGTGAACCTCGGGAGAAAAATCACCGTGTCAACATTGTCTACTCTTCTCGGTGGTTTGCCTTCGTGCAACACAAGCTTGTATTTACTTTCATATATACTTATGCTTGTGTAGTTGCTTTCGTAACTAGTTTGCTTGTGTAGTTTGCTAGTTGTCTTCTTGCTTGTGTAGCTAGAAGCTTCCCCTTTGCGTGGCTAATTCGGTTTGTGTAACCTTGTTAGTCACATTGCTTAGTTTGTGTAGCTAAGTAGTTTGCGCTCTCTAATTTGGCTTGTGTAGCCTTGTTATTGAGCATTGCTAGTGAGCTTAGGCTTTGTGCGCTTTGCTTACTAGAATTGTGTAGGAGCTCCCTCTTGCTTGCAAAGTACTAGCGCATAGGTTTGTGTGACCTTGCTCTAGAATTAAATAGGAGAGCTCTTGCTAAGGAAAGCACCTTAGTTGCTTAATTAGGATCTTTGTGAGGTGCTTGTGAACTTAGATAGAGGGGTGTAGTCTTTGCTAGACCGATAAGTTTAATTCCGCATTTGTTTCGGTTAGCCAACGTGTTTAAGTTTTAGAAAGGACTATTCACCCCCCCTCTAGTCCGCCATCTCGACCCTACAAGTGGTATCGGAGCCGGGTCTCTCATTTGTGGTCTTCACCGACCCGAGAGGATGGCGGGTTATGGGCAAGATGTTGAGTGTCCACACATTTTTGATGGCACACACTTTGCACGGTGGAGAAATTGGATGACATGTCATTTTAAGTTTATTTCTCCTCAAATGTGGTGGATCGTAGATGTGGGCTTTTCCTTTGCAATTGATAAAAAGAATGCAACTCAAGCGCAAAGTAAATGCCTACATCTCGATAGCCAAGCTACTAATGTTTTCTATCGATCTATGGATAGTAGCATACTTCATGAGATCATAGACTTCAATTCCACCCATGAGATTTGGGTGTTTCTAAATGAGAAATATGGGGCGATCTCCAATGATGTTGAGCCCAAGGAGGAGGCGCATGAGGATGTTGAGCATGACCACAACAAGGTGGTTGTGGAGGATTGCTCCACCTCACGGTCAAGTGATGACAAAGATGATCATAGCACAAGATCACTTGACAAGAATGATGATAATGCCACAAGTGATGCAAGCAATGATTCTACTCCATGCATACTTGATGGTGAAGATGATGGCTATGAGAGTGATGCTTCAACAAGCTCTTCAACATCACCACATTGTTCCATGTCACATGGTGACACTAAGGTATCTATTGGTGGTTTTGTTGTTGATTGTGATGGTCCAAATTTTGAGCTTCTATATAAACTCTCAAAGGCCCTAAGAAATGAGATGGCAAAAACAAGTAAATTAAAAAATGAAAACTCATTTCTAAAAACCACATGTGAACAACAAAAGCATCTACTTTATGTTACTACTTGTTCACATGAGGAGCTAAAATTGGCTCATGAGGAACTTAGTGTTGCTCATGATAATTTGGTACAAGAACATGCTTTACTCACTAAAAGTCTTTCTAATGATGAAATCAAAACTAGTGAGAGCTCATCATTTGGGTCAAATGATCAATCACATATTACTAACCCTTGTGATGTAGGCAAGAAGCATGTATCCACCTCTTGTGATGATTTATTAGATATGCCATGTTCTTCACAATTAAATGCTTGTTCTACTTCTATGTCTTGTGAGACTAACCTTTTAAAGGAGAACAATGAGCTTAAAAGTGAAGTGAAGAATTTGAGCAACAAGTTAGAGAGGTGCTACAACTCAAAAGTCACCTTTGAGAACATAATGAAGACTCAAAGAAACCTTGGTGACAAAAGTGGCCTTGGCTTCAAGAAGAAAATGACAAGGGGCGAAAGAAAGCAAGAAAAGAGGATGAAGAGGCTACTCCAAAAGAAGCTCTCGCATTCCATGTGCTATCGATGCCATGAAGCGGGACATCTTGCTAATGGTTGCCCAAACATTGAGAAGCTCAAGAAGATGAAAGAAGAAGAGAGGCTAAAGCATGTCAAGTGCTTCAAGTGCCGCACTTGGGGTCATCTCACCTCAATGTGCCCAACCAAGCAATTGGTGAAGCAACAAGTAAAGCCTCAACCAAAGCCACTAATTGAGCTAGAGAAGACACCCCAAGAGCAAATCAAGATCAACCATGGAGATGATGGTGACTTGATGAAGAAGAAGAAAAAGAAAACAAGAAGGGGTGGTAGAGCAAGGCATCCAATGCAAATCCAAGATGCCAAGATGATGAGCAAGAATCAAGATGAGAAGAAAGTACATGCTCACATCAAGTGCTTCAAGTGTGGAGATATGGGACACTTTGCTTCGGGGTGTCCTACTAAGCTTGAAAAGAAGATTCAAGCAACTCGTGAGAGGCAAGGCAATGAGAAGCAACATATGAGCAAGGAAGAAAAGGCTCAATCTAAGAGAAGTTGCTACTCATGCCGGGAGAGGGGACACATGGCACATTCATGTCCCCTAGGTGAGAATTCTAAGCCTAAGTCAATTGATGATACTAATATGCTTAGAAAGGATGGCAATGGTACCTCATTGGTTGGAATTGCAAAACATCCCGCTACTCATACTAAGGCTATGCCTAAGTATGTTGCACCTAACTTGAGAGGACCCAAACTAGTTTGGGTACCGTCAAAGAGTGGATGATTGTTTGTAGGTACCATCGGCATTGGAGGCTTGATTCAATTGGTTTCATCTTGTTCATCATATATTGAGTCAAGTTATGAAGCTCAATGCATATCAAATCCCAATGCCAAGTCAAAATAAGTGAAGTCCAAAGTGCTACAACATACAAGTGTCATGATCAAGTTGTGGATGATTTATTGGAATCATTTGATGGCTTGCAAATTATTTGAGTTAAAGCTTGCTATTGGATGATCATGAGCTAACTAAGGTATATCTCTTGTTGATCATTTCATTTGGGTGCATATGAGTTGATTGAATTGGATAAATGTGCAATGTTGCTTGCTATGAGATGATTGAATGGATTAAATGCTTAGCAATCAAGTTTGAATTGATTTGTGTTGGATAAATTCATGAGATGACTTTTTAGTAAGTGGATTGAATGGATATATGTCTTATGAAAGTATTCAAATAAGTTAGTTTCAAGTTTGATTCATATTTAATGAAGAATAGCTCAAGTATTGAAATCTGTCCTATATCGAAAATCTGAGCTAGCTGTGATCTTAGCCATGTTTGAGTGATCAAATCTATTTGGATTGGCTTGAAATTTGGTATACATGCTCTACACTTATGAAAGAAGATGCTGTAGAAATTTCATGAGAATTGGATAAGAGATGCTTCGGTTTTTGAGTGCATCTTGTCAGCTTTAGTGCAGCAGTTTTCAGCATGTAGAAGTGGTGGAAGAATTAAAATCTGGTAGCAATCTAAAAGTCAAATGAAGCTCAAATTTTTACAGCTGCTAGATGACTTTGTAATGCACATATTCATCAAATTTCATGGCATTTGGATTCGTACATTGGGAGATATGAATTATTCTTTGAAGGGTACAGAATCTGCCAGAAAAGTGACAATCATTGGATTAATCTAGAGTCACTTTGATTGAAAGGTCCTCAAGTTGGAAATATGTTTATAAGTGGTTGAGGTACCTAAGTTTGGTTTTAGATTGATCTAGAAGCATGAAGAGCAATGAGTACAAGGACATTTGATTGTGGAATGTACTTGGTGTACATGTTTAGTACTCAAATTTGAAGATCAAGATCAAACTAAAGATGAAGGTGAAGTTTAAGTTCTAGTGATAATTGAAGATCATTTGGTAGAAAGAAAAGGACTTAAATAAGTAGAAAGAGTTGGACTCAAATGTAGATTCAAGGATTATTCATCAAGATTGAGTTCATCATTTGGATCAATCAAACTATATCAATTCAAGTGAGTATCAAGAGTGGTTCTTTGGAGAAAGGTCACTTCTCCCTAGTGAGGGGCTTGCCGCCGTGTGTAGGTGAAACCAAGTTTGGGACTTGGAAGGCTAACATGGAAGTGATGAATTCAAGGGACATTTGAGATGCTTAATTGAAGCAATCAATAGGATTGATCAAGAAAAGCAAGCAACACCTAAAAGAGAGCTAGTCATGTATTTCAAGTGGTATTCTAAGTAGTTCTCTCATGCAAGCATTGATCAAAAAGATGGAGCAAGCCAACCACAACTCAAGAGATAGTGCACTTGATCATAAGTGGTTTTCATTTCATATGGGTGAAGAATGGATTTATCTACGATGATTGGTCTTCACCAAGCTTATAAATTGGACTTCACATTGCTATTGGAATAATGAATTGAAATCTATGTGACTATCCTCTACTCCAACATAGCAAAGGTATCATTGTAATGTGCATGATCATTTCATCTCTTAATAGTATGCGATTAGTGCATATAGTACATGCTTACTAGGATCATGCATAACAAATGAAAATTTTAAATTCATAGCCTACCATTATTGCTTGATTGATTAATTGATCTAGTGGTATGGATATGAGTTTGTTCATGAGCTAGTGAACCCAAGTACTTGATCTAGTTTGGATTGCTAACAAGTGACAAGTACAACATTGACAAGATAACCCTTAGCATGAGGTGTGAAGAAGCTTGTCATTGGATCAAACCGGACTTGGAATCTTAGGCAAATCAACATAGTTCAAGTCATACAAGAAGCTCATGACAATGATAAGAGTACAAGCATAAGACAACAATGAAAATGGATATCTAGTTTGTTTCAAGTGGTATCTAGACTCAAATTGATCTTCCGAGTGGTTTTCACTAGTGGTGTCTAGATCATGATCTACAAGTGATATCTTACAAGTGGTACTCATGAAGATAACAAATGTTCAAGAAGTGAATATTATTGTCAAATCCTTCAAAGTGGATCCATACTAGAAAATTCTTTCAAATGGTATCACATTCCTACTCATGGTATCTTCACGTGGTATCATTCATGCAAGACGATGGTTTCACAAGTGATCCTCAACTTTAAGTGATCAACTCAAGAAATGCTACCCTCATCTTCAAGTGGTATCTCAAGTGAATGACACATGCTATGACATAGGGGGAGGAGCCCCACCGATTGGTATCAAGGTCAAAGATCCTATGTGGAATCTCAAGAGCAACCATAAAGTTTGTCATTCCAACATATGTGGTAATGTCCATCAAAAATGCAAGATTCAAGTCTCAACCATCTACCCCAATGCTAGCCTTTACATCAATGAGAAGCACACCTTTTATGGAAATTGATGACAAAGGGGGAGAGATAGGACAAAGATATGCAAGATTTCCTTTGGGGGAGAGATTGCTTTGGAGAGATAGATGATATTGGACATGGACATGGATGAAGAGGGAGCAACATTGAAGAATGTAAGGGGATCAAACATTCTTGGACAAAGAAAGCACACAAGTAGGGGGAGCAAGCTCATAAACAAAGTTGTTGCATTTGTTTGTGCATTCTCATATGACTTGCTCATTGCACATGTATTTAAATTCAATATACATACTTGTGTGGTGCAATGCTAGTATAGAACTTGGATGATGAAATGATCTACTAGCATGCATAGGAATAGTTTACTTGTGGTATCTAGACATGCCTAAAGTTTTTACAAGTGGTCCAAGAACCTTTACATATAATGTTGATCTCACGAGGTTCTTGAGTTTTTGATGGATGTCTAGTTACTTCATGGTGCTAAGGATGGTGTAAAAGGCAACTCCGATTGGTATCACGCTTCAAAGGTCCATTTCTTACACCTTAGCATCATTTTGGTAGAATTACTCTCCCAACACTTCTATCCATGCATATGTGCAAAGCTTTCAATCCAAACTCTATGCACATATGTAGGGGGAGCTAATGCTACCAAAACCGAGCTTGTGATAATTGTCCAAACTTTACTTATGAGCAAAATGATTGGACAAGTATGACAAGTTCAAAACTTTTATTATCAAAATCATCTTTGTGAGGGTTGTCATCAATTACCAAAAAGGGGGAGATTGAAAGTCCCTAGTTTGGTTTTGGGTAATTGATGAAACCTAGGACTAACCTTTGTATCTAAGTGGATGATTTAGATAAAGGTAGTCATTGAATATGAGACATGACATTGACTCATATGACCAAGATGGTGAAGACCAAGATGAGGCTTGGCTCGATGGACCGGTTGTAAAGGTGAAGGGCAAGTCGAGGCTTCGAAGCGAAGGACCATGCGATGGTGAAGCTTGAGCAAGACTTGGCGCCGACGGACCGATGCAACGGTGAAGAGCAAGTGAAGTCAAGGTCGATGGATCGAGACGGTCATGTGATGATGTCATGAAGGAGCTTAATGCACATGAGACATGACATGGAGTCATGTGACCAAGGTGATGAAGACCAAGATGATGCTTGGCTCGATGGACCGGTTGTGAGGGTGAAGGGCAAGTCGAGGCTTCGAAGCGAAGGACCATGCGATGGTGAAGCTTGAGCAAGACTTGGCGCCGACGGACCGATGCAACGGTGAAGAGCAAGTGAAGTCAAGGTCGATGGATCGAGACGGTCATGTGATGATATGAAGTGGATCATATCATTTGTGATATGGTTGGTGCATGTGTTGCATCAACGTCGGAGGAGATGGAGTGGAATGCGCAAGGCAAAGGTATAACCTAGGGCATTTCCATTTCACCGGTCATAGGTGTGTAGAGAAGTTTATGACCGGGTTTTAGGATAGATGGCCGTACTATCAAGAGGGGCAAACTTGTTTGCATATCGGTCATCTAGTGCCACTTGAGCGATCTAACTTTGCATACGTGTTAGGATCGAGTGGCGAGGCAAGTTGAGTGCCTAACTCCTTCGGTAAAATGATTGTGAAAATGCTAACACACGTACACAAGGTGGTGATCACTTGTTGGTGTTGGCACATTTACGAAGGTAGTGGAGTTTGGGTGGTAGAGAGGGTTTGGGGTCCTCTCTCCCTCCCGCCGAGCTTGCGGGCGCGGGATTCAGGCGATTTCGGGGAAATGAAATGCCTATTTTCCATTGCGCCGGAAGTCGGAAAAGAAACGGAGGCGAACGCGGTCACGGAAGTGACAGGACGCAGCACCGGACGCAGCACCGGACGCTGCACCGGACGCTGCACCGGACGCGGGCACTGTGCGTCCGGCGCGTCCGGTCAGTACTGCGTCGGGGTCAGGCGCGCGTGCTAGGGTTTGTCACCGGCGCGTCCGGTGACCCACGGGACCGGCGCGTCCGGTCTGGCGAACAGCGATTCACGAAGTCATCGGACGCGGTGCGCGTCCGGTGTCACACCATCGGACGCGTCCGGTGGTCTCGGGAGCTTACTGGACTCGCACCGGACGCGGGTACTGTGGCGTCCGGTGGTTGCGAGGAGCGCGTCCGGTGATGTCTTCGCGCGCGCGGTGACTGTGCGCACCGGCGCGTCCGGTGGTTCGCATCAGCGCGTCCGGTGGCTCGTTTGACCGTTGGCGCGCAGTGACCGTTGGTGGATCTAACGGACGAATTTGAATTCGGAGAACACGTGGACGTCGCAGGGGCACCGGACGCGGTTGAGCGCGTCCGGTGAGTTACCACCGGCGCGTCCGGTGCTCCCGCGGAAAACGTGAGTGGAGGGGTAACGGCTCTATTTGACCGTGGGGTTATAAATAGACGTTGTGGCCGGCAGTGGCCAAGTGCTGAGCACACTTTGGCCTTGGTGGCTTGTGTGGTAGTGCTTGGGAGCCCTCTAACTCACTCATGCTTGATAGTGTTCATCGGATCGAGTGAGAGAGCGATTCTAGTGCGATTGCATCGTGAGGTTGCATCGAGTGGCACTAGGTGATCGTGTTGCAAGCCGGTGGTGCTTGTTACTCTTGGAGGTTGCCACCTCCTAGACGGCTTGGTGGCTTGTGGCTCCGTGGAAGCTCGCAAGAAGATTGTGCGAGGCTCCGGAGAAGCTTTGTGAGGGGGATTGTGCTCACCCCGCGGGGATCGCGAAGAGCAACTCTAGTTGTGCGTGTCATTGAGTTACCTCACTTGAGAGTGGTGTCTTGCGGTGCCTTGCGGGGCGTGCCTTGAGGGGTAAGTGACTTGAGGGTCACACCGAGGAACCATCTAAGTGTTGGTCGACACAACGGGGACGTAGCTTGGTGGCGACCAAGTGAACCTCGGGAGAAAAATCACCGTGTCAACATTGTCTACTCTTCTCGGTGGTTTGCCTTCGTGCAACACAAGCTTGTATTTACTTTCATATATACTTATGCTTGTGTAGTTGCTTTCGTAACTAGTTTGCTTGTGTAGTTTGCTAGTTGTCTTCTTGCTTGTGTAGCTAGAAGCTTCCCCTTTGCGTGGCTAATTCGGTTTGTGTAACCTTGTTAGTCACATTGCTTAGTTTGTGTAGCTAAGTAGTTTGCGCTCTCTAATTTGGCTTGTGTAGCCTTGTTATTGAGCATTGCTAGTGAGCTTAGGCTTTGTGCGCTTTGCTTACTAGAATTGTGTAGGAGCTCCCTCTTGCTTGCAAAGTACTAGCGCATAGGTTTGTGTGACCTTGCTCTAGAATTAAATAGGAGAGCTCTTGCTAAGGAAAGCACCTTAGTTGCTTAATTAGGATCTTTGTGAGGTGCTTGTGAACTTAGATAGAGGGGTGTAGTCTTTGCTAGACCGATAAGTTTAATTCCGCATTTGTTTCGGTTAGCCAACGTGTTTAAGTTTTAGAAAGGACTATTCACCCCCCCTCTAGTCCGCCATCTCGACCCTACAGAAGGGCGACATTTTTCGCTTGCCGCGACTCTAGACGGTTTGGATCGAAGAGAGGGTCCCCAACACCGGGGGGCTTCCACCAACAAGATGAGAGTTTGTTTGTTTTACACCAAGTTGTGGAGGTTATTAATGAAAGAACAGAGCTACCACTAAAAGTTGGAGGACTTCATCTATAAATAATAACTCGGTTGAATCTTTTGACCAGAGGCTAATTTTACTTCTCTAGGCATGTGTTTGAGTACCTGATGTAAGCATGTAGGACGGCGGTTGCACATGGCAAGAGCTTGGCTCGGCCTGAAGTACATGTGAATTGAACCTCACACAACCTGCATAGCATATCGGAAAATGGCTATTATAGGACTCTAATCGTTGTGGCTTCTCCTAAATAGGACTCCAAACATTTGTTTCTTCCAAATAAGACTCTAAACATTGTTTGTAAGCTCTAATGACATTTTGATAATATTAACCATTTTTTCTCATCTCCCAAATACATGTATTTTCGTATATGACCTTATTGCCCTTGTATGTGTGACTGTACGGAGACAGACTACGCACGCATGGGAACAAAACTGGAGTAACTGGACGTACCCTAAATCTCTCGTACGTAGTCTGTCTCCTCGTCTACTCACGCCGCCGTCAGGACCGCGGCCAGACTCGCGTCGCCGTCCTTCTTCCTCCCCTCAGCCATGGACGGTGATCCTCCGCCCTTCGTCCCCTCGGCCATGGACGGCGACGGACCTGGTTCCTTCCCTCCACCCTGCTGCCTTCCCTCGGCCATGGACCCTGGAGGGTCGGGTGGAGGGCCGGCCACGGCGGTTCATGGTGGACAGGTCGCGGATCCTGGAGGATCGGCTGATGGCCAGCCACAGCCGGCAGTGGAGGCCGCGGCTGCTGATGCCCTAGCCCTAGCTAGGTCCTTGCTACCCACTATTCATCATCCGGCCACGGCGGCTCTTGGTGGACAGGCCACGGATCCTGGAGGATCGGCCGATGGCCAGCCACAGCCGGCAGTGGAGGCCGCGGCTGCTGATGCCCTAGCCCTAGCTAGGTCCTTGCTACCCACTATTCATCATCCGGCAATAGCATACAATCTTCCAGTGATGGATGTGCAAAGGTACTGATCTCCATTCGGCTGTTCATATTTTGTTTCTTTTTAGTTTTGCATCTCTCCTATCCACAGACTCTGGTTAAAAAAGTCTAATTTTGACTGTTTATATTTGTTTTCTTTATTTTGCATCTCTCATATTCTTAGTTTGGTTAAAAAGTTCAATTTACCACGTCCAAGAGCAGAGCTAGGACCCTTTGTCTGGGTCAGCCAACCCCAGTGAATTTTGCCAAAATCAATGAAAAATTACTGCTTTGCATTGTTGACAACAATAATGATCCCAACCTATAATAGCCCTCATGTATACTGATCTCCATTGCTTATTTACTAGTACAGTTTTGTCTCACAGTTCTGGTTAGGAGTACAGTTTTGCAAAAACCCCTCATGTATATTTACTAGTACAGTTTTGTATTACTCCCTTTTTTATAGCTCCCAAGTAGCTGATGAGGTCAATGCCGAAATAGTTGATTGGGCAACATTACAAATTGAGGAGACACATGATGAGGGTCGAATTGAGCTTATGAGCGAGAGTCAGATGTGTCAGCTTTTGGGCTTCACGGATGAGGGCACAGCAAATGTACCTAGGCAAGGATTTGTTCGCCAAATGGATGAACAAGGGAATGATAACGAGTTTGAGGAAGATATTGATGGTGCTGCCATTCCTACTAATGATGTTGTACCGGGTGAGATTGTAATTTCATATGATAAGAACAACCCATCAATGGAGGTTGGGACACAGTACCCAACAATGGAAGAGTTCAAGCTGCCAGTGCGGACATATGCCATCAAGGAGTTCTGGTTAGGAGTAGAGAAGTCAACTACAAAGAAGTATAGGGGTTTTTGCAGGTCTGGTGATGAATCAACGGGCCCTTGTCCTTGGAGGATAAACGGTTCTAAACTGGATGGCAGCTCCACTGTGGAGGTAAAATATTTTTTGTATCAATTAATTCATTCATCTTGTTATGAAATTTAATATTTTTTTGTTTGTAGGTAACCGTATTATTTGATAAACATGAATGTGTTTCTAGCCAGAGGATGGAGGTTACAACTCCAAGTTGCAAGTGGGTGGCTGACAGAGCTGTGGATATCCTTAGAGTTGAACCAAATATAGGAACCAAGGTACTGAAAACAAGGTTAGAGACAAACCCACTGCATAAGTGTACAATTGGATATGACACTGTTTGTCAGGGTAAACGACGAGCTCTTGAAGAGATTTATGGGAAATGGTCAGATAGCTTTGAGCTATTGTTTAGGTGGAAGGCCGAGGTGACAAAGCGGAGTCCTGGGAGTGTCGTTGAGATTGATGTTCTTGAGGTAGATGGTGAGATATATTTCCACCGTTTTTTCTGTGCCCTAAAACCATGCATTGATGGATTCCTGGAAGGTTGTAGGCCTCATTTGAGCGTAGATGCTACAGCACTAAATTGGAGGTGGAATGGTCATTTAGCTGCAGCAGTAGCAGTTGATGGTCACAATTGGATGTATCCAGTCGCTTATGGGTTCATAGCTCAGGAAACAACATCCAACTGGACTTGGTTCATGGAACAATTAAAGAAAGCTATAGGTGATCTTCCACTCCTTGCTGTTTGTTCTGATGCTTGCAAGGGTTTGGAAAATGCAGTGAAGAATGTTTTCCCCAATACGGAGCAAAGGGAATGCTTTTATCATATGGTCAGAAACTTAAAGAAGAGATATAGAGGGTTTGGCCAGATATATCCTGCTGCAAGGGCTTACACAGAGAAGATTTTCTATGACAATATTGCAAAAATGCTAAGTCAATCACCTGCAGCTGTGCAATGGTTACGTGACAATCATAAGCTACTATGGTACAGGTGTGGTTTTAATCCAGAAATTAAGTGTGACTATATAACTAGTAACATTGCTGAGTCCTTTAATAACTGGATTAGAGACCATAAGGACTTACCGGTTGCTGACCTTGCTGATAAGATAAGAGAAATGATCATGGTACTGTGGAACAAGAGAAGAATTATTGCACACAGGCTACCTGCAGGCAGGATACTCCTAGCTATTATGGTTCAGTTGAGGGCAAACACTAGAGGTTTGGGACACTTGAAAGTGGTAACATGTTCAAACTGTAGTGCAGAGGTGTGGGACCATAGCGGCGCCGTTTCTATAAGGCATATTATCAAATTACGGGAGCGAACATGTACTTGTCAAGAATGGCAGCACACTGGTAAGCCATGTCAACATGTACTGGCCTATGTAACGTGCAAAAGGGGGTGGATCTAGAACAATTTGTGCATGAGTACTACTCTGTGAATAGATTTAGGGCTGCTTATGGTAGAGAGATTGAGCTAATGACAGATAAAACACAGTGGCCACATGTCGACCTACCATTTGGTGTTGGTGCACCTCTAACTAAATTATCTGCTGGAAGAATGAGGAAACTAAGAATCAAGGGATGGGATGAAGGTGGACACAAGAAGAAAGGAAAATCTACCAATGAGAATAAAGGTGACAAGCAATGGGATGAGGGTGCAGGTGACAATGAAATTGTTCCAACAAATGCAAAAGGACAGAAGATGATCAGAGGACCTATGACTTGTAAAAGATGCGGAGGAAAAGGTCATAGACAAGCTAGTTCCAAGTGCCCATTAAATGGGACCGCCAAAAAGGGGTAATTGATGATTTTCTTTATCAACAAACTTGAATAAAAATGCCAATATTAATTTATTTCATCACTTGTAGGAAGCGTAGGCAACCTAGGAAGAATGTCACAAAAGAAAGAACGGCAGAACCTAGCACCCCACAGATGCCAACCAGGGAGGAAATCCTACGAGATAGTCCAGGAAGGGTCACTAGAAGGTAAGCAATATTAACACATTGACTGTACATAATAATTGTTTTATATACACATCTAATTGCCGATCATACTTGTGTGCAGCATGCTAGCGACGCTATTTGGAGAAAGCACATCTTCACAAACTAACAGATCTAGCCCTGTGAGGATGCCTACCCCGGTGCCACCAAAAAAGATGACTCCAAAAAGGAGGAAGCTAAACCTTGGATGATGGAGCATTTTAGTTGTGATGAGATGTGAACTCATGAATTATTTCCTATGACTTTGATTTTTTTTGGAACTAAATTATGGTCTTGTGAGATAAACTTGTAATTGTTAGAATCATATTTGTGCTAAAATTCATGGTTTTATCCATTGCTGGGATCATCTTTTACCCATTTATTTTGCATAGAATACTGTACATGCTGGAGTTTATTTAAAAGAAACTGTACATGTTGGCGTGGTGCCTTGGCCAGGCGGCGGCCAGCCAGCCCAGGCCACGGTCAGCCATGGCCAGCGGCGGCCAGCCAGCCCAGCCATGTCACGTACGGCCAGGGAGCGGCCAGGGCAGGCAACCAGACCACGTTAGTAAGGCCCAGGGGCAAAAGAGTCATGCCATGGTCAAATACATATATTTAGAACTTAAAACATGATTAATTGTATCAAAATATCATTAGAGCTTACAAACAATGTTTAAAGTCCTATTTGGGAGAATCATGGAGTCCTATCTGAGAGAAGCCACAACGATGGGAGTCCTGTAACAGCCATTTTCTCATAGCATATGACAGACGCTCCACTGTGCCAATAGTGTGTTGCATCCGGTAAATAAATTATGCCACACTTAACCACCTATATCTAACTGCCACCAGCAATTATGCTCCACCCGTTCCGTTCCAGATCAGATCCCAAATCTCATCGACTTAACTCAACTCCTCCCAGTCCAAGGGAAAACACACCTTCCTAGTTCTTCCTCCCCTTCATCAAGACTTTAACCACTTAGCTCCCAGGTCAAGCTCCCAGCTGCTCGCTCACTCACGCTGCGCGCACCTCACCAGCTCAGTGAATTGATCGACTGCGCGATTTCAGCACGAGAGCCGGCCAACAGCAATGGAGAGAATACCCAACTTGTTACACCGTCCTGCTCTCGTACTGCTCCTGCTGCTGGCGCTCCTCCTGAGTTCCTCGTCAACGGTGGCAGTGCGTGCCACTGTGACGACGACGTCGGCACGGAGGGCGACGACAGAGAGCTCCGGAAGTAGCTCCGGCTACTTCCGGAACCGGGAGCTGCTGGTAACCGCACCGCGGGTGTCACCGGGATCGCAGCAACAGATGGACGCCAGCCGCTGGCGGTGGACGACGCCGTTCAGGGGAGCGAGGGCCAGCCTCGGCCGCCGTGCGCCGGGGTCCCACGGAAACCCGTCTCATAACTAGCAGGTACTACGTGCGAAAATATCATCAAGAGTTCATCCCGGTGCGCATTGTCTCCCTCGTTTGGGAAAAAACTGCGTGGTTTACGATTCGGATTTCTGCGATTTGCTTTGTGTTTTCAGGGTAGATAGAGAGGCCGTGGAATGTCGAGCGTCCACAACGGCGAGACCGGCGACCGTTTATCCACCCGGCAGCGGCGGCACCGGAGAGGAGCTGGACGCCTGGAGCCTGGAGGGAGACGCTCAGACGCGCCGTGCCGGTCTACTTGGCAGAGAATTAACGTAACTATCTTTCTGGTTGTTCGTTGACTAGGTCTGTGCATGGCATGCCTGTACTATTAGTTCATTTGACACAATTTTGTCTTGAAAAGATTAGCAAATGACACAATTTGGAATGGAGTAATAATTAACCAATATACACAGATCAGGAAACCAATAGACGGAACGTCACTAGATCACGATCAAACGAAGCGGCCGAAGGTGGTGTTCATGAGGTGGTCGGCGACGAGGCGGCTGGCGCGCTCCGTGGGGTGCACGGCGTCCCAGAACACGTAGCGGTCGGCGTCCGGGCACGTCCCCGTCCCCGCCGGCGCCGCCGCCCACGCGCCGCACGCGTACCCCGTCTCGTAGGTGCCCGTCCCGCAGCACCCGACGTCGGCGCGCGCGAAGCCGTGCCTCCCCGGGTCGCGCACCATGTCCTCGAAGAAGTCGTAGACCTCCGCCACCCGGATCTCGGCGCCCGGCAGCTCGCCGCCCAGCTCGCGCACCATGTCCGCGAGCGCCGCGTTGAAGGCGCGCGCCGCGGCGTTGTACTCCTCGGCGCAGCGGCCCAGGGCGCGGGCGCGCTCCAGTGGCACGCAGCCCATGGGGGCGAGCCCCGTGAAGCCCACCTTGCGGGCGCCCAGGCTGTAGAGCTCCGCCAGGAAGCCCCGGGCGAGGCCGACGAGGTAGTCCGTGTACTCGGCCAGCGTGAACTCGAGGAACCGCGTCGTCGTCAGCGCGAAGTAGTTCTCGATGAAGTCGTTGGTGCCGATGCTGACGGCGTACACGGCGCCGGCCACCACGGCGTGTGCCTCGGCGGCGCCCAAGTGGTCAGCCAGCCGGGACTTATACTCCCGGAACATGTCCAGTTGCTTCCACAGGGGGATCACTCTCTGGATCACCAACCATCACAGTGAGATTATTAGTATCACTTACGGATCCTAGTATTCAATAGCGGGGAAATCATTAGAACTTTCAATTATTATATCTTATATATAAAGTATTATTTGATCAATAAAAAAGCATTTTTTTGCATGTTAATTTTCAAAGTAGGAGACTTAGATAAGTTAAAGTACTCTTCTTATATCCTAATAACACCCACCACTCATATTATGCAAAAATTATCCCAGAAGTACCCTTATACAACTCTTTTATTACCAACACATACACATGTTATTATTGGGAAAAAGGTTCTTTATGTTTGGATAAGTAATTCAATCTTTGACTTGGGAATAAAAGAGAATTAAAGTTACCATTCCCATTATCTTTGGATATCAAATATATTAGAAATATAAATATGTTCCAATATGAGAATTATGAAAAGTAAACATAGAAAAAGTTCACAAGATAAGACCCGATAATATGGCAACTAAGGATTGCGTAATCTGTAAATATGTTGTTTTTTTATGAGTAGTATTTATCTACCTTATTATATACTCATATTTTAAATCTCTGTATGAATAATTATTTGTTCTACTAAAACTATTGATGTAGCAAATATATAATTTTTATTTTACAAAACAAGTAGGTAACCGAATGTATATTCAAAAATCTATCTTGTATTTGCATCAGATAATATTTTTATATAATTTAAAGTTAAATTAAAATATGATAAATAATGCTATCCAGTTCGATTTCTTCCGCGTTGGATATGGATGTGTCCCTACTTGGGAGTTGGGATGGACTCAAAAGTACTCTCTCCGTAATAAATTATAAGTTGTTTTGACTTTTTTTTAGATGTCTAGATGTATAGTAAAATGAATAAACTTAAAAAAATCAAAACGATTTTTAATTTGAAACGGAGGGAGCAGTTGGTATGCCAATGTTGCCGTACTTGCGTTGCATTAACACCGCTCACTGGTACTTGATCGACAAAGGGTTTGCGAGTAGGACACGAGAATTCGCTTGCATGCCGGCGAATGTGCACAGCGGGAATCTTGCACAAAAGTGCTGCCGGCTTTATTTTGGTTGAGCAACATCTGTATCGCAGTAAATTCAAATTCCGTGGGCCAAAGGTAGTTGAAAAGCACTCCATTTATGTATCCAGAAAAGAAGACAACAATTTTACTACAATAGCAAGTTAAAGTATCTCAAATTTAATTAACCATATATACAAAATTATAAATAATTATGATATCAAATAAATATTATTAGTTTTTTTATGAGATATATGTTTATAATATATTTATTTAGCGTTAAAAACGGTGATATTTTTAACTACATAGTTGGTCAAACTTTGAACACTTCAACTAACAAAAAGTAACTAAAATTGTATTCTTTTGGGACTGAGGTAGTAGCATGTACAGTAGGAAAGTGATATTTGTGTGGAAAATTTTCTTATGTGCTATGTACTTTCTTTAACTTTATTATGGGCCCATCCTATAGTCAGTGCAAGCGTAAAAACTTCATATCTTCTTGGTTTTGGAGAGAAGAGCAGCAAAAGAGTACCATGCGTGGTACTTCCGCCTGCAGCTGTAAAATGGCACAGCGCGTCCCCAGCCAGCCTGGCCCTGCGAAACACCGTCCCTCGTGTGCCAGCATCCCTTTCGCCACATATGGGTGTGAGTGTGACACCTGCCAGCCCCATCCTTGACATCACCAGAACTATAGCACGAGCGCACCGAGAATCTTTTTGATTGGTGCCGTAGTTCGTTATGTTCAACTTTATATTGCATTAATTTTATCACGCGCCAAACACTCTTGACACTTTATATGCCGGATTTAGTATTGCATAATAGACGTGTCCTGTAGCGAATACTGTTCTCCCGGTACTGTTCTCATGTACATTACTTTTTCTTACCTGTCAGGCAAGAGCAACTCCAAGAGACTAATAAAGATTTTGATAAAAAAAACACTCCAACAATTTCTTTACGAGGTTATTATCCAAATATAACCATCTTCTATTTCAGATTTCTCGCTAGCCAAGGATAGAAAACGAGAATGACTTTCTAGAGTGCACACAAGATACAGAAAAATTATTAGAGAGTGAAAAGATATAGAGTGATTTTTTATACAAATGGCTCTCTAAATAGCGATTTAGAGAGTGAAATTTAGAAAGACTCTTATAGATGCTCTAACATGCCAATTTTTTTCGCGCAAAGGACGGATTACCTGCTAGTTTCTAATATTATTGTCCATTCATGAGAAATAACTTGTATTGGAAAAGAACCCACGAGGTGCAACTTCCTAGCTAGCTTCCTGAATCCACAATCTACTATTATATGCTTTATAAGAATATTAAGCTAAACCTACGATGAGAGGAAGGAAAAACGAAAGATTGGCAATTGCATATAAGGCATTTACCTTTGTTAGTTGTTATTACAACGAGTCAAAGAACATCTTCGGTACTATTTTCACCATTCCAAATATAGTAATGTTATAGTCAAACTTATCTCTATTTTTTATTAAGGTTGTAGAAACATATATTAGTATCTATAAATTTAAATAGAAATGGAAAAAAAACGAACAAAAATGAATGATATTGTAGAAGATGTTGAGATGCACTTACAAAGACACGTGAGGTGGCAACATCAAGCCCAGACCCGGCGGAGGCGAAGCAAACACCGATCGCCATGTCCCGGATGCCGTAGGCCGGATCAAGGTAGGCCGGCACGAAGGCGCGGCCGAGCCCGAGGGCCTCCGAGTAGAAGTCGGTGGCCACGCGGCCGTTGCTGAACCGACCCGTGGCGCGCCCCGGAGGGAACGGGAAGTCCCGCCCGTACGGCGGGAAGTTGCTCCGCGCCGCCGTCGGGATGGCGTTGTTGTTGCCGGCGTCGACCGTGGAGTCGCCGAACACGATCAGGGCCGTCACGCGCGCCTGCACTGGTGGCGGCAGTGGCACCAGCAGCAGGTGTAGGAGCGCAGCGAGGAGGAGACGACGGCCATGCATGGCTGCCGCAACCGCAACCATGCTGGTTGCTGGCCCGATCCGATTCTTCTCGAGTTCTCGTACGCAGGCCTGCTGAACCTGTAGGAGGATGCCTTTTTGAACAGGAGTAGAGGAGCCATGGCGTGAAAAGTGTCTGCATGTTCATGGGGCCACGCAGTAAAGGCAGAGGCGTGGTTGCATGGGTTTTGTGCGGCGGGTAGGTGTGGCGCTGCACATCCAGGCTTCGAGTACGGACGCAGATTCAGTAGCTTCTTCAATTCAAGTCAAGACGTAGGTTAGGGCATGTATGGTTAGGTAGGCTTAGCCTAGGCCATGTTTAGATTGAAAAAAATTTCAAACCGATGAATAGTAACACTTTCGTCTTATTTGGTAAATATTGTCCAATCGTGGACCAACTAGGCTCAAAAGATTCATCTCGTGATTTCCAACTAAACTGTGTAATTAGTTATTTTTTTACCTACATTTAATACTCCATGCAAGCGACTAAAAATTGATGTGACGGAGAGAGAGTGAAAAAACTTTGGAATTTTGAGGGCAACTAAACAAGGGCCTAGTCGGACTAAAATTTTAAGCCAAAGTCAGCCGGCTATGGTTACGCGGGCCGAGAGCAAGACCACTCGCTGGTCGCTGGCCGTAAGGTTTCTCGTAGTCTTCTTTTAATTCACTCATATAGTAATTAGTTTTTCACTATTAATACATGGTCCGTCTGTTTCTCTCACAAAGTTTTTAGGTTCTTATGCCTAAGCCGACTGTAAGCTTACAGTCCGTTTCTCCTCTCTATCATCTCTCCTCCACCTCAGCATTTAGCCTGCTCACAACCTATTTTTATACTTGCTATGAGCAATGTGACCTGACTAGCTAAGCCTGTATTAAAATTGCTTTTGTTTGGTTGCCTCGTTTAGCTAGCGTGCGGCGGAGGAGCAGGATCTTGGCGGTGGGGGGAGTCGGATCTCGTGCGGAGCGTGGTGGATGGAGCTGAGGGAGATGATGAGCACCTAGGCCGGGGGTGAGGATAGTGGTGGAGCCACCATATGAAACTTGGGTATTCTCACTTCCATGTCATAAAAAATTAAATTTATAGGTTTAAAATATAATTTAGGGAACTATTGGACCTAGATGCCTAATGGCTAGCCTGGGAGCGTGAGATTTGGGAAGCGAGGCTGAAAGGCCGATTTTTTTTTTTGCTGTTTTGGGCTCAATTGAGCGAAATGTTGCGGAATGTTATATACATATAAGTATATACTCATGCATACATAAGGTGTCCTAAAATAGTTGAGTATTCCCGTAAATACTATTGAATCCACCCATGGATGAGGAGGTACATCATTGCGGGCCACCACGCTCCCTCTCCCGCTGCCTTCTCTCCCCCTTCCAGTTTATTGCCGGCGGCGATGAAGACGCAGTTGCATGTGTGAGGAGCACCAACAGGCAGGCCATATGC
This sequence comes from Saccharum hybrid cultivar R570, assembly GCA_038087645.1. Classification (NCBI taxonomy): domain Eukaryota; kingdom Viridiplantae; phylum Streptophyta; class Magnoliopsida; order Poales; family Poaceae; genus Saccharum; species Saccharum hybrid cultivar. The sequence continues at coordinate 18,388,326 of JAQSUU010000534.1, read as the reverse complement.
ATGCTTGGACAAGCCTCGCTCCACGAAAACGCACGGTCTGAGCGTTTCCAGCAATGCAGCCTCCCCCCCCCCCCACCCCCCCCCCCTTTTTTTTTTTTGCTTCCACAGGCCTGGCTTAGGGGCTATATACCCAGGCATCCAAACACACTGGAACTGCATTATGGTTATGGAAGCTTATACAAGGGGTAAGCCAGGCAACCTGCTTAATATTGGAGTACCATCCAACGTGGATCCAAGGTTGACAAAAGGTGTAAATAATCCTTGTCAGGGCTCTGGTTTTCTCAACGCGGGAGTGTTCTAGGGAAGCAAAGATAGCAGGACATGTTTTCCCACAGCACGACATGCCGCCATAGCCCTTTTGTGTTGCGCCTTGAGTTTTTTATTTTTATTAATCTTTTTTTACATTTTATTTTCAAATAACCTCATATGTTTTTATTTTTAACCTTTTTAGCCACGTCAACATGCTTGGCATGACAAAATTATGCTGCCACGCCATATGTGTTTGTACCGTAAGATGTGCCATGGCAGGCACAGCGGGGGCGAGGCGAGGTGGCGCCGCCAGCCAAGTGGTGGGGCCGGCGGTTGGATAGGACAAGGGTGGAGGAGTCACAGTGATGCCCTTGTCGAAGCCGGGTTATCGTGGCTGTGGGAGGTGGAGGCCGATCTGGCGGTGAGGAGTAGCCGGAGACGAGGTAGGTGGGCGGGGTGGGGGCTTCACGGGAGACGCCATGGATGGCCTGTGGCCAGAGGTAGAAGGAGACCGGTGGTTGCAGGTAGAAGAACACCAAAGGTAGAAGAAAATTGTGCACATCCAGCGGAACATCATCCACTCAAGCCTGCCTACTCGTCCTCTAAATCCCTCCGAAGCGAACGCTTGTAAAGTTGTAAGGTCCACGTATTGATGTCCTCTTCCCTCCTGATGAGGTCTAATTTAGAAGCAAAGACAAGGTGAAACAAAGACAAGGTGGATCTAGCTATGAAAAGTTTCCATAGGGAACTAAATAACTTATTCAAATGGCACACCATGAATTGTTGATCCAGAGAAAAGTCTAGGATCCTAAGAGGATCTGAGTTTCCCAACTAGACCTAAGTGAAAAGGATTTAAGCATTTTGTTTGTCTTGGGTTTTGTAGGAGTATATGTATTGTTATCTATATTGAGGTAACTGATGGCAAACAATGTATTGTCAGCAGTTCCACACCGTCTGATGTTGGAAAGCGTGAATAAAAAACATAGTAATGACTTATATGTCTATTTCATTAGACAGAGAGCTAACAACTAAGAGTGTGTTTGGTTGAGTTGTGAGATGTGGAAAAGCTATTGTGAGCTGTGAGAAAGCTGAAAGCCGTTTGGTTGAAATGTCGTGGGTTTTTGGAAAAGCCGGTGTCATTGGCCCACATGTCATTAATGACCGCAGATGTCAACTATCCTATACGTAATTCTCTATTTTCTTGCTTGCATGTTTCTTCCTCCGCGAGCAGAGCCGCAACAGAGAGGCCTCTAGCCGCGGTCGTGGGCAACAGGAGGGGAGCTACGAGCGGCCCCGGTGAGGCATGTAGCCTCCGCGAGCAGAGCTGCGTTGAACCCTAGCCTCTTGCCACGGCTGGAGAAAGGGGGTAGCGAGCATCCTCCTTTGGCAACCATGGACGAGGGGAAGGGGGAAGCCACGGGCACCTACCACCGGCCACCGACCTAGATCCATAGTGCCGGGGGCGGAGGAGAGGACCGGGTGGAAGGAGAAAAATGATGAGAATGAGAAAAGAATAGAAGGGGTAAGTTTCATGACAGGTAGCAGATGGGTAATTTGTGCAAAGTTTTTTTTTGTTCCACGGCCGAGAGAAGCAAGTCTGCACTTGCTGCGAGGGTGGAAGCTGTTTTGCTTGAAAGCACCTATAGGTTTCTACCCGTTTGATTGGATTTTGGCTTTTTAAAGAAAAAAAAAGAGCTCCCAAAAGCCTAGCCAAAGGGACCCTAAAATTTACTCTGCGTGTAATTGTTTACAGTCTAGGATATTTTTGGATCCTAATTAAACTATAGTAATATTGGTAATAGGTGATATTATAATAATCTTGATTGTAGATTATAATAATCTGGATTATTTAGATCTCTCGATTATATAGGAGAGTTATTGTTAGTTGGAGTACAAATAACTTATAATCTCAAAAAAAAATGTTGATTGGATTATTATAATCCAACATATAATCTACGATGGATTGTTTTATCTAATTCCTATAATCCAGTTGGGATCCGTACAGACCTTTACCTTCAAGCTCAGCCTGTAAAAAATGCAGTTCTCACGTCAACATAATCTACCACTTGCTCTTCAAGCCAAACCTGCAGGAAATGCAGTTCTCACGTCAACATAATCTACCCCGCAGCACTGCGTCAGTTCTGAATCCCAGGCCATGCATTTATATATAATATAAATACACTGAAAGTAACTACTGACAGCTGAGCAAGCAGCATTAGCCATTCTCACCAAGTATACTCAGTAGACTCATCAGTAGTTACTAAAGTGAGATGGCCAAAATCTGAGTAACCTCGTCAGTACCGAATATATCAATTCTACCATGGGGGCCCTCAAGCATACTAGAGAAGAGAACCGCGACATGTCAAAGGCTTATGAAACATGGCAAGTTTGCGACACCATTTACAAGCGCCAAACAAGGTTCTCGCCCCTTATTTATCCACAAATGAGAGAACCCCTGGCTTCAGCAGAGACCAAAGAGCAGAGCATGAAAATGAAAAGAACAATAAATGTTGTAAGTATGCAATAACACACAAATCAGTCTGGTTTCTTTGGACATCCCTTCTACCTTGTTTCTATTAGGCACAGCATTTACACAAGGACACGCTACCCTTTCTAGGGAAAGCAAATCTCAGGGAGAAGACGAGCCTTGCCCCGGGGCTTGTCCTGGAGGTGCTGGGACCAGTAGGCCTGCGCTGCGAGGACACGATCCAGAAGTTCTTGTGGAACTGGCTGACCTCTTCGCTGTTGCGGGGATATACTAGCAGTGTGAACCAGGGTCTTCCACTTGTCCTGGTTCATCAATCAAGTATTTCAAAGTATGTTCAAACACCACAGATACTGAACAGAGAAATGTAACGTGGCTATGGCAGAGCACTAGATCACCAACACAGCATTGAAATCAAACAGAATGACACTACTGACAACTGGTTTTGTAGGTCTTTTAACTGCAACTCAAAATTAACAATACAAAAATGTGAGCTTATGTTTAAGAAAAAGTCACCTTAAGGTCGACATAGGTCCTGTGCTCTATATTGTCAAAGGCAAGCGTTTTAACAGCTCTCCACCTGAACAAAACAACATCAGGAGGAACACATGAGCCAACATGTGATCTGAAATAAACACAACTGAAACAAATTCATTGGAGACAGACCTTCCAGTCCCAAGCTGTTCAACCGCTCCCACCAGCGCCTCAACCTCACCAACAGTGAAGGGCCTCCTTATGCGCCTTTGCCCAATTTCGGATCGCTTGGACTTACAAAGGGGCACAATGGCTAGAGCACCTATGTCTGAAGGTGCAGGTGAAACAGGGATGATGGCTTGGGAGCTTGCTGATGTGTCTTGTGAAGCCATTTCAACAGGACAATGAACAGAGTAGAGATCAGAGAGAGAGCGGCTTCGATAAGGCGCTTTAGACTGCTGGTTGTCATCTCCGACATCAGCTTCAGGAAAAGGTTCTTCACACTTCATCCTGGAAATCATGGAATATTTAGGCCTTGTTTCGATGTCCATGTATGGATTGAGGTGGATACATAGGCATCCAAACAATCCCTAAGAGAACTGTACTGTAAGTCACCTACCTAGCTAATGGCTCCACCATATCTGCAGTGAGGAAATCCATCTGTTCTGGTATAATGACTCCAGAGGGAGACTCTCGCTCACGTTTGCATTGCAACGTGAAGTCTATGTTATTTAGTTTTTTATCATGGCATATCCCAGCTTGACGAAGTGTCTTATTGTCGTCTTGGATATCCTTTCCTTGAAGAAGAACACCAACGCGTAGACCACCTTCCATTATACTATTGACAACATCCATGACAGTTCTCTATAGACATAGACAGACTTAGAAACTGGTTACTGGGAAACACTCACAAGAAGAAAATATTTATATGCTCTGTATAGGGTACCAGTAAAACTATTGTGAAGACTCATTATTCCACATTGCAATAAACTGTTTGATAATTCAAATGCAGAAATCTAACATGACAGTCAACTCAATCCAGCAATTGGAGCAAGTTCTGTATTACTAAGCCGTATATGGCTGGTCTGGGCCTGGGCCTTGCGGCTAGCCCTTGTAGCTGCCCTGCGTTGGATTTCTTGTCCAACAAGGGTGTAGATTGAGTTGTATATGGTAGAGATACTGAGGTTGGTTCTGTTTCCATAAGCCGCCCCTATCGCTACCTGTATATGTACATGTATCATGTAACCCCAAATCAATCTATAATCTTACGCTGCATACCTTCTCTCATGGTATCAGATTAGTTTCAATCCTCACTTCCGCTGCATCAGCCACGTCGATCCCGGCGTTGCCTTTCTCGCGCGCTCTCTTGCATTGCGCCCGCACCACCCATCCCGCGGCCCACGCCTCCCTGCCGCTTTGCTCAGGTGTACAGTTGCCAACCCCGGCCACCTTCAGCTATGTCTCCTGGACCTCTGGGATCACCTTTTCAGCCACCTGGACAGATCCCTGCAGCATCACCTCCTATGCCTGCAGCACACCTTACTGCTGGTGCCATTCCTATTTTGCCAGTTCAGAATCAGCACTCTATGACTACACGTGCCAAGCACGGTTTCTGGTTCCCGGCTCTATACCATGCAGCACCATTATCTCTACTACCCAGGACGTACCGCGCTGCCCTTGCTGATCCTAATTGGAGAGCTGCCATGGAAGAGGAATTTTCTGCGTTAGCACATAACAACATTTGGGATCTTGTTCCTCGACCATTCCAAGCCAATGTCGTCTCAGGCAAGTGGATATTCAAACATAAGCTCTGTCTCGAAACTAGCCTACACTCCAACTGGATGTCAAGAACGCTTTCCTCCATGGCAACCTGTCTGAGACTGTTTATTCAGTGCAGCCTACTGGGTTTGAAGATTCAGTGCATCCCAGTTTTGTTTGTCACCTGAACAGATCATTATATGGCGACGGCCTCAAACAAGCTCCTCGTGCATGGTACAGTCGCTTCGCAGCCTTCCTTCTGTCATTGGGATTTGTGGAGACCAAGTCTGATACTTCATTGTTTGTGTATCGTTGAGGGACTGATGTTGTGTAACTACAGCTATACGTGGATGATATTGTGCTCGCTGCTTCCTCCTCGGTTCTACTCCGACGCACCATTCAGGATTTGCAGCAGGAGTTTTCTATGAAGGATTTCGGCGAACTTCACCACTTCCTTGGCATGCATGTTCAGCGGTGTCCTACTGGTCTTTTCCTTTCTCAGCGCCAGTACATCTTGGAGATTCTAGCTCGTGCCGGCATGGAAGATTGCAAACCATGCAGTACACCGGTTGATACAAATCCTAAGATTTCGGCTGCTGCTGGGTCCCCTGTTGAAAATGCTACAGATTTTCGAAGTCTTGCTGGTGCTCTTCAATACCTCACCTTTACTCAGCCAGATATTTCTTATGCAGTTCAGCAGGTTTGCCTCCATATGCATGATCCACGAAGTCCACACCTTGCTGCCCTCAAGCGCATCCTGCCATCCCGCGTTATCTTCGGGGCACACTTGACTTGGGTCTTCTTCGCCCGACATCCCAGACGGATCTTGTGGCTTGCTCAGATGCCGATTGGGCCGGTTGTCCGGGTACTCACAAGTCTACCTCCGGCTATTTGGTCTTCCTTGGCGGCAACCTAATCTCCTGGTCATCCAAGCGCCAGACCACTGTATCTCGATCCAGTGCGGAAGCTGAGTACCACGCCGTGGCAAATGCTGTTGCTGAAGCCACCTGGCTGCACCGACTCCTTCAGGAGCTTCACAATCCTTTGCATCGTGCCACTTTGGTCTACTGTAATAACATTAGCGCAGTTTATATGTCCAGCAATCCAGTCCAACATCAGCGCATCAAGCACATTGAGATTGATCTCCACTTCGTCCATGATCGTGTTTCTGTTGATGTTCGAATTCTGCATCTGCCCACATCCTCGCAGTACGCTGATATATTCATCAAAGGCTCGCCTTCTTCGTTTTTTCAGGAATTCAGATCCAGTCTCAACGTCCGCAGCACCAGTGTTTCAACTGCAGGGGCGTGTTAGACAGCCGTATCCGTATATGGCTGGTCTTGGCCTGGGCCTTGTGGCCAGCCCTTGTAGCCCTGTGTTGGATTTCTTGTCCAACAAGGGTGTAGATTAAGTTGTATATGGTAGAGATACCGAGGTCAGTTCTGTTTCCATAAGCCGCCCCTATCTCTACCTATATATGTACATGTATCATGTAACCCCAAATCAATCTATAATCTTACGCTGCATACCTTCTCTCAAGAACGAAAAGATAAATCCATCAAGTTAAGTGCGCTCTTGCAGCCTTGCAGATTTCATCAATGATACTGTATAGTAAATTAACAGCAGCAACACCAAAAAGATTGGGATGCCAAATGAATGCATGATTGCTTATCAATAACTTGTGTATGCCCATGTAGTGTTTACCTTCAGTGATCCAATGGTTGCATTTTCTGGGACCTTAATGAACAATTCTGGGATGTTGAATGACTTGATTCTTAGCTTAACTGAAAAGAGGAAAACAAAAATGATAAACAATGGATTCAACAGCAACGAACATAACACTACAGTATCCAAGAATACCATGGTAGTTCTCAGATTCACACAATTTATTTTGACCTCCAGTAGCAAACGATGTCCCGCTAGCTGAAACGGCAAGTGACATTTTCTTTTAGTAAGAGAATTAAAACAAGGACTAAGGCCATCAATGCCATGTGGAAGATTGGGTTTGACTGACTCAATGTGATATAAGAACTTTGTGTCTGCGTAATCCTAAAAAACTAAGGACTTCAAATAACCAGGTAATGTGATTTGACAGTACAAAATACCTTCAGTTAGCATCTCTTTAGCAAAAGATGTTGTATGATGTGCTAGCTTTTTTTTCTTGAAAATCGTCCTTTGCACCTTTTGCCGTGTGGTGGATGTCTTTTTCCCACATAAGTTTAGCTTGCTACCTAGTTGATTAAGACAATCGGTAGCCCTTGATTAGTCCAATTCCTGGATTGGCTAGTAACCATGAAAGTAGAGAGAAGCAAATGGAAACATGGTTGTCTTTATGGCAGCTATGGATCATTTAGTAGTGTAGATAAAACAAACATTAGCACTGTGGGATTGGCATACCTTTGTTTGACAACCCTCCACAGATCTTTTTTGACGGAATCCCTCCACAAATCTTATTACGTGCTGCCTTCCTTACCTTCGAGGCAAGCAATTTCCTTATCCTATGGTTACCTAGATATTGTGGTTTGCAACCCTTATTTTCTCCACAACCCTTATTTTCTATGGTGCTTGGATGCGTGCACCCAGAAGAATTTTCATCATCATCTCTATCTGCAGTATACTGCACTTCACCCCGATACAAGGAAGAGGTTTGATGTTCCTTGTCATGGCTGCTCAGAGGAACACATGAGCTACTGTCAGAACTAACCAAAGCCGGAGGTTTGCCATCCACATCCATGGAGTCAAATATACCACAAGCCACAGCATGCCCATCTGCTTGTCTTCTGATCACTTTAGGTTCAGCTTGCTGCACTTGTTCAGGCTCTACTGAACTTGAGGGTCCTGGATGGTGTATTCCATAAGATCCACACTCAGGAATTTTTGCTAACATATTTGATTTCATTGTTAGTGACTCTAGTATTGATTCAGCTTCATTTCTTGTCGACGAGTTTTCTGCCAAGCAGTTGTTAGCTTGACTAGGACAGGTACTGACACTACCAGAACCCACATCTTTCTCCATAGCCACATCTTTTAGAGGCAAAATTTTATCAGAGTGTTCTTCCTTAACTGATTTCCTTTTTTTAGCTTTTGCTGCATTGGTATTAGGAACATTAGATGAATTGTCCTGATCTGCTAATAAGTTTCCTGCCACAGTTGCGAGCAAATCAAATGCACACATATCATTCTCATCTTTCTTTCTTCTGGTAGAGCGTTTTCCCTACATTACAATTGATTGTTAAGATGGATTCAGTGGGCAAATTGTGGTTAAAGAAAAACACCTAATCAAAGAACATGTACCCGAGCTGAGTTTGGAACACGTGGCATGGTTGTAATTCGACGGCCACGGGATCTATAAACCAATCTCTTGCGCACCATCATATGTTGATGTCACCACCTACACAGCGGGCTTTCACAGACAGCAAAGTGGTACAAAAACCACATCGATCATCTTTCTCTGCACAAAATTAACTCGAATTTAGTAAACATTCACTCATCACAGATCGCTTAAGAACTGAGGACCAGTCTATCACCACTAGACAAATTCCCCTCAGAATTTAATCCAAATCGTTTTCTTGCAGAAACGATTTTTTTTGGCAATTGCAAAAATACCCACCAAATTCCTTCCTGTCCTACCTCCATGTAGCACTCTGTGTGCCTCTTCTTCTACGGCGGGCGTAGAAACCAGAGAGAGGCGAGGAGGAAGAGCAGAGGAGTACATGCCTGCAGGAGCGTGCGCGGTGTCTCGGCAGCCAACGTCGTGGGGATGTAGCTTGGCAACCGCGTCACCTGTTCTCTTTCACGTTGCCGATGGGATGGGGATGTGAAGATCCCTGCGGAGGCTCAGCGGTGAGGTCGGAAGAGCGAGCTTGAGCGCGCTGGATGTGCTGCCTGCTTCTCCCCCGACGAGCGCCGGTGACTCAATTTCGACAGCTTCCAGATCCTGCGGGGGCTAGATGGAGGAACCAGGGGTGGCAGGGACGAGGAAGAGTCGGGGGCGGGGACGAGAACCGCCGGGCACCCTCGCTGCTTCCAGATCTTGGCCGGAGGTGGACGAGCTCCACCGGATACGAAGAGGAGAGAGGGGACTAGGGAGGATAGAGAGAGAGAGAGAGTGGGGAAGAGGGGCTTTACCGGTGGTATAAACACAGGGTTGATTCCAGATGTGATCAGGTCCGTAGGTTTGCAATCTAATGGTACACTAACCGTATAAAAAAAATTCCTCCCTTCCCATTTCCACGCGTCCTATTGGTTACAGAAGACTGAAATCTCAGTTACGTTCAAAGTTCACTCGATCTTGTGAGCATGTTAGGGTTTTAGCTGTCAGGTTCTACAACAACTAACTTCTCCCGGTGGTGCTCTCTACCAAGTATCCGTCCAGCCGGACGTCTTTGCTGGGCCTGCGAACCAGGTCTGACCGGCCCATTATATTAAAAGAATCTGGACGCTTCCACCGGGATGGAACCGCATCGTGCCGTGCGCGTCTATGCCTCGCGCCGGACCCGCTTCGTGCTACGCGCCCCTGCGCCTCACGCCTGACCCACCCCGTGCCACGCATCCCACCCGTGCCTCGCGCCGCGCGCCATCCACACCTCGTGACTCGCGCTATGCTCCCCCGCGCTCGCGTCAACCTTCATTGGGCGCACCAAGTAGATGAGCACATGTTATAGCCGTATGTTTCATGTGGTTCAGATGTATGTTGTATATGTTTCATCTGGATGTTGCAAAGTAGATCTGGTGTTGCATATATTGCAATGGCTATACACATGTATTGCAAGTGTATGTTTCAAATGGTTCAGCCATTTAAAACGTATATTGCAACTGTTTCATCTGAATGTTGTATATGTTGCAGTGGCTATACACGTATGTTGCAAGTGTGTTTTTCAAATGCTTCGGTTGTTTCATCTAGATGTTGCATATGTTGTTGTAGCTATACACGTATGTTGCAAGTGTATGTTGTAAATGTTTCACCTATTTCACATGTACGTTGCAAGTGCTTTATCTGGATTTTGTTATATATTGCAATGGTTATATACATATGCTGCAAACGTTTGTTTCAATTGTTTCACCTGATTTTAGTATGTTGTAGCAGGTGCTGCTCCCCACACGCTCTGACTCACGGGCACGCACGAGCTGCACGCACCCATCTAGCGCTGCCTATCTCTGTCATGCGAGCCAACTCCAATAGTCAAACGTGCACACAATGACCAGTTAGTGCCCAAATGGCCTAGCACACCCTGGTCAAAAAGTGCATGTGCGCATGTAGAGCGTCAGAGCTGGCCAACATCGAACTGACGCAGAGCCAGGTGCCCCTGCACCACCAGACTTGGTCCCCTATGATAGAGCATGCAGCTGGGTCAACACAGGTATGTGCGCTGTGCTCCCACCCTCTCCCTTGCATGCAGCTGGGCAGGCCTCACGCACATGCTCTCCCATGCAGGCGCAACAGCAGCACGCGCGGACCCAGGGGCAGTAGACGTGGGCGCACGAAGCACGCGGGTAGGCGTAGCTGAAAGCTCTATGTTTGGTGTTGGTAATTAGTGACAATGCCCAAGTGCTAATCATGTGCTTAAGATTGTATGTAGCAAAGGATGATTAGCACATAGCATGGTGAAACATGATGACCAAGTGTGGATGATGAAATGCTTACCATGGTGATGAAGGAGGAACAAGGTGTAACCCTATGATGATCAAGGCAAAGGTATATACTAGGGGTTGTACTTTGGTAGCCAAGACACCTAGTAGGTGTGGTTACATTATAGGTTAGATAGCCGTACTATAAAGAGGGAAATTGTCGTATCAATTCTAGTCCTACATGTGCCTCTAGGTGACATTTCATTGAGCATATGCATTTGGATAGGGCTAATAACGTCTCAAAAAATGATTGTGAAAATGCTAACACACTTGCACATGACGATGATCACTTGGTGGTGTTAGCACATTTGCAATAGCGATGGTGTTTGAGCGGTAGAGAGGGTTTGGGGTCCTCTCTCCCTCCCGCCGAGCTTGCGAGGCGGGATTCAGGTGTTTTCAAGGAGTTGAAACGCCTATTTTCCTTTACGCCGATGTCGAGATTTAGAGGCGTAGTCACGGAGGTGTTTCTCGAGCTAAAACATGTGCTAAAGTGATACACATACTTAGAATAGCTCATATGTGAAGGGTGAAACAAGTGGAGTAAGAAAAGTTGGAAATTTGCTTGAGTTAGAGGCGACAGACGTCGGCTCCGGGAGCGACAGACGTCGTGGGCGCGTCTGTCGGGCAACCCTAGCCACGGCTCTCAGCGCGTGCACGACAGACGCGCTACGTCAGCGTCTGTCGCCCAGGGTTTCGCGGTCGGGCGAACGCGTGATCAACAGATGCTCGAGCGCGTCTGACGGGCGGGCAAGGGACGTGTCTATCAATCGTTTTCGCAAAATGGAGCTTACTGGACTGCGTCCGTCGTGACGACAGACGCTAGGACTCGGCAGCGACGGACGCATCTGTCGGTTGGAATCGACCGTTGAAATTTGAAGACACAGTAGACACGTGGCGCGACCGTGAATGACGGACGCCGGTATGCCGCGTCTGTTGCTTGGCGACAGACACGTCTGTTGACCCCGCGTTTTTTAATAACGACTCTTTGTGAAGGGGTACGTCTATAAATACCCCTTGGCCGGCTCCTAGCTCTTACTCTTGGACATTTGGCATACTTGTGAGCATATTGAGCTAAGCCAAAGCATTCTCTCTCATCCCAGTTCATCTTTTTTTGCATTCGATTGCGATCTTTGAGTGAGATTGAGTGATTCAAGTGCATCGATCATTGATTTGCATCTAGAGGCACTTGAGGGATTGATTTGCTACGGTTTTTCTTGTTACTCTTGGTGGTTGCCACCACCTGGACGGCTTGGAGCAACTTGGAGGCATGGCAAGTGTTGGTGATTATTCTTGGCCACCTACCGTGATCTTGTGAGGGGTTTGCACCTTCCCCGGCAGAGTGCCGCAAGGTAGCATTAGTATATTGCTCGTGTCATTGCAACTCCTAGCCATTTGGTAGGTTCTTGTGGCGCCTTTTGAGAGGCTCGGTGTGAGACCGATTAGCCACCGAACCACGTGGTGAAGGGGGACACAATGGGGACTAGCGTGCCGGCAAGCACGTGAACCTCAGGATAAATCATCGTGTCTTCACTTCGTTGATTGTGATTGATTTGTCTCGGTGGATTGATTATCTTGAATATCATCACTTAAAATTATTGATTGTTTGGCTCAATTCATCGCCTCTCGGTGAAATATTTCTTACCCTACTCTTGCATTACATTTCAAGTACTTAGTTGTTTTCTCTAGTGCTTAGTTGCTAGAGTAGAGTAGCTTATTTAGTTTACCTCTTGTGGTTTAACTTGTGTGGTTGTGTGACATTCATTAGAATTGTGTATTGGATAGGTGGCTTGCAAACCCCCTGTAGGCTAAGCAAAACTTGCATCACGCTATTTGTTATATTGATAAATTTGTTTAGCATACTTTGTAGGAATTTTTAATAGGCTATTCACCCCCTCTAGCCATCAAGACCTTTCAGTAGCAGCAGCAGCACGCTCAGGGCGCAGCAAGCCAGCAGACATAGCAGCAGCACGCACGGACCAAGCAGCAGCAAGCGCGGGTGCGTGCTGGCGCAGTTCGCGAAGCACGCAGGCAGGCACAACAGCACATGGGTGCACGGCGTCCGGACGCGCACGTGCGTCTGGACGTCCGGGTGCTAGCATGGACCGAAGTTCCCTGCAGATGGAGGTTTTCATGATATAGTTAATCGATGGAGGCTAGAATGATAGATGACAAGTAAAGCAGTAAGAGCATCTCCAAAAGTGCTATACAAATCAGACCCCTACTTCTTGATTTGTGTAGTCACCTATTTCAATACTATCCATTTTTCGTTATTTGCTCTAGCAATGCTACCTAAATCAGACTACCCAAATTCATTCTAGGTGAGAATGACATGTGAGGCCCGTACATCATCCTCTGTCTTCTCTCTGCCACAGATCAGCATCGACAAGGGTCGTCGCGCTAGGGTGTGGCTGGAGGAGGTTTCGTAGGGAGGGGAGTCACTAGAGAGCGGGGCACTGCAAATCTAGCCAGCGTGGAGGTCGCTATTGTTGCGCACCGCCCGCATGGATGTGCTCGTGCCATGTAGGGAAGTCGCTGGAGGAGGAGAGACAGATGGAGGGGAAGTCCACATCAGGGAAGTCACGGCCGCCGCGCCGGGCTGGTCGTGTCTACCGTGCAAGGGCACGGGCCCGCGCTAGGGGAAGAGAAGGAGGCGGGCGGAGGAAGACATCGCAAGGAGTCATGGTTGAAGGAAAAAAATCTGGGTAGTGAAGAGTAGGAGGCAACAGGAATGAGTAGTGGGAGGAAAAAAATAGGAGGCCAATAAATCTACGGGTCTACTAGAGTTGGTTTTTTGGCCTTCACTACCGCTCAAGAGAGAAAGCTATAGTTAGTGTAGTCCACTCCATAGTGGCTAGGCTAGTAGTGGGAGATAGAGTTAGAGCAAGAGCTCTCCTTAGAGTCTAAAAGAAATCTTCTGAGTCTGGTGTAGCTCTTTTGTACCTTTCCTCTTTTATACACTTACTCTATTTAGAATATATATTTTACTTTACTCAAGTACTTTATTCGAGCTTACTTACTTAGTTAAGTGTGCTTTGGAGCTTTGTTCTAAGCTTGGTACATTAGTTAATGACCTTGTTTAGAGTGGTTTTACCTTGCATGGGTTCCACCATTTAGTTAGGGTGCTTTGATCTCATTTTATCAGAGCTAGATCGAAGTAATGAGTTCATAGATTAAGCATGGTGCTTAGGCTATAACTCGCCTGTGGATATGGCTAGGCCTCTAGATAATTAGTGGCAGGTGCTAGGTGGTGATAGCCTATCCATCCTCTGCATTATTCCACCATGACAGTGATCATTTACCATTCCCTTATCGTTAATTCCTTAAGGCAACGCGCGCCAGCCATATACCCCCGACTAAGGTTGTGCAATTGTTTGAGAACTTTATCATAAGGAATCATATTATTAATCATCTTAGCCATATGCTTTCCTTTAGGAAATTATAAATACCACACTCGAAATACTCCCGAACGAAGTTTTATTTCAAAATTTTCTATGTGCGTGTGGAATATCCAATAGACATAAGAAATATCAACCACAAGCAACACTCTCACATCCGTTTCCTCCTCACCCTAGAATGCGGCCTCTTCGGGCCACTCACCATGTCCCTCATCATTGTCCTCTCCTGTGACCTAATTTTATTCCACCGCCTGGTCGACTTTGTCCCTATCATCCTCGTGATAGTTAGCGATGCGATCGTCATCTCGAGCACAAGGTGTCTTAATCCGCATCTTAATATCATCTTTTCATGAACTTGCATATCAATTTCTATGCTTTCTAGGCTCCGTCAAATTTTGTCGGGTAGTTTGACCTCACTTGTCGGATAGTCCATGAAGACCTCGATAGAACTGATAAGTCTTCAAAGGACATCACCTTATTGGACGGTATGATACTACACGTTAGACGGTCTAACAGCACGCAAGGGTGGTGTGTTGTCCACCCTTTACCTCTTCTAGCCCCACTTGTCAGACCCTCCTCTCACTCACAAAAAGCCCACCAGCCTCACCTCCCTCTCCAACCCTCATTCTCACATACAGACCACAAAGCAAAAAGAGAAGAGGAGGAGGACCTCAACATGTTGGAGAAGTAGGCTGACAACGGCCCCCTCGCCCCTGCCCTCAACCCGCCAGAGTTAGAGGAGAAGACCCCCAAAGATGTTGCTGCTTCTTCCTCATGCTTTCCATGGAGGCCCCAAGCTTCTTGTTCTTCTTTTTGCTGATACCATTTTGTAAACATAGGAACAAATTCACATTATTATAGTCAACAATGCTCGTATTCCTATATGTCATGTCCTCATCAACCTCAGACGAAAATGTTGGATGACCCTACATAGATAGAAATATCATTGGCTCTACAAAGCCCATGCGGGACTAAACATTATTGCACCTTATATTTAGTATGCGCCTTAGAATTTAATTGATTTAACTGAATATAAAATGGGACAAGCCCATTTAAATCCTGCGGTTAATACTCTTTGTTATAAATTTGGCCAAATTTAGGATAGCTTGATTTATGATAAACTAAAAGGCCTTACATTTTTTGAAAGAACTGGAGGGGCCTTAGCCACCCCCCACAAAAAAACCTTATATTTCAGGATGGAAGAAGACATATGTCATGCATCAACATCTTAAGCACCAATAGTTCCAGGTGGGTATAGTGATCCTTATTCTATTCTGGTTTAGTTGTCATCCATAACTAATGCATGATCAATTGCTTCACTTAGCAATGCCAGAATTGATGAGATCCATCCCAAGTAACAAGCGTTGAATTGCCTGCAGCTGATGCAAACATGCCTGCTTAGTGCTTACCATTGATACCAAACTATCAATTAAGATGGACGGGTGTGCATGTGTTTGAACAAGACAGTAACGTTGAAAATTATAGGTCCTAGTTTTACTCTGCTTAACTGATGGGGGAGGTCGATTGCTCCAAGGTGGAAAGGAATGGAATACTATAGATAGGTACGACGGAGGCTAGGAGAGTGATTACTGATTACAGCTAAACAAATGGAAGGTACGTAGTACTTGATCTAAAAGCGCTTCCGGAGAAGGGCGAGAAGCTCTAGGTAGCACTAGCAGAGGTGGTATACTGGTACGTGGACATGACAATCTCACTGGTCTATTATGGCATCCTGCTTTCAAATTAGCTGTGTCAACCAAAGCGACCCAAGGGATGACGTACCAACTACTTCCAAGGTAAACAACAACAACACTACCTTGCCTAGTGCCCAAACCTCAATAATAGTAGGGTACGGTTCCCTTTAATTAGAGCCGATGTTACACTCACTCTCTTTGTCAAAAAAGATGTAACTATGAGATTTGCACTAGTCAAACTAGCTTAGGTTTAACTAAATTTATAGTGAATAGTGTTAGCATTTATGTCTCCAACTAGATTTAGTATGAAAATATATTTCATAATTAATCTAATTATATTTATTTTGTATAATAAATGTTTAGTGTTTTTTATAAGTTTGGTCAAAGTACAAATCATTTGACTCATCGAAAATTAAGAATTATATTCTTTTGGGGATGCAGGGAGTATTTCAAAATGCTTGGAGATTCAAAGTAATCAACATAAAATTCTTACAAAATCATTGTTGTTCATTAATTTGGTATACATTTTGTTAATGACCACAGTTAAAAGTTTGACTAATACACTTTTCGACAGGCCAAAGAGTGGCCCCACCTCCCTCATTGGCACCCAAGCTAGCCCAGTGATGCCCTCACGCTCTTCCTACAAGTTCAAGAGTGGCCCTAGCATATTCACCAAAAGCACATACTCACCTAGGTCATAGGGTTTCTATGTAAGCAAGGGTCTAAACCTAGTTAAATCCTCATGTCCTTAGATCAGATCGAGCGAGACTTCGCCCTTCAAATCTCTCTAACAAATATCAAGCTAGTATGACCTAGTATACCATACTATGACCTTGTTTAGATTCTATAGTCTAAAGTTTAACAACTAAAGTTTAGATCGCTTTAACTTTTGAGGCTCTAAATAGGTGGTCTAAACTGCCGTCTAAAGTTTAATCAATCTCACAAAAAATATCATTAGTTCATTAGACCGCATTAAGCTAGAGTGGTCTAAAGTTTAGCCCTTAATTTTAACCAACTAGACTTTGGACCGTGTGATCTAAACATGACTTAACCCTTAGGTGTAGAAGCTGTGATATTACTCTAGGATCTAATGAGACTCTCATGTTGAACATGGGGAAAGTCCCTCGATTTCTCAACTCTTCACTGTTTAGTGTTGTGGGATTAAGATGGAATAAGTGGTATCTACCAGGTTCGTGTTGCATGGGAGTTTGGTTTGCATTATGTAGACATGCTGCACATTATAGGAGTAATTTTGTATGTGTCCACTGCCACATCCATTTCAACCTGTCACGAGCCTACCTTTATAAGCCCAGGAAGCGCATTGTGTTGGATTGATCTCGGCAATGGTCTCTGATCGACTCTGTAGGGAGACAACTCCCACATACATGACTTGATTGGAGTTGCTAAGGGTGTGTTTGGTTTGTGGAGTCACCCCATGCATCATGAGTTCATCCTATGGATTTTGGTGGAACCAACTCATTCCTCATGCATATATTAATTATTAGCTTGTGAGGAATGAGGTGGTGATGGATCAACTCATTCCATTCCACAAACCAAATACAAAAAAGTGCGGAGTGAGAAAATGATAGACGACCCCATTCCTCGAACCAAACACACCCTGATAGAACCAATTGCAACTCGCTCCTCATTGTCCTCTAGGCTTTACCATGGAACCAGCGTTCCCGTGAGGTTCTAGCCACGCCTAAACAGGAAGGCCGCCACCTCTACTGCATCATTGACGACACCTAAGGACGAGTTAGTGCCCTAGGTATGACTACGGCGACCACAGCACAGACACTCTGCATCAGCGCCTGCACCAAGCAGGCATGGGTCATCACAATTAGGACCAATGGTCTCTTCATACTCGAATGAAGGTACACCCGTTAGACCAATCTAAGTTAGGTATTTTAGTATTACTAATTAGAGGCACGTGCAAAGGGCTTCAGCGAGCAGACGCTGGCCGCTGGCCGCGGTGCACCGGCGCATCCGGTGCATGGCAGGGCAGCAGCGGACGCAAGCCACCAAACGTGTGTCGTCAGCGTCCGGTGCAAATGATGTAAGCGCATGGCGAGGCCGAGTGATCACTGGACGCTGGGGTGCGTCCGATCGCCCCCCAGCGGACGCGTTCGGTGCGCGTTTTCGCTCTCTGGTACCTTACTAGAGTCGACCGAACGTGGACTATCTGGCGTCCACGTCCAGTGCATCCCTCCTGCGCGTCCGATGCATCTGTGTACGTAAGCGTGACATTAGTTGACCGTTGGTGATCGAATGGCGAGGACTCAAAAGTGACACGTGGTGATCATCGAGCGGACGAGCGTGTTGGCGACCGGACACTGAAGAGCGCCAGGTGCTTTAGCACCTGCTCGTCTGGTGTAGTCAGGGTGTGTTGGAATGTGAGCCTAACGGCTCTATTCTTTTGGGACCCCCTATAATGTGTTGGTCGTCTCTTAGGGAACTCTCTTGGACTGTTAATCATCTTGATATCCTCTTGAGCTGAACATACTCCCTCTCACTCATCTCCCTTACTTGGTTGCTAATCTAAAGTGAGATTGAGTGATCCAAGTGCATTGTGCTTGTGAGTTTACATCTTAGTGGCACTTGGGTGATCTTTGGCTGCGGGATTCTTATTTCTCTTGGTGGTTGCCGCCACCTAAATGGCTTGGAGGTAGCGGAGGAGTTTGTGGCAAGAGTGGTGCTTGTTCTTGGTCACCTCCCGGTGATTTGTGAGGGGTGTTGTGCGTTCCCCGACGGAGCACCAAAGGCAGTTCTAGTAAATGGCTCGTGTCATTGAGTTACCTCACTTGTGGGTAGGTTCTTGCGGTATTCACGAGTTGGACGAGGTTCATGCTACATCTCTTAGCCGCCGAACCACCAAGTGTTAGTCGACACAACAGGGATTAGCATGCCGATAAGCACGTGAACCTCGGGAGAAAAATCTTGTGTTCATTTTGTGTATGATTGGATTTCTCCCAGTGATTGGTCATCATATATTATGATTGGTTCATCCTCTATGTGGTGGTATAAAGATCACATACCTCTCATTTACTTTTCGGCAAACTAGTTGCAGCAAGCTCTTTAGTGTAATTAGTTTTGAGAGCTTGTATTATCTTTGCTAGTGTAGCTTCTCACCTAGTTGAGTTCTTTAGTGTAGCTAGCTTTTGAGAGCTCGTAGTGACTTAGCTATTGACTATTATAGTGATCATAGTGACTAGAATTGTTGGATAGGTGGCTTGCAACCCTTATAGAGCTAGAACAAAATTGTATTTCGCCATTTATTATACTAACCTTTTGCTCTAGTGAGTTTGTAGATTTTTTAATAGGCTATTCACCGCCCTCTAGCCATATTAGGACTTTTCACCAGAACAGCGGCGCTGCAGCACCTGCAGACAACTTTGAAGCGCAATTCAAAGTCTTTGAAAGGAAACTTAGATCGTAGAAATTACTGAGCTTCCTATAGGTATATGGATCATAGAACAACAGCTAGAAGTGGTATGAACACCACACACAAGTAGATCTGCCACAAACCTAGAAATCACCTCAACAACAATATGAAATGCAGGTGAATTAAATCAAGCACAAGGTGACACAAGGATTTATCTTGTGGTTCAACTCACCACCAAGGCTTGCCTAAGTCCACGTTGTTGAGGTTAGCCACTAAGACTTAGGGTTTTGCAACCCTTCCTCGTTCTCAAGTCAAGAGGCTTGAGATGAGGGGTGAGTTTACTAGCTGTAAGAGATGATTACAAATCTCTCAGGGTTGCCACACAAGTTGGCAAGCTCCACAGACGATGCTCTAGCCGGCTAGGAGCAAAGCTCTAAGAATAACAAACACAACCGCCGGCCAAAATATGAACCAAGTGCTCTTTTGAGTTGGGGAATCAAAGGATCTGCTCTCTAATCGAGTTTAGGATCTTTTTCTTTTAAGGATTGATGGGAAAATTAATAGAAAAGCTTAGGAGCTCAAGGTCACCAATAGAGGAGAGAGAAGAGCACTCTTTTGTTTCTGCATGAACTGAACGGTTGGAAGAAGGAGAGAGATGTTGGAGGGGAAGGGGAAAGATAACCCCCAACGGTCACTTAAGTAACGACAGTGCCTCTCTCTAGGTGCGGCACTGCCGCACCAGGCCAGCAAAGGTGAAAAGTGAAGTGCTTGCTGTCTTGGCTGAGTAACTGAGGATGTAAGTGAAAGATTGAGCACTTAGTAGCACACTTAAGCTTAAGCAATGTGTCCTCCTTTGTAGTACGACCTTTCCTATACTCAAATTCGAAATATGAAAGAATTTAAACCTCCTTTAAGTTTGAAGCCATCAACATTAGTAATTGGGGGCTCCTCTGTTTCGTATAACATCATCGATTATAGATTCCCTGTTTGTCATCTCGATAAATCTCATTAGTCTTCTAATTGTGTGGTCATTATCACCAAAACCCACAATTAGGGCTTGATTGCACTTTCAAAGCTCTATGACTTATCTTAAGCAATATGGTGCAAGTTTCAAATAATGGCTTATGGTACTGTAGCACTTAAGAACATACTATATGACCTAAAATCCTTATTTTAAAAAAGTGCAAAAAGCAGAGCTAATGAAATATACAATCAGCATAAGAGTTTCAACTTCACTTGAGGAGAGAAAAATCTGTAGTAATCGATAAGAAGAAAATTTGAAAAAAATAAAGTTTAGATTCATGACTTTGTAAGATCCATGGTGTAACAAGAGCCAAAACATTTTTTTGCGAGGTAAAAAAGCCAAAACAGCGTATAAGGGATTATGAAATAGTACCTATATCTCCTAAAAATCTAGATCGAGCGAGAGCACAAGTTGATCGACTAGTATATCCTAATTAGAACTAGTGAGATCTTATTTAGTTAGACCCTGTTTAGTTTCTACCCAAAAACTTTTCACCCCATCAAATCGAATGTTTGACACATCCATGGAGCACTAAATGTAGATAAAAAAACTAATTGCACAGTTTGCATGAAAACCGCGAGACGAATTTTTTAAACCTAATTAGACGAGTTATGTAATTAGTTTTTTTATTAGTATCCGAACACTCCTTCTGACATCGTATGAAACATCCGATATGACACCTAGGAACTTTTCACCGACGAAGTAAACAAGATCTTAGTTGACCCTAAATGCTAACGCATTGAAGAATCGAACCATACCTAAAAACTTTACTCTCTCAAATTCAAATCGCATAATGCTCGCCGCCGACGATAGATTGGAAATTTTGAATTGAGCCGTTTCTCTTAATGCAAAATATTAAATAAAAGACATCGATGTAGCTCTCCCTCTCTACACATACAGAGTAGAACAATAAACGAGAGAATAATCTAACCTACCGAGCAAGCTCATGGTTTTCTTGAGACAATGCGCACTATGATCCAGCTCCTCCTCGTCAAGTTCGGGCGAAGTTGCTTCCGCAGACGTGGCTTCTACCTCAGTTGCTTCCGGTTCCTCACGCTGGGTCTCGCCCGCCGGCAAGAAGTACCAAACGGGGCTCGACACGCCTCCGGTCGTCGCCGCTGGCCACCGGACGGAGGCTCCGGTTGCCAAGCTGTAGACCACAGCCTCGTAGTCTCCCCCGCGCGGGCCGTCCCAGTAGTAAACGCTGTTGCCGCTCACACCCTCGCCGCGCACCACCGCTGCGTCGTTCATGCCGACGAACAGCGCGTTACCTCTCAGATCCTTCGCCTCGACCACGCTCCAGCACGGGCTGCTCGGCCAGTTCCCGGGATCGAACCTGAGAACGAAGACGTCGCCCTCAAAGATGTGGATCCACCGCCGGGCTCCTCCTGCCGGCGCGGCGACGGCCGCGTTGCCAGCGCCGGTGGGCCGCCTCCATACCTGGTAGAGCACGCCGTCGCAGAGCACCAGGTTCTTGGCGTCCGTGACCTCGGAGATAGTGTCGTACGGTGAAGGGAAGGCAACGGCGCCGAGGGGCAGTTTCGGCAGTGGCCCAACCTCCATGGGTGGCACCCGGCGGCGGCAGGAGCGGCGGCGGCGGTTGAGGTGGAGCACGTGCACCTGGCCGTCCTTCGCCAGGCAGTAGACCTTGCCGTCGTCGTGGCTGTACGCCACGTCGACTAGGACGACGTCCCTCTCCATGAGCGGGCCCGTGTCCTCGATGTGCAACCAGCCGTCGGACGCCCTCTGCACGGCGACCCTGTTGGGCCGGCACAGGCTTACCGCGGTGAAGTCGAGCGGCGTGGGGTTCGGCGAGAAGATGATCTTGGGCGCCCGCTCGTGTGCGGGCTCGTAAAGCTCCGGGTCCAGCGGGATCTCCTCGCCCGTGAACGGGTTGAACAGCAGCGGCCCCGCGGGCGCCTCGGCGTCGCCCGCCAGTGGCGGATCCAGGATGGGATCAAGGGGGGGCTAAGTAATGGAGATTGTGATTAACCATAAAGATTTAAGGGTAATTTAGAGCTAATTGCAACAGTAATCCTATGGAAATGTCATGCTGCCGGGGGGGGCTGCAGCCCCCCAGCCCCCCCTGGATCCGCCAATGTCGCCCGCGATGAGGGCGAGCCACCCGTCGCGCGAGGCGCCGACGCAGCGGCAGCCCGCGGCGGCGGCGCCGATCGGCCCGGTCGGACTCGGACGGTGCAGGTCGCCGTGCAGGAGCCTGGCCCAGCGCCGCGCGTGGTGGGAGCAGGCCGCGAGCGACACGGGGTGGCCCGCGGCGTCGTCGGCGGGGAGCACGGCGAGAGGCCGCGAGATCGGCCGCGGGAGCGAGGAGCGCCACGCGCCGCAGACGGCGCGGCAGGAGGCGTACTCCCTGAGCGCGCAGCACGCGGCGATGCTGGAGACGAGGCCGGCGTCGAGCTCCGCCCACGGCCGGAAGGCAGCTGAGGCGACAGGCATGTTGATGCTGCCGCTCATCGGACTTCAGCGTAGAGAAGAGTTGTTGAAGGAGACGTTGGCATCCAAGGTACGTGCGTGCATATATGCACACGTGCACGTAGATCTGTCTGACGGGTCTCCTTGGTGCTCTGTAATCGACTCGTTCGTGTACTACTAGAGCTGTCCAGCGTATGGAAGTTCGTACACTTCTTCTTACTATCCTTTGTTACGTTTGTACGTATCTCTCCTGGACTTCAGAAGTTCAGAACCCGTGTGATGCTAGGTTTTGTGATTCTGGCAATTTTTTCTTTTTTTTTTATTTTGATTTGAGGAAATTCTGGCAAATTTTCTGAGATGGCGCAATGTTGGGCTCAAACACCCTGGCCGGCTAGCCCGACTCGTCCAATTCTCGACCCCTAACCGCCCCACGTTACCGCTCGGCCCACCCCGGTCACCAGTTTTTCCAGGTGATCTGCAACGGAACCGAACCAGTGTACCTATGATCCCCTCAAAAAAAAAAAAGAGAGGCTATGAACGGTTACTCTTTTATTTTCAAAAACAATAAGTGCACATTTCGTACTTTCATAGGTCAACCAATTTTAAATTAGACTGAGTATATATAAAATATATTAGTGTTTATGATACCAAATAGGCATCATTTGATATATATATATATATATATATATATATCTGTTACCCTGGGTACTGAATAATAATCAGTACCCGAATCCAAATCCCCGGACCCGAGCCACCGGCTCTCCCCGCCGGTCCCTCCGTTTTTTTTAACATCGGTCCCTCCGTTTTTGCCCGCACAATCGCACCCACCTCCTCTTTATCGTATCCGTTTTTTTCGTTCTAATATCCAGATCGTGGGGAGGACCCGGAAGAGACGCCGGTTTCGCCCCAGCTCGTCGCCCCCACCATCGCAGAACCCCAGCTCGCCGCCTCCTCCGTCGCAGGATCCCAGCTCGCCGCCGCCCCGCTTCACGAGCCCACCTTCTGCGCCGCCAAGGGCCCTCCTGGCGCCATCTCCTCTGAGGATGGCCACGGTCAACGAGCGGCGGCTCCGGGCACCTCGCGTGGCCGCACTGGAGGCTCCCAGGCGGTCGAGCGAGCGGCAGCGCCGATGAGCTCGTGGAGGCAACGACGTTCTCCCAATCCCATCGTCAAAGATCGGGAAGGTCACCTTGCTCTCGACGTTAAGGAGCGCCAGCGGCACCACATCCACGACGCGCTGTTGTGAGCTCGAGCGGCGAACTGAGTAGGCGGCGCAGATCCGGTCGGTAGCAGGCAAGGTGGCCGGCCCGGCAGCAGGCTGAGCCCCCCCCCTCAGATCCCGTTGGCAGCAGGCAAGGCCGATCCCCCTCTGATCCCATTGGCAGCAGGCAGGAGGCCGATCCCCCTCAGATCCCGTCGGTAGCAGGCAGGAGGCCGAGCCACCACGCCCCCTTGCGAGCTTTGAGCGGGATGAAGAGCGAGCAGATCGGCAAGGTGCGCCCTTTCCTCCTCCCTAGCTCGATCCCTTCGTACCGCAGTCCAGATCCAACAGATTTTATTACACATGGGCACCACTTTTTACCACACGCTTGGCTTCCTGGCAGGGTACGGCGAGCCCCTAGAGCCCGAGTTCTCCCCTGACTCCGTCACGGCGAGTAATATCCCACCGTGCATGCTGGCTTGTTTCCAGATAAGTACGTGTGTTCTTTTTTGTAATCCCAAATTCAAATCAATTTCCATTCCTTTTTTATCAAATCAATGTATGACTGGCCGCACAACACTCAGCATTGTAGTATCCCCATTGAGCTTTATTTATCCACTCAGACTAAAAAATCATCTTTGCAATCTGTTTTTGTCATGTCTAACTGCTGAGTTATACGTCGTTATGCATTCTGATAGACAACATGATGATATTAACCAAATATTCTCTTTGAACTTTTCTCAGGATGGAGATTAATGATTGATTGGCAATCTGACTTTCCCCTGCTGTGTGTACATCCAAGACCCTGAGGAAGATTGCCTGATTCTGATCTTTTTGCTCATGAATCTGGAATCTATTTGCACGAAGATGTAAGTTGAGGTACTTTCACGTCATGTGTTTTTTTAAGTGTATATGTACATAGCACCTTTTGTATTTAATTCCGTTCTTTACATTGTTCTCGTGCAAAACCACAGTACTGCACCGCTGCAGCAACACGGCATGATCTCATCTGCCATTAAAATCGATCCATGATCTGCTCCCCTGGGTAATTCTTTATCTTCTTCTTTGTTGCACGAAATGAATCTGGAGGTTGTTTAGCTTACTATTTTACTAGATATAGCTTATTTGTGTCTATCATTTACAGATTACTGCATGGGATCTTGCCTGATATTTTTCTTACCAGTTCAGTTATGCATCTTACTCGTTTTTTTATTTTCAGTCAACATTTGTGAGACCTCTTCACCTGTCCAGTTCTCTAATCTTCTTTTGCTTGTTTAATCTAACGAACTGTAGTCTGCTATTCATATTGTTGTTATTTCCTTCCTATCCTCGTTTTGTTTTCTTGCGCTTTCTATTTTTTAGAATAAAGAACTGTAGATAGATTAGTTATTTGCTCTTTAATATGTAATCCATTTCACTAATCTTTCTTAAATAAGTAAACAACTTAGAGCCGTGGATATATAATAATATCTCCCTTAGCATAAAATAGAAAATATTTTCTCCCTTGTTCACTTATTTCAATTTACATTTACATAGAAAAATAAAAATAATATTAAGACTCGCATCCAAATTGAGCACAAGATAATTTTGAAAATTATAGCAATGTGAAGCTTGCTAACTAAGCATTTGCATCGATTTTCAGCTTAGGAGAAATAGGATGACTCGTACATGATGTCACTTTATATGAATATACATTTTTTGAGCTAAAACCTTATATTAATATATATACATAAAGATTTAACCTTCACATATATCAATTGTAAACAAAGTATCTCCATGTCCACGCTTATCCAATATACATCTTAATCTTCAGAAATACTAGCAGACCTTAGCATCCAGAGCTCCACACCGAGCTGCCTGCTTGGACAGGCCGCAGCCCCCACTAAGTACCCACTAAGCATGCACTATTTAGAACTAAGTGAAGTCAAGAGGAGAGTAGTTCTTATCCTTGTCTTCTACACGGTCGTTATTATCCCTTGCATGTGCACCTGCACTGTTATCTTGCCTGCAAGCCAAGAGTTCAGGTGATATAGAATTTGTTCGGGTAATACTCCTTGCATTTAGCTAAATGCTTTTTGGTCAAATATGACTTTCTTTGGTAGTCAGCCTAGTCTTACCTTTTTTTTATGATGCTTGCGTTTACCTAGTCATCAGAGTACTCCTTGGGATGGAATCTATATTTGTGGTTTGACAAATAAACTTCTATGTTAAGAATAAATTTAGGCACAATTATTTGTGGATCGAACTCACGAATCAATGTGATTTGAAAATTGAATTTATATGGTTAAGAATACATATGGTCACATGACCGGTGTGTGTATACAAGACTCAAAACAATATTTGTTGTTTACTTGTTTGAACAAAGAGATTTTGTGGTTAGAAATAAATCTGGCCACAAGGTTTTGTGTTGAACAAATGTTTCTTTGTGACTGAAATAAAACAAAGTTTGTGGTTTGAAATATGATTTTTTGTGGTCATAATTTTGGTATATGGGAAAATGTGTTTGGATCAATATAGTTTTCTCATCATTCCAAATGTTCTGGAACTCTAAACTTTTTTTTAAAAAAATATGGTTCATGGTACAAACTTTGTATAAACATAATGCCTCGTTGCATCTATAATGCTTGTGGTTGGAGCTTCAGCCTTACATGAGTTTCTTGCTATGTCATTGGTCTTGGATCGATAGGTCCTTGGTCGTTTTGAGGCAGCTGGTCTTGGATCGATAGGTTCTGAGAGGGGGTTTCTTACTTCCCTCCCTTTTGTATCTTTTTTCCTCTTAATGAAATGACACGCAGCTCTTCCATGTAGTTCGTGAAAAAAATATTTTATGGTTCCAACGATCACATTTACGTGCACAATATCAGGTTCAGCAGCTCCCTGGTCCAGTGATATTTATGCTCTGATTTAAGGAAAATTCTTCTTTTTTGTAGAATGAATTCATGAGATTTCTTACACATTTCTTGTTGCAGGATGTAGCACAACTTAGTGGCAGGAGAGGCTTCTGTTTGAACTGGTACTTGCTGCATGCAAAAAAAAAGAGAGGTCCATTCATTTACTGCCTTCTCACATCTTGGCAACAATAATCTGTTCAGTTGTTTGTGCTCTCTATTTTTACTTCTACCTATGTAACAATTTTCCCTTTTGAATTGAACAACTAAACTAGCTGCATTAGTAATGAAACAAAGTCATATAGTGCACTTGGAAAAAAGCTAGAAAGACCGCAATGTATTCTGCCTCTGAAAACACCTCCACTTTCCATAGCAGATTACTGCCTCTTTCTCCTTATGAAAATTTAGTCATTTCATTTCTACCTAGGTAACAATTTTCCTTTTGAATTGAATTTGCACTATTTGTCTTATTTACCTAGTGAATATCTTGTAGGACTTATCTCCTTTATTTTAATGGTTTTTGTATACTAATTTCTTCTATTATTTTCTCCATCTTGTAGGTATGTCTCTGTCAGAACAAACTGGCTGAATGGTGATTTATCAAGGTTGCCAAGGATGATCATGCTGCTGGCTCAAGAGCAATAGAGAAGTTCCAGTTAGCTATGTTGAATCTAAAAGCCAAAGTAAGTGATAATTGATTATTAAGACTGTTGCTTTTGACTCAGTAATAAATATATTATAGCAAGGCATGCCGCATAGCTTCTGATTGCAGACCATATGTAGCTTTGGCAGCTAAGCATCATCATTTCACACTCATGGCTGATGTAGCACAATTTGTTCCATTAGAACCTAGATAGAGGATGAGTTCAGTCAAGCTGCAGTTCATTTTTTTTCTCGAACACAGGTCATTGTCTTGACGAAAGAAGTGGTTCTAAATCATGCGGAATTCATGGCTGGGTTAGTCTTTTAATAAATTCGGCTGCAGTTCAAATTCAAATTATGGAGTAGCATCTGGTTTAGAGAATCCTAGTGTCCATTCCATGGGAGGTGGTGCCTCCTAGATTTAGTCAATTATCACTATTCATCATGTTGTTCTGAAATCTCATAATACTCTTTTTTTTGAATCATCTACCTTGGTTATAGCTTGAATATTCACCTTTGTTGTTTATTATTACTTTTGGTTCTTTCCTTGTGTATTCAGATCCAAGGCGTTCCCCTTCCGAGCACCTTGCAACGTCTACTTCCCAGGACCACTTATAGAGAAGGTATTGTTTTTGCACATCATGATCCTTTTGCATACTCTCGCAGTCTTGCTTACTAAATTCCTCTCCAATAAGTCAATAACTAATCATCGTTTTTTGAGGCATATCTGTGTACTCTTCTAATTGGTCAATCTGATTGTTCTTTCAAATAACACTTGAGTCATGCAAGACCTGGTATGTTGACTGTTCTGTTGCCTTTTCTATTCATCCTACTCCTACCCGTGGCAAAGGAAGCAGCATTTTCTGGATACCACGGAGCTGTCTGGATGGGGTGTGCGATTGACGCTGGCCAGCCTCTCGTCTAAATGCTCTTGGTTGTGAGTTCGTAGCCATCTTAATTAAGCCGAAATGAAATGTGCTCGCAAATTTGGCTGAACTATCAAATGAGCAGTTTCGGCTGAAGCTTTTAAACTATTGTTATTCCTCAAAATGACCACAAAGGCATGCATGTTTGCTTTCCTTTTACTACCTTGAAATTTGTTGAACCAAATATATTGTCAAATGAGAGATTCAGACTCCTCCTGTCAAGTTTGTTGGACACTTTTGCTCTTGTTTGAGAGTGCTGGAAGCTTTTGCTCGTTGTTGGAATATTGGCTGTTTCTTTTAATTGGTGGATAAATAATCTGAATCTCAAACTATAGTTGAAACAACACTGCATTGGAAATGACCATTATGTTGCTATTTCAAGTTAGTAGGACAAAACATATTGTGCCTTTTTACTACATAATCATGTGATCTCCAGCCTTCCATTTTTTGCATGCATCAATCGTATATGCTGTTGCAATACCCTTTTGTCAGAGTATCAGAACATAAATAAAACCCTGCCATTGCTAAATATGTGCATAACTCAAATGATAATACAAAACTAGACTCTGACAAAAGGTATTATTTTCTGTCAGGCTCCATTCGATGCATATTTTCCTACTTTCTAATTCCAGGAGTTGAGGTGCATGACCCCAAGTGTGGCGAGATCCACTTGGTCCCTCTAATTCCTTTTTGCTTTTTGAACTAGATGGGTCATGCTTTAGTGATTTCCCTTTGAAGCCAAGTTTATGTTTTTCTTTTTTGCAGGAAAGAACCCTTATGTGGATGGATGCTTTTAGTTGATTACCACAAACGTACGTGTCCCCATGGCCTGCCTCTAAACCATTAGAATGCTGATATCCTTCATTACATGTGCTATTTATGGTATCCTACTACTCATAATCTTGGTTTCAAAGGTGACTAGGCGTCCAGGCGAGATCTAGGTGTGCGCCTAGGCATCAAGGCACCACTGTTCCCCAAGGCGAGCTAGGTATGCCCTGGTCAAATTATACGGTTCTTTAATTAATAATATCTTTGCACTTGTCGCAATAACCATGCTGTTGAAACATTATCGACGTCAAAGTTGGTGTTAGATGTTCAGGATACATGCTATCTTCATTTCAACATGCCCTTGTCACGTATAGTTGAGATTTCTATGGTACATCATTTTTAATGACCGAACCTATAGCACTGTTTATGACCGAAATGCTTTGATCATAATATTTTTTTTACTATGGTCGATGATACTTTCATTTTGTGAGGCCACGTTACAAATCAGAAAATATACTCTCTTATGCCTTACTCTGTTATTAACGATGAAAGTTCTTTTTTATTTTTTCTGTTGTTCTGCTTCTTTTTGACAGGTGAAGCAGTTGGCAGCCTTGAGAGAGGGGCTAGAGAAGGAAGAGGGATGTAGTAGTTTTTGTTTTTTTCTCACATTGTATTATTTCTGATTAAAAAAAGTAATATAGTTTGGCCTATGAGCTGTTAGAACTCTAATAGTTATGATCCCAATGAAGGTTATTTAGCTGCAATAAATTATATGTGATTTGTGGAATAACTTAGTTGGAGCCACGAAACTATGTATTTTCAAATTGCAAGTATTGCAGTCAACTTTCACGATTCGTTTACCTTTTTTTCTGGTGTAAAAATATTATGTTTTGAAATAAGCTTCGTATGATTATTTATGAGTTGCCATCAAAGCAAGGATGGAAAATTAATGTTGTAACCATAAAAAGGTTCTCAATTATTGAAACCATAAAAAGTTGAACAAGAAGGTGCAAAACCACACGTTCAATGTGACTACCAAAAAAAAGCCGGTGAGCAATACAGCTGCTTTGGGTCAAAAAAAATCCGAAAGAACGAAAAAAGAAAATAATCGGCCGCTTCTGGACAAAAAAGTATGAAAGAAAAAAAATAGAAAATGATCAGCCGCTTCTGCTAAAAAAAGTACGAAAGAAAAAAAAAGAAAATGATCGGTTGGGAAACGACTGTACGTGGGCGGCCGGGCTGAGCGAGTCGCTCCTGGCGTGGGCGAGGGAATGAGGTCGGGTACTGAATATTATTTAGCACCCTGGGTACTATTTAGCGCAGTCCTATATATATATATATATATATATATATATATATATATATATATATATATATATATATATATATATATATACTATAACCTATTTAGAAATATAAATGATAATACTCCTATTATTTTCTATGAATCTAGTCCAACTTGAGATTGATTGTTATGAGATGTACACTTATCAAGTAAAATGTAGAAGAGCGCTTTGAACAGAACATAGCCTAATAAAGAGGGAACAATTAGAGACTGAAACTGAAGGTTTCAATCTGCTTCTGAAGGCACTCCTAGATGCTGGGTTCACACAATTAACAATGGACTGTTTCCATCTAATCTAATTGTGGAACGGTGATCTGCTGGTGTAAGGTTGGAGGCAGAAAATGATTATGGTTACTCTTTCTGAAGTTTAGAATGAGATTATATGGAATCTTTGTAAATAATTCATTCCCAGATGTTATGCATTGTTAGAAATGAACAGTAGAACATGTTGCAGCAACTACCATTGACTACTAATATCTAGCTGATTGTTATGTATACAAAAATCTTGAAGGGGTACCTGCAGTTTTGTCAGTACATACTTATCTAGAATTTTATTTGAGACGCTACCTGTGTGGCTGTCTAATCGTACTGTTACTCCCTGAAATATTGTGGCATTACTGTTTTCTCTTCGCAAAACTGCATTTGTTTTTCTGTGTAAATGTTTACATAACTCCAGAGAGTAGACCACGAAGTTGCACCCGCATGATTCGGAACATGAGAGCAAATTATACTGATGACTCAGATTTAACTTTTAGGATGGCTAATGTGTAAAAGCGCAAGCAAAGTGATATTTCCTGGAGTAATATCCATTTATTTTTAGAAAAACGACAAAAGTTTTGCTGGATTTTTATTAGACGATGTGAAGAAAACAAAACAAATTTACAAAACAGATTTAGGGGAGACGAAAACTCTGAACTACTAAGGCACACAGGCCAGACACTATACTACCTAACTGGAAAAGGGAAACGAAGAACAGCGTTAACTCCCAAATAAAAGAACTACTCGAAAACCTGATGCTACTCCTCAATGACGATTGGTCTTGTCGCAAGCTGGTATTGTTGTATATCATCTTTGCATGGAAGAGCTACTTGGCACATTTGCAAGGCTTTTTGTTGGGTTCTTCTATTCCTTTCCTTCCAAACATTCCACCAATAGTATATCATGATCCCATGTATCCTTTTTTTTTGTCTCTTCTCTCAAATTTAGCCCGACCTCTCGGGCGACTCGGGGGCACCCCTGCCGGCGACCCAGGTCCCCCACCTCTGCCTCCACTCCGGCCGCCGCCGTCACCCTCCTACGCGGCAGCGGCGGCCCCCAAATGGCGGCGTCGTCCGCTGCCTCCCCTCCCTCCCACCTCCCCCTCAAACTTCCCTCCTCCACCTCCAACCCTGGCGGCGAACGGCGGTGCCTGGGGGTCGGTCCTGACCCCTGCCTACCGGATCTAGGCCCTTGGAGGCTAGATCTGGGTCCGGTGGTGCCTGGCCCCTCCTCCCCGGCGGTGGCCGGTCTTCCGGGCGGCCCGTGCTGCGGCGGCCCTGCCGATGGCCGCGTCTGCGGTGGCGGGGAGCGGCGACCGGCCGGATACGGGCTTCTGGGGTCTGGATCCGTGGTCGGGGGTACCCCCCTCCCCTTCCCCGGCAGCGGCTAGGCCCGGGCGACGCTCCATTCCTGTGGCCGCGCCGCGCAGGGGCGCGTTGGCGCTTGGGTCCGTGGGGGCGCCCACGGCAGCGGTGGGTCCCTCCCTCTTCAGCCGTCCTCCGCGAGCAGGGCGACTTCATCGCTGCTGCTGCTGCGTTCGTCCTTAGCCTCGCCGGGACGTAACGGCTCGACATGCTCGCGGCCAACCATGCCGGTGGGCTAGTGGTGTCGTGGTCGCTCCATTTTGACCTACAGAACCTAGGAGAAATCCTTGCCCGGTCTTCCCGGGCCGACGGTGATGGCGCGTCCGCGTCGTTTGCCTTGTTGAAGGCGTCGTCGTAGCTTCTGTTCGTTGGAGCAGGCCAGGGTCGAATGACCGAGTGCTTCTACCAGCATTGTCGGCGTCCACGGATGTCGATGTCCTTCCTGAAGGCAGCGCTGGAGCACCATGTCTGCCCGTCACTCTCCCATGTGGGCTCCGTGTTCGTCGTGCTGTGCCTAATTATGCCTCATGCTGCTCTTCACTTGGTATGTCCAGCTGATGTTTGTCGTAGCCGTACTCGTAGTTAGGCCCCCTCTCATGCAGATGCTTTGCTGCTGGGAGCGTGTTGGCCCCATCCGCGGATGCTTCGCCGCGTTGATGGTCTTGTGCTTGGGCGGATGCTTTGCTGCCCGTGTCATGGAGGTTGAGTTACCATTGACGCGTGCCTGGTCTTCATGGAGATCCTCCTCGCCCGTGGTCCTGAGGGCAGTGTGGCCCTCAGTGACTCGGAAGAATACTCGGTGTTGTGCCGCGTTCATGGATGAAAGCCCAAGTTTGATTTTGGTAACTAATGACACCAAGTTGCTAATGCCATGTGTTAAGTGTTTTGAGTTAGGCATAAGCAACACATGTGATGAAGGTGTATGTGGCAAGGAGTGGTGGCCATAAGATCACAAAGAAATGGTGCATGGACATGAAATGACGATCATGGTGGAGATGCACATAATATGATGGACATAATGATCAAGTGAAAGAGAAGGATTTAAGAGCGCAAGGCAAAGGTATAACCATAGGGTTTTTCCTTTTGCCGGTCTAAGATGAGTAGAGAAGTGATTGACCGGATTTAGGATACATAGCCGACTATCAAGAGGGGCAATCATGGTTAGCTCGGGAATCAAGTGCCACTAGATCAATGTCTTGAGCATATGCATTAGGATCTAGTTGAGAGCTAACATAACCCTTTGAAAATGTTTGTGAAATGCTAACACACATGCACATGGTGATGTACACTTGGTGGTGTTAGCACATTTGTGAAGTCGGAGAAGAAACGGAGGCGAACCGTGGTCACTGTGGTGACCGGACGTTGCACCGGACGCGGTCTTAGTTTGACCGGACACGTCCGGTCAGTTCTCGCAGCAGTCAGGCGCGCGGGTGCTAGGGTTTGCAACCGGCGCGTCCGGTCCCTCACGGAACCAGTGCGTCTGGTCAGGCATCCAGAGGGGCAGAGCTGGACGTAGAGCCAATCGGACGCGCGGCGCGTCCGGTCACGTGCGATCGGATGCGTCCGGTCGTGGTGGGAGCTCTCTGGACTCCGATCGGACGCCGAGTGCAGCGCGTCCGGTCAAACGTTGAAGCACGTCCGGTCACGGTAACGGTTACTTCTGACGCGCACTGTTCTCGCTTGTCCTGTAGTGACCGGACGTGTTCGGTCACCCTGACCGGTGCGTCCGATCAGCACGTTTTGCACTGCGTTGTCCAGTAACGGCTAGCTGCATACCCCTTCGCTATAAATAGAGGTTGGTCGGGGTTTGGGGGCAACTCTTGCACATTTTGAGATATTGAGACATCCTTTGAGCTAGAGAACAACCCCTCCACTCATCTCTTTACTTGGTTGCACATCTTGAGTGAGATTAAGTGAGATTCAAGTGCATTGCTTGAGAGTTGCATTCTAGAGGCACTTGATCTTCGAGTTGCTGCGGATTTCTTGTTACTCTTCCGTGTTTCTCGACACGGTAGACGGCTTGGAGCAGCGGAGGTGATTGAGCTCACAATTAGAGATTGTTGGAGCCCTCACCAAGTGTTGTAAGGGGTTCTTGATTCTTCCCCGCGGGAGTTCGCAAATTGGATACTCTAGTGGAGCTCGTGGCTTGGAGGATCCCCATCTTGTGTGCGGTTGTGCGGCGCCCGCCGAGGGCTCGACTCTTGATAGTCGATTAGCTCACGAACCGATAAGTGGGTGTATCGCCACAACGGGGAGTAGCTTGCCGGGAAGCAAGTGAACCTCGGGATAAATTCTTATGACGTTCTCTTCCCGAGGATTTCTCTTGTGATTGATTGATTTGTTCTTTTCTTCTCTACACGGCGGTATAATCACTCGAAGCTCTTCTCTCGCTTTACTTCTTGTATCTAGCTTGTAGTTGTTGTTGTGTTTAGTGGATAGCCTTGCACTAGACTTGTGTAGGTGGCTTGCTTTTTTAGTTAGAGCTAGTGCATTTTGCTTCACCACCTTTTGTACTAACACGTGTGGCTAATTAATTCTTGTAGAAGTTTTAATTAGGCTATTCACCCCCCTCTAGCCTATTTAGACCTTTCAAGTAGTATCGGAGCCAAGGCACCGTTTATTTGAGGCTTAACAACCTACGGTGAAAAAGAAATGGCTCAATTAAGCTTGCACATCAACAACACCAAGAAGGCACCTCACTTTGATGGCACAAATTATACATATTGGAAGGTTCAGATGACCGCACACCTCAAGTCAATCAATAGAGAAGTGTGAAAGGTCACCGAAATAAAATTTGAGGTTGCTAATCCAGAAGCACCTACACCGGTGGATGAGAAGAAGCTCCAATGCAATGATATTGCCATTAGTGCCCTTCATGAGGCATTAGATGACAAGACATTTGAGCAAGTGAAGAACATAGAAGTTGCACATGATGCTTGAGCCTAGCTAGAAGAAACATTTGAGGGCACCGAAGGCACAAAGACCGCTAAAGCATATATCTTGCAAGAAAAGTTTTCTAGCTTCAAGATGCAAGAAGATGAGAGTGTATCGGAAATGTTTCATCGGTTGCAAGTCATTGTCAATGAGCTCAAGACACTTGGTGAGGAGGTCAAGGACAACCAATTCTCTATGAAGTTCTTGAGAAGCTTGCCCAAGAGGTTTGATACATTGATCACCGTGCTAGTGAGGACTACATTGAAGGATTCAACTCCTCAACAAGTATTCCAAGAAGTGATGACCAATGATTCATATAGAGAAGATGATGAGAAAGAGGAGTTGGTCAAAAAGAAGAAGAAGGAAAGTGAGAAGAAGGATGATGAGAAGAAGAGTGTGGCATTCAAAGCCACCACATCCAAGGGCAAATCCAAGATTGAATCATCAAGTGATGAAGACTCAAGCTCTTGTGATAGTGATGACATTAATGAGAAGATGGCTCTCTTTGTCAAGCAATTTGGCAAATTCATGAAGAAGAAGAAAGGCTTTCGTGCAAGAAGGAGGAAGAACTCATCCAAGAAGAATGAGCATACCATGAGATGCTTTAGATGCCATAGCAAGGACCATCTCATTGCAAAGTGTCCTTATGATAGTGATGATGAAGATGCTATCAAGGAGAGGAAGAAGCAAAAGAAGAAGCAAGAAAAGAAGGAGAGCTCTCATAAGAAGAAGAATGATTCTCATGTTGCTACATGGGATAGTGATGATTCCTCAAGTGATGATGAGGATCACAACAAGAGCAAGAAGAAGAGACATGCTAGCATTGCCATCCAAGAGAAAGTCTCCCTCTTCGACACTCCATCGTGCTTCATGGCTAAGGCCGCTAAGGTATCATCCGACGATGAGAGTGATCATGATAATGCTAGTGATAGTGATAGTGATGAAGAAGGATTCACTAAAGATGAACTAATCACTATGCTAGAAGATTGCACTCAACATTTTAAAGAATCTAGAAAGGAGTGCAAGGGCTTGCTTAAGGAAAAGAAAAACCTTATGCAAGAACTTGATGAGCTTAGAGCATCTTATGAAAATCTAAAGGTAGACCATAAGAAGCTTCAAAAGTCTCACACTAAGCTTGAAGAAGCTCATTCTTCTCTAGTTAAAAAATGTGAAAACATGCCAACAAATATTGAGAAAGCTAAAACTTGCAACATAGGCATATCTTGTGATATAATTGATGAATCTTGTCATAAGCCTATTGTTGTTGCTCCCACTAACCCTTTATATAGCTCATCTACATCATCCTCATCTAGTAGTGACGGTTTCACTTGTGACTCCACGCTAATAGTTGAGAATGAAAATCTCAAGAAGAAGGTAAAAGAGCTCAATCACACATTAGCTAAGGCTTATGGTGGTGAGGATCGCTTGCTTATGTGCTTGGGTAGCCAAAGGGCTTCTCTCTATAAAGAGGGATTGGGCTATAACCCCAAGAAAGGCAAGGCCGCTTTTGCTCCTCACAAGACTCGTTTTGTGAAGAACAATGGTAGCTATTGCAAAAGTTGCAAGCAAGTTGGTCACATAGAGCAACATTGCATGAACAAGAAATCTAATGCTAATGTATCCTCAATTAAGTTTGATTCTTTCTACATGCTTACCAAGGGTACTAATGGTGTTCATGCTAAGTTCATTGGTACACCATGGATGGGCTCAAAGAAGAAAGCCATTTGGGTACCAAAGAGCTTGGTCACTAACCTTGGAGGACCCAAACAAGTTTGGGTACCTAAAAAGAATTGATCTTGTCTTGTAGGTCAATTACAAAGCCGGAGGAAGGCATTGGGTGCTTGATAGTGGGGTGCACTCAACATATGACCAGGGATTCTTGTATGTTCAAATCAATTGATACAAGTCAAAATGGTGGTTTTGATGCTATCACTTTTGGCAACAACAAGAAAGGCAAAGTCAAGGGGCTTGGTAAAATTGCTATCTCAAATGACTTGAGCATATCAAATGTGTTGCTAGTTGAGAGCTTGGATTTTAATCTTTTGTCCGTGGCACAACTTTGTGATCTTGGCTTTAAGTGCATATTTGGTAGTGATGATGTTGAAGTCATAAGTGTTGATGGATCAAATTTGATATTCAAAGGATTTAGACATGGTAGTTTATACTTGGTTGACTTCAATGATAGTGAGACACAATTGACTTCATGCTTGCTTAGCAAATCTAGTATGGGTTGGTTGTGGCATAGGAGGCTTGGTCATATTGGAATGAAACAATTGAACAAACTTTTGAGGCATGACTTAGTTAGATGATTGAAGGATGTCACATTTGAGAAGGACAAACCTTGTAGTGCTTGTCAAGCCGGCAAACAAGTTGGAAATGCACATCCTAGTAAGAGTGAAATGAGCACATCAAAGGCATTTGAGCTATTGCACATGGACTTGTTTGGGCCAACAACATACACTAGCATTGGTGAGAACAAGTATGGTTTTGTGATAGTGGATGACTACACTAGATACACTTGGGTGTTCTTTCTCTATGACAAGAGTGATGTACATGATCTATTCAAATCTTTTGTTAAAATGGTGCAAAATGAGTTTGAGACTACCATCAAGAAGATTAGAAGTGATAATGGTAGTGAGTTCAAGAACACAAGAATTAAAGATTTGTGTGATGATCTTGGTATTGGACATCAATTCTCACCAACATACACTCCTCAATCCAATGGTGTAGTTGAAAGGAAAAATAGAACCTTGATTGATATGGCTAGATCAATGCTAAGTGAATACAATGTTAGTCATTCATTTTAGAGTGAAGCCATCAACACGGCATACTATTGTAGCAACCGTCTCTATTGCCATGGAAAGCTTGGGAAGACACCATATGAGTTATTAAATAGAAGAAAGCCCAACATTGCATACTTTAGAGTGTTTGGTTGCAAATGCTATATTCTCAAGAAAGGTACTAGATTGAGCAAGTTTGAAAAGAAATGTGATGAAGGGTTCTTACTTGGTTATTCTACCACAAGCAAGGCATATAGAGTTTGGAATCTCACTAATGGCACCTTGGAAGAAGTTCATGATGTTGAGTTTGATGAAACCCAAGGATCTCAAAATGAAGTTCAAAACCTTGATGATGTGAGAGGAGATCAATTGTCAAATGCAATGAAGAACATGGACATTGGTGACATAAGGCCGAGGCAAATTGATGATGATGGTGATATACATATGATTAATCAAGATGTGCAAATTGATACAAATCAAGCAAGCTCAAGTGGTACTCATGATGAGGCTCAAGATCAAGGTCAAGCAAGTGAAAGCAATCAACTCCCAATACTCCAACCTACTAGCATTGCAAGAGATCATCCATTGGATCAAATCATTGGTGGAATTCAAAGTGGTGTGCAAACTAGATCGAGACTAGCATCATTTTGTGAGCATTACTCTTTTGTCTCATTAGAAGAACCAAAGAAGATAGAAGATGCATTGAAGGATTCCGATTGGGTAAATGCCATGCATGAAGAGCTAAACAACTTCACTAGAAATCAAGTTTGAGAACTTGTTGAAAGGCCGAAGAACTACAATGTGATTGGTACTAAGTGGGTATTTAGAAACAAGCAAGATCAAGATGGTGTAGTTGTGAGAAACAAAGCAAGATTGGTAGCACAAGGTTATACACAAGTTGAAGGTCTTGACTTTGGTGAGACATATGCACTGGTTGCAAGATTGGAGGCAATTAGAATCTTATTAGTATATGCTTGTGTACACAACATCAAGCTCTATCAAACGGATGTCAAGAGTGCATTTCTCAATGGCTACATCAACGAAGAAGTTTATGTTGAGCAACCTCCCGGTTTTGAAAATGACAAGAAGCCCGACCATGTTTTCAAGCTAAAGAAGGCATTGTATGGTTTGAAGTAAGCACCTAGAGCATGGTATGAGAGATTGAGGGACTTTCTTCTCTCTAAAGGTTTCAAGATGGAAAAGGTTGACACCACTCTCTTCACCAAGAAGCTTGGAAATGACTTGTTTGTGTTACAAATCTATGTTGATGATATTATTTTTGGATCAACAAATCAAGACTTCTGTGAAGAGTTTGGAAAAATAATGGCAAATGAGTTTGAAATGTCCATGATTAGAGAGCTTAGTTACTTCCTTGGACTTCAAATCAAGCAAATGAAGAATGACACTTTTGTAAGTCAAGGCAAGTACATCAAGGACATGATCAAGAAGTTTGGATTGCAAGATGCTAAGCCAATGAGTACACCAATGGACACTAATGATCAATTGGGTATTGATGCTAGTGGAAATATGGTAGATCAAAAGCAATACCGGTCTATGATTGGAAGTTTGCTCTATGTCACTGCTTCTAGGCCGGATGTGATGTTTAGTGTGTGCAAGTGTGCAAGATATCAAGCTTCACCTAGAGAAAGTCACTTGAAAGCAACCAAGAGGATATTGAGATATCTTAAAGGCACTCATGATGTTGGATTATGGTTTTCAAAGGGGTCTAATTTTGAGTTGATTGGATATTCGGACTCCGACTATGGTGGATGCAAGATTGATAGAATGAGCACAAGTGGCACTTGTTAATTGCTTGGAAGATCTCTTGTTTCATGGTCATCAAAGAAACAAAATAGTGTTGCACTATCTACCGCCGAGGCCGAATACATTAGTGCCGGTAGTTGTTGTGCACAATTGCTTTGGATGAAGGCCACTTTGAATTACTTTGGAATCAAATTCAAGAATGTGCCATTGTTTTGTGACAATGAAAGTGCTATCAAGATGACACAAAATCTGGTTCAACATTCAAGAACCAAGCACATTGACATAAGACATCACTTCATAAGAGACCATCAACAAAAGGGTGATATTTGTATACAAGGCATTGGCACCGAAGATCAACTAGCTGAAATCTTTACAGAGCCACTTGATGAGAAAAGGTTCTACAAGTTGAAGAATGAATTGAACATACTTGACTTCTCCAACTTGAAATGAGTGCACCCACACATTCTTATATGACATGCCTCCCCTTCGACAATGCAAGGTAAAGTTGTTTGGCATATCATTCATACTTTGCTAAGGACATGGTTAGAACATTTAGACATATTTGCATGACAAATAGGCTCATTCATGAAAATCAAATGATTTTGATGTATATATGATACCACTATTGCTTCTATGTTTGATTGATCTAGTGGTAGCATATGACATGTTTGTGGGCTTGTAAACCTAGTGTTGAATCTAGAAAATGAGCTCATGATGTGTAATTCCACATGCTCAAGATAACCCTTATACTTTATGAGGTGTGAAGAAGCTTGTGCTTGAATCAAACCGAATTACATATTCTAGGCAAGTGATTTAGATTGAACCATAATTTGGACTCCCTCATATTGATTGACTTAACTCTCACTAAAATTGGCACCTTTTTTGGTGATTGTTGACAAAGAGGGAGAGAAAAGTCACAAAGATAAAAAGTTAAGTTGCAAAGGGGGATATAGTAAGGGGGAGAGAAATCAAAGTTATGACATTGGAAAGGGATCAATTAAAATTGAGCACACAAGTAGGGGGAGCAAGCTCATGAATTATTTGTTGCATTTGTATGTGCATTAACATGATGAATTGTTGCATTGCAAAACTTAAATTCATATTCATGATTGTATGGTGTACGCTAGAAATAGAACTTGAATGATGATTTGTTGAGAGTAGCCTTACAAGTGGTATCTAGACACCTTTGCTTATAATGTTGATCTCACGGGGTACTTTAGTGTTTGTGATCTTTGCAAGTGATGTATTACAAGTGGTGTCTAAGGATGGTATATTTTGGCGCTAAGGATGGTATATTTTGGCAACTCCGATTGGTATCACGCTTCAAAGGTCCATTCTATATACCTTAGCATCAATTTGATAGTAGTAA
Source organism: Saccharum hybrid cultivar R570 (assembly GCA_038087645.1). NCBI lineage: Eukaryota > Viridiplantae > Streptophyta > Magnoliopsida > Poales > Poaceae > Saccharum > Saccharum hybrid cultivar. The sequence continues at coordinate 18,347,565 of JAQSUU010000534.1, read as the reverse complement.
CTCTCTCAAAATTCAAATCCATACATATGTGCACAATTGAACCAAACTCATGGAAGCACATATGTAGGGGAAGCTAATACTATCAAAATTAAAAATTGATTTCATTTCATATCTTTGTGATGGTTGTCATCAATTACCAAAAAGGGGGAGATTGAAAGCTCAAGTTTGGTTTTGGTAATTAATGACACTAAGTTGCTAATGCCATGTGTTAAGTGTTTTGAGTTAGGCATAAGCAACACATGTGATGAAGGTGTATGTGGCAAGGAGTGGTGGCCACAAGATCACAAAGAAATGGTGCATGGACATGAAATGACGATCATAGTGGAGATGCACATAATATGATGGACATAATGATCAAGTGGAAGAGAAGGATTTAAGAGCACAAGGCAAAGGTATAACCATAGGGTTTTTCCTTTTGCCGGTCTAAGATGAGTAGAGAAGTGATTGACCGGATTTAGGATACATAGCCGACTATCAAGAGGGGCAATCATGGTTAGCTCGGGAATCAAGTGCCACTAGATCAATGTCTTGAGCATATGCATTAGGATCTAGTTGAGAGCTAACATAACCCTTTGAAAATGTTTGTTAAATGCTAACACACATGCACATGGTGATGTACACTTGGTGGTGTTAGCACATTTGCGAAGTCGGGAGAAGAAACGGAGGCGAACCGTGGTCACTGTGGTGACCGGACGCTGCACCGGACGTGGTCTTGGTTTGACCGGACACGTCCGGTCAGTTCTCGCAGCAGTCAGGCGCGCGGGTGCTAGGGTTTGCAACCGGCGCGTCCGGTCCCTCACGGAACCGGTGCGTTTGGTCAGGCATCCAGAGGGGCAGAGTTGGACGTAGAGCCGATCGGACGCGCGGCGCGTCTGGTCACGTGCGATCGGACGCGTCCGGTCGTGTTGGGAGCTCTCTGGACTCCGACCGGACGCCGGGTGCAGCGCGTCCGGTCAAACGCTGAAGCACGTCCGGTCACGGTAACGGTTACTTCTGACGCACACTGTTCTCGCTTGTCCTGTAGTGACCGGACGCGTCCGGTCACCCTGACCGGTGCGTCCGGTCAGCACGTTTTGCACTGCGTCGTCCGGTAACGGCTAGCTGCGTACCCCTTCGCTATAAATAGAGGTTGGCCGGGGTTTGGGGGCAACTCTTGCACATTTTGAGATATTGAGACATCCTTTGAGCTAGAGAACAACCCCTCCACTCATCTCTTTGCTTGGTTGCACATCTTGAGTGAGATTGAGTGAGATTCAAGTGCATTGCTTGAGAGTTGCATTCTAGAGGCACTTGATCTTCGAGTTGCTGCGGATTTCTTGTTACTCTTCCGTGTTTCCCGACACGGTAGACGGCTTGGAGCAGCGGAGGTGATTGAGCTCACAATTGGAGATTGTTGGAGCCCTCACCAAGTGTTGTAAGGGGTTCTTGATCCTTCCCCGTAGGAGTTCGCAAATTGGATACTCTAGTGGAGCTCGTGGCTTGGAGGATCCTCATCTTGTGTGCGGTTGTGCGGCGCCCGCCGAGGGCTCGGCTCTTGATAGTCGATTAGCTCGCGAACCGACAAGTGGGTATATCGCCACAACGGGGAGTAGCTTGCCGGGAAGCAAGTGAATCTCGGGATAAATTCTTATGTCGTTCTCTTCCCGAGGATTTCTCTTGTGATTGATTGATTGGTTCTTTTCTTCTCTACACGGCGGTATAATCACTCGAAGCTCTTCTCTTGCTTTACTTCTTGTATCCTAGCTTGTTGTTGTTGTTGTGTTTAGTGGATAGCCTTACACTAGACTTGTGTAGGTGGCTTGCTTTTTTAGTTAGAGCTAGTGCATTTTGCTTCGCCACCTTTTGTACTAACACGTGTGGTTAAGTAATTCTTGTAGAAGTTTTAATTAGGCTATTCACCCCTCTAGCCTATTTGGACCTTTCAATGGTCTTTTCGACCGAAGCTTTGCCGCCGAGGTTCATTTCCGGCGGATGCTTTGCCGCCGAGGTGTTTCCGGCGGATGCTTCGCCGCTAAGGTCGCTGTCATTTCCGGCAGATGCTTTGCTGCCAAGGTTGCTGTGGTTGCTTGGATGGATGCTTTGCCGTCAGAAGCTCTAGCGGATGCTTTGCCGCTGTTATCATGTATGGCTCCATCACTGCTGGCTACCAATGTGTTGGGATAATTTGTATTAGGCTCAGTTGCTGGGTTGTTAGGTGGAGGGTCCCCCACCCTCATGTTCTTGCTTTTCGTTTGTGTTGAGGACTTTGTTGGTAATCCAAGGCTTACCCGTGAATCCTTTTGTATCAACTATGTGTAGGTCTATTGACCATTCTCTTTTGCTTAATGAAATACAGGCTATATGCTTGATCTAAAAAAATTTAGCCCGACATTTTTGCCAGAAGCCATGCAGTGATCCGGTCATTGCAACTGAATCAAGCGCCGAAAGGTGGAGCCACTATTTTTTAAAGAGGTCCAAAGTTGCTTTGAAAAGGGATAGTCTTTACACAGATGGTTCAGAGTTTCTAGCTCAACCCCGCAAAGTTTACAAATGGGATCGTTTGCCCAATTGCGCTTGACTAAGTTGTTGGCTGTTAGAATCTTTTTATGAAGGAGTGTCCAAGCAAAGAACCGGCATTTTGGTTCTGCCCCTGCTTTCCAAATTGGTGATAACTTTAGCTTGCTAAAGGATCCTTGAAACAGAATTTGGTATGCACTCTTGGATGTATATATATTCCCCATCGTTTGTCCATCGCCATCGAATGGTATCTTCAGCATCTTCCTACAGCCTAGTTCCTTGAACGTGTTCCCATAGCACGATGTATTCTTGTATTTCTTGTGGTGTTTGAATTGGTAGGATATGTGAGATCCACCGGTTGTCTTGTATTGCCTTTTGAGCTGAAATCTTTTTTCTTTTTGCCTTTTGGAAAAGAGTTGGCGCCAAGTTTCGTGGCGAGGTACCCTAAATCCATGTTGATGTCCAGAAAACTGCAGTTTTTCCATCCCTTACGGTGATGATTGTGGAAGCGTCAAAAAGATCACGGTCACGTCGATCACATGGAAGATCAAGTCCATTCCACGCCCGTTCTTTGTGTTTCCATTTGAACCATAACCATCTCAGTCTTAAAACACGGGCGAAACGTTCTCGGTCCAAGATACAAGGCCACCTTTATCTTTAGGCCGGCATGTTGTTGGCCAATTCACCAGCGAGTGTCCGCTGTAGACTTTATCTGGGGTTTCACCTTGCCATAGGAAGCTCCTTCGAAAGCGGTCGATCTTTTGGATTAGCCATTTTAGTTCCGGGAATACCGTCAAATGATAGATGGGCTGGGAAGATAGTACTGTCTTGACTAACTGTCTTGACTAAGGTTTCCCTACCCGATGTGGACAGGAGCCTCCCCTTCCACCCGGGCAATCTTGCCCCTACCTTGTCAATCAAAGGTTGAACATCTACCTTTCGCAGCTTTTGAATATGTAGTGGAAGTCCAAGGTATTTTCTAGGGAATTTGCGTGTTTTTCCGGGGAAGTTGTGAAGCAGATTTGTTATGGTATTTTCATCCACTCGAATTGGGAAAACTTCAGTTTTGGAAATATTGATTTTTAGCCCGAGCAGTCTCCGAAAAAGGTTAATATTCTGAGTAGCCGATCTAGTTCCAAGGCCGACGGATGTGCAAAAATGGCAGCTTCGTCGGCGTAGAGGGAGCATCGCAGTCGCAGGTTAACCGCCTTCAGATTCGCAAATCTGTCTTCAGGATAATGTTGAGATGACAAATCGCAGAACAATACAGCCATTTGGACGCAACATGAAGGATTGCGGAATATGGTAACCTGAAATTTCAAAACGGAATTGCATTGCTTTTCTTGACTAACATGAAATTTCAGACAAAGGATTACTCATCTTTTTCTTGGTAGCTGCATGAAGGTTTCCACAAATGTGATCTTGCAGTCTGATTGCCTATCGGCTATCGCTGATCCCAAAAAAAAAGAATGCTCTGCGATTCTCCGCCGCCGTGTACGCAGCACAGTAGTGGCACAGATTGTGTTTTGGACGCTAGGGCCTTGTTTAGATTCCAGAGTTTGGTCATCAAATTTACTATGCAGAATTTTTATTCCCCGTCACATCAAAATGTCAGTACATATATGAAGTACTAAATATAGATGAAATAAAAAATTAATTGCACAATTTTGTTGTACTTTGCGAGACGAACATTTTAAACCTAATTAATCAATGTTTAGACAATTATTATCAAATAAAAACAAAATTGCTATAGTGTGACGCGGCACTTACTATGCAAAATTTGGTTCGAATCTAAACATGGCCTAGGTCAATGGACGTACGTGACAGACAGCTGGCAGTACGAGTGTATCTACGACGTACGACGTCTCAGCGATGGCGACCCTTCCTCACTTGTCTGCTCTATAGGATTCACATATCTGTATCCGATCTTGATGTCTCCAAGTCGACGACCCATCAGACATCACTGCCTTGCTTGTCCTCTAAAGAGACAAACAAACAAGAAGCTGCCAGAATCGGCCACAACGGAAGAGAGAATTTGGTCATTGCCGTCAAAACTTAGGCCTTGTTTAGATTCCAAAATTCACCCCCAAATTCTACTATGCAAAAAGAAGATTCCCCATCACATCAAAATGTCGGCATATATATGGAGTACTAAATGTAGATGAAATCAAAAACTAATTGCACAGTTTTGTTGTACTTTACGAGACGAACATTTTGAGCCTAATTAATCAAAATTTGGACAATTTTTACCATAAAAAACAAAAAGTGCTACAGTGTCGGGGGTGGCACTGTGCCGAATCGGCCACCCCCGACTCTGGTAACTAAACGAGGGCTTATACCAATTTCCTGGTTGCCATAAAAAATTATGGAATTTGCTCACTGCCAACAATTTATGAATTTTGATTTCTTAATTGTCATTACCGTCACATATATGTGTTTTATTTTCTTAACTGTCATTCATTGGGATAAATTGTTTTCTCAATTGTCATCACCGTTACATGTCCGTGTTCACTTGGAAATTTGGTTCCAATGTTGCCCCTGCCCCGTATGAATACCTAGCTGTCCGTATTGAAAACAGACGAGGTGTGGGTTACGGTTTGGGAAGTGAGATTTAAGACCCAATCCTTTGTTTGGCTGTACTTTGGTTTGGTCTTGGGTTAAGTGGGACCCATGCATTTAAAAAATTGCAAAGAAGAACATCTAATCCACCGAGCAAGCCAACCTATCCGAGCCTTCAAGAAAGCTCGAGTCGCTGCCCACAAGTCCACGACGCAATCGGTGGTGCGCCAGGCGAGTGAGTGTGTCTGAGTGAGGCAGTGTATGCGAGGCAAGCGTTGCAGCCCCGGCGGCGGAAAGCTGCTATGGCTCCGGTAGCGAGACGCATCCAAGACGAGCGACTTCGAGCTAGGCCCATCCGAGGTGAGCGGCGGCTCCGACAGCGCAACGTCTCCGAGGCGAGCTGCGGCGCAGGCTGCTGCTCCTGCGGCACGACGCACCTGAGGCGAGTGGGTGCTCCAGCGCCACCGCGGCACATGCGGGCCAAGGGCTGTGGCTTCGGCGGCCCGAGCGGCGACACCAGGAGCGCGTCCGACGAGATGAACAGGCGCTATGGCTCAAAGAAAATTGGAGGAAGGGGTAAAACTATCTTTTCCCATCCAGTCTAACAGTATTTGGCTGCTGTTTACGGTGATGGCAATTAAGGAATCAAAAATCATAAATTGATGACAGTGAGCAAATTTCATAATTTTTTATGGCAGCCAGAAAATTGGTATAAGTTTTGATGGCAATGAGCAAATTCTCTCCAACGGAAAGGGTGTGCCATTGGAACGGTTTGCTTGCCAATTTGCGACGAATTCGTAAATCTGGTAACACCGGCGTTCAGCTTGCCTGCTTCAATTCGCGGTTTTCCCGATCAGCTTGCTATATCCATCAGATTTTTTTTTCCCGGAACGTAAAACACAGCAGAAGCGCGTGGTGTGTCGGTCGCTTGTCTCACCAAACCGGCGACATGTGTTGTCAAAAAAATAAACCGGCGACATGGAAGCCAGCTCGTCGCGCGGCCACAGAGTCTCGGTGCCGTCCGCCCGACAAGCGGCGCCAGCACGCGCTGCTCGTGCACGCCTCTAAATACAGCCCCGAACCCGCCACCAAGCGAGGCCGCCAATCCCGCCGCCCCCCACCAACCCACGCAAAGCGAACCCGGTCGCCGCGTCAGGGACAGCACACAGCTACAGCTAGCGGGCCGCGGCGGCGATGGCGGAGATCCCGGTGATCGACCTGCGCCTCGCCGGCTCGTCGCTCGAGGAGTCCGCGCGGCTGCGGGCCGCGTGCGAGCGCCTGGGCTGCTTCCGGGTGACCGGCCACGGCGTGCCCGCGGGGCTCCTGGCCGAGATGAAGGCCGCCGTGCGCGCGCTCTTCGACCTCCCCGACGACGCCAAGCGCCGCAACGCCGACGTCATCCCCGGCAGCGGCTACGTGCCGCCCAGCGCCGCCAACCCGCTCTACGAGGCCTTCGGGCTCCTCGACGCCGCCGCGCCCGCCGACGTCGACGCCTTCTGCGCGCGCCTCGACGCGCCGCCCCACGTCAGGTCCGTTGGTCACACTCACACGTGCCGCACAGAAAAATCGCGCCTTTTCATGGTCCTTTCCTTTGCCCCGACGCCCGAGGGGCAGGCGGCAGTCTCCGCCCCTAATTTGGTCGCAATCCGTTGCGCAGGGAGACCGTCAAGACCTACGCGGAGAAGATGCACGACGTGATCGTTGGCGTCGCCGGCGAGCTGGCCTCCAGCCTGGGGCTGGAGGAGCACTCGTTCCAGGACTGGCCGTGCCAGTTCCGCATCAACCGGTACAACTACACGCAGGAGACGGTGGGCTCCTCCGGCGTGCAGACCCACACGGACTCGGGCTTCCTCACCGTGCTCCAGGAGGACGAGTGCGTCGGCGGCCTCGAGGTGCTGGACCCGGCCACCGGCGAGTTCGTGCCCGTGGACCCCGTCGCGGGCTCCTTCGTCGTCAACATCGGCGACGTCGGCACGGTACGGTACCCACACGTCTCCGTATGTAGTCCTGTGGCCGAATCCGCGGCGCGCCGTGGTTTTTGACGCTGAGCGTCTCTTGCGTTTCCTCCAGGCGTGGAGCAACGGGAGGCTGCACAACGTGAAGCACCGGGTGCGGTGCGTCGCGCCCGTGCCGCGCATCTCCATCGCCATGTTCCTGCTCGCGCCCAAGGACGACGGCGTGAGCGCCCCGGAGGCGTTCGTGGACGTGGACCACCCGCGCCGGTACAAGGCGTTCAACTACGACGACTACCGGAGGCTCCGGCTGTCCACCGGTGAGCGCGCAGGCGAGGCGCTCGCGCGGATGGCGGCGTGACGTGGTCACGTGGTGGAGCTGAAAATTGGAAGCCGACAGCGACAAGCCGTTAATTATAGGCATATACGCATACGCCTACACGAGTAGAAGTTTTCCGTATCGGCTCTGGTTGAGCCGTTGTATTAACGTGTGGGGAGAAGGATAACTATCGTGGCGCCATGTGAATTGCTATGGAATCTGATCAATAAAATCTGGAAACACTTGCAAGTCTGGCACACCGCACACGTGCGGCTATGGACACACACGGCGATCTCTATGGTTCATAGTATTACTTCATACAGGAAAAACAGAGTTTTAGAGGATTTTTTTTGATGCCAGCCATCAAAAGCCACGCCACTTGTGCGGCAGTACGTGGTGGCGAGCCACTCGCCACAGTGTCACGATGTCAGTTGTTGTTAGTTTCCTTTGGTCAATGCTAGCCTGACCAGTACCCCATCTATCATGCTCCCTCCGTCTCGTTAAAAAGTGTCGTTTTTTATTTTTAGACTTTTTGTTTGATAATTTGTTTTATTTAATTTTTGTATATAAATATTATTTATTTTGTTATGACTTATTTTATCATTAGAGACACTTTAATAATGATTTTATTTTATCATTTGTATAAAAAATTTAAATAAGATGAACGGTCAATCTAGAAGTCTAAAAGTAAAAAACGTCATTTTTAATGGGACAGAGGGAGTATGTCCTTTGTCGATTATACAAAACTGTGATTAACTACTTGGATAAAGTCAGAAGGAGCTTTGCGGGCTTGGTGCCAAGGACCTTAGGAAACTGAACATAAGTATGCTATGTAAATCATGGCGGAGGATTATCGAGAGCATGGTTGATGGCAAGACATTACTAAAGCCAAGTACTTGCAGTGCAGTGATACTTTGAAACACAAACAAAGATGATTCCACTGTTTGGCGCACTGTACATATTGAATAATGCTCAACACTGGCGCCAGCCCCTCCCATGTGTTTTATTCTGGCAAGCAAATTTTGGTGCAAAACCCAGCCCGTAGCTGTAAATTTGACAAATTCACATCAGTAGAACCAACGCTATTTTATTTCTTGGTAACGTGCAACAGTAAAAAAAACTCATAATCAAGCACTAGAAAAATTCAGAAGTTGTGGTATGTTTTACTACTCATGTTGTGTCCGATAATTTTTACTCTCGCGGATTAAGCATATTCTATCAAAAGCAAAAAGGGTTATCCTGCAGCTGCAGATGATGCTCAAGAAGTAATTATATTACTTTTTGCAAACAGTTTTGATGATGTGATTTTAGTTCACATATTACCCATGATTTCATAAATCAATGTGAAGCAAGTAGTAAACAATTGTTTTTTTAACCATTGCATTTGAAATTTGATGTTTGAGCAAAACTTTGGATGCGCTGGTCAGTATCAAAATAATTCTTTGGAAGACGCTTGAGTGGTAAATATTCGATTTTCACAAACATGATTAGTGATTTAAAATATCTGAATAAAGTAGAAATTAGTCAGATTCATACAGATTATGGACAACATGTATTTGAATCCATTGCATCTAGCTTGACTTACTTGGGCTAACTGACCTTCATATTAAACTTGGCTTGGCTTATTGGAGGGGTGTGTGTGTTGGGGGTGGGGGATGAGATAGTTCTGGAGTGAGGCCATTTATGCTTAGTTGGTAATACCACTTTCTACTTCTGTCAAATGATGCCAATTTGTTAGTTTGCATTCTGTATGGTGTAAAGTTTGCTTTTCGTTCTCTGGCTTGAGACTGAGAACTTGCAAACTGAAAGATGGTGTAATGTTTGCCTTTCATGCTCTGAGCCTTCGTGTATTTTTGTCTTTTTGTTTCTGAAGTTCTGAACCCATCCGAAACTGCAACCGCACAACACACTATCCAACTCGAGGTCTCGAGCCGAGGGCCAGAGGCAGAGGCAGACGGCGATGCTCTCCTCACCGGCCTACTCACCATTCCGGCTACCCCCTACCCGTTATGGCGCTCGCCGGAGGAGCGCAGCCGCCGCGACCATCACGATGCGGGACCGGAGCAAGAACCGGAAGCCGACGCAGCGAGGGCGGTACCTCAGCACCGAGGCCATCCAGGCTGTCCAGTCCCTCAAGCGCGCCGCGCTCCGCGGCGCCCCCGCCGCGTCCGCCGCTGCCGCGGTGGAGCCCAAGCTGCGACGCCTCCTCAAGGCGGACATGGTCGCCGTCTTCCGCGAGCTCGCCGCGCAGGGCGAGGCCCTCCTGGCCCTCCAGGTACGCGGTGCTATGTCCACTTGCTGCTTCACCGACAGCCGCACGAAGCGAGTGGGAATGGCCTTGGTGGCTATTTGGGCGTTGCAAGGCAAATTCTTCGCCATATTCTGTTGATCAATTGCCTGTGAATACGTAGATTAGCATCTAATTTGTAAAATCATTAATTCCTGGGGTACCCTAATTCCTGTCATGGGGTTGTGGCTTGTGCCATCCAGGGCTAATTTGACCATCGTGCAGTCAGTCTCTACAATAACCTTGTGAATCCACAAGTGATTGGCTGCCTTGACTCCGGCCATACATGCCAGCAGTTCAGCATGAAAAGCGTCCTTTTTTCTTTTTTTGAGATTATGAAAAGCGTTCTTGAGGTGCCTCAGTTTACCCACACCTGCCTGGACAACCTCCCCGTTAGAGTCCTGTATCACAAAGCCCAATCCTCCCATTCCGGAATTGCAGTCATATGCCCCATCTGTATTTATCTTGACAGTGTGCTCCCATGTCTGTTTCAGCCTTCGTGTTCTTTTTAATTCTTTCTCCATGATGCTCAAGAACTCATCAGTTTGCAAAGTGACAATATACGCTGTCTCACTAGGTTCGCGTCTCCTTTCTCCCTCTGTGACTCTATTTCTTCCAGTCCACCAATGCCATAGCAAATTGACAATGAGCACTTGGTCCCTCTCCTTTAGCCTCCAGATATATTCTAGAACATGTTTTGGAGATATCTGCTCTGCAAGAGAGGTCCTGCTGCCCTCCATTCCAAGTTCTTGCCAGAGCCTTTAGACATATTTGCACTTGAAGAACAAATGATCACCAGCTTCAGTATGTACAATTCGTGTCCTCCTTTTGACCCCTCTCCTGACGAGAGTGGCTTGCATGGCAAGAGTGTTGTATGCCATTCTCCATAAAAAATGCTTGATCTTCCCTGGACATTTAGTCACCCACAGTTGCTTCCAGAAATTCTCGTCTGTTATCCCTCCTTGTACTGAATTAGCGTCCCCACTCCGACTGGTTTGCTGCATATGTGCTCTCTGAACCTTGTAGGCTGATTGGACAGAGAACAAGCCCTTACTATCATAGTGCAATGCCAAGACGTCATCCACTTCCATGTGGACTGGAATGGAGAGAATTGCCTCAGTGTCTTCAGGCCAGAAGGTCTGTGCAATTAAATTTCAATCCCATTCCCCGGTTGTTGGGTCAATTAGCTCATCCACTTAGGCTAAGAGATTTCTTCCTCTTGGTGTAACTGGTTTGCGCGACCAGTCCCTTGGCAGCCTAGGATCAGACCAAATCCTTGTATTCGTGCCACTGCGGACTCTCCAAATGACACCATTTTTTAACACCTGCAGCCCTCATAGGATACTGAAGCATGTCTTAATGCTCAAGGAGATAACAAATTTGAGAACAATGGTTTAGCTAAAACCTGTCAGCCTTTGTAAACTACTCCAAAAAGATGTGTACCCGATATAGTTGTTTATAAACCTCATTTCCATTATATATATGTGCTGCATTTCTAGTCTAAGTAACCAATTACCACCCATTTATAAACTTCTAATTTCTTGTAGTTATACCTTTTTAATGTTAGCTTCTGTAAATGGCCTTTTAGGGGGATACTGGGTACATATTCCTCGTAAGTTTTGTCATCTATTTCCACTCTTCCTAGTTCTTACTCTGCTGTTATATGCATATTAGGATAACTAGACTAGATGGTGCTACTGCTGACGAGTTGAAACTGGATAGGTCTTTGAGGAGATTCGGAAGGAGCATTGGTACAAGCCTAGGTTACTTTGGTATGTAGATCTTGTTACAGTGCTTGCAAGCAAAGGTCTGCGGATTGAGGTCGACAAAGCCTGTTCATATCTGAAGAGGGAACAATTGGAGCCTGACACTGAAGGTTTCAACCTGCTTCTGAAGACACTCCTAGATTCTGGGTTCACACAATTAACAATGGACTGTTTCCGTCTAATGAAATTGTGGGACAGTGATCCTGACAGGATAACATATACAACACTGATCAAAGGTCTTGAATCCCTAGGAAAGATGGAGCTATCTGCTGGTATTCGGTTGGAGGCAGAAAATGATTACGGTTCCTTGGACTTCCTCGATGAAGTGGAGATCGATGAGGCTTGTAGAAGTAGTTCTTAACAGGATGGGTCAATCTTGTTCTTTGATCCAACCAGCAGGAGTAACACTTTCTGAAGTTTAGAATGAGATTGTACAGAATCTTGGTAAACAATTCATTCCTAGATATTATATGCAATTTTAGAAATTAGAAAAGCAGAACTTGTTGCAGACTACTAATGTCTAGCTGTTTGTTATTGTATCCAAAAATCTTGAAGGGCTACCTGCAATTTTGTCTGTACATACTTAACTTGATTTTTGTGTGAGAGGTTACCTGTGTGGCTGTCTAATCATACTGTTATTCCCTGAAATATAGTGGCATTACTGTTTTCTCTTCGCAAAACTGCATTTATTTTTATGTGTAAATGTTTACATACCTCCAGAGAATATAGGCCACAATGTTGCACCCGGATGGCAGATTCAGAACATGAGAACAAATTATACTGATGACTCGGATTTAACTTTTAGGATAGCGTATGTGTAAAAGCACAAGCTAAGTGATATTTCCTGGAGTACTATTCATTTATAGTGTGTTCAGATTCCCAATTCTGTCTTCAAGGTAATGTGGTAAGACAGGATTACTCAACTTTTTCTTGGTAGCCATTTGGACGCAACATGAAGGATGGTGGAATGTGGTAAGACAGAGGATTACTCAACTTTTTCTTGGTAGCCATCCTGAGAAAGCCAACCCATCTACGAAACACGAAGAATCTACAAAAACAGAGTCTGCTAGTCTCTATCCGCATCAATTCTGAAATCTGAACCGCATGCAACTGCTCCCCAGGGCTTGTCGCTACGGCGTGATGCACATGCACACCTGTCATGCATTGGGGGCGGCGGCCGCATCTCCCACCGTGATCACGACCGGTCCAATCTCCTCCTCCTCCTCCTCCTCCTCATCGTCGTTCATGCCGCCGTTGCGGTAGTAGTCCACCGCCGGCTCCTCCTCTGGGATCACCTGGTTCCAGACCTTCCAGATCACCAGGCCCTTGGCGTCGGGGTGGAACACGACACCGCGGAAGCGGGGCGCGGTCTCCTTGAGGCGGAACTCCTTCATCCTCCACACCGTCTTCTTGCTGCGGGCCCCGGCCTCGTGGAACGCGAACCTGCGGCGGAACGCGTAGACCTCCCCGTCGTGGCCGATGTACTCCTTGTCGCCGCCGCCGTACCGCCGCCAGCACCCGCCCGCCGCCACGTCCCGGACGTCGTCGTCCTCGTCCTCGTCCTCGTCGCCGCCCTCCGCCGCGCCGATTCCTCCTCCCGCGCCCGCGGGCCGCGTGGCGAAGAAGTAGGCCCAGACATGGCCGTGCAGGCCCCTGTTGCGGCGCGGGAACGGGAGCGCCTCCGGCCGCACGGCGTAGACGTCGACGCCGTCGGCGACAGTGTCCCCGTAAGGGTCCTTGATGGCGCCACCGCGCGCCCTGGCGATGAGGTAGCTCTTGAGGAGGCTGCGGGCCTTGGGATGGAAGACGTAGCCGGCGGGCAGCTCCGAGATGGGCCGCGGCACCCTGTCCGGAGCCTGCTGGACGGGAGGAGTGGTGTCTTCCGGCGTCTGCGCCATGGATGGATCGCGCCCGCGCAGGGAGCCTTTTGGATATACAGCATTACGAAGGGCATTTTACATTTATACCATTATTACAGATGACGCTTACTCGAATAGCATTCTTAGTATGGTACTTACAGAATCAACATCGTTTCATCGGGCGTCTTTCATTTTTACCACGTTAGCCTACCTAGCACGCCAGGTTGAGCTGACATGATGGCGTACAGTCAGCCCGGACATAGAAATGACATTGCTGCCCCTGCCTGTCTCCTCTCTCTCCCCCTCCAACAGCAGAGTCCCAAATCTCATGTCACTAACAAGTGGGTCCCCCTCGTCATCTTCATCCCCAACCTCCAGCACGAGTAGCTCCGCCGCGGCCTCACCGGCCGCGGTCTCTGATTTTCCTCTATAAATAGCGGGCGTTTCCTCATCGTTCCTCCCTTTTCCCCGATTCTCTACTCGCCCCACCTAGTTCTGGAACTGAGGATACGTAGTCCTTGCACTGGTAGTGCAACCGTGGGGGAGAAGGAAGGAGATGCTGTCTGTGCAGGACGCCCTTGACCTTGCGTCGTCCAGCTGCGGCACGATGGACATTATCACGTGCGGGTTCACGTCGTGGGGGCCTGAGTCGTGTCCTAGTCTGGACCAGGTGATGGCGTCGAGGCCGGCCGCGGCGTCCGCCGCGGCGGTGCAGGAGGCCGAGGCTGACGCGGCAAGGAACGTGGACCCGGACCCGGACCCCGAGGAGGAGGAGATGCTCCAGCGGCAGCGTCGCAAGATGTCGAACCGGCTGTCGGCGTAGCGGTCGCGCGCGCGGAAGCAGCAGCGGCTGGAGGAGCTCCGGCAGGTGGTGGCGCAGCTCCGCGCCGAGAAGCAGGAGCTGGAGGCCAGGTTGCAGGCCCTGGCGCGGCACGACCTCGTCGTGCGCTGCCAGAACGCGCGGCTCCGCGCCGAGGCCGCCGCGCTCGCGCTGCCGCGACTTGCGTACGTGTACGCCCTGCCGCAGCAGCAGGCTTCCGGCGTCGGCGTCGCGCCCGCGGCGCCGCCGGTGGCCGCGGTGCCCCTGCTGGGGCTGGCGTCGCTCATGACGTAGAACGACTCTCGGGTCCTCGCATAGGCGGAGCTGCTCACGTTCGTGCCCACGAGGCCGCGGTGGAGCTGCTCGCGTCCGCGCCCGTGAAGCTGCGACGGAGCTGTTGCTCGCGCCCGTGCCAGCGAGGCTGCGGCGGCGGGGCCGCGGCGGAGCTGTCGCGTCTGCGCCGGGCGGAGCGGGTGCTCGTGCGCGTGCCCACGGGGAGCTGCTCGCACCGCGCCGGCGGGGCCACGGTAGAGCTGCTGCTCGCGCGCCTCCTCCTCGGCTTCCCTATCAATGCCGTGCTATTCCATCCTCCATCCTCTTGCCCACGAGACTGAAGTGTAGCAACCGTGGGTACCAAAGCTAGAAGACGAAGCTGACAAGTGGGGTCTACCTGGAAGTGACAGTGACGCGGGACCCACCTGTTGGAGATGGAGAGAGGAGTGAGGCAAGGTAGCAAGGACATTTCACTTGTCCATGCTGACTAGGCGCCAGCATGTCAAGCTGGTGTGGCATGCCACATGCGCAAATGTGGTAAATTTGAAACTCAAACTTCTCTTATGTGCTAAATTGGTAAGTGGCATCCTAAAAGTGCTAATCAGATAAGAGTCATTCTTTATAATGGTAAAAATGTAAAAAGCCCCGTTATGAAAATCAGGCTTCGGTGCCTTTTATTCCCCTTCTGCCCTTTCCCCTTACCTTTTTCTTTAACCGAGCAGGCGCTGGACGGAACGGAAGCACGCGAAACGGATCGAGCATGGGCGCGCTCGTTCTTCTCCGACACCGAACGAGCGGAAGGTCGCACCCACGGCAAGCCCCCACGGCCAGCTTCCCCACGCCACCCGCCTCACCACGCCACCCGCCTCCCCACGCCACGGCCGCACACTCCCCCAAGCCCGCCCGCCTCCCCACGGCATGCCCGCCCACCGAGCGTCGCCTGCGTGGCCCACTCACCCGCCATGGCCGGCCCCAGCTCGCCGTGGCGTGACTCCAGCGCCTCCACGCCGGCCATGGAGCACAGCACCGCAGCAACGCCCTCAAGGTCGGCCACGAGGAACAACAAGTATTCAATACCGAGAAGCCGAAGGATTTCAAACAATGAACTCCCTCTTGTTCATTGCGAGGACTGTAAGTGCCGGCTTCTCAAGGTCTTTACAACGAAGACGTCGAAGAATTACGACCGCCAGTTCTATGTTTGTCCAACTCGAACGGTGAGAATAATTAGCTGCAAATTTTTGTGTGATTGTGTGATTTGGTAACTTAATTGGTTTGTGTTTATTTTGTGCGACAGAGGGAAGGTGCTGGTTGCCCATTCTGGGAATGGGAAGAAGGATATGAGCCATACTTGGTTGACAATAAATTGGTGCCTCTAGATTATCAACCTGTTTTTGAGTCTACCAAGTTGCCGCAGCAAGTCCCAATTGTCGAAAACAAGGTGAACCTTGGAGAATCAAGACAGAAAGAACAAGTTAAGCTGCTTGGGGAGATAGTATTACTGCTGAAATGTTTGCTTCTAGTTTGTGGACTTGTGTTAGTTAGCATTATGTATGCAATTGCCAAGAGTGGCTGAATCTTGTGTATTTGTTATCTAAATGTATCAGTTGTGCCAATGAATCAATGAAAATCCATTTATAGTGTTTTATTCCTGTTTGTGCCAAACTAGCTGTTCATTTTCAGTTGTTGGAGAGCTGGAATCAGCTTGTGAGTTAATCACCAAATTTTTTTATAGTGAAATGACCAGGAAGTAGATACATGTATATAGAATCAATGTTTCCATATTGAGTTATGTCAGTCTTCGAGCTAAAATGCTAAAGGATGTGTCATACAATTATAGAAATCTCATATCTCAGGATGCGACAGCCTAAATTAAGTTGTATATCCCCTTGTCAGTCAGTTGACTCAGGTTTCAGACAAACAGCAGCAACCTCCTGAAGGTGCAGGCACTACTTATCAGTGATTTGAAGGGTGAGAATAGGAATACCAGTGTGGCAACCTAGAGACAACGCACTGAAGGATGCAACCAAGCTATTGTATCTTTGTAAGCAGGTGGTTCACTTGAGGGCATGGTTGTAAGGGACAGAATGATAAGTGCTAGGCCGCCTTCTTTTTTATTTCGCTTTAATTCTTGAGGCTGTAAACTGGTATGTGAAGTGGCTGATTACTAACTGATGATGCTGCAGCACCAGCTTGTAAGCACCTGTAAGCACTGGAGTCCCATGGTCAACTTCTGTTGACTTGTAAAAAGTTGCATATTTTCGACGCCAGTTTTTCGGAGAATAGTATGGACAACAGTTTTGTCAGAATGTACTTATTTAGAAACATACATTTCAGGTACAATCTCAAATGAACTTTCTTTCACTGAAATTATTCATCAGTCATTAGCACCTATGCCTGACAGCATGTGTTCCGGTTTGACCACATAGATCCCCTAGATTGCATCTACATATACCAAGGAACAACATCTTGCTTTGAACTCGATCACAACATTGTTGATATAATCGATGCATTCGCCAGTTTGACTGCCATACTCCTCGAGGAAATGAGGTGCACAACCAACAGGAGGTAGGCCCATCAGTATGACTTTGCAAATATTGATGTCATATAAATTTTGCATAAAACCATCACTACCAGAAGAGAGACCATCACTACCAGGAATTCATAGGCTTGACTGCGATAATAGAACTTAAATAACACAACTGATACAAGACCCATCAGTTCTTAGACTCATACAAGACCCATCAGCTCTCAGAAAACACAGGTTCTCACAGTCATACAAGGCACAGGTTCACAAACATAGGTTCAATGACACAGGTTCTCAGATTTTTTTCATTTTCCTTGGGACCAACTTCTTCGGTGTTGTTCTCTTCTTTCTTGGTGTTCCTTGAGTAGTACTGGACGACCCATCAGTAGGCTGGCCATCTGTACCTTCTCCCATCAAGAATGCCAAGCGGTTGTGAAAAAAGGATCAAAATTAAGTAAATGAACATAACTATTTTTAGGAAGTCTAGATGGTTGTCATTAGTGTCTTTACCCTCTTGTTAGCCTAATTGGGCTGTCTTGCAAGATTGTTTCCATGGTCGGTTTGGTGGGGCTGGTTAGTACAATTGAATTTTCTGGAGCACATGGGACAATAGCAGTATCATTATCAGCTCGCACAACTTGCACAGCTTGCTCAGCTTGCACAGCTTGCTCAGATTGCTCAGCTTGCTCAGTAGGATTGTTAGGCTCCTTATCTTGCTTCTTTGTCCTTTTTGTTAGGATTTTAGCATTTGGTCCATATTTAGTAGTATTTTTCCTGGGCTTCCTTTTTCTGCAGGGAGGAAAACAATCAACAAATATTTAAAACAGCATGGTGCAATCAGTCAATATATAAAATAAAGAACAAAAGATGCTACCTTTTCTTTGTTCCATTAAGCTTGCACTTGTAACTAGTTTGTCCATGACCCAATTCACCGCACCCCTTGCACTTCCTTTTTCCCATAATTAGTTGCCTCTTTCCCTTAGCAGCTTCCTGAGCTTCAAATTCTGCATCCTTATCGGTCTGATTGGCAGCATCCTTTGCATCTTTTTTGCTCATGCCACCTTTCCCCCCTCCAAACATCCTTTGATTCGCAGTTTTCTGGGCTTTCCAGCAG
Organism: Saccharum hybrid cultivar R570; assembly: GCA_038087645.1. NCBI lineage: Eukaryota > Viridiplantae > Streptophyta > Magnoliopsida > Poales > Poaceae > Saccharum > Saccharum hybrid cultivar. The sequence goes on along the minus strand of JAQSUU010000534.1, from coordinate 18,329,596 downwards.
GTCTTTTACCTAGTGGTGCCTTAACAGGAAAGTCAAGCTCAACTTCAGGCCACTGGGTCTTATCTGGAAGAGGCTCTATCAGTCTCTTATAAGCATTCTTGAACCTCTCCACTGAGTAATAATCATGAACAAAGTCTTCCATCTTGACATCAATACTTTGTTGTGCTGTTATGAGGCACAAGGCATGCTGACAAGGCAGTGAAGACATGTACATTCATGCAAATGTGTTAACAACATGCCTATTATGTGTGTTGGTTGTGTCATGTATCTCTGTAGCAAAAGGACCTGCCTTCACAACAGTTAGGTTTTCTAAACCCCTAGTCCTTGCTTTCAATTGTTGTAGGACTGCTGGTAGGATTCTACCATGAAGCCTCTCTGAAATTGCACGTCTCTTATTCCATAGTGTCATTATCATCTCTCTAATCTTGTCAGCAAGTTCAACTATAGGTAGGTCTTTCCAATCTTTGATCCAATTATTAAAGCTCTCTGCAAGGTTGTTGGTAACATAATCACACTTGATTTCAGGGTTAAAGGCACTTCTCATCCATAACAATTTGTGATGGTTTTCAAGCCATTCCAATATTTGAGGGCTACCTGTAACAACTTGGTTGAAGAAATATTTGAAAACTCTAGGCCTATATGTTCTTGCTGCAGGATACATCTTTGAATATGTATCTCCCCCAAATCTTTTAATAAAATTCTGCATTAGATGCCTAAAGCATTCTCTATGTTCAGCTTGGGGGAACACATCTTTGATAGCTTTTTCTAACCCTTTGCATGCATCAGTACAAATAGCAAGTACTGGTAAGTGTCCTATGACCTTATGCAGCTGAGTCATAAACCATGTCCAATTATCTATTGTCTCACCATCTATAAAACCAAAAGCAAGTGGATACATCCAATTGTGACCATCTATAGCAGTAGCTGCAACCATATGCCCATTCCATCTACCATTAAGTGCTGTTGAGTCTATGCTAACATAAGGCCTACAACCTTCTAAAAAACTCTCAATGCAAGGACTTAATGCACAAAAAAATCTGTGGAAGTATAGTTCCCCATCTACCTGCTTTATGTCAATTTCAATGATACTTCCAGGTAATCGCTGCAGTACTTCTGCCCTCCAATTGAACAACATTTGGAAGCTCTGTTGCCAGCTGCCAAACAACTCATCCATGGCCATTTGTCTTCCCTTCCATACGGTGTCATAGTGAATCTCACAGTTGTGCTCATCTTCTAACAGTTCCTTCATTCTTATGGTGCCTATGGTGGAATCCTTCTTGAGGTGATGAATGGCCTTTGATGCCACCCAGCCACTTGATGGAACGGTGGTCCTCCTCCTTGCGCTAGAAGTACAGGTATGCAGAGCAATCAAAGTTGTAACCTGCAACAAGCCAATAGCCAAAATTTAGATATTTATAAACAAAAAATGGTGACATACTCACATACTGTTAGCAAATAGTTATACACCTTCACGGTCGACCCATCAGGTTGTCTTCGCCCATTAATATGCCATGGGCAATCATCATCTTTGCAATCAGCAATGAACCTCTTCTTATCTGTTGCGACTAAGCGGTATTCAAACTCCTCATTTATTGCAAATTGTTTCATGGCCGGTCTAAACTCCTTCATGTTTGGATACATGGTGCCAATATCCATACAAGGCTTGTTAGGATCATAAGCATAGAGTCCTTCCCCTGGTACATGATCATCAACCGGAATTGCAGCACCAGTTGTCTCAATATCAATGTTAGCAGTTCTATTTTTAGCTGTGATGTCCCTCTCAGCGGCAGCCTGAGCCTCAGCCTCACTAGGCTTATCATGCTGATCATCATCAGTTCTCAAACCCAAAAAACGAAACAACTGATCCTCATCAATTATATCTAGCACACCCTCACCCTCTTCATCAACTGTATTTTCAATCTGCAGTCCGTCCCAATTAACAGATCCATAACAGTCTACAGCCTGTAAACTGACACGGAAATCACATGCTTCCTGTGAACTACCAAGCACATCACATGCTACCTCTTCTACAACCTGTTCTACAGGCTTATCATTGCTACCAACATCTCCAATTTCTTCTACTGCATCTACACTATCCTCAGGCTCCGGATCGAGCCTGAAGAAATTGGAAAAATTATACCGTGTTAGAAATTTATTGGGCAAGGTCATTGTTTTGGCTTCCCAAACTGAGTTAGAGGAATACAAACATCGGAAGAAAGAGGAATCATACCAAATAAGGTCACTCCATCTGCAGTCCATGGGGAGATCACTGCATCGGCAGTCCACGGAGATGCAGCTGCAGCCTGGAAGAGTAGCGGCAGCGCAGGAAGGGACGGCACCGTGGGGGAGCTGACGGGGGAGGGGGGCGCTCTCCAGGGTGGGGGAGGGGAGGGACGCTCGCCGGGTGGCTCGCCGTGGGGGAGGGGCGCTCACCGTGCGGAGCCGCTCACCACCCGTCCAGCTCGATCCGTTCTGGCATCTCCGTTCTTTCTGAGAAGGATCCAGTGAAAGACAAGAGATAAGCCAGGGGCAGAAGGGGGATAAAAGACTCTAAAATCCACCGGATGGCATCGTAGCGGCTGTGTCACGTTTCATAATGCCAGACCGGCGAAGCCCCGTCGGAGGATGGTATATCTCCGAAGCCCACTCTTCGTAATGCTGTATATCCAAAAAGCTCCCGCGCAGGACTTGTCCCTCAGTATCAGACTTTCAGGGGATGTTAGGTTGCTGTGCAAAAAATTTTGGGAAAATTGGATCGATACCATTAAAAGATTCAAAGTTTAGAAAAATACCATTGAAAGATCCAGCTATAAAAAAAATATTATTGAAAGGTTCATCCGTATTAGCCTTTTAGCATTGTCGTTAACTCAACGTTAGCTGAAGAATAAAATAATAAAAAAATCGGATCCAAGTGAAAAACACGGACATGTTTCCTTCCTGGCTGGTGGCCCAACGCACGCACGCAGCCTGCTGAGTGAAAGAACGCTGCTGGCCGCGACCTCCTGCGGCGCTCCTCCCCTCGGCGGCGACGCTCCTCCGATCCCCTCAGTGACGACGCAACGGCGACGCCTTCTCATGCCGATCCTTCATGCTGTGCCCCTCTCTGCCTATATTTTCTTTGTTCTGTATTCTTCTTGTGCTCTTCTCTCATGGTCTGAACCCTAGGAATTGGGGATTCTGTAGTGCTGTGACAAGGGATTGGAGATTTGAGCGAAGATGGACGCTACTGAAATTCCAAAAGGATAATCTCCTTTGACACACTCTATATTCTTCAAATTTGTATATATTTTGCTCGTATTTAACTCTACTGAAGATGTGAACGTACCGAATGAGGAGATCGATTTTTTGTGAATTGGGACTCCCCCCCTCTATTCCATGTGTTTCGAGCTGCATATCACAGAATTGATCCAAAGAATGCTTGTAGAGTATAGGTCACTATAAACTCATACTTCAGTACTGTACATGGTAAAAAGGTCTACAATAGGGGCAGAGATGTAGGCTGGGTTGTTGATTCAGAGAAGTATTCGGTCATTAATCTAGAGAAGGATATTGCTTCGCATTTTACACGGGACAACAACCAGCAAGCAAATTTCTAGGTTGTAAAAGGGATGCATTGGACATGCAAGTTAAATTCAGATGGTCAGCTCCGCAGCTTGCTAAGGGCATCTCAATTGATGAAATTTATGATGATAGTGGGCAATCGTGTGGAGGGGGATGAGATGCCTAATGAAGTGTCAGTTGTTGAGGAGAAGATGGAATTTGAGGGATTTGAATGGGCAGATGTACCACAATATGGAGAAACCATAGCAGGGCCACCAATGCCTGAAGAGGAGGAGAAGGAACACTTCATGACTGTTGGGTGTGACCCTGATGGGGATGAGCCAACCGGAGTAGATGAAGAGTGGAGATACTTCAAACCAGTTGATGCTGCAGTTAATGATGCACAACCAGCAGAAAATATTGAAGTAGAGGTACAGAAAAGAAAGAGGGCAAGGTCTGTTCTAGACTTCGATTCTGAATGTGTTCATGATGATGAGTCTACTATGATAGATGATTATATTGCACTTTTCACAACACATGACAAAGAGAATCCGGTCATTAACGAAGGAGATACATTTGGAGACAAGGACGAGTTCATCATGACCTTGAGGACATATGCCATAAAAAATGAGTTTGAGACTAAGGTTGAACATAGTGACAAAGAGAGGTACAAGGCAAGGTGTGCAGATGCAAACTACGATTGGAGAATTTTTGCAAAGAAACTTCATGGTGGCGACACATTCATGGTTATTATTCTTTCTTTATAGCTTATAATCTAACATTCGTTGTAGAGTGATAGAATTTTTGTAAGGTGTAGCTTATAGTCTTATTTATTTGCAGGTGGTCAAACTCTCAAAATTGGATGATCACACTTGTCCTAGTTCAGCAACTATGAAAGGCCATCAAGCTTCTACAGCTTGGATATCTCAAAGAGCCAAACAAATTATGGAAGAAGATCCCACTCTTAGCGCAAAGAAGTTACAAAGAAGATTGGAGAAACATTACAATATTGAGTTGTCATATTTTAAAGTGTGGTCCGAGAAGAAATCAGCAATGAATGATATTCATGGTACTTGGGAGGAGAGTTTCATAATGTTATGGAGATTCAAAACAGCTCTAAAAGAAACTTGCCCAGAAAGCATTATTGAGATTGATTGCAAGAAGATCAAAGGACAAATGCATTTCTTAAGGATGTTTGTGTGCATTAAAGCATGTATTGATGGTTTTTTGTCTGGGTGTCGGCCATATCTTGGTGTCGATTCTACTCACTTGACTGGAAAGTATAATGGACAATTGGCTGCAGCAACTGCAATTGATGGACACAACTGCGTATGGGATTTTTGGGAAGGAAACAAATGCCAACTGGGCATGGTTCATGGCAAACCTGAAGAAAGCAATTGGTACTCCACCTGGGTTGACAATCCATACTGATGCGTGTAAAGGATTAGCATATGCTGTCAATAAAGTCTTCAAAGGTGATGCAGAACACCGTGAGTGTTTTAGACACCTAATGGCTAATTTTAGAAAGAAATTCAGAGGTGAGGTGCTGAAATACATGTGGCCTTGTGCATGGGCATGTACAGCTCGAAGGCACGACGCATTGTTGGAGAAAATTGCAACTGAATGTCCTAAAGCAATTTCCTTTTTAAACAACCATCACAAGCTGATATGGAGTAGATCTAAATTCTCCAAAAAATGCAAAGTTGATTATGTTAACAACAACATATCTGAATGCTTCAATAATTAGATTAAGGATTATAAAGACCTTCCAGTTGTTGATCTAATGGATACGATTAGAGTGAAGATCATGGAGAAGATCTACACAAGGCAAGAGATAGCCAGCAGACTTTAAGGGCGCATCCTCCCTAGTGTGATACATGAGCTGAACATGAAGAGTCGAGGGCTGCACTATGCCATCAACAAAAGTGGTCCCATGTCAGCTGAAATTTTAGGAACAACAAAGGAAGGAAAAACTTGGAGGTATAGCGTTGACCTTATAAAAAGAGAATGTGGTTATGGACAATGGGAGGTATCTGGAAAACCATGCACTCATGCTATATACTTATTTGGGAAAGTGAGGCAACTAAATATTGAGGACTTCGTATATGATTACTATTCTGTAGAGAGATTCAAGATGGCTTATCAATTTCAGATTGCTCCAATGAATGACAAGTCTGAATGGCCAAAGGTCGATCCTGGGTTTGAAATGATTCCTCCACCGCTACAAAGGGCTGTTGGTAGACCAAGAAAGAAGAGAATCAAGGCTAGTGGAGAGGCAGGAAAAAGAGGACCATATCAATGCAAAAGGTGTTTTCAGTTTGGACATATAGAGAAGGGTTGTAATGCTACTCAAGCTGAGTTAGAACAAGAGCTTCCACCAGCTCACCCAAAAAAGGAAAAAAACCAAGGTAATGGATTTTTTTGTTTCTTGTACATGCTGCAATATTGAGTCATCCATAATTGATGCTTGTCCCTCATAGGAAAAGCAAATCTACAGCAGTGGAAGGCACCTCAGCTGATGTCCGGCCATCCAAAACAATTGTTGAACCATCCCCAATGCCTCATTCAAACCTAGAGGTAACCACTAGAATGATGGCTTCTCTTTCTCCAACCAGCCCAGGAGTAACTACTAGAAGGATGGGTTCTCTTTCTCCAACCAGCCCAGGAGTAACAACTAGCAGAATGCCAGTAATCTCACCTGGAGGAATTAATCGTAGGCTCATCATTGAGTAGATGAATGACTAATGTAGTACTGAAATTTGTGTAAACTAGTATAATGACAATGGTCTTCTGTGTAAGCTCATCATTGAGTAGATGGAGTAACAACAGTAAAATGACAGTGGTCTTTTGTGTGAACAAATATCATGCTGTAATTTGTGAACGTATTGCTCAAATTTGTGTTAATGTCATGCTAAAAGTTGTGCTATATATCTTGCTGAGAAGGTGTGTTATATCCTCTCAAAATATTATGTTTCATGTCATTTTATATCCTGTTATAGTGCTGTAAAATTGGGGCTGAAGATTTGCTGAAATGAAACTTGGAAGTGCAGTCATATTGCTGTCCTCTTTCTCAGCTAACGGAGTTAAAGAAATGGTAGAAATAGATAACAGAGTCATCTTTTGATGGTATTTTTCTACGGATAGATCTTTCAATGATATTTTTCTAAGCTTTGGATCTTTTAATGGTACCAATCTAATTTTTTCAAAAAATTTTGTGTCACGTCGAATGTTTTATGTGATGTTGGAAGGGGTGTTTGGATACTAATAAAAAAACTAATTACATAACTCATCTGAAAACCGCAAGTCAAATTTATTAAGTGTAATTAATCTGTCATTAACGCATGTACTGTAGCACAAACAGTGTCAAATCATTGATTAATTAGACTTAAAAAATTCGTCTCGTAAATTTAGCGCAATCTACAAAAAATAGTTATTTTTTAGTCTACATTTAATACTCCATGCATGTGTCCAAACATCTGATGTGACAGGGCGAAATTTTTTTGAGAGGAACTAAACAAGGCCTCATTTGGGCCGAGAATATGAAACAGATGATGGAAATTTTTTGAAGGAACTCGGAAAAAAGTCCACGTAAGCTCCCTCAACTTTCGCGAAAGTCTGCTTTTCCTGGCTAAACTTTAAAATCGAGCAAAACACTTCCCTCAATTTTTAAAACCATTCATGTTACCTCCCTGCCCCGGTTATAAGCGATTTTGAAGGCAGTTTTGTCTTTTTTTTTATTTCAGCTGAATCTTTGAAAAATCATAGTAAATTACAAAAAAAAAATCATAAAATAGAAAATCTAATTTTGTTGGACTCCACATGAGTAGGTCTACACAGTGAACTTATAATACGGTATGCTTTAGTACAAAGTTTTTGTTGTAGCTTTAGATCTATGTTTTTCTGTAATTAAATAGAATAATTCATAGCTGCAGTTTCTATAGTCCAATTGTGGTGAAATTTTTATGGTGAGCTAATTATTGTATGCTTAATCTGTAGTAAAAATTTCATACTCATTGGATCATGTATACCTTAGTTATAGATTTTATTTAGGTTTATGTTTGTTAAATATAAACAAATCTATAACTAAGCTATACATGATCCAATGAGTATAAATTTTTTACTACAGTTCAATCGTACAATAATTAGTACACCATAAAAAATTCATCATAATTGGACCGTAGAAACTGCAGCTATGAATTATTCCAATTAATTACAGAAAAACCTAGATCTAAAGTCACAACAAAAACTTTGTACTAAAGCATATGATATTATATGTTCACTGTGTAGATCTACTCATTTGGAGTCCAACAAAATTGAATTTTCATTTTATGATTTTTCTGTGATTTACTATGATTTTTCAAAGATTCAGCCGAAATAAATAAAAAAAGAAAAAACAAAACCGACTTCAAAACTGCTTATAACAGAGCCAGCGCGGTAAGATGAACGGTTTTAAAAGTTGAGGGAAGTGTTTTGTCCGGTTTTAGAGTTCAGGGAGGAAGAGCGAACTTTCGCGAAAGTTGAGGGAGGTAATGTGAACTTTTTTCCCTCATAATTGTTTGTTAGCCTGTTTTTGCTCTGAGCGACCATTGCTATTGTCGGATAATGGTCAGACAAGAAGCTGGAGTAGGCCACAACCGGGTGTGCTGAAAATCAACTCTGATGGAGCTTTTTCCTCGACGACTGGAGCAGGAGGTTGGGGATACATGATTAGAGATGATCAGGGTGCTGTCAAGAAAGCTGGAGCGGGCAGCGAACCTTTCCTCCAACATGCTTTCCACGCTGAACTGCTGGGATGCTTAGAGGGCCTGAAAATGGCAGCACAACTGGGCATGGCTCATGTCGTCGTTGAAATTGATGCACAAATGGTGAAGGGGGCTGTTGAAGTCGAGGATTACCAGCTATCATCAATGGGCGGTATTATCACTGAGATCAAGCACATGAAGGTGATGGAATTTTCCTCCTGTTGTTTTAGCTATTGTCCTCGTATTTGTAATAAGCTAGCACATGAATTTGCTTCTTTGGATTGTAAATTGCCCGGTGGTGTGCAAACTACCTAGGACATTGTACCTCAATCACTTGAGGATATGGTGTCCAGCGATTTAGCTGTGACAGGAGAGCAATGAAATGCACTCCGATTAAAAAAAATAGATTGCCCGTTGACGTGATTGGTAGCGTGATTGGACTACCACTGCTCACGACCAAATGCCATGCGCGTGCCTGCAGTCACGCGACCAGGCCCGCCAGCACTGTGACGCGGGATTTGGCCATCTCCCACGGGCCAGGGCTCCCTTGCACGTACAGAGCCAAGGCTCAGACAAGAGCCCAAGGGCCAGTTTGGTTGCTAGTACGCGGCTGAACCGACGTGCAAGATGGTTTCGTGGTCCAAGCATCGAGCCAGGCTCACGACGTGCAAGAGTTCTCTCGCAGTCAGAGTCAGGCTCTACAGAGACGTGGGAAGAGACCGTTTCTGGCGGACCTGGCTCACCAGAATACCAGATGTACGTTGGTCTCTCACTAACGATGGTATTGAACATATGATTAACTTATATTAAGTAATATTAGTATTTTTAAAAGATAATTAGGATTTCATGAGGCAAACTAAGAGCTATAGAAATCTTCTTACATAAAATAATAAACATTATAATGACACCTTTTTTAATATTTTATTTATGTCAAACCCTCGTGTAGGCAACCAAATACCATCTGTCTTTAGCCTGGCTAGATTCATACAGGCAACCAAACACGCTAGCAGTGGCAGAGCTTGAAGGTGATTCAAGAGGGGGGCCAACAGTATTCAAGTTATCTCTAGTGTGCAAATCTCTAATACTAAATCCGTTCCAAATTATAGTTTGTTTGACTTTTTGAACTTCAAGTTTGACCAGTCGTCTTATTCAAAAATTTATGCAAAATATCACTTTTTTTGTCGTGGCTTGCTCTATTAACAAAAATTCTTCAAGAATGACTTAAATTTGACTATGTATATACAAATTTTTTGAATAAGATGAGTGGTCAAACTTGGGGTAAAAAAATCAAACGAGTTATAATTTGGAACATAGGGAGTATTTCCTAAGCATTAACCATAAACATCATCATCGTTAAAAAAATCAATTGTTGAGATAAAAAAATCAATTGTTAGAAGGGGGTGACCCACTTTGGCCTGTAGGTAGCTCTGCCAGTGCACGCTAGACTTGCACACACTGGATCTAGCTTCGGACAGCCTGGCTCCTTGGCACGAGTCAGGCTCACCAGAGAAGAGAACCAAACAGGCCCCAGGCCGCGGACCTGCACGCTACGGGCCTGGCGAAGGGGGGGCGCGGGCTACCAAACATATACCCTACATATTGTGTTCCTAAAAAACTATATATTCATCTTTGATGGAAAACACACACTAAATTTTTACCATTCTTGCAGACGTGACGTCTCATGTAAGACCTCTTTATCATAGAGAAGAGGGGGCAATAACCTCTAACCATTTTCACTGATTTGGCGTGCCATATACATCTCAGTGAAAATGGCAAAAAGTTAACGTTTTTTCTTTTCAAAATTAAATATGTAGTCTCTTGTGTAAAATCGGCAGACAAAGAGTTGACATATGTAAAGATGACAAATACTCTCTTCGTCATAAAAAAATTCATTCTCGTGTTACGAGGAGTTAATCCATCTCAAATTTGACCAATTTTATAATAATATTAATATTTATGATACGTAATAAATATCATTAGGTAGATAATAAAATAATTTTTTATAGATTTTTTAGGTATAAATATTAAGAGTATTTTCTACTTCATCCATTTCTGAATAAATTAATTTTTAGAGTTGCCTTAAGTCAATTTTTAATTTGGTCGAATTTATAGGAAAAAAGCGACAAGAATTATAACACTAATTTAGTATCATTAGATATATTGTGTTTTATTGAGAATTAATCATCTCAACTTTGGCCGATTATATGAAAAATATTAATATTTATAGTACATAATAAATATTATTAGATAGATAATAATATATTTTTATAATGTTTTTTGAGGTATAAATATTGTTAAATTTAAGAAAAGTTAACTTCTAATTCTAGGGTGACATTTTTTTAAGAATGAGGGAGTAGTTAAGGCCCTGTTTGGCAATAGTCAACGGGCTTCAGCTTGTCCTGACGCATGTAGTGTACGCTATTATGTGTCACAGTGCAGAAGCTCTTTTTCTCTTCAGGACAAAATGAACTACCAAAGAGGAGAAGCCAGTGAAGCGAGTCTGGAGAAGCTTCACTGGCTTCTAATACAGTAGCGCTATAGTATAGAAGTGGAAGCTCCTACAAAACCCGTCAAAGAGGCCTTAAATATCCCTCGTGACCCGTCGCTCCAGTCACATCTCTTCCTCGTTGGTCGCCTTCCGCATCCCATACCTGTCTTTTTTATCACTAGGCAAGCATTGAATATGCGGTAGGCGGAAGGCGATACATACTCGTAGGGACTAGGGAGCAGTGGTGGTCAAATAATGAGACAGCTGCCTCCAGCCACCGTTGATGCCCACATGAATCGTTGCTCGTTATTAGGGGCCTATTTTCGTTGGCTGGATATAGCCTGCTAGCCTAGTGTTTGGTTGTGTGTATTCTATCCTGGCTCTAGCCTGGCACGCGCAGCTTCCTCACCGCATCCTGGCTCACGATCTGTTTTTGGCCAGCCTGGCTCACGCGAGCAACGTGAGTGTGCGTGCGATAGAGTGGCTATTCAAGCTGGCCATTTTCACCCAAAGACCAAACTAAACCGAACTAGAATGTCGGTTTTTTTGTTTTTGGCTTCGGCTTCGGTTTCTGTATTCTGAAACTTTGGTCATTGGCTTTGGCTTTCGGTTTTCACTTCAAACCGAACCGTAAATCGAGCTTCAACAAACGAGTGACCTATATGCGTTTAGCAGGCCACCGAACAAGCGACCTGTGTGAGTGTCTGTCTCTCTCCCACAGCCCCGCTACCGACTTGGTAGCCCACCTCACCACCCCATCCCAAGCAAAGGCCACCAAGGCCGACCATCGCTACAACTACTCCCCACTGTCCATCACCAGCCATGAGCCCACAACACCCGGCCACAACGCATTCCAAACCCTAACCTACCTATGGCGGTGTGTCCGTGCAGCGGCGGCACTTGCGATTTGAAGCAAGAAGTGGTGGCGGCGTAGACCGAGCTGCTGAGTGTGTGCATTGGGGCTATGCTGGACTCCGAGCTGCGACCTATGGGCGGTCGGGCGGGGGCGGCTTTGCGGCGAGCAGGGGTGGTATGGCCGCGCGGGCAAGGCTACGAGTGCCGGGCGACAAGGACGGGCAGTGGTTGGGGGCGGCGCGGTCACTCGTGCCACCTCTAGGCGACATGGCATCCGAGAAGTGAGCAGCAGGGGCAAGCGGCAAGAAGAAATATGGTGCTATGGAGAGGGAAGGAGAAATTTCGGTAGAAACCGAACACCGAACCGATTACGCTGAAGCGAAATCATCAGTTTCTCTTTCTTTCTACAGCAGATCGGTTTCAATCTTTGTGCAACTGAAGTTTTCTCAAACCGATGAAACTGAACCGAACTGTCGGTTCCATCTCGGAAGACGCGACGATCATGGATGCCACAGATGCCGTCCACCGCACTCCATTCCCTCAGACAACCTCTGCCGACAGACGCCTCAAGTGCTTCACCGAGCGAATCACAAAGGAGAGGCAACCGCCACTCCTGGAGCTCTGCCCGGAGATGATACGGTCCATGGCGGACGTGCACCGCCCGCGCTCCCCAAGAGGAACAAGCGGATAGCGGCGCAGAGCATATCACATATCCCGGCATCCAAGCGAGGTGAGCACCTTGTATTGAAGCACCTAGGACTATCCAGCGGGATGTCCTCTCCGTCGACGTCAGCCCTGAAGGCGTACGAAGAAATCTTCAGCGGTGACCCCGGTAATATGCAGGTGTTACATGAGTTATTCTCAGCGGATGACATGGGTGCGCGCAAGGCATAGGCCTCCTAGGCAGCGCCACAATTCGGGTTCCTCAGTGTCTAATATAACAGCATAGCTTTCAGTACACTAGGGAAGGTCCGAGCGTCCATGTATAACTCTTTTGACCCCTTAGGGCGCCGTGTTGTATTAAACTTTTCTCTACCTTAATGCAAAGACACACAAACCTTTTTACGTGATCGAGAAAAAAATACCAGTTGAACAGCATCTGAAAATAATATTCTCCTAGGGGACGGTCTACTGAAAAAACTTGTTACAGCAATATGAAATTAGAACAACAGAAACTTGTCACAACAACCATTATTGATTACTAGTAATATTTAGCTGATTGTTATGTATCCACTATCCAGAAATCTTAGAGGGGACCTGCAATTTTGTCAATACATAGCACATCTCTGAACTTGTCTAGATTGTTTATTTCAGAAGTTATAATCGTACTGTTACTCCCTGAATGAAGTATAGTGGCATTACTGTTTTCTCTTTACAAAACTGCATCTATTTTCACCTGTAACTGTTTACAAACCTCCAGAGTGTAGACCACAAAGTTGCACCCGGTTGGCACTTGGCAGATTCAGAACATGAAAGTGAGAGCATATTATACTGTTGAATCAGATTTAACTCTTATAGGATAGAGCTTATGTGTGAAAGCCCGAGCAAGCGATATTTGCTACTAGTACAGAGTTAAATATACTGGCGATCCTTGAACTTGTGACGCTAGTCCACGAACTCTCAAATCCCCCCCCCCCCCCCCCCCCCCCCCCCCCCCCACTTGTTAAGTCCCGCACGGTGCACCGCACGTCCATAACCCCTGGGAGGCGCCTTCAACGTGGAGGCTGAGCAAATGTGATCCGCACGTGTGGACGTTGAACCCTTGAGCAATATGCAGCAAAGCCCAATCCCAATGATTCAACATGAAGGATGCAAGAATATGGTAACCTGAAATTTGAGAAAAGAATCGCATTGCTTTCTTGACTAGCTTGAAAATTTGATAATTGCATTATTGTCTCGAAACAAGACAAAGGATCAGTGGATTACTCCGTTTTTTTGGTAGCCGTCCTGAAAACTCCAACCCATTCTAGTACTAAACATGAATAAACTTGCAATACAAAACAAGAATTGCCTGCTATCCATCTGCTTCAATTCTGAAATTCTGAACCGCATGCAACTGCTCCCCAGGGCCCGTCGCTACGGCGTGATGCACACCATCATGGAGCGGGGGCGGCGGCCGCATCTCCCACCGTGATCACAACCGCTCCGATCTCCTCGTCGTCGTCGTCGTCGATACTGTGGTAGTCCACCGCCGGCTCCTCCTCTGGGATCACCTCGTTGTAGACTTTCCAGATCACCAGGCCCTTGGGCCTTGGCGCTGGGTTGGAACATGACGCCGTCGCCGCGGTCGCGCAAGGCGGGCGGAGCCTCGTTGAGGCGGAACTCCTTCATCCTCCACACCGTCTTCTTGCCGGGGTCCCCGGCCTCGTGGAACGCGAACCTGCGGCGGAACCCGTAGACCTCCCCGTCGTCGCCGACGTACTCCTTCTCGGCGCCGTACCGGCGCCAGCACCCACCAGCTGCCACGTCCCGGACGTCGTCCTCGCTGCCGCCCCCCACGCCGGATCCTCCTCCCGCCGCCGCGGGCCGCGTGGTGAAGTAGTAGTCCCAGACCTTGTCGTGCAGGCCCCTGTTGCAGCGCGGGAACGGGAGCGCCTCCGGCCGCAAGCCGTACACGTCGACGCCGTCGGCGAAGAAGCCGTGGTAAGGCTCGTCGGGGACGCGGCCGAGCGCCATGGGGAGGAGGTAGCGCTTGAGGAGGCAGGGGCCGTCGGGATGGAAGACGCAGCCGAAGGGCAGCTCCGGGAGGGGCCGCGGCGCCTGGACGGGCGCGGTGGCGCCTTCCGGTGTCTGCGCCATGGATGGATCGCTCACGCTCACTGGGCCGGGTTGCACTGAGAACCTGAAACGGACGATGGAAGCTTCTGGAGTCGCCGCCAGATTTTAATTCCCCACCAAGATCACGGACTCGCCACGCCCCTTGAGCTTCCAGGAGCGCTCTGCTTCGCCCGAGCAGCGCAGGAAACCGATCGAATCTGACAAACGTGTTCCTATGCCTGCAGGATACCTGTGCTGGGCTTTCCATAGCAGCAGGCGCAGCCGCAGGTAAAAAATCTATTAGTACCCCGAGCCGCCAGCCTTGGAAACCAGACCGCCCCGTTCAGCTCTGCTGCTCCCGCCTGAGATCCACCGCTCCGGCGTCGCACTCCTGGCTGCTCTGCTCCGCCTGATGAGTAAGGGCAGCTTGCTGCTGAGCTCGCTGGTGCTGGTGCAAGTCTTCATCGTCCAACTGTGCCTGATCTCGAGCTGGAAGCTGACCGCAGGCCAGGCTGGGGGCAAGTTTTTGTGCCACCAAGATCCGATCGGGAGGCCGCCGCGGTTGATGTCAAACCATGGCCGCAAGGAGCTCCACGGCCACAGCTCTGATTGGATCTTCGACGAGGAGCTCGCCGACGAAGGGTATGCGAGCGACGGTGGAGGCGTGCGTGTGGAGGAGGAAGAGGGGTGGTTGCCTGATGAGGACGGCGGCGGTGGAGCCAAGGGCAGCAGCTCCGGTAGCGGCGGCGGGGATGTCGAATGTCCCGAGTGCGGGAAGTTCTTCAAGAACGATAAATCTATGTTCGGCCATCTTCGGAGTCACCCGAACAGAGGCTACAAAGGTGCTACTCCGCCCGTGAACAAGCTGAAGCTGTCGCCGGAGACGGCCGCCGCATCGCCTTCTTCCCCGTCTCCGTCTCGAGGTACCCATCAACCAAGCGCCCGACGCGATCGTCCGCTAACCCCGTTCGAGCTAGTATGTACCTACGCAATGGTCACTTTGCAATGCCCAGAGAACAGTCAGCCAACCCAACGGGTGCCGCCGCCGCTGGCGCCGCCTTCTTTTTGTGAGAGCGAAACAAATGTCGGTGTCATCGAACAAGCTGTAGGCACCAGCAATATGGCAGCTGCTCACGCTGATCAATACGGTGGCTCCATTGTGAAAATCCCCAAGAAGAGACGTAATATGCTCAAAGAAATCAGGGAGGCACATAGGAAGAAGACGAAGCAGACGAAGCTTGTGCCACCGCCACCTCCGAGGGAGAAGGGTCCGTACATCTGCAAGTATTGCTACGCAGAGTTCTCCACGCACCAGGCCCTGGGTGGGCACATGGCCGGTCATCACAGGGACAAGAAGGTCCAGACACTGAACGATGCCTCGTCCAGGGCACACCAGGGCATGGCTGCCCAAAGCCAGGATGGGAAGCTGCAAGTTAAAGGCGGTGGTGACGATGACGACGGTTGGCGTGACAGCAGTCTGTCTCTGCGAAGGGGCCTGCTCTCCGAGCAGCTCTCCATGGCATCCAACGTGCCGCGGCAGTCTGGGCAGGCGTCGGGAGGGCAGATGATAAAGATGAGGCAGCAGCACTCTGGAAGGAGGAGCGATGGCCTGGCACTGGCAGCGCCGACGCCGGCACCGACTCCGACTCAAGCAGACGACAGAGGTGGGCGAAGGCTGTTGAACATTGACCTCAACGCCGAGGCTACAGAACAGGAATAGAAGGCACCCAAATCTTTTTGAGTATTCAGAAGAGTCAGAATACTTTTTTTTATTCAGATAATAAAGGGACTTGCATGCTGTGTGTAGCAACTTATTATGTAGTTGTTTGTGAAAACAGTTTGTGCCTGTATCTAGAGAACAGCAAGCAGCATCAGTGTCCCAATCCCAGATGATAAATCATGAGGTCAAGGATTGACTAAGGTAATTTTTTATAGGCAACAGGAGGGTTCACCTACTAATTGATATACATATTAGAGAAAAGAAGGCAAAGCCTCAGTGCAATAGATCAAAAAAACAAAGAGAAAATACACAAAATTCTGTAGCCATGTTTCTATGAGAGGAAGGTAAGTCTTTCACACAATGGAAATTGATTTTGATCCAAGCCAAGTATTGGTCAAAGGTGCTAGGCCTACATCAGCCCCTATTGCATAAACAATCAAACTCCACACGTATTTAGCAGTAGTACATCTGTACCTAATATTAAAGGGGCAAAATTTCAGGCTATTTTTTTTCGTCCATCCATTTGTTTGGTTCACCTCCCTCTGACTACCGGACAATACAGAGTTTCTTCTATACATATAACTCGTGCTTATATAAGTTAGAATAACTATTGTCTCTCGCGACACGGAGTCTAATTCGAGCTCTTTCCAAATACTTCATGAGGATATTGGAATTGGAAATCGGATAAAAATACCACTTCCAAAGCCAACAGAAAACCGGACACAACACAGATATAGAAAGAAAAGAAAATTAACTGAGCAAATGCTCAACCGAACGGAACTCCAACGTGAATAAAAAGATCTGACACAATAGAAGACAAAATTTCTAGATTAAAATCTTTCATCCAGCTTAATCACGGACACTCGTTCGTTTTTTTAAATTTTTTCCTTCCCGATTCTTTTCCTTTTTTCTGGAGTAAAGTCCTCCCTTCTATCGCTCGGTTTGCAGTTCTAAGGACAAGGTCCTCCGCCATGGGATTGGACAGTGAATTGCATCTTCTGTACCACAAGTTCATCTGTGAAGGATTAAAGAAATGTCTATTTGTAATAAAAGCCCCTGCACTTGATGTAAAATGCGCCAATACTATACACAGTATAGAGTACTCTAGGCTTGGGCGTGTCGTGCACATACTACATGGGATAAGTTGGCACATCGTCCTTCCTCCCAATGCTTAAATTAAAGGATAATAATAATTATGATAAAGAAAAGCTAATTCAACCCCCATCGAATATTTGAGTTTGTTCTTTATTCATTCGTCATCACTGTGAAGTACCAACTTGTCTCTCGCAATTTTAATATTTCTTATAAGACTTCACACACAATTATTGGTGTATGTTATGACAACAAGTAATAATATATTGTATAAATCTTTGAGCTACAAATCGTCCAGGTGCCTACATAACAATCTATAAATTCGTTGCAACGCACAAATAAGTTATGTATCCCGTTGCAAAGCAGGAGCTTTTTCTCAGACCATCTACAATTCCATTCCTTTTTTCCCGTCTCAGTCTTCTTCCGAGCCTACCCGCACGCCCAACTCTCCACGCTCGCGCAGTTCGTCGGTAGCGCCCCCCGTCCGCCTTCACACCGCACTCCTCAAAGTCTGTTATGCCAACCCTGCATGCCACACCATGCCCACGCCTTTTCAGCTTTCGCCCTCGCCATGCAACTGCGCAAGGTTTCGGGCTTCGCTGGCTATGTGTGCATTGGGACTCTGTAGGCCGCGCTAGCCGCACCTGCTCCTCCGAACTTGCGGACCCTGCACTACGTTGCATATTAGAGATAGCATAGCATGACCCTTTGTTGCACCTACCTGTCGCGTCTACTCTGCGCCCCACCACCGCCCACCCTACCACCACATGTGGTGGTCTCACATTTGACACGAGGAAGATGATAGGATGGAGAGAAAGAGAGAGAAAGGAAGTGGAGGACAGATGGGATAAAAAAGAGAGTAAATTTCGTCTGTAATCTTGTCGTATGTTTTTGAATACAATGCAAAGGCAAAAATATTCCTAATTTTAGAGCTTGCCGGCTATTATTGTGTGTAGCAAAAATAACTAATAAAAAATATATCTTGTAGCAACACTGGAACACACTAGCTTTCGTGGACAACATGCTTATGTGGATGAATGAGCTCAGTCCAACTCAGCGCGACTGTGCATAAAGAGAGACAGATTTGTTGTACGACTGAGAAAGACAATGAACATTGAGCCACCATTGATGAAGCTGCTAGCACGTGCAATGGAGATCCACCCATGCACAATTATACCGGTGAAAATGGCCGACTAACCAATGTGTTTGTAAAATGCTTTAAAGGTGTCAACATATATTATCGTCGAAGGATTCAAAGATGACAAACTTGAGGATTATAAAGGTGTTAACTACTTAAGAGTAAAAATAATGACCCGTTGCAACGCACGGACACTTTTGCTAGTCCAAACAAAAGAGGTGATTTAAAAGGCACAAGATACATTTCCTTTCCAATTTCTTCTCTTTTGTCAAGATGGCTTCATAAAGGGTAAGCCACAGGAAGACTTTCACTTTCAAGGAAACTTAGCTTTCCGAATGTGTTTGAAGCTTAGCCCAAACTCATTGCTACATAAGTGTTTGTATGTCGATTTAACAGAGAATAACCCAGATTTCTATCAATCCCATCTTGCTTTATCCTGAATTTCGTTAGTGGAGCATCTAAACAGTATGTCTTGCAACCTCCTCAGCTGATTTTGTAACTCCTCATGCAACCATCTTCTAAAGGTAAGGTGCCAGTTTTTCAACCTCATAGTGTGTACAGAACAATCTTGTTCATTACTTGTCTAAAAAAGGTAAGGAAATTTGTCCTTAAGTGACACTTGCCCACACCATTTATCATACCAGAAGCTTGTATGTTTACCATTTTCAATCTCCATACTTCAATTTTGCTCTTCATATTGATGTGTTTCAGATATTTCTTCTTGGCAATTTCTTGCCAAATGCCACTACCATTTTCAATCTTCCACCACCATTTACAAAGAAGACCGATGTTCATTCTTTTCAGATTTTTAATCCCTAAACCCCTTTCTACTTAGGTTTAGTGATCCTGGCCCACTTGATCAAATAGTACTTTCTTTTTAATCTCCCCCTACCAGAAGAATATTTTTCGACAGTGTCCATTTTCCTGATAGTTGTGATTGAGAGCAGTACATGGACATATCATACATAGTAATGTTGCTTAGACTTGAATTTATGAGCACCAATCTACCTCCAAGACTCAAAGAGCTCCCTTGTCAGCCATCTAATCTTTTGAACATTTTCTCCTCAATTGGGATCCAGTCAGCCACATGAAGTCTGGAGCCCAAAAAAGGAACTCCAAGATACTTAATAGTCTACCAATAGCACAGCTGAACATATTGGATAATCCCAAACCCTTGACATATTTTTCACTAGCCATAATAATCTCACTCTTGGAGAAATTGATTTTTAAACCAGACAACTCATAAATGTAAAGAAGTAACTTCAAATTTGCAGCTTGCTCTTTGTCATCTTGAATGCAGAGAATGGTGTCATCTGCTGTAGAATGACCACACCATTCTCAATATACTCTGGCACCAACCCTTCACTCAACTTGTTCTTCTGGGCTAAACAGGTCATTTTAGCAAGGGTATCAGCGGCAATATTGCAAAGGAAGGGGGATAGAGGATCCCCTTGTCTCACTCCTTTCCCAGACTTGAAATGTTTACCAAAAGTATTATTCACTTTAACACTCAAAGTTTCAGAAGTTATCACCAATTTAATCCAGTCACACCTTTTTTTTTGACAAAGACCTCGTTGTTTGAGACATCCAAAAAGGAAGTCCCAACTAATTGTCATAAGCTTTTTCAAAATCAAGTTTCAACACCACCCCATTCTTTTCTTAACTCTGGTGTCACGAAGAATATCATGAAGTGCCATCACACCATCCATGATATTTGTATCTTTATTAAGAAAACCAGATTGACCTTTACTACTGATTTTCCCTCATCACCTTCTCAAGTCTCAACATCAGGGCCTTGGTAAAGATTTTATAAATCACATTTAACAGACATATAGGTTTGTACTACTATATTTTATTGCCTTCCTTTATTTTAGGAAGCAAGGTTATAATGCCATAGTTAAATCTACCAATGTCCAACTTTAGCTTATGAAAATCATTGAACAACAGCAGCAAATCATCTTTGATAGTATCCCAATAGTGCTGATAAAATTCAATAGGAAAATGATCAGACCTAGGTGCAGTGTTTCTCTCCATAGAGAACACCACTTCTTTTATTTTCTTAAAAGAAAAACTCTTTGCTAAGTTCTTCATTTTCTTGGACATTGATCTTTTCCCCTTGTTCCCAATAGTTAGGATCCATATGGAAGTCAGTATGATTAGAAGGGCAAAAGAGCTCCTTATAATACTGAGATGCATGCTAAACAATGGCAACATCCCCCACAATGTCCTTTAAGACTTTGAACCCACCCTTCCAAAAATTTCCTAACTCTATCCATTTTGATACACCAAGTATCAATGGAAGATTTAGAGGTGACTTTTTGTGGCCAAATCTCTTGAATTTTCATGTTAAACTCAGGGTGTTTGAGCCAGCAAAAATGACTTTGAGCCCCTATTTTGCTCTAACTCAGCCCTCAAAATTAAAGGGTTATGATCAAACATATACCTTGGAATTTTCTTAAGATTGCAAAGGGAACAATTTTCTCAATTTTTAGACATCAACACTCTATCTAACTTATCCAGAGTAGGGTTTTCCTATTATTACTCCAAGTTCTCTGAGTTCATAAGTATTGATGACCAAATTCATTATGTATATATATTTTTAAATTGGTTGACATTATTTCCTGAAGGAGTCAATGATCATTGTCATTATCCCTTGTAGAAAGCAATACCAAATCCATTGTAACAACCTAAAAATTTCATATTTTCAAAATATATTAATTTGAATTGATTATGCAATTATATGAGCATTCAAATGTAGGAAATTAATATTTTTTTTATCTAATTAAAAACAACTATAAGGATAGACACATGTTTATGCATACGCTGGTGCATCTTTATTTTTGTATTGTGTGGTTTTGATCAAAACTGAAAAGGGATTCAAAATCTATTTGAAAACAGCTTTGAAAAACTCTGAAAATAAAAAAAGGATTTCTTCCTCCCCTCACTCCTTTCGGCCTTCTGGCTTGCTCCAGCCCAGCTCCCTCCGCTCTCGCCCGCGGCCCGCACCACCGGCCGAGGCCCAACTAGGAGCCAGGTCCGCGCGCCTCGCCAGCCCCTGGGCCAAGGCGCAGCAGCAGCAGCCCATCTCGCGCTCCTCTCTCTCTGCCGCAGCTCGTTGCCATGTGGGCCCGCCCCGTCATCCCTTACCTCCCGCCGTCTCCGCCACGACCGGGCAACGAAGCCAAGCAGCCGCGCGACCTAGCCCACCGTCCCGGTTAAGATCCACGCGCCGCTACTCCCCAGCCGCTATTTTCCCCTCCTCCCCCAGCTCAGTCCGCGCCCACCGCCATTGTCGGCATGGAGCCGAGGTCACGACCCAGCTCCTCCTCTGCCCTTATAAGAAATCCAGAGGCCTAGAGCTCTGACCCCGCATCCACCACACCCACTCTGGCTCTCTCCCCCGCACTGCAGCGCTGCCACTGCCGAACCCCGCCGCTGTGGGTCTCCCAGCTGAAGGCACCCCGAGCCCTACTTCCTCTTCCGTTGGCACCGCTGCGTCACGCCGCATCCGCCGCGCTACCTCTTGGGTCGGTACGATGCCGCATGGTGACATTCAGACCTCGCCGGAGCTCCCTACCACCACTGTCCGCCTTTGACCGGCTTCCTCCCTCTACGAGCCGCAGAAAACCATCGAGGTGAGATCGCTAATTTCCCCTATATCTCCCAGTGCCTATCCCTAATCGAATCATGGCCCGTAGGCCCTTCCCCGGGTGCGCCGGCGAGCTCGTCGGCGCCAATCCGCCATCCATGGTCTCCACCGCGCCAGAGTCCCTGTTCCAAACGACCAGACTCTTTCTATCTCTGTCCCATCTAATCCCAACCGTCCATCGTGAGATCAACGGCTCAGCTAGGTCCAAACCCCTTCGCCGGGCAGATTTGCAAAAGAGACCCTCTACTTCTTCAAAATCAATCCACGGTGCCTCTGGCCGATTCAAAATTTATTTTTTATTTATTTTAATTTAAAATTAGTTCGCGGTATTTATGGTTTTGCCATCCAGCTCCCATATACTCCATACGTTCTCTGTTTTAAATCTAATTTTAGTGATTTTTGCGTCTGCGTGGTCGTAGCAATGCATAGATTAGTTTTATAAAATTTTCAACATATTTTTTCAATGTTGGTGTACTATTCTAATAATAGTTCTTGTTTGCTTCGTGCATGATTGCGTGTTGGTGCTAATCAATGTAGACACATGCAGTATGAATTAAGTGATTAAAGGTGAATAGGTAACAAGGATGATCCCATGCTATACTTGCATTGTTCAAAGTTTTTCTGCTGGTCCTGGTTGTCAAAGTACTACTCCTAATCATTGATATATTGCTTACCATCTATACTCGATCATAATATAGCATCACATAAGCATCCACACAATCATGCATGAAGCAAACAAGAACTAATATTAGAACAGTACACCAATAGTAGAAAAAGATGTTGAAAAAATTATAAAACTAATCTATGCATTGCTACGAATACGCAAACATGAAAATCACTGAAATCTTATTTAAAACGGAGAAGGTATGGAGTTGACGGGGGCGGGCCCACATGCCAACGAGTTGTGGGAGATAGAGGAGCGCAGGATGGGCTGCTGCTGCTGCACCTTGGCTTAGGGGCAAGCGAGGCATGCTGGCTTGGCCTCGGTGTGGTGGTGCGGGCCGCGGGTGAGAGCGGTGGGAGCCGTTGCTGGAGGAGGCCACAAGGCCGCAAGGAGTGAGGGGAAGAAGAAATCCTTTTTTTATTTTCAGAATTTTTTAAAACTATTTTCAAATAGATTTTGAATCCTTTTTCAGTTTGATCAAAACCACATATACAAAAATAAAGATGCACCAGCACGTATGCATAAACATGTGTCTATTCTTATAGTTGTTTTTAATTAGATAAAAATTATTAATTTCCTACATTCAAATGCTCATATAATTGCATAATCAATTCAAATTAATCTATTTAAAAAGAAGAAATTTTTAGGATGTTACATCCATCATGTCTTCACTTTGGGAGGAACGATTGATCATTGTCATCACTTCCCATAGAACGCAAAAGCTGATCACACCGTGCTTTTGCTTTATTTATACAACTTCTCATAGAAACACTTTTTTCACCGCTCAACCAAACATGACCATTATATTTAAACCATGTTAAATCAGCGGTTCAATTGGTTGGACCAATTAAAATGTGAACCGAGGCCTTAAACAGTCCGATGTTTGGTTTGATTCTAATAACTATGTTTGTTTGTCTTTTGGTTTACTCGTATAATGTTGTCGTATAACAATGGTGGCATATCCTATATAGTATGATAAAGTGCAGTAGAGCTAAATTTATTTATCTACATAACTACAAATACGCATTTATTTTGTTTTGCGGTCAACACTGTTTAGAGTCTATTTGCAAGGCAGAAATTTCACAAAATCAATTTAATTTGACAGGAAAAATGCATGAACAAGCAAACTTTCCCACGTTCAAACATCCTTATCCAGTTATCCTGTCACCGTTCAATCCCCGCCCCATGATCGCCCCAACCTCCTGGACTCCTGGTCCTGGCTCCGGCTTTCGCCGCCGTCTCTCACCTCCGCTCCCCTTCCCTGCCCTGCCCCCATGGCGAAGGCCGAAGCCCGTACCCAAGGTCGGGCCGACTCTCATGCCCCCGCTCCCAGTCCCACGTGGGCGCAGCGTGCGGAGGCCCTGACCCACATCCTGACCCACCCGTCCCACGCGCCGTCGCTCCACTCGCAGCTCTTCGTCGCCTCCCGCGTCCCGTGCCCGCCGCGGGGTCTGGGCTCCACCACAACGTACCCGCGATTCCTCTGTCCCGGCGCCTCGCTCCTCCACTGGGCTCTCGCCTCCGTCTTCCTCCCGCGCGTGGCGCGCCTCTGCCTACCGCTGTCGTCCTGGCGGTCCCGGTGCCCCTTCCAGCTCCCGCCGCCGCTCGTGCCCTCCGCGGCCATCGAGCCGGCGCCCGAGAGGTGGGCCGACGCCGAGCTCAGGGACTACGCGCGCCGGCGGCGGGCGCGGAGGGGCCCACTGACGGTGCGGCCGCCGGTGTCCGTGACGGGAGCGGTGCTCTGCACCGTGCCCAACGTCGTGATCGTCGTGGCCTTCGTAAGGGAGTACTTCTGGGTCGACAGGCCCAACCGCATCTGAGGTGGCATTTACATGGTTTCCATGCAGAAGCCATCGTCTGATGCTCTTTTGCTCTTGATGTGAACTGGCAACCCCCAGTGTTTTCTCTTTTCTTTGTATGGTGTAATCGGCTGACCAAGACAGCTTCTTGAGCTGTCTATAAAAGCTGAGTTTTACCTCTGTCAATCAAAAAAAAGAAGCCATTATTTGACAGTGTTGCAGAAACCGTGATGAGCATAGCTAATTTGTGGTGAAATGTGCCTGCAATCTGCAAATGCAACGGTAGATATGGCCTGGTGGTATTCATGGGGCTTATTGTTGCTCAGGTGGAGTGCATCAGACTAAACTCACTGAATACATTACATAGCTGGAGAAGGAAGAGTGCCTGCAACATATAGTGTTGCTGCTACTACTCCTATTTAGGCCTTGTTTAGATCTCAAAATTTTTTTAGAAAAAATTCCTGTAGCACTTTTAGTTGTTATTTGGTAAAATTTGTCCAACCATGAACTAACTAGGCTCAAAAGATTCGTCTCGACATTTACAGACAAACTGTGCAATTAGTTATTTTTTTTACCTACATTTAATGTTCCATGTATGCGTCTAAAGATTCGATGTGACGGGTACTGTGCAAAAATTTTTAGGTGTTTTTGGCAATCTAAACAAGGCATTAGTTTCTGCTATCCGTTTTCAGACTGCTGCTTAGTAGTATTTATGAGAGCATGCTGCGTTGCTGATCTTTGAACATGCCCAGGATGCTGGATCAGGATCCAGGGAACACAGGGATCTCGGCAGCTCCATCAAACAACTGGGTGGGCCTATTTATGCATCCACCAGAGCACCACTGACACAGAGACCACTCTACGGCTCTACCCCCTTCATGTCAATCGAAGCCTCCTCATGGACCACCAGCAAATCAATCTGGCCGAGCCGGCAGCAGTATATGGCCCATTCATTCATCATTTTCTTGGACCATCAAGGCTCTCTTCAGCATTTGCCCTTGGAGAAACAAGTTCCAGGAGGATCAGCAGTGTTCTTGGCTCCAATCAGGCGCAACATATCGTCAGGTTCTATAGACTCCAGTGCTTGTTGGCGCTTAGTCCATCTGCAGCACCTTTGCCTCGACAGAGGTGGGTGTATTTTGTCTGAAACTATTGTCAAGAAGAATGTTTCTGGCTAGTGTCGCAGTGGATAATATCTCTGCTAGTCTGCTACACAGAACAGACAGTCAGGCGTAGCTGCTGACTGCTGACTTGCTGAGGTTCATCACTTCATCATCATCCACTAAAGTACTAAACACAAAACGTATTACGTGCAGGAGAAAGAAAGCAGCCACAATGATGAGAATTTGTGAATATGCTTTGCTACGACTGTGTGTGGTCGCTTCAGCAGGGCAGGAGCAGGAGTATGCAATGCAAGCTTGTACATGCGGCATTCGATTTCTGCCCACTCACAAGATTCTTCTGGTTCCATCTCGTCAGCCATGGCCGAGTTGGCGAGTTGTTCACTTGACAAGGCAATAGAATGCCTTCACCACTCACATCGAGTGCTCCCACCGCCATGGATTCTCCTTCTCCAGCCTTGGAAGCAATGATGACCTGACGACGATGACGATGACACCGACGCGGCGTGTTGCTGGCCATTGCATGGATCCCAAGCAATCAGCTCAGCCTCAGCTGGTGCGCTGCTGCCACTGCACCGTTCGCGGCCGGCACCCCCTTGCTTGATTACCAGCGATCGAGTTAGCAGTTAGCACCCCTCTGCTTTTCTGACCAGGCAGCAGGGCACATTTAGCATGTGTGTGATTAGCTAGTTTAATTTATACAGTAATGTGCATGGAGCCTTCCAATCAGCTTGTGCTGCAATTGTTGAAGAATCTAATCTTCCTTTTCTTTTCGGTGCATGAGTAGTCAGCGTTGCGTTTCTGCAGCTTCATGGTCATTGGTTTCAGCAGCGGATGCATGACCATGTGCGTACATACTGCTAGCATTCTCTCACGTGGCTTCCTTCCTTCCTCTTCCAGTATCAATGTTTCACTCTGCATTTGTTTCAAGTGACTTCCTTTGCACAACTAGTCCAAACTGAACTTTGTGGCCTAGTCCAACCAACCATATCAAAATAGGTTCTTTTTCGAGTACCTTTTGCTTCACCATGGTTACCTGGAAATTGTGAAGTAAGAACTGCATGTTTAGCTGTCTGATGAACATTGTTTGATCTGGCTGTGTTGAGACTTGAGAGTGCTCATGGGAAGCTTATGCCACGCAATGCGCAACTGATTCTCTGGTTATATGGCCGATGTTTTTCTCTGTTTTTCATCTATACAGTAGACTATGATAAATCGAAAGTCTGAATAATCCATACGACTTTAAGGAACAGCAAGTAATAAAAAAAATACAAGGCCTGTTTCATTGGATTGAGCTTATGATTCATTTTGAATTTTGAGCTAAATAGTAAATACTGTACATTTTCCAGCAAACAGCCACTCATCCAAAATTCCAAACACCCTTTAGCTGCTTAGCATGCAGCCTATAAGTTAAGCATTGTAAAAACTGTCAAAAACAATGGTGTAAGATGGACGAACAAGTATATATTGGTAAATGTCACTGTCCTTGTTCCATCGTTGTATGGCTGTGCTGCGCCCGGGCTGTTCTTGTGATGCTGTCGGCCTCGGTGACGAGGCCGAGAATTGGGGAGTCCACCTTGTTGGCCGACCCGCTGCCGCTGCCGCTGGACGGCCCGGAGAAGTTAGAGGTGGACCCTCCCGACGCTGACGCCGAGCACGACGCCGAGTAGTCCAGGTCCCCAATCCCATCCTGGAAACCACACACAATGCACTCTCAATTACAAATGTAAATACTATAACATCATGTAAAAAGAAGTGTGTACCGTACTACCTCCAGATCCAGAAAGGGGCAGAGACACATATTTGTGAGGTTAAGGGTGTGTTTAGTTCACGAAAATTTTTGGCTTTGGCTACTGTAACACGTATTTATCAATTAATGCCCAATCATAGACTAATTAGGCTCAAAAGATTCGTCTCGTGGTTTTCTACCAAACTATGTAATTAGTTTTTTTTCATCTACATTTAATGCTCTATGCATGTGTCCAAACATTCGATATGACGGGGAATCTTGAAATTTTTTTGGAACTAAACATGACCTAAGTGACGTACTTTGGGTATAAATAAAGGGCGTTGGCGAAGTGCAGCGAAACTAGATTCTACTACTCCGTCTCAAAAAGAAAGACGTTTTGGATTTTCGTGCCACAAGTTTGACTTGATTTGTATAAAATACGTACAACATTTATGTCTCTAAATAAATTTATTAAAAAACTAGACTTAAAGATCTTTCCGATGATACTAATTACTTAGCATAAATATTTATATATTTTAATATATAATTGCCGATAGTTGTTTCTCGGGAAGCGAAAACGTCTTTGTTTCTGGGACGGAGGGAATACGCATACTATGCAATTGGTGCGCACGGAGGTGGGAGTTTAATTTTCTACAGGAAGATTTTGTTGGTACACTGCCGCCGTATTTATCGCCATGTGTACAGCTGCAAAGAAACGGCACCCCATCACCGAAAAGATGGCTGGTTGGGGAGAGTACAGGAAGTCTGGAACCAATGATCGTGCCAAGCATTTGAAACGAAATGCTCCGTGTTGATCATGATGGCTCATGACGGTATTGCAAATCTTTTATTGCCTTGCTGTCGTACCAAGCCACTAGATGCTGAGTACGGTGGAGGTAGGTGGCCACACCACAGCTCGAGCGATCAGAATTCAGAAACAGCGGGAAACCCCCAACCAAATCGAATCGAATCCGATCGTGTACCTGAAGTTGGTGCTCGTCGTCCTCGGATTGGCATGGGGTTACGGGCGCCGCCGGATCGTCGTCGTCGTCACCGTCCTGCGAGTGGTGGTCGGGCTGGACGACGACGCTGTAGAGCTCGACGATGCGGTCGCAGTTATCCGCCCACCAGGTCTGCGCCGCCCACGCGTCGCCGAAGTACTCCTCGCTGAACCGGATCCTGCGGAGGTAGTTGGCGCCGTCGCCGCGCGACACCAGCGTCATCAGCACACCGGGCTCCGGCTCCGCCGCCCACTCCCCGTCGCTTGCCACGTCCGCCGTACCCGCGGCGGCCTCCTCGTCGCCAGCGCCGTCGTCGTCCAACGGCGAGCAGCACTTGTCGCAGTGCTCATGTTTGGCTCCTCCTTGCTGCTGCTCCTCGTCGTTGTGGAGGCGATCTTTCCGGTGGTCACCGTCAGCGGCTTCGTGCGGCTGCGCCGGCGCGATCTTGGCGGACGAGGACGCGGACGACGATGCCGCGGCGACGTCCTTGTCCTGCAGCTCCTCGGCCTCCGGGGAGCGCCGCCGATGCCGCCGCCGCCGCCGACGCAGCGCGCGCGGGTGGCCGTCGCCGTCGCCGTCGCCCGCCGTCTTCACCTTTAGGAGGGACAGGGCCTTCATCTACGCAAGCGACGGACACGGCATTACATTAACATCACGCGCGCGGCGCGCGGGCGCGTAGAGCAGAAGCAGGGGAGCGATTGGGATGTCGGGCGGCGTACGCTCTTGGCGATGAAGCCGACGGACTTGGTGATCCTGCTGTTGCCGCCGCCGCCATAGAAGCACGCGTGCATCGGGAAGAGTAGGGCCGCCGGCGATCTCCGTCCGTCGATGTAGTCGCTTCCGGAGTAGCTGCTCGCTCCGCGCTCGTGCTGGTTTGGAAGGAAGAGAAGGAAAATGGAGGGGGCATGGAATTTGAAAGAGGCGAAGGGCGGCACGGAATTAACGGGCGAGCGTGTCCGTCGCGCAATCAATGCCTGCAGGATTGGCGTATTTATGGCAAGCGTTTGGGATTTCCTCCTCACCCAGCCGGCGGCCACCGAGGACGGACGGACGAGTGCAGCCAGGGCAGCAGAGAGCTACTACCTTTACTCCGGCGCACGTACGCACCGCACGGGGGGCTTCGAATTTGGCCCGGATTTGGAGCCTGTTTAGTTTCCAAAAGTGAACCTAAAAAATGCTACATTATCCATCACATCAAATCTTGCGGCACATGTATGGAGTACTAAATGTAGACGAAAGAAAAAACTAATTACACAGTTTAGTTATAAATCACGAGACAAATCTTTTGAACCTAATTAGTCCATGATTGGACACAAATTGACAAATAAAACGAAAGTGCTACAGTAGCCGAATCCAAAAAAAAATTTTCACTAACTAAGGCCCCCTTTGGCTCACTGGGCAAGGACAGGAAATTCGTAGGAATCATTCCTACGGGATTTGCTGACGTCAGGTGGCCTTTGGCAATGCAGGAAAAAATCCGGAGGAATCCACCCTATGGGATTCGCTCTCTCACAGACATACGGGAAAGCAAACATCCGGTTCGGGCTCTTGTTTGTGCGAAGTCCGAGGCATCTCCATCATCGCGAGCTCCTGGAGGGAGAGCACGGCGCGCCGCTCGGGAGGAGTGGGCGAGCCGAAGCATGAACAGTGCACTGCGGCGTCCGGTCGAGCCCCGTTGGAGTAGCCTCCCTCGCGCGCCTCGCCTCCGCGCTGGCCTCCCTTATGGCCGCCGCCGCCGTGGCGTTCGACCTCGCGGCCTTCGTCCGCTCCGACTCCGACACGGTGCCGCAGACGCCGGGGCCGTCCGCTACGGGGCCGCGCGCCGCCGTCCGCGCTCCGGCCGCGCGCCGCCGGAGAACAATGCCCGCGCCGGGCAAGGCGGCAGCAGAGAGGAGGAGCGCGGGCAAGGCGGCCGTGCTCCCTCTCCGGCGAGCGCCGCCGTCCGCGCCCATGCCCGCGCCGTCAAGATCTTCACCGGTCGCCGCGCTCGTCCCCGCCACCGGCTCCGGCTCGGCGGGCCCCGGCTCCGCGGGCGCGACGGGGAGGAGGAGCGGGCGCCCGCGACAGGGAGGAGGAGCAGGCGGAGATGGAGTGGAGGTGGTCGAGCGCGCCGGCGGGGCTGCTACTCCGGTCCGAAACGAGAGACGAGCGCGCCGGCGGGGCTGCTGCTCGCCGAAGCTGTCGCCGTCCGCGCTGGGGCCGCGCGCCTCGCCGAGCAGCACAGCTCGAGTTCGCCGGTGCTCCTGGCTGCGGGGCTACAGGCCGCCACCGCGGCTCCGCCCTCGATTCGCCCCTCCACAGGAGCGCGCTATCCTAGGCGAACCTCAGCGCCGCCCCTCACCGCCGTCTGGCCGGAATCGGCTCCGTCGAGCCCGTTCCGGCGCAGGCTCCCGTCGCTCCCGCGTGTGTGCGTGGGTGTGGATAGAATCGATAGAGATAAGGCTGAGGCTGGTGTGGACAACGGTGCTTCCTTTTTTTATTATAAAAAAATGGTGGGTCCCACGATAACCCAAACTCATGCATATTTTCCTTTATGCATCCAAACGCCACCGAAGAGACGTAGGATGGAGGCGGAGCGGAGGAAGGCTTCCCTATCCTGCGCACGTGGTTTCCTTTGCTTTTCCTGTCCTTCCCCCGTGAGCCAAAGGAGCCCTAAACAGGCGAGGACGGCCGGTGACTGACGGAGCACGAAATTACCGTTACATGACATGACAACGATGATGGCATGCGGTTGTGCGACACAGTACTGGCGCCCTCTGAATTCGGGGCCCCTTGTTTCTGAAACTAACTTTTGTTACGCATTTCGGTTTTACGTTTCGTTTCAGCTAGCTCGATGTTGCCCAAGAACTGGTATTCAAATACCGGCAAGTAACAGCTTGTGGGTTTGTTTAGCAAAAAAAAAAAGTTTTTCTAGGAGAAGTTTTACGGTGGTTGGAACAAATGAGGTTGTACAGTGATGGGTGGATTTATAGGACGGAAAATGTCCTCCTGACCTCCTCTAATTATTGGGGTAAATCCAATTTACCTCCTTTAACTATAAAACCGGGTGTTTATGCCGGGCCGTCCTTGCGCATGTGCAGCATGAGCGACGGCGCAGGGCCTCCAAATCTCGTAGGCCTCCAAATATAGAGTACTTAAATAGATCAGCACAACAGAAGCTTCGGCTTTTAGCCCATTAGCTAGCAAGCCTATTACAACAGCTTGCACAACAACAGTTTGGCCTAATAAAAAAATGACTTGTTGGCCGGCCGCTGGACACTGGGCATCATTTTGTTTTGCCAATCCCAATTCGCAGCAGTTAGGTCTCGGTCTCCTCGTCCACTACCGCCGCCATCGCCCTGATGGCGTATCGCCTGCCGGTCGCGTATCGCGAGCGATCGACATCGAGCGTGAGGAACTGACGACAACCTGAACCTGCAGCGACTAGCGAGGCACTGGGGCCCTGAAGGTAATATTAATCATTTATTTTTTTTTCAATTCATTCAGACTGTAATGAGTAGTGGGTCGATCTCTCTAAATTTTGTTCTTTTGATCTTTTCATTTAGACACCTACTGGAATTGTATTCAAAGATTGAAGCCATGTCTTCTGCAAATCGTTCTAGAAAATTTGAATCGGGTTGGCAAAATCGTAAGAAAAAATAAAGAATAGAGAAATTAATCCAGTCTAAGGAAGGAGCTATGGATAGGTTCATTACAAAACAGTCACAAGTGTCATATGATAATCCGACACCTAACCAAGGCCAAGCAATTGACAATAATGTTGACAATAATCCTATAGATCCTCCAGAAAATAATGTGGAAGTTGAGGAAGCTCTCCCTGACAACACAAATACTCAGATAGAAGGCAATAACAGTGAAGACTTGAATCCTTCTTCAAATGCTGGTGATTCTTTTCAGCCTGATATATTTGATCCAAGATATTGGGATTCACTTGATAGTAAACAAGTTGATATTTTAGCACAAAAGGACCATAAAAGAGATCTATCAATTCAGAAGGGGCCTAAGGACAAGTTTTCTAGAAGATTTTCTTCACTATTCTATAATAGAATTCTATCAAATGGAGAAAGTTGTGACAGGGATTGGTTTGTTTATTCTAAGAAACTCGATAGTTGCTTCAGCTGTAAATTATTTACAAAGGGGCATCGAAAAGGTCAGTTTGCAAATGAGGGTTATAATGACTGGGCACATCTTGGGAAGAGGCCCAAAGAACATGAGATAGGTGCAGATCATGTTTTGAGCATGACAGCTTGGTATGAGTTGCGTAATAGATTGCAAACTGGTCAAACTATTGATAAAGTTGCTCAATGACAACTTGAGAAAGAAAAGGACCATTGGAGGAAAGTTTTATTTAGAATTGTTGGCATAGTAAAATTTCTTGCCAAGCACCATCTTGCATTTCGTGGAAGCAACAACAAACTATATGATGATAGCAATGGGAATTTCTTGGGCTTAGTGGAGATATTAGCTGAATTTGATCCAGTTATTCAAGAGCATGTCCGTCGTATTACAAATGAAGAAACTCATGTTCATTATCTCAGTCCTAGGATTCAGAATGAGTTGATATACTTGCTTGCTTCTGCTATTAAGTCTGAAATTATTAAGAAAATAAAGAGTGCAAAGTATTTCTCTGTCATACTTATTGTACCCTTGATGCAAGCCACCAAGAACAAATGTCTTTAATTATAAGATATATGGACTCATCATCAGGTCATGTTCACATTGAAGAATCCTTTCTAGGATTTTTAGATGTAAATGACATGACTGGACAAAGCGCTTTTTGATGTGCTAGAGAATGAGCTAAAGATTCTTGATCTTGACATAGATGATGTGAGAGGACAAGGCTATGATAATGGGTCAAATATGAAAGGAAAACATCAAGGTGTACGAAGAAAATTTTTGGACGTAAATCCTAGAGCTTTCTATTCTGCTTGTGGTTGTCATAGCCTTAATTTAATACTTTGTGATATGGCTACTAAGACTTGTGGCAAAGCTAAAGACTTTTTTTTGGAATCATCCAACGTATCTACACAACATTTGCTAACTCTACTAAAAATGGTAGATTCTAAAAGATAACATAACTGGATTGACTCTCAAGTCAGTTTCAGCTACACGATGGGAGAGTCGCATTGACAGTGTTAAAGCTATCAGATTTCAATGTGCAGACATTCGGGAGGCTCTACTTCAGGTACCCAACATTTTCATATTGGAACTGAATCAATGGTGTAATTTAGTTGGTTATCTCATATATTAAAAATGTTTTCTTTCTTTTAATTTTATAGGTATCTGATACTGATAATGATCCGGCAAAGAGCAGTGAGGCTAAAGATCCGGCAAATAATGAACTTGGACAATATGAATTTATAGTGGCAGTCGTCATTTGGTATGAGGTACTATATGTTATTAATTTGGTAAACAAACAAATACAAGCGAATGATATGCTTATTGATGTTGCTATGGATAAAGTCCAAGGGCTTATTTCTTTCTTCGAGGAAAATAGGGAAACTGGTTTCTCAGAAGCTTTGGAGTCGGCCAAAGGAATTGCACTTGAGATGGATATTGGTACAACATTTCCTAAAAAAGACAAATTAAAACAAAGAGGCATTATGATGAAAACCTAGAAGACACAAATACAGCCACAATGTCTCCAGAGGAGTTATTTAGAGTAGAGTATTTTTTACGCCTTGTTGATCAAGCTATTGTCTCTCTTACAACGAGATTTGAGCAGTACAAAGAATACCAGAAAAATTTTGGTTTCTTATTTACTTGGGAAGCATTGTAGTGTTGGATGACCAGGGCTTGAAGTCTTCTCGTGATACTCTTGAGGCTGTCCTTAAAAAGGATGGAAAATCTGATATTGATGCCAAAGAACTATATATGGAGTTGAAGTTTGTACGAGAATTCATTCCAAAAGAAAGAATGGGGCCTATTGAAATTCTGCAGTTTTTAAAGGAGCATGGTTGTTTTCCTAATGCAACTATTGCATATAGAATTATATTGACTATTCCTGTGACCGTTGCATCAGCAGAGCGAAGCTTTTCTAAATTGAAGCTATTGAAGACTTATTTGTGTTCTACAATGACACAAGAAAGACTTAATGACTTGACTGTAATAGCACTTGAAGGCGAAATGTTGGAGAAGATTGATTATGAGCATATCATTGAAGACTTCATTTCAAAG
The DNA here is from genome assembly GCA_038087645.1 of Saccharum hybrid cultivar R570. Lineage (NCBI taxonomy): Eukaryota > Viridiplantae > Streptophyta > Magnoliopsida > Poales > Poaceae > Saccharum > Saccharum hybrid cultivar. The sequence goes on along the minus strand of JAQSUU010000534.1, from coordinate 18,295,124 downwards.
AACACTACAAGAATGATGCTATTCAAGTAAAGATTATGCAACACAGGTACCATTCTTGATATATTTTATTACAATGTACTACATACTACATCATATCATACATTTAGCCCTGTTTTTTCTGGGCTAGTAAGCCACATTTTTTGCTTCTCTAACTGTTGAAACTATTCGATTTATAGATCATGATTTTAAGAAATATATGAAGCCTTTCTACTTGATCATGTGCTCTCGGTGCATGCGCAGACCTATGCCGGTGATGACGAATGAGGAAGCAATCGCGTCCGTCTAGATGCCGTCGACCAAGTGGTAGACGTCGTGTACTTGTATGCCAGCTATTCCTGATGGTCTAATCATTCTTCCCATGTCATCTTTGTGATGCCCCTGAAGAAGATAGTGCAGCTACGAAGTTAAACCACATGGTACATGTTGACATGTTATTATTGTGCAATGAAAGTTTGAATTATATTTTTTATTTGAACTTTCTTATGCATGCCTCAACGGTTAAGCTAGACATCGTTGTTGAGAAAAATATTTTTTGTAGTTTGCATGGTGGGTTGCACAGTGATTCACGCTGCGGTCTCAAAATTTTGTCTTTTTATTTGCATCCTCCATTTCATATTTGGCTAGTTTCAAATTTTAGAAGACCATGTAAGATTCAAATAATTCTAATCAAGAAAAAAGGTAGAGCTTGATTTTAGGAAAACTATAAAACTAGTTTCGTATTTTTCAGAGTTAAAAAATTAAAAAATTATATAAGCTTTCTAATATTAAATTAGATTTTAATATTTTGATAAATGCAGATTATAAAAAATATTTAGATATTTTTTTAAAAAAATTATTTCTATAACATTTTTATAAAGCTTAATTGACCTTTCTGCACTACTGTGAAAGTCCGGTTTATCTCCATTGTTACTGACATGGCGCCACGTAGGACAATTGCTGTGGCGCCACATTAGCCCAAAATGCTTTTAAAAACACTCATGGGAGATAAATCGAAAGGTTTCAATAGTTTTAAGGAGTATAAACACCCTGTTTTATATAGTTTTGTTTTGAGAAACCCCTATTTTATATACTTTTTCCTTATAGTACGTACTGGGCTGCTGCGGGAGCTCCTATTTTATGATGGGCTCAAAAACATCAATGGCCCATCAGTTTGGTTGCAACGGGTTACGAGAGGGAGGGGCCGATGTCCGGCCCGTTTCGGCCCGCACAGGAGTTCGGCTTCATCATCATCATCAAGATAGTAAAAAAATGGATCCGGCATTCCGGCCGGTGACTTCCCCGCCTAAGACTGCTCGCACTGGGATACCGTATACCATCCGCTAAATGGGATAGAGGAGCATATAGCGAAGAAACGCCCTGCAGCGGATACGGAAAAGGATCCGCTATGCGCGCGTCGTCCGCTATTCGTAGCGTTTTCACGGATGTCCGCTACGCGCGGACATGGCGCGTGGGGCCCGCCGCCCACCACCGCGGAGAGAGCAGGGGATGGAGTAGAGGACGGACGTGCGAGCTCCTCCGCCGCACTCGCCCGCGAGCTCCTCCCCGCGCCGGCGGCCCGCGCCCGGCTCGCCCTCGGCCGGAGGCAGCTGCGCTCCCCGTGCCCATGCCCGCGCCCGGCTCGCCCACGGCCCGAGGAGGCGGCCGTCCCCGGAGCTGGGGAGCAGGGCGGCGGCCTGCGCGCCGGGCTCGCCCGCCATGGCCGCGGCCTGCGCGCCCGCCCGCTCGTAGCCAACGCGGCGGATGGCGGTGGCGCTGGATCCGTCCGCCGGTGGAGCAGGGGAGCAGGGCGGCGCCCTGCGTGCCGGGCTCGCCCGCCATGGCCGCGGCCTGAGCGCCCGCTCGCCCGTAGCCAATGCGGCGGATGGCGGCAGCGCTGGATCCGTCCGCCGGTGGAGCAGGGGAGCAGGGTGGCGGCCTGCGCGCCCTTGCCCTGTGGCCGCACGCGAGAGAGACGGCGGGGAGAGAGAGAATGGCGGGGTGGGAGAGAGAGGCGAGGTGGAGAGAGAAAACAGGAGGTTCGTTTAATAGAGTATGACTTGTGGGGTCCATGAGCTGGTAGTTGGGATAGAAGAAGATATAGAGTATGGATGGATACGGGAGAAGTGTATATAGAGGAAAGAATCTTGATGACTAGAATGGATAGAGGATGAATTTAGAGTACAAAGAGTGCGGATAGCCTAACCCGTGGCGGACGGACGGGGTCCCGAGAGTCTCCCGGTGGCAAACTAGCCACACCGGAGATGAGCTCCCAAGTGACTTGGCTTGGGTCGTCCCGTACTGCTTTGGCTGGACTGCCGGAGGCCATGGTGGCGGTGCCCGGGGTCCGGCGGGAGGAACCTAGGAACGGGGCTTCGCGGCGCTGCTCGCTGGTGCTGGGTTGAAGCAGGAATCTGCCTTCTGGTAGATCGGTAGAGGCCACATGTGAAGGATGCCGGGAGGTCGGTATTGATGCTCGGGCTGGATGGTGAGTGCCCTGACATTTTTCGTTCATTTTCTGGCAGTAGTACTCCAGTATTGTTTACTTCTACAGTTGTACTACTAATCTTCTGAAGCCACCCTTCGAAATTCGAAAAGCACTACGTCTACATTGGTTCTACTGGCACTATGTTCAATACTTCGTCCTTGCTAGGATATAGTCGGATTCGCATCATCCCACTTGTGTGGAGTGTGGATCGGAGTGGATCTTAAACTAAATTCCACCCCAACACATGTGGATTGAGGTGAATCCGATGACATCCAAACAAGGCCTTCAGTGGAAAAGAGTAGTAATTAGAACATATTCCTAGGACGCAACGAGCTGGAAGTAGCAGAACACTGCATCCGAACTCTGCATTCTGTTAGGTGTTGATTTACAGGCAAAGCAGCAGAACCTTTTTATGGAGCCTCGGCATACCAGCTGTTTGATTTTGCCCACTCCCTTTCTGCTGTTATTGGATGACTGTCACTGCATTTTCCTTGTTTGAAGAAGTAATCACTTTGGAGATCTCTCCAGTTTTTAGACTGTGTTTGCATTGGGACAGCAAACGCGTCACCTTCTAATTAGTTCGGCCATACATCCAACAACCTAGCATGTGCTATTTTTCTTAATCTCTGACTGTAAACACATTCAATTCATTATATTTCTTGAGAATACAATTCATGTGCATATACAACTTATTTATGACACATTGCCAGCCTACTTCTATTTTTATGACACACTGCCAGCCTACCTCAATACAATGGAACAAGAGATAACAATTGCATGCAGTATATGATTATCAAATACTAATTTGGAGATGCTTCCCGTGCAACCAATCAACCCTGGTAAAAGCTACCTTTTTTCTCAAGGACACACAAAAGCTTGCATGCAAGAAGGACAAAAGAGAGCAGACTTCATAACCTGTAAATGATCAACAAAAGGGAACACTCCGTTATCTAATGTCTGTCAGAGCAACACCCAAACTATGTAATTCAACCACTACCATCATCCTTCAACAGCACAGGCTGACCAAAAGATAGATCCCTAAACAGAAACAAGTACCCACTTGCTCTTCTCAATGCTACAAACTTATGAAAGTTGGGGTATCAATAGGAGGCTGAGGAACTTCTATTGCTCCATCAAGCATCTTGGTCACTTTAAGCATAGTTGGGCGCCTTTCTGGTTCATCCTGTATACACCAAAGTGCAACTCTCGTGAATCTTTCAACCATCTTCATTTTGATAATAGCTTCCTCATCACTTTCAACTAACAAGTCAAGGCGGCTACAGCGGTAGCAGTCATATGCCCAGTGTGCCAATATAACTTGCTCCTCATCGGTGGCCTGAAGGTCTACATTCCGCCTGCAGCATACAATCTCCAAAAGGACTATCCCAAAGCTGTACACATCTACTTTACTGGAGATTCTCACGTTCTTGAACCACTCTGGAGCAAAGTATCCTCGGGTACCTCGGATTCCAGTGCTAGTTTTTGTCTGCTCGGCTTTCAGCAGCTTTGCTATGCCAAAGTCTGATATCTTTGCTATAAAGTTGTCATCAAGAAGGATGTTCTCAGGCTTTATGTCGCAGTGTATGATCTGCTTACCACACTCCTCATGCAAGTAGAGCAGTCCTTTTGCCACCCCATGGGCAATATCAGCTCGGAGGTCCCATGATGGCCTCTTGTCACTGAAGAGGAACTTAGCAAGAGAGCCATTGGGCATGAATGGATACACCAAGAGCCTTTCAGCTCCTTCATAGCAGAATCCCAATAGCTGGACTAAGTTCTTGTGGAGTGTGTGCCCAATTGTTTGAACTTCCATTGTGAACTCCTTTTCTGTCTCTTGTGGGATCCTATCGATGATCTTCTTGACTGCGATGCTGGTGTCAAACTCACCGTGTAGGTACCCTTTATAGACTATACCAGAAGCTCCCCTGCCCACTTCCTCGTTGAACCCATTAGTTGCTTGCTCAAGCTCTCTGTAAGTGAAATCTCTTGTCATCATCCTGGTCCATGCTCGTAAATGATTCTTTTGCCTGGTGGCCCAAGAGCGAGCTCCCAGAAAATGGGCTGAGATTAAGAGAAAGTTCAGAAAGACAGAACTACCTATAATGATTGATCCTCCAAGTATCCAATCCTTCCTATTGGTTTTCCATTTACTGCTGGCCTCAGTATTCAGTAAAGTCTGAGAATGATTATCCTTTGGCACCTTGAGATATACTGTCCTTTGAACTTCGCTCCCTTGATTCCCATTAGACAAAGGTAGCTTCTTCTTCCAGCAATCTCCACTATTATTAAACACTGCAGCAGCACAGAAGCAATCAATCAAGCATAAGCTTAGGCAAGCAGTCTCGGTTATGGGGTAGTACTGCTCATAGGCACGAAGAGGCCAGTCAATATAATTCATTGGAATCATTTGGAACAGCTCTAGCACTTCTGTCTCACTCGAGTTGCAGCTCTGCTGTGCAAAGTCTGGCTTGCACCCTTTGTACTTCCTTTCTGTATCAAAGAAAGAATAGTGCTGGGGACAAGAGCATTCCGTCTGACTCAAGTTGAACGTGCAATAGCTGTTGTATCCACACACTCCACTACCGAAATTTGAATACATGATGCTGCAGATATTTGCCGGCACAGCTTGCACTACTGTCAACACTGCAGGCAACCCACTTCTTACCTCTTCCTTTTTTGGATACTTATACTTTCGAAGAACACCATCCGGGTCAAGTCTTGCCCAATGGTAGTACTGATCTATTGAGTCCATTTCTGCTGGCATGATAACATTAGGGTCTTGTGTGCTGTTCTCCAAGGCATAGTAGATCATGCCATTCATATCATAGACCAGTTTCCCACCTTTTCCACTTGTGTTAGTGGACCAATAACCATCATACTTAAACCCCGTAGGAACAGCCACCGTGTAGAAAGTCAGGTTTCCACCTGTTTCAAGACTAAGGATGAACCGGCCATTTGAGTAATCAGTGTCCATAAGCTTAGCTTGGAGGATAGTCCCACTAGGCAGCTCTTGGGATGGCAGGATGGTGTCTGTTGGTGTAGTAAAACTTTGCCACTTGGGGGAGCCGTCTGCTCCATAAAGTACAAAGTTTCCATTGTCGTTCATGGAAGCATAAGCACCACCAGCAATCTGGGAGCTCCAGATCTCAGCGCCAGTGGAGTTACGGAGAGAAAGCGAACCATTAAGGGTGAACTGCAGGCTTGAACCAGATGACACTGATGTGTTACCATTGGCGTACCAAACAATAATATTCTCATTGATCTGATTGAACCAGATGCTAAGTAAATACTGAGAAGAGTTGGTCTCCAGGGGTCGGAAGCCAAAGGCAAAGTCACCAGAGGGCGAGAGCCATGATCTGTTTGGCCCCTCAGGACTCAGAGTAGATCCCAAGCTGATATTGTGCTGAGCTAGAGTATATGAGCAGGAAAGTGGCAACCATAGTAGGAGAAAGAATATGTGCGCCATTGATCTTGGCTAGTTTCTCCTTCTAACACCAGTTTTATGCACAGGGGAGGTTATGATTTTCAGGTCACTCAATGAGGTATCACGTCACGGGAATAAGACTTCTCCACGGGATGACTTGTAAACGCATTCGAGATGAATGTATGGCTTGTTTGATAACATGGAGCTGAAGCCTGTGTATTGACCGGCCCCATGCACTTGTTTCCACGGATGCTCGGCCATATGCACTGTAAAAGTGAAGCACAGAGCAAATGTGAACCGCAGAAGATTTTGTGTGAGGTCAAGTTGTTTGGTTTCTTCGAATTAAATTGGTACACCCAAAAACTTGTCAAAAAATTTAGTCCAAACGTCGCTATGGAACAGCTGGCACATTGAATTAGACATTATTATGAATGCTTAGCTTCTGGATAAATCCCAATAAAGAGAAATTTTCTGCACAGTATACTAGAGAAAGTCAAGTGCATACTTGTGATAGTGGTGGCAAAGAGGAGGGAAACTATAGTTTCGTTCCCATATTATTTGCGCCAAGTTATCATATTATTTTATTGATCAATCTGTATATTGAATTTACAAAGGTAGAGGTACTGTATTCGCGTGTCTATTTTTCATTTAAATAAAACATAATTATTGTAGTTGTCATTCCCTCCTGACCTCCACTGTCTTTTTCTGCAGAAGCTGTCACTATTGCGAGCTCGTACTGAAGACTTTGAGATATTCAAATGCAGAGTGCAATTGTCAAGCGGATAAAGACATAAGCCAAATTCATGAGTCACCGTGTGACAGGTAGACCAGAGCTACCTGTGGAAGCGATGGGAAGACCTGTGGCAGAAATATTGTTGCGCAAACTAGCCTGAAGAGTGTAGGTTTTTCTTAGATTTTGTTGAAGAATTTAAGAAGATTGTAAGAACTAAGAAGTAACTTGTGATGTACTACATCCTGTGTTGAATTTGGCTGGTCGTGCGACCCGGTGTCAGTGACATTATCGGCCATCCCGGCCCACACAGCCATTGCTCTTTGCCTGTCGCCTTGGCCCATGGGCCATCAAGGCCATTGATGATAAACGCAGGTGTGCACTAGCTAGCACCCAGATATTCGATCCGGGGCGCTAGCGTCGGTGCTCCCATGTCCGCGCCTAACGCACCTAGCTCCCTTGTCCCGCACCCATCCCGCTTTGGAGGCTGCGCAAGCCCATGCATGTTCAGGGACCACCCCGAACCCGCTTCATTTCACGTGCCCGCATGCATGCAGCACCACCATCATGTGCGTGGTGACCAATGGCAGCATGGTGACACATGGTGGCACACTAGCAGCAACATATGCTTCCCCCGAGATCTACTTTTGAAACATTCAATTTAAACACTTGCAACATACGTCTGAAATAGATGAAACACTTGAATCATGCGTGTATAGCTATAACAACATGTGCAACATCAGATCTACTTTTGAAACATTCAGATGAAACATTTGCAACATACATCTGAAACAAATAAAACACTTGAAACATACATGTATAGCCATTGCAACATGTGCAATACCAAGATCTACTTTTAAAACATTTAGATAAAATATTTGCAACATACGTCTGAAACACCTGAAAACACTTGAAACATAGTCTTGCAACATGCATATTTTGTCATTGCAACATGTGCAATATCCCGATCTACTTTGCAATATCGATATAAGACACTTGCAATATACCTCTGAAATACTTAAAACATATGTTTGCAACATGCTCTTTCAACGCTAACATCTCCTTGTTGCTTCGCAATGAGGCTCGTCAGCATATGGAGGTCACCGGTGTGCTCGCCAGGCAGCGCGAAGCTTGCTAGCAACGCAGAGCTAGGCCACGGTGCACAGAGGGCGGGTGTGGGGGCATCATGGGCGGTGGTGCGCGCAGAGGTCAGGTGGGTGGCGCATGGAGGTCACCGGAGGTGCGGAGCTCGCTGGCAACGCGGAGCTGGGCGGCGGCGCACGGAGGGTCAGGTGGGGGCGGCATAGGCGGCGGTGGCGTAGAGGGCGGGCAGGCACGGCACGGGTGGCACAAAGAGTGGGTGCAGCGTCCGGACATCGGATGCTCGGGTTAGAGCGTTTTCGTTTCTCTTGACCGGTGCGGAGGTGGCGAGGGGAGGGCAGTGTCGTGTGGCTTGGCCAGTCGTTTCCCGGCCACGGGAACCGGGAGGTCGATCTTCGTGACTTTGGTACTGCTCTCAGGAAATGGCTGCGGAGAATGGACCCAGGACGCACTTGGGTTGAGCTACTGGCATCAACAAAAACCGTCGGCCTGTCAGCATTCACGGCGGCAACGGAATCCATATTGTGCATGAAATAATTTGAAATATAAGTATATTACTAGCAAAAATGTCCGTGCGTTGCAACGGGTAGTTATTTTCACTCTTAAGAGTTATTAACCTCTTCCTCACAGTTCTTTTATCTTTGTATCCGTCGACAACAATATGTATCGATGCCCTCGATATTGACACCCTGAATGCACCTACGAACACATTATTCAGTCATTCATCTTCACCGTAGTCGTGTACGGGTGGGTCTCCATTGCTTGCGCTAGCCGCTTCATTGACGGCAACCCAATGTTCATCGTCTTTCTTAGTCGTACAACAAATCTGCCTCTCCTTGTACACGGCCACACGGCCGCGCTGTGTGGAACATAGGTCATTCATCCACAAAAGGTAATGTCGTCCACGAAAGCCAGTGTTGTTACACAATATATCTTTTGTTAGCTGTTTTTTCTACTACAAAGTGCAAACAATACATAGTACGTAGGCTCTAAATCATGAATATTTTTGCATGTGCATTGCAATCAAAGAAAAATAATTCAATATTGTACAAAACTTACTAACATCATGCACAATTTTTTTCTTCAAAATAATAATTTAGCTGCCCTAAAATATCATAGCATAAGATCGAATATAACAACATCCTGAAGTCCACCGACCTATGTAGCTCAGTTGAGATTAATTTCTGTTCCCTTATTTACTACTTTCTTTTCTTCCTTGTGCAGTTCCAGTACATCCATCACATTTAAAATAGATATAAGTTAAAGGAAGGAGCAAGTATATAAAGAGACCTTATCCTAAAATAGAGATAATGGAGCGAGTATATGTTTGGTTAAGATGACAGAGTTTACTGTTTGTTTCGGTAGGTGGAGACTTGGTATGATATATTGCCTTTTTTTTACACCGTTTAAGTCACAGTTAAATGTGGGACCTATTTACCTTGAGTTGGCTCACCTGTCATCCTTTACGTTTCTTTTGACACAATATCTTCTTCATGGGAAATTAGATAATAAAATAATTGGTTAATGGTGGAAAATGTGAGGGCTGGAAAAAAGCTGCTAGAAATAGATCCTTGTTTTCGGAATTCAACCAGGAAAACGTCGACTATCTTTATTTAATTAGATTAAAATAAACTTCTCACGTAATCCTCCTCCTCCTGTGTAGTCCTAAACCCCACGTATTCCTCCTCTTCCTATTAAATTAAAGAATCAATAAAAATTAAAATTGGATACTCACGTGATCCATTAAAACTGACTTTTCCCTCACATAAATCCTACTCTTCCTGTTGTCCTAAAACAACACGTATTCCACCTCTTGCTATATTAAACAATAGATTGAGTCACGGACGGTTATATCTTATATGTACATGGTGAAAAAAAAACATGGCGGAAATTTTGTCTCTTTATTATTAGGTATAATATAATAACAATTAAACATTAATGATAAATAAGGATGAGAAAGTAATCTATTTGTTTATGTTTTACCTTTTCATAAAATTTATAGGGATTTGAAATTTATTTATCAATAGTTTTTTTAGAAAAAATATATTAGATTTTTTAACAGTTGGATGTAAAATGTATAGTCCGTACATACAATCTTATCTTCTTGTCCATATACCCAACCACTCCACCACTACCTCCTTCGTCTCCTGCCCCAGTGGCACCCTCGCTCCCACCTCCTCAGCCTCGTTGTCCCGCGTGCCTTGTTGTCCTATCTCACCGTATCCTTGCCATCCTTGCAGCTCCACATAGCCATTCTGCCTATTACCTTGCCGCATACTGGTCAATGCCTTGTTGTCCCGCTTATCTTGCCTCGTCATGCTACCTCACTGTTTGTTTCCTCCTATAGTTGCTGGCACAATCGCCTCATCGTCCCACTAAAGTTGCAGGTTGTGTCTACGACTGTGGCTAAAGCCACCTCAGTAAAACATTGTACCAGCAGCGCAGCCTCTACCTTCAATAGAAGTGTAGAACCAAATATCCCCAATGGTCACGACACAGCGTCGGTTTGCCAGGATTGTGGTGGCGTCTGACCCGCCATCCATCTCGGGGACCAGTTGGCGTGCCGCCGGCGTACAAATGGTGGTCTGAGGTATCTTTTCTAATATGTATTGGGACCAGACTCACTATGTAGCTTGAGAAATGAAAGTGCACAAGAGCACGCTATGGAAAGTAAAATACAATAGTTGGATAACACACTTTTGACTTTAGTATTTGGTTATATATGTAATATTAAATAGTAGCTTGTTCAAGTAGAAAAATTCATTATTCAGTTTGGTAGCTCTGTCATTGCCGCGGTAATTAGAAATGTTTAGTACTATATAATCATTGTTCAAGCAGTTAAGTTGTTCTATGACATATTTTGTATTGTGCTAGTAATCAAAGTATTGAAACAGGATAATCATGAAACTACTCATCAGTTATATTTATAAAACTAAAATATGGATTATATAGAAAAGAAAGGGGAAATAGAAAAGAAAGGAAAACTAACTGAAGCTTTGCCAACCGGAGAAAGACTCCAGCGGCTACAGTGCACACAGCTTAAAAAATTCGGTGATCCTTATCCTCCCTCACTGCTCATCTCCCTCCTTTCCATGGCCAACAAAGTTCTGCAGCACAAATCCGAGCCGAGCTCCCTCGGTTGCTCTGCTCTCTACATTACTTCTACAACAATCGATAAGAGTAGGGAGTTGGATTCTCCATTGTGTTTCGTTGCTTAAGGTCAACAAATCCTTGCATCAATGGCATCGATAGGAAAAGGAGCTGCCGGGCGAGACGCTCACTTCGTCACTCGTTCCATCTTCCAGAACACTCAAAACTCAACCCTTCTCTATCCATCCAATATCTGATCCAGACTCCAGAGCCCGGAGCTCACCTACACGGAGACCGTGGAAGGGGTGCCGAACATCATGGTCACCTCCGGGTCCCCAGGCATCGACATCGTTGAAGGGTCTCCGAACGTGGCGGAGAGCCTCCAGCAGTAGAGGTGTGCCTGTTCCGATTACACACCTCCTCTTGTTCCTGCATCATTGCGCCCTCCATCCTCCACCTCCACCTCCACCTCTCGCTCCAAGCTTATGCCCGCGCTCAGCGAGCGCGCTTCCCTGCCCCGGTCGTGGCATCGTCGGCCTCCCCGCGAAAGCTCCGCACCAAGATCTCCCTATGCGACGCGCTTCTCGTTAGATCCGTGAGCAACATCGGGCGCGAAGTCTTGGAGACGTCCGGGGCAGGTTGGCTGCACCAACGCTCAGCTCGTTTGCGGGGCTCCCGCACATCGTGAGAGGCGCTGGTGTTGCCATCGAGCCATTGAGGAGCCGCCTCCTATACAATACAACCCCCGCGGCGTTTTTGCTGTGTTTGCTGGATCTTTTTATAGTTCTTATTTCTTCGTGTCCATCATGTCTTCTTTCTTCGTATCTGTTTTTCTGTCTTATATCTAATATATATCTTCAAGTTTGCATCTAATTTTGGATGTTTATTAGGTGCTTTCCTCTGCGTTTGGAATTGGATTCAGACACGAACTCTAGAGGACAACCCAAACTGGAATTGGAAAAAATATATACAAGCATACCGGAGTGGAAAAATCTTGGTGGAAAAAAATCTCGGCGGAAATTTTGTCTCTTTATTATTAGGTATAGATACACACGCGCATAAAATAAAACTCATAAAAATAACATATTTATTAATAAATATTTCAGTGGTTTAATATATCAAACATAAATAAATATTCCAATGTATGTAACAAATGAATTAAAATTTATAAAATAACTTCATCCATTCTAGACACCGCTCATGGTTGGACCTGAGGCAGCCACTGAAAAGGAAGGATGCGCACACGAATAAAGAAGGGCATACCTCACTTGTGTCTCCCGTGATAAGGGGAGCAATATATTTTCCTTTTTCTAGATTAATTAATGTACCATAGCATTGTCCAAAACCGTAATATCCACTGGCTGGCTCCTTCCTTAATTTTCTTAGTATATTTTCCTTTGATGTAGTCAATGCAATGATCTAAATCAGAGAAATCTAATGGGTAAAGTATTTCTTATTTAATGAGACGTACGATTATCCCTCTCGAAATATAGTTTAAACAATAATGCCATAATTCCAAAGAAGTCTCTTTTTTCATTTCTCTTACGCTTGTTCCTTTATACTTAAAGAGGAACTAACATTATTTGTTGGGACTTGCTATATGTTAGGTGTCTGAAATTTTGCATCTAATCAGGCAATGATTCTCGTTCATTGGATCTAAATCAGATATCTTTGGAGCTTCTTCGTCCTCCGGTCGTTTCCTTCGGTTGTCAGATGTCTTTGATTTCTGCGTTTCTAAGCGCCTGCACTGCAGAAAGCGTGCTATTTAAACGGCTGTTGAATAATGAGAAGAAGTACCTCCAAACCACTGTTACCTGTACAAGTGAGTGGCAGGAAACTTACCAACCACGTTTCTTTTTTCTTGTAGGCGCATCAAACGACTCATGAAACCTTGACCCAGAACGTGGTTTACCTTAAGAATCAAGATTAGTCAACGCCTACTTGACCTCATGTAACGCCCCGACCAGGAAGACGGCTAAGATCCATTTTACACGTTGAATAAACCATATCTGCTAATTAACTCTCTTGCGCTTTCGTCCTCGCTTCGCGCAAAAGGATCGATCCAAAGTTAACAGACTCCCAGGTCCAGGCTTTTAACTTGGTTCAGCTCTTCTTCAACTTCCGATGTGGTACTAAAGTTCGGTCGCTACAGTGTTGGGCCTTATTCCACTGGGTCTCACATACTCTCCCATTTAGGAAATTCGACGTTCTCGTCGAATGCTGAACCAAGGTACCTAGCAGTAGGACATATGTCCAGGACCGACTCTCTTGGCCACGTTCGTATTTCCAGTTCCCTGGCCCAATTGTCATGCCCTCACAGGAGCAGCCATGCATAACCTGAGTTGACTCAGGTTACCATTTGTAACGTCCCAATCCGAAAGACGGCTAAGGCCCATTCTATACATTGAATGAACTACATCTACAAATTAACTCTCTTGCGCTTTCGTCCTCGTTTTGCGCAAAAGGATCGATCCAGAGTTAACAGCCTCCCAAGTCCAGGCTTTTAACTTGGTTCAGCTCTTCTTCAACTTCCGATGTGGTACTAAATTTCGGTTGCTACAGTGTTGAGCCTCATTCCACTGGGTCTCACAGTGAGCGACAAAGACATATCATCACAGTGAGCGACAAAGGGCCTGTTTAGTTGGTGAAAAATTTTGGGTAAGTTTCTGTAGCACTTTTCGTTGTTATTTGACAAAATTTATCAAATTATGGACTAACTAGGCTCAAAAGATTCGTTTCGACATTTACAGACAAACTGTGCAATTAGTTATTTTTTTACCTACATTTAATGCTCCATACATGCGTCCAAAGATTCGATGTGACGTGTACTGCGCAAATTTTTTTAGGTTGGGTGGCCAACTAAACAGGCTCAAAGACATATCGCCCCTGACATACATAATTGAACTAAGGAGATTATTTATTCATCCCATCCACTGTAGGAGGTGGCAGCAACTCGACTAGCTTCCTCATAGTCATCCCAATCTGCATAGACATAATCACATAATCATCATCTAGAGCCCCTTGAGCACACTCTTGGGGATTCTCTGACTGTGACGACCCGGGTCATTACCACTTTAAATAATAATTTTGGCCTATGATTTATCACCCAATAGATATAAGATTTGTGAATAATAAACCATAACAAAGTTGGCAGCAGAGAATAATTAGAGGGTACCAATAATTGTTACAATACTATCCTACGCACTTAAGTCTTTAAAGAAGCGTAACATATTTGCGCATTATTGTTAAGCTCCATACCATCCTACGCACCCCTTGAGCACACTCTTGGGGATTCTCTGACTGTGACGACCCGGATCATTACCACTTTAAATAATAACTCTGGCCTATGATTTATCACCCAATAGATATAAGATTTGTCGAATAATAAACCATAACAAAGTTGACAGCAGAGAATAATTAGAGGGTACCAATAATTGTTACAATACTATCCTACACACTTAAGTCTTTAAAGAAGCGTAACATATTTGCGCATTATTATTAAGCTCCATACCATCCTACGCACTTAAGTCTTTAAAGAAGCGTCACATGTTTGCGCATTATTACAGGCCAGTCATATAGAAGTACAAACTATATTACTAGGTGAGTGTAATGCCCTGACCCAGGAAGGCGGTTAAGGCCACTCACCTGCTAATTAACTCTCTTACGCTTACGTTCTTACTTCGCGTAAAAGGATCGATCCGGAGTTAACAGCCTCTCATGTGTTGGCTTTTAACTTGATTCAGCTCTTATTCGACTTCCAATGTGGTACTAAAATTTGGTCGCTACAGGGTTAGGCCTCGTTCCACTGGTCTCACACCTCAACGCCTCTACCTACGTATGCATATGCACTGCCAGTCTGGTTCATCACCTGGTCACCCCGCTTTATGAGACACCTCAAACTATTTCATGTATACTACCGAGGAATGTTCCATCTCCATGGCCAGGCAGCTGATCATCCTCGTCCTCGTATTGTCCCAACTGATCACCATGTCGGTGGTCTCCCAGTCCCAGTCTGAGGGCAATGAGCCTGACCTCCCAACCCTGCTCAAGATCAAGGAGCAGTTCGGCAACCCGGACGCGCTCGCTGAGTGGCAGCCCGGCACGGACCACTGAAACTGGCCGCACGCGTACTGCAACCAGTACCGCCGCGTCGTCGCGTTCTTCATGGAGAACGTCAACATCACCTCCACGCTCTCACCGGCCATCGGCGAGCTCGACCAGCTGCACACCGTCAACATAGTCAACATCCCCGGCCTGCACGGCCCCATCCCGGATTCCTGGGGCAACCTCGCGCACCTGTCCGTCTTCAACATCATGGTTACCTCGGTGGCTCGGTGTCGGGCTCCATCCCGGCGTCCCTCTCCCGCACCAACCTCTCCTCCGTCAGCTTCCTCCGCAACAAGCTCACCGGGCGGCAAGATCCCCACGTCGCTGCAGAAAGCTACCGCACCTGATCTTCTTCAACGCCGCGAGCAACAACCTCGTCGGGAGGATCCCGCCCCGGCTCGTGCACGGCGGCACGCCCGATCGAGCTGCCGCTGGGCCTGACGCTGTCCGACAACCGGCTGTCGGGGGACATCGATCCCCTGGCTGTACGCGCTGGAGAAGCACGTGATGGAGTTCAAGGTGGCCAATAACCGGCTCACCCGGCGACGCGTCGTTCCTGTTCGGGCGGCGCAAGACGGTGGACAACCTAGACTGCTTGGAATAATTTCGTGCTTCCATCGGGCATCGGCCGCCCTTTCAGCCGGTTCGGCTCAAACCCAGCGTTCAGGCAGTTCTGGGTCCCTTTGCTGATCGCTATGCTGTCTCAGTGCCTGTTGTTGTTTCCTTCTTGCCAGTTTGTTTTGCAACTCTCAGCCTCTCCTTAAAGTAAAGACACGTGGCATTCCTGCCATCTTTTTAAAAGGAAATACAGCATATTACTGAGTCACCAACTTAGTCTTATGACAGAGATCGATGCGACTAGCTGCAGGCCCGCACGAGCAATATATAAATATTTCTGTTGTTCCACAGGTGTTGAATTGGTGCTTCTATCTATGAAGAATATGACAACCGAGTGATGGTTAATGCTCATGTCCCTGTCACCGTGGCCAGCGCTCAATGAGAGGCAATGCGCGAGCCTATTAGATATCGCCATATCGGGGTGCCAAGGGGAGCCTGCAGTTAACAAGCTCCACCCTCTGTTGTCAGTTGTCACACAGCAAGCAATGGCTGTGAGTCGCCTTCTACTTCTGTTTCTCCTTCTATCCGTTGCTGCTGGCGCCTACGACGGTGCTGGCCAGCCGCCGATCAGCCGGAGGAGCTTTCCTGAGGGGTTCATCTTCGGGGCATCCTCTGCTTCCTATCAGGTGAATGTTCTGTCTGTCCATTCATATGTACACAGCACATGTTCTTGCTGTCCATTTTAGGACAGTTGAGGCTGTTTGAGTATCCAATTTGTGCAAGCTAGTCAATGACACATAGGGTCCGGTCTGGTCCTGCATGTCATTGACAAGTTGGTGGTATAAATTAAAAGTACACCTCAAATGGTGGTATAGATGGAAAGCATTCCAAAATGTTGATTCAGGATATTTAACACCCACTTTTTTTTTATCACAATAAAAAAAGATGCAGTCTATTCTGCCTACAAAACGTCACAAGCTGCGACATAATGTTCACCATAAACATGTATTAGTTGGCAACACAAGTTGATAAGAGTACAAACATCAGCATATGAGGATCATTGTCTGATCCAAGTAGTCATTGTCCTAGCTAGTATTTCTCATGAGTCATGACGCTGTGTTTGGAATAGTTCTCATACGAGCTATCTTGACGTCTACATGCAGTATGAGGGCGGGGTGATGGAGGGGGGCAGAGGACCAAGCATCTGGGACACCTTCACTCATCAGCACCCAGGCATGTTTTTATCTCCTTCGCACGCTAATATGTTTTTAAATCTTGTTTCAGATTTGCTCATATAAAGGAAATTGCCCGTTTTATTGAGCTTGATTGCTGTGGACCGGCAAGAATGCTTACATTTGACGTAGTCTATGGACATATCAGAGGCAACTTGTATTCTTTCAATATATTGAATTAGAATGATAAGAAACAATAGTTAAGGAACCGATTTTGAAATTTTGACACTTTTGTGATCTTGCAGATAAAATCATTGACAGAAGCAACGGGGATGTGGCCATAGATTCCTACCATCTCTACAAAGTATGTAGGACTTTTAATATTTTTAACCTGGTCTTCTCTTCTTTTTACTAAATATTTCCTTTCAAGAATTTTCAAGGAATTATATGCTCCAAGGCGTCAGCAGGCTCTTTATTAATTAATTATGTCAGATTAAACTTGCAACACTATCTTTAAATTTCAATCCAAGCTGCCAACAAAATCATGTTAGTACACCACTGATCCATGGGGAGGACTCGTTGAAAAATACAGGAAGATGTGCGCCTAATAAAGGATATGGGAATGGATGCATACAGGTTCTCCATCTCATGGACAAGAATTCTTCCAAGTACGTAATCTTATTGTTCAAGTGTTCTAGGTTGTACTACCTTGGACATATTACAAAGTCCATGTAGATTGATTACACCAAACTTATCTATATGAATCTAATGGCAGATGGAAGTCTGAGCGGTGGAATCAATAGAGAAGGAATCAGATACTACAACAACTTGATCAATGAACTCATGTTGAAAGGTATTCATTCATGCCTTGATTAGCCTCTTTCCGATCCAATAGTCAATCTTATTCTTATGCATTCACAGGGGTACAACCATTCGTGACCCTTTTTCACTGGGACTCGCCTCAGGCATTAGAAGACAAATACGGAGGATTTCTTAGTCCCAACATCATGTAAGTCTCGACCCTTTTAGCCCTTTATTCTAAGCTTAAAATCCCACTAGCAATGATACTTCTGGAGAGTTTAGAAATTCTTAGCTTAAGACCCCACTAACATGAGAATTGTGCAACAGATTAGCTAGTGTTAGTGGAGGGAAACTACACTAACGTGTCTCCCCATTGTGAATTTGTGATTAAACTACCAAACCTGTATGATATATCGTTCATTGCTGCAACTGTTGCAGAAATGACTACAAGGACTACACTGAAGTATGCTTCAAAGAGTTTGGTGATAGAGTGAAACACTGGATAACGTTCAATGAACCTGCACAGTTCTGCTCAGGTGGGTATGCATCTGGCATTTTTGCGCCAGGCCGATGCTCGCCGTGGGAGCAGGGCAAGTGCAGCGCTGGGGATTCAGGAAGGGAGCCTTACACTGTCTGTCATCACCAGCTGCTCGCCCATGCAGAAGCAGTTCGCCTGTACAAAGAGAAGTACCAGGTCAGAGATGAACTAATTACTCTCCTCCACGCTGTTACAATTACTGAATGATGAACTGATTGGCACTGTGCAAATGAGCTCGATACGTCAATACAATAGTTACTCCCAATTTTGATGTATGTATGCATGCAATGCATTAAGAATATAGTTGCACAAGAATTGCTAAATGGATCTCACCTTGACCATGATCTAGCAGATGCATTGTTCACACTCGCGTTGCGTGCAGGCTGTCCAAAGAGGGAAAATCGGAGTAACATTAGTCTCCCTTTGGTTTCTTCCTTTGTCCCCATCCAAATCAAATGACGATGCAGTGACACGTGCCTTAGATTTCATGCTTGGATGGTAAATTCTCTATGAGGCTGTGACCCTAACATCATCTTTGCCACTGAAGTCCAGAGAATTATAGATGAACACAAATCTTACTGACCATATCAATGCAATCCTCTCCCAGGTTTATGGACCCACTTGTTGGAGGTGACTACCCGCTCAGCATGAGAAGATTGGTGGGAAATCGCTTGCCACGATTCACAAAGGAACAATCTAAGCTACTCAAGGGCGCATTCGATTTCATCGGACTCAACTACTACACCACATACTATGCTGCTAGCCTTCCTCCATCATCATCAAATGGCCTCAACAGTAGCTATAACACTGATAATCTAGCTAATGTTTCCGGTGAGCCACTAAGCCAATTCAAGCTCCCCCCTAAATTCGTGCAATAGAGTTGTAGTAAAACTCTATAAAACAATATAGCTCATCTTCAATAGTAGTGTAGTATTTGTGAAAGCATGATGTTATAACATCTGCAACCTCCATTCTCTTAATTGAGTCATATCAGTAATATTGAATCATTCTTAATCACTATTTTGGAATTTAGTTTATTTCTTTCTATTATATTTTTCTGACATTATGATTATAATAGGCATTCGAAATGGTGTCCCCATAGGTCCTCAGGTAACTTATTATTTCATAACATATAAGACAGAAATTTCACTGATTTCTTGTCCACTTTCTGTGTGATGATTTATTTGCATATAACCAACATATATGTAGGCTGCTTCGTCTTGGCTCTTCATGTACCCTCAAGGCTTTCGTGAGCTTCTACTTTATATTAAGGAAAACTATGGCAACCCTGCTATCTACATCACTGAAAATGGTAACTTGTAAATGATAAATGTTATCTTTACTAGTGTATCGACATGGTAGCTTCTACTTCCTAAATGCATGGGCTAGAATCATAGGTGACATACATAAGTAGTAGATGATCGTGAATAAATGTAGTATATACAACCAACACAAACTGGATGCTCATCATATAGTTGTACTCGGCAAATATATCACAACCGGATAGAGATTACATACATTATATCTATATGAAAATTTTTAGAAAATAGAGAAAGGGAGAGAAGATAAGCACACAATTAATACAATTAAATCGCTTACTTTGAGTTAGTTGTTTATATATTAATAGTGGTAGAAATGGATAAACAACTAATTCAAAATGCTTACCATAAGCATACAACTAACACAAAGTAAGCATACAACTAATCTCTCTCTCTCTCTCATACAAAAGAATGCCATATGGATACAAAATACTTATATACAATTAATACAAAATGCCTATATATGTATGCTTACTTTTAATTAGTTGTTTGTAAACATTAATATTGATATGGAAAATGTAAAATGCATATATAGGCATACTTTATGGTTAATTTATTTATCATTATATCATCGGTTTCTAACTGTACGTAGATGTAGATTCAACAGAATATTTTAGTAATGATAGAGGTGTATAATTTATATGTAAACTTAAAGGTTACTCAGATTATCTAATATATACAATGGTGACAGAGTTGAGTAATTTAGACGCAAATTTATGAGTTTATTAGATTATTTTTCATAATGACATACATGTGTAATTTAGATGCAAGTTTAACATATGCGGGTAGTTCTTTTTTGGAGAAAATATATTCAATGGCTATTGTTGCCAAAGATGATTAAACTATACCGAATTGATGGCATGATGTTTCTTTATTCTAGCACATCTCATGAGGATTAACATGTCAGAGAGTGCAAAACAATATTATATAGTGCCATCTATTTATTTTTCAATGGGTTTAATATATTGTAGTACTACCTTTATTCTTGTCCCTTGTCTTTTTAATTTGGGTATTGTCTTCAATGGTTGACCTTAACCATTATCTTGTCAAAGAATCCACGTCAAGAAAAAAGAAATTATAACTCTCAGACTTTTTTTTTCCTAGAAAAATGAATCAACTAGCACCAATCATATGTGGCAAACCTTCGTTCGAGTGGTCAATATTTTTGTCTAAACTCAGCTGCAAGCACTTGTTAAAGGACATGAATTTGAGCACGAGGGGAGAATATATAAGTTAGAATTTTCTCCTTGAGATATATTTTTCCTCACCTAGGAGACAACAAAAGCTAGATTGAAACAATCTAAAAACATCTTTTACTTCAACACAGGCTTTGATGAAGCCAACAACATGAGCTTACCACTCCAGGGAGCCTTAAAAGATGACACCCGGATAGAGTACCACCACAAGCACCTCCTTGCACTGCTAAGTGCTATAAGGTCAGATATCTATAGCTAGTTTACACAACACACCCCGCATATGCCACTTGACAATGTTACATTTGACTTTGTTCTTCAATTCATAGGGTTGGAGCAAACGTGAAAGCATATTTTGCATGGTCGTTGCTAGACAACTTCGAGTGGGTGAATGGCTACATGGTCAGATTCGGGCTAAACTATGTGGACTACAATGATGGGTTGAAGCGGTACCCCAAGAATTCAGCTCATTGGTTCAAGGAGTTCCTGCAGAAATGAACATGGACTAGCACTAGCACATTGGAATGTATTTGGAACAACACGCAAGATTTGCTTGTGTGGGATGACTTTGGTCATGCAGTGTGTTACAAGAAAAAAAACTGTTTTGTTTTGTATTAATTATGTTGATGTGGTAATCAAGAAAATGTGAAGCATAATCTAAGAATCAAAGTCCTTATATTGACAACCAAAATTGTCAAAAAAGAGCGACCCCAGACTAGCATAGAAAAACCGGCCTAGGCTAGTTTTCTAACTTTTGTCAAAAATGCAAATGGGACTTCATCATTGCTTTCCTGTGGTTGAGACAATCAAAAAACATATATAAAACGTTTAATTTTTAGTTTGGTTGAAGAAAAGACAACTTCGAAGAAAATTTCACTTCAACTTCTAAACCGGTCTAGGCCGGTATTTATACTTGCTCAAAATGAAAATCGGACTTCACCATTGTGTTTTCTCTCGTCAAGACGATCGGAAGGTATATATAGAATATCAAATTTGGAGCTTGCATAAGAAAATCACGGTCCTAAAAGATTTCACCATGCCAAAAGCGGTCGGTTTTTATTCTGTAATAACCGGTCTAGGCTGGTTTTTGGACCATACAAATCGCATTGATATGGTTTTCCTTATTCAGATTGCATTTGGGTTGTCTTTTGACGTGATTTGCAAGGGACTTTGTTAAAAAAATTGGTTTTCTAGTAGGATAAAACCACCTATGAAGAAACGTCCAATTAAGATAATCTATACTGCTCATCTAAGCCTGTCGCCGGGTATTCATTCGTACCCATTATTCAAATCCGTATCCACGTGAAACGGGGCAGGTCTGGGTAGAAAATCCATTGACAAATGGGTACGGGGAGGATATTCTCCATGGACCGAACATGCTCGGCAACGCCGAGGGACCTCAACCTGTTCCCGGTCAACACCGCCATGAAGCCCTGCGCCGTGACGACGGCCCCAGCTCTGGCGCCGGCGCCGTGCGCAGCGGCCGCTTCCTCCGCGGGCGGCGCCACGACCACGTACCACAGCGTGTGCAGGATCGAGGAGGCGAAGACGGCTCTGGAGCGGTTCGAGCGCGGCAAGCAGCCGCAATCCTCCATCCGCACCACCAGCAGCACGGGCGCGTCCTCGACTCCTCGTCGTCGTCGTTCGTGACCACGTCCTCCGTGAAGCGCCGCGGCGGCGTGGAGCAGGGCGACGGCTGCGACTTGCCCTCCGGCGGCGACGGCGTCGGCGGGATGGTGGCCGTGGTCACGTGGTGGCCCCAGGAGCTTCCTGTACGTGCTCATCTTCCGGCAGCGAGGAGGACCGGGCGTTGCTATTGATCGACTGCCTCGGCAGCGCGTAGGACTGGGCATTTCTACTAAGCTAGCTGATGACAATGAGGCCAGAGACGTACATAGTTAGTCACTCCTCAATTATCTAATGAATATGGGGGAAATCGGGTATGAATAAAAGTGGGGAGGGAACACGTGGATAAGCAAGATATGGGTATGAGTATGGATATGTACGGGTGTATCCATACCCTCCCCAACGACAAGCTACCTAAGCACAAATTAATCTATCTTTTACCTCTCTTTTGCCATAATCTCTTTCAACCTTCGTACTGTTGTTCATCTATTGATCTGATGAAAGGATGACACCCTAAATTTGCTGGGTGACCTAGGGCAACCTTCCCCAATGGAGCTCTCCCGGACGAGAGCTTACGACTCCTTTGTTAGTTTGTCTGAAAACTAGTCGTTCTTTGTCATGAAAGTGCGATAGCTATCCTTTGCTGGTTTGCTAGGTAGAACAGAGTTAATCAAGACTAATCTTCCACCAAACGAAAAGCATTTATACCTTTCTAAAGACCAGTCGGGGTTTTGAACTCGCAATCTTTTGTTTGAATCTGAAATGTGAGAACGGAAAATGCCAAAGAAATCTCCAGAAGGTAAATTGTGTCTTTTCCTGAGTAAATATATATAAAAGCATCATTGTGTAAATTAAATATGCAAAAGAAGTCATAGAAACGAAAGAAATCTCAAGTCCTTCCTCGTTACGCTACTCGTGATTTGTGAAAGATGGAAAAGAACATTAGGAGTAATAATTCCTTCCTTCAAAATGGGGCTTTCTAATCTCCTACGACTAAAAAGAACAAAAATAAGATTTCTTTTTCGTGCGACAATCTTTCGGGTCGTCTCTGCCTCTCCCCCGTGCGAACCTAGGGCTGCGACACCGCCTGTGCGCCGGCAGGTGGGCCTCCTCCCGCACACGCAATCACCGCAGCGTGCGAACAAGGAAAGCCAGGCAACACACAAGGAAAGCCCCCGCATCGTGCGAACAAGGAAGGCCACGGCGCACTCCAAAGTCAGGCGACATCCCTCATCGTGCAAACATGGAAAGGCCGCTCGCACCTCCATCCCCGCTCGCACCTCCGTCCCCTTCGCATCGCATCCCGCATCCAGAGTCCCCGTCCCCGCTCGCGCCTCCAGGGTAGGGCAACGGCCTCCTTGGTTGCGCTCCTCAGCCCGCTCCCGCCGCGTCGTGACGAACTGAGCCGGCGTGGTGACCACGACAACCCCGGTGAGCACCAACGACTTCTGCTCCCTCAGTGTAGATGCTCAAGCGTCGCGCGCGCCTCCCCTTGCCACTGCCGCTGGCGCCCTGCGTCCCCGCTGTGATCATGCGTGTCATGCGTGCGGCCCTCGCTGTGATGATGCGGGTTAGCCAGCCAGCTCGCAGCAGCCATTCGGGGCGGCGCCTGGCCAGGCTAGCCAGCCCGCAGCGGCGCGGGGCGGACTCGGCCGCCGGCCCCACCCGTGCGAAGCCGACAGGTATGCCCACCCCTTCCCTGCTCTCCCTTCTGTGCGAAGCCAAGGACCCAAATCTGATGCGGACATGTGCACACCCAGACGTTAATTTGCTTTGTGTTGTTAACTTCACACCATGCAACTTGCGAAACTTGATGTTGTTTTCAGATACAGTTCAAGCTTATTTGTTCATTTTAGAGACTCTGGTTTCCGACAGACCACCTTGATGAAACCTATGTGCAGTACTGCAGTTAAGTTTGCCATGCTATGGTCTCTACTGAATAGTAAGTAGGTCAAGTAGCCTAATGATGCAGGGAACAATCTCCGTATTTTCGATTGATGAGGGGATGTTTTGTTTTTCTCATTTGCAAATTCGTGAGTTTACTTTTGCTGAGCTGAAAGAATTCTATATTTTGGCCCTTGATTCTGTAGTGCTGTCAAAGTTGTAGGATAGTGGGCATCTTCATGTTTGCATTTTTTCAGAGTACCAATTTAGCTTCCTGACACACTTAGCATACTCGTACCTAGCAAACACCAACCATTTATTTAACATAACTCATGTATATGTTTAATCGCATGGGCTTTTATTTGTCCTGTTAGCAGTCCAGTTAGCCTGCAGATGACTCTGTATTTCTCAAAAGAAAAAGAAATCTCTTTACTTTAACGACTGTCTCTATTTCTCAAAGAAATCAGGAGATCTAAATTCACTTAAACCTGCAGTTATATTCTCTTCTTAAGAGTGTTCAGTATCAATTATGTCACAGTGACTTTCAATCTCCTATCTCATGCAGAGTTACTTTGTTGCTTGTCTGACTGCATCAACCTGAAACTAAGAACTCAAGTTACTTTGATGATTTTCTGGTAAATAGATCTGCACCCTGATTTTCACTAGGTTTTTTATACTGGTCAATTTATTTGCTGAGTTGGTAAACTGTGATATTACAACCTGTTTAAGAGCTTCTATTATTAATTTGTAGCCAAGTCAAAATCAAGACTGTTTAGATGCTATAATAAGAGCACGTACATGGGTAAAATAAATTCAGTGTATCCTACAGTTCCTAAACTTATAGGAACAATTGACGGACCTCCTGTCTATGAACGTATTCATAGAACCTGTAAATTTTTATTTTCTGTTCCTTATTTCTTACTTGCTCACTCACTAAGCATAGGTATCAGTTCTGAAAACCCCAGGAGTGAAGTCCAAGTAGATGATCTAAAAAAAAAGCATCATTAAAATTAAATAAATCACTGAATCACAGAATGCCCTGTACGATCATACATACTGCTGTTGCATTTGTGTGGATTCACATGCACGTTTTCGTTGTTCCTTGAGGTTGTGAAAGTCCTAATGTGTAAGCCTTTTCAGTAATGCCACTGTAATTCGAGGTTGACTGTGACATGGTTTCGAGTTTGACTGTGATATTTTTAGGGCGCTTCATTCACTCATGACGTAAGTTAGACCCAAATTCTGTGACATGTCCATTTGTTGATGTAATGAAAGTTAAAGTCTGGAGGAAAAAATATGGTCTCATGATGTTAGTCCTTATTGGGTTTCCGAACATATTTCCTGGCTTTGTTTTGCATGATTTGTATTGCTTTGTTTTGTTCATTCTCTGATTGCTAATGTTTTTTTTTCTATGCATGTTCGAATTACATGTTTCCACCTAGTCGCATTGCATCGTGCGGTCCAACTATATCCAGAAATTTCTGATTTACAGCATCACTCGTTGTCACACTCGTCAAAGGTTGTGGTGACGCTGGCTATTGAGAAGGGCAGCCATGCTGCTGAGAAGGGACGCTGTCCGTGGAGAGAGCTGCGGGCGATGAGGTAAAACTGACAGAGAATGTGTGTGTTGTGTGTGCTCGATATTTTCAGCTCCTCACCCGAATGCTAGCTCCGGTCGAGAATCATGAAGCGAAGGGTTACCAAACAGGCTATGTGTGATTGTATTTTAAGGAATGAAAAATGTGGAATTTGTTTTTATCTCTTGATTATAGCCAGATGCTTTCCCTTGTGTCTATCAGGTTCTAGCACATTGTCACGCTGGGAGAATTGGTGGCCTTGTATATTGTTTTGTTGTCAGTGTTTTTGTCATTCTGTTACGAATTTCTGAAATATGAATGGCTACCAGAGGAAGATTTACGCCATGGAAATCCAAAATAGGTATATAGAAGAAATTTTAAACAAAAGTGAAGTTTACGAGATAACAAAATGAAAATTTTATGAGTGTACAAAAAAAAATCTTTCCTATGGATAGGAAAACACGTCGCTCATATGTATGTTAAAGAGATATCATTTTTTCCTGTTGCAACACACGGGAATTTGAAATTATAGCGGTCACAGCTTAAATTTCCTATATGGATAGGAAAACACGTCGCTTTCTTGACTTTTTCAAATCTTTGTTGGAAGTATTACCCATGTGATAATCACTAATATTTACACACACACACACACACACACATATATATATATATATATATATACTCAAACCTGTGTATAGGATAATATGGAGATGCGGAACTTATTCGTGGATTTATTGGTGCACGAAAGAAATGGACATCGGAGATTTATTCTCGCCGACATAAAACATTATCTTAGCCGCATCACGGAAAGATCTGTACAGTAGAGTTTGTGAGCCTGCGACGCCATGCTCTCCGTGACTGTGTTAATTTCACAAACTTTGCTTTTTGAATTTACAGTATTGTTATTTTATTGTGTGATCCATGTATTTTTAGTATAAAAGTTTAACTGTTCCGTAGCAACGCACGGACACGTTACCTAGTTAAGTTTATATAAACACGAAGGCACAGATCCAAGTTCGTGTATTTTCATGATTTAGAAGTCACTTACAAGCGTATTAATTTCTAAGGAAAAAAACTTGAACAGATGAAACGAACTAGTAGTACATATAGGTTACGTAATACGTGATTAAACTCTAAACGTGGTGACGACTTAGAGGTGCAGCTGGAGGTCACTCTGGGCGTTCGGTCAGACCGAACCGAACCGATCGGTTCCTCGGTCATTTGAAAAGTTCGGTCATCAAGAATTAAGGACCGATCGGTCAGTTGAAAAAATGAAGACCGAGGATTTTCGGTCTCGGTTAGTTCGGTTCGGTCTCGGTCACAACCGAACTAACCATACCAGACTAGCAACCATAAAAACAACAGAATCTGTAGCAAATTTCAGCAGCATGTCTCGGTTCACATATTCAAGTTCTAACTGCAGCAGCAGGCCAGCAGCTCACAACTCACGAGTCACAATGACACAATGAAAACAGCACACATTCAAGTCTTTAAAAAGATAAAAATATGCCCAGCAGCCAGCATAGTAGGGCAGTAGGCTAGTACGAGTAGTAGACTAGTAGTAGCAGCGAGCAGCCGAGCACCCAGCAGTCCTTCAACATCACAGATTCTAGTCTTCATCTGATCTCCATCAGCGCCCAACACTCCAACAGAACCTGAAGATGTATATCTCAACAAGTTAAAAATGTGCACAGGTAATGTATATTACTAGAAATTAAGTAGATCAAAATAATACAACAGTCCTACATGATCTTTAAGATGTAGGCTTGGAGCCGGTGGACTTTTTGCTTAGGTTTGACTTAGCCTTTGAGGCTCTGGTTTGTTGTGTCTTGGTGCCACTGGTTCCGCCGTGTACCTGGTCCTTGGAAGCATTGTTCGCAATTGCCATGTCTTTGAACTCTTTAATCAACTCTGAAATTAAAAAGATACAACCATAAAGCGAGTTAGTAGATCTTGCAGTGAAAATAATAAATATTAGATGTGAGTTATCAATCACCTTCTAGCTTGTCAATTGTTCAGTGTTCTCTGCAATATCTATGGAAGTGCTTCTTCTAAGCCAATCTTGTGTGCAAATAAGAGCTTCTACCATAAATGGGGTCAATGAAGTTCTGAAGTCATCTAGTACACGGCCACCTGTGCTAAAGGCCGACTCACTTGCAACTGTAGAGATTGGGATTGCAAGAACATCACGAGCCAATCTGGACAGTATTGGGAATCTAGGGGACTGCCCCTTCCACCACTTAAGAATATCGAACTTCTTGTGATCCTCTTCACACTCTTCTGCCAAGTACTTATCTAGTTCAGTCCTACATCCCCTAGACCCACTGCAGCTAGTAGATCCACTGTTGAGCCTCATCCTCTTCACACTCTATGAGGATTTCTCTTGCAGCTGTTAAAATGCCTACGCATAGCAGACGTACCATTGTGCACTGGATGTGCAGCGATCTCGTTACTGCAGTAATTGCATTTGCCCCTGACCACCACACCATTTTCCTTGATTTTTGTGAAGTGCATCCACATGTTAGATCTTGCTGCAATCTCCTTTCTCTGCTTCCCCTCATCTTCTTCATCAACATCAATGACCTTCTTGTCAGCACCATCAGCAGCAGTGACATCTCCTTCTTCCTCAGGCATTTTCCACCCTTCCGCCACCAATTCAGCCCTAGAGGCTTCGACCCACTCAGAAATTTGTTTGTCACCAGTGTCCTCATCAGCTTGAGACATATGAAGATTCATAAAAATGCTATTAACACAAGTTGCTATTGCTACTACGTACTGCATACTAGGCTACTACTATAAATCTACTAAATAGCCACAAATGCACATACATTTAGATCCGAAATGACATCAGAGAATCAAAGTTAGAGGAGAAGCACTCACACTGGAGGAGGCAATTGATGAAGCCGTCGCAGCAATCAACAGACCAGGTCTCCAGGCTGGTCTCCAACGGTCCCGCCGGGTGGCCGGTGTCTCCCTCTACCGCCGCTGAAGGATGCTCGTGCTCCGCCGGTCGCCGGCGCCGGGGATGAGGTGGTCTGCGATGGACCGGTGGATGGTGGAGGATGGACGCTAGGGCGGCACGGATGCGGAGGAGGAGCCGCGGAGGTGGGCGGCGCGGAGCGGCGCTAGGGGTCGGGGACGGGGGCAGCGCCGCAGTGAGCCAGTGAGAGTCTGAGAGATATGTGTTCTAGCTAGGGTTTACGTATATGGGTTGACGGGCTATGCTTCTTTCTTGGGCTTTCTCAATTGCGACAGATAACTTCGGTTTTATCGGTTAGTTCGGTTAACCGACGCCTGTACCCGAACTAACCGTATAAAGTTCGGTTACTTGGAACCAGGGACCGAACTCATGACCGAAAAGTTCGGTCTCGGTCATTTCGGTCTCGGTCTCGGTCAGTTCGGTTCGGTCTTCGGTCTTCGGTTAATTATGCCCAGAGTTAGCTGGAGGCACTCAGCGCTGGTCACGTACGTAATTATTATGGGTAAGCGTGTTTGGTTTGTCCTGTTAAACTTTAATGGTGTTGATCATGGGATTGATCATAGGGTATTCGGATACTAATAATGAACTAATTAAGCTTAATAGATTCATCTCGTAAATTAATCTCAATCTATATAATTAGTTTTATAATTGGTGAGCGAGAGCGGCGGCGGAGGGGATGTGCCTGGGGGCTGGGGGCTGCGCCGCTGGCCGCCTGGCTGCTGGGGGCTGGGGCCTCGGCCCTGCTCGGCGAGACGGCGACGGCGAGTCAGAGGAGAACCGGCGCTAGGTCGCGAGTGGAGAGGAAGTCCGCCGCGGCGCCGCACGAAGCCTCACCA
The DNA here is from genome assembly GCA_038087645.1 of Saccharum hybrid cultivar R570. Taxonomy (NCBI): domain Eukaryota; kingdom Viridiplantae; phylum Streptophyta; class Magnoliopsida; order Poales; family Poaceae; genus Saccharum; species Saccharum hybrid cultivar. The sequence goes on along the minus strand of JAQSUU010000534.1, from coordinate 18,265,724 downwards.
GTCGCCAACTCTGCCTCTCCTCTTTTTTTCTGGGCCGGACGTAGGATGGATTTTGGCCCAACAATTAGAGCTAGGCCGAAAAAACATTTATACTATAAGGGGAAATTTGGGCCACGCCTGGGGCCATGGCCCTAGTTGCCGCAGGCCCAAATCCACCCCTGATTGGTAGCGGCTTTTATGGAGCTAGCACTCGAGCAGGTACGGCTGTTAATCGTGCTCGCTTTGCAGCTTGATTGTTTTGTGTAGGCTAAGTTTGCGCTGGATAACCTCGAGGGCCCTGTTGGGTATGCTCTCGCTTATTTGCGATAGTCGTTTATTGATCCTTATTTTGCTAATTGCATGGTTATATCCTTGCTAATGCCCTCGCCCATGTGGCCATGTTATGTGTGTGACTGTGGAGGACGGGAAAGTGATTTCATCTGGAAGCAACAAGACGAATGCCACTCAGAATGTGAGCTATGCTTTCTTCTCTTTTTTAACTGGAGCCTATAGGTGTCAGCTTTAAGATGTTTCTTTCGTGTCTTAAATCTTAATTTGGCCAATTCATGTCATTATGTTGTGACTTTCCATGTTGCAAGGCAACCAGACATGCTGAGATGGAAGCTATTGATGTCCTGCTTCGGCAGTGGCAGAACATGGGTCTTGATCAACCACAGGTCGCGGAGACATTTGCAGGATGCGACCTTTATGTCACGTGCGAGCCCTGTATAATGTGTGTGAAAGCATTATCGATAATTGGTCTGAATTTTTTATTGTCTATGCTCTCCTGTTAAACTAAATCATAAATATTATCTTTACTAGTCTATTAACATGGTAGCTTCTACTTCCTAAATGCATGGGCTAGAATCATTGGTGACATAAGTATTAGATGATCGTGAATAAATGTAGTATATACAACCAACACAAACTGCTTATCATATAGTTGTACTCGGAAAATATATCACAACCGGACAGATATTACATATATTATATCTATAGGAAATTTTTTAGAAAATAGAAAAAGGGAAAGAAGATAAGCACATAATTAATACAATTAACTGAAACTAGTATTGTTTGTATGCTTACTTTGAGTTAGTTGTTTATATATTAATAGTGGTAGAAATGGATAAACAACTAATTGCAAATGCTTATCATAAGCATACAACTAACACAAAGTAAGCATACAACTAATCTCCCTCCCTCTCTCTCATACAAACGAATGCCATATAGATACTACATGCTTATATACAATTAATACAAAAATGCCTATATACGTATACTTACTTTGAATTAGTTTGTTTGTATACATTAATATTGATAGAAATGGAAAATGTAAAAATGTATATATATATATATATATATATATAGGCATACTTTATGGTTAATTTAATTATTCCTCATAATATCACCAGTTTCTAACTGTAGATGTAGATTCAGCAGAATATTTAGTAATGAACTAATGATAGAGGTGTATAATTTATATGTAAACTTAAAGGTTACTTAGATTATCTAATATATACAACGGTGACATAGTTGAGTAATTTAGACGCAAATTTATGAGTTTATTTTAGATTATTTTTCATAAGGACATTATGTGTAATTTAGATGCATGTTTAACATATGCGGGTAGATCTTTTTTGGGAAAAAATATATTCAATGGCTGTTGTTGCCAAAGATGATTATACTATACTAAATTGATGGCATGATGTTTCTTATTCGTGTGAGAAATTTTAGGATTTTTCTTTATTCTAGCACATCTCGTGAGGATTAACATGTCAGAGAGTGCAAACAATATTATATAGTGCCATCTATTTATTTTTCAATGGGTTTAATATATTGTAGTACTACCTTTATTCTTGTCCCTTGTCTTTTTAATTTGGGTATTGTATTCAATGGTTGACCTTAACCATTATCTTTTCAAAGAATCCACGTCAAGAAAAAAGAAATTATAACTCTCAGACTTTTTGTTTTAAAAAATGAATCAACTAGCACCCATCATATGTGGCAAACCTTCGTTCATGTGGTCAATTTTTTTTTTGTCTAAACTCAACTGCAAGCATTCGTTAAAGGACATGAATTTGAGAACGAGGGGAGATAATAAGTTAGAATTTTCTCCTTCAATGAGATATATTTATAGGTATTACTTTTTTTCACCTAGGAGACAACAAAAGCTAGATTGAAACAATCTAAAAACATCTTTTACTTCAATACAGGCTTTGATGAAGCCAACAAAATGAGCTTACCCCTCCAGGAAGCCTTGAAAGACGACACACGGATAGAGTACCACCAGAAGCACCTCCTTGCACTGCTAAGTGCTATAAGGTCAGATATCTATAGCTAATTGACACAACACACCCCGCATATGCCACTTGATGACACTTGACAGTATTACATTTGACTTCTTCAGTTCAATATATAGTGATGGAGCAAACGTGAAAGCATACTTTGCATGGTCGTTGCTGGACAACTTCAAGTGGGTGAATGGCTATATGGTCAGATTTGGGCTAAACTATGTGGACTACAATAATGGGTTGAAGCGGTACCCCAAGAATTCAGCTCATTGGTTCAAGGAGTTCCTGCAGAAATGAACATGGACTTGGCACTAGCACATTGGAATGTATTTGGAACAACACGCAAGATTTGCTTGTGTGGAATGATTTTGGTCATGCAGTGTGTTACAGGAAAAAAAAACTATTTTGTTTTGTATTAATTATGTTGATGTGATAATCAAGAATATGTGAAGCATAATCTAAGATTCAAAAAGTCCTTATGTTGACAACCAAAATTGTCAAAAAAGAGCGACCCCACTAGGCTAGTTTTCTAACTCTGTCAAAATGCAAATTGGAAATCATTGCTTTCCTCTAGTTGAGACAATCAAAGAACATATATAGAATGTCTAATTTGAAGTTCGGAATAAGAAAATACAATTTCGAAGAAAATTTCACTTCAACTTCTAAATCGGTGTAGGCCGGTTTTTAAACTTGCTCAAATTGAAAATTAGACTTTACCATTGTGTTTCTCTTGTCAAGGCGATCGAAATGTATATATAGAATATCAAATTTGGAGTTCAGCTAAGAAAATCACTTTCCCGAAAAATTTCACCCTGCTAAAACCGGTCGGTTTTGATCCTGTTCAAACCAGCCTAGGCCGGGTTTTGGACTGCACAAATGGCATGATATATGTTTCCCTTATCCAGTCCAGATTTGGGTTGTCACGTGATTTGCGAGGGACTTTTTTTAAAATTGGTTTTCTAGTAAGAAAAAACCACCTATAAGGAAACGACCAATTAATTAAGGTAATCTATACACAATCGACCTAAGCACGAATCAATCTACCCTTTTACCTCTCTGTTTTCTTAATCTCTTCCAACCTTTATATTGTTGTTCATCTATTGATCCGACGATCAAGGATAGCGCCGACTTGCTGGTCGACCTAGGGCAACCCACCGATATCCTTCCCCAATGGGGCTCTCCCGAATGAGACCTTCGACAACTCCTTTGCTAGTTTGTTGGGAAACTAATCGTTCTTTGTCATATAAGCATGATAGCTACCATTTGCTGGTTTGCTTGTAAATCTTGCTGCTTTTCGCAGTGTATGCTTGATAGTTACAAATAGTTACAAATGAGTTCTTCGATCCATTTGCGTCGCTGCAGCAGTCCGGTGTGGTGGTTCTGGACCTCAGCTACAACGAACTCTGCGGGGAGATACCACCGGCGGGGCGATGGGGTGGTTCAAGGCGGTGGCCTACGGGCACAACAAGTGCCTGTGCAGTGCGCCGCTGCCGCCGTGCGCGAGCGGCCACTGAGCCGATCGAGCCTGTCTTAGTCCACTGTGCTGCGACACTTGTGCACGCATGGTGCAGCAGTGCTAGGAATAATCTTCGTGCTTCCATCGGGCATTCGGGCATCGGCCGCCCTTTCAGCCGGTTCGGCTCAAACCCAGCGTTCAGGCAGTTCTGGGTCCCTTCGCTGATCGCTATGTTGTCTCAGTGCCTGTTGTTTCCTTCTTGCCAGTTTGTTTTTGCAACTTTCAGCCTCCTTAAAGTAAAGACACGTGGCATTCCTGCCATCTTTTTAAAAGGAAATACAGCAAATTACAGAGATCGATGCGCCTAGCTGCAGGCCCGCATATATATATATATATATATATATATATATATATATATATATATATATATATATATATATATATATATATATATATATATATATATATATATATATATATATATATATACAATATTTCTGTTGTTCCACAGGTGTTGAACTGATGCTCTATCTATGAGAATATGACAACCGAGTAGTGGTGAATGCTCATGTCCCTGTCAGTGTGGCCAGCACTCAGTGAGAAAAACAATGTCGTCACTCGTCACACAGCGATGCGCGAGCCCATTACATATGGGGTGCCAAGGGGCAACGGGAGCCTGCAGTTAACAAGCTCCACCCTCTGTTGTCAGTTGTCACACAGCAAGCAATGGCTGTGAGTTGCCTTCTACCTCTGTTTCTCCTTCTATCCGTTGCTGCCAGCGCCTACGATGGTGCTGGCCAGCCGTCGATCAGCCGGAGGAGCTTTCCTGAGGGGTTCATCTTCGGGGCATCCTCTGCTTCCTATCAGGTGAATGTTCTGTCTGTTCATTCCTATGTACACAGCACATGTTCTTGCTGTCCATTTTAGGACAGTGAGGCTGTTTGAGTTTCCAATTTGTGCATTGTGGGACGCTTTTCATTTTTTTTAACAATGGGGGATACTTTTCATGATACCCATAAGCTAGTCAATGACATATAGCGCGTCTGGTCCTGCATCTCATTGACAAGTCGGCGGTATAAAATAAAAGTACACCTCAAAAATGTTGGTGTAGATGAAAACATTAGAAAATGTTTTAACGGATTCAGTATTATTTAACACCGATTTATGGTCACAAATAATTAAAAAAGATGCAGTCTATTCTGCCTACAAACCGTCACAGGCTGCGACAAAATGTTCACCATAAACATGCATGTTGACAAGTTGGCAACACAACTACACAAGTTGATAAGAGTATAAATATCAGCATATGAGGATCATTGTCTGATCCAATCCAAGTAGTCATTGTCATAACTAGTATTTCTCATATGAGGATCATTGTTTGGAGGCGGTGCAGTGCACAGCTTTTTTGAGTTTCAGTTTTTTTTTTGTTTGTGTCGATGCCCCAATCCGACCGTCTAGAGTTGTTTTTCTCTTTGAGCTTGAGTTTGGCGCGTGTTGATGTCCCAATCCAACCGTCCCGAGTTTCTCTCTGTTGATAGTAGTCTCTTTGTTGTTGTTCCTGGTGCACCAGCCTGTTCGCTTGGGCTGATCTAGCTGACTGAAAGTACTGCTGACTGATTTTTTGTGAGAGAAAAACACTGCTGGCTGGCTGGCTGATTTGGCTGATAATCTCAAGCGAACATGCCAAAGTTGTTTGACTCTTTAGGGTGTCTTTGTTGCTTTGTTATACTGTGCCCGTCTGGGCGTCTCTTTCTTTTTAATATAGCGGGTAGCTCTCCCGCCGGTTCGTTTTAAAAAAACTAGTATTTCTCATGAGTCATGACGTTGTGTTTCGACTATTTCTCACACACGAGCTATCCTGATGTCTACATGCAGTATGAGGGCGCGGTGATGGAGGGGGGCAGAGGACCAACCATCTGGGACACCTATACTCATCAGCACCCAGGCATGTTTTTAACTATTTTTGTCTCCTTCCCATGCTAATATGTTTTTAAATCTTGTTTCAGACTTGCTCATATAATAAAGAAATTGCCCCGTTTTATTGAGCTTGATTGCTGTGGTCCAGCAAGGAAAGCTTACATTTGACGTAGTCTATGGAAATATCGGAGGCAACTTGTATTCTTAATTAGAATCTTAGAATGATAAGAAACAATATATAAGGAACCGAGTTTGGAATTTGACACTTTTGTGATCTTGCAGATAAAATCATTGACAGAAGCAATGGGGATGTGGCCATAGATTCCTACCATCTCTACAAAGTATGTAGGACTTCAATATTTTTAACCTGGTCCTCTGTTCTTTTTACTAAATATTCAAAGAAATTTCAAGGAATTATATGCCCAATGGCGTTCAGTATATTTTAATCCAAATTGCAACAAAAACATGTTAGTACCACACCACTGATCCATGGGGAGGACTTGCAAAATAAATACAGGAAGATGTGCGCCTGATGAAGGATATGGGACTGGATGCATACAGGTTCTCCATCTCATGGACAAGAGTTCTTCCAAGTACGTAATTTATTTTTCAGAAGACGATTCTAGGTTGCACTACCTTGGACATATACAAAGTCCAAGCAAGTAGAATGATTACATCAAACTTAGCTATATAAATCTAATGGCAGATGGAACTCTGAGTGGTGGAATCAACAAAGAAGGAATCAGATACTACAACAACTTGATCAATGAACTCTTGTTGAAAGGTATTATTCATGCCTTGATTAGCCTCTTTCCCTCTTCCGATCCAATTGTTAATCTTATTCTTATGCATTCATAGGGGTACAGCCATTCGTGACCCTTTTTCACTGGGACTCGCCTCAGGCATTAGAAGACAAATACGGAGGATTTCTTAGTCCCAACATCATGTAAGTCCCCACCTTTTTAGCCCTTTATTCTCAGCTTAAAATTCCACTAGCAATGATGCTTCTGGAAACTTTAGTAATTCTTAGCTTATAAGATCCCACTAACATTACTAGCTGATAGTTGCTCCTTTAGAATTAGAGGAAGGTTTACAGAGTACAAACACTAATCGGTTTTTGGTAATGATAGCGTAGTTTAGTTGTACCAAATAACTTTTTTTTGCTAAAATTGCAATATTTTGGTAGCATAACTAGTCCATAGGATTTACTCCTGTTAAAATAGTACCCACGTAATCAAGGCTACCAATAAAGTTTTGTCTTTTTTATTGTGAATTGCTTCTAGAGTTGTTTTGACCAATGTTTGTTATCAGTATATTGTTTATAATATTTGCTTCTAGAGTTGTTTTGACCAATGTTTGTTATCAGTATATTGTTTATAATTACAAAGGTAAGTCCTGCCAGGTACGATCAACACCCATCAACGTGTTTTTCTCTTGTCGATGACTATTTACCCACGTCTCTAATGACGTGTGGTTCTAACGTAGTGGTTGTCCTCCCACCAGTAGTATTTGTCGTCCCATTGTGATGACACTACCTCCCTGTATGATTATATCTTTCATTGTTGCAAACTGTTGTAGAAATGAGTACAAGGACTACGCTGAAGTCTGCTTCAAAGAGTTTGGTGATCGAGTGAAACACTGGATAACGTTCAATGAACCGGCACAATTCTGCTCATTTGGGTATGCATCTGGCGTGTTTGCACCAGGCCGGTGCTCGCCGTGGGAGCAGGGCAAGTGCAACACTGGGGATTCAGGAAGGGAACCTTACACTGTATGTCATCATCAGCTGCTCGCCCATGCAGAAGCAGTTCACCTGTACAAAGAGAAGTACCAGGTCAGAGATGAACTTACTCCTAAATGTAGTTACAATTACTGAATGACGAAGAACTGACTGGCACTGTGCATTTGAGCTTGATACATCAATATAATAGTTAACTCCCAATTCAATCTCTTGTATGAATGCAACGCATTAAGAATATAACTGCACAAGAATGTTAAGAAGAATATGTCATGCATGTTTGCCAAAAGGATCTCAATTTGACCATGATTTGGATTCATTGCTCACACTTGCTTGCAGGCTGTCCAAAGAGGGAAAATCGGAGTCACTTTAAACTCCCAATGGTTTATCCCTTTCTCCCCGTCCAAATCCAATGATGATGCAGTGGGACGTGCCTTAGATTTCATGCTTGGATGGTAAATTCTCTGTGAGGCTGTGATCCTAACATCTTTGTCGTTGAAGTGCAGAAAATTATGGATGAAACGACATAAATCTTACTGACCATATTAATCCTATCCCAGGTTTATGGACCCACTTGTTGGAGGTGACTATCCGGTCAGCATGAGAAGATTGGTGGGAAATCGCTTGCCACGATTCACAAAAGAACAATCTAAGCTAGTCAAGGGTGCATTTGATTTCATCGGACTCAACTACTACACCACACACTATGCTGAAAGCCTTCCTCCATCAAATGGCCTCAATAGTAGTTATAACACTGATTATTTAGCTAATGTTTCCGGTGAGTCATCAAGACAAGTTTTTCCCCTAAATTCGTGCAAGATTGTTCTAGGAAAACTCTATACAACAATAGCTCCTATTTTAATGGCAGTACTGCATAGTATTTGTGAAAGCATGATGCTATAAAAACTGCAACCTCCATTCCCTTAATTGAGTCATCGGTACATTGAATCATTCTTAATCAATATTTTGGAATTAGTTTATTTTGAACAATAATTATTTCTATTATATTTTTCTGACTTTATGATTATATTAGGTATTCGAAATGGTGTCCCCATTGGTCCTCAGGTAACTTATTATTCCCAACTTAAGACAGAAATGTCACTGATTACCCGCCCACTTTCTATGTGACGATTTATTTGCATATAACCAACATATATGTAGGCTGCTTCTACTTGGCTCTTCATGTACCGTCAAGGCTTTCATGAGCTTCTACTTTATATTAAGGAAAACTATGGCAACCCTGCCATCTACATTACTGAAAATGGTAACTTCTAAACAAGAACTATTATCTTTACTAGCCTATCAAAGTGTGCTCTTGCACGAGCTAGAACCTTAGGTGACCGAAGTATTATATGCTCATGGATAAATTTAGTATCTAAAATAGACACAAAATGCTTATAATATAGTTGTACTTGGTAAATATCACTACAGGAAAACGCCTCTTTGCCGACTGCTTGCCCCGGTCGGCAAAGGCTTAAACCCAGTCGGCAAAGGCTTTGCCGACCGCAAAGCCACGTGGCAGTCGGCAAAGAGCAGTCGGCAAAGCCTGGGTCGGCAAAGGTGGCTTTGCCGACTGCCACGTGGCACACAGTCGGCAAAGGCTTTGCCAACTGCCACGCCAGCAGTCGGCAAAGCCACGTGGCGCCGTCAGCCCTAACGGCAGCCTTTGCCGACTGGCCGCCATCTCGGCAGTCGGCAAAGAAAGAAATTTTTTTTTGAAATATTCTTTGCCGACTGCTTTCGGAGTTGCAGTCGGCAAAGAAAGAATTTTTTTTTTGAAATATTCTTTGCCGACTGCTTTCGTAGTTGCAGTCGGCAAAGAAAGAATTTTTTTTTGAAATATTCTTTGCCAACTGCAACTCCGAAAGCAGTCGGCAAAGAAAGAAATTTTTTTTTGAAATATTCTTTGCCGACTGCTTTCGGAGTTGCAGTCGGCAAAGAAAGAATTTTTTTTTTTAAAATATTCTTTGCCGACTGCTTTCGTAGTTGCAGTCGGCAAAGAAAGAATTTTTTTTTGAAATATTCTTTGCCAACTGCAACTCCGAAAGCAGTTGGCAAAGAAAGAATTTTTTTTTGAAATATTCTTTGCCGACTGCTTTCGGAGTTGCAGTCGGCAAAGAAAGATTTTTTTTTTTTGAAATATTCTTTGCCGACTGCTTTCGTAGTTGCAGTCGGCAAAGAAAGAATTTTTTTTTTGAAATATTCTTTGCCGACTGCTTTCGGAGTTGCAGTCGGCAAAGGTTTGACCTCTTTGCCGACTGCCTCCCATTGCAGTCGGCAAAGACTCTGTCCGGGGTTTTTTTTGCCCAGCTTTGCCGACTGTAAACAGTCGGCAAAGCTGGTTTTTTTTTTGCTTTTGTTTTCTGTTTTCTCGCATCAAAACCCTGCAAAATCACAAATTATAATCCAATTTCACCAGAAGCACCGGTAGCACCATTTATATCACAATTTCATCACATTTGTCGCCAACATCACCACATATATCACAATAACGCACATCACATATATCTCACATATACAATAACAACCACACAAGTGCATTACAACCATCACATGAAGTCCAACACGTCAAACACCACAAGTCGACGTCCATCACACGAAGTTCAACATAACAAGTCTAGGTCCATAACGAAGAAAAGAAATACATGACAACAACTTCGACGATACGGTGGATACATGATAACAGAATCGACAAGTACCTAGCTCGTCGCGCCGTCCCCGGTCTCGTCGTCCGCTCCGCCCCCAGAGCCCCTAGGGTTTTCCCACGGTAACCCAAACTGAGGCGCCTGCGAGTACTGCCACCCTCCGCGCACCGGCGGCCACGAGTACGTCGGAGGAGGGCCACGCGGAGGTGGATACGGTGGATAGGGTGCAGGTGGTGGATACGACATCATCTGATGGCCGGGACCTCCAGGAGACGGGTTCGAACCCGCCGACTGTACCTGCACAAGTTAAACGCCAAGTGATGTCATTAGTATCTGCAGCATGGACGCACAAGTTAAAGCAAGAGTCAATATACTCACCGGGGTCCCTCCAGGAGCGACAGGAGCAGGCACAGGAAAAAACTCTAGAGGAGGAGGCGGTGGAGCGAACATTGGAAGAGGAGGCGGTGTAGACGCCCCGGACGTCTGCATGGACTGGAAGAAGCTGGTCATGTTCTGCATCTGAGTGTTGTAGTGCTGCTGCAGGCTTTGCTGGTAAGCCATCTGTTGCGCCATCATCTGCGCGTGCAACGTGGCGATCCTCTCCTCCATCTTGGCCTCCATCTGGGCCTGCAATATTACATCTGCAGTGTTGATTGTATGTACAGGTGCGAAACGAGTTAACGACGAACGAAACGGCACTTACCTGTGACGCTGACTGCCGCCGGGGCGCTACGGGGATGTCGCTGGAGCTCGTGGGCGTGGATCGAACCTAGGTCAGCGTAGGAACCTGGGACGGGTCGAGGGCGCTGTGGGCCATGTAGTAGCGGCCGTGCTGCTTCCCTGGTCCCAACCTCTGCAGGAGGTCTGTGTCCAGGGGCTCGGCGGTGGGGTCGAACGTCTCCCCGTAACGCTGGCGAGCCGCGACGGTGTACTCGGTGGCCTTCTCGTAGGCGGTGGGGTTGGTGTACGCATCGGGCCCGTCCTCCGGGTTGTAGACGTTGTTCGGATCCGTCGCCTTGCCCTTGTGAGAGAGGAGGTACGCGGTGTACTCGTTGATTTCCTGCCCACTGTGCGTCTGCGTCTGCATTGAAAACACAAACATGGTTACAAGTATTGACAATTGAGCGCAAGGATTGAGACATGAATGGACGCATACCCATCTTGTCGCGAACTGGGGGAGGGGCTGATTCCCTTGGTGGTGTGACACCCCTCGCATCTGCGCGCGGCGGCCCTGACGGTCGGCGCGCCTCGCGTACGCCTCATCCGTGCGCCACATGCGCACAATCTCCGTCCAGCATTCCCTGTGGTTGTCACACCACGACGGACACACCTGCATGACATCAAGTATTTGACATGCGAGAAGATTAGTGTAATGTTTCACTGAAGGAATCTGAACGAATGTTGTCATACTTAATTACCTGCTCGTATTGCGCTTGGGTGAGGTCGGCCTCCCTCGAGTTCATTCTCTGGCGGATTTGAGGCTTCTTGATGTTCTCTCCAAGCACGTTGGCATGGAAGTCGCGGATGGCCTGTATGCGCGCCTCATGGTACAGGTCCTTGAGACGATCTTTGCAGACCGCCTCCTGCACTCGTGCCGCCTGGGCCGCTTTACCCTCCTCGCACGTGAAGAAGTCCTGCACACAGACACATCATGTACCATTTCCTTTTTGCAAGAAGTCCGACGAATGCGTACTATTTAGCAATGCGGTGCGATGAAAGACTCACCCAAAACTCCCTCTTTATCTTTGCCGCGATGGTCTCGCCACCCTCCTCGACGAGGTAGAAGTGGGACCACTTGGTGGGCACCTTCATCTCGCCGTTGACGTTGACAAGGCCAGGGTAGTACTCCTTAATCAGGAGGCCCTGGATGCCATTGATATGGCGTGCTTGACCTGCTCCACTCACAATCTTCCAGGAACTGCACGAGTCATTAAGAACAATTGTTAGTCTTCAGTTCGATTTTTGACATGTCATATGAACAAGTAGTGAAATCAATAATGGTTACTTACGTCTGGCCCACGGGTGTGATCACCGGGCGCTGGTGGAATTGCGGCCGCACCCTAGGAAGCTGCGTGGGCCCGCGCGAGTACACCTTGGCCACGCCTGACGAAGTCGAAGCCGTCTCGCCTGGTGTAGGCGCGTCGTCGCCGTCGTCGTCGTCATCGTCGTCGTCGTCGTCGTCGTCGCCGCCGCCGCGCTCGTCGTCACGCGACGTCGTCCCCCCTTGCGAGGACGAGAACGGCAGCCTCCTGGTCACCTGGCGACGTTCGCTGGGGGGCTGGGACCCCCTACTGGACGACCCGCGCACCAACACCTCCTCCTCCTCCTCGTCGTCGGTGGTCTCCTGCGGTGGGACCTGGTACGCCGAGCGTACTGCTCGATGCGGCCGCTGCCGCCGTCCGCCTGGCATTTTGCCGAGTGCCTGCAATGACAAAGAACAAAACTGTTAGCATAAATAAATGACAAGTACTTGTAAAGGAACATAATAATAACAATATAGTATTACATGGCCTCGTAATTATCTCCGCGAATGGCAATATCTCGGGCGTGGAGTCGTCATCTCTATCACTATCGTCGTCATCGCTATCAATATTGTCGAGCTCCCTTAAGTCATCACTGTCATCATCATCCTCATCGTCTCCATAGTCATCATCATGTACCTCCTCCTGGACAACTCCATCGCGCTGCATCTGCCATCGCTCAAGCATTCTTAAGTCCCTGGCATCCTGCACCTCCTCACCCTCGTCCTCATCGATTTCGTTGTCTACTTCCATGCCCATGAGTGAACCAATGTCGATCTCCAAGGTACCTTCTAGCCCCTCAGGTTGATAGAACTCATCGGTGCTTGGGTCAAAGTTGTAATCGTCGTCGTTTGGGAGAGGCGCTTTGCCGCGCGGCGACACCAAATGCACAAGGCTCCACCCCGCAAGCTTCTCGTCTTTTTGGCACGCCCATGGGAGGTAATAAACTTGTGTGGCGTCTCGGTTGGCCACAATGTAGACATCGTCTCCTTTATAGCTGGAGTCCTGTCGAATCTCGACTTGACCTATCGTAAGGTCTTTCCTCGTGATATCAGGATCGAACCAATGGCATTTGAATACCACCGGCGCTAAAGTCCCGGCACCCTTAAAGTTGAGCTCGTATATCTCTTCGACTATGCCGTAGTAGTCCTTCCCATCCGTGCCGGGCGTACGAACTCCGCAGCACATGGTTTTTAGGTTGGGTCGACTCTCCTCGTAGCTTCTCGTGCGAAAGCGATAGCCATTCACATCATAAACGGTGAATGACTTCACCCTACGAGAGAAGCCACGGCCCACCTGTTTCAATTCATCGCTCATTTCTGCATCTGTTCGGGCCTGCAAGGGTAGGAGATCGTTACATAACTCGCTCCGGGGAGCAAAGTGGAATCACAAAGTCGAAAAGAGGTTAGTTGGTTGGTACCTTTGTACAGAACCAGGAGATGAAATCAGGCACACCGTGTCTAAGAAGATTGTCTTCTTCTTGCTCGGTAGGAGCCCTATTGCCTCTCCAGTATTGACTAATAAATTCCCTGAAAGAAGGAAGAAACTAGAGGGTCTGACCATGATAGATGGAGGATAGTGACGGCGTAGGTAACAAGCTCATTGAGAACTTACTTCTGATAAGGAATCACTTCATCAAGGTTGATCAACAATGTGAACATGATAGTCTGCCACTCCTGATGGTTCAACTGCTTGTTGGTACCTGCGCTTCCACTCCCGAGATCCCCTTGGAAAAGGCTGAGTATCGATGAGTTCTCGTCAGCGTTGTAACGAGGGGTTGGATTGTGCATGCTGGGAAGCTTCTCGGTATAGTACGCCTGTGTGAAGGTCGACACCTCCTCTAGAACGGAGGCCTCTCCCACGGAAGCCTCAATCTTGGCTTTATTTCTACAATTTTTCTGAAGAAGCTTTAGACACCTCTCGATTGGATAGCACCAACGGGCCTGCACGGGACCCCCCAACCGTGCCTCGCGCGGTAGGTGCAAGATCAGATGCTGCATGGACAGAAAGAAGCCGGGTGGAAATATCATCTCCAACTTGTAGAGCAACAGAGGTGCAGCCTTCTCCAGTTCAACACAAACATCCTGAGACAACTCCTTGGCACAAAGCTGGCGGAAGAAGAAGCTCAACTCTGCCAGGACGCGCCACACATGCTCTGGGAGGTATCCCCGGGTCATCGCAGGAAGGATCCGCTCAATCCATATGTGGAAGTCATGGCTCTTCATCCCTAAGACTTTCATAGTCTACAAGTTCACACCCCTGCTCAGATTCGCCGCATACCCATCGGGGAACTTCAACGTCTTGATCCACTGCAGAACTTTCTTCCTATCTGCCCTTTTCAGGATGTAATCGGCCGCCCCCCTTTTCCATTTCCTGCCGGGCGTAGGGGTCTTCATCACCAGGTTTGGTCTATCACAGATCATCTCCAGGTCCAGTCTAGCCTTGACGTTGTCCTTCGACTTTTTGCCAACGTCCATGAGTGTTGCCCAGAGTGCCTCGGCCACATTCTTTTCTGTATGCATTACATCGATGTTATGTGGAAGAAGAAGGTCCTTGAAGTAGGGGAGCCTAGTCAAGCCCGATATATGAGTCCACATGTGGTCCCGAGCATATCCCTTAAACCCACCTGTTTCCTCAGGTTCGAGAGCCTGTATGTCGGCAAGGACGGCGGCAGGGCTCTTAACCTGCGGAATGGGGCCGGTGACTTGAACGCCTTTGCTGAAGTGCTTTACATCTAGCCTGAATTCATGGTTCTCAGGCAGGAATTGGCGATGCTTGTCGAAAGAAGAAAACTTGCCGCCCTTGGCCAGCCAGGTGAACATCACATCTGTCTTGCATGTCGGGCAAGGGAACTTCCCGTGAACACACCACCCGCTGAATAAGCCATACGCCAGGAAGTCATGCATTGAATACTGGTACCACACATGCATTCTGAAGTTCCTCTTCGTAGCCCGGTCGTACGTGAGTACCCCCTCTTCCCAAGCAAGTTCCAATTCATCCCACACCGGCTGCATGAACACACTCATATTGTCGCCCGGGTGTCCAGGTATTATCAGCGTCAAGAGCACGTTCTTAGGTTCAAACATGACGCCGGGGGGAGATTGAGGGGGATCACAAACACGGGCCAGCAAGTGTACGGGGCCGCCATCATTCCAAACGGGTTGAACCCATCTGTTGCCAGCGCTACGCGTACATTCCGAGCCTCCATAGCCTTGACAGGATTCATGTTATCGAAGTGCTTCCATGCATCACCGTCCGCCGGGTGTACCATCTTGTCAGGATGGTATCTTTTGCCATTCTTGTGCCACGTCATCTGTTTCGCGGACTCCTGCGTCATATACAGCCGTTGCAGCCTCGATAGGAAAGGAAGGTGCCGTACGACCTTCTCGGGGACCTTAGACTGTTTCATGCTGCCATCAGAGCCTTCTACCAACACAAACCTAGAGGCATCGCACTTCGGACAGGTTTTTGCTTCCTCGAGGTCTCCCCTGAACAGGACGCACCCCTTCGGACAAGCATGGATCCCCTCATACGGCATCTTAAGTGCACGAAGGAGCTTCTGTGTAGCGTAGGTGTTCGTCGGCAGGACATGATCTGCCGGAAGCAGTCCCCCAACAATGCTCAACACGAGATCGAAGCCGTCTCGACTAATGCCCAGCTGCGACTTCAACCCTATCAGGCGTGAGACGGCATCCAGTTGCGTAAGCTTTGTCTTCTCGTGAAGGGGCTTCTGTGCCGACTCCATCATGTCGTAGAAGGCCTTCGCGGTTTCCTCCGGATCTTCCTCCACATCCATTCCTTCGCCAAACCGTGCTTCGTGGAAGTCTGCCATCATGTCTGCCATCCCGGCATCGCCATCATACTCCTCGAGGATGGGTCGCACCACCTCATCCCTAATAGGATGGTATTCACCATGATGGCGCCAACGGGTATAGTTTGGAACGAACCCGTGCTTGAACAGATCTCTCAACACTTGAGCCTTTACTTTCTTCTTCTTGTTCCTGCACTCGCTGCAGGGACACGGCATCCGAATCGACCCTTTAGCAGCTGGGCCAAATGCATGCTCCAGGAACTCAGTCGTCCCTCTGATCCATTCGTGGCTCTTACTTGCGAAGCCCGAGTACATCCACTCACGGTCACCCATGCTCTGTCATGCGGCAATGTTAACTTCCATGCTCTGCTCCTACCATCTAATAGGTGAAGGATAGGTCCTAATCCCACCCGAGCATGCGCAGACGAGGTTAGCTTCCATGCTCCACTCCCGTCCGAGACGAAATTTCGGCAGCACCTCCCCGCTGTTCTCCCGATACACGTCCCGGCGGGGAGAGTGTGTATCCAGAGAACAACGGGGAGGTCCTGCCGAAACTCCGACTCGGACGGGAGCGGAACATGGGAGCTAACCTCGTCTGCGCATCCTCGGGCTGTCCAAATAACGTGGACAATCCAAAACGGATACGGTTATACATATGCGAAGAACGCATACTTCCAACCTTATCCGTTTCGGACGGGAGACGCCTAACTGGGTAACGCGACCTACGAGTACATGTGGCGGAAAGAGGGGTCATACCGCAGGTGCCGGTGAAGAAAGGCTAGCGGGGCAGTGCCGAGTCGTGCTCCTCCGGCTAGCCTCCAATGGGAGCCCTCCTGAAAAAGAAAAACAATTAGTGAGAACGAAAATATCTAAGTTCATTACAGGTTCATAGTGCACAAATAAGATTTTCACTTTTAAGAAAATATCTAAGTTCACTGCTGAATTACACTAACAGAGTCTAATGTTCTAAAATGTTGGCTGAGTTAGAGCTTTACTTGCTGATTTTGACAGATTAACTAACCATCAACAAATATTCATCAGTTAAGATTAAAAAAAGTGAACTAAAGCTAGCAGAATGATGGACAGAGGGAGTACAGTCCTAGTAAAAATGTGTTTGCAGACTCGCAGGCAAGTGACACAAATACAAATACCAACACACCTTCACTAGGAAGTCCTTGCTGATTTCTCTTTTTTGTTTCTCGTAGCATTTTTTTATTCAAGCTCAAATTTTACAAGACAGAGACGGTTGCATGATTTATCTGTCCATATTTTTTTTGGATTTTTCATGCACTTTTTTATATTTGCAAATGTGCACCAGGAATATGGGAGCACCTAACCTGGTGGGAGCATAGGGTATTTTCTCAAATCTCATAACCAAGCATCCTTCAAAGAAGTTGAGATGGGAATTTATTACAGTTTAAACAGAAAAGATACTCTCAAAATCCAAACACAGGACAATAGGCAGTAGCAAAATCCAAACAGGCTAGCTAACTGAGCATATTGTTCATTCACCGGTTTCTGCATCAAAACTGCTGGTTTACCCACCCACCCACCCAGATATAGAAGTACGGAAAATCCACAATATATATGGGGTAACTGAGCAGATTATACAGATGGTTTTAGGTTGTTTAGGTACTTGATTTAGAGTTGTGGCTTATATATACTCTTACTCCGTAGAAAATCATCGTCAATACTACTGAAATTGTGTGTGCCACCTAAAAAGCAAGTTAGTAGTGTAAATTTTTAGGATACTGTCAATTACATGTGAGCCTGTCATTGTGCATGAACCGCTAAGCATCAACGTGTACCGTCTCCAGGTGGATACTGTACAAAATTGGGAGCTCCATATCCAAAGCAATTAGTTGATTGCTGTACTGTAAAGCTAAGTTCATTTGCTATGATATTGTTCCCGTACTACAATGAAAAGTAATTGAAAGGAGAATCACAGAACCAAAGGTGGCTCAACAGATCTTCCTAAAGGAGTTGGTGGGTGATAGAGAATAGGGCTTCCTGAGTTTAGGAAGTTGCCGAAGACAGAGTTCATAAATTATCACATGGGACTGCAGTTTTTATCCCTACTATGTTTATTAAGAAATATTCTAACAGCATGAAAGTATGTCTAATTAAAGATTCAACGGTTAAGTGCTAGACTTCTCATCAAGAAAAGGATTCCACTGAAAAATTCATTTTTCTAGAGTTCCAGAGGAAACCCTGGTCTATCAGCACTGCTAAAATCTCGTTCCGTTATCTAAAAAAATGAACCGCTGAGCAGAAGCCCCCAAATCCCAATGCACAGTATAACTATGAGACAAAACATTAGTGCATCTCACTGTATTGTTGAAACAAAAAACATCTTGTTATCTCCCCATATTTATCTGCTATGCAGCACGGATACGTTTTACTATTTTAAAATTAAAAAGATAATAATGCATATTAAAACTAATAACAATAAAACATTAGTCTACTTAACTACTTATAAGTTCTATTATTCGTTTTACTATTAATAAATGGCATTCAGGCTCGCATCAACTCCCTATTTCCTCATTTGTTTCACTCTCATCCACATTCCACAACATCAAGCTGCAGAGTAGATCGAGTAGATCGAGAACAGAAAAAGGAGACGCCATCTACTCATATTTGGAGACGCCAGACGCCATTCACTGCATACAAAGAAAATCAACAAGAAATTAAGAAATGCAAAAACAGAGTAGATCGAGAATGGACAGAGGAAGAGGAAGTGCGGACCAAAGAAATCAAGCAACAATAAGTCATGAACTGCAGAAATATAGTAGATCGAGAACAGGGAAGGGGATGAACTCACGGGAGGTCGCTGGACGCCTGGATCCATGTCGCGGGGACAGAGATGTTGCCGGCGGCCAGCGAGCAGGGGCGGAGGCTGCAGTAGCTATGAACTGAAGAAGAGGAGATCAAGAATGGGGAAGGGAACTCACTGTCACCGGAGCTGGATCCACGTCGCAGCCTGGCGGAAAGCTGGAATTTGGCGAGCGCAGAAACTCCACTGGCGGCTGGCGAAGTGACGAGCAGGGACAGTGCTCGTCGCCGGCGAGCAGGGACGGATGCTCGTCGCCGGTGGCCGGCGGGCGGCGAGCGGCGCTAGCGGAGTCACCGCGCAGGGATGCGGCGCGATGCGGGCAACGAGGACGGCGCGATGCGGGAGTATCCGATGATGGAGCCAGGCCTGTTCGATGGGCGACGGGGATATGTGGCTGTTATTGGGCCAGGCCGTATCCATAAACGCGATGGAGCCAGGCCTGTTCCTTGAAGTATCCATAAAAATTTTTTATCTGCTCTCGGATTGTCAGTTCATTTTAAAAAACAAATAAAAAAGTAAAAGGCTTTTATTTGCTCCCAGTCCCAGCATGCACCACCCACGTCCCCCTTCTGCTGTGCTGTGTAAAGCAAACCGGTGGAGTAACTCAGAGTACCGTTGTAGATCTGGTTGACTTAAACAGAGCACAAAGCTCATTAATAATCCCAGGCATTATACAAGGCTATGAGTACGTGCAAATCAAAATCTAAACGATGAAATTCTAAGCCTTTTACTTTCACCCTTGCCAGTAGCAGAGTAGCAATTCCAACCATTTCATCATGATAAGAAGTAGAGAAAGAAACAGAGAACAGAGTTCATTATCATAACTAGACATGACAGGAGGTTATGACTTATGAGCAGTGTACATACACCTTTTACGTAAATGAACGGAATTCTAAGTTTTGTTTCGGTGCCCCGACATTTGATTGATGAAACAACTCTAGCTAAGATCCCAGGGTGGTCAGATGTTTTTATTCCACCGACTCAATTTTATATTCCCACTGATTGTACTGAAAATCATTTCTTTTATGAAAAAGAATGAATTGCGCTGAAACCATTTTTAAATAAGTAGAAAAAGGTGGCAAAAGGTCTATTATTTTTTTTCATAAAATTATTTTTTTAATTTTTTTTTAAAAATACTTTGCCGACTGCTCTTCTCCCTGGCAGTCGGCAAAGGTTATTTTTTATTTTTTTCTCAGAAATTCTTTGCCGACTGCCATCCTCCCTGGCAGTCGGCAAAGGCTCTTTGCCCACTGCCACTGATGGCAGTCGGCAAAGAATTAATTTTTTTTTTTCGATTTTCGATCCCAGTTTTTTTGTGTTGCCTTGCTACAATAAGTACATGATATATTCCAAGTTTTAGGTCATTTTGATTTATTTTGCTATATTCCATTGATTTTTGCTGTTTCTTTGATTTTTTCCGGCAGCTCTAGATTTGAACTGCAGATACATGAAATAATGGAATCCGGCGATTTAGAAAATGATATTCATGATGTTTGGAGCATGTTGAGGCCGTGTGCGGGGCCTCGCGTGAAATTTCGACCGTGTTGGTGTCGGAACACGCCGAGGCACGCGCGTGAAAAGTGTTTTTAAATTTTATAAAATCGAAACGGAGTCCGATAATGACGAAACTTGACGACGTGTCTTGCCATCGCATGCGGAGGCTATGGTAAAAAATTGAGAAAGTTTCGAGCAAGTGGCGACGTCGGGTGGTTAAAACCTGGACATCTCCACATGTGATAACAAGTTAGCCACCCCGCGTTAGTCCAGGTTTTAGCCAGTCGACGTCGCCACTTGCTCGAAACTTTCTCAATTTTTTACCACAGCCTCCGCATGCGATGGCAAGACACGTCGTCAAGTTTCGTCATTTTCGGACTCCGTTTCGATTTTATAAAATTTAAAAACACTTTTCACGCGCGTGCCTCGGCGTGTTCCGACACCAACACGGTCGAAATTTCATGCGAGGCCCCGCACACGGCCTCAACATACTCCAAACATCATGAATATCATTTTCTAAATCGCCGAATTCCATTATTTCATGTATCTGCAGTTCAAATCTAGAGCTGCCGGAAAAAATCAAAGAAACAGCAAAAATCAATGGAATATAGCAAAATAAATCAAAATGACCTAAAACTTGGAATATATCATGTACTTATTGTAGCAAGGCAACACAAAAAAACTGGGATCGAAAATCGAAAAAAAAATTAATTCTTTGCCGACTGCCATCAGTGACAGTTGGCAAAGAGCCTTTGCCGACTGCCAGGGAGGATGGCAGTCGGCAAAGCCTGCAACTTTGCCGACTGCTAACGGAGTGGCAGTCGGCAAAGGTGACGGTGTGGATGGCGTGAACCATGGCCTGCCTTTGCCGACTGTAATTCTTTGCCAACTGCCTGGCAGTCGGCAAAGACATGGCTTTGCCAACTGCCTGGCAGTCGGCAAAGCCAGGCAGTCGGCAAATCCTGCTTTGCCGACTGCAGGAAATTCCGGTTGGCAAAGGGACCTCTTTGCCGAGTGTCGAAAAAAAACAGTTGGCAAAGAAAATTGCAGTCGGCAAAGAGCCAGTTTCCTGTAGTGTATATCACAGTTGGATGGAGATTACATATTATATCTATATAATGTGACAAATTTTAGAAAATATATGAGGGCGAGAAGATAAGCACACAATTATTAGTAAAATTAACTCAAAGTAACTCATTATTTCAGGAGAAAATTCTAAGTTATCCTCTCTCTCTCCCTACAAAAGAATGTCATATAGATACAAAATGTTTATCAAACAATTAATACAAAATGCCTATATATGTATATATGCTTACTTTGAATTAATTGTTTGTATACATTAGTAGTGATAAAAATGGAAAATGTTAAAATACATATATAGTCATACCTTATGGTGAATTTATTTCTTATAATATTAAAAGTTTGTAATTTTAGACGTAGCTAGGTTCGAGAGAATATTTTAGTTTATTTTTATTAATGACCGGGGGAGCGTAATTTATATGTAAACTTTAAGGATTACTTAGATTATCTAATACAGTGATAGAGCTGAGTAATTTAGACACAAATTTATGAGTTAATTTTAGATTATATTTCCTAATTACTTATATGGGTAATTTAGATGCATGTTTGGCTTATATCATGTTATTTATCATAATGGAAATGTGGGTAGTTTTTTTTTGAAAAAAACGGTCCAATGGCTATTATTGCCATGGAAGATTAAAGTCTGGCGAATTGATGACATGATGTTTCTTATTCATGTGAGAACTTTTAGTATTTTTCTTTATATTCTGACATGTCTCATTAGGATTAACATGTAAGAGAGTGCAAAAAAATGTTATACAGTGCCATCTATTTATTTTGCAATGGATTCAATATATTGTTGTACTACCTTTATTCTTGTTCCTTGTCTTTTTAATTTGGGTATTGATATGGCCTTTTATAAGAATGCATGTCAAGAAAAATAAAGTATATAATAATCTCAGACTATTTTCGTTTTTTAGATAATATCTCAGACTATTTTCTAAAAAATAAGAATCAACTAGAACCTTAAAGGAGGCTGGGAATGACGGGAGTGGCAAACCTTCATTTTTTTTTGTATATATGTGGCAAACAGGGCCTGCCGGCAAAAGTTAAGGCCTTGTTCTAAACTCTAAAATAGGCCCTTATCGTTTAGGAAAAATAGAACAATAATCATATACAGTATTCTATAGCACCAACTTATAGCATTGAGTAATTAAAAAAAATGCAATGTATACCAGAGAAGCGGTCAATTACGACATGTCTTTAAGAATTAGGCTACTTACTTGCTGGTTGCTAGCCTCCAAGTACTAATCATCTCAATTTTTTGATGGATCCGTGACAATATAATATATAGTTTGGCACCAACCAAACATGCCCTTAATGTTAGCAATGGAGTACTAGACTCAAGATTCCCTAGCTAACTAACAGAGACGTGACTCAGCAAGTTGGATCAGGATGGAGTACTCAAACAGACGGACAAATAACATAGATGAAACTATACATTGTAACGCCCCAGAGTCCAAACGGCTCAGATCCACTCTCTGCACGCTGAATGAACCACACCTACCACCATCCCACTTACGCTTTCGTCCTCGCTTCGCGTAAAAAGATTAACCCGGGGATGGTGAGATGGACTCTAGAAGCCTTATATGTTGGTATATCCCACTCTAAATAACCAAGGTGGGACTAAACTCTCCACAATATCTCATAACATTCACATGGGCCACTATGGGTCAAATTCCAAATTGGGCCGGGTGTGACATACACCCCCCTCAAAGAACCCGACGTCCTCGTCGGGCCCAACATACCCACAATCAGGCAAACGATAACCAGGAACGTTCCCTCTTAGCACACGCGACCGTGCGCCCAGTGCCGGCACATGTGCCACGCCGTGCACTCCGCAGAGCCTACACGCGCAATGAACCCCAATGTCCAGCCCCTGGCCCGCACGCGCCCGTGGCTGCGAAGGTCGGCTCTGATACCATTTTATAACGCCCCAGAGTCCAAACGGCTCAGATCCACTCTGCACGCTGAATGAACCACACCTACCACCATCCCACTTACGCTTTCGTCCTCGCTTCGCGTAAAAGGATTAACCCGGGGATGGTGAGATGGACTCTAGAAGCCTTATATGTTGGTCTATCCCACTCTAAACAACCAAGGTGGGACTAAACTCTCCATAATATCTCATAACATTCACATGGGCCACTATGGGCCAAATTCCAAATTGGGCCGGGTGTGACATACATAGTGCCAAATATGAAGAAATAATGTAGCGATTCTAGAGTTGGCACAAGTATTCATCATGAACTCCACATAGAAAATTTAGCACAAAATATTAAATAATAATTATTGATAAGCTATAATTTTGAGGCCCCTAAAAATTTGGGGCCCTATACTATCGCACGGCCTGCAAGCCCCTGTGCACGGCCTTGGTGGCAAACCTTCATTTTTTGTGTATATAAGTGGTCAAATTTTTGTCTAAATTTAACTATGAGCATTCCTTAAAGGACATCTATTTGGGAACGACAGGAGTATGACTTCAAATTTTCTCCTGAAATGAGCTATTTTTAATAAAAATAAAGTTATTTTCCTCACCTAGAAGAAAAAAAAAGCTAGATTGAAACAATATGAAAACATCTTTTACTTCAATACAGGCTTTGATGAAGCCAACAACATGAGCTTACCACTCCAAGAAGCCTTGAAGGACGATACCCGGATAGAGTACCACCACAAGCATCTCCTTGCCCTGCTAAGTGCTATAAGGTCAGATATCTCTAGCTAGCTGACACAACACACCCCATAACTAGTAAATTTGAATATGCCAGATGATGACACCTGACAGCATTACGTTTGACTTCTCCAATTCACAGGGATGGAGCAAACGTGAAAGCCTACTTCGCATGGTCGCTGTTGGACAACTTCGAGTGGGTGAACGGCTACACAGTCCGATTTGGGCTAAACTTCGTGGACTACAATGATGGGTTGAAGCGGTACCCTAAGAATTCAGCCCATTGGTTCAAGGAGTTCCTGCAGAAATGAACATGGACTTGGCACTAGCACGTAACTACAGGTGGTGGGGGGGGGGGGGGGGGGGGGGGGGGGGGGGGGGGGGTGTGGCAATTTACGCGTTTTTTCTTGTTGCACGTGGATTGCACTAGCTACGTTTAGAAGAGGTCATTGATCAACGACGACAACATGCTTTTCATTCAGAACTTAGTATTGGAGGCCTTCATGTGCATTTTGTTTTTGTTTCTTTGAGATTTGTCCATCTCAAAGGCTTGGGGATGTCTTGTAGCCTGTTGAGATGTGTCTGCCGTTCATACAAGACTTTATGTTCTGTTTTCCCCTTATTTCAGTACAAGGCACAAGCCCTGCTATTTCTTAAAAAAAAACTAAGTCCTTGTCCCTATAGAAACGAGTGCAAATTCTGGTACTGTTGTTGACACTGTAGTCAAGTATCTTCTCTGTGGATGCTTTGCCACCGCAGCTTCATCTCCTTTATTGACAGCCTTTTGCGCTGATGTATTTTTTTCTCTCGTAGGTCCAATCAATTAGGTTTGTAGTGGAGGACCCTCTCCTCTCAGTACCGTCTTTTTGCTTGTTTGTCGCTTCTGGTACTTGGGGGTCTTGGTATTCTTGGGAGAGCCCCCCACCCCAACCCCTCCTATGTTGGCAGCCTTTTGCGCTGATGTATTTTTTCTCGCAGGTCCAATCAGTTAGGTTTGTAGTGGAGGACCCTCTCCTTTCCGTACCGTCTTTTTGCTTGTTTGTCGCTTCGGGTACTTGGGGGTCTTGGTATTCTTGGGAGAGCCCCCCCCCCCCCCCCCCCCCCCCCCCCGCGTTTTCCTTTCGGATTCTTCTTGGTTCCGCTCTGCTTCTTGGGAACCTTTGGTTACCTTGAGTAGACCTCGTTGTTGTTGTTGTTTCGATTGTGTTTGTCTATTCTCTCTTAACGAAATACGTGCTAAGGCACGTTCACGAAAAAAGTGCAAATGCCCTTCACTTTAAGTGCAAGCTGGATGACTTAGAAGGCGTCGAATGCGACAAGCAAGCTGGTTGACTAAGAAGACG
Source organism: Saccharum hybrid cultivar R570 (assembly GCA_038087645.1). Lineage (NCBI taxonomy): Eukaryota > Viridiplantae > Streptophyta > Magnoliopsida > Poales > Poaceae > Saccharum > Saccharum hybrid cultivar. The sequence goes on along the minus strand of JAQSUU010000534.1, from coordinate 18,240,445 downwards.
TTTAATATAATGAGACAAGCAGGCTGGACTTACGGCTATGAGAATATAGTTTGCTGCACGAGTGCATGTAAAGCATCAATCCAACTTGCGGTTTCATCAAACAATGACTCAGAAATCCTGGATCAAACCCCGGGTTATCTTCAACTTCAAGACCACTCGTCAACAACTTCACTGCGAGAGTTGACCTCATCGCCCACATATCCCACTCATGCATCGCCGTGCACATGATCACACGAGTAGCAATGACAAATATTAGACAGTGCGCCATGGCGAGCCACACAGCAGCTCTTCTCCTCCTCCTGTGTTTCCAGCTGATCACCACGTCGCTGTCTCAATCTCAGCTGCCCAGTCAAGACCTCCCGGCTCTTATCAAGATCAGGGAGCAGTTCGGCAACCCGGACGCGCTCGCGGGATGGCGTCCCGACACGCTCTGCTGGGGATGGTGGCCAGCGGCCTGCAACGCGCAGGGCCGCGTCACCAAGCTCTTCCTCGAGCGACGCAACATCACGTCCGCGCTGCCGCCTGCCATCGGCGAGCTCGACCAGCTGGAGACGCTCAGCATCATCGAGATGCCGGGCCTGCACGGCCCCATCCCGGACTCCTTCTGCAACCTGTCGCACCTCTCCATCTTCAACCTCATGGTCACCTCCGTGTCGGGCCCCATCCCGGCGTGCCTCTACCGCACCAACCTCACCTCCGTCAGCTTCTTCCGCAGCAAGCTCAACGGCACGATCCCCAGGTCGCTGTGGAAGCTCCCGTACTTTACCTCCTTCGACGCCGCCTACAACAACCTGGTCGGGCCCATCCCGCCGCTGCTGGTGCACGGCGGCACGCCCGCCCGGCCGCTGAGCCTGATGCTGGACGGCAACCGGCTCAGCGGACCTATCCCCTGGACTTTCGCGCTCGAGAGGCACATGATGCAGTTCAGGGTGGCCAACAACAAGCTCACCGGCGACCCGTCGTTCCTCTTCGGGCGGCGCAAGACGGTGACCGGCACCATCGACCTGTCCGGGAACAATTTTCGGTTCAACCTCACCGGCGTGGAGATGCCGATGCAGTTGTCTTTCCTGAACCTCAGCCACAACCGGATCTACGGCGGCGTGCCGGTGTCGCTCCGGGACACCAGGGTGTCGATACTGGACCTCAGCTACAACGACCTCTGCGGGGAGATACCTACCGGCGGGCATATGGTGCAGTTCAAAGCGGCGGCGTACGAGCACAACAAGTGCCTGTGTGGGACACCGCTGCCGCCCTGCGCCAAAGGCCGCTGAGATGAAGCTGTGTCCCTTCTATCCTGTGGGCTGTGGGATTAACATGCATACAGGCTAAGCTAAGTAGATAATGTTATAATCCCATCAATATTGAGTTGTTGGTCAAAGCTGTGTCATGCATAATAAAGTTCATGTATGGGCAACGCCAATAGTTTGGCCCAATGCCTGGAAAGCTTTTGGCCCAAATAACGGAAAAGCGGTGGCGTGGTTATTTTTATTTTTATAGTACAAAAAAACACTAGTATGTTAAAAAGAACATGTTTCGAAAGTAAGGCATAGTTCAATTGGTTGGGTGGGAGGTGTGGTCATGCCCCTGTTCACCTAGGTTTATTTGCTTTTTTTTAATATTTTTTATTTGCTACTTTGGTTGAGTTTTGAAATGTTTGTTTTAGTGTTTTTGGGTCCTTGGAACTTGGTCAAATCATGCCTCGAAGCTTAGCCCTTGGGGTCTTCTCATTTGCGACTTGGTTCTATAAGGTCCTGGCCTTTTGGAAATGTATCTAGACTTGCTATTCAACAGATTTCCTAGGAGCACATTCAGTTCCCTCGTTATACTTTCTAGAGAAAACCTGGATTTCAGAGAAGAATTTTTCAATATGTGACGAAGCCTAGACCTCTTTGAAACGATCCCACGGGATTACCTTTACCATGAGTTAGTCAAGATTTGGACCAAGTTTCATAATTTTTTTTCAAATGATTTGGAGTTGTTTTGGACTTTTAGAGCTTATCCCCTGTTTTATGGAGAAATATTTTAGGTCAGTTTTGGAAACCAGTTAGGCCATTTTTTTTGCGAGCTACTCTTTTGGATTGGAACATATTTTGGCGATTGATTCATCATGATGCTTTGAAGCTGGTTCAAATTTCACACTTTCGAGATCCTTTGATCGTGTTTGCCTTTTTCTCCAAAATTCATGATTTTTGGAGAAAAAATGTAAGTCAACTGTGTTTTAAGTACTTTTTCGGTAATGCTCCTTCCCTGACGTCTGGATGGATGGATACCTCACTCTGCTCACTCCCGCACCCTAAAAATCTTATCCCTCGCTTCCACCTCCTCATCCTTATCCCTTCCGCGCTCGCGTCCTACCCTACCCTGACATGCGGCCATGGCTGCCTCCCTGGCCGGCGGCACTGCCCTCACCCACCCAGGCGTGCGCCCACGCCTCCACACGCCCTCGTGCCCCACCGAAGCTATTGCCGCTGTCACCCCTCTGCTCGTTGCGGCCGCGCGCACGGAACATACCCCGGCTAACCATCTCCAGCCCCACCGACCTCTCATGTCCCTTCCTCGAGCCCCGCCACCACCATCCACGTCCAGCCGCTCCGAGACCTCCCCCACCCTGGTGTCCTCCCCCAACTCTGTGGCGCCCCTCTCCCTACCTCGGCGTCCTCACCTATCGGGAGCGCCCAACGCCCATGGATCTAGTGGACCTCTCCCCCACCCCGACGAGATCCGTGGAGCGAGATCCAGATGGTGGCACAATGGTGTTGCAGGGGAGTCGACGGCTCTCCCTACCCCGGCGCGGTGCCCTCTATCACCCCGGTGACCGAGCTCCCCCCACCCCGGCGGCCACGGCACTCCCGCCCCCATCCTCCACCGTGGCCGTCGAACCAAGCCCAGTGCCATTAGCGCTGGTGGTGGTGGTGCTCGCGCACGCCGCTGGTGCTGGTGCTGGGTGGTGCTCGCACGCAGCCGCTCGCCGCCGGCTCCACCCCGACGACCAGAATCGACCAGCGCAGGCCTCTCTCCCCCTACGTTACAAATGCATGTTTCAATTGTTTCAGATGTTTTAGAGGTATGTTGCAATCGTTTCATATGAATGTTGCAAAAGTTGATCGGGGGACGTTGCACATGTTGCATATGTTGCAAGTGTTTCAGAGGCATGTTGCAAGCATTTGTTCAAACTGTTTCATCTGTTTTCAGACGTATGTTGCAAGCATTTTGATCTGGATGTTGCATAGGTTTTCACACATATGTTGCAACACTATATTCTAAAATGTTTCATCTATTTCAGTCTTGTATTGAAGCAAGTGTTTTCATGTTGCATATGTTTTCACACATATGTTGCAATTGTATGTTCCAAATATTTTCATCTGTTTCAAACGTATGTTGCAAGTGTTTTATCTGGATGTTGCATATGTTGATTCCCATACACATATGTTGCAAATGTTTCATCTATTTCGAACGTATGTTGCAGCAAATGTTTTACATTGCAAGTGTTTCATCAGCAGACGTGGCTAGTGGGCGCGGAGGTGCAAGCAAGAGTGGTCCCCTCGGGAACAGCGGTCTCTGCGTGCGCGTGGGAAGCCAAGCGAGCGCGACAGCTGACGCGGAGCACAAAACTGTATCCATGGACATGACAGCAGGCATGGAGCGCGAAACTGCATCCATACTCGGCTGCTCGTTCTCTCTCTCTCTCCTTATTCTAGATTGATGTGGCAGGTCAGTAGCGGCATCACGCGCCAGCAACAGCATGCGGGCAACAGGAGTGCACGGCCAGGCGTGGCCCGTCACTGATGCTCCTGATGGCAGCGGGCGTGATAGTTTCCCGCCACAAGCGTGCACGGTCAAGTCGGGACCCAGTGGCAAAGGCACGGGAAAGGAGCACGCGCGGGCGCATCAATCAAGCAAATTATAATAGTGGGGCGCGGGCCAGCAGCATCACGTCCCGTTTTTTTTCAATTCCATGCTCACTACTCGCTGGGCTTCCGCATCTTTTCTAATCTTGTATTTTGAGGTTATTAGGCAGACTACGTGCTCTTGGCGAGAGTTAGAGGCACGGATTCATCTTTAGAACGTAATCAACATATCACTTATGTGCTCAGAGAAAAAAGAAAAGTTGAAGCTCCATTCGCCCCCTCTCATTGCCTTTTCCCCTCCCTATTTTTTCCGCAGTGGCCAATTTTGGCTTAAGTTGAAAATGACTGCGTTCGAGGGATTCCTGTTCTGCTTATCCACCGCAGTCGCAACACGTGGTCGCTCGCTGGGCGCGTGCGTTTTCAACTCTGCAGTTCCTTCTCACCTACCAGATCTTTTATGGCGACTTTTTTTTAGCACCCCAAGGCCCCAGCAATGCAAACGTGCAAAGGCACTCGCTGTCTGACGTTTCCTCCGAAGACAATTCAGGAACCCACGATCCAACTAGCCCTTGTTTACATTGAAAAAAATTTCAACCCGATGAATAGTAGCACTTTCGTCTTATTTGATAAATATTATCCAATCGTGAACCAACTAGGCTCAAAAGATTCATCTCGTGATTTCCAACTAAACTGTATAATTAGTTATTTTTTTACCTACATTTAATACTCCATACAAGCGGCTAAAAATTGATGTGATGAAGAAAGAGTGAAAAAACTTGAAATTTTGAGGGGAACTAAACAAGGCCCAGTCAGAAACGCTCTTGTCAGCCGCTCGCACACGTTTCGGTTTCTCTTCAACTGCACATTTCTGTCCAACTGGGGCTCTATGGTCCAGGGATAAAGATCACAAGTTAGGCCTCGTTTAGTTTCTCTCAAATTTCCAAGTTTTTTCACTCTCTCCATCACATCAATTTTTAGCCGCTTGCATGGAGTATTAAATGTAGGTAAAAAAATAACTAATTACACAGTTTAGTTGGAAAACACGAGATGAATCTTTTGAGCCTAGTTGATCCATGATCGGACAATATTTGCCAAATAAAATGAAAGTGATACTATTCATCAGGTTGAAATTTTCTTCAATCTAAACAAGGCCTTAGAAAGGTCCATGCATGTCCCTGTTGTCATGCTCATCAGCTCCATCGTGCCGGTGACGGTGAATGGCGATCACCATCACCCGCGCGCCACGAGAAAAGAACAAATCAGTCACGTTCCGTCATGTGATCGTGATGAGATCGTCCCTGCTATATATAAGGGGGTGTTGGGATGCGGAGTAGAGAGGCCTGTGGCAGACTGGCCGCTAGCGGTAGGTACCGTACCAAGCTGACCGGCCGCGCCGCACATTGCATGGTGCCATACCACGACATCCATATGGCTCCCAAAGGAAGTAGCACTAGCAGTGCTGTGATGCTCGCTCGTCTTCTCCCGCTGCTCCTCCTTGCTGCTGCTTCCAACGCTTATGATGGCGCTGCTGGGCAGCCGTCGATCAGCAGGAGGAGCTTCCCTGAGGGGTTCATCTTCGGGACGGCCTCGGCGGCCTATCAGGTAGTGACAGTCCTCTGATCTCTGTGTCATGCACACGCGCGTTCAGTCAGGGTCAAGGGTCAGGGCCATATGATCGTTTAATATGATAATAAGCTCCCTTTCAGCACTAGTTGGCAAGCAGCAGTGCAGCACCACTAGTTGGCAAGCGGCATCACTAGTTGGCAAGCGGCATCACTAGTTGGCAAGCGGCAAGAAACAGTCAATAGCTTCTACTGACACTGGTCTGTCTATAGAGATCTGTCGATGACGATCTGGGTGCTCCAAGTAGACAAGTAGTCATTGGTTTTGCCATGATCCTTACAAGTTGGCCTGATCATGATATTCATGTGTACGTGCAGTACGAGGGTGGTGCGATGGAGGGGGGCAGAGGGCCCAGCATTTGGGACACCTTCACTCATCAGCACCCAGGCATGCACTGTATACACCTCTATTAGATCGTTTAGATTTGTGTGCTTCTATGCTTTGTACTTTTTTTTCCAACTTACATGTGCTTCATATGCTCCTTCACCATGCATGTTTGCAGCTAGGAAAAACTATCTTATCTCTTGATCAAGAGCTAATCTCATGCACATGCTCCACAAGATCTTTATAGGGCTATTCATACTATGAGTTATGTGCTAAAAGTTAATACCGGATTAGTGGTTAGCTATAAGCTTGACATAGTAATAAATAGCATTTTGTAGAGTCCGCTATAGTAGATAGCAGAACGAAGATAGGATGTTGAAACTTTAACAGCCGCTATTGCGAGCATCTACAAGAGTTCTTCATATTTTGTTTCCCAAAATATGGTGTTTGCTAACTCCTAAATTGTGGTATGGGAAAAAAAGTCATCTCCAAGAGTTTCCTATATTTCTATCTCAAAAGTTTTTCTCGGCACTTTTTCCTACGACCCGGTCTCATATTTTGTATCAGGAACCCTGAATTTGCTTCTCTACGCGTTTAAGCCCTTCCACCATATCTTTCTCTTTTGCGCTTTTCTCACCTGGAACCCTGTCTTTCTTCCTTTTTACTAGACAGGCCAGGAAACTCCGGATGCGCGCTCCTAGGCCGCGCGCATATATGCACGCTCGGGATAGATTTTTTCGAGGTTGGGAAAGATGGAGAGGGAGGATGCCAAACTATTGGAGAGAGTTTTTTCTCATTTTGCCAAAAATTTAAGGATGGGAAAGCCGGATGGCAAACTGTTGGACATGCTCTGCCTTTACTATTGTGGGCCGCTATTGGTATTATTAGGCCGCTCGCTATATGCTAATGGTTCAAGTAACAATATGGATGGTGCCGTATGCATGCTAACAAAAATGGTGATGATAAAGAATAATGGGATGGTGGATGATATTGTTTTTATGAGAGCTTGCTCTTAACTTGTCTACCCGTGTGGCCGTGTCTTCGTGTATCTTGTTTATTTATGTTTCTTTATGGTTTTTATACAGTGAAATGTAGTAATTAATTTAAACTTTTAATTATATTAAGCAAGTATCATGTTAGTGAGTAGTGACTACCTTTAATATTTTGCTATTGAAACTTAGCGTACGCTATAACACTTGCTATATATCTGATATGCAAACACTGATCTGCTGCGAGTTCGCTATCCGCTATTTATTACCCTTGTCCTGCACTCCCGATCATGATACTCTGATAGTGATAAGTCAGTTTCGATTCACACGATGTATGACCTGTCGAGCAGTTAGCAGTCCTGTCATTACTCTCCGTAGATTGCTTTGTTGAACACGGAATGTATTGAGCAAGTTGTTGAATTATTCATCTTGCTTGTGGCTGTCAATAATCTTAATTTGACATAGCTAGTCATCCAAGGAAAGTAAGCATACCATACGGGGGCAACTTATGGTGTAACCTAACCCCTATTGAATTTAAGTTACAGTAGACAAATTTGGCAGATAAAATTGCTGACAGAAGCAATGGGGATGTGGCAGTGGATTCCTACCATCTCTACAAGGTATGACTCATAATATATTCTTTTTCTACAGAATATGTATTCTGTATTTTAATGGAGTATGAAAGAATTTCAAGTATTGTAACACTCAAGTTGGTTAGGGTCTTTATTCCTATTAGCTTAAGCATAACACAAGGCCCTTATATGTGAATTAAAACCTATCAAAATACAACTCCCTCTCCGTTTTTCAATTATAGATCATTTTAGTTTTTTTCAAGTCAAACTTCTATGACTTTGATCAAGTTCATAGATAAATACACAACCATCTAAAACATCAAATTAGTTTTATTAAATTCTTCATGGAATATTTTTATAGTACATTTATTTAAACTTGTATAATGCTATATCACTTTTCTAAAAAAATATGACCAAATTAGAGAATTTTCTTTTATGATAAAACTGAAGTGACCTATAATTTGGAATGGGCAGAGTGGTACATTTCTGACCCATGATGGACGACTTGTAAAAAAATGTAGGAAGATGTGCACATCATGAAGGGTATGGGGATGGATGCCTACAGGTTTTCAATCTCCTGGAGTAGAATTCTTCCAAGTAAGTGTGATCCAATATCCGGATATTTAATTTGCAATTAACTGTTTTGGCCATATTCCAAAGTCCAAGGATATGAATTGTATAATGCTTAGACATCTGGATGTATTATGCTCAAAAAGAGCCATCTGAATGTAATGATAGATGGAAGTCTGAGCGGTGGAGTAAACAGTGAAGGCATCAGATACTACAATAACTTGATCGATGAGCTTCTGTTGAAAGGTGTGCCGTATGATTTTGTATATCCTTGCAAAACCTTGAAATTTACTTTCAACTCAAATTTGGGTTCTTATTTTCTTTTTACTGAAAAAACACTTATATTTCCTCCTAGATTGGTACAATTTTTATTAAAATAATATGCATACATGCTTATATATGTGTGTAGGGATTCAGCCATTTGTGACCCTTTTTCACTGGGATTCACCTCAGGCATTGGAAGATAAATATGGAGGATTTCTTAGTCCTAACATTATGTAAGTCATGATACTCTATCCACATAGAATTCAAGAACGAACGACGCGTTCTGCACTAAGGTCACCGCTAAACAAATCTATATATGACTGTCAGAAACGACTACAAGGACTATGCTGAGGTTTGCTTCAAAGAATTTGGTGACCGAGTGAAACACTGGATCACGTTCAATGAGCCCTGGACCTTCTGCTCAAATGGGTATGCGTCTGGCGCGTTTGCGCCAGGCCGGTGCTCACCATGGGAGCAGGGCAAGTGCAGCGCTGGGGATTCAGGAACAGAGCCTTACACTGTTTGTCATCATCAGATACTCGCCCATGCAGAAACAGTCCGGTTGTACAAGGAAAAATATCAGGTCAGTGATGAACTCACCCATTCATCAATGAACAACAACTCAATTGAAACTATGCATTTCTGAGTTTCCCTTCATCAATGACCAAATGCCAAATGCAGGCGGAGCAAAAAGGAAATATTGGAATAACTCTAGTCTCACACTGGTTTGTGCCCTTTTCCCGTTCCAAATCAAATGATGATGCAGCGAGACGTGCCATCGACTTCATGCTTGGATGGTAAATATAATCCTTTGTGGTCTTCACAGAATTTCATTATTATCCAAGTCTAGAAGAATGAAAATAAAAGTTTTTTTGAAAGAAAAGGCAGGAGCTCTGCCGCTCAATTAAGTATAGGAAATAGAGTTTTTTATGTACACATGGCACCCATTGGGCCAATCACACCGGTCCTAGGACCAAAGTAGATACACCCCTCCCACCGTCAATTTTTTCACCCCGCAAAGGAAAATAAAAGATCTCACTAGGAATAATGCCCTTGTAGGTTCATGGACCCTCTTACTAGAGGAGAGTACCCGCTAAGTATGAGAGCATTGGTCGGAAACCGCTTGCCACAGTTTACAAAGGAACAGTCTGAGTTGGTCAAGGGTGCATTTGACTTCATTGGGCTAAACTACTACACTACAAACTACGCCGATAATCTTCCTCAATCAAACGGCCCCAACGTTAGCTATAGCACTGATGCCCGTGCTAATCTTACCGGTAAGTCATCCTAAAGTCAACGATCAATCCACTTATGTTCATTTATTTTTGAACATAACTTCTGTTCATTTTTCAGTTTGGTAATAATGAAGAGCATTGCCTCTACTTCTTCTGTAATGCATATATATATATATATGAGGCAAAACTCTGAAACAGAACCAAAAAACTCTTGTTTAACAATACTGTAGCATTTCTGACATAATGCAATTGCATGAACTGTGTAATCTCCAGAGGCCATTACATTAAGTCATTGTACTTGACATCATTCTTCATTAGGATTTACAATTTGGTTTCAATGTGGAAGCATTTCTACTGCACTTCCTGTTGGTATATACTAACTAACCACGTCTGATGATTTGTTAGGTTTTCGAAATGGTGTCCCTATTGGTCCTCAGGTAACAACAGGTCTCACATGTAACTTGGATTGTCTCCCATTTTGTGTGGCGAATGAACTAAATATTCATTTCCACGAATGACATGTGTAGGCTGCTTCATCTTGGCTGTTCATATACCCTCGAGGCTTCCGTGAATTGCTGCTTTATGTTAAGGAAAACTATGGCAATCCTACCGTCTATATCACTGAAAATGGTAACTTCAGTGTTCCTGAAAGAGAGTAGCTAGAAACGAAAGAAAGCATCTGAAAATCTGTTATCTGAAACTTTTAGGTGTTGACGAAGCCAACAACAAGAACCTCTCACTCGAGGAAGCTCTGAAGGACAACACCAGGATAGAGTTTTACCACACCCACCTTCTTGCCCTGCAAAGCGCCATAAGGTGGGAATGAACCACCAAAGCTGCAAATGCGCGTGTTGAATTACAATAACTGCATCTGACTCGCAATGCAACTCACTGTAGGGATGGCGCCAACGTGAAGGGCTACTTCGCATGGTCGCTCCTTGACAACTTCGAGTGGGTGAACGGCTACACTGTCCGGTTCGGGATAAACTTCGTGGACTACAATGATGGGCTGAAGCGGTATCCCAAGAGCTCTGCACACTGGTTCACGAAGTTCCTCAAGAAATAAGTGTACATGAACGGTGATGCTGTTCTGGCTGGGGCAGCAAGAGTGTTGGTAGCATGTAAATCCAAACACAAATAAGAAGCACGATGACATTGGTGTTGTTGATCATGTCCGCGATGTGTGTAATAATTTTCAAATCGTTTTGTGTGTTGTGAGATTGTAAAAACATTTTTTTAGATAATGGAAGCAAATGTTTTGGCTTCATAATTCCTCTCTTAATGTCCAAGATGATAAATGAAACTGAAGGACCGAACAGATGACCAAAGAGGGTGTGAATGGTGTTGAAATAAAACTTAGATTAAATAGGATCTTAATCTTAGCCTCAGCATGATCACTAACTCGTCTTAATGCAAAAATTAATCTCAAATACTAACTAGGTCGGTACATGCCATCTGTGCTCGTGTACTTATGCAGAAGTTGATGTAGATGAACTTATCTTCACCAATCTGAGAGCTAGTGCTCTCTCTTGATGAAGAACTCGATGTAGATCTAATCTGCAACCTCCTGGACTCCTAGAACAAGGAGTTGCACTTCCGAACCCCTCCAGCATCTAATTGATCGGTTAGATGGGTTTAGGTGTCGAGGCATTAGCCTTAATCCTAAAATCACATTTGGTCTTATTTATATACACGTTGTGGGGCTGGGGCCGACTCTAGATAACCCTTAGTGTTGCCGCCGATTGCGGCAAATAACTTAACTGTTTCACAATGACAGGTGGACCTAATAAATATTGGCAAAATAAATATGTTGGCCTGAGATCACATTCCATCATTCTCCCATTTGATTGAATGCCTAACAATATTTATGTTGACTTTAAACTTCACACTTAGTATAACAGTAAGATCAGACCAATGTGTCGTCATCTGCATTTCATCGCTACTGAGACCCCATTACCTATAGTTCACTGCAATACCTTGTTAGAACGCTTATTTACTTATTGAGAGTTTAAGATATGGCCATCTATCCAGGAGTCAAGTTAGAGACTCTGCACTAAAACCCAAACTGATTTGCACGCTCATAAATGGGATAAGCATTAAGCCTCAAATAATCAAATATGTTAGCATCAACTTAGTTCTTATTTTCTCAAGCTTAATAATTTGATCCTAGGTTCTTTATTTCACAACACAATATTAAATCAATGTGCTTCACATCACCGGTTGATGCATTATTACTCGAAATAATACTGCAATTCAAATATAGTAGTATATTCAGGGCCGGCTCTAGGTGAGGGGCAGCCGGTGCGACCGCCGGGGGGCCATGGGACATAGGAGCTCATCAACATATATATAATTAGTAGATATATTAGGTAGATTTGTTTTGGAGCTCTAATAATTAGCCCAATATTACGAGTGGTTCCTATTCTTGTACGTTTCTGTAAGTTTCTTGTTGCAGTATCATTATCTTTTATATAAACTAAGTATATGCTACAAGTTATATTACTACATAATTTAGTTATCGTCTAAAAAACTAGTTTAAAGGGCCTTTACTCTTATTCGCCCTAAGGCCCTAAAATTTTCAGAGACGGCCCTGAGTATATTAAAACTCAACTTTGGGATAATGTCTCTTAAGCCACATGGCTTGTCGTATTCATTCTTAAACATGCCACTAATTAAACTCATCTTAGTACTAATTATGTTTGGAGCTTTCAATGAAATTGTCCTTTTCTGCAAGAGTAGGTATAATGCCTCTTAAGCATGACCCATTTTGCTTATATCTGGCATCATGCCTCTTGTAGTTTTGAATTAAAATTTTCATGTAATGATATATTTGAGTTTTAGTTTAACTTGTTTAGCATCAAAATAGAATCCAAAATTCCAGAAAAATATTAAATTTATGGTTCAGAAAGTAGTGTTTTGTCATGTAATTTCTTAGCATACTTGTTTAGGTGAAATATGAAGTTTCTTAACAAAGTGCATGCTCGAAATTAAGTATTCAATTTGACACTAAATTTAAACACATCTGAAACAAACCTTGGTAGACTTTGGCATGGTACGCATAGCCACCGATGATATCGCTGGCCACATATCCAAACATCATAATTAGAAAACAAGATGCCTTTTGTGTATTGAGATTGTGATTGTCCCTAGTTAATAGGTCTTAGTTATAAGGCAACTGAAATCGTTTTATGGCTTTAATCATTATTGGACAATGTCATCGTGTGGACATGCCCTAGCTCCTACTTGATCTATGCCAGAAAAGTTGGTGCATGTCATCGCTTTGCAAAGCTACGAGGCTTAAGCAGCAACTATTGGTAAGCTGTTGCATAGTGCGGGCGGTGCTGAACTATAGAGCTCACTTTGTTCTTGGCCAATCATGTTCCTCGATGATTTCCTCTCAGTTTTGAAACACAACTTAACAAATTATGTTAGCTAGCCTTACTAAGGTTTGAAGTTGGTATAGTCTACAAACTGAATCTAAGCACTCAACTCTCAAACTCCCTACTCCACAAGATCTCATTTAATAAACTTTGGTGTTTGGGATCCATTGTTCATGTTCAGAGTTAATAACCATTGTTTTGGTTAGATTTGGTTAATTGGACGGCTGATAAGACTTAATGGTTAAATACCTAAACTTAGGCCAAATGATATATTACATTACCTTCAGTAATTTGGCTCTAAACTTATGACAATTTTATATACAAACTTACTTTTTATGAATCCCTGAATATCATCTCTTAACCCTTTGTATAGATTATATCTAGTACCCAAATCATTAGTTTTTGCGTACCTTAGCTACTTAAAAGAATTACCATATTTTTCCTGTCAATAGGAACTACACTGGTTAAATGTCATAGTTTATACTCCAACTTTGACTATATATTTTGGTAAAACACTTATACATAATGTTTTTAAAACTAGCTCTAAACACTGATATAGCTAATGTTGTTTTCCAAACTTGGAATACCTTGGTGGCAGGCTAAGGCTTTTAAAAATAAACAGTTTCTACTCTACATTTTCAAATTTACTTCATACTAAGATGAAGTATATATCACATGTACTATAATTTACATGTTACCACTTTAGAAAGTTCTTATGTGAAAATCAATTTAAGAGCTAGGTCAAACTAAGGTTGACTCTTCAACCTCTTGGCTAAATGTCCAAACATCATAATTAGACAACAAGACTAAGGCTCTGTTTGGTATAACTTCTCTAGGAAGTGCTTTGTAGAGAAGCTACATAGATGGAGTAAAAGCTTCTCTACATCTACTTGATAATTTTGAAGAATGTTGGAGATACATAGGTCCTTTGTTTTAGATTTAAAAACTACAAAAGAATCAAAACACCTACCAACTCACAGACGAAAACATTTGTGTCACGAAAACATTTGTGTCACGCCATATAAGATGGCTTGACTCAGCTGACCAGTCACACCATCTGCGAACCACAATATAGTGTTACTCATTACTATGCCACGTCAACGCCTTACATGGAAAGTGTTCTCTCTAGACGTGCCAGCGTGTTTAGTTAGTCATGCCAACGTATATGGCATAACCAAGGTTACAAGTCATGCCATATAAGGGCTTCTTTGAAATAACCAGGTGCCTATATGTAGTGGAGATGGCTACTTATGGAGAGCACAACTTTGGGATTATACTCTCATTTGAGGGGTTGAGAGTTTTGCTAAGAGCTGTTAGAGTGAGGAAGAAAGGAAGAGACCCTTGTTCTGCTTGAATTTCTTGCCATCTCATGGTTTTTATTTGTTAGGAGTGACTTGTAATCCAACATCTAGAGCTAATCGAAGATTTATTTCGTATTCCAATCTATATTTCATTCAAGTCTAGGGTTTTATCATTTTCGGGATTTTGGAGCTAATTTTTGGGATTTTTATTTGCTACTGTGGTTGAGTTTTGAAATGTTTTTTATAGTGTTTTTGGGTCCTTGGAACTTGAATCAAGTCATGCCTTGAAGCTCAGCCCTTGAGTTCTTCTCATTTGCTACTTGGTTCTATAAGGTCCTGGTGTCCTTGGAACACACACACACACACACACACACACACACACACACACACACACACACCAGATTTCCTAGGAGCACTTTCAATTCCCTCTTTTATGCTTTCTTGAGAAAACCTGGATTTGAGAGAAGAATTATTCAAGATGTGATGAAACCTAGACATTTTTTAAAAGATCCCATGGGATTACCTTCACCATGAGTTAGTCAAGATTTGGACCAAGTTTCATAAATTTTTTCAAATGATCTGGAGTTGTTTCGGATTTTTGGAGCTTTTTTTTTGTTATGGAGAAATATTCTATGTCAGCTTTGAAAACCGGTTAGGCCATTTTTTGCGAGCTACTCTTTCGGATTGGAGAACATCTTTTGACGATTGATTCATCATGATGCTTTGAAGTTGGTTCGAATTTCACATTTTTCTGGAGGTCCTTCGATCATGTTTTGCCTTTTTTCTCCAAAATTCATGATGTTTTTTTTTCAAAAAACAGGCGAGCCTATTTAGGAATACCGGTTAGGCCTTTTTTATTAGTGTTTTTTTCATTCTATGCTCACTGCTCGCTGGGTTTCTGCATCTTTCTAATCTTTGTTTGCTGAGGTTAACGTTGTGACTACATGTTCTTGGCGAGAATTAGAATAGAAGCATGGGTTCACCTTTAGAACATAACCAACATATCACTTTTCTGCTCCAAGAGAAAAAAAAAATTGAAGCTCCATTCACCCCATCTCGTTGCCTTTTTCGCTTCCTATTTTTTCCGCAATGGCCAATTTTGGCTCAAGTTGAATGACTGCGTTCGAGGGATATTTCTCTGCTGCTTATCCACCGCAGTCGCAACACGTGGTCGCTCGCCGTGCGCGTGCGTTCTCAACTCTACCGTTCCGCCTTACCAGTTTTATGTGGCCAATTTTTTCAAGCACCCTCAGGCCCTAGGCGGCTAGGCCCCAGCAATACAAACGTGCAAAGGCGCTTGCTGTCTTTACGTTCCTCCGAAGACAATTCAGGAACCCAGGAATCGACTAGTCAGAAATGCTCTTGTCAGCCGCTAGCACACGTTTCGGTTTCTCTTCAACTGCAAATTTCTGTCCAACTGGGGCTCTGGGATAAAGATCACAAGTTAGAAAGGACCATGTACGTCCCTGCTGTCATGCTTATTATCAGTTCATCACCCGCCACGTACGAGAAAAAACACATCAGTGGCGTCCCATCCATGTGTGAATATGTGATCGTCCCTGCTCTATATATACAGTAGGGGTGTTTGGGATGTGGAGTGAGGCCTGTCGCAGACTGGCGCGCGCTGCACATGGCATTTGCATGGTGCCACACCACATCCACATGGCTCCCAAAGGAGGTAGCACTAGCAGTGCTGCGATGCTTGCTCGTCTTCTCCCGCTGCTCCTCCTTGCTCTTGCTTCCAACTCTTATGATGGCGCGCTGGGCAGCCACCGATCAGCAGGAGGAGCTTCCCTGAGGGGTTCATCTTCGGGACGGCCTCGGCGGCCTATCAGATAGTAGCGACAGTTCTGATCTCTCAGTCATGCATGCACACGTGCGTTCACTCCAGGGTCAAGGATGGTCGTCCTGCAGGGACATATGATCGTTTAATACAATAAGCTATACCTTTCATCAGCACCACTAGCTAGTTGGCAAGCTGCAAGAAACAGTCAATAGTTTCTACTGAAATAACTACTGGCCTATAGAAATCGATGATCTCCTCCAACTCAGCCAAGTAGCCATTGGTTTTGCCATGATCTTACAAGTTGGCCTGATAATGATATCCATGTGCAGTACGAGGGTGGTGCGATGGAGGGGGGCAGAGGGCCCAGCATTTGGGACACCTTCACTCATCACCACCCAGGCATGTACTGTATACACCTCTATTAGATCGTTTAGATTTGTGTGCTTCTATGCTTTGTACTTTTTTTTCCAACTTACATGTGCTTCATATGCTCCTTCACCATGCATGTTTGCAGCTAGGAAAAACTATCTTATCTCTTGATCAAGAGCTAATCTCATGCACACGCTCCACAAGATCTTTATAGGGCTATCCATACTATGAGTTATGTGCTAAAAGTTAATACCGGATTAGTGGTTAGCTATAAGCTTGACATAGTAATAAATAGCATTTTGTAGGGTCCGCTATAGTAGATAGCAGAACGAAGATAGGATGTTGAAACTTTAACAGCCGCTATTGCACTTAGCCTTTACTATTGTGGGCCGCTATTGGTATTATTAGGCCGCTCGCTATATGCTAATGGTTCAAGTAACAATATGGATGGTGCCGTATGCATGGTAACAAAAATGGTGATGATAAAGAATAATGGGATGGTGGATGATATTGTTTTTATGAGAGCTTTTGCTCTTAACTTGTCTACCCGTGTGGCCGTGTCTTCGTGTATCTTGTTTATTTATGTTTCTTTATGGTTTTTATACAGTGAAATGTAGTAATTAATTGAAACTTTTAATTATATTAAGCAAGTATCATGTTAGTGACTACCTTTAATATTTTGCTATTGAAATTTAGCGTACGCTATAACACTTGCTATATATCTGATATGCAAACACTGATCTGCTGCGAGTTCGCTATCCGCTATTTATTACCCTTGTCCTGCACTCCCGATCATGATACTCTGATAGTGATAAGTCAATTTCGATTCACACGATGTATGACCTGTCGAGCAGTTAGCAGTCCTTTCATTACTCTCCGTAGATTGCTTTGTTGAACACGGAATGTATTGAGCAAGTTTGTTGAATTATTCATCTTGCTTGTGGCTGTCAATAATCATAATTTGGCATAGCTAGTCATCCAAGGAAAATAAGCATACCATACGGGGGCAACTTATGATGTAACCTAACCCCTATTGAATTTAAGTGACAGTAGGCACTGCTTCTCTGATTTGGCAGATAAAATTGCTGACAGAAGCAATGGGGATGTGGCAGTGGATTCCTACCATCTCTACAAGGTAACATATTCTTTTCTACATAATATGTATCCGTATTTTAATGGGGTATGAAAGAATTTCAAGTATTGTAAAACTCAAGTTGTGTTTGGGTCTTTATTTCTACCAGATTAAGCATAACACAAGGTCCTTATTGTTGGAATATAAGTTAATTGTTCACCTCTCCCCAAAAGCTTAAGCTGATAGGGAGAGGTCGGCAATTAACTTATTTTTCAACACTCCCCCTCACGTGGAGGCTCCCGCAGGCCTCAGACGTGGAATAGGAGCGGGCAGCAATTATTTTATTTAATTACGTTAACTAAGATTTGAACTCGAGATCTGACTTTGATACCATATTAAGTTGCATGCACCCACATCTGAGGCCTGCGGGAGCCTCCACCTAAGGGGAGTGTTGGAATATAAGTTAATTGCCCACCTCTTCCTATCAGTTTAAGCTTTTGGATTGAACTGGTCGATGCATGCAACTTAATACTTATATGTCAATTAAAACCTACCAAAAAAATACCACTCCCTCCGTTTTCCAATTAAATATCATATTACCTTTTTTAATAGAGTCAAGCTTCTATAATTTTGGCTAGGTTTATAGATAAATACACAACCATGTAAAACATCAAATTAGTTTTATTAAATTCTTAGTGCATTTATTTGAACTTGTATAATGCTAATATACTTTTTCTTAAAACATGATCAAAATTAGAGAATTTGATTTATGATAAAAGATAAATTGACCTAATTTGTGACGAACGAAGTGGTAATACTTGTGACCCATGATGGATGACTTGCCAAAAAATTGTAGGAAGATGTGCACATCATGAAGGGTACGGGGATGGATGCCTACAGGTTTTCAATCTCCTGGAGTAGAATTCTTCCAAGTAAGTGTGATCCAATGTCCAGATATTTAATTTGCAATTCACTGTTTTGGTCATATTCCAAAGTCCAAGGATATGAATTGCATAATGCTTAGACATCTGAATGTTATGATAGATGGAAGTCTAAGCGGTGGAGTCAACAGAGAAGGCATCAGATACTACAATAACTTGATCGATGAGCTTCTGTTGAAAGGTGTGCCATGCATGAATTCGTTGCTATACCATATAAATTTTGTATCCTCGCGAAACCTTGAAATATACTTTCAACTCAAATTTGGATGTTTATTTCTTTTTAATGAAAAAATCATTTTTTATTAAAACAACATAAATACATGCTTATATATATGTGCATGCGCAGGGATTCAGCCATTTGTGACCCTTTTTCACTGGGATTCACCTTAGGCGTTGGAAGATAAATATGGAGGATTTCTTAGTCCTAGCATTATGTAAGTCATGATATTTTATTCACACACAAACAGAATGCTGAGATTTGATTCAAATCTACGCGTTGTTTCTGCACTGAGGTCACTGCTAAACAAATCTATATATTACTGTCAGCAACGACTACAAGGACTATGCTGAGGTTTGCTTCAAAGAATTTGGTGACCGAGTGAAACACTGGATCACGTTCAATGAGCCCTGGAGCTTCTGCTCAAATGGGTATGCGTATGGCACGTCTGCGCCGGGCCGGTGCTCACCATGGGAGTTGGGCAAGTGCAGCTCTGGGGATTCAGGAACAGAGCCTTACATTAACTGTCATCACCAAATACTCGCCCATGCAGAAACAGTCCGGTTATACAAGGAAAAATATCAGGTCAGTGATGACTGATGAACTCCTCATGCAGTTTCAATTCATCAATGAACAACGACTCAACTGAAACTATGCAATTCTGAGTTTCAATTCATCAATGACCGAATGCCGAATGCAGGTGGAGCAAAAAGGAAATATTGGAATAACTCTAGTCTCACACTGGTTTGTGCCCTTTTCCCGTTCCAAATCAAATGATGATGCAGTGAGGCGTGCCATCGACTTCATGCTTGGATGGTAAATATCATTCTTTGTGCTCTTCACAGAATCTCATTATTGTCCAAGTCGACAAGAAAATAAAGATCTCACTAGGAATAATTGCCTTGTAGGTTCATGGACCCCCTCACTAGAGGAGAGTACCCGCTAAGCATGAGAGCACTGGTTAGAAACCACTTGCCACAGTTCACAGAGGAACAGTCTGAGTTGGTCAAGGGTGCATTTGACTTCATTGGGCTCAACTACTACACCACAAACTACGCTGATAACCTTCTCAATCAAACGGCCTCAACGTTAGCTATAGCACTGATGCTCGTGCTAATCTTACCGGTAAGTCCTAAAGTCAAGGATCAATAATCTACTTCTGTTCATTTGTCAGTTTGATAATAATGAATAGTATTGCCTCTATTTCTGAAATGCATATATGAGGAAAAACTCTGAAAAAGAAGAAAAAAGTCTTGTTTGAATGTACATGCATTTCTACTGCAGTTTCTGTTGATATATACAGTACTTAGCTAACTAATAACCTCGTCTGATGATTTATTAGGTTTTCGGAATGGTGTCCCTATTGGTCCTCAGGTAACAATAGGTCTCAAGTTACTTATTGGTCACCCGTTTTATGTGTGGTATGCTAATCAGCTAATGAACTAACAATACATGTCCACGAATGACACATGCATGTGTAGGCTGCTTCATCTTGGCTGTTCATATACCCTCGAGGCTTCCGTGAATTGCTGCTTTATGTTAAGGAAAACTATGGCAACCCTACCGTCTATATCACTGAAAATGGTAACTTCACTCTTCCAGAATGAGCTAGCTAAAAACGAAACAGAGCATCTGAAAATCTGTTATCTGAAAATTTTAGGCGTTGACGAAGCCAACAACAAGAACCTCTCACTCGAGGAAGCTCTGAAGGACGACACCAGGATAGAGTTTCACCACACGCGCCTTCTTGCCCTGCAAAGCGCCATAAGGTGGGAACTACAACTACTACGATTCAGGCGACAAATGCGAGTGTGGAATTACAGTTGCTACATCTGCATCTGACTCTCGCAATGCAACTCGTGCTGCTGGGATGGGACCAACATGAAGGAATACTTCGCGTGGTCGCTGCTGGACAACTTCGAGTGGCCGAGCGACTACACTGTCCGGTTCGGGATAAACTTCGTGGACTACAACGACGGGCTGAAGCGGTACCCAGGAGTTCTGCCCGCTGGTTCACGAACTTCCTCAAGAAATAAGCCTGTGCATGGACCACTATGCTGCTGTGATGTGTGAGGCAGCAAGATTGTTGCCAGTAATTGCTAATAAACTGGAAACAAATAAGAAGCACGATCATCACATTATTAATGGTAATGCACCAGGACGTCCGTCGCCTTGCGCCGCGCGCCCAGGACGTCCGTCGCCTTGCGCCGCGCGCCCCTACGCCTCCCGCCTCACGCTATGCGCCCTTGCACCTCGCGCCTCGCACGGTCTCGCCAGACCCGCCTCGCGCTGCATGTGCCCTGCACCTCATGACGCCCCTGCACCTCGCGCTTCGCACGGTCACACCAAACCCGCCTCACGCCGTGTGTGCCTCGTGCCACACCCACCCACCCGTGCCTCACACCATCCACAGCTCGCGCAGTGCGATGCCCGCGTCTCGTCCCTCGTGCCACGCGCGGCCCGCGTCAACTTTCATTGGACGGCAACAAGTAGATGAGCACGTGTTGCAACCATATGTTTCATGCGTTTCAGATGTATGTTGCATATGTTTTATCTGGATGTTACAAAAGTAAATCTGGTGTTGCATATGTTTCAAGTGTTTCAGCTATTTCAAACATATGTTGCGAGTATTTCATCTCGATGTTATATATGTTGTTGTGGCTATACATGTATGTTGCAAGTGTGTTTTCCAAATGTTTCAGCCGTTTTATCTGGATGTTGTATGTTTTCATCTGGATATTGCATATGTTGCAGTGGTTATACATGTATGTTGGAAGTGTATGTTTCAAATGTTTCGCCTATTTCGAACGTATGTTGCAAGTGTTTTATTTGGATATTATTATATGTTGCCATGGGTATACACATATGCTGCAAATGTATGTTTTAATTGTTTCACCTGGTTTTAGTCTGTTGCAGCATGTGCTACTCCCCACGCGGGCACGCAAGCGCTGCACACACCCATCTAGTACTGCCTATCCCTGTTGTGCGGGCCAACTCCAATAGTCGAATGTGCACACAACGGCGGTCAGTGCCCAAATAGCCGAGTACTCCCTAGTCAAAAGTGCATGCGCACATGCAGAGAGTCAGAGCGGACTAGCACCCAACGAACGCAGAACCAGGCGCCCCTGCACCATCAGGCTTGGTCCCCTAGAGTGGAGAATGCAGTCGAGGTCAACACGGGTACGCACGCTGTGCTCCCACCCTCTCGCGTATACAGCTGGACCAGCCCCCACACACATGCTCTCATGTGCAAGCACAGCAATAGGAGCACGCGCGCAATCGGCCCCAGCAACACGCACGGAGCACCAAGTTCACGGGCAGAGCCTTGTGAGGCTAAATTGGGCTCCGGCACCCCCTTGTCCAAGACAACTTTGCAGTAGTATAGGCTTGGTTGACCAATGAAACCATCGGAATTGCAAGACTGATTGACTGAAAAGCTGTTTCATCTCTATTGCATGAAACCTGCACTAAAGGAGTGTTTAGATGTGAAAATTTTTAGGGAAAAGTTCCTATAGCACTTTTCGTTGTTATTTGACAAAATTTGTCTAATCATGGACTAACTAGGCTCAAAAGATTCGTCTCGACATTTACAAACAAACTGTGCAATTAGTTATTTTTTTACCTACATTTAATGCTCCATGCATATGTCCAAAGATTCGATGTGATAGTTACTATGCAAAATTTTTTGCCTCTTTTTTGGCAAGACTGACCTCATCTAGCATCTACGGCAGGACTGAGCAGCGATAGTTCAATTGTGTGATTGATGAATTTTCTAATCATCTTTCCTCTCTAGTTTGGTCTGAGATGCCCTCCTATATTAGCACCAAATTTTAGTTTCTATTATAAGACTAAATTCGTAATGGTTCCGTCATTATAAATTGCACTATAAGTCTATTACTTTTTCACTAATCTAAGTTTCTGATAAATTTGTAATGGTAATTTGACAACCCCTGCCCCCGTCTCCTTCCCTTAATTATTGGTCATGTCCGCCACTGGGCGCAACAGCAGCCCGCACAGACCCAGCAGCAGGTGCGGGGCAGGAAGCATCGCAGCCAGACACTAAGAGCACCCACAGTGTATGGGTCTAAGCCGGTTCGATGCATTTAATGCATCTATAGAATTCGGTCCTATACACTGCAGTGTTGTCTCCATGGAGCATCGGCTCCCAGCCATCGAACCCACCCCTTCACATTAAAAAAATATATACATGGTACACTTTCCAACGGCTCCATGCATTGACGCGTCGAGAGAAGAGATGGGGGAACGGAAGCGGAGGGGAATTGCAGGAAGAAAAACGACGGTCATTTTTTTTTATTACGTGGGTCCCACGTATCGAGCCGAGCTCGCTTCTACACGTTGCGGATGAAGGAACAGCTGACGTCGAATCAAAGAGGGACCCATCTACAGAACCGACCCCGCGTCCATACACTGGAGCTGCTCTAAGCCAGCAGGCGCAACAGCGCCCAGGTGCGTGGGTGTCTGGACGCATTCGTCCGTCTGGATGTGCAGGCTGTAGCATGGGTGTCGTGCCCATGACGCGTGATGATTTTCGAATTGTCTTGTGAGCTGTGAGATAGGGAGCTTTCAAACTGGTGTGGAGTTCCAGTGATCGAGTCCAGTCCACGGGAAGAACTGCATGCAGCCGGTTCTAACCAAGACAGTCCAGGGAACTCGCAGCCCTTTAGAATTCGGGTGTCACCTGAAAACTGCGACCGTAAATATACAATTTTTTCACGATTATGCGATGGCCTTTGCGCTTAGGCCATGTTTGCTTCATTATAGCGTATAAACTGTTTATGACCAAAATAAGCTGCGATCAAAAACCTAATAGTACGGTTTTTTACAGTTTTTTCTAGCCACGTTTTTTTCCTCACAGCACCTATTTCTACTAAAATTGCAGAAGCTAGATCAAACCAGTTTATTTAACCATGTCTTTTTTTGCGAACATATTTAACCATGTTTTTTACTCATTTATTTATACAACTACTTAAAGAAACACTTTTTTTACCGCTCTACTAAACAAGGCTTTAGTTCCTCTTTTTTCTCGCTCGTTGCTGCTCGTGCTTGCTATGCGTGCGTTTACATGTACGGAGCATGCTGTTTTGCTGTCACTTTTCGCTTTCACAAACATCTCCCGGATCCTTTTTGTCAACTTTTAAACTCTTCAGCTAGTCAAGCAAAGATGTAGGTTCTCCTGCGTTTTGTCTATACCATATATACGGAGAGTCGATTTTTCAGATGCCCTTTGACTGCAAGGGCTATCTTGGTCATTCATCTGAGTTAAGATTTGTGTGAACAAGAGGTAGGTATATAAAATCACGGGTAGGTGAGAGAATATACTTTAAGATTCGTGTAGCCGTAGAAAATCAATGGTCCTAATAGGCTGTGATAGTGATAGGCCGTGTGGCCACATGTGCCTAAGTGACATTATAAATAAGGTTATTTAGTGCCATCTGCGTTAGTGAACTTAGAAAGACATAATCCTTAACTTTATGAGGAGACATAGACACTTAATGCACACATGTCATAATTGTTTAAGTGTATGTCAAGTACTTACAAACATTACATTGGCTACCAACATCCAAGAAAAGTCAACAACCTCCAAGGAAATGACAATTTACCTTGATGATTTAGAATAACACCCAAAAAAAAGTAATTTTCTTTGGCGATTAAAAGATAGCACTCAAGAAAATAGTCATTTTCCTTGACTGTTTACAATTACACTTAATAAAATAAGTAATTTTCTTGGAGGTGCTTAAAACTCGCCAAGGAAATATCAGCCCTCAAGGAATATACATTTCCTTGGAATTCGATGCGTATCACCAAGAAAACTATAATTTTCTGGGTGGTTCTATTCTAGCCCTCAAGAAAAATTCTTATCACTCAAGGTAATTCAGAATTGTAATAGTGACAAATTTAGAAATTGAGCCATCTATGCCAGTATCATGACGAAGATGTGCACACACATATGCCTAGCCGCAAGCATCTTTTCTTCTATAACATATATATATTTCCAACGAGGACTAGGGCAATGAGAGAACGTAGGTTCACGTGTCCCTGTCATGATGCGCACAGATACGGATCGAGAGGAAGAGTTAGAATAATGTCGCGCGATGCCCATGCATTAGCATACATATAGGTGCAAATTGCAGGTACCACCGTCCACTAGGCTCTCCCCTCTCTCCATGGCAGCTGTGAGAGTAGCAGCTGCGATGCTTGGTCGCCTTCTGCTCCTGCTCCTCCTGCTAGCCGTCGCTTCCGAGGCCTACGATGGAGGCAGGCAACCGCCCATCAGCCGGAGAAGCTTCCCCGAAGGGTTCATCTTCGGGACGGCCTCGTCGGCATATCAGGTGATGAATGTTCCTTGCAATTCTTTCAGAGTTAGTTTCTTGTTGAGCATCTGGGACAAATTCTAATGACTTGCTGGTGATGTTCACGTACGCGCAGTATGAGGGTGGTGCAATGGAGGGGGGAAGACGGCCAAGCATCTGGGACACCTTCACTCATCGGCACCCAGGCATGTGTACAGCCTCTCTCTCTCTCTCTCTCTTCGCTGAAACTTGAAAGAGTGAAGCATATAAAAACCATCGCAATCATGTTCAACCGCTACATGATCACTTCAAAGTTCAAACATGCATGATTCGGTACGGTGGTCCAAAAATAATCAAAATTTTAGCTAGATGATGGAATAAGAAACATTCCAGCTGCCACATCATGGATATGTACCTCTCTTGATACGAAGTTTCATTTATAGAGTACAGTATATGATAGCATGCATATACACGCACTACCATGATATCAACAGAGTGAAAACAAGTCTTAGGAGATGCAAATCCTATTATAGACTATTATATCATCCATGCTTGTCGAAGAATTCCTAAGTAATTGATTTCAACGTGCAACATGCATGCATGCCCCAATAGGACTGTCTACCTTTTCAATTTCTGTTACAGTGCCCAAAATCTGATCCAATAAGTAGCGATAAATAAAATTTTTTGGTACCACTTGGAGACCTTTAGAAACATAAGTAGTACATTTATCCTAACACTGCTAGAGGATATAGTACTCTATGATGACCTCAAGAAATAGGTGTTTGAAATGCCTGGTCACATTTCTATTATCAGCTGGTAGTCTTTCTTGACAATTTTTAGCCATTAGCCAGGGTAACAGTCTTAACACAGATAGAGAAAATCCTTCCAAAAAAAGAAAAAGCCATCCCAAGTTGTGTCTATCCTCAGTGAGATTGTCCACAAAGAAGATTTGTTTTATTCTGCACAAATATTTGCTGATCGGGGATTAGCTTGACCCCCAGTCCAGCTCATGACAATCTCATAAGTCACAGTCGTTCGCACCATGAGCCAACCTGTCACTACCTGTTCAGTTCCATTTTCTCCGTATGTAGCTTTGTTGAACAGGGAGTATGAAGCAAGTTGTTGAATTATTGATCGTACTTGTGACAGTGAAGCTTAGTTGACTAGTCCAAATACCACTAGCAACTTGTGTTCATTATTATTAATTTAAATGATTAGAAAAAAAACAAAACAAGAACAACCCATCTATGGAACTCACTGATTCTCTAATTTGGCAGATAAAATCGCTGACAGGAGTAATGGGGACGTCGCAGTGGATTCCTATCATCGTTACAAGGTAGAAATAATTTATTAGTTTCTTTAAAAGGTATCCTTATTTTAGTTTATTTTTTATTCAGTCAAAATAAATTTCCATAATAATTTTAATTCTTATATAGTCCAAGTAGTGCCGGTATCTTATCTTTCTATCAGGTTATATTAATTTTTAGATAAGATCTTTAAGTTTTAAAACCAAACCGCAACGTAAGTGTGTTATTAGCACATCATAGATCAATATAATAGTAGTGACTTGCCCAAAATGCAGGAAGATGTGCGCATCATGAAGGATATGGGAATGGATGCCTACAGATTTTCCATATCCTGGACTAGAATTCTTCCAAGTAATTGTTTAGACGTTGTCTTACATGTCTTCTAAAGTTCAAACCCATCAAATCAAATTTAAACGTCTCAATCTAATGACAGATGGAAGTCTGAGCGGTGGAGTC
This sequence comes from Saccharum hybrid cultivar R570, assembly GCA_038087645.1. Taxonomy (NCBI): domain Eukaryota; kingdom Viridiplantae; phylum Streptophyta; class Magnoliopsida; order Poales; family Poaceae; genus Saccharum; species Saccharum hybrid cultivar. Next base: position 18,213,880 of record JAQSUU010000534.1, on the reverse strand, counting down.
AACAGAGAAGGCATCATGTACTACAACAATTTGATTGATGAGCTTCTGTTGAAAGGTATACCTCCTTTCTTTACTTCCATCAAATGATTCTGCATACTCATGTACCTATCAAATATTCTCATATATACTTGCATACATCTGCAGGTGTGCAGCCATTTGTAACACTTTTTCATTGGGACTCGCCCCAGGCATTAGAAGATAAATATGGAGGATTCCTTAGTCCTAATATTATGTGAGTAACGGCGTTTTAGTCCTTTCTGATTGCAAAAAAATACTTCTAGAGTGACCTGCATAAGTTAAACTGGAAAGTGACCACCAGATTAAAAAGCTTAAAGAGCACAAGGCAGCTCAGTCATACGCAAAATACTAATACTGTCATAAATAGAATATGACCGTTCCATTTACTTTTTAACTATAAAGTATAATAAACATGCAAAAGTACAAACAAAAAGAATTCTCAATTAATTGTTGCTAGCATTCCTTTGGCCTAGTCTTCTGGCATAAATTGTTTACCGGAAACAAAGAAAAACTTATAGCAACAGTATATTCTATTTATCCTAAGTCATCATACTCATCAATTTATCCTAAGATATTAGAGCATCTCTAAGAGCCTTTCTAAATCTCACTCTTTAAATCATCATTTAGAGAGTCATTTGCATAAAAATCGCTTTCTATATTTTTTTATTTTCCAACAGTTTTTCTATATCTCATCCGCACTCTAGAGAGCCATTCTCGTCTTCTATTTTTGGCTAGCAAAAAATCCGAAATAGAAAATGGCTATATTTGGATAACCATTTAGAGAAACCGTTGGATGGTAGTTTTTCATTAAAATCTCTATTCCTAGCATTTAAGAAGGATATTGAGAGTCTCTTGGAGATGCTCGGTAGATTGAGTTTGGGTTAGCATCTCCTTTATTTGTAAGTTTTGTTGTGTTTGTCACTTCCCGGCCGTGTCCTGGAATGACACCTTTTACATAAAATCCTCTTTTTCTACCTTAAATGAAGGACAGAGCTCCTGCCACTACATTAAAAAAAAATTACTTGCATTAGGCAGTAACAAATTGACAACATATTATCCTACAAAAATTGAGAAAAAACTTGTAGCAAAACTAGTCCTCAATGGGAATATTAAATACTAACATGTTGACGCTGGCATCAGATTGACGATTCCTTTATGCTAAAATTGCTGTTTATGTACACTCACTGAAAGTCGCATGACAATAAATAAAACTGTCGATGTTGCAGAAATGACTATAAGGATTATGCTGAGGTTTGCTTCAAGGAGTTTGGCGATAGAGTGAAACACTGGATCACATTCAATGAACCCTTGAGCTTCTGCGCAACAGGGTACGCATGGGGCACATTTGCACCAGGCCGGTGCTCGCCATGGGAGCAGGGCAAATGCAGCACTGGGGATTCTGGAAGGGAGCCTTACACTGCATGTCACCATCAAATACTAGCCCATGCAGAAACAGTCCGATTGTACAAAGAAAAATACCAGGTCAGTGATGAACTCTCTATGAAATTCCCATAGTGGATAGGCTGGCCATAATAAAAGCAGACATCTATTTAGATTAGAGAGGCTCCTTTTCTAGTCAATGGGTATATTCAGAAGTTCTAAGGTTTAGGAGAACAAAAGTTCAACGACTTAAAGCACCATTGTTTTGTTTTTAGGAGTAGGTGGTTATGGTCTTATTGTTAAAAATCATACATGTATTCAAAATGCATTGTTTCTATTTGCCAAATATCTCCAAACATGACTCCCATTTGTCTGATATATTGAATATCAAATGCAGGCTGTGCAAAAGGGAAAGATCGGAATAACTTTAGTCACAAATTGGTTTGTTCCTTTCTCCCGTTCAAGATCCAATGATGATGCAGCGAGGCGTGCCTTGGACTTCATGTTTGGATGGTAAATTCCATATGGCCCTCAAAACATATCAATGTCGTCAAAGTTTAGAAGAGAGCCAGAATTTTAATAGAAGTGCCCCTTATTAGGTTTATGGATCCCCTTATTAGAGGACACTATCCAGAAAGCATGAGGAGATTGGTTGGAAGTCGCTTGCCGCAGTTCACAAGCGAGCAGTCTGAGCTGATCAAGGGTGCATTCGACTTCATCGGACTCAACTACTACACTGCAAATTATGCTGCTAACCTTCCTCCATCAAATGGCCTCAATTTCAGCTATAGTACAGATTCTCAGGCGAACCTTACCGGTGAATCAATGAAGCCAAGAGATGGCTTCCGGTCATCGTTCTTGCTTGAATGAGCACAAGAGCATTGTTGCAAAATTCTGAAAAAAAAATATTTTTAATAATACTATTTTGGATGATGGAAAATAGTACCATAGCTGCCTCTGAGATGCTTGTGGCTAATACTTCTTACAATAGTAGTGCACCCGCAGCAAAAGTAAATTCAATATTACCTCTATCCTAAATTATAGGTCATTTTGGGTTTTCTAAATATATAGCTTTTATGTACTTTTTTATTTGTAGATATATTGTTTGTAAAAGCTAAAATGGCATATAATTTGGAGGATGGAGTAGTTCTCAAATAAAGAAGGAATGTTTAATACCATAGCTGTAATATCAATCTATGACATTAGGTCATGTGGTGTCAATCCGAATATCAAAAACATGTATTTCTCGCCCACTTTTTTTTAGGCATACTAACCTCCTCCAATTTGTGTTAGGTGTGCGAAATGGTGTGCCCATAGGCCCTCAGGTAACCACAGAGAACAAGATATCCGTGTTCTTCCCTCCCCTAAGCACAATTATTCTAGTGCTACCACGCCCTTTCGGATGGCATGGTAGCAACCACAAAAGGTCATGAAAATTGTGAAAAAGGAATTCAGAACATTGGTTTGCGTGACATGTATCTACCTCTCCACAAAATTTTAGAACCAATGGTGTGAAAAATTTCCAAAAAGTCTCTTGATATTTTGGGGTTGCTTATTGCACGTCAGTAGCACTCCTAGGGGTTTACCGGAACCATGCTCCCCTCGCCTATGTGTAGTTGTGTTCCACATATAAAAGTGGCTTTGTATGCAGGCTGCTTCATCTTGGCTCTACATTTACCCTCAAGGATTCCGTGATCTGCTACTATATGTCAAGGAAAACTACGGCAACCCTACTGTCTATATCACTGAAAACGGTGATTTTTGTTGCCATATTGCTTTCTTTACAATCAGTATCATGTTGAGGTTATTTTCCTCTTGAAAGACGACGCTTGAAACATTTTCCTTTATTTTAGGAGTTGATGAAGTCAACAACAAAAGTCTACCACTCCAGGAAGCCCTGAAGGACAGCACTAGGATAGAGTACTACCATAAGCATCTTCTTGCCCTACAAAGTGCTATAAGGTCAGTCAGAGCTCTAGCTTATGCCTGCAAAGCAAAAACAATTTCAGTTAAGTTATTGGTTTGTAGACACACCAGCTTATGGAGAAGAGAGAATTTACTACATCTGATCTGTGATTCTTCACTGCAGCGACGGGGCGAATGTGAAAGGCTACTTCGCGTGGTCGCTGCTGGACAATTTCGAGTGGGTGAATGGCTACACGGTCCGGTTCGGGATATACTTCGTGGACTACAGTGATGGATTGAAGCGGTACCCCAAGAGCTCCGCCCACTGGTTCAAGGAGTTCCTCAAGAAATAAGCATACGTGCATGGACAAGAGGCCGCCGGGCAGCTGCGAGAGTGTTAACAACTTATCGCTAATCTTTGTGTGGCGTTTAGTCTGGCCTGGGTTGTATGGCTGTGTTACAGATAAATTGTCCCACCGATAAGTGTGCTCACTATTTTTTAGACAAAGAAAAATTATTTGAGCCCCCTTATAAGTGGTGTATTTAACCATATATTATTATAGCCAGTCTGTTCAAAAGCTAATAAATGTTTCTTCAGATAATGGAAAAATCTGAATTCAGCCTTTTTCAAAGAATAAGCATCATTCCACACTTATCAAGCATAACTAAACAAGATTTAAACTTGTTACATGTTTGAAACTAAAGAATTTAAACTTATCACATATTCAAAACTAAAATCCAAGATGGTAACTAAAAGACCATTCATTAGACACGAAGAATTGCATGGTTCTTTGATTCTAGTAGCTTACAAGCCTCACGAATTCATTATTTATCTTCATCCGAGCGTATAGAGCTTAAAATTGTAGCCAATGTGACCTTGCAAAGTTAACAAATAGCAAAATTCCAAAATGTAACAGTAATATCAAAAAGAATAAAGAAAATGGAACCCTAATCATGAAGTCTAACAATAAACTTCCATTCTTACTTGGCAAAGATATCCATATCCATATCTATCATTTCCGAGGTATGGCATGGCAATGTATTTCGCAGTGTTGCTTGCCAAAACACAATTCCTAGTCCATTTTGGAGCTCCACCGAGGTACACTACCGGTCACAAGCCACTAAGTCTTGTCACTCGCTGCCTATCTCTCTTGGTCACCTTGGCGTCATCCACTATGGAGTTTGTTCACCAAGGAAGGGTTCTCCTCGTCCCTTAACACACCAAGCTTTGAGGGTTGAAGTTGCTGGAGAGACAACAAGCTTCTAAGTGCCCTGGAACATCAAAGATATAAGTGCACGCAAGTGCGCAACACGTCTCTCTCTAGTTCTCAAGCTAAGGCTATTAATCGCTCACTAGTGATGTCATGAGCGGAATCCTAGCCTTAGATATGATCACTAAGATCTCATACATTTAAGTCTGCTTCAACTAGATCTAGTCTCTAGCTACCTATAGTTTCAATGTACTCCAACACCTTTCAAATGGACAGCCAAGGGCATATTTATAGTCCCTATACATCAAAAGTCATTGAGTTCATGGGTTGCAAACATAGTCCTCTTAGATGATCCAATGTCTTCATCAGGTAATAACCCAATGAAGATCTGATTATCATCGACCATTGGCACTCTATTGTCACTTGATCCCAAAAATCACCCAATGATCACGTTGTCGTCTCTTCATTAAAAAAAATGACCCCCAATTGATCTAGAAAGGAAACTGATGGGCTCTACTGTACATGACCTTCCGCAATTCTCACAATGTCATGTTCGAATGACCGAGAAAAGGAGATGTCGTGGTCCTATCAAATCGATTCTTTTGGGGTAAGATTCCTATTAACATATTGACTGTGACTACTATAGATGCTATGACTGATTTATCGCCTTTTTTCCACAGCATCCCAGTGGCTTTCTTTGAGCCCTTGAGCTGAACGCATGACGGCACATCCATTATCCATCCACCTGGCCCTGGCCTCTGTATGTTCGCAGCCTCGTCTCGTATTGTCGAGGATGATGATCCACGGGCCATGGGACGGCTTTTGGGCTTTACATCTGCTGTCACGAGAAAGTAGTGTGCGTGTGCCACAGCAAATTTCGGCCCAAAATATAGCAAAGAACACACGCTCCTCTGTGCAGTCCTGCTAATCAATGAACCGTCACAGGTGAAAACCAGCAATCGATTCTGCCTCCCTTTCAACTTTCTATTTTTAGAAAAAAAATTATTTCAGTAACTTTTCTTTTCTAGAAAGTTACATAGTTAACCAGCAGTCGATCCCTGCACCTTTGCAACTTTGTATTTTTGGCAAAAAAAATTTATTTCTACACTTTTCTTTTTATAAAGTTATACAAAGTTATTAGCATAACTTAAATGTATAACTTAGGGATGGAAATAGATGTCTAGAAATCCAAATTATTTGAATCCATATCCATTAAAATGTGTAATATGGATATTTGTATTCGTATTGGTTTCTAACGTGGATACTAAATGCCTAAATGGATGTATCCAAAATTGTTTTCCGGTATTTTTCTCTATCCGGCTCCATATCAGTATTCCACAAAAATATAGAATATCTAATATATATATATATATATATATATATATATATATATATATATATATATATATATATATATATATATATATATATATATATATATATATATATATATATATATATATATATATATATATATATATATATATATATATATATATATATATATATATATATATATGTATGTATGTATGTATCTGCGAAGAACAAAGTATAGTGAATCTATTCAAAAGTTTTCTTTTCATGACTAGCGACTAAATTTCAATATTATTAATGATGCATTGGAACTATTTAGTAGTATATCTATAAGTAACCTTTAATATTATTTTAATTAATACTATCAATGATACATAAATATTAAATTAATTTAAGTATTTTTCTAATTTAGTTTAACCTAATATATTTGTTGTTACAAATTATTTAAATACTTTAATTTATTTTTTTGTTGATGAAATTATTTCATATAATTTATAATTTCATGATAAATATTATTTAAATAATGATTGATTAATTGATATATCTAATTATTAAATATTTATTGATAAGTATATTATTTTGTATGAGCTATTCTTGTCTATGTTATATGCCTACATACTTTATTCTCTAGCTGTGTAATAATTTTGTAATTACAAAAAAATGATAAAGCAAAATGGCTACATGTTGCCTACCATTCTTATTTAAATTTCTTCACTTAACTTATCATTTTATTAAATATTATCCATTATAATTTAGTTCACTATGATATTGGAGATTATTAGAAGTGTACTTCGATTTTATTTCACTTTGGTTATTGACGAACTTAGTAGTAAAATTCTATTTATCTATGTTGAATTTAACAATATGCACTTTGAGTTGAATTGAGTAAATATCTGAATAGAAATCCATCTCAGAGACATTTGTTTTGTATTCATATTTGACAAGGCCCGTATCATATTGGAGTTCGAATTAAAATGTGAGAAAAGGTGACATCCAGATCCGATTCCATGCGAATCCAATCTGTTTCCATCCCTAATCTTGCTACGTGACAAAGCTACGCGCATAACTTATATGTATAACTTACTACATGGCAAAATTATGCACATTACTTATATTGTATGTATAACTGGCTACGCGACAAAGTTATACGCATAACTTGTATGTGTAATACTTTTTCAACATAACTTTTACAACACGACTTTACATAATTAAATTATGAAAATAACATAACTTATATACATATAAGTTATTATAGTCCAACATCTTAAACTAGTTGAGAAGAAGTGAAAAAGTAAAAAATGGAAGAAAAAAGAAAAAGAAAGAAACATCTGGCTGGTGTCCGCATGCCGTGGAACGGACCAGATCCGCGCGCACGGAATCGCTCGATTCGAGTGGTAGAAGAAAAAAAAATGGGGGGGGGGGGGGGGGGGGGGGGGGGGGGTGTGAAAAGAAACACTCGCCGGGAAGAGTCCGATCCGCTCACACGGCCGTTCGCTCGTCACTCGCTACGCAAGAAAGGAGTGGACGCTTGTGATTTTGGAATTTCGTCCTGCGTGTCCTTGTCTGGAAAAAAAAAACCAATAGAGAGAGTAAAGTACCACTCGCTTCTGTTGCACAGCTAAGCTAGTACGCAAATCGTGACAGAACATCAACGCAGTAAAGTTGATGGACGGAGCAACAAAGTGAGTCTAACGAAGCGCGCTACCTAGCAACCGCCAAACCTCTGCCTCTTTAAAAAACAGAGTACATATGGCCAGACAAAACAAAACAACCTCCCTCTCCGCTGCGGATAGTTCCTAGCACTACTCCGATATCCCTTCGTGCAGACCGCCCAATACTCTACGCGGTGCCGTGCGCGACGCAAAGCGCGCCCGGCCGGACTAGCGGCCTTACGTGTCACCGTCCCGTCCGACACAAACAACGGCCCCACGTGCCGTCGTAAGCGAGCTCATCACGCCGAGGTAATTGATGGCGTCCTCTCTCAGCATATTACCGGCATATCTCCCTTGCATTGCACCGCGGCCGCCGTGCCGCATCCGGCGTCCGCCCGTCGACAGGGCTGCTTCGTCCCGCTGCGCCGCCTCCCCGGCGTCGCGTCCAAGCGCTACCGGGCGGAGCGCGGCCGCGAGATGCCGAGCCGATGCGGCGATGCCCGTAATATGCCGTGGAACCTGCGGGCTCGTGCGTCGGAGTTTTCGTCTCTGATGACAACGCGATGGATTAGCTGGATGAGTTGATTTTGTTTCGCGCGATTGGTTGGTGTTTTGCTTTTTTTTTCGGGTTGTTTATTATCCACAAGTTTAATTATTTGGTTTTTTTTTTGTGTGTGTGGCAGAACTCATGCATGGCACAGTGCAAAGCACACTAGTCGATCCAATGCGCAGCACCACGCCACAAAAAAACATACTTATGGTAATAAATAAATGGCAATATAGTAGGATTGTGCACAGCACAAAAACAGAGTGAAAGCGACAAACAAGCAGTCGAAGCATGTCTGCGTGGTGCACCAGTCCCTGAAAAGAGAACACATGAAGAAGATTTCGAGGTCTAGAAACTCAAGTTTAATAAATATTCCAGTGGCCAACTCTAACTGCCTGGCAATTAATAAGATCTGCTTTTCTTTATTAAGGCCGTGCATCGCAATTATCGCTAGTTCCCGAGTTTTTCTTAGGGCAGTTCAGGACAAGCATAACAAGATATACTATGGCGTATTCAGTAGCGTATGGCGTACGTTCAAGGCAATCAGCAACGCGTTGCCACTAACTAGGATATAGTATGTAGTATTCTTGTTAGCACTTCTGATTTCACGATGTCACTTTTGGTTATATATATGCTTTATTTACTTTTTATACGTTTGCAGTAGTGTAGTCCTTCATTAGTGCCATTTCGTATTTACATGCACCCCTTTGGTATGCTCAGTCTTCTTTGGAATATCCAGGGATTGATGCGACAAACCATACTTCGACGCATTTGCATTGCCTTTTGGTTGTACTAGCTCTGTCCGTGTGTACCAAGAGGTGCTGCCCCAACAAAATTTCTCTTTTTCTTAATATATAATATCATCAACAAAATTTCTTTTTTGTTGTAAATAAATTCTTCTACGGCGTTAATCTAGAACATTTTTGTCACATACTGTAAAAAAGACGTACTCACGTACGTGTGCCCTGGGTTGTTATATACTTTATATACAACAAAATATAGCTTAGTACAATGAAAATGATATGATACTCATATACTGTAAGAATTTAATGATTGAAACTTCGAAAGCACACGAGCAGTGCAAAGCAGGACTACAGAGACCCTTTGTCCGGTGCACGGCGATATGATCAGGACAGAGCAAAGTACTAAGAGTCCTGACTCCCAACAGGCCAACGACACAAGCTATTCGGGCTAAGGCTATCCGTACTTATGGACCTCTATATTCATCCTCTATACGTCCTAGTCAGTAAAATTCTCTCCTCTATACTCAATTCTTCCGCACCCCTTCATCCTCTATATCATCCTCTATTCACTCTATCCACTGTGGGACCCACTTGTCACTTTATCTAAATATATCTACGTGTGATCTAGTTTTGAAGGATTTATTGAGACGAATTTAATGGTGTAATCAAAATTTAATTTGGATTTTTGGTTTGTGAGTTATAGCATTTTTTCCTTTGTTTAGCTAGTGAGGCCCGTCACTGCCCACTGTAGAGTAAGCACTGTACCGCTCTAAATATAGAGTAAGAGAAATGATAGAGTATCGTTTTAGAGTACCCAGTGAAATAGTTTTTACTCTATATTCATACTCTAAAGCTTTAGAGTATCACTTTAAAATCGGGTAGTCTAAAGATTTTAGCTACTGACGATGAGTGGGCGAGCTGATCTGAGCTGTGATCTCTATATTAATTGCACAAATAAAAACTTACAACGAAGGGCATTCTTACAATAATCAACCTATTTTTTTATATAGTTTGTGTTCTTTTTTCTCGATCACGCAAGATAAATGATGTGTTTTTTTCACTCGCTTGCAAAATGGTGTGTAATCGGTTGTTACTTTTTACAGAAATGTAAACATAATTCATAGTTGACTTAGGTCATGTTCGTTTAGTCTCCAATCCAAAGAGATTATATTGGAGGGAAATGTTGGTGATTCAATCCCCTGCAAATCAAGCTGCCGCTGGACCAGAACGCCGAGGCGAGGAGGGCGCGCCACCGCGCAGCAGTTGGAGCAGCAGCATAGCAGCGGGGTCCCATTGTGCCGCCGTCCATGTACGCCGTCTCGTAAACAGACCTCCGCTTGGAGCTCGGGTGCCGGCGCGTCGGCCGCTAGTGCGAGCAGGGCGGCGAGCACTGCCGCGAGAAGAGAATATTGAAAATGGAAAAGGAGACAAAATGTGAGAAATCCCTCGAATCAAAAGAATTTACGTGCGCAGGGTCAAATATCGAAAGACATGTTTCAACACTCGCGTAAGGAGAGCTGGAGAGGGAGTGCGCGGACGGTGCCGGCCTGCTCGCGCCGAACTGATGAGCGGACGCGGATGGGGGCAATCCCCGATTCGCCGCCGAGATCCAAGTGCGCCGGCCGGACGGGGAAGCGGACGACGAGGTCAGCGATTTGGGGTGGGCGTTGACCGGGGTCGCAGCCGCCCCTCACGTCACGTGCTGCGCGAGGGCGAAGCGGAACAACGCCGCCCCCGTCAGGTTGTTTCTGGGAGCAACATCCCATCCTCGTATGGGTTGATGAACCAACCCATCCAAACTCCATAGAAAACGACCCCATCTCACCCCTCTCAAACCACCTGACCAAACACGGTGTACAGTGGCGCCACTGTCATTTCCCCACCCGTTGCCGAGAAAACAACCAACCACACACCTTCCCGGCGGAGGCCACAACCTTGCACCGGCCGTCCGGCCGGTAACTTCCGTGGGGGGCGGGGGTTTCACCACGAATATGCCCGCCCGTCCCCTTGGCCGTAACTCCGCAACCGCGGGGTCGCCATCGCCGCCGGGTCACGGCGCGGCCCGCGTCCCCTTTGTCGCGACGTCCTTGGCGCCGCGGGGGGGGAATCTGCGCGGGCTTAAATACTCCGCCCGCCCTGAGGTCACCCCCGCCATGCCACCACCAGGCACCGGACGACTTGGACCCGGACGACGACGCCCTTTCCCTAACCGGGCTGCCATTTGGCGCCAACCGCTCGCCGCGCTTCCTCGCCACCCGCCCGGGGTGCCGGGTAGTGCACCCGCCGCCCGGAGGAGAGGTACGGCTCAGTCTCCGCTCTTCCGCCCTCCACGAGACATGACCCTGCTCCATCCCTCCTTGCTATATGCATTGTGCTTCCTCTGTGAGCCTGTGTGGGTGCTTGTTAAATGTTAATTCGCTTCTGCTCCGGCACCTGGGGATGCGATCGCAGGTGCCTACCACATGGCTTCTAGGAGTATTTCTTAATTTTGTTCAGTATGTTGTTCGTCACATTTTTTTAAGACTTATTCTGGGTTTATTTTTACAATAATTTCATCATCCGGTTTCCTCGAAATAACAATTTCATCATCTGGGATCGGGGCTGCTTGGCTCGTGGTTGCAAATGTGCAATCCCATAGTAATGTGATATGCAAGTGCTGTATATCAGTACATGGCATGTGTGATACCTGGTTCAGTTCTTTCACGTTCTTCCCGGGCAGTCCGTTTTTATACCATTGAATCGAGTAAAGCTCTATCTTGCTGAAGGTGTCTGAATAGGGATGAGCGTGGAATATTTAGTCAGAACAACACCATGGTTAGGTTCATTTGGTATGGCTACACGTGTCGAATTAAGTATGCGAAACTCAATTCCATTTGACATCTTTTACAATGCCGATCCACCTTGCAGAACCCTTGACAGTTATCATAGACTCATTGCACCATATTGATATGAGCTAGCACATTATGGTTCTTGATGTTGTTTTCGATAGTACAGTTTGATGATTTATATCTGCTTGTTACTTTGGCTTCGTTGTTTGCAGTATATGGTCAAATAGATTTCTCATCTTGCTAATCATCATGTCATATTAAAGTGACATCACAACCACTTCACAATAATTATCTAGCAATTGCATGTTGGTCAACAAGCTAGCGTTCTAAGCAGTAACATTTTTATTTTCTAATTAGTATCATATATGATAGACATTTCATATGACGAAGCAAAACTACAACCTCCTAGTTTCTATTTGATATGTCAATTACAATAAATAGGAGCTGACATATCCTGAAGTTATAGTTTGGAAGAAATAATTCGTTAAGAGGAAGGGAAGTTAGCTTGTTCATTTGTGGATGCCGCAAAAATGAATGTCAAAAGGTCCTAACATAGCTTTTTCTCCATATAAATTCCACAGGTGATTTATCAGGATCGGCAATAGGTCAAATATGGATCCAGGAAAATCAATAGATGATAAATTCAGCAAGTTGCATCCAAGTTTGCCTGTAGACACCAGAATTGGCATAGTTGGAGCAGGACCAAGCGGCTTAACAGCAGCATATGCACTAGCTAAGCTAGGATATCACAATGTAACTGTGTTTGAGAAATGCCATAATGTTTCAGGGATGTGCGAGTCCATTGATATCGAGGGTGAGGAACTTGATTAGTGCACTCTTATTCAATTGTTTCGACATCTGTGTATTTACTTATCAATGGCCTTGTTATTCAGGAAGGACATATGATCTGGGTGGACAAGTTATAGCAGCAAACAGTGCCCCTGTTATAACTCACCTGGCAAAGGAACTAGGTTCTGAATTTGAAGAAATGGATACACACAAGCTTGCTCTGATTGACAGCCAAACAGGAAAAATTCGAGATCTTGAGGTTGCTGAGGACTATGTATCCATGGTATCTCTAACGCTAAAATTACAGGCAAGTTTTTCTAGAATAATTTGGACTGGTTATAAATCGGTCAAAAGGAATATGATTTTCAGTACTAATAACTAATGGTTTGGTCTACTTCACTATTGGATAGTGTTTCTTTCTGTTGCTTACATGTATGTTCTTTGGTACATTTTATAGGATGAGGCAAATAGGTCTGGACGAGTGGGAATTCATGCAGTCATTGGATTGGCCTCAGATCCAACTCTTGACTTTTTGAAGCAGCATGTCATGGGCATAAAGAGGGGCGTCGTAGGGCGCAAGTGTCCTAGTTGGGCCTTAAGCCCATTAGTGTAGAGGGGCGCCGTAGGGCGCAAGTGTCCTAGTTGGGCCTTAAGCCCATTAGTGTTAATTAGTGTCTCTCTTAGTTATTTATCTATAGGAATAGTACCATATTGTCTAGGCACAAGAGGTGTTAGTCCTATGTACCCTTTATATTCAGCACATGGGGCACAATGGAAATCAAGCAATCAGTTATGAAGAAACAATCTAGTCTCCCTCTATCTCTCAAGCTCTTGGCAAAGCATAAGGCCTAGTTATCTATCCCTAATTACCCCCAAACCATCCGCGCACGTAACACCTGGTATCAGATAGCCTGTCGATCCATCCATCCTAGTTCATCGTCGATCCTCTCCATCCAAAAAAAAAAAAAAAAAAATCCGATCCAGCAGAACCCTAATTCCGCCGCCGCCAGGCCAACCCCCACCATCGCCGCCGTCTTCACGCGCCGCCGCCGCCACAACACCACGCGCCGCCGCAGCCACAACCCACCACCATCCGCCCATGCCTTTCTTCTATTTTTAGCCGCCTCTTCCCCGTCTCCACCAGCCGTCGCGCCTCCATCTCCGCGCAGCCTCGATCTAGATCACTTCCTCCCGATCTCCACCACCATCCGCCGGCCGCCACTGCATGCTACTCCTCCAACGCATGCCTTTCTTATATTCTTAGCCACACCACCAAGCACCAGTCCAGGACAGCGCCAAGCTTAGGAGGGACGGAAAGGCAGAGAATTGTCCGCGCCATCCGCGCGGCCCTCCTTCAGTTGCGCCGTCCACGCGCGGATCAAAGTCTCCACGCGCGGGGACTCTTCCGCGCGATTCGTCTTCACGCGCGCGCGGTCTTCACGTGCGGGCGCTGGTGGGACTCCGCGCGATTCTTCTTCACGCGCGGGCGGTCTCCTTCCGCGCGGGCCATCTCCACGCACGCGGGTCTTTCCCGCACCGATCGTCTTCACGCGGGTGATCATCCCCACGCGCGTACCTTCGTCCCCTGCTTCAGCGGGACACTGTCCGTCGACGCCCGTACATGATGGAGTTCCCGCAGTTTGATGGAACCTCTGATCCGGAGGCCTTCATCAACCAGTGTGAGCTCTACTTCCGCCGGGAGCGCATCATGGTGAAAGAACGGGTCTGGATAGCTTCTTGCAATTTGAAAGCTGACGCCCGGGTTTGGTTCCTCCAATACCAGGAGGAGGAAGGCACCCCAGCGTGGCGTCACTTCACCGAGCTCCTGCAGCGGCGGTTCAAACCGCCCTCGGGCCCCGACCTGCTCGACAACTCCATGCGCCGCCTTGATAAGATGTCCGCACAACTTGATTGCATCCGGGCGTGTCTCGAGGCGATGGACAAGAGGGACCGTGAACGCCGGGCGGCTGTACGCCTCCAGGCAGCCACACGCGGACTCCTGGAACGCCGCCGAGCGCGGGCTCTTCGTGCCACAAAAGCATTGAAGGAGCAAGCAACGGTGCGCCTCCAGGCAGCAGTACGAGGATTGCTTGTCCGTCGCATGGTGCGGAAGATACGCATGCTCCTCAGCTCCTCGCTGTCATGCCTGTTCATCCCCTCGGCCCCTTCCATACATCATGCGGCTCCAATCGAAGGGGAGGTCCAAGTATGGGCGCTTCCAGTGCAGCGACCTCGCATCACCATCCAGCATCAGGCATCAAAGGCTATGGCGATCTCATTCATCCTTGTGCCTGCCGTGGTGCTAGACACATCCAGCATAAGAGCCGGTTGCTTCACGCTCCACCCTTCAGCTTACATGAAGTCAACAGAGGCGCTCTTCCCATGGGATCCAGGTGGATATAGTTGTATTTTCGTCTTAAATAAAAATGGTAAGCCGAGATGTAAAAGGCTTAACCTTAGGTCGAGTCAAATAAGTCCGCGGAATCTATCCAGCTCGAGGACGAGCTGGGTCTCCAAGGGCGGGGGAGATGTCATGGGCATAAAGAGGGGCGCCGTAGGGCGCAAGTGTCCTAGTTGGGCCTTAAGCCCATTAGTGTAGAGGGGCGCCGTAGGGCGCAAGTGTCCTAGTTGGGCCTTAAGCCCATTAGTGTTAATTAGTGTCTCTCTTAGTTATTTATCTATAGGAATAGTACCATATTGTCTAGGCACAAGAGGTGTTAGTCCTATGTACCCTTTATATTCAGCACATGGGGCACAATGGAAATCAAGCAATCAGTTATGAAGAAACAATCTAGTCTCCCTCTATCTCTCAAGCTCTTGGCAAAGCATAAGGCCTAGTTATCTATCCCTAATTACCCCCAAACCATCCGCGCACGTAACACAGCATGGAATAAATTCAATGCCAAAATCTGTAGTATATGGTTACACTGCTTCTGGCTATGGTTTTGTTCAAGACATGCCCTATGCTTTCATACATGAGTTTACTAGAACCTCTATGGCTGGCAAGATCCGACGTTTCAAGCATGGTTACATGAGCTTGTGGGAGAAACTTAGTCGGTCATTACCATTTGAAGTTCTTTGTGGCACGGAGGTTCTCAGAGTCCATGGGCCGACCCAAATCTGAAAAAGACTTCGGCCTCGTTGGCCCAATGGGTACCATGAGGCCGACCCAAAATATTATCAGTAATCATAATATGAAATCCGTGAGCTTAAAACAGAAATGGTAGGCTGAATTCAGAGAACAATCTAGGTGAAAATTCAGAGAACAATCTAGTAGAGTAACATGCATACAGGACACTGGATGCCTTCATTGACCCACCGACGACGATAGGTGACAGGCAGCTAGCTAGCTAAAGTTCCATCTCATGAACACTTGCACTGCTTGACCATTCATAGGCTGGATATTTTCTATTGATATCAATGCTAGACGTTGCTACTTGCTGTACCAATAACTAATAGAAAATGGCGGCGATGCATGGTGCTCCGTCCGCCGATCCTCCGCCCATCCGTCACCTCCTCCCCATCAGCCCTCACACGGCCATGTCTTCCCACGAAGCAAGAGCAGCAAGAAATGGCAAAAACGATCTAATCGACAGCATGAACACCAATGGGCAACACAACAAGAAGGCAAGAACAAGAGGACAAAGACGAAGGAGCAGAAGACCACTCGCCTTGATGGCTTGATGGAGGCAGAGGATCCGAAGCTGAAGGGTGAAGGTGCTCGCCGCCGTCTTGTAGCCCAGCTCCACGGTCTTGCGTGCTCGCGCCCAACGCGGCGGCGGCGGTAGCTCGTACAGCGAGCTGGGACTCCAGGATTCGCCGCTCACGTGGATCAGATCGAAATCGACTGCGCTGAGGCCGACCCATCCTACCCGATGGGTCAACAGGTTCCGGCTCCACTGGCCCAATTCTGATTTGAGGCCGACCCTCATGGCCCATTGGCCTCATTTTTGCGGGTCGGGCCAGCTACCCAATGGTCCGACCCGACCCGATCGTGATGAGATCGTCCCTGCTATATATAAGGGGGTGTTGGGATGCGGAGTAGAGAGACCTGTGGCAGACTGGCCGCTAGCGGTAGGTACCATACCAAAGCTAGCTAACCGGCCGCGCTGCACATTGCATGGTGCCACACCACGACATCCATATGGCTCCTCCCAAAAAAAGTAGCACTAGCAGTGCTGTGATGCTCGCTCGTCTTCTCCCGCTGCTCCTCCTTGCTGCTGCTTCCAACGCTTATGATGGCGCTGCTGGGCAGCCGTCGATCAGCAGGAGGAGCTTCCCTGAGGGGTTCATCTTCGGGACGGCCTCGGCGGCCTATCAGGTAGTGACAGTCCTCTGATCTCTGTGTCATGCACACGCGCGTTCACTCAGGGTCAAGGGTCAGGGCCACATGGGCGGATCCAAAGGGTATTCCTCGTATTCCCGGAAATACCTAACAATTTTGATATATCTTTATGTATATATATATGTATTTACTTATATATGTACATGTATAATACTATATTTTGCAATATTCTCACTCATTGCATCCCAAAACAGTAAAAAAAACAGCTTCTTGGTCTGGCTCTGCCATATTTTATAGTATTTTCACCCACTGCAGTTAAAAAATAGCTGATTTTTTTGGTTGACGTGGAAGTAGTTTCGCCACTGCAGGGCCATATGATCGTTTAATATGATAATAAGCTCCCTTTCAGCACCACTAGTTGGCAAGCAGCAGTGCAGCACAACTAGTTGGCAAGGGGCATCACTAGTTGGCAAGTGGCAAGAAACAGTCAATAGCTTCTACTGACACTGGTCTGGTCTATAGAGATCTGTCGATGACGATCTGGGTGCTCCAAGTAGACAAGTAGTCATTGGTTTTGCCATGATCCTTACAAGTTGGCCTGATCATGATATTCATGTGTACGTGCAGTACGAGGGTGGTGCGATGGAGGGGGGCAGAGGGCCCAGCATTTGGGACACCTTCACTCATCAGCACCCAGGCATGCACTGTATACACCTCTATTAGATCGTTTAGATTTGTGTGCTATGTTTTGTACTTTTTTTTCCAACTTACATGTGCTTCATATGCTCCTTCACCATGCATGTTTGCAGCTAGGAAAAAATATCTCTTGATCAAGAGCTAATCTCATGCACATGCTCCACAAGATCTTTATAGTGCTATTCATACTATGAGTTATGTGCTAAAAGTTAATACCGGATTAGTGGTTAGCTATAAGCTTGACATAGTAATAAATAGCATTTTGTAGGGTCCGCTATAGTAGATAGCAGAACGAAGATAGGATGTTGAAACTTTAACAGCCGCTGTTGCGAGCATCTCCGAGAGTTCTTCATATTTTGTTCTCCAAAATATGGTGTTTGCTAACTCCTAAATTGGTATGGGAAAAAAGTCATCTCCAAGAGTTTCCTATATTTCTATTTCAAAAATTTTTCTCGGCACTTTTTCCTACGACCCGGTCTCATGTTTTGTATCAGAAACCCTGAATTTGTTTCTCTACGCGTTTAAGCCCTTCCACCATATCTTTCTCTCTTGCGCTTTTCTCACCTGGAACCTTGTCTTTCTTCCTTTTTACTAGATAGGCCAGGAAACTCCGGATGCACGCTCCTAGGCCGCGCGCATATATGCGTGCTCGAGATAGATTTTTGCGAGATTAGGAAAGATGGGGAGGGAGGATGCCAAACTATTGGAGAGAGTTTTTTCTCATTTTGCCAAAAATTTAAGGATAGGAAAGCCAGATGGCAAACTGTTGGACATGCTCTGCCTTTACTATTGTGGGCCGCTATTGGTATTATTAGGCCGCTCGCTATATGCTAATGGTTCAAGTAACAATATGGATGGTGCCGTATGCATGGTAACAAAAATGGTGATGATAAAGAATAATGGGATGGTGGATGATATTGTTTTTATGAGAGCTTGCTCTTAACTTGTCTACCCGTGTGGCCGTGTCTTCGTGTATCTTGTTTATTTATGTTTCTTTATGGTTTTTATACAGTGAAATGTAGTAATTAATTTAAACTTTTAATTATATTAAGCAAGTATCATGTTAGTGAGTAGTGACTACCTTTAATATTTTGCTATTGAAACTTAGCGTACGCTATAACACTTGCTATATATCTGATATGCAAACACTGATCTGCTGCGAGTTCGCTATCCACTATTTATTACCCTTGTCCTGCACTCCCGATCATGATACTCTGATAGTGATAAGTCAGTTTCGATTCACACGATGTATGACCTGTCGAGCAGTTAGCAGTCCTGTCCTTACTCTCCGTAGATTGCTTTGTTGAACACGGAATGTATTGAGCAAGTTGTTGAATTATTCATCTTGCTTGTGGCTGTCAATAATCTTAATTTAACATAGCTAGTCATCCAAGGAAAATAAGCATACCATACGGGGGCAACTTATGGTGTAACCTAACCCCTATTGAACTTAAGTTACAGTAGACAAATTTGGCAGATAAAATTGCTGACAGAAGCAATGGGGATGTGGCAGTGGATTCCTACCATCTCTACAAGGTATGACTCGTAATATATTCTTTTTCTACAGAATATGTATTCTGTATTTTAATGGAGTATGAAAGAATTTCAAGTATTGTAACACTCAAGTTGGTTAGGGTCTTTATTCCTATTAGCTTAAGCATAACACAAGGCCCTTATATGTGAATTAAAACCTATCAAAATACAACTCCCTCTCCGTTTTTCAATTATAGATCATTTTAGTTTTTTTTCAAGTCAAACTTCTATGACGTTGATCAAGTTCATAGATAAATACACAACCATCTAAAACATCAAATTAGTTTTATTAAATTCTTCATGGAATATTTTTATAGTACATTTATTTAAACTTGTATAATGCTATATAACTTTTCTAAAAAAATATGACCAAATTAGAGAATTTTCTTTTATGATAAAACTGAAGTGACCTATAATTTGGAATGGGCAGAGTGGTACATTTCTGACCCATGATGGACGACTTGTAAAAAATGTAGGAAGATGTGCACATCATGAAGGGTATGGGGATGGATGCCTACAGGTTTTCAATCTCCTGGAGTAGAATTCTTCCAAGTAAGTGTGATCCAATATCCAGATATTTAATTTGCAATTAACTGTTTTGGCCATATTCCAAAGTCCAAGGATATGAATTGTATAATGCTTAGACATCTGGATGTATTATGCTCAAAAAGAGCCATCTGAATGTAATGATAGATGGAAGTCTGAGCGGTGGAGTAAACAGTGAAGGCATCAGATACTACAATAACTTGATCGATGAGCTTCTGTTGAAAGGTGTGCCGTATGATTTTGTATATCCTTGGGAAACCTTGAAATTTACTTTCAACTCAAATTTGGGTTCTTATTTTCTTTTTACTGAAAAAACACTTATATTTCCTCCTAGATTGGTACAATTTTTATTAAAATAATATGCATACATGCTTATATATGTGTGCAGGGATTCAGCCATTTGTGACCCTTTTTCACAGGGATTCACCTCAGGCATTGGAAGATAAATATGGAGGATTTCTTAGTCCTAACATTATGTAAGTCATGATACTCTATCCACATAGAATTCAAGAACGAACGACGCGTTCTGCACTAAGGTCACTGCTAAACAAATCTATATATGACTGTCAGAAACGACTACAAGGACTATGCTGAGGTTTGCTTCAAAGAATTTGGTGACCGAGTGAAACACTGGATCACGTTCAATGAGCCCTGGACCTTCTGCTCAAATGGGTATGCGTCTGGTGCGTTTGCGCCAGGCCGGTGCTCACCATGGGAGCAGGGCAAGTGCAGCGCTGGGGATTCAGGAACAGAGCCTTACACTGTCTGTCATCATCAGATACTCGCCCTTGCAGAAACAGTCCGGTTGTACAAGGAAAAATATCAGGTCAGTGATGAACTCACCCATTCATCAACGAACAACAACTCAATTGAAACTATGCATTTCTGAGTTTCCCTTCATCAATGACCAAATGCCAAATGCAGGTGGAGCAAAAAGGAAATATTGGAATAACTCTAGTCTCACACTGGTTTGTGCCCTTTTCCCGTTCCAAATCAAATGATGATGCAGCGAGACGTGCCATCCACTTCATGCTTGGATGGTAAATATAATCCTTTGTGGTCTTCACAGAATTTCATTATTATCCAAGTCTAGAAGAATGAAAATAAAAGATTTTTTTGAAAGAAAAGGCAGGAGCTCTGCCGCTCGATTAAGTATAGGAAATAGAGTTTTTTATGTACACATGGCACCCATTGGGCCAATCGCACCGGTCCTAGGACCAAAGTAGATACACCCCTCCCACCGTCAGTTTTTTCACCCCGCAAAGGAAAATAAAAGATCTCACTAGGAATAATGCCCTTGTAGGTTCATGGACCCTCTTACTAGAGGAGAGTACCCACTAAGTATGAGAGCATTGGTCGGAAACCGCTTGCCACAGTTTACAAAGGAACAGTCTGAGTTGGTCAAGGGTGCATTCGACTTCATTGGGCTAAACTACTACACTACAAACTACGCTGATAATCTTCCTCAATCAAACGGCCTCAACGTTAGCTATAGCACTGATGCACGTGCTAATCTTACTGGTAAGTCATCCTAAAGTCAACGATCAATCCACTTCTGTTCATTTATTTTTGAACATAACTTTTGTTCATTTTTCAGTTTGGTAATAATGAAGAGCATTGCCTCTACTTCTTTTGTAATGCATATATATATATATATACGTATATATATACGTATATATATACATATATATATTACCCTACAGCTGGCTATAAAATAACTTATTATGTAGCCACTTTGAGTTACGATAATTGCTATGCTAATTTACGAGATTATAGTAACTCCTTACTATATGATTTACTATAACATTACGGTAAATATCCCCATGTGTTATAGTAATTCAACTATCGTAAATATATACTGACATTGTCGTAAACTCTCCCTAGGGAGAGTATACTCTATAGCTAGCTACAAAATAAGTTATTTTGTAGCCACCTCTATTTACGATAATTTTGTATACTAATTTACGATAATGTCAGTATATATTTACGATAGTTGAATTACTATAACACACGGGGATATTTACCATAATGTTATAGTAAATCATATAGTAAGGAGTTACTATAATCTCGTAAATTAGCATAGCAATTATCGTAACTCAAAGTGGCTACAGAATAAGTTATTCTGTAGCCAGCTATAGGGTAGTAGTTTACTCTATAGCTAGCTACAAAATAAGTTATTTTGTAGCCACCTCTATTTACGATAATTTTATATACTAATTTGCGATAATGTCAGTATATATTTACGATAGTTGAATTACTATAGCACATGGGGATATTTACCATAATGTTATAGTAAATCACATAGTAAGGAGTTACTGTAATCTCGTAAATTAGCATAGCAATTATCGTAACTCAAAGTGGCTACAGAATAAGTTATTTTGTAGCCAGTTGTAGGGTAATAGCTCTATATATATATATATATATATATATATATATATATATATATATATATATATATATATATATATATATATATATATATATATATATATATATATATATATATATATATATATATATATATATATATATGAGGCAAAACTCTGAAACAGAACAAAAAAAACTCTTGTTTAACAATACTGTAGCATTTCTGACATAATGCAATTGCATGAACTGTGTAATCTCCAGAGGCCATTACATTAAGTCATTGTACTTGACATCATTCTTCATTAGGATTTACAATTTGGTTTCAATGTGGAAGCATTTCTACTGCACTTCCTGTTGGTATATACTAACTAACCACGTCTGATGATTTGTTAGGTTTTCGAAATGGTGTCCCTATTGGTCCTCAGGTAACAACAGGTCTCACATGTAACTTGGATTGTCTCCCATTTTGTGTGGCGAATGAACTAAATATTCATTTCCACGAATGACATGTGTAGGCTGCTTCATCTTGGCTGTTCATATACCCTCGAGGCTTCCGTGAATTGCTGCTTTATGTTAAGGAAAACTATGGCAATCCTAACGTCTATATCACTGAAAATGGTAACTTCAGTGTTCCTGAAAGAGAGAGTAGCTAGAAATGAAAGAAAGCATCTGAAAATCTGTTATCTGAAACTTTTAGGCGTTGACGAAGCCAACAACAAGAACCTCTCACTCAAGGAAGCTCTGAAGGACAACACCAGGATAGAGTTTTACCACACCCACCTTCTTGCCCTGCAAAGTGCCATAAGGTGGGAATGAACCACCAAAGCTGCAAATGCGCGTGTTGAATTACAATAACTGCATCTGACTCGCAATGCAACTCACTGCAGGGATGGCGCCAACGTGAAGGGCTACTTCGCATGGTCGCTCCTTGACAACTTCGAGTGGGTGAACGGCTACACTGTCCGGTTCGGGATAAACTTCGTGGACTACAATGATGGGCTGAAGCGGTATCCCAAGAGCTCTGCACACTGGTTCACGAAGTTCCTCAAGAGATAAGTGTACATGAACGGTGATGCTGTTCTGGCTGGGGCAGCAAGAGTGTTGGTAGCATGTAAATCCAAACACAAATAAGAAGCACGATGACATTGGTGTTGTTGATCATGTCCACGATGTGTGTAATAATTTTCAAATCGTTTTGTGTGTTGTGAGATTGTAAAAACATTTTTTTTAGATAATGGAAGCAAATGTTTTGGCTTCATAATTCCTCTCTTAATGTCCAAGATGATAAATGAAACTGAAGGACCGAACAGACGACCAAAGAGGGTGTGAATGGTGTTGAAATAAAACTTAGATTAAATAGGATCTTAATCTTAGCCTCAGCATGATCACTAACTCATCTTAATGCAAAAATTAATCTCAAATACTAACTAGGTCGGTACATGCCATCTGTGCTCATGTACTTATGCAGAAGTTGATGTAGATGAACTTATCTTCACCAATCTGAGAGCTAGTGCTCTCTCTTGATGAAGAACTCGATGTAGATCCAATCTGCAGCCTCCTGGACTCCTAGAATAAGGAGTTGCACTTCCGAACCCCTCCAGCGTCTAATTGATCGGTTAGATGGGTTTAGGTGTCGAGGCATTAGCCTTAATCCCGAAATCACATTTGGTCTTATTTATATACACGTTGTGGGGCTGGGGCGACTCTAGATAACCCTTAGTGTTGCCGCCGATTGCGGCAAATAACTTAACTGTTTCACAATGACAGGTGGACCTAATAAATATTGGTGAAATAAATATGTTGGCCTGAGATCACATTCCATCATTCTCCCATTTGATCAATATTTATGTTCACTTTAAACTTCACACTTAGTATAATAGTAAGATCAGACCAATGCGTCGTCATCTGCATTTCATCGC
The DNA here is from genome assembly GCA_038087645.1 of Saccharum hybrid cultivar R570. NCBI lineage: Eukaryota > Viridiplantae > Streptophyta > Magnoliopsida > Poales > Poaceae > Saccharum > Saccharum hybrid cultivar. The sequence goes on along the minus strand of JAQSUU010000534.1, from coordinate 18,190,147 downwards.
TACTGAGACCCCATTACCTATAGTTCACTGCAATACCTTGTTAGAATGCTTATTTACTTATTGGGAGTTTAATATATGGCCCTCTATCCAGGAGTCAAGTTAGAGACTCTGCACTAAAACCCAAACTAATTTCCACGCTCATAAATGGGATAAGCATTAAGCCTCAAATAATCAAATATGTTAGCATCAGCTTAGTTCTTATTTTCTCAAGCTTAATAATTTGATCCTAGGTTCTTTATTTCACAACACAATATTAAATCAATGTGCTTCACATCACCGGTTGATGCATTATTACTCGAAATAATACTGCAATTCAAATATAATAGTATATTCAGGGCCGGCTCTAGGTGAGGGGCAGCCGGTGCGACCGCCGGGGGGCCATGGGACATAGGAGCCCATCAACATATATATAATTAGTAGATATATTAGGTAGATTTGTTTTGGAGGTCTAATAATTAGCCCAATATTGCGAGTGGTTCCTATTCTTGTACGTTTCTGTAAGTTTCTTGTTGCAGTACCATTATCTTTTATATAAACTAAGTATATGCTACAAGTTATATTACTACATAATTTAGTTATCGTCTAAAAAACTAGTTTAAAGGGCCTTTACTCTTATTCGCCCTAAGGCCCTAAAATTTTCAGAGACGGCCCTGAGTATATTAAAACTCAACTTTGGGATAATGTCTCTTAAGCCACATGGCTTGTCGTATTCATTCTTAAACATGCCACTAATTGAACTCATCTTGGTACTAATTATGTTTGGAGCTTTCAATGAAATTGTCCTTTTCTGCAAGAGTAGGTATAATGCCTCTTAAGCATGACCCATTTTGCTTATATCTGGCATCATGCCTCTTGTAGTTTTGAATTAAAATTTTCATGTAATGATATATTTGAGTTTTAGTTTAACTGTTTAGCATCAAAATAGAATCCAAAATTCCAGAAAAATATTAAATTTATGGTTCAGAAAGTAGTGTTTTGTCATGTAATTTCTTAGCATACTTGTTTAGGTGAAATATGAAGTTTCTTGACAAAGTGCATGCTCGAAATTAAGTATTCAATTTGACACTAAATTTAAACACATCTGAAACAAACCTTGGTAGACTTTGGCATGGTACGCATAGCCACCGATGATATCGCTGGCCACATATCCAAACATCATAATTAGAAAACAAGATGCCTTTTGTGTACTGAGATTGTGATTGTCCCTAGTTAATAGGTCTTAGTTATAAGGCAACTGAAATCGTTTTATGGCTTTAATCATTATTGGACAATGTCATCGTGTGGACATGCCCTAGCTCCTACTTGATCTATGCCAGAAAAGTTGGTGCATGTCATCGCTTTGCAAAGCTACGAGGCTTAAGCAGCAACTATTGGTAAGCTGTTGCATAGTGCGGGCGGTGCTGAACTATAGAGCTCACTTTGTTCTTGGCCAATCATGTTCCTCGATGATTTCCTCTCAGTTTTGAAACACAACTTAACAAATTATGTTAGCTGGCCTTACTAAGGTTTGAAGTTGGTATAGTCTACAAACTGAATCTAAGCACTCAACTCTCAAACTCCCTACTCCACAAGATCTCATTTAATAAACTTTGGTGTTTGGGATCCATTGTTCATGTTCAGAGTTAATAACCATTGTTTTGGTTAGATTTGATTAATCGGACGGCTGCTAAGACTTAACGGTTAAATACCTAATAAACTTAGGCCAAATGATATATTACATTACCTTCAGTAATTTGGCTCTAAACTTATGACAATTTTATATACAAACTTACTTTTTATGAATCCCAGAATATCATCTCTTAACCCTTTGTATAGATTATATCTAGTACCCAAATCATTAGTTTTTGCGTACCTTAGCTACTTAAAAGAATTACCATATTTTTCCTGTCAATAGGAACTACACTGGTTAGATGTCATAGTTTATACTCCAACTTGACTATATATTTTGGTAAAACACTTATACATAATGTTTTTAAAACTAGCTCTAAACACTGATATAGCTAATGTTGTTTTCCAAACTTGGAATACCTTGGTGGCAGGCTAAGGCTTTTAAAAATAAACGGTTTCTACTCTACATTTTCAAATTTACTTCATACTAAGATGAAGTATATATCACATGTACTATAATTTACATGTTACCACTTTAGAAAGTTCTTATGTGAAAATCAATTTAAGAGCTAGGTCAAACTAAGGTTGACTCTTCAACCTCTTGGCTAAATGTCCAAACATCATAATTAGACAACAAGACTAAGGCTCTGTTTGGTATAACTTCTCTAGGAAGTGCTTTGTAGAGAAGCTACATAGATGGAGTAAAAGCTTCTCTACATGTACTTGATAATTTTGAAGAATGTTGGAGATACATAGGTCCATTGTTTTAGATTTAAAAACTACAAAAGAATCAAAACACCTACCAACTCACAGACGAAAACATTTGTGTCATGAAAACATTTGTGTCACGCCATATAAGATGGCTTGACTCAGCTGACCAGTCACACCATCTGCGAACCACAATATAGTGTTACTCATTACTATGCCACGTCAACGCCTTACATGGAAAGTGTTCTCTCTAGACGTGTCAGCGTGTTTAGTTAGTCGTGCCAACGTATATGGCATAACCAAGGTTACAAGTCATGCCATATAAGGGCTTCTTTGAAATAACCAGGTGCCTATATGTAGTGGAGATGGCTACTTATGGAGAGCACAACTTTGGGATTATACTCTCATTTGAGGGGTTGAGAGTTTTGCTAACAGCTGTTAGAGTGAGGAAGAAAGGAAGAGACCCTTGTTCTGCTTGAATTTCTTGCCATCTAATGGTTTTTATTTGTTAGGAGTAGGGATGAAAACAGTACGGATATTTTCCGACCGTATTCGAGACCGAATCCGTTTAGAGGGGTTTTAATCCGTCCGTATCCGAGTCCGGATATTTAACATCCGATACCGTATTCGTATCCGAATATTTAAATCACATATTTATGATGTCGATATCCAATCGTATCATATCCGGTATTTTTTATACTATCCGTATTCGAATCCGGACATAAATATGAAAACAAATACGATATCAGTCATATCCGTCCGTATCCGATCCGTTTTCATCCCTAGTTAGGAGTGACTTGTAATCCAACATCTAAAGCTAATCGAAGATTTATTTCGTATTCCAATCTATATTTCATTCAAGTCTAGGGTTTTATCATTTTCGGGATTTTGGAGCTAATTTTTGGGATTTTTATTTGCTACTGTGGTTGAGTTTTGAAATGTTTTTTATAGTGTTTTTGGGTCCTTGGAACTTGAATCAAGTCATGCCTTGAAGCTCAGCCCTTGAGTTCTTCTCATTTGCTACTTGGTTCTATAAGGTCCTGGTGTCCTTGGAACACACACACACACACACACACACACACACACACACACACACACACACACACACACACACACACACACACACCAGATTTCCTAGGAGCACTTTCAATTCCCTCTTTTATGATTTCTTGAGAAAACCTGGATTTGAGAGAAGAATTATTCAAGATGTGATGAAACCTAGACATTTTTAAAAGATCCCATGGGATTACCTTCACCATGAGTTAGTCAAGATTTGGACCAAGTTTCATAATTTTTTTCAAATGATCTGGAGTTGTTTCGGATTTTTGGAGCTTTTTTTTGTTATGGAGAAATATTCTATGTCAGCTTTGAAAACCAGTTAGGCCATTTTTTGCGAGCTACTCTTTCGGATTGGAGAACATCTTTTGACGATTGATTCATCATGATGCTTTGAAGTTGGTTCGAATTTCACATTTTTCTGGAGGTCCTTCGATCATGTTTTGCCTTTTTCTCCAAAATTCATGATGTTTTTTTTTTCAAAAAACAGGCGAGCCTATTTAGGAATACCGGTTAGGCCTTTTTTATTAGTGTTTTTTTTTCATTCTATGCTCACTGCTCGCTGGGTTTCTGCATCTTTCTAATCTTTGTTTGCTGAGGTTAACGTTGTGACTACATGTTCTTGGCGAGAATTAGAATAGAAGCATGGGTTCACCTTTAGAACATAACCAACATATCACTTTTCTGCTCCAAGAAAAAAAAAATTGAAGCTCCATTCACCCCATCTCGTTGCCTTTTTCGCTTCCTATTTTTTCCGCAATGGCCAATTTTGGCTCAAGTTGAATGACTGTGTTCGAGGGATATTCCTCTGCTGCTTATCCACCGCAGTCGATCGCAACACGTGGTCGCTCGCCGTGCGCGTGCGTTCTCAACTCTACCGTTCCGCCTTACCAGTTTTATGTGGCCAATTTTTTCAAGCACCCTCAGGCCCTAGGCGGCTAGGCCCCAGCAATGCAAACGTGCAAAGGCGCTTGCTGTCTTTACGTTCCTCCGAAGACAATTCAGGAACCCAGGAATCGACTAGTCAGAAATGCTCTTGTCAGCCGCTAGCACACGTTTCGGTTTCTCTTCAACTGCAAATTTCCGTCCAACTGGGGCTCTGGGATAAAGATCACAAGTTAGAAAGGACCATATACGTCCCTGCTGTCATGCTTATTATCAACATCACCCGCCACGTACGAGAAAAAACACATCAGTGGCGTCCCATCCATGTGTGAATATGTGATCGTCCCTGCTCTATATATACAATAGGGGTGTTTGGGATGTGGAGTGAGGCCTGTCGCAGACTGGCGCGCGCTGCACATTGCATTTGCATGGTGCCACACCACATCCACATGGCTCCCAAAGGAGGTAGCACTAGCAGTGCTGCGATGCTTGCTCGTCTTCTCCCGCTGCTCCTCCTTGCTCTTGCTTCCAACGCTTATGATGGCGCTGCTGGGCAGCCACCGATCAGCAGGAGGAGCTTCCCTGAGGGGTTCATCTTCGGGACGGCCTCGGCGGCCAATCAGATAGTAGCGACAGTTCTGATCTCTCAGTCATGCATGCACACGTGCGTTCACTCCAGGGTCAAGGATGGTCGTCCTGCAGGGACATATGATCGTTTAATACAATAAGCTATACTTTTCATCAGCACCACTAGCTAGTTGGCAAGCTGCAAGAAACAGTCAATAGTTTCTACTGAAATAACTACTGGCCTATAGAAATCGATGATCTGCTCCAACTCAGCCAAGTAGCCATTGGTTTTGCCATGATCTTACAAGTTGGCCTGATAATGATATTCATGTGCAGTACGAGGGTGGTGCGATGGAGGGGGGCAGAGGGCCCAGCATTTGGGACACCTTCACTCATCAGCACCCAGGCATGTACTGTATACACCTCTATTAGATCGTTTAGATTTGTGTGCTTCTATGCTTTGTACTTTTTTTTCCAACTTACATGTGCTTCATATGCTCCTTCACCATGCATGTTTGCAGCTAGGAAAAACTATCTTATCTCTTGATCAAGAGCTAATCTCATGCACACGCTCCACAAGATCTTTATAGGGCTATCCATACTATGAGTTATGTGCTAAAAGTTAATACCGAATTAGTGGTTAGCTATAAGCTTGACATAGTAATAAATAGCATTTTGTAGGGTCCGCTATAGTAGATAGCAGAACGAAGATAGGATGTTGAAACTTTAACAGCCGCTATTGCACTTAGCCTTTACTATTGTGGGCCGCTATTGGTATTATTAGGCCGCTCGCTATATGCTAATGGTTCAAGTAACAATATGGATGGTGCCGTATGCATGGTAACAAAAATGGTGATGATAAAGAATAATGGGATGGTGGATGATATTGTTTTTATGAGAGCTTGCTCTTAACTTGTCTACCCGTGTGGCCGTGTCTTCGTGTATCTTGTTTATTTATGTTTCTTTATGGTTTTTATACAGTGAAATGTAGTAATTAATTTAAACTTTTAATTATATTAAGCAAGTATCATGTTAGTGACTACCTTTAATATTTTGCTATTGAAATTTAGCGTACGCTATAACACTTGCTATATATCTGATATGCAAACACTGATCTGCTGCGAGTTCGCTATCCGCTATTTATTACCCTTGTCCTGCACTCCCGATCATGATACTCTGATAGTGATAAGTCAATTTCGATTCACACGATGTATGACCTGTCGAGCAGTTAGCAGTCCTGTCATTACTCTCCGTAGATTGCTTTGTTGAACACGGAATGTATTGAGCAAGTTTGTTGAATTATTCATCTTGCTTGTGGCTGTCAATAATCATAATTTGGCATAGCTAGTCATCCAAGGAAAATAAGCATACCATACGGGGGCAACTTATGATGTAACCTAACCCCTATTGAATTTAAGTGACAGTAGGCACTGCTTCTCTGATTTGGCAGATAAAATTGCTGACAGAAGCAATGGGGATGTGGCAGTGGATTCCTACCATCTCTACAAGGTAACATATTCTTTTCTACATAATATGTATCCGTATTTTAATGGGGTATGAAAGAATTGCAAGTATTGTAAAACTCAAGTTGTGTTTGGGTCTTTATTTCTACCAGATTAAGCATAACACAAGGTCCTTATTGTTGGAATATAAGTTAATTGTTCACCTCTCCCAAAAGCTTAAGCTGATAGGGAGAGGTCGGCAATTAACTTATTTTTCAAACCTCCCCCTCACGTGGAGGCTCCCGCAGGCCTCAGACGTGGAATAGGAGCGGGCAACAATTATTTTATTTAATTGCGTTAACTAAGATTCGAACTCGAGATCTCTGATTTTGATACCATATTAAGTTGCATGCACCCACGTCTGAGGCCTGCGGGAGCCTCCACGTAAGGGGAGTGTTGGAATATAAGTTAATTGCCCACCTCTTCCTATCAGTTTAAGCTTTTGGATTGAACTGGTCGATGCATGCAACTTAATACTTATATGTCAATTAAAACCTACCAAAAAATACCACTCCTTCCGTTTTCCAATTAAATATCATATTACCTTTTTTAATAGAGTCAAGCTTCTATAATTTTGGCTAGGTTTATAGATAAATACACAACCATGTAAAACATCAAATTAGTTTTATTAAATTCTTAGTGCATTTATTTGAACTTCTATAATGTTAATATACTTTTTCTTAAAACATGATCAAAATTAGAGAATTTGATTTATGATAAAGCTAAATTGACCTAATTTGTGACGAACGAAGTGGTAATACTTGTGACCCATGATGGATGACTTGCCAAAAATTGTAGGAAGATGTGCACATCATGAAGGGTACGGGGATGGATGCCTACAGGTTTTCAATCTCCTGGAGTAGAATTCTTCCAAGTAAGTGTGATCCAATGTCCAGATATTTAATTTGCAATTCACTGTTTTGGTCATATTCCAAAGTCCAAGGATATGAATTGCATAATGCTTAGACATCTGAATGTTATGATAGATGGAAGTCTAAGCGGTGGAGTCAACAGAGAAGGCATCAGATACTACAATAACTTGATCGATGAGCTTCTGTTGAAAGGTGTGCCATGCATGAATTCGTTGCTATACCATATAAATTTTGTATCCTCGCGAAACCTTGAAATATACTTTCAACTCAAATTTGGATGTTTATTTCTTTTTAATAAAAAAATCATTTTTTATTAAAACAACATAAACACATGCTTATATATATGTGCATGCGCAGGGATTCAGCCATTTGTGACCCTTTTTCACTGGGATTCACCTCAGGCGTTGGAAGATAAATATGGAGGATTTCTTAGTCCTAGCATTATGTAAGTCATGATATTTTATTCACACACAAACAGAATGTTGAGATTTGATTCAAATCTACGCGTTGTTTCTGCACTGAGGTCACCGCTAAACAAATCTATATATTACTGTCAGCAACGACTACAAGGACTATGCTGAGGTTTGCTTCAAAGAATTTGGTGACCGAGTGAAACATTGGATCACGTTCAATGAGCCCTGGAGCTTCTGCACAAATGGGTATGCATATGGCATGTCTGCGCCGGGCCGGTGCTCACCATGGGAGTAGGGCAAGTGCAGCGCTGGGGATTCAGGAACAGAGCCTTACATTGTCTGTCATCACCAAATACTCGCCCATGCAGTTTTAAGGAACAGAGCCTTACAAGGAAAAATATCAGGTCAGTGTTGACTGATGAACTCCTCATGCAATTTCAATTCATCAATGAACAACGACTCAACTGAGACTACAACTCAACTGAGACTATGCAATTCTGAGTTTCAATTCATCAATGACCGAATGCCGAATGCAGGTGGAGCAAAAAGGAAATATTGGAATAACTCTAGTCTCAAGCTGGTTTGTGCCCTTCTCCCGTTCCAAATCAAATGATGATGCAGTGAGGCATGCCATCGACTTCATGCTTGGATGGTAAAAATTGTTCTTTGTGCTCCTCACAGAATCTCATTATTGTCCAAGTCGACAAGAAAATAAAGATCTCACTAGGAATAATTGCCTTGTAGGTTCATGGACCCCCTCACTAGAGGAGAGTACCCGCTAAGCATGAGAGCACTGGTTGGAAACCACTTGCCACAGTTCATAGAGGAACAGTCTGAGTTGGTCAAGGGTGCATTCGACTTCATTGGGCTCAACTACTACACCACAAACTACGCTGATAACCTTCCTCAATCAAATGGCCTCAACGTTAGCTATAGCAGTGATCCCCGTGCTAATCTTACCGGTAAGTCCTAAAGTCAAGGATCAATAATCTACTTCTGTTCATTTGTCAGTTTGATAATAATGAATAGCATTGCCTCTATTTCTGAAATGCATATGTGAGGAAAAACTCTGAAAAAGAAGAAAAAAAGTCTTGTTTGAATGTACATGCATTTCTACTGCAGTTTCTGTTGATATATACAGTACTAACTAGCTAACTAATAACCTCGTCTGATGATTTATTAGGTTTTCGGAATGGTGTCCCTATTGGTCCTCAGGTAACAATAGGTCTCAAGTTACTTATTGGTCTCCCGTTTTATGTGTGGTATGCTAATCAGCTAATGAACTAACGATACATTTCCACGAATGACACATGCATGTGTAGGCTGCTTCATCTTGGCTGTTCATATACCCTCAAGGCTTCCGTGAATTGCTGCTTTATGTTAAGGAAAACTATGGCAACCCTACCGTCTATATCATTGAAAATGGTAACTTCACTCTTCCTGAATGAGCTAGCTGTAACGGATCAACACGGTTATACGAGATTAAGTAAGAAAATCTTTCGCCGAAGCAGATAATTTACCAAACTTAAGCCCGTATAACCCGGTAGTCCGTGAAATGACGAAGGATTTCAAACCAACCAACATACAAACCAAGATCGTACGAGTTTAGCAGTCACCGTCACATGTTGCATAAAGTTCGCAACGTCAGTTGAATACATCGGAGTTCAGAACATAAAGTTATTACAACCCAAGTTCAAATTGACATAGCGGAAGCAAATAGTTTTAAAACCACACACACATTTAGTTCAGATACGGTGCCAGTAAGTAGCCATCTCCAACAAAAGCATCAGATGAGAGATACGGAGTGACCATTGCCCTTGGTCCTAGTTGTCGCCCATCGCCGGATACAGGCAGTTAATGCAATAGCCATAGTACATTTGACCATCTGCAACAACAATGAGAACAACGCCCTGAGTACGAGAAGGTACTTAGCTAGACTTACCCGTCTTAAACCAGAAATAAGCGACACCAAGGAGTATGCAAGGCTTTCTTTAGTGAGTTAGCTGACTCATTTGCGAAAAGCATAAGCTACTATAAAGAAACTATTTTAAGTACTTTGCATCATCTTTATTATGACCTATCCAACTAGGTAAGCACCTATACTATAGCAATCACTTGATTAATCAATAGCATCTAGTTACCAATTTAGATTTAGCACTTCCACTACTATCCAATAACCATCAATGTTCCATCATAAATACTACGATGCTGTAACTCGAGTCAAGTGCTCACTATCCAGGAGAGATGACGATTCAAATCGATTTCTAACCAGCTGGTGATTTATTTCTCACACAAACCACACTCACCGATCAAGTGAGCTACAGATCACCAATGACACTTTCCAAGTAGCCGCGGGATAACAGTCATGAACCGCACTACCCAGGGACCGACCGACTGCAGGATGCACTTTGGGCTCACTCTTCGCGTCCCCGTCTAACCCCCTTCGGCACCAGTCTGCCAATCCAAGTTTATCCCGGCCCGAAAAGTGTCACTAGCTTCGCGGTCGAAAGGTACTTTATTCGGCCAGTTAAATATGAGGCATGCGTTCAACATGACAAGAGGGACGAGCAACGATCAGTCCTTAATCGACACAGACGGAAAACTAACCGCACCCCAGAACCCTGTCCGGTTGCTTCCAGCTTTTCCGTCCGGTATCCAATTATCCATCAACACATGGTTAATTCCAGGATATCATGCTTTCCATAGCTAAATTCTTTCAGTAACCACCTATCAATGTAGGTGACCGGAAATCACCGATTACTACCGGTCTAAGCAAAGCTAAGCAGTTATTCGATCCTAACCTAATAGGGTAAACATGTAACCAGGTGGGCAAGGATAGTAAAAAATGCAACAACGGTTTCACTCAACTCCTATAACTTAATGCAACAATATATAACTCATATATAAAGAATTGCTCGAATAAAGTAGGAAATTTAGAATGCTCCGGGGCTTGCCTCTCTCAAATGAACTAGGCTGGTGATCCACGCACTCGGGCAAGTCCTCTCCTTCCTCCTCTTCCTCGGGCACCTCTTGTGCCTGGAGTTCTTGCGGATCTGCCCCGGTCTGCTCTTCCGGTACTGCTATTGGTGACTCCTCCTGCGATCCTGTATGATGCAATTGCACAAGTAAACATGTAAACGGTGCATCGGATGCGGTGATATGCTATGATCATGATGACATGATATGCGGATGAACACATTGAAACTTATAGTATAGACTCGAGACAAAACTTTTCTACAAGGTAGTTAACATCATCCAAGATTAATTACTACTAATGCATGTCATCTACGGCATTCACCTATGTTAACAATTTTTATCTACTTTTACACTAGCTAGCATATAACCCTAATATAAATGCTACTACACTTTATCAACACAACCATATTAACTTATCAAGTAACACCAGAAAGGTATTTAGGTGCTTCAAAGATACACCAAACTCTCATTTTTAGACTAATTACTCAAAAAAAATAATATTTTATATTCTATGTAAACTAGGGTTACAACAGCAACATCTATTTCTGGTGCCTAGAAAAATCTACAAAAATTACAGTAGCATAGTCCTACTGCAAGTAGCACACCATAAAGATTTTAAAGGATTTGGATAAGTAACACAGCCTACACAAAAATGACAAACTATAGCATAAAAATGAGCATGAAAATACTTTGTACTATGAAAAGTATCAAACAACAGATTTATTATTTTTTCTATGCTTTATACAGTAAACAATCACAGCACAAAATTTATCATGTGCATGTCTTATACAATTTTTGTTCTCTATCAAAAATAACAAAAATCATCAATTAAAGACACTTGAACTACACATCCATATTTCTTTACAGAACATGCATCACATATATTTTTTCTAGAAAGTATATCACTAAAGAAGACTAATGAAACTGGAACCACATTTTTCTGATCATTATTCTATTTACTAGACAATTTCTAAGATAACAGCAATTACAAAGATTAAATAAATTTCCACAGAAAAGTATCATAAAACTAACATGCAATAATTTTAAACTGTAGATCTAGTCATGAGAAGCATTACAAATTTATTTTGCAATTTTTAGAGCCAAAATGGGTACACAACATTTTTCCAAAGCATTTTTCCTCCCAAATAAAAAAAATAGAAAACAACTTCTTATTGTCACTGGGCTGGCCCACGGAAACGACCGGCCCATGGCCTCTTTCGGCCTCAGTAGACAGCGCGGGGAAGGGCGAGCCGGCCCGGCTCGGGGCTTTGGCCCACGGCCGTCTGGCCCAGAGAAACCGAGGGGGGGAGACGGTCACGGCCACGCCGGCGCTCTCGGCGTCGCGGCAGCGCGGCGGCCGCCAGCGGCCAACGGCCATCTCCGGCCATGATCGGGCGAGATGGAACACGCACGGGGTCCGTGAGGATATGGCGAACACGGGACTGCGGCGCAAGGGAAGAGAGGAGGAGCGAGGGTGCCGGCGGCGGAGCGCGAGCTCGATGGCTCCGGCCATGGAGGTGCGTGCGGGAATGCTCAATCGAGCCTTACCGTAGCGAGCAAGACGAAGCGGTGGCTTGTTCGGAGGAGAGGGGGAGGTGGCGGAGCGTGGCGTGCAGGCAATCGAGCGGAGGCGGTTTGCCGGCGTCGGAACGTGGTGGCGGAGATGGTGGCGAGCGGTGGCGAGCATGGGCGAGCGCTTCTTCCCGTTCGGGTTCTCCAAAGGGAATGAGAGAAAGAGAGCGAGTGAGGAGGGGAGTGGAGGCAGAGACGAGGGCATGGTGCCTTGAGGTCGGGTGCGCAAGGCCACCGTCGTTCACGCGGTGAACGGCGCCAGCATGCGGCCGCCACGCGGCGTTGGCCGCCTGTGCGCGGTCGGAGCGTGCGCCGCGCGCACGAGTGAAGGAGGAGGAGGCGTGCGACGTGGGCTGGGCCGTGGGAGTGCAGGCCGGACCGAGGCGAGGCGCGGGCGCGGACACGCACGTGGGGAGCTAGGCCGGCTTCGGCCAACGGGCTGAAAGTGAGGCGGCGGCCCGTTAAACAAGAAAAGCATTTTTCAATTTCATTTTTAATGAATTTTTCAAATATCAGATTTCAAATACCATTTTGAGCAATAAAATGACTTTTTTTGAAAATGGCCCAAAAATAAAAGTTGCTTAGAATTTAATTCTCTACAACTTTTATTAAGGGACCAACTCAAAAAAAATTTGCATAGATTTTGAATTGGGGAGTAAAAGCTAAATAGAAGGGTATTTTGACAATTTCTAGAAACAATTTTAAAGCAAAATTTGACAAAACTTTGAATACCAAAGTTGCTCCAAAAATCATGGTGAACCATTATACGCTAATTAGTTAAGTAAACAAGCATGTTTAACACTAATACAAGCAAGACTTAGACATAGAATTAATTAAACAAAACCTATGCAACAAGCATGTTTCAAAGTAATGTTTCACATGTTTCAAATCAAGGTCATGCTTACATTACATGTGATTATGAAGGCAATTAATGCTCATGCTCATGATTTAGAATGCTAATGCAATGCTTAACACCTAGGGTGTTACACTAGCTAAATACAAAACAGAGCATCTGAAAATCTGTTATCTGAAACCTTTAGGCATCGACGAAGCCAACAACAAGAACCTCCACTCGAGGTAGCTCTGAAGGACGACACCAGGATAGAGTTTCACCACACGCACCTTCTTGCCCTGCAAAGCGCCATAAGGTGGGAACTACAACTACTACGATTCAGGCGACAAATGCGAGTGTGGAATTACAGTTACTGCATCTGCATCTGACTCTCGCAATGCAACTCGTGCTGCAGGGACGGGGCCAACGTGAAGGAATACTTTGCGTGGTCGCTGCTGGACAACTTCGAGTGGGCGAGCGGCTACACTGTCCGGTTCGGGATAAACTTCATGGACTACAACGACGGGCTGAAGTGGTGAAAGTCCCTAGTTTGGTTTTAGCTAATTGATGAAATCTAAGTACTAATCACATGTGCTTGAGTGTTGATAGCAAAAGGTGATTGGTACACTCCTAAGTGATGGCAAGATGCATGTTGATCATGATGACTTGGTGCCTTGCTTGGAGAAGAAGAGGAGAAGAGGCAAAATCCTATGGAGCTCAAGGCAAAGGTATAGATAGGATTTGCTTTTGGCGATCAAGAAACCATAAAGGGTGTGATCACACTTAGGATCGATAGCCGTACTATAAAGAGAGAAATTTCCGGAGCTATTGATCACTTAAGTACCACTAGATGAGGATTGTTTTACATATGCATTTAGATCTAGTGGGGAGCTAACTTAACGCCTCGAAAATGATGGTGAAAATGCTAACACACATGCACATGGTGATATACACTTGGTGATGTTAGCACATTTGTGAAGGCGGTGGAGTTTGAGCGGTAGAGATGGGTTTGGGGCTTTTCGACGAAGTGAAATGCATATTTTCCACTATGCCAGAGGCGGAGATTTTTTCTAAGTCATCGTGGATAGAAACGGAGGCAAACGGAGGTCACTAGGGTGACCGGACGCTGAACCGGACGCGGTCTTGGCATGACCAGACGTGTCCGATCAGTGACAGCAGCAGTCTGGCGCGCGGACTGGGGTTTACCACCGGCGCGTCCGGTCACTTGTGGGACCGACATGTCCGGTCAGGCGCCAGAGGGACAGCGAACGCGAAGGGTTGATCGGACGCGGTGGCGCGTCCGGTCAGTTACGATCGGACGCGTCAGGTTGTGACTCGTGAGTAGGAGCTTACTGGAATCGACCGGACGCTGGCACTGTGGCGTCCGGTCAGTTCAAGCAACGTGTCCGGTCGCGTGGTCAGCAACGCGAATTAGTGGCGACCGGACGCCTAGGCGCGTCCGATTAATTTTGATCGGCGCGTCCGGTCACTCTAGTGCGTAAACGAGTACATTTAAGTGACCATTACGATCGAACGAATGAGATTCAAAGCGAGACACGTGGCGTTCATCGGGGAAGTCACGCAGGCATGACCAGACGCTGTGACCGCATCCGGTTAGATCGGACGCGGGCAGCACTTTGTTTCTAACGGCTCTATTCTTTGGAGTTGCTTATAAATATGTGTTTGGCCGGTTTGGGGAGGTCTCTCTTGGATATTTTGACATCCTAACATCCTCTTGAGCTTAGCATACTCCCTCTCACTCATCTCCCTTGCTTGATTGACAAGTCAAAGTGAGTTTGAGTGATCTCAAGTGCATTTGCTTGTGAGTTTGCATCTAGTTGACACTTGGGTGAGCATTGGCTACGGGATTCTTGTTACTCTTGGTGGTTGCCGCCACCTAGACGGCTTGGAGGCAGTGGAGAAGTAGTGGCAAGAGTGGTGCTTATTCTTGGCCACCTCTCGGTGATTTGTGAGGGGTGTTATGCCTTCCCCGGTGGAGCGCCAAAGGCGACTCTAGTAAATTACTCGTGTCATCGAGTTACCTCACTTACGGTAGGTTCTTGCGGTGCTCTTGGGGAGCTTGGCTTTGGATTGCCAATTAGCCACCGAACCACGAAGTGGTGGTCGACACAACGGGAACATAGCATGCCGGCAAGCACGTGAACCTCAGGAGAAAAATTATGTGTCACCTTTGTGATTGATTTCTTGGATTTCTCCTAATGATTGGTCTTCATATTGTTGTGATTGGTTCATTCCTCGACACAGCGGTATAAAGATCACATACCTCTCTTTTACATTCAGCAAACTAGTTGTAATAAACTCTTTAGTGCAATTAGTTTTGAGAGCTTGTATTATCTTTGCTAGTGTAGCTTGTTACCTAGTTGAGCTCTTTAGTGTAGCTAGCTTGTGAGAGTTCGTAGTGACTTAGCCTTTGTTTGTTATAGTGATCATAGTTACTAGAATTGTTGGATAGGTGGCTTGCAACCCTTGTAAAGCTAGAGCAAATTCGCATTTCGCCATTTGTTATACTAATCTTTTGCTCTAGTGAGTTGTAGAATTTTTAATAGGCTATTCACCCCCCTCTAGCCATATTAGGACCTTTCAAGCGGTACCCTAGGAGTTCTGCCCACTGGTTCACGAACTTCCTTAAGAAATAAGCCTATGCATGGACCATGATGCTGTTGTGCCGTGTGGGGCAGCAAGATTGTTGCTAGCAATTACTAATAAACCGGAAATAAATAAGAAGCACGATCATCACATTATTATCGGTAATGCTCCAGGACGTCCGTCGCCTCGCGTTGCATGCCCCTACGCCTCCCGCCTCACGCTGTGCACCCTTGCACCTCGCGCCTCGCACGGTCGCGCCAGACCCGCCTTGTGTTGCATGTGCCCCGCGCCTCGTGACGCGCGCCCCTGCACCTCGCGCTTCACACGGTCACACCAGACCCACCTCACGCCATGTGTGCCCCGTACCTCGTGCCACGCACACCCACCTGTGCCTCACACCGTCCGCAGCTCGCACAGCGCGATGCCCGCGTCTCGTGCCTCGCGCTGCGCGCGGCCCGCGTCAACTTTCATTGGGCGGCAGCAAGTAGATGAGTACGTGTTGCAACCGTATGTTTCATACGTTTAGATGTATGTTGCATATGTTTCATCTGGATGTTACAAAAGTAAATCTGGTGTTGCATATGTTGCAAGTGTATGTTTCAAGTGTTTCAGCTATTTCAAACATATATTGCAAGTGTTTTATCTCGATGTTATATATGTTGCAATGGCTATATATGTATGTTGCAAGTGTGTTTTCCAAATGTTTCAGCCGTTTTATCTGGATGTTGCATGTTTTCATCTGGATATTGCATATGTTGCAGTTGCTATACACGTATATTGCAAGTGTATGTTTCAAATGTTTCACCTATTTTGGACGTATGTTGTGTTTTATCTGGATGTTGTTATATGTTGTCATGGGTATACACGTATGTTGCAAATGTATGTTTCAATTGTTTCACCTGGTTTCAGTATGTTGCAGCATGTGCTGCTCCCCACGCAGGCACGCACACGCTGCACGCACCCATCTAGTGCTACCTATCTCTATCGTGCGGGCCAGCTCCAATAGTCGAATGTGCACACAATGGCGGTCAGCGCCCAAATAGCCGAGCACTCCCTAGTCAAAAGTGCATGTGCACATGCAGAGCGCCAGAGCGGACCAGCATCCAACAAACGCAGAACCAGGCGCCCCTGCACCACCAGGCTTGGTCCCCCATGGTGAAGCATGCAGTTGGGGTCAACACGGGTACGCACGCTGTGTTCCCACCCTCTCGCGTATGCAGCTGGGCGAGCCCCGTGCACATGCTCTCATGTGCAAGCGCAGCAGTAGCACGCGTGAACTCAGCCCCAGCAACACGCGCGGAGCACAAAGCTCGCGGGTAGGCGCAGCCACGGGCAGAGCCTTGTGAGGCTAAATTGGGCTCCGGCACCCTCCCTGTCCGAGACAACTTTGCAGTAGTATAGGCTTGGTTGGCCAATGAAACCATCGGAACTGCAAGACTGATTGACTGAAAAGCTGTTGCATGTCTGTTGCATGAAACCTGCACTAAAAGGAGTAGTGGAAGGACTGACCTCATCTAGCATCTACGGCAGGACTGAGCAGCGACAGTTCAACTGTGTGATTGATGAATTTTCTAATCATCTTTCCTCTCTAGTTTAGCCTGAGATGCCCTCCTATATTAGCACCAAATTTTAGTTTCTATTATAAGACTAAAATCGTAATGGTTCCGTCATTATAAATTGCACTATAAATCTACTACTTTCTCACTAATGTAAGTTTCTGATAAATTTGTAATGGTAATTTGACGTCCCCAACCCCCCACCCCCTCCCTTAATTATTGGTCACGCTCTGCCACTGGGCGTAGCAGCAGCACGCACAGACCCAGCAGCAGCGGGTGCGGGACACGAAGCATCACGGGCAGACGCACTAAGCCAGCAGGTGCAACAGTGGTGTCCGGACGCATTCGTCCGGATGTGCAGGCTCTAGCATGGGTGTCGTGCCCGTGACGCGTGATGATTTTCGAATTGTCTTGTGAGTTGTGAGATATGGAGCTTTCAAACTGGTGTGGAGGTCCAGTGATCGAGTCCAGTCCACGGGAAGGACTGCATGCCCTTTAGAATTCGGGTGTCACCTGAAAACTGCGACCGTAAATATACAATTTTTTTCACGATTATGCGATGGCCTTTGCGCTTAGGCCATGTTTGCTTCGTTATAGCTTATAAACTGTTTATGACTAAAATAAGCTGCGATCAAAAGCCTAATAGTACGGTTTTTTATAGTTTTTTTCTAGCCACGTTTTCCCTCACAGCACCTATTTCTACTAAAATTGCAGAAGCTAGATCAAACCAGTATTTAACCATGTTTTTTTTGCGAACATATTTAACCATATTTTTTACTCATTTATTTATACAACTACTTAAAGAAACACTTTTTTTTACCGCTCTACTAAACAAGGCTTTAGTTCCTCTTTTTTCTCGCTCGTTGCTGCTCGTGCTTGCTATGCGTGCGTTTACATGTACGGAGCATGCTGTTTTGCTGTCACTTTTCGCTTTCACAAACATCTCCCAGATCCTTTTTGTCAACTTTTAAACTCTTCAGCTAGTCAAGCAAAGATGTAGGTTCTCCTGCGTTTTGTCTATACCATATATACGGAGAGTCGATTTTTCAGATGCCCTTTGACTGCAAGGGCTATCTTGGTCATTCATCTGAGTTAAGATTTGTGTGAACAAGAGGTAGGTATATAAAATCACGGGTAGGTGAGAGAATAATACTTTAAGATTCGTGTAGCCGTAGAAAATCAATGGTCCTAATAGGCTGTGATAGTGATAGGCGTGTGGCCACATGTGCCTAAGTGACATTATGAATAAGTTTATTTAGTGCCATCTGCGTTAGTGAACTTAGAAAGACATAATCCTTAACTTTATGAGGAGACATAGACACTTAATGCACACATGTCATAATTGTTTAAGTGTATGTCAAGTACTTACAAACATTACATTGGCTACCAACATCCAAGAAAAGTCAACAACCTCCAAGGAAATGACAATTTACCTTGATGATTTAGAATAAAACCCAAAAAAAAAGTAAATTTCTTTGGCGATTAAGAGAATAGCACTCAAGAAAATAGTCATTTTCCTTGACTGTTTACAATTACACTTAAGAAAATAAGTAATTTTCTTGGAGGTGCTTAAAACTCGCCAAGGAAATATCAGCCCTCAAGGAATATACATTTCCTTGGAATTCGATGAGCATCACCAAGAAAACTATAATTTTCTTGGTGGTTCTATTCTGGCCCTCAAGAAAAATTCTTAGCACTCAAGGTAATTCAGAATTGTAATAGTGATAAATTTAGAAACTGAGCCATCTATGCCAGTATCATGACGAAGATGTGCACACACACATGCCTAGCCGCAACCATCTTTTCTTCTACTAGTATAGTGTCCGTGCTAACGCCACGACTTTATTTTAAGGATACACATAAAAACAACCAAACAAGAATATTTTCTTCATAGTTTTAGTATATTGCATACTACAAATAATAATGTATTGCTCGTGCTAACGCTATGAGCCACATTAAAAACAAACTTAATTGATATTTATTCACAAAATCGAACAATTATGCAAATGCAACAATTCCTATCCCTTAAGAGCGGGTTGAATTAATTGTTTAGGCATCACATATTCCCATCTTTTGTTGTAATACATTCTTTGGTTCTTCTGTATGTCCATCCAAAACCTTACTGCAATCATGAACCGCTATCAATCCTGCTCTGCAATCTTTAAGCACACATGTATTTACAACAAAAAAAAGGAAAGAGTTGAGAGATTTCTTGAAAATATTAGCTTACAAACAATAGCCAGGTTTCAGTAATGACATTCCTAAGGCAAAATTATTATGGACAATGTAGGATAGCTTACCATTTCTGTAATCACAGCAGGGGCAGCAATATAGTTTACATTTTTCCCTCACTTTGTTTATTGTAGCACTTTTTTTGTAGTGTATCTGCCCTGGGATTTCTCACCTTCAGAAACTCCCTGCGGTTTTTCTCCATAAGAACTGTACTACAACTTTGGAAAGGCATGAGAGAACAAGAATAATTATCTAGACAGAGTTCAAGTGTTAAGCACACCTGTGATGTAAAATTCTTCATGGCAGTACCTTGCAGATGCACACGTCCAGAATACAGTTAAAGAAGCCTACATTAAAAACTGGAAGTGCAAGCTTCAAGTAGCCAAAATGACCAAGATAGTCACTAAAATTTCACCATGGCAGGTACTGCATTTGTCTCTTATTCGGGATTCCCAGAAATTCAACACACGGGGAAATAAGTTGCAACAACTTGAACGATGCTACAATGATTGCATAACCACCAATAATTTTTGTTCTCTGAATTCAAGAAGTGCAAATGAAGTAATTATTTAAGAAAGAATTGGACAAAGCATGTAACAAATTACCTAAAATATGCTCCCTACATTAAAAATCAATCAAAACTAATCTCAGTGCATAAGGAATTACCAAGTGCAATCCCAGTTCAGTCAAGGATGGATCACAAACATTGATCAGTACACACCTAGGATTTGTCATGATATGATCAAGAAGCCTGGTTAAATAAGAAAAATGATTCTTGCATAATCCACATAGGTCTAGGCAATAAGCAAAATAAATGCACCAACCATAAATTTAAGAATAAGATATGCAAGAACTGCATAATGATTGGAAGAAACCCGGCGCGTACCATTCGTCCAGGTCCAACTCCAACATCTGCATCCTCCTTATGATGCTGTTGCTGCTGCCGCTCAACCTTCCTCAACCGAACTAACAACTTGAGCCACTTCGCTGAGATGCCTAATGCGCTGCCACTCCAGTTGCCTCAACGTCAGTAACCTAAAGACGCAAAAATTCCGATTTCTGTTAGCACCAGCACAAAACTGCAGCACAAGTTCACAGGATAGGGGGGGAGTGCTCACATTACTTATTCAGTTCAAATTTAGCCAAGAACTCTACCTGCAGATCAGGGGATGTTATGGGGCCACCTGAGGTGCATCATTTTCAGCATCAGTTGTATCACATGAAACTAACAGCTTCATTCGTCCTATAGAATGCTTGTTGGAAGTAACAACTGCCTGGTAACAACATAATCGTAATAATCAGGTCCAGTTAATGCTCCCACCCTGATAGTAAAGACTCAACTTAGCAATAGAACATTTAGAAATAACATTTGAGCATAAAAACATATATTTGCAAGCAGAAAGAAAACAGAAACAACTCCAACAATTAAATGATGAGTAAGAAACAACCCTTTTTCTAAATCAGTGTCAAAATAATTAGAGGGCTAATAAGTATTGAGATGCTAGTAATACAGGAAGTACTCACGGCTTAGCAATCTCTCTAATATCAAACCTAGGATCAACGCCTTTAACAATACAATCTAGAATCTAGAACTGCATAAAAGGGAGAAAGCATGAATAAAATGATAGCATAATAACAATTTCCTTTCTTCCCCACCCGACACATTCGATGAAAAGTGATTAAAGTAAAAAGACATGCCATAAAATGTAGCTAGAGTTTAAATTTAGTAACCCATCCAATAAAGAAAGATAAAATTTATCATATTTATATACTTGTATCTCTTGTGCTACTCTTAATCTACATGGACAAAATTTCTCATATTTATACCAAAAGAAAGATAAATAGGTGCTATTCTTGAAGTTCAGTTCAGTATGTCAGCATGTTGTGGTGATCTATGGCTTTGACGTGAAGCACACCTCCCTAATTATGACAAGGATAAGGTACTTTTGCATTTACCTGCGATACAATGGGAGCCAAAAATTTGAGGGGAAGGAAAGAAAACTTTTCCATTTACCAGCAAGACAAGATGTCATTAATATCCTGGGTTTAGAGATCCATGGGCCAGGCAGGAGGTCTCGAATGTGACTTCCACTGGTTGCCTCCTCTTGTCCCCTCTGTCTTCCGCTGGTGGCCTCCTCTTGTCACCACTTCTGCACCAGACTGGAGCCTCCATTTACCAATATGCAATTCACAAAGCTACAAACATGAGAAACAAAAATTTCATAACTAACATCAAATTTTTGAATTGACTGAAGGATTGAAGTAAAAATTTTCGAATCATACTTTTCCTAAACTCCTTCCAGCAAAATCACCACATGAATCGGTCATTTCATCTATGTTGTTGCAAGTGCCTACAACAATTATTAGGTAGTCGCAACGAAACAGAGCTCGTTAATCCTAGACAGATTCAGAAGAAAATAGATCATCAACCCAGACCAGATTATGAAGAAAATAGATACCGAAACAATGAGACGCGGGGGAGGGTCGCCGGATCCGCAGGGTGCCGCTGTCGTGGGGGGATGGCCAGGGGCTGCTGTTGTCGTGCCCCTTTTTTTCCGTGATTGTGCGTAATAGCGTCGGTCTTTTTTTGTTCGTGATCCTGCATATTCGAACCCTGACCGGCGGAAGGGCGCGGGGTGCGGGGCCGGAAGCGCAGGGTGAGGGCTGAGTTCGAAGTCATCAAACTTTCGTCGAGAGCCATCAGATCTGATCTAGGTGTTTTATTAGCCCTTGATTTTAATAAGGATGAATTCTTGTGTATAATTTTCTAGGTGCACGAGGTCAGAGGCTCTCAGCGGAGGATGTTTTACTTGGTGGACCTAGTATAATTTAAGTGTTCTATTATAGTAGAGAAGATATTATATATATATATATATATATATATATATATATATATATATATATATATATATTTCCAACGAGGACTAGGGCAATGAGAGAACGTAGGTTCACGTGTCCCTGTCATGATGCGTTCACGGATACGGATCGAGAGGAAGAGTTAAAATAATGTCGCGCGATGACCATGCATTAGCATATATATGGGTGCAAATTGCAGGTACCACCGTTCACTAGGCTCTCCCCTCTCTCCATGGCAGCTGTGAGAGTAGCAGCTGCGATGCTTGGTCGTCTTCTGCTCCTGCTCCTCCTGCTAGCCGTCGCTTCCGAGGCCTACGATGGAGGCAGGCAGCCGCCCATCAGCCGGAGAAGCTTCCCCGAAGGGTTCATCTTCGGGACGGCCTCGTCGGCATATCAGGTGATGAATGTTCCTTGCAATTCTTTCAGAGTTAGTTTCTTGTTGAGCATCTGGGACAAATTCTAATGACTTGCTGGTGATGTTCACGTACGCGCAGTATGAGGGTGGTGCAATGGAGGGGGGAAGACGGCCAAGCATCTGGGACACCTTCACTCATCGGCACCCAGGCATGTGTACAGCCTCTCTCTCTCTCTCTTCGCTGAAACTTGAAAGAGTGAAGCATATAAAAACCATCGCAATCATGTTCAACCGCTACATGATCACTTCAAAGTTCAAACATGCATGATTCGGTACGGTGGTCCAAAAATAATCAAAATTTTAGCTAGATGATGGAATAAGAAACATTCCAGCTGCCACATCATGGATATGTATCTCTCTTGATACGAAGTTTCATTTGTAGAGTACAGTATATGATAGCATGCATATACACGCACTACCATGATATCAACAGAGTGAAAACAAGTCTTAGGAGATGCAAATCCTATTATAGACTATTATATCATCCATGCTTGTCGAAGAATTCCTAAGTAATTGATTTCAACGTGCAACATGCATGCATGCCCCAATAGGACTGTCTACCTTTTCAATTTCTGTTACAGTGCCCAAAATATGATCCGATAAGTAGCGATAAATAAAATTTTTTGGTACCACTTGGAGACCTTTAGAAACATAAGTAGTACATTTATCCTAACACTGCTAGAGGATATAGTACTCTATAATGACCTCAAGAAATAGGTGTTTGAAATGCCTGGTCACATTTCTATTATCAGCCGGTAGTCTTTCTTGACAATTTTTAGCCATTAGCCAGGGTAACAGTCTTATTAACACTGATAGAGAAAATCCTTCCAAAAAAAGAAAAAGCCATCCCAAGTTGTGTCTATCCTCAGTGAGATTGTCCACAAAGAAGATTTGTTTTATTCTGCACAAATATTTGCTGATCGGGGATTAGCTTGACCCCCAGTCCAGCTCATGACAATCTCATAAGTCACAGTCGTTCAATCACACCATGAGCCAACCTGTCACTACCTGTTCAGTTCCATTTTCTCCGTATGTAGCTTTGTTGAACAGGGGGTATGAAGCAAGTTGTTGAATTATTGATCGTACTTGTGACAGTGAAGATTAGTTGACTAGTCCAAATACCACTAGCAACTTGTGTTCATTATTATTAATTTAAATGATTAGAAAAAACAAAACAAAACAAGAACAACCCATCTATGGAACTCACTGATTCTCTAATTTGGCAGATAAAATCGCTGACAGGAGTAATGGGGACGTCGCAGTGGATTCCTACCATCGTTACAAGGTAGAAATAATTTATTAGTTTCTTTAAAAGGTATCCTTATTTTAGTTTATTTTTTATTCAGTCAAAATAAATTTCCATAATAATTTTAATTATTATATAGTCCAAGTAGTGCCGGTATCTTATCTTTCTATCAGGTTATATTAATTTTTAGATAAGATCTTTAAGTTTTAAAACCAAACCGCAACGTAAGTGTGTTATTAGCACATCATAGATCAATATAATAGTAGTGACTTGCCCAAAATGCAGGAAGATGTGCGCATCATGAAGGATATGGGAATGGATGCCTACAGATTTTCCATATCCTGGACTAGAATTCTTCCAAGTAATTGTTTAGACGTTGTCTTACATGTCTTCTAAAGTTCAAACCCATCAAATCAAATTTAAACGTCTCAATCTAATGATAGATGGAAGTCTGAGCGGTGGAGTCAACAGAGAAGGCATCATGTACTACAACAATTTGATTGATGAGCTTCTGTTGAAAGGTATACCTCCTTTCTTTACTTCCATCAAATGATTCTGCATACTCATGTACCTATCAAATATTCTCATATATACTTGCATACATCTGCAGGTGTGCAGCCATTTGTAACACTTTTTCATTGGGACTCGCCCCAGGCATTAGAAGATAAATATGGAGGATTCCTTAGTCCTAATATTATGTGAGTAACGGCGTTTTAGTCCTTTCTGATTGCAAAAAATACTTCTAGAGTGACCTGCATAAGTTAAACTGGAAAGTGACCACCAGATTAAAAAGCTTAAAGAGCACAAGGCAGCTCAGTCATACGCAAAATACTAATACTGTCATAAATAGAATATGACCGTTCCATTTACTTTTTAACTATAAAGTATAATAAACATGCAAAAGTACAAACAAAAAGAATTCTCAATTAATTGTTGCTAGCATTCCTTTGGCCTAGTCTTCTGGCATAAATTGTTTACCGGAAACAAAGAAAAACTTATAGCAACAGTATATTCTATTTATCCTAAGTCATCATACTCATCAATTTATCCTAAGATATTAGAGCATCTCTAAGAGCCTTTCTAAATCTCACTTTCTAAATCATCATTTAGAGAGTCATTTGCATAAAAATCGCTTTCTATATTTTTTTTATTTTTCAATAATTTTTCTATATCTCATCCGCACTTTAGAGAGCCATTCTCGTCTTCTATTTTTGGCTAGCGAAAAATCCAAAATAGAAAATGGCTATATTTGGATAACCATTTAGAGAAACTGTTGGACGGTAGTTTTTTATTAAAATCTCTATTCCTAGCATTTAAAAAGAATATTGAGAGTCTCTTGGAGATGCTCAGTAGATTGAGTTTGGGTTAGCATCTCCTTTATTTGTAAGTTTTGTTGTGTTTGTCACTTCCCGGCCGTGTCCTGAAATGACACTTTTTACATAAAACCCTCTTTTTTCTACCTTAAATGAAGGACAGAGCTCCTGCCACTACATTCAAAAAAAATTACTTGCGTTAGGCAGTAACAAATTGACAACATATTATCCTACAAAAATTGAGAAAAAACTTATAGCAAAACTAGTCCTCAATGTTGACGCTGGCATGTTGACGCTGGCATCAGATTGACGATTCCTTTATGCTAAAATTGCTGTTTATGTACACTCACTGAAAGTCGCATGACGATAAATAAAACTGTCGATGTTGCAGAAATGACTATAAGGATTATGCTGAGGTTTGCTTCAAGGAGTTTGGCGATAGAGTGAAACACTGGATCACATTCAATGAACCCTTGAGCTTCTGCGCAACAGGGTACGCATGGGGCACATTTGCACCAGGCCGGTGCTCGCCATGGGAGCAGGGCAAATGCAGCGCTGGGGATTCTGGAAGGGAGCCTTACACTGCATGTCACCATCAAATACTAGCCCATGCAGAAACAGTCCGATTGTACAAAGAAAAATACCAGGTCAGTGATGAACTCTGTATGAAATTCCCATAGTGGATAGGCTGGCCATAATAAAAGCAGACATCTATTTAGATTAGAGAGGCTCCTTTTCTAGTCAATGGGTATATTCAGAAGTTCTAAGGTTTAGGAGAACAAAAGTTCAACGACTTAAAGCACCATTGTTTTGTTTTTAGGAGTAGGTGGTTATGGTCTTATTGTTAAAAATCATACATGTATTCAAAATGCATTGTTTCTATTTGCCAAATATCTCCAAACATGACTCCCATTTGTCTGATATATTGAATATCAAATGCAGGCTGTGCAAAAGGGAAAGATCGGAATAACTTTAGTCACAAATTGGTTTGTTCCTTTCTCCCGTTCAAGATCCAATGATGATGCAGCGAGGCGTGCCTTGGACTTCATGTTTGGATGGTAAATTCCATATGGCCCTCAAAACATATCAATGTCGTCAAAGTTTAGAAGAGAGCCAGAATTTTAATAGAAGTGCCCCTTATTAGGTTTATGGATCCCCTTATTAGAGGACACTATCCAGAAAGCATGAGGAGATTGGTTGGAAGTCGCTTGCCGCAGTTCACAAGCGAGCAGTCTGAGCTGATCAAGGGTGCATTCGACTTCATCGGACTCAACTACTACACTGCAAATTATGCTGCTAACCTTCCTCCATCAAATGGCCTCAATCTCAGCTATAGTACAGATTCTCAGGCGAACCTTACCGGTGAGTCAATGAAGCCAAGAGATGGCTTCCGGTCATCGTTCTTGCTTGAATTAGCACAAGAGCATTGTTGCAAAATTCTGAAAAAAAAATTATGTTTAATAATACTATTTTGGATGATGGAAAATAGTACCATAGCTGCCTCTGAGATGCTTGTGGCTAATACTTATTACAATAGTAGTGCACCCGCAGCAAAAGTAAATTCAATATTACCTCTATCCTAAATTATAGGTCATTTTGGGTTTTCTAAATATATAGCTTTTATGTACTTTTTTATATGTAGATATATTGTTTGTAAAAGCTAAAATGGCATATAATTTGGAGGATGGAGTAGTTCTCAAATAAAGAAGGAATGTTTAATACCATAGCTGTAATATCAATCTATGACATTAGGTCATGTGGTGTCAATCTGGCCCACTTTTTTTTAGGCATACTAACCTCCTCCAATTTGTGTTAGGTGTGCGAAATGGTGTGCCCATAGGCCCTCAGGTAACCACAGAGAACAAGATATCCGTGTTCTTCCCTCCCCTAAGCACAATTATTCTAGTGCTACCACGCCCTTTCGGATGGCATGGTAGCAACCACAAAAGGTCATGAAAATTGTGAAAAAGGAATTCAGAACATTGGTTTGCGTGACATGTATCTACCTCTCCACAAAATTTTAGAACCAATGGTGTGAAAAATTTCCAAAAAGTCTCTTGATATTTTGGGGTTGCTTATTGCGCGTCAGTAGCACTCCTAGGGGTTTACCGGAACTATGCTCCCCTCGCCTATGTGTAGTTGTGTTCCACATATAAAAGTGGCTTTGTATGCAGGCTGCTTCATCTTGGCTCTACATTTACCCTCAAGGATTCCGTGATCTGCTACTATATGTCAAGGAAAACTACGGCAACCCTACTGTCTATATCACTGAAAACGGTGATTTTTGTTGCCATATTGCTTTCTTTACAATCAGTATCATGTTGAGGTTATTTTCCTCTTGAAAGACGACGCTTGAAACATTTTCCTTTATTTTAGGAGTTGATGAAGTCAACAACAAAAGTCTACCACTCCAGGAAGCCCTGAAGGACAGCACTAGGATAGAGTACTACCATAAGCATCTTCTTGCCCTACAAAGTGCTATAAGGTCAGTCAGAGCTCTAGCTTATGCCTGCAAAGCAAAAACAATTTCAGTTAACTTATTGGTTTGTAGACACACCAACTTATGGAGAAGAGAGAATTTACTACATCTGATCTGTGATTCTTCACTGCAGCGACGGGGCGAATGTGAAAGGCTACTTCGCGTGGTCGCTGCTGGACAATTTCGAGTGGGTGAATGGCTACACGGTCCGGTTCGGGATATACTTCGTGGACTACAGTGATGGACTGAAGCGGTACCCCAAGAGCTCCGCCCACTGGTTCAGGGAGTTCCTCAAGAAATAAGCATACGTGCATGGACGAGAGGCCGCCGGGCAGCTGCGAGAGTGTTAACAACTTATCGCTAATCTTTGTGTGGCGTTTGGCCTGGCCTGGGTTGTATGGCTGTGTTACAGATAAATTGTCCCACCGATAAGTGTGCTCACTATTTTTTAGACAGAAAATTTATTTGAGCCCCCTTATAAGTGGTGTATTTAACCATATATTATTATAGCCAGTCTGTTCAAAAGCTAATAAATGTTTCTTCAGATAATGGAAAAATCTGAATTCAGCCTTTTTCAAAGAATAAGCATCATTCCACACTTATCAAGCATAACTAAACAAGATTTAAACTTGTTACATGTTTGAAACTAAAGAATTTAAATTTATCACATATTCAAAACTAAAATCCAAGATGGTAACTAAAAGACCATTCATTAGACACGAAGAATTGCATGGTTCTTTGATTCTAGTAGCTTACAAGCCTCACGAATTCATTATTTATCTTATCCGAGCGTATAGAGCCTAAAATTGTAGCCAATGTGACCTTGCAAAGTTAACAAATAGCAAAATTCCAAAATGTAACAGTAATATAAAAAAGAATAAAGAAAATGGAACCCTAATCATGAAGTCTAACAATAAACTTCCATTCTTACTTGGCAAAGATATCCATATCCATATCTATCATTTCCGAGGTATGGCATGGCAATGTATTTCGCAGTGTCGGTTGCCAAAACACAATTCCTAGTCCATTTTGGAGCTTCACCAAGGTACACTACCGGTCACAAGCCACTAAGTCTTGTCACTCGCTGCCTATCTCTCTTGGTCACCTTGGCGGCATCCACTATGGAGTTTGTTCACCAAGGAAGGGTTCTCCTCGTCCCTTAACACACCAAGCTTTGAGGGTTCAAGTTGCTGGAGAGACAACAAGCTTCTAAGTGCCCTGGAACATCAAAGATATAAGTGCACGCAAGTGCGCAACACGTCTCTCTCTAGTTCTCAAGCTAAGGCTATTAATCGCTCACTAGTGATGTCATGAGCGGAATCCTAGCCTTAGATATGATCACTAAGATCTCATACATTTAAGTCTGCTTCAACTAGATCTAGCCTCTAGCTACCTATAGTTTCAATGTACTTCAACACCTTTCAAATGGACAGCCAAGGGCATATTTATAGTCCCTATACATCAAAAGTCATTGAGTTCATGGGTTGCGAACATAGTCCTCTTAGATGATCCAATGTCTTCATCAGGTAATAACCCAATGAGGATCTAATTATCATCGACCATTGGCACTCTATTGTCACTTGATCCCAAAAATCACCCAATGATCACGTTGTCGTCTCTTCATTAAAAAAAATGACCCCCAATTGATCTAGAAAGGAAACTGATGGGCTCTACTGTACATGACCTTCCGCAATTCTCACAATGTCACGTTCGAATGACCGAGAAAAGGAGATGTCGTGGGCCTATCAAATCGATTCTTTTGGGGTAAGGGGCTGGTTCGGCTGGTATAAAAGCCGGCTGGTTTCGGCTGAATCAATAGTATTCTGTGAGAGAGAATAAGCTGAAACAAGCTGAAATAAGCCGAAACATGACCAGCAGAACAGGGCCAAGATTCCTATTAACATATTGACTGTGACTACTATAGATGCTATGACTGATTTATCGCCTTTTTTCCACAGCATCCCAGTGGCTTTCTTTGAGCCCTTGAGCTGACGCATGACGGCACATCCATTATCCATCCACCTGGCCCTGGCCTCTGTATGTTCGCAGCCTCGTCTCGTATTGTCAAGGATGATGATCCACGGGCCATGGCCCGGCTTTTGGGCTTTACATCTGCTGTCACGAGAAAGTAGTGTGCGTGTGCCACAGCAAATTTCGGCCCAAAATATAGCAAAGAACACACGCTCCTCTATGCAGTCCTGCAAATCAACGAACCGTCACAGGTGAAAACCAGCAATCGATTCTGCCTCCCTTTCAACTTTCTATTTTTAGAAAAAAAATTATTTCAGTAACTTTTCTTTTCTAGAAAGTTACATAGTTAACCAGCAGTCGATCCCTGCACCTTTGCAACTTTGTATTTTTGGCAAAAAAAATTATTTCTACACTTTTCTTTTTTATAAAGTAATACAAAGTTATTAGCATAACTTAAATGTATAACTTACTTAGGGATGGAAATAGATGTCTAGAAATCCAAACTATTTGAATCCATATCCATTAAAATGTGTAATATGGATATTTGTATTCGTATTGGTTTCTAATGTGGATACTAAATGCCTAAATGGATGTATCCAAAATCGTTTTCCAGTATTTTTCTCTATCCGGCTCCATATCAGTATTCCACAAAAATATAGAATATCTTATATATATATTAATGATGCATTGGAACTATTCAAAAGTTTTCTTTTCATGACTAGCGACTAAATTTCAATATTATTAATGATGCATTGGAACTATTTAGTAGTATATCTATAAGTAACCTTTAATATTATTTTAATTAATACTATCAATGATACATAAATATTAAATTAATTTTAGTATTTTTCTAATTTAGTTTAACCTAATATATTTGTTGTTGCAAATTATTTAAATACTTTAATTTATTTTTTGTTGATGAAATTATTTCATATAATTTATAATTTCATGATAAATATTATTTAAATAATGATTGATTAATTGATATATCTAATTATTAAATATTTATTGATAAGTATATTATTTTGTATGAGCTATTCTTGTCTATGTTATATGCCTACATACTTTATTCTCTAGTTGTGTAATAATTTTGTAATTACAAAAAAATGATAAAGCAAAATGGCTACATGTTGCCTACCAGTCTTATTTAAATTTTTCCACTTAACTTATCATTTTATTAAATATTATCCATTATAATTTAGTTCACTATGATATTGGAGATTATTAGAAGTGTACTTCGATTTTATTTCACTTTGGTTATTGACGAACTTAGTAGTAAAATTCTATTTATCTATGTTGAATTTAACAATATGCACTTTGAGTTGAATGGAGTAAATATCTGAATAGAAATCCATCTCAGAGACATTTGTTTGTATTCATATTTGACAAGGCCCGTATCATATTGAAGTCCGAATTAAAATGTGATAAAAGGTGACATCCAGATCTGATTCCATGCGAATCCAATCTGTTTCCATCCCTAATCTTGCTACGTGACAAAGCTACGCGCATAACTTATATGTATAACTTACTACAGGGCAAAATTATGCACATAACTTATATTGTATGTATAACTGGCTACGCGACAAAGTTATACGCATAACTTGTATGTGTAATACTTTTTAAACATAACTTTTACAACACGATTTTACATAATTAAATTATGCAAATAACATAACTTATATACATATAAGTTATTATAGTCCAACATCTTAAACTAGTTGAGAAGAAGTGAAAAAGTAAAAAATGGAAGAAAAAAGAAACGGAAAAAGAAAAAAGAAAGAAACATCTGGCTGGTGTCCGCATGCCGTGGAATGGACCAGATCCGCGCGCACGGAATCGCTCGATTCGAGTGGTAGAAAGAAAAAAAAAAGGGGGGGGGGGGGGGGGTGGGGGGCGGGTGTGGCAGAAACACTCGCCGGGAAGAGTCCGATCCGCACACACGGCCGTTCGCTCGTCACTCGCTAGTCGCTACGCCAGAAACGACCGTTCGCTCGTCACTCGCTACGCAAGAAAGGAGTGGACGCTTGTGATTTTGGAATTTCGTCCTGCGTGTCCTTGTCTGGAAAAAAAACCAATAGAGAGAGTAAAGTACCACTCGCTTCTGTTGCACAGCTAAGCTAGTACGCAAATCGTGACAGAACATCAACGCAGTAAAGTTGATGGACGGAGCAACAAAGTGAGTCTAACGAAGCGCGCTACCTAGCTACCGCCAAACCTCTGCCTCTTTAAAAAACAGAGTACATATGGCCAGACAAAACAAAACAACCTCCCTCTCCGCTGCGGATAGTTCCTAGCACTACTCCGATATCCCTTCGTGCAGACCGCCCAATACTCTACGCGGTGCCGTGCGCGACGCAAAGCGCGCCCGGCCGGACTAGCGGCCTTACGTGTCACCGTCCCGTCCGACACAAACAACGGCCCCACGTGCCGTCGTAAGCGAGCTCATCACGCCGAGGTAATTGATGGCGTCCTCTCTCCCGGGCAGGCAGCATATTACCGGCATATCTCCCTTGCATTGCACCGCGGCCGCCGTGCCGCATCCGGCGTCCGCCCGTCGACAGGGCTTCTTCGTCCCGCTGCGCCGCCTCCCCGGCGTCGCGTCCAAGCGCTACCGGGCGGAGCGCGGCCGCGAGATGCCGAGCCGATGCGGTGCGGCGATGCCCGTAATATGCCGTGGAACCTGCGGGCTCGTGCGTCGGAGTTTTCGTCTCTGATGACAACGCGATGGATTAGCTGGATGAGTTGATTTTGTTTCGCGCGATTGGTTGGTGTTTTGCTTTTTTTTCGGGTTGTTTATTATCCACAAGTTTAATTATTTGGTTTTTTTTGTGTGTGTGGCAGAACTCATGCATGGCACAGTGCAAAGCACACTAGTCGATCCAATGCGCAGCACCACGCCACAAAAAAACATACTTATGGTAATAAATAAATGGCAATATAGTAGGATTGTGCACAGCACAAAAACAGAGTGAAAGCGACAAACAAGCAGTCGAAGCATGTCTGCGTGGTGCACCAGTCCCTGAAAAGAGAACACATGAAGAAGATTTCGAGGTCCAGAAGCTCAAGTTTAATAAATATTCCAGTGGCCAACTCTAACTGCCTGGCAATTAATAAGATCTGCTTTTCTTTATTAAGGCCGTGCATCGCAATTATCGCTAGTTCCCGAGTTTTTCTTAGGGCAGTTCAGGACAAGCATAACAAGATATACTATGGCGTATTCAGTAGCGTATGGCGTACGTTCAAGGCAATCAGCAACGCGTTGCCACTAACTAGGATATAGTATGTAGTATTCTTGTTAGCACTTCTGATTCCACGATGTCACTTTTGGTTATATATATGCTTTATTTACTTTTTATACGTTTGCAGTAGTGTAGTCCTTCATTAGTGCCATTTCGTATTTACATGCACCCCTTTGGTATGCTCAGTCTTCTTTGGAATATCCAGGGATTGATGCGACAAACCATACTTCGACGCATTTGCATTGCCTTTTGGTTGTACTAGCTCTGTCCGTGTGTACCAAGAGGTGCTGACCCAACAAAATTTCTCTTTTTCTTAATATATAATATCATCAACAAAATTTCTTTTTTGTTGTCAATAAATTCTTCTACGGCGTTAATCTAGAACATCTTTGTCACATACTGTAAAAAAGACGTACTCACGTACGTGTGCCCTGGGTTATTATATACTTTATATACAACAAAATAAGCGCTAGAGCTTAGTACAATGAAAATGATATGATACTCATATACTGTAAGAATTTACTGATTGAAACTTCGAAAGCACAGGAGCAGTACAAAGCAGGACTACAGAGACCCTTTGTCCGGTGCACGGCGATATGATCAGGACAGAGCAAAGTACAAAGAGTCCTGACTCCCTACAGGCCAACGACACAAGCTATTCGGGCTAAAGATTTTAGCTACTGACAATGAGTGGGCGAGCTGATCTGAGCTGTGATCTCTATATTAATTGCACAAATAAAAACTTAGAACGAAGGGCATTCTTACAATAATCAACCTAATTTTTATATAGTTTGTGTTTTTTTTCTCGATCACGCAAAATGTTTGCACGCCTTTTCATTAAGATAAATGATGTGTTTTTTTTCACTCGCTTGCAAAATGGTGCGTAATCGGTTGATACTTTTTACAGAAATGTAAACATAATTCATAGATGACTTAGGTCATGTTCGTTTAGTCTCCGATCCAAGAAGATTATATTGGAGGGAAATGTTGATGATTCAATGCCCTGCAAATCAAGCTGCCGCTGGACCAGAACGCCGAGGCGAGGAGGGCGCGCCACCGTGCAGCAGTTGGAGCAGCAGCATAGCAGCGGGGTCTCATTGTGCTGCCGTCCATGTACGCCGTCTCGTAAACACGCCACCTCTGCCTGGAGCTCGGGTGCCGGCACGTCGGCCGCTAGTGCGAGCAGGGCGGCGAGCACTGCCGCGAGGAGAAGAGAATATTGAAAATGGAAAAGGAGACAAAATGTGAGAAATCCTCGAATCGAAAGAATTCATGTGCGGTGGGTCAAATATGGAAAGGCATGCGAATTGGATGTTAAATTTTGAGAGGCGCGTAAATCGAGGGTGAAGAAATTTCTCCCTCCCAAGAAGGAGCCGATGTCCAGCAGTCAATCACGCTCGACGGTGGGGGAGGAGGAGGAGATGATGTTCAACACTCGCGTAAGGAGAGCTGGAGAGGGAGTGCGCGGACGGTGCCGACCTGCTCGCGCCGAACGATGATCGGACGCGGATGGGGCAATCGCCGATTCGCCGCCGAGATCCAAATGCGCCGGCCGGACGGGGAAGCGGACGACGAGGTCAGCGATTTGGGGTGGGCGTTGACCGGGGTCGCAGCCGCCCCTCACGTCACGTGCTGCGCGAGGGCGAAGCGGAACAACGCCGCCCCCATCAGGTTGTTTCTGGGAGCAACATCCCATCCTCGTATGGGTTGATGAACCAACCCATCCAAACTCCATTGAAAACGACCCCACCTCACCCCTCTCAGACCACCTGACCAAACACTTTGTACAGTGGCGCCACTGTCATTTCCCCCCCGTCGCCGAGAAAACAACCAACCACACACCTTCCCGGCGGAGGCCACAACCTTGCACCGGCCGTCCGGCCGGTAACTTCCGTGGGGGGCGGGGGTTTCACCACGAATATGCCCGCCCGTCCCCTTGGCCGTAACTCCGCAACCGCGGGGTCGCCATCGCCGCCGGGTCACGGCGCGGCCCGCGTCCCCTTTGTCGCGACGTCCTTGGCGCCGCGGGGGGGAATCTGCGCGGGCTTAAATACTCCGCCCGCCCTGAGGTCACCCCCGCCATGCCACCACCAGGCACCGGACGACTTGGACCCGGACGACGACGCCCTTTCCCTAACCGGGCTGCCATTTGGCGCCAACCGCGCGCCGCGCTTCCTCGCCACCCGCCCGGGGTGCCGGGCAGTGCACCCGCCGCCCGGAGGAGAGGTACGGCTCAGTCTCCGCTCTTCCGCCCTCCACGAGACATGACCCTGCTCCATCCCTCCTTGCTATATTTGCTATGGCATTGTGCTTCCTCTGTGAGCCTGTGTGGGTGCTTGTTATTCGCTTCTGCTCTGGCACCTGGGATGCGATCGCAGTCGCAGGTGCCTACCACATGGCTTCTAGGAGTATTTCTTAATTTTGTTCAGTAACTTTTTCGTCTCATTTTTTTAAGACTTATTCTGGGTTTATTTTTACAATAATTTCATCATCCGGTTTCCTCGAAATAACAATTTCATCATCTGGGATCGGGGCTGCTTGGCTCGTGGTTGCAAATGTGCAATCCCATAGTAATGTGATATGCAAGTGCTGTATATCAGTACATGGCATGTGTGATACCTGGTTCAGTTCTTTCACGTTCTTCCCAGGCAGTCCGTTTTTATACCATTGAATCGAGTAAAGCTCTATCTTGCTAAAGGTGTCTGAATAGGGATGAGCGTGGAATATTTAGTCAGAACAACACCATGGTTAGGTTCATTTGGTATGGCTACACGTGTCGAATTAAGTATGCGAAACTCAATTCCATTTGACATCTTTTACAATGCTGATCCACCTTGCAGAACCCTTGACAGTTATCATAGACTCATTGCACCATATTGATATGAGCTAGCACATTATGGTTCTTGATGTTGTTTTCGATAGTACAGTTTGATGATTTATATCTGCTTGTTGCTTTGGCTTCGTTGTTTGCAGTATATGGTCAAATAGATTTCTCATCTTGCTAATCATCATGTCATATTAAAGTGACATCACAACCACTTCACAATAATTATCTAGCAATTGCATGTTGGTCAACAAGCTAGCGTTCTAAGCAGTAACATTTTTATTTTCTAATTAGTATCATATATGATAGACATTTCATATGACGAAGCAAAACTACAACCTCCTAGTTTCTATTTGATATGTCAATTACAATAAATAGGAGCTGACATATCCTGAAGTTATAGTTTGGAAGAAATAATTCGTTAAGAGGAAGGGAAGTTAGCTTGTTCATTTGTGGATGCCGCAAAAATGAATGTCAAAAGGTCCTAACATAGCTTTTTCTCCATATAAATTCCACAGGTGATTTATCAGGATCGGCAATAGGTCAAATATGGATCCAGGAAAATCAATAGATGATAAATTCAGCAAGTTGCATCCAAGTTTGCCTGTAGACACCAGAATTGGCATAGTTGGAGCAGGACCAAGCGGCTTAACAGCAGCATATGCACTAGCTAAGCTAGGATATCACAATGTAACTGTGTTTGAGAAATGCCATAATGTTTCAGGGATGTGCGAGTCCATTGATATCGAGGGTGAGGAACTTGATTAGTGCACTCTTATTCAATTGTTTCGACATCTGTGTATTTACTT
This sequence comes from Saccharum hybrid cultivar R570, assembly GCA_038087645.1. Classification (NCBI taxonomy): domain Eukaryota; kingdom Viridiplantae; phylum Streptophyta; class Magnoliopsida; order Poales; family Poaceae; genus Saccharum; species Saccharum hybrid cultivar. The sequence continues at coordinate 18,153,609 of JAQSUU010000534.1, read as the reverse complement.
ATCAATGGCCTTGTTATTCAGGAAGGACATATGATCTGGGTGGACAAGTTATAGCAGCAAACAGTGCCCCTGTTATAACTCACCTGGCAAAGGAACTAGGTTCTGAATTTGAAGAAATGGATACACACAAGCTTGCTCTGATTGACAGCCAAACAGGAAAAATTCGAGATCTTGAGGTTGCTGAGGACTATGTATCCATGGTATCTCTAACGCTAAAATTACAGGCAAGTTTTTCTAGAATAATTTGGACTGGTTATAAATCGGTCAAAAGGAATATGATTTTCAGTACTAATAACTAATGGTTTGGTCTACTTCACTATTGGATAGTGTTTCTTTCTGTTGCTTACATGTATGTTCTTTGGTACATTTTATAGGATGAGGCAAATAGGTCTGGACGAGTGGGAATTCATGCAGTCAGTGGATTGGCCTCAGATCCAACTCTTGACTTTTTGAAGCAGCATGGAATAAATTCAATGCCAAAATCTGTAGTATATGGTTACACTGCTTCTGGCTATGGTTTTGTTCAAGACATGCCCTATGCTTTCATACATGAGTTTACTAGAACCTCTATGGCTGGCAAGATCCGACGTTTCAAGCATGGTTACATGAGCTTGTGGGAGAAACTTAGTCGGTCATTACCATTTGAAGTTCTTTGTGGCACGGAGGTTCTCAGAGTCAAGCGTGACAACTGTGTCGCAAGTGTAGTTATCAAGAACAGCAATGATGATGTAGAAGTTAGGGAGTTTGACAAAATTATATTGTCAGGTGCTCTTCCTTTCAAGAATGGGAAAACATATCGATCTTTGAGTATGACTGGTAAGTATGATTTAAATTCACCTTTTGTTTGATTGAAGCTAGTACTCCAGCTACCTGAATATATATATATGCCATTCTTCAGATGGAGAAAATGAAGTGGTAGAACTGAATGATCTTGAAAGAGAGCTATTCAGTAAGGTACAGACAATTGACTACTATACTACTGTTGTTAAGATTGAAGGATTTGAGTACATGCCAAAAGGCTTTTTCTACTTTGGGGAATACATGGAGGATCCAACAACACTAGGGCATCCAGTGGCGATGCAAAGATTCTTTGCTGACACAAATATTTTCTTATTCTGGTCTTATGGGAATTCAGCAGACATCAAGGAGTCATATGTGGCTAAATGTGTAACCAATGTTGTGACATCTATGGGAGGAACTGTGCAGAAAGTGCTTTTACAGCGGCGATTCAAATATTTCCCTCATGTCAGCAGTGAAGGTATAGGTTCACTGGGTTGCCTCTGATTATCAAATAATTCAATTATGCATTGCAACAATATTGATTCCCTGCATTGCAGACATGAAAAATGGATTCTACGAGAAGGTGGAGTCTCAGTTGCAAGGCTTTCACAACACTTATTTTGTTGGAGGTCTGCTAGCGTTTGAGCTAACTGAAAGAAATGCGTTATACTCCATCTCAGCTGTTTGTAAACACTTTGCCATTGCCAGTGAGCTACCAATGATTCCTTATGTTAAGGTGAGCCAGAAATACTGTCCTGATATACTTCAAGTATTATTTCAACTTCTATTACCTAAAGGAATTATGCTTATGTTTGTCAATACTTAATACTTGTTTATGCAGAGACTTTTTCCTCTATCCAAAGGAAATCCTTCACCTCCTAGAGATATTGGTGAGCTTGAAGGAGTTGAATTCCCCCATCTTCCATCCCTGGATGGATATTTACAATACTGGGGAACTCATAGAGTCACTGCAGAGAAGTTTATCTACACTTGGATCAACGAAGAAGGGAAGATCGTGAATCGTAGAACCTACCAGGAGCTTCATGATAATGCATCTTACATTGCGTATAGGCTATTGACAAGCACAAAGCCTATTATCAAGCCTGGTGACAGAGTTCTCCTTATTCATCTACCTGGTTTGGAGTTTGTTGATGCATTCTTTGGATGCATCAGAGCAGGAGTTATACCAGTCCCAGTTTTGCCCCCTGACCCAATGCAAAGGGGTGGGCAAGCGCTTCTGAAAGTTGAGAATGTCTCTAAGGTGTGCAATGCTGTGGCAATTCTATCCACCTCTTCATACCATGCTGCTGTACGTGCAGGCTATATCAAGAATATTGTCACTCTAGCACAGAGTGCTCAGAAATGCTCAGCTCAGTGGCCTGACCTCCCATGGATTCACACTGACTCATGGATTAAGAACTATCGACGAAGTCCAGGCAGCTTCAACTCAGAAAGTGTTGTGCCTATGATTACCAAGCCCCAGCCAAGTGAGTTGTGCTTTCTACAATTCACTTCAGGTTCCACTGGTGACGCCAAGGGTGTGATGATAACACATGGTGGACTAATCCACAATGTGAAGATGATGAAGAAGCGATATAGAAGTACTTCAAAAACTGTCCTAATCAGTTGGCTTCCACAGTACCATGACATGGGTCTAATAGGGGGTCTTTTCACTACTCTTGTAAGTGGAGGAACTTCCATTCTATTTTCACCAATGACATTTATCAGAAACCCCCTCCTATGGCTCGACACAATAAGTGACTACCATGGAACACACAGTGCAGGGCCAAACTTTGCATTTGAATTGGTTATAAGACGGCTTGAGGCTGAGAAGAACAAAATGTATGACCTCTCTTCAATGATCTTCCTCATGATTGCCGCAGAGCCAGTGAGGCAAAAAACTGTCAAAAGGTTCATAGAGTTGACTCGACCTTTGGGCTTTTCTGAAGGTGTACTTGCTCCTGGATATGGCCTGGCTGAGAATTGTGTCTATGTTAGCTGTGCTTTTGGTGAATGCAAGCCCATTTTTATAGACTGGCAGGGAAGAATTTGTTGTGGGTATGTTGATCCAAATGATACAGATGTTGTGATCAAAATTGTTGATCCAGACTCTTTGACAGAGCATCAAGAGGATGGTGCTGAGGGTGAGATATGGATCAGCAGTTCTAGTTCTGGAGTTGGTTATTGGAATAATAAGGAAACAAGCCAGAGAACCTTTTGCAATTGGCTCAAGAATTACCCTAACATAAAGTTTACAAGAACTGGTGATTTAGGACGGATCATTGATGGTAAACTTTTTATTACAGGAAGGATCAAAGATCTTATCATTGTTGCTGGTAGAAATATTTATTCTGCAGATGTAGAGAAGACAGTGGAAGGTTCTTCTGATGTTCTTCGACCAGGCTGTTGTGCTGTTGTTGGTATTCCTGAGGAAGTTTTAACCCAGAAAGGCATCTCAATCCCTGATTCTTCTGATCAGGTTGGACTTGTCGTGATCGCTGAGGTTAGGGATGGTAAAGTAGTCTCTGAAGAGATTGCAGACAGCATCAGAACACGTGTAGCTGAGGAGCATGGTGTAACTATTGCATCTGTCAAGCTTATCAAGCCTAGAACCATATCCAAGACGACATCTGGGAAAATACGGAGATTTGAATGCATGAAGCAATTTGTTGATAATACTCTTAGCTTGGCAAGTGGTAATCATATATCTAAAAAGAAGTCTCTTTTTCGGTCTCTCACTACAGGAACTGGCATGGAAATCAGGAGACCTTTGTTGAAGCACACTGTTGATCCTACCATTCACCCTCAGCCTAGAAGCAAAGTGAAAAATTTAATGGAGATTATTGAGTTTTTAACGCAGTTAGTATCTGATCAAACAGGTATTTCAAAGGATAAAATTTCCCCAAATGACAGCCTACCTTCTTATGGCTTTGACTCAATTGCAGTGGTCCGAGCAGCACAAAAGCTCTCAGATTTTCTTGGTACACCTGTTGGAGCAATTGACATCTTTACTGCGAGCAGCATTTCAGAGCTTGCTAACTCCTTGGAGAATCTGGTGCTTAAGTCACAACCACAGCTGGCACCTCAGCCTAGAAGCAAAGTGAAAAGGTCCAGTGAGATTATTGAGTTTCTAACACAGATAGTATCAGATCAAGCAGGCATTCCAAAGGACAAAATTTCTCCAACTGATAGTCTACCTTCTTACGGTTTTGATTCAATTGCAGTGGTCCGAACTGCCCAGAAGCTCTCAGATTTTCTTGGTATTCCTGTTGGAGCCATTGACATTTTTACAGCAAGCTGTATTGCTGAGCTTGCCAGCTTCTTGGAGAATTTGGCGCGCAAGTCACAACCACAGTTAGAACCTGATGTATCTCACTCCGCTGAAGATGAGAATCTAGTTATCACAGATGCCACTAGTTTAGATCTTAGCGTGTTTGCTACTGGGACCCTCCAACTCCTGGCTCTTACTTATGTCTGTTTTATCCTGTTACTCCCAGCATATCTCGCAAGCTCGATGTACATGAGCATGATATCTTCAGTCAGTCTGGTGAAATCTTCACTACTGAGCTATCTTAGTTCTTTGGTCTTGTCACCTATTGCATGGATCTGCTATGCCTTGTTCACTTCATTATCCCTGGCTACCTTGGGGAAGCCATTCCTTCAGCCAAATTATGTTTTAACCCCTGATATTTCGATATGGTCAGTTGACTTTGTGAAATGGTGGGCACTAAACAAGGCACAATCATTAGCATCAAAGATGCTAGCTGTGCATCTAAAGGGCACAGTCTTCTTGAATTATTGGTTCAAGATGCAAGGAGCTCGGATTGGTTCACATGTTGTCATTGATACGGTAGACATCACTGACCCATCCTTACTAGCAGTCGCAGATGATGCAGTGATCGCAGAAGGTGTTCTCATTCAGAGCCATGAAGTCCGTAATGAAGTGCTGAGTTTCAGGCATATCAAGATTGGTCAGAAGGCATCAATTGGCCCTTATGCGGTGATCCAGAAGCGAACTGTTGTGCATGGTGGCGTTGTCGTTCCACCGTTGCAAAAGACTGAGCAAGGGAAATCAGCATATCCTCCTAGCGGAGCTTCTGCGTACATGAAGGTAGCTAGAAATATTTGAATTTATACACTAAGTTCTTGTGCTAAATTGCTAATCACCTAAGATCTTAAGGCATAAAACAAATAGAATTTCAGTTGGTTATTTCTAGGCTTTGAAGTTAGTGAGCTACAGAAATACACCTACGTACATAGATTTGTGAACCTTCATTCAACTCTTGTTCACTGATGAAGTTACTGGCTATTGAGTTGCCTACATTCCAGTACTACAATTAGGGGTAATATTTTTTAGACATAGGAAGCGACAGAAAAAATTTACCAGGGAGGCCATAGAAAAGATTGTGCGCAAATGATTTTGTTTCCTCTGTTTTTTCTCGGCTCATCGTCTGATGATATTGGAAATTCTCGTTTGCGTGTTGGAAACATGCTTTGCCATTTTCCAGCACCACTCTCATATTTATGTAATGATATACTCCTACTACAACTAAAGAATGATTTTGTTGTGTTATCATTTGAATTTTGACCATCTACTCTTTTTTTCAGGACGAAGCAGGGGCAGCAAACATGGCATTTGAACACCTTGTTAGCATCTATGCAGTTGGCTTCTTGGGTGCTTTGTCAGGTGCAACAGTCTTCATGTTGTACACCCACTTTTCAGGCACCACGGCTTCGCTTCAGCACTTCTCCTTTGCATGTGTTGCTGGTGCCTTCCATTGGTTGCCAGCTGTCATTGCCGCTTATGCTGTGATTGTCCGGGAGACAACCAAGAGCCCAGTGGAATTTGCTCTCTTCATTGCCTTCGCCTACTTAAGTTATGGGATCATTGTTAGTCTTCTCACCAGTGTCACCAACAAAGCTCTTGCTACAAGGTCAGGGACCAAGAAGAAGGATATGGCAAGTTTGATCCAGCGGCGCATAACCATCGCTGCACACCTCAGATTTGCAAAGATGATATCCGGTACAGAAGCCTTCTGCATGTACTTGAGGCTTCTTGGAGCAAAGATTGGCAGGCATTGCTCTATCCGAGCCATCAATCCAGTGGCAAATCCTCAGCTGATCAGCATTGGTGATGGGGTCCATCTAGGTGATTTCTGCAATATTGTTCCAGGGTTCTACTCAAAGGGGTTTACCAGTGCAGAGATAAAGGTCCAGGACAACACTGTGGTTGGCAGTGGCAGCTTGCTCCTTCCTGGCTCTGTCCTCCAAGAGAATGTCATCCTGGGAGCACTGTCTGTCGCCCCACAGGGTTCAATGCTCCTTCAAGGTGGCGTCTATGTTGGGGCGCAGTCTCTGACCTTGGTGAAGAACACCTTGCTCACAGAAGATGAACGGATTGCAGAGATGGACCCGATGTATAAGAAGATTGTTGGGAACCTTGCGGCGAACCTGGCCATCACTACCATGAACGTCAAGTCAAGATACTTCCACCGCATTGGCGTCAGTGGGCGGGGGGTCCTGAGGATGTACCAAGATATACCTTCACTGCCCAAGCACAAGATATTTGGCGCCGGCAAGTCTTTCCCGGTGATTGTTCGGCACAGCAACAGCCTCAGCGCAGATGACGACGCAAGGCTCGACGCTCGCGGCGCAGCAGTGCGGATCCTCTCGGATGATGGCGAGGTGCCTCTTCTTGATCTCACACTGAAGAGCGGCAAGGCGTTTTACGCGCGCACAATCGCCGACTTCGCCACCTGGCTTGTCTGTGGCCTGCCGGCGAGGGAAGAGCAAGTGAAGCGTGCACCGCACATCCGTGACGCCGTCTGGGGCTCGTTGCGGAACACCGACTCGTACACCATGCTCCATTACTACTCAAACATATGCCGGCTGCTGCGGTTCGAAGACGGTAGGCAGATGTATGCAAAGTTCAAGCTTCGTCCTGCGGACCAAGCCATCTTGGAGGACTCCGGCCAGGTGGTGCCGCGTGGCATCCTGCCGCCGGAAACTGGTGCGATCCCGAGGGACGAGGGTGACACACGCCCGCTGCTTTTCCTCGCTGACGACTTCCGCCGGAAGGTGGAGTCTCCCGAGGGGGTGCGCTATGTCTTCCAGCTGCAGCTCAGGGATGTCCCTGCTGACAGCGCCACTCGCGACATCGCTCTAGACTGCACACGGCCTTGGGACGAGGCCGAGTTCCCGTACATCGAAGTCGGAGAGATAAGCATTGGCAGCAATCTCCCAGCAGAGGAGACGGAGAAGCTCGAGTTCAACCCGTTCCTGCGGTGCCAAGAGGTGGACGTGATCTCTGCGACGTCCTGCAAGCAGAGCGCGTCCATCGACCATGGACGCTCGCTGGTGTACGAGATCTGCCAGCGCGTGCGAAATGGCGAGCCACTGCCGGCCTCATGGCGAGCGTTCCTCGAGCAGTCTGACACCAAGATCGACTTGTCAGGCTGTCCGGTCATCGCGGCGACGCGCTCAAGCTCGGACGTCCGTCAAGCCACCAAGGTGACGCTGGCTCGGACATGGTATCAGGCGCTCTGGGCCACGCTGTGCCAGCCACTGCTGCAGACTCTCGTGCCTTACTTCGTCGTGGGCCTAGTCATCTTCCTCCCCCTTCGTGGCCTCCTCGCCGCCATGACCATCGGCATGCCACTCTACTGGACTCTGCCCATCTTCTGGGTCACGTCAGGCGTCGCGGCGATGGGTGCCTGTGCTGCAGCGAAGTGGGCCCTGGTTGGCAGGCGGGCCGACGGTGACACAGTGCACATCTGGGCGCCGCCTGTGTTCCTAGACACGGTCTGGCAGGCCGTGCGCACGGCGACCGCGGAGTACTTCGCGGAGCTAACGCCCGGGTCTGTGCTGTTCGCTGGGTGGATGCGGGCGATGGGCGCGTCCGTGGCCGTGTCTGGTGGCGTGTACGTGGACTCCATGGGCGCGCTGCTGAACCCGGAGATGGTGCACCTGGAGCGTGGCGCAAGCGTGGGGCGGGACGCGCTGCTGTTCGGCCACGTGTACGAGGGCGAGGGTGGGGAGGTGAAGTTTGGCAGGGTCCACGTGGGCGAGGATGGATTCGTCGGCAGCCGCGCGGTGGCCATGCCGGGCGTCAGGGTCGACGACGGTGGCTGCCTCGGTGCTCTGCGGCTGGCCATGAAGGAGGAGATCGTGATGAACAGGATGTAGGCATGTAGGACAGCAAAAGCGGAAGGCCTCGTCATAGCAGTTGAGCATTTCTTTCCTTTTGGGGGTTGGTTGAGTTGCAGGCTTGCAGCTGCTGCTGTGTTTTTACAATTTTAGGATTTAGGATCATAGTAGTGATATATGATCAATAAGTGGCTGAAAATAATAGTAATAAGTGTAAGCTACAGGTGTGTACTCCGAGTTTGCCTTAATGCTATGATATGAAGTCAATCAATTGATCTTTGTTTTTCTGTCAAAGATCAATGAGTTTTCCTTTATTTAAAAGAAAGAAAGAATCAAAACAAAGTTGTTTGCTCTGAATCTCTAAAACATACTGCAAGATTACAGGGTTTTTTTATTTGTTTGCTCCGAGTTGGCAGTGTTCCTTTTCCTTTTTGATGAGGGAGTGGCAGTTTCCTTGACCATGTGTTTGTCAGTTTTGAGTTGTAATTAAGGATGAAAACGGTACATATATTTTCCGACCGTATTCGAGACCGAATCTGTTTAGAGAGGTTCAGATCTGTCCGTATCTGAGTCCGAATATTTAATATCCGATACCGTATTCGCATCCGAATACTTAAATAGCATATTTATGATGTCAACATCCAATCATATCATATCCGGCATGGCTAACACTATCCGTATTCGAATCTGAATCCGACCAAAAATATAAAAACAAATATAATATCAGCAATATCCTTCCGTATCCGATCCGTTTTCATCCCTGGTTGTAGTTGCTACTTGGTATACTAATTTCCTCTCAAGTGGTAGCATAAAAAAGCAAGGTCTGGACGTCGTAGAAGTTAGAAGTACCTGTACTCTTTCCCCCTTATCCTTTTCTATGAAAGCTACTTGTTCCCTTCAGGATTTTGTCCTGTATTCATGTGTACATCAATCATACATTCCAGCTTGTCCTTGTTCTTTGCTGATCACTTTGTTCAGACTTGGTGGAGCCGGCTTCTGGCACTTCCAGTAGTTCAAAAACCACCAAGTAGTTTTCCTGGTGCTTTCGGGATGTCGTTCAAACACTACATCTTGTGTGATGTTGCTGGCGATGGCTCCAACTGCCACCTCACTCACGGAGAAGATGTGTGCACAGCCTTGCTGATCTTTTTCGATGCTACCCGGGCCTCGTTTAGATGCATCCCAAAAGTTAAAATTTTTTCACTCTCTCTCCATCACATCAATCTTTGGACCCATGCATGAAGTAGTAAATGTAGGTAAAAAAATAACTAATTACACAGTTTAGCTGGAAATCACGAGATGAATCTTTTGAGCTTAGTTGGTCCACGATTGAACAATATTTGTCAAATAAGACGAAAGTGGTACTATTTATCGGGTTGAAATTTTTTCACAATCTAAACGAGGCCCCGCTAGTGGTCATTTTTCGAAGTACAAACGTTCTCTTTTTTTAGGGAAAAAAGTACAAAGGTTCTGTGTTCCACTTTGGGTGAGGGCAAAAAAAAAGTTGAAGACATTTTGAAGTTCAAATATCTGAGTCTCTCTACCATTTCCCAAGCGGAAAAGCGAAAAAGAATCCAAGCTGTGGCAAAGCTGTAAAATCGTCCAACGGCTCTGACCACCAGCTGTCTGCGACGTCAGCGAGGCGAGAGGACGACCGCTTGGCGCTCGCTCGCCGCCAAGGCGAGAAATCCCCGGGCCGCTCCACCTCCGTCTCTGGATAGCGGGCCCCCACATACGGCGCTGGCCGCGACGGCGCAGCGGGAGAGCCCTCCCGGCGCGATCAGAGCACCCGATGCTCGCCACGTGTATCCGCGGCACGTGACCGTAGCACGGATAGGGGAGCAAAGCACCTGCCGCCGCGAGCCCGCGACGCGATGCGCCTCCCGGTTTTCGTTTGAGCCCCACCCACCAGACGGGCGAAACCAACTCCTGCGGCAGAGGGGAGAGAGGGTTTTGGAGCAGACAAGCCTGGCTCTTGTTCTTCCATCTCTTCCCTCGCCTTGCGCGTGTTGGCGGCTGCGTCCGCGAGGCCGCCGCGTCTGGCCGGATGGCTCGTGCGGCCGTCGTCGCCTTGCTCGCCGTCGCTGTGCTCTTGGCCTCGTCCTACCGGGGAGGTACGTAACGCCCGCGCCTCGCATCGCAAACCGTGTTTCTTGGTTCTTCCGCCGCCCCAAAACCTGACGCTTTCGCCCGCTCCTTCCCTCGCCGGCGGTGCAGCAGCTGCATTGCGACGGCTCGAGACAGCGGCGCCCATGGACACCGCGCAGGGCTTGCGGGAGAAGGCGGACGTGGCCAAGGTAAAAGAAGACGCGAGACGCCGCCGTGCTGCGGCCTAGGGTCAAGAAAAGGCGGCTTTTTTTCTGATGGTTTCTTTCCTGGCCGGGGTTTTCTCCGGCTCCGGCGTGCAGGGCGCGGAGGAGGACCTGAGCACGACGGGTTTCGGCGCGGAGTCCGAGAGGGAGGTGCCAACGGGACCGGACCCCATCCACCACCACGCCCGGGGGCCAAGGCGGCAGTCGCCTTGATCATGCGCGCGCGACACGGCGGCGGAGGATCCTCGCTTCCTGGAAGTTGTGGTCTTGATCAGTCGGGCGTGAACCGGATTCCACGATGATCATGCTCTTTCTTTGTTGTTAACTGTAATCGATCTGTGGTGCACTTTTGGTTCTAATTCCATTGTTGTAGTAGGGGAAGCAGCATCTACCTATCAACTATCATCAAAACCTTGTTTTGGCATGCCAATTAGAGAAAGGGAATACAAAGCAATTCATAATAAGGGTGTACAATGAATTCCATGTATGAGTTGTTCTTTCCCTCGTAATATTGTCAATTTGTCTTGTTGCTGGTTCATTCTTTGATTGATGTTCTATTTGTGATTGCTGGCTGGTTTAATTTATAAATGCTCAGCTTGTTTTCAAACGTCTTTGCATTGTTGCCTGATTGTTCAAGTTCATATCTTATTTGAGGAGGTGTTCAAGTTCAGATTGTGGGATGGGAAGCAAGAACTGTGTTTTTTTCCTATTCCTGGAAGAAAGCAACTTTGTTCAATTCGTTGTTTTGCCAAAGAAAGAAGTACGCAGTAGTGAGGAGTACTGTATGGGGCCTGCGTGCAGCTTGTCTCAAAGCTAAAAGTAGTTCTTTTTTATATAAAAAAAGAACCAACAGGAGTTCATGTTTCATTTTCTCTGGATTACTCTAGCCTGATTTGCTTTTATTTGCAACATTATCAGTTCTTCTTGCACAAGTAACAGATCAATATATTATATTGCAATCACATTCAACAAAAAAATTTTCTCGATTTCATTGAAATGGGCCTCAAGTACTCAAAAGTAACTTCATTTTACATCATCAAATTTGCACCCAATCAGTGAGGGTATTAGATAGTGCTTGATTTATGTGACTTCTCTTTAAACAGAGGTTTATGTATGCATGCATGATGTTTTTAAGGTTGTCAGATTTCTGTTGTCAAAAAAAAAAAGCTTGTCAAATTTCATGTTTCATTTTCTCTGGATTGCTCTAGCCTGATTTGATTTTATTTGCAACATTATCAGTTCTTCTTGCCCAAGTAACGGATCAATATATTATATTACAATCACATTCAACAAAAAAAAATCTGGATTTCATTGAAATGGGCCTCAAGTACTCAAAAGTAACTGCATTTTACATCATCAAATTTGCACCCAATCAGTGAGGGTACTAGATAGTGCTTGATTTATGTGATTTCTCTATAAACAGATGTGTATATATGCATGCATAATGTTTTTAAGGTTGTCAGATTTCTGTTCTAAAAAAAAAGGCTGTCAGATTTCCAACAGCCTGCATGCAGTGGCCAGTTATGAAATTTGGCTTGTGTTCTTAAGGAATAAGCTAGAAAATATACTTGGTGACTTAAGCTTGTTAAAGCATGGCATATGATGCTTGCATGCTTGCCTTTTGTTCCATGATCGACCACCCGCATTGCTTGAAATTCAGGTGTCATTAGTTTTGAAGGCTTGGGCTGGATTTGAATAATCGCACTTGTCAGTTCTAATGAAACTTTGGCACAATGTGTTGCACAGACTGTTGCCATGGACGCATCATGATTGATGCTTGCTTTTACGAAGGAACCGTTATGAAATCCATGGATGCTTTATGCTAACTGCACAATTTACCATTGCACCGGCAAAGAATACGTAGCAAGGAAAGAAACGGGGCATTGTTTTAAATTAGAAAATTGAGAGTAGCATACGGAGTAAATTCATGTTTTTTTTACACAATGTGCACATGCTTCCCCATGTGCAATGTATTTAAATGGTCACTGGTCCACTTCAAGCCTTGTTTGGACACGCATGTATTCATCTCAATCCACATATGTTGAAATTGATTGGAGTAAAATTAAACTAAATTTCATTTCATTCCACTCCAACACATATGGATCGGAGTGAATACACTTGCATAAACAAGGCCTCAGTTGGCTGGAGTGTATGCCTCGGGAGGAAGAAGCGGAGCTTTTGCCTCGTGCTCCCGGAACTTCCCACACTCCACCAAACCACACGTCACACCATTCTTCTAGCTCTTCTCCATCTACTACTAGAACTAGTGAACTAATCCATCGGTCCCATAATAAAAGACTTTATAGGTCTAAGGACGGGAATTAAGAAAATGGGAAAAAAAAAGTATGATGCATAGAAAAAGAGAAGGAGAGAGAGAGGGAGGAAGGGAGGGAGGTAAAGATAGAAATGTATTCGGAAAAGATAAACATGTATTGGGAAACGAGAAAAGAAGTATTTGAAAGTGATAATAAAATATTTTGGGACAAAATTTGAATCCTATAATATCTTTTATCACGGGACGGAGGGAGTATAGAAGACAAAAAAAACACTGACAATATGATGTCCATACGTGCCTCCATCCATTAGGACCCAAATCAATCTTTCCTAATGATTAATTAATTACTAGTTAGCAATACAAGCAAGATATTAATACTTGAAACAGCATGTTAAAAAATCCAATTTAGCGAGAGCATAGATTCAGGGGAAAACATGGTCATAATATTTAATTTTTGAGTATTTTTCATGTGTTACTCCTTTTGTTAAAAAAATGTCTTTTTGGTTTTGTCTGAAATCAATTTTCTCTAAATTTTGATAGAGTTTATGAAAAAATACATAGACTCATACAACGTAAAATTATTTTTATTAAATTCATCATTGGGTATCCCTAAATAGTTAATAGTGTTATAGATGTTAATATATTTTTTTCTTTAAACTCGGTAAAGAATAGAAGTTTGGTTTAAATTCAAAGGACACAAATTTATAGTGGAGGTAGTAAATTTTTATTTTAGTGGGAATATTTTATCGTTTAAATTCAAATATTTCAACACCATTTTTAGATCATTTTCAGTTTTTTTAATTAAACTAGCAAATATGCCCGTGCGTTGCAACGGGAGAAAAAAAACTATCAAACCTTAACGGTAATGATATAGTTTCTATTTATAATTTATCCTTTCTATAAAAGTTGAAAACTATAGTTTTTTATGACTATGATATCCATAATATAACTTAATTTTGGCATTAATATGACAATTTCCTATTAAACATGTATCAAATTAAAATACAACCTTAAGAGATTTTTTCTCTTGTTCCAAAATACAAAAAAAAATAGACATCAATATGTAATTATAGTCGGCAAGAAGTTATTTGCCGACGTATCAAGGATTGGTTTGTGCGCCTATGATTATGACGGAAGACCTCGCTTCATTTTTTACATGGCAATCATCATTAGAGATATATTTATTTAAACTGAATTAGACAACAAAACGTAAACAACAAAGTGATGAAGATTTAGTTTAACTAATTTAGATTTTAATGAAAACATTCTTTTAATCAAAACTACGTCAACAACTTAGTGGTGAAATTATTTTATTAGGAAAAATTAATATTGACCATATTTATTATTATTTTAATGTTTATGAAAAATGACCATAGGCATCGAGGAGCGTGTGTGGAAAAAATTGGGCAGAAAACCGCTAAACCAAGAAAAAGGAAAAATAAAACACAAAGAAAAAATCAGGATAGGAAAAAGAGGAGAAAAACTTTGGAAACAGAAAATCAAACGGAAAAAACACACAGAAAGCACCAGGACATATGGAACACAGTTGAAAAAACAAATTAAAAAAACAGAAGAAATCCTTATTTTCTGTATTTTCTCTCTTTATTATTATTTTTTTCTCTCTATCTATCGTGCCTTATCCCGAAGACCAAATCCAGGACCTAGGCGTTGGACGACGCGGCTAGGTGGGGCGACTCGCCCGAGCCGCGTGGGGCTCGGCGAGGTCGCCGACCACGACTGCGGCAGCGCTGGCCAGTGGCCCGGGTAGGCGCAGGGCGGTGCGGCGGTGGTGGACTTCTCCATCATCGGTGTGTCGTCGCTGTGGCGGTGGATGGGTGGATTTGGGCCCTGCAGGCCTGGATCTGGCGTCCTTGTTCTAGGCTGGTGTTGTCCCTCTGTCGGCAGTACACTGCTCCATATGGTGGTGGATCGTCGGCGGCGGCCGGCGTGCCGTTCGTCTAGCGGCGGTGGCGGCGGGTCAGGATTGGGCCCCCTGGATCTGGATCTGATCCACGGTTAGCGCCGGGGCTGCCCACCTTCTGAGCGTCTCTGATGGTGGCCTTCCGGTGAAGGCGGTCTTCCACGTTGGCCAGGCGCAGAGTCGACGGTTGAAAGTCCCTAGTTTGGTTTTGGCTAATTGATGAAACCTAGGACTAACCTTTGTATCTAAGTGGATGATTTAGATAAAGGTGGTCATTGAATATGAGACATGACATTGACTCATATGACCAAATTGGTGAAGACCAAGATGAGGCTTGGCTCGATGGACTGGTTGTGAAGGTGAAGGGCAAGTCGAGGCTTCGAAGCGAAGGACCATGTGATGGTGAAGCTTGAGCAAGACTTAGCGCCGATGGACCGATGCAACGGTGAAGAGCAAGTGAAGTCAAGGTCGATGGATCGAGACGGTCATGTGATGATATGAAGTGGATCATATCATTTGGAGAAACAAAATGGGCTCACGGCAAAGGTATAACCATAGGACCATTTTGTTTTACACTCAAGACACCATAGAGGGTGTGAGTGGTTTAGGGTCGATAGCCGAACTATTAAGAGGGGAAGTCTTATCGGTTATTCGACGCATGGGTGCCACTAGATGAATTCATGAAGTACATTGCATGTAGGGCCTAGTGAGCTAACTGGAAAACCTTTGAAAATGATTGAGAAAAAGCTAACACACAAGCACATAGAGTTGTACACTTGATGGTGTTGGCACATTTGCA
Organism: Saccharum hybrid cultivar R570; assembly: GCA_038087645.1. Classification (NCBI taxonomy): domain Eukaryota; kingdom Viridiplantae; phylum Streptophyta; class Magnoliopsida; order Poales; family Poaceae; genus Saccharum; species Saccharum hybrid cultivar. The sequence continues at coordinate 18,138,376 of JAQSUU010000534.1, read as the reverse complement.
AAGGTGGCATTGGTCGCGCTGTGGTTTGCGGGTAGAGAGGGGTTTGGGTTCCTCTCTCCCACCCGCCGAGCGTGCGAGCGCAGGATTCAGGCGATTTCAGAGAAATAAAATGCCTATTTTCCACTACGCTGGAAGTCAGAAAAGAAACGGAGGCGAACGGAGATCACCAGGATGATCGGACGCTGCACCGGACGCGGTCACGATTTGACCGGACGCGTCCGGTCAGTAAGCAGTCTGGCGCGTGGGCTAGGGTTTGCAACCAGCGCGTCCGGTCACTCACGGAACCGGAGCGTCCGGTCGGGCACCCAGAGGAACAGTGCGTGGCGAAGGGCTGAGCGGACGCGCGGCGCGTCCGGTCACACGTGATCGGACGCGTCCGGTCGCAAAGGGAGCTTACTGGACTCCGACCGGACGCTGGCACTGTCGTGTCCGGTCGTTGTGTGGAGCGCGTCCGGTCGTTGCGTCGCGGGTGCGCGGCACTGTGCGATCGGCGCGTCCGGTCGGTTGAGCAGTGCGTCCGGTCGTTCGTTTGACCGTTGGCGCGCAGTGACCGTTGGAGGATCCGGCGGCCGCGGTTGAATCTGGGTGGACACGTGGACGATGCAGGGTGATCGGACGCAGTTGTGCGCGTCCGGTCAGTTTCGACCGGCACGTCCGGTCGTCCCGAAAAACGCTCAGTGGAGTGGCAACGGCTCTATTTGTATGGGATGCTTATAAATACTCGTTGGCCGGCCCTTGTGAAAGGTCTAGATGGCTAGAGGGGGGGTGAATAGCCTTTTAAAATTTTCTACAAAGACAAGCTAAACAAGTTTATCAATATAACAAATAGCGAGATGCGAGTTTTGCTTAGCCTACTGGGTGTTTGCAAGCCACCTATCCAATTCACAATTCTAGTAAATTAGCACTCAACCGCACAAGACAAACCGAGAAGGTAACTACAACTACAACTAGCAAGCTACACAAAAAGAGCTACTCTAGCAAAGCTAACTAGCTAGCAAGGATAACTAAGAAAGTAATACAAGTGAGAGTTAGGAGGGTATCACCGAGGGGCGAAGTATTGAGCCAACCAATCAATATGATCAAGAGATGAATTCCACAAAACACAATCACCGGGATCAATCAATCACAATAAGAATGATGACACGAAGATTTATCCCGAGGTTCACGTGCTTGCCGGCACGCTAGTCCCCGTTGTGTCCCTTTTCACCACGTGGTTCGGTGGCTAATCGGTCTCACACCGAGCCTCTCAAAAGGCGCCACAAGAACCTACCAAATGGCAAAAGGTTGCAAATGACACGAGCAAATCACTAATGTTGCCTTTGGCGCTTCGCCGAGGTAGGCACAAACCCCTCACAATCACCGGAGGTGGCCAAGAACAATCACCAACTCTTGCCAACGCCTCCAAGCTGCTCCAAGCCGTCTAGGTGGCGGCAACCACCAAGAGAAACAAGAATCCCGCAGCAAATCAACCACCAAGTGCCAACTAGATGCTATCTCAAAATGCAAATGCACTTGGATCACTCAATCTCACTTCGAATATGCAAAGAAGCAAGAGAGATGAGTGGGAAGGGAGTTGCTTAGCTCAAAGTGCTCACAAGTATGTCAAATGTCCAAGAGAGGGAGCCTTGAGCCGGCCAACGAGTATTTATAGACGTACCCCTTCGAATATAGCCGTTAGAAACTAAAATCAGCAGCAGTCGCGCTCACCGGACGCGCTGGTGCAACAGACCGGACGCGCCGGTGCTGCAACGGCTAATTTTTGAAACACTGACCGGACGCGCTGGTGGTAACGACCGGACGCGCTGGTCACCACCGGACGCGCCGGTCCCGTGACTCACCGGACGCGCCGGTCAACACCGAGTCGCGCAAAACAAACCAACCACCGGACGCGCTGGTGAACCGACCGGACGCCACAGTGACCGCGTCCGGTGGGAGTCCAGTAAGCTCCCTGGACCACCGGACGCGTCCGGTGGCCTGTGACCGGACGCGCCTCGCGTCCGGTGCAGCAACTGAAAAACGCGCAGTTACTGGACACTGACCGGACGCGCCGGACGCACAGTGACCGCGTCCGGTGCAGCGTCCGGTGCAGCGTCCGGTGCAGCGTCCGGTGACTTCTGTGACCTCCGTTCGCTTCCGTTTCTTTTCCGTTTGATTTCCGACTTCCGGCGTAGTAGAAAATAGGCATTTCATTTCCCCGAAATCGCCTGAATCCCGCGCTCGCACGCTCGGCGGGAGGGAGAGAGGACCCCAAACCCTCTCTACCGCTCAAACTCCAACGCCGTCGCAAACGTGCTAACACCACCAAGTGATCATCACTATGTGCATGTGTGTTAGCATTTTCACAATCATTTTTCGAGGCGTTATTAGTTCTATCCAAATGCATATGATCAAAAAATGCACACCTAGAGGCACTTAGGAGTTCAATAGCCGCGTCATTCCCCTCTTTATAGTACGGCTATCTATCCTATAATGTAACCACACCCACTAGGTGTCTTGGTTACCAAAACACAACCCTTAAGCATATACCTTTGCCTTGATCACGTAGGGTTGCATCCAAATCCAAGTGTGGCCATCATGATCGCCATGTCCATCTTGCCACCAACCTTGGAATGTACTAATCCTCATATGCTACATACAACTTAGGCATAGGATTAGTACTTAGGCATTGTCACTAATTACCAACACCAAACATAGGACTTTCAATCTCCCCCTTGTTGGTAATTGGTGACAACCCTTTCACAAAGATATTATGATAAAAATTTTGATTGAACCCATGTCACATTGTCCAAGTATATTACCATGTGTAAGAAGTATGGACAAGTGATCATGAATTCAAAATTGATAGCAATGGCTCCCCCTACATGTATGCTATATGTTTGGATTTTGGAAGCATACATGTTAGATAGGAAAGATTAGGAGCATTGACTATCAATAGGTGCTAAGTGTTTTAGATTATAGACCTTTGAAGCGTGATACCATCGGAGTAGCAATAAACACCATCTTAGCACCTTGTGTAGTTAGATCCACTTGGAAAAGCACAAACAAAACTAGAAACCTCGTGAGATCAACATTATAAGCAAGGTTCTAGTACCACTTTGAAAGATATGAAGCAAGTAAGATCTAACTACTTCCTATTCATGCTAGTACTTCAATTCATCATTCAAATTACACTAGCAAGTCACCACACAAGCAAAGTATCGGAGAAAAAGAAATGCATAACAATGCATCATTCATATGAAGTGCACATGGAAATGCAACATTCATGTTTAAGAGCTTGCTCCCCCTACTTGTGTGCTCAAAATTTTAGTTGATCCCCTTCTTTTACCAATTCTCCCTTTTAGGTTTTCTTTGTGAACAACACTTTCTCCCCCTTTGTGCTTCTCCCCCTTTGAGTTCTATCTTTGTGAACAACATTTTCTCCCCCTTTGGCACCAATGACCACAAGGGACCAAAATTAGATAGATTATCATGTTGAATTATGGGGTGATGATCAAGTTTGTGATTCAACCTAGATTGCTTGCATAAAAATAATGCTTCGGTTTGATCCAAGGGCAAGCTTCTTCACACCTCACTAGAAGGGTTATCATGCACCATGTTGAAGCAAATATTTAGACAAGTTTTCTAGATTAAACACTTAGGGTCACAAGCAACTTAAACAAGTTATATGCTACCACTAGATCATACGAGTCATGGAAACAATAGTGGCACCATATAAACTTCAAATTCATTTGATTTTCATGAATGAGCCTAGAACATTTAAATTATGACTAGATGCACTAAACAAGTCCTTAGCATAGAATGTATGACATGTCAACCAATTGTACCTTGGGGCTCGAAGAAGAGGCATGTCATAACATTGAGTGCATCAACTCATGTTGGAGAAGTCAAGTATGTTCAACTCATTCTTTAGCTTGTGAAATCTCTTCTCATCAAGTGGCTTGGTGAATAGATCGGCTAATTGATCTTCGGTGCCCACACTCTCAATAGCAATGTCACCCTTTTGTTGATGATCTCTAATGAAATGATGACGAACATCAATATGCTTTGTTCTTTGATGTTGAACCGGATTGTTGGTTAGTTTCACGGCACTTTCATTGTCACATAGCAATGGCACATTCTTGAAATTGATTCCAAAATCCTTCAATGTTGCCTTCATCCACAAGATTTGTGCACAACAACTACCCGCGGCGATGTATTCGGCTTCGGCGGTAGATAGTGCAATACTATTTTGCTTCTTGGATGACCATGAGACAAGTGATCTTCCCAACAATTGACAAGTCCCGGAAGTGCTCTTTCTCTCCACTTTGTCACCGGCATAGTCGGAATCCGAATATCCAACTAGCTCAAAGCTTGCACCTTTGGGATACCATAATCCAACATCTTGTGTATGCTTTAAGTACCTCAATATTCTTTTTGTTGCCTTCAAATGATTTTCTCTTGGTGAGGCTTGAAATCTTGCACACATGCATACACTAAACATCACATCGGGTCTTGATGCCGTCACATAGAGTAGACTATCAATCATTGATCTATAAAGCTTTTGATCCACCATGTTGCCACTCTTGTCACTATCCAAACTTCCACTAGTACCCATTGGGGTTGTAATGCCCTTTGCATCTTCCATACCAAACTTCTTGAGCATATCTTTGATGTACTTGGTTTGGCTCACAAATGTTCCTTCTTTCATTTGTTTGATTTGAAGTCCAAGAAAGAAACTAAGTTCACCGATCATTGACATTTCAAATTCCTTTGCCATCATTTTCCCAAACTCATCACAATAATCTTGATTGGTTGAACCGAAGATGATATCATCAACATATATTTGCAATACAAACAAGTCTTTTCCAATCTTCTTGGTGAAGAGAGTAGTATCCACTTTGCCCATGACAAATCCTTTGGATAGCAAGAAGTCCCTCAATCTTTCATACCATGCTCTAGGTGCTTGCTTCAATCCATACAAAGCTTTTCTCAATTTATAAACATGATTGGGTTTCTTGTCATCTTCAAAACCGGGAGGTTGCTCCACATACACCTCCTCTTGAATGTACCCGTTGAGAAATGCACTCTTCACATCCATTTGATATAGCTTGATATTATGAGCACAAGCATAGGCAAGTAAGATCCTAATTGCTTCCAATCTTGCAACCGGGGCATAAGTTTCACCAAAGTTAAGACCCTCTATTTGTGTGTAACCTTGAGCCACTAGTCTTGCTTTGTTCCTTACTACTATCCCATCTTGATCTTGCTTGTTGCGAAAGACCCATCTTGTTCCAATGACATTATGATTCTTAGGCCTCTCAACTAGTTCCCATACTTCATTTCTCTTGAAGTTGTTGAGCTCTTCATGCATTGCATTTACCCAATCCGGATCTCTCAATGCTTTATCAAAGTCCTTGGGTTCTTCCATTGACACAAAAGAAGAGTGAGCACAAAATGATGCCAATCTTGATCTAGTTTGAACTCCCCTTTGTATGTCACCAATGATGGAATCCAATGGATGGTCTCTTGCAATGTTAGTTGGTTGAAGCACTTGCACTTGATTGCTTGGATGTTGATGTTGATCATGAGTTGGAGATGATGAACTAGCCACTTGTTGATCTTGTTGCACTTGAGATGATGTACTAGCTTGATTTTGCATTAGAGACCCACTAGCTTGTGTAATTGGACTTTGGAGCACTTGATCTTTGTTGTCATCCACATCAATCACTTGCTTTGGCCTAATATCACCAATATCCATTTCTTTCATAGCATTGGTCAATTGAGTTCCTCTCACATCATCCAAGTTATTCTCCTCATCTTGAGAGCCATTTGTTTCATCAAACTCAACATCATGAACTTCCTCAAGTAAACCACTAGCCAAATTCCAAACTCTATAAGCTTTGCTAGTAGTGGAGTAACCAAGTAAGAATCCTTCATCACATTTCTTCTCAAACTTGCTCAATCTAGTGCCCTTCTTCAAGATATAGCATTTGCAACCAAATACCCGAAAGTATGCAATGTTGGGCTTTCTTCCATTTAAGATCTCATATGGTGTTTTCTCTAGGAACTTGTGGCAATAGAGGCGGTTGCTATAGAAGCAAGCCGTGTTGATTGCTTCGGCCCAAAATGAATGACTCACATTATACTCATTCAACATTGATCTTGCCATATCAATCAAAGTTCTATTCTTTCTCTCAACTAGGCCATTAGATTGAGGTGTATACTTGGCCGAGAATTGATGTTTGATTCCAAGCTCCTCACATAGCTCATCAACTCTTGTGTTTCTAAACTCACTTCCATTGTCACTTCTTACTTTCTTGATTGTGGTCTCAAACTCATTTTGCACTCGCTTGATGAACTTCTTGAATATGTCAAATACATCACTCTTGTCCCCAAGAAAGAATACCCATGTGTATCTAGTGAAATCATCCACAATCACAAAGCCATACTTGTTGCCACCTATACTTGTGTATGTAGTTGGTCCAAATAGATCCATGTGCAACAACTCAAATGCCTTGGAGGTACTCATGATGCTTTTCAATGGATGAGTGTTGCCTACTTGCTTTCCGGCTTGACATGCACTACATAGCTTATCTTTCTCAAATGTGACATCCTTCAAGCCTCTAACTAAGTCATGCTTCACTAACTTGTTCAATTGCTTCATGCCAACATGACCAAGTCTTCTATGCCATAACCAACCCATACTTGATTTGGTGAGCAAGCATGTTGAAAGTTGAGTGTCACTAGCATTGAAATCAACCAAGTATAGATTCTCATATCTAAAGCCTTTGAAGATCAAATTAGAGCCATCAACACTAATTATCTCCACATCATCAACACCAAATATGCACTTGAAACCGAGATCACATAATTGAGCAACCGAGAGAAGATTGAAGTTCAACTTTTCAACTAAGAGCACATTGGAAATGCTATGATCATTTGAGATTGCAATCCTTCCAAGAGCCTTCACATCACCCTTGCTATTGTCACCAAATGTGATACTATCAATGCCACTATCATTTGATTTGAGAGAGTTGAACATTCTTGAATCACCGGTCATATGTTGAGAGCACCCACTATCAAGCACCCAATGCCTTCCTCCGGCCTTGTAATTTACCTACAAAATAAATTAATGTTTCTTAGGTACCCATACTTGTTTGGGTCCTTGGAGGTTAGTAACTAAGTTCTTTGGTACCCAAATGGCCTTCTTCTTTGGACCCACAATTGGTGTACCAACAAACCTAGCGCACACACCCTTCTCACCCTTGGTAAGAACATAACAAGAATCAAAAGGAATGTAATCCATTTTAGCATGAAACTTGTTGTTGTTCTTGTTCATTTTATTACAATTAATCTCTAGATGCCCAACTTGCTTGCATCTATTGCAATAACGACCATTGCTCTTCACAAAGCAAGACTTTGGAGTAGTAAAGGCCGCCTTGCCCTTCTTGGGAGTATAGCCCAAACCCTCTTTGTTAAGAGAGAACCTTTGGCTACCCAAGCATTTTAGCAAGCGGGTATCCCCACCATAGGCATTGCCTAATGCGCGGGTGAGATCATCCACCTCTCTCTTGAGAGTCTCATTCTCAACCACAAGTGATGAATCACTAGTAGTAGAGGTAGAGTTGGTTGTGGTGGATGATGATGAGCTACATGAAGCATTAGTAGGACCAACAAATAAAGAATCATCAATAATATCACATGTTAGTCCAATATCACAAGTGACAATCACTTGCTCCTCCTTAGCTTCCTTCATGAGCTTCTCCAACTTGAGGTCCTTCTCCTTGATGAGCTCAAGTAGAGAGGAGTGGGCTTCCTTAAGCCTAGTGTGAGCAACTTCGAGGTCCTCGTGGTCTTCCTTTAGACACTCACGAGAGGCCTCTAGCTCATCAAAGGATTTCCTAAGAGCTTTAAGCTCTTGTTCAATTCCTTTGCACTCCTTACTCTTTTTGAGAGCAACAAGCTCCTCCATCAAGGCATCATTTTCATTGCTCTTGGCAATGAGCTCTTGTTCCAAGATTTTGTATTTCTTGGTGGTCCTCTTGTAGCCTTTGCTCATTTGATCTATTATGCCCAATAGATCATCCTTGGAGTAGTCCTCATCCTCCTCATCATCACTCCTACAATCATCACTAGCACAAGAATCATCATCACTATCATCATATTTTACCTTGGTAGGCTTGGCCATAAGGCATGTCGATGTAGTGTCGAAGATGGATGACTTGTTGGAGAGGGCGATGCTTGCAAGGACTCGCCGAGTGGTCCTCTCATCATCACTAGAGCTTTCATCATCATCACTATCGGAGTTGTCACTATCCCAAGTGACCACATAACCACCACCCTTCTTCTTCTTGTTGATAGTGAAGCTCTTCTTCTCTTTCTTCTCCTTCTTATCCTTCTTGTTCTTCTTCAACTTCAACTCCCCATCATGATATCTTTTGTCTTCATAGGGGCATTTTGCCACTACATGATCGGGGCTATTGCAATTGTAGCAAAGCATCTCCTTTGCCTTCATGAAGTCCCTTCTCTTTCTTGCACCATATCCTTTCTTCTTCATGAACCTCCCCATTTTGTGCACTAGGAGGGCCATGGTCTCATCATCGAATGGATCATCATCATCGCTCTCCACCTTGCTCTTGCCCTTAGAAGATGAAGCCTTGAATGCAATGGGCTTCTCTTGCTTGACCTTGGTCTCCTTCTTCTCATCTTCATCTTCATCATCATTGTATTGGGCATCGGTCATTATATCTCCAAGCACATTGGTTGGTTTGACCTTGTCCAATCCCTCTCTAAAGATCATTCTTCTCAAGGTGGCAAACTTCTTGGGTAAGCACATCAAGAACTTGTGTGAGAAGTCCTTGTCCTCAACCTTCTCTCCAAGCCCCTTGAGATCATTGACAATGACTTGGAGCCTATAGAACATCTCCGGGATGGATTCATCATCCTTCATCTTGAAAGTGGAGAACTTGTCCTTGAGCATATATAGCTTGGCACTTTTTACCGTTGAAGTGCCTTCATATGTTTCTTCAAGCCTTATCCAAAGCTCATTTGCCTTTTCAAGATCTTTGATTTGTTCAAATACTTTGTCATCAATGGCACGATAGATTGTGTCAAGTGCCGCCGTGTTGCATTGCTTGTTGATGCGGTCATTTGGAGTGAGATTTTCTTCATCAAGAATGATGTATCCTTCTTTTGTCACATCCCAAACCTTCTCATGTATATTGCCTAGATATTGCTTCATCTTCCTTTTCCAATGATCAAAGGAAGAGACGCCATCAAAGAATGGAGGCTTGCCATTAACATGGTTGAACATAACTTGAGCCATCTTGCACCGAGGTTGTTAAGCCTAGCAAACGGTGACCACGGCTCTGATACCACTTGAAAGGTCTAGATGGCTAGAGGGGGGGTGAATAGCCTTTTAAAATTTTCTACAAAGACAAGCTAAACAAGTTTATCAATATAACAAATAGCGAGATGCGAGTTTTGCTTAGCCTACTGGGTGTTTGCAAGCCACCTATCCAATTCACAATTCTAGTAAATTAGCACTCAACCGCACAAGACAAACCGAGAAGGTAACTACAACTACAACTAGCAAGCTACACAAAAAGAGCTACTCTAGCAAAGCTAACTAGCTAGCAAGGATAACTAAGAAAGTAATACAAGTGAGAGTTAGGAGGGTATCACCGAGGGGCGAAGTATTGAGCCAACCAATCAATATGATCAAGAGATGAATTCCACAAAACACAATCACCGGGATCAATCAATCACAATAAGAATGATGACACGAAGATTTATCCCGAGGTTCACGTGCTTGCCGGCACGCTAGTCCCCGTTGTGTCCCTTTTCACCACGTGGTTCGGTGGCTAATCGGTCTCACACCGAGCCTCTCAAAAGGCGCCACAAGAACCTACCAAATGGCAAAAGGTTGCAAATGACACGAGCAAATCACTAATGTTGCCTTTGGCGCTTCGCCGAGGTAGGCACAAACCCCTCACAATCACCGGAGGTGGCCAAGAACAATCACCAACTCTTGCCAACGCCTCCAAGCTGCTCCAAGCCGTCTAGGTGGCGGCAACCACCAAGAGAAACAAGAATCCCGCAGCAAATCAACCACCAAGTGCCAACTAGATGCTATCTCAAAATGCAAATGCACTTGGATCACTCAATCTCACTTCGAATATGCAAAGAAGCAAGAGAGATGAGTGGGAAGGGAGTTGCTTAGCTCAAAGTGCTCACAAGTATGTCAAATGTCCAAGAGAGGGAGCCTTGAGCCGGCCAACGAGTATTTATAGACGTACCCCTTCGAATATAGCCGTTAGAAACTAAAATCAGCAGCAGTCGCGCTCACCGGACGCGCTGGTGCAACAGACCGGACGCGCCGGTGCTGCAACGGCTAATTTTTGAAACACTGACCGGACGCGCTGGTGGTAACGACCGGACGCGCTGGTCACCACCGGACGCGCCGGTCCCGTGACTCACCGGACGCGCCGGTCAACACCGAGTCGCGCAAAACAAACCAACCACCGGACGCGCTGGTGAACCGACCGGACGCCACAGTGACCGCGTCCGGTGGGAGTCCAGTAAGCTCCCTGGACCACCGGACGCGTCCGGTGGCCTGTGACCGGACGCGCCTCGCGTCCGGTGCAGCAACTGAAAAACGCGCAGTTACTGGACACTGACCGGACGCGCCGGACGCACAGTGACCGCGTCCGGTGCAGCGTCCGGTGCAGCGTCCGGTGCAGCGTCCGGTGACTTCTGTGACCTCCGTTCGCTTCCGTTTCTTTTCCGTTTGATTTCCGACTTCCGGCGTAGTAGAAAATAGGCATTTCATTTCCCCGAAATCGCCTGAATCCCGCGCTCGCACGCTCGGCGGGAGGGAGAGAGGACCCCAAACCCTCTCTACCGCTCAAACTCCAACGCCGTCGCAAACGTGCTAACACCACCAAGTGATCATCACTATGTGCATGTGTGTTAGCATTTTCACAATCATTTTTCGAGGCGTTATTAGTTCTATCCAAATGCATATGATCAAAAAATGCACACCTAGAGGCACTTAGGAGTTCAATAGCCGCGTCATTCCCCTCTTTATAGTACGGCTATCTATCCTATAATGTAACCACACCCACTAGGTGTCTTGGTTACCAAAACACAACCCTTAAGCATATACCTTTGCCTTGATCACGTAGGGTTGCATCCAAATCCAAGTGTGGCCATCATGATCGCCATGTCCATCTTGCCACCAACCTTGGAATGTACTAATCCTCATATGCTACATACAACTTAGGCATAGGATTAGTACTTAGGCATTGTCACTAATTACCAACACCAAACATAGGACTTTCACCTTGGGGAGGTCCCTTGGCATTTCTAACACTCTTGTGCATCCTTTGAGCTAAAGCTTCTCCTCCCACTCATCTCTCTTGCTTGATTGCAAATCAAAAGTGAGATTGAGTGATCCCAAAGTGCGTTTGCATAGCTTGAGGGCATCTAGTGGCACTTGTGGGTGGTTTAGCCGGTGGATTTCTTGTTACTCTTGGAGAGTACCGCTCCTAGCTGGCTTGGAGATTGTTGGAGGCGTTGGCAAGAGAAGGTGATTGTTCTTGGCCACCTCCGGTTGATTGTGAGAGGTTCTTGTGCTTTACTCGGCGGGACGCCAAAAGCAACTCTAGTGGAATGCGCGTGTCATTGAGTTACCTCACTTGAGAGTGGTGTCTTGCGGTGCCTTGCGGGGCATGTCTTGAGGGGCAAGTGACTTGAGGGTCACACCGGGAAATCATCTAAGTGTTGGTCGACACAACCGGTGACGTAGCTTGTCGGTGCACAAATGAACACCGGGTGAATAAAAATATTGTGTCTCTTGTCTCCCGGTGATTGATCTTCATATTGTGTTGTTGTCAATATTGATTGTTTGTATATCATCTTGGTGATTGGCAACATCTTCACTCCACCGTCGGTATAAGAATCACAATCCTCTCTCTTGCACTTACTTTTACTAGATTATCTTGTAACTCTAGTGGTAGCTTTGCTAGTAGTGTTGTTAGCTTGTTCCCTAGTGTAAAATTAGTGACATAGCTCTTGTGTGAACTAGAGATCATAATCTACTAAACTTGTGGATATGAGGCTTGCATCACAACCTTTGGCTAAGCAAAACTCGTTTTACGCCGTTTGTTATTCTAACAAGTTTGCTTAGTGTCATTTGTAGAATTTTTTATAGGCTATTCACCCCCTCTAGCCATCTAGGACCTTACAACGGTGGTGGCGGCGGCTTGGGCGAAATCCTTGCTTGGCGTGTTACGCCGGGCCGGCGGTGGTGGAACTTTTGTGCCACACACCTTTGTTGAAGGCGCCGCTAGAGCCGTTGGTCAGTCTGTCCCTTGCTGCGTCCGCGGGCATTCAATAACTGGGTGAAAACCTAGCCTGGTTTCTCCGAGCCAGCGGCGATGGCGCAGGCGCGTCGTCGAAGTTCTTGATCGCCAAGGCCGGGCAGTATTCCCGCGTGGTTACCTTGTTCGGTGTTCAGCTCAAGGCGGAGGTGGCATTCGATGGCGTAACAGCTCGGCGTTTGGTGGTCTACACCAAGTGCTTCGTGCTGTTGCCAAGGAAGAAGCATCCAGTCTTCAATGGTGGTCAGTGTCCAACGTTTTCTGTACCTTTATTAGGTCTGACAAACGTGTTGGGCGGCTTCGTTTTGACGTTGGTGATCTTATTCTGTGGAATTGACATCACGGTGGAAGTCAAAGGTCGAGTAGGACTACTCGAGCTCCTTGTTGGGGATGTATTTTCTTCAGTCAATTTCTTTCTTTACTTTTTGTTGTTGTAATAATTTGGCCTGATTCTACCCACGGGTAGATGAAGCCGGATAGTTTCTATCCTTTATCTAAAAAAGGACCTGACGTCTTTCAAAAAAAAAGAAAAAAATGGACCTGAACTCCTGGAGTGCCGAAGTCTCCTCTTTTCACATGCTTTGTCGCTTCCATCTCCTCTTAACGCCTTTCTCACCTCCGGCCGCCCCTGCGCCCTGGTGCGGCGCATCCGCGCTTCAGTAGCCCACCCTTGCCTACGCAAGGAGGAAGCCTGCCCTGCTACGCACATATCCTCCCACCAACGTGGCGGCCGGAACCAGCGGCCCCGACAGAAGTGCAAGCACAGCCGCTAAACCACTTCTCGCTCAGGTAGGCACCTCCTCGCTGCACCTCCAGCGTGAACTGTCTTGTGGCCTCTTTGTCGTCAGCGAAGCCGACGAGGACACGGTTGAACGTTGTGCGCGCCAGTGTCGTCGCCGAGCCTGACCTCCGATTGCCACGGAGTATATAGTCCGATCACCTGGACAACATAACTTGGAGATTACTTATTCAACAATTGCATCATACGTTATCATTCATCTTCAAACCAAATTCTATAACGTGTCTAGACACGCTCTACTCGAACTTGTATAGACATAGGACACTTTGATATTTATCCAATAATAATAGGTCTGCTTAAGCTCTCAACCTATTGGTAGTTCTCTACTTCACCTCATCGTCTATAAAACCATGTATTCTACATCCTTAAACTATTGAAAACAGTCTAAATAACCCACTAAGACGGTTTGAAATTGGTTTTGCTAATGTGGCATATTAAAAGTCGTAGCCCCCTAACATATCAACGGTTGGCCTGTTGACAATAACCCCTTCATCTATAAAATTTGACAATGTAACCCTTAAAACATTTAATGATATTCAAAATGATCCCCAGATAAGCATGACATCACCATTGTATTATTTGAACCATTAACTAATACTAATATAGCAAGGCGCACGACTGACCTTTTTGTTAATCTCCAACGCATTTGCTAATTGCTACAGATATCAATATCATGACGAGGAAAAACATTGGCTTTTCTTGAAGATCTGCACGTACTGACGTATACGAGCACATGATTAAGAGAAGCAAGCTCTGGCCCTGGCTTCTACCAGGTGCGATTAACCGGGACGGGGACGAGGGCGTGGATGACGCAAACAGAGGTGGCGACGGCTTCATCTAAAGAGGTAGTAACAGTAGTTCCAATACCTGAGGACTGAAGTGTGCCGCGTGTGAGGATCACTGTGAAACAATATAAGACGCTTCAATGCTTCCTAAAAAAACAGAGCAATCAAAAACTGGTTAAATGAAAAAGATTGGCCGTAACAAACAACATCACGCAAATACATCACATTGTTTTTCAATTAATTGAAAAGATGTTGATGTCTTTGTTGATCACCTTATGTTCATCTCCATGCCCAGGCATAACCTTTTCCCAGCAGCCAGCGTAGGAAGCCACGAATCAAAACAGGCTGCCCGGCTGCAACGCCTCATTGGCGGCGTCGTGGTGCTAGCATGTACTCCCATGAGCCCACGCGTTGTTTTACATTGGTGCTTTGCATGTAGTTAATCTCCGATCTCGCATGCAGCTTGTGTAGATTGAACCCCCATGGCGTTATGGTGGTCGTCCTGATGTCTGCCGACGACACGCACACATCACGGTGATCTTTGCCGCCAGGGGCGACGACCGTAGGGCAAGTGGGCAATGCGCCGGCCGCCGAGCACTATGCACAGTTCCGATACTTGCGGACACATGCGGGCCGTGACTCTGGTGATCGGCAATTACGATCCAAAAACTACCAAGTCTAACCATTGAAGGCTCTTGATGCCGCAACGCTAGATAAAAAGACGCACACGCGGCCGTGGAGGGTATGCTAGCGTACCCCCTGGATCTGTCCCTGCTTGCATCGTGCGTATGTCCAATCGGATCAGGGCAGTGTGGTTGGAATTAGAGATACGTGTATAGGAAACCAACTCGCAACTCGGGTCAACTCAGGTCATTGTCGATGTCCAACTCGAACTCAAAAGTCAAAACTACAATGATGATGAACTAAAACAGGACTCCAGAGTCCAGACATAGGGTAAAAATAGACGTACCAAAACTGAACTTAAAAGGAATGAACAGGAAATTAGAAAGAATACAAATCGAAACCGGACATTCACGGTGTTAGTTAGGAGAGGGCCGGACGAAAAAAATGGGGGGTGAGAAAGTTTGCCTCTTTATTATTAGGTATAGGTGAGGATTGAGTTGGAGGGGCTATTGTGCACAACAAGGAGGTCAGGAAACAAACGCATTGCATTTGAACACTTGAATTGAAAAAATTGAAAAAAGCAATATTGGTCTATTTTTTTTCTTAATATGTGCACGTGCAATACGCACGTGCTTATATTTGTGATACTTGACATTTTAATATTATTTGAAAAAAAAATATTATAGGATAAAAAAGTAGTCATGATTTTGTCTCTTCCCCGTCTAAATGGTGGGGCCATGTAAAGTGTCTATGTCAATAATAGACTAATGGTGGTATGAAAATTGACATGGTTTATTTGTGATAGATGATGTTATATTATAGAAAAGAAAATATAATTTTGAAGTTGTACGATGCGTCACAATATTTAGAATTATATAGCACATGTGATGGAAAAGCAGAGCATGATCATATATCAAAATCTTGTTAATTTTTCATTTTTTAGCTTAAATTATTATTATTTTATTATCCTTTTATTTTTGTATTGTTTTTAATCTAACATTTTTTTGATAATTCAGATGGTATTTGGATAGTTAGTCGGTAAGGGATATGAAAATATGATGTGTTGCAAGCAGTTTTTGGGTGAGGTGCGCGAACTCGTCGGCATAGGACGCCATCTCCGGGATGTCGCTGAACCATAGCCCGTTCCACACTACCGTGCAGAACCTGGTGGCGTGCGTCAGTGTAGATGAAGTGCAGCATAGCCTTGAACGCCCTTGGCTCCAAGTCATCGATACGTATATGGCCAGTTCCCTTCTCCTTCATCGGGCCAAAGAGTTCCGCCATGAAGACCGAGGACCGAGCACCAAGTACAAGCCGATGTGCGGCGAACGTCTCGTCGTCGACCTGGAACGTGACGTCTGCTTCCACCCCTGACGACAGGAGACGGCCGATGTGCTGGTTCATGTCGGACGGTGGCACCGTGACGAACTGCGAGGCACCCTCCGTGCGGATCTCCGTGGAGACGGTAACATCGCACCTAACCCTGAAATAGTCGTCCTTCAGATAGATTGATTCCTCCAGGGCCTTCCTCGTGATGAAATATGGATATCCCCATCCGTTGCGGACGGCATCGCTTAAACAATACGACGGATATTGTTCGTAACATATAGGTGGGCTGCTGGGTATTCTTTTTGGTGTGAAAAAATAGCGATATGAGGAAACACAGCATAAACACGCGTAAAGAATTAAAAGTTTTCCGGTCGGGTCCGTTTGTCAGGTTAGGACGGGAGATTAGATGCGTTGGATCTATGATCTAAGGGCTAAAACATATAGTGGGTAGGAATTGCCGAGTAACAGGTATTTTTTAATTCCTTCGTACTAGCAAAATTGCCCGTGCGTTGCAACGGGAGTACTATTTTTTTTTAAAAAAATGCTATAGTATTTATTATCGGCCCAATCTTTTAAGAACTATTATCAGAAAGTGCATCATCAAAATCCAATATCTGTATCTATAGAGTCAAAATTTCTTATTAATGCAAATTTACCTTGAATTTATCAAGTGATGGCCTGGCATGAACCAACTGTTTTCGGTATCTAAGCAACTCTGACCAGGTTAAACTCCGATAGCGTGTGGAGGCTTTTCTTGTGTCACCAGCTCCACTAGAGTCGCCACACTTGCCAGGATTGGAGAAGAGGGCAATAGAGACCATAGCCTCTTGTATGGACTTTTGGACCACACTGTGATCCACGCTTTTGTACTCATCATTCGAAACCACCTCGCGTACCATAAGCATTAGCTAGAGATGTTAATAATAATAATACTTATTAGATGACTTATTATATATTTAATGATTGTAGTATTGTGGTACCTTTAGCACGTCGTCGATGTCGATTAAGAAGTGCACCGGTGACGGGCATGACTTCCACCTAGACCTAGGCATCTCCATGGCCGTCGATCGAGTTGCACCTGCAGCCCGCTAATGCCGTCCTGCACAAGCGCAACCTCTGTGTGAACAAATCACCATTGGGTGTGGACACGGCTGTCGACGATTCGCTCTGATTGAGGTCACGATGAGTAGTAGTGGCACTGCATCAGGGTCACTTCAACATGTGTTGCCCTATCCAGCGCATTAGGGTCACTTCAACCTGCGTTGCCCTGTCCACTGTTCAGCCCCCATGCCAACCACTTCCAAGCATGCATTAGGCCGACCATCGCCTTTCTGAGTCTCGTCACGCAGAGCAGGGAGGTGATCGAGGTGGGATTCACCGTTGCTGAAGTGGAGAACGAGCATGTCACGCCATGGCAGGAGAGGCATGTTGGCAGCCTGCTAGGCGTTCCGTGGCGGGGTGGGTACGGTGGTATAGTTGGCAGGCCCGGTTATTGAGACAGTAGTATTCCGAGCACATCGCCAATGGCTGCTCGTTGAAGGACCTGACCATGGAGAGCGCCGACTCGACAATGCCATCTAGGACGTCGTGGTTGGTGATCTAGAAGAAACAACGTCGTGGTGCCAACGAGCGGCGTAGCGTGGAAGCACGTGAGGGTGAGTGTAAGGTCCAAATAGGCTAGAGGGGGGGGTGAATAGCCTAATTAAAACTTCTACGAGAAATACTAAACCACAAGTTAGTACAAAAGGTGGCGGAGCAAAATGCACTAGCTCTAACTAATTAAGCAAGCCACCTACACAAGTCTAGTACAAGGCTATCCACTAAACACAACAACAACGAGCTAAAAACAAGATGTAATACTAGAGAAGAGCTTTGAGTGATTATACCGCCGTGTAGAGATGAGAAGTAATACACTCGTAGAATCAATCACAATAATCAACCACAAGAGAAATCCTCGGTAGAGAGATGACACAAGATTTTTACCGAGGTTCACTTGCTTCCCGGCAAGCTACTCCTCGTTGTGGCGATGCACCCACTTGTCGGTTCGCGAGCTAATCAACTATCAAGAGTTGAGCCCTCGGCGGGCGCCGCACAACCGCACACAAGATGGGGATCCTTCAAGCCACGAGCTCCACTAGAGTATCCAATTTGCGAACTCCCGCGGGGAAGGATCAAGAACCCCTTACAACACTTGGTGAAGGCTCCAACAATCTCCAATTGCGAGCTCAATCACCTCCGCTGCTCCAAGCCGTCTACCGTGTCGGGAAACACGGAAGAGTAACGAGAAATCCGCAGCAACTCGAAGATCAAGTGCCTCTAGAATGCAACTCTCAAGCAATGCACTTGAATCTCACTCAATCTCACTCAAGATGTGCAATCAATCGAAGAGATGAGTGGAGGGGTTGTTCTCTAGCTCAAAGGATGTCTCTATATCTCAAAATGTGCAAGAGTTACCCTCAAAACCCGTCCACCATCTATTTATAACGAAGGGGTACGCAACTAGCCGTTAGAAACGACGCAGCAGAATTCGCGCTGCACCGGACGCGCCGGTCCGGGTGACCGGACGCGTCCGGTCACTACGCGACAGACGAGAATAGTGCCGTTCAAACTAGCCGTTACCGTTGACCGGACGCGCTCGACCGAGCCACCGGACGCGCTGGTGACGACCGGACGCGCCGGTCCCGTGACCCACCGGACGCGCCGGTCAGCACCGAGCCGCGCACCGCGAAACATCCACCGGACGCGCCGAAGGACCCACCGGACGCCACAGTGCCCGCGTCCGGTGGGAGTCCAGTAAGCTCCCGACGCCACCGGACGCGTCCGGTGGTACGTGACCGGACGCGCCCCGCGTCCGGTGCACGAACCCTAGCAGCACCCGCGCCGCGATGAACTGACCGGACGCGCCCCGCGTCCGGTGCAGCGTCCGGTGCAGCGTCCGGTGCTGCGTCCGGTGCACGCAGTGACCTCCGTTCGCCTCCGTTTCTTTTCCGACTTTCGGCGCAGTAGAAAATAGGCGTTTCACTTCTCCAAAAAGCGCCGAATCCCGCCTCGCAAGCTCGGCGGGAGGGAGAGAAGAACCCAAACCCCTCTCTACCGCTCCAACTCCACCGCCTTCGCAAATGTGCTAACACCACCGAGTGTACACCACCATGTGCATGTGTGTTAGCATTTCACAAACATTTTTCCAAGGCGTTATGTTAGCTCTTTACTAGATCCTAAATGCATATGCTCAAGACAATGATCTAGTGGCACTTGATTCCCGAGCTAACCGTGATTGCCCCTCTTGATCGTCGGCTATGTATCCTAAACCCGGTCAATCACTTCTCTACTCATCTTAGACCGGCAAAAGGAAAACCCTATGGTTATACCTTTACCTTGCGCTCTTAGATCCTTTTCTTTCACTTGATCATCATGTCCATTATTTCATGTGCATCTCCACCATGATCATCATTTCATGCACCATCTCTTTGTGATCTTGTGGCCACCACTCTATGCCATTTCCACCTCCATCACATGTTGCTTATGCCTAGCTTAATCACACTTGATACAATAGCATTAGCAACTTGGTGTCATTAATTACCAAAACCAAACTTGGGCTTTCAATCTCCCCCTTTTTGGTAATTGATGACAACCATCACAAAGATATGAAATGAAATCAATTTTCAATTTCGATAGTATTAGCTCCCCCTACATATGTGCTTCCATGAGTTTGGTTCAATTGTGCACATATGTATGGATTTTAATTTTGGGAGAGTTACTACTATCAAATTGATGCTAAGGTATATAGAATGGACCTTTGAAGCGTGATACCAATCGGAGTTGCCTTTATATACCATCCTTAGCATCGATGTAGCTAGACACCACTTGTAATTCATCACTTGTAAAGATCACAAACACTAAAGTACCCCGTGAGATCAACATTATAAGCAAAGGGTGTCTAGATATCACTTGTAAAGCTACTCTCAACAATTCATCATTCAAGTTCTAATTCTAGCAATCACCATTCAACCATGAATATGAATTTAAGCTTTGCAATGCAACAATTCATCATGTTAATGCGCATACAAATGCAACAAATAGTTCATGAGCTTACTCCCCCTACTTGTGTGCTCAAAATTTAATTGATTCCTTTCCAAAGTCTTATCTTATGCTTTCTCTCCCCCTTAGTAGCTTTTTCTTTTTGTGACTTTTCTCTCCCCTCTTATTATATCTTTCTCCCCTTTGTGACTTTTCTATCTTTGTGACTTTTCTCTCCCCCTTTGTCAACAATCACCAAAAAGGTGCCAATTTTAGCGAGAGTTAAGTCAATCAATATGAGGGAGTCCAAATTACGGTTCAATCTAGATCACTTGCCTAGAATATGTAATTCGGTTTGATCCAAGGACAAGCTTCTTCACACCTCATAAAGTATAAGGGTTATCTTGACCATGTTGAATTACACATCATGAGCTCATTTTCTAGATTCAACGCTAGGTTTGCAAGCCCACAAACATGTCATATGCTACCACTAGATCAATCAAACATAGAAGCAATAGTGGTACCATATATACATTAAACTCATTTGATTTTCATGAATGAGCCTATTTGTCATGCAAATATGTCTATATGTTCTAAACATGTCCTTAGCAAAGTATGAATGATATGCCAAACAACTTTACCTTGCTATGTCGGAGGAGAGGCATGTCATATAAGAATGTGGGGGTGCACTCATTTCAAGTTGGAGAAATCAAGTATGTTCAATTCATTCTTCAACTTGTAAAATCTTTTCTCATCAAGTGGCTTTGTGAATATGTCGGCTAATTGATCTTCGGTGCCAATGCTCTCAATGCTAATATCACCCTTTAGTTGATGGTCTCTTATGAAATGATGCCTTATGTCAATGTGCTTCGTTCTTGAATGTTGAACCGGATTTTGTGTCATCTTGATAGCACTTTCATTGTCACAAAACAAAGGCACATTCTTGAATTTGATTCCAAAGTCATTCAAAGTGGCCTTCATCCAAAGCAATTGTGCACAACAACTACCGGCACTAATGTATTCGGCCTCGGCGGTAGATAGTGCAACACTATTTTGTTTCTTTGATGACCATGAAACAAGAGACCTTCCAAGCAATTGACAAGTGCCACTTGTGCTTATTCTATCAATCTTGCATCCACCATAGTCGGAGTCCGAATATCCAATCAACTCAAAACTTGACCCCTTTGGAAACCATAATCCAACATCATGAGTGCCCTTAAGATATCTCAATATCCTCTTGGTTGCTTTCAAGTGACTTTCTCTAGGTGAAGCTTGATATCTTGCACACTTGCACACACTAAACATCACATCCGGCCTAGAAGCGGTGACATATAGCAAACTTCCAATTATAGACCGGTATTGCTTTTGATCTACCATGTTGCTACTAGCATCAATACCCAATTGATCATTTGTGCCCATTGGTGTACTCATTGGCTTAGCATCTTGCAATCCAAACTTCTTGATCATGTCCTTGATGTACTTGCCTTGACTTACAAAAGTGCCATTCTTCATTTGCTTGATTTGAAGTCCAAGAAAGTAACTAAGCTCTCCAATCATAGACATCTCAAACTCATTAGCCATCATATTTCCAAACTCTTCACAAAAGTCTTGATTGGTTGATCCAAAAATAATGTCATCCACATAGATTTGCAACACAAACAAGTCATTACCAAGCTTCTTGGTGAAGAGTGTGGTGTCAACCTTTCCCATCTTGAACCCTTTAGAGAGAAGAAAATCCCTCAATCTCTCATACCATGCTCTAGGTGCTTGCTTCAAACCATACAATGCCTTCTTGAGCTTGTAAACATGGTTAGGCTTCTTGTCATCTTCAAAACCGGGAGGTTGCTCAACATAAACTTCTTCATTGATGTAACCATTAAGAAATGCACTCTTGACATCCATTTGATAGAGCTTGATGTTGTGTGCACAAGCATATGCTAATAAGATTCTAATAGCCTCCAATCTTGCAACCGGTGCATATGTTTCTCCAAAGTCAAGACCCTCAACTTGAGTGTATCCTTGTGCTACTAATCTTGCCTTGTTCCTCACAACCATGCCATCTTGATCTTGCTTATTCTTAAAGACCCACTTAGTACCAATCACATTGTAGTTCTTTGGCCTCTCAACAAGTTCCCAAACTTGATTTCTAGCAAAGTTGTTTAGTTCTTCATGCATGGCATTTACCCAATCGGAATCCTTCAAGGCATCTTCTATTTTCTTAGGTTCTTCAAGTGACACAAATGAGTAGTGCTCACAAAAGGATGCTAATCTTGATCTAGTTTGAACACCACTTTGAATTCCACCAATGATTTGGTCCAATGGATGATCTCTTGCAATACTAGTAGGTTGGAGTATTGGGAGTTGATTGTTTCCACTAGCTTGATCTTGATCTTGCACTTCGTCATGAGAACCACTAGAGCTTGCTTGATTTGTATCAATTTGCACACTTTGGTTTATCACATGAATATCATCATCATCAACTTGCCTTGGCCTAACATCACCAATGTCCATGTTTCTCATTGCATTTGACAATTGATCTCCTCTCACATCATCAAGGTTTTGAACTTCATTTTGAGATCCTTGGGTTTCATCAAACTCAACATCATGAACTTCTTCCAAGGTGCCATTTGTGAGATTCCAAACTCTATATGCTTTGCTTGTGGTAGAATAACCAAGTAAGAACCCTTCATCACATTTCTTTTCAAACTTGCTCAATCTAGTGCCTTTCTTGAGAATATAGCATTTGCAACCAAACACTCTAAAGTATGCAATGTTGGGCTTTCTTCCATTCAATAGCTCATATGGTGTCTTACCAAGCTTTCCATGGCAATAAAGACGGTTGCTACAATAGCAAGCCGTATTGATAGCTTCACTCCAAAATGAATAACTAACATTGTATTCACTTAGCATTGATCTAGCCATGTCAATCAAAGTTCTATTCTTCCTTTCAACTACACCATTGGATTGAGGAGTGTATGTAGGTGAGAATTGATGTCCAATACCAAGATCATCACATAAATCTTCAATTCTTGTGTTCTTGAACTCACTACCATTGTCACTTCTAATCTTCTTGATGGTAGTCTCAAACTCATTTTGCACTCTCTTGACAAAAGACTTGAATAGATCATAAACATCACTCTTGTCAAAGAGAAAGAACACCCAAGTGTATCTAGTGTAGTCATCAACTATCACAAAACCATACTTGTTGCCACCAATGCTAGTATATGTTGTTGGCCCAAACAAGTCCATGTGCAATAGCTCAAATGCCTTTGATGTGCTCATTTCACTCTTACTAGGATGTTTATTTCCAACTTGTTTGCCGGCTTGACAAGCACTACAAGGTTTATCCTTTTCAAAAGTCACATCTTTCAAGCCTCTAACTAAGTCATGCCTCAAAAGTTTGTTCAATTGTTTCATTCCAACATGACCAAGCCTTCTATGCCATAACCATCCCATACTAGATTTACTAAGCAAGCATGATGTTAATTGTGTCTCACTATCATTGAAGTCAACCAAGTATAAGCTACCATGTCTAAATCCTTTGAATATCAAATTTGATCCATCAACACTAATGACTTCAACATCATCACTACCAAATATGCACTTGAAGCCAAGATCACAAAGTTGTGCCACCGACAAAAGATTGAAATCCAAGCTCTCAACTAGTAATACATTTGATATGCTCATGTCATTTGAGATAGCAATTTTACCAAGCCCCTTGACCTTGCCTTTCTTGTTGTTGCCGAAAGTGATAGCATCAAAACCACCATTTTGACTTGTATCAATTGATTTGAACATACAAGAATCCCCGGTCATATGTTGAGTGCACCCACTATCAAGCACCCAATGCCTTCCTCCGGCTTTGTAATTGACCTACAAGACAAGATCAATTCCTTTTAGGTACCCAAACTTGTTTGGGTCCTCCAAGGTTAGTGACCAAGCTCTTTGGTACCCAAATGGCTTTCTTCTTTGAGCCCATCCATGGTGCACCAATGAACTTAGCATGAACACCATTTGTACCCTTGGTAAGTATATAGAAAGAATCAAACTTAATTGAGGATACATTAGCATTGGATTTCTTGTTCATGCAATGTTGCTCTATGTGGCCAACTTGCTTGCAACTTTTGCAATAGCTACCTTTGTTCTTCACAAAACGAGTCTTGTGAGGAGCAAAAGCGGCTTTGCCTTTCTTGGGGTTATAGCCCAATCCCTCTTTATAGAGAGAAGCTCTTTGGCTACCCAAGCACATAAGCAAGCGGTCCTCACCACCATAAGCCTTGGCTAAGGTGTGATTGAGCTCTTTCACCTCCTTCTTGAGATTTTCATTCTCAACTATAAGTGTGGGATCACAAGTGAAACCATCACTACTAGATGAGGATGATGTAGATGAGCTACATGAAGGGTTAGTGGAAGCAACAACAATAGGCTTATGACAAGATTCATCAATTATATCACAAGATATGCCTATGTTGCAAGTTTTAGCTTTCTCAACATTAGTTGGCATGTTTTCACATTTTTCAACTAGAGAGGAATGAGCTTCTTCAAGCTTAGTGTGAGACTTTTGAAGTTTCTTATGGTCTACCTTTAGACTCTCATAAGATGCTCTAAGCTCATCAAGTTCTTGCATAAGGTTTTTCTTTTCCTTAAGCAAGCCCTTGCATTCCTTTCTAGATTCTTTATAATGTTGAGTGCAATCTTCTAGCATAGTGATTAGTTCATCTTTAGTGAATTCTTCTTCATCACTATCACTATCACTATCACTAGCATTATCATGATCACTCTCATTATCGGATGATACCTTAGTGGCCTTAGCCATGAAGCATGATGGAGTGTCGAAGAGGGAGACCTTCTCTTGGATGGCAATGCTAGCATGTCCCTTCTTCTTGCTCTTGTAGTCATCCTCATCATCACTTGAGGAATCATCACTATCCCATGTAGCAACATGAGAATCATTCTTCTTTTTGTGAGAGCTCTCCTTCTTTTCTTGCTTCTTCTTTAGCTTCCTTCTCTCCTTCTTGATAGCATCTTCATCATCACTATCATAAGGACACTTTGCAATTAGATGATCCTTGCTATGACATCTAAAGCATCTCATGTTATGCTCATTCTTCTTAGATGAGTTCTTCCTTCTTCTTGCACGATAGCCCTTCTTCTTCATGAATTTGCCAAATTGCTTGACAAAGAGAGCCATCTTCTCATCAATGTCATCACTATCACAAGAGCTTGAGTCTTCATCACTTGATGATTCAATCTTGGACTTGCCCTTGGATGTGGTGGCTTTGAATGCCACACTCTTCTTCTTTTCATCATCTTTCTTCTCATTCTCCTTCTTCTTCTTCTTGACCAACTCATCCTTCTCATCATCTTCTCTATACGAATCATCGGTCATCACTTCTTGAAATATTTGTTGAGGAGTTGAATCCTTCAATGTAGTCCTCACTAACACGGTGATCAATGTATCAAACCTCTTGGGCAAGCTTCTCAAGAACTTCATAGAGAATTGGTTGTCCTTGACTTCCTCACCAAGTGCCTTGAGCTCATTGACAATCACTTGCAACCTATGAAACATCTCCGGGACACTCTCATCATCTTGCATCTTGAAGCTTGAAAATTTTTCTTGCAAGATATATGCTTTAGCGGTCTTTGTGCCTTCGGTACCCTCAAATGTTTCTTCTAGCTTGGCCCAAGCATCATGTGCAACTTCTATGTTCTTCACTTGCTCAAATGTCTTGTCATCTAGTGCCTCATGAAGAGCACTAATGGCAATGTCATTGCATTGGAGCTTCTTTTCTTCCACCGGTGTAGGTGCTTCCGGATTAGCAACCTCAAATTTTGTTCCGGTGACCTTCCACACTTCTCTATTGATTGACTTGAGGTGTGCGGTCATCTTAACCTTCCAATATGCATAATTTGTACCATCAAAGTGAGGTGCCTTCTTGGTGTTGTTGATGTGCAAACTTAATTGAGCCATTTCTATTTCACCGTAGGTTGTTAAGCCTCAAATAAACGGTGCCTCGGCTCCGATACCACTTGTAAGGTCCAAATAGGCTAGAGGGGGGGGGGTGAATAGCCTAATTAAAACTTCTACGAGAAATACTAAACCACAAGTTAGTACAAAAGGTGGCGGAGCAAAATGCACTAGCTCTAACTAATTAAGCAAGCCACCTACACAAGTCTAGTACAAGGCTATCCACTAAACACAACAACAACGAGCTAAAAACAAGATGTAATACTAGAGAAGAGCTTTGAGTGATTATACCGCCGTGTAGAGATGAGAAGTAATACACTCGTAGAATCAATCACAATAATCAACCACAAGAGAAATCCTCGGTAGAGAGATGACACAAGATTTTTACCGAGGTTCACTTGCTTCCCGGCAAGCTACTCCTCGTTGTGGCGATGCACCCACTTGTCGGTTCGCGAGCTAATCAACTATCAAGAGTTGAGCCCTCGGCGGGCGCCGCACAACCGCACACAAGATGGGGATCCTTCAAGCCACGAGCTCCACTAGAGTATCCAATTTGCGAACTCCCGCGGGGAAGGATCAAGAACCCCTTACAACACTTGGTGAAGGCTCCAACAATCTCCAATTGCGAGCTCAATCACCTCCGCTGCTCCAAGCCGTCTACCGTGTCGGGAAACACGGAAGAGTAACGAGAAATCCGCAGCAACTCGAAGATCAAGTGCCTCTAGAATGCAACTCTCAAGCAATGCACTTGAATCTCACTCAATCTCACTCAAGATGTGCAATCAATCGAAGAGATGAGTGGAGGGGTTGTTCTCTAGCTCAAAGGATGTCTCTATATCTCAAAATGTGCAAGAGTTACCCTCAAAACCCGTCCACCATCTATTTATAACGAAGGGGTACGCAACTAGCCGTTAGAAACGACGCAGCAGAATTCGCGCTGCACCGGACGCGCCGGTCCGGGTGACCGGACGCGTCCGGTCACTACGCGACAGACGAGAATAGTGCCGTTCAAACTAGCCGTTACCGTTGACCGGACGCGCTCGACCGAGCCACCGGACGCGCTGGTGACGACCGGACGCGCCGGTCCCGTGACCCACCGGACGCGCCGGTCAGCACCGAGCCGCGCACCGCGAAACATCCACCGGACGCGCCGAAGGACCCACCGGACGCCACAGTGCCCGCGTCCGGTGGGAGTCCAGTAAGCTCCCGACGCCACCGGACGCGTCCGGTGGTACGTGACCGGACGCGCCCCGCGTCCGGTGCACGAACCCTAGCAGCACCCGCGCCGCGATGAACTGACCGGACGCGCCCCGCGTCCGGTGCAGCGTCCGGTGCAGCGTCCGGTGCTGCGTCCGGTGCACGCAGTGACCTCCGTTCGCCTCCGTTTCTTTTCCGACTTTCGGCGCAGTAGAAAATAGGCGTTTCACTTCTCCAAAAAGCGCCGAATCCCGCCTCGCAAGCTCGGCGGGAGGGAGAGAAGAACCCAAACCCCTCTCTACCGCTCCAACTCCACCGCCTTCGCAAATGTGCTAACACCACCGAGTGTACACCACCATGTGCATGTGTGTTAGCATTTCACAAACATTTTTCCAAGGCGTTATGTTAGCTCTTTACTAGATCCTAAATGCATATGCTCAAGACAATGATCTAGTGGCACTTGATTCCCGAGCTAACCGTGATTGCCCCTCTTGATAGTCGGCTATGTATCCTAAACCCGGTCAATCACTTCTCTACTCATCTTAGACCGGCAAAAGGAAAACCCTATGGTTATACCTTTGCCTTGCGCTCTTAGATCCTTTTCTTTCACTTGATCATCATGTCCATTATTTCATGTGCATCTCCACCATGATCATCATTTCATGCACCATCTCTTTGTGATCTTGTGGCCACCACTCTATGCCATTTCCACCTCCATCACATGTTGCTTATGCCTAGCTTAATCACACTTGATACAATAGCATTAGCAACTTGGTGTCATTAATTACCAAAACCAAACTTGGGCTTTCAGTGAGGTCGACTGACGGGGCAACCAAGGCCTCCGGGGTAGCCGGAGGAGATCGATGCGGTGGGCATCAAGAACAAACGTGACGTGGAAGTTGAACAGGGCCAATGCGTCCTCCTCGTTGTAGTCATCGACTGTGGCCATCCGTTGCTGAATTAGTCCCTGGTGGATGCATGGCGGAGTGCCTCCACCTCTAATATATGTTGGTTTGATCTGTTTCTTTATGTTTACATGAGAGAAACATGTCCGAGCAAACCGTGGGCGCCGATTTGATTTCGGCACTAACCGTAACGATTAGAGTTGGAAGGGGTGGGTTATAGGTTTTTTTCACTTCATACATGTTTTTACAATTTTAGAAGTTCTTAATGGGCCCTTTGATATTTTGAATCTAAATACCTAAATACTAAGAAAAATCTCTATTGACAGCAATCTATGCTTCACAGTAGTATATATTTTGTATATTGAAGTCTTAGATAAGAAAGTGAAGTAGGCACATTTCTATACCTAATCCTTCACAAAAGGCGAAATTTATATGAAAAAAATTGATTGAACTTTCCAACGGACTCATTCCATAAGTAAACAATTGATCAATGGGTTCGCTTGGGCAACAAAATCAAGTGCGAGCCTTTTTAAAATTTCCATCGTCTTCTACAATACATAAACCATATATGGTGTGGTGGTATTTGTTTGCCCTATGTTTGCTGGAGACGCAGGTTCGATTCCTAGTCTCGTTTTTATTGGCCTTTTGACATTTATATATTGACTGCTCGGAGGGCCACGTGATAGCTAACCGGAGTGGGCCGCGACAGACCAGATTTGAGCTGTGCACAGCTGACTGGGTTGGGCCAGATACGACCTGTGCACTACCGGGAATTATTCGGACCATAGGCTAGAGTGGGTCATTGTGCTGGCTAAATTAGGCTACGAAAAAGCCCAGACCACCTGACAGACAGAAATCTATATTAAAAACTAAAAAGTGTGCAGAATATGATAAAAACAAAAAAGTGCGCAGAAATTTTTATAATTTATTATTAGGTATAGATATAGATATAGATAGATAGGCAAAGATACGTGCCTGATAGTATTACATGGAGATGGTGGAATAATATAATTAATTAGAAGTCCAAGAGCTGCACGTCCTGCTATATCCTCCGTTGTTTCCGTGAGCAAAAGCAAAGGAAAGAGGAAAGGAGTCAGAGTCCAGGTACAGTGACGTTCATGTGGAGAAGGAAGAGCCCAAGACGGAAGGGAACATGCACGTACATAGAACGGGACATGCACGTACCTAGGCTTTATTTGCTTAATTAGCTGTGGCAGACAGAAATTTTGTGGCGGAAACAAAAAGCAGTGCAGAAATTTTCACGATTTATTATTAGGTATAGATATAGATATAGATATAGATATAGATATAGATATAGAGATAGATAGATAGATGATTATTCTGAATCAAACATGCAACATAATACATGGGTTGAGCGGCCCAACTGCCCGGCCCATTACGCTCCACTCGAAGACTAGGGTTTACCACCTCACAAGTACCCCGCCGCCGCGAGATATATAAGCCGAACCCTAACCCCCGCCCCCCCGCTTCTCTTCCACCTCCGCCCCCACTCCCTGCCGCCGCCGCCCACCGCCGCGCCGCCAGCCTATCCAATGGCGCCGTCGTCTAAGCTGTCGCAGGGCATCAAGAAGGCCTCGCGGTCTCACGCGTACCACCGCCGCGGTCTGTGGGCGATCAAGGCTAAGCACGGCGGCGCCTTCCCCAAGGCCGAGAAGCCCGCCGCGGTCGCCGAGCCCAAGTTTTACCCCGCTGATGACGTGAAGCCGCGCAAGCCCAGCACCCGCAAGCCGAAGCCCACCAAGCTTAGGTTCCTGCATGGATTGCGTCATTTCTTCAGTACGATTTGTTTGCCGTGAGCTGCGAGTCCTGACGGTTTCTGATGCGTGCAGGTCGTCAATCACTCCGGGCACCGTGCTGATTCTGCTCGCCGGGAGGTTCATGGGGAAGAGAGTTGTTTTCCTCAAGCAGCTCAAATCTGGCCTGCTCCTTGTTACTGGTGAGCCTACGTTAGTCTGACACCGTTTAGTTCGAATTTCTGTTTGGTAAATTGCTGAATGGAGTGTTACAAATGCATTGTTTGTTTTGAATAGCTACATTAGCTGTTTCTCCTTGCCTTTATTATGTAGTGGAACGTTGTAGATTGAACATTAGACGCTAGACAGTATAGTCATCTTGGAGTTGAAATGCTTGATGTTTAAGTTAATATTGTCTTGAAATTTGGTGACTGCTGTGGAGATCTGTTTATGCTATCTGTTTGCGCATTCGATGGTGGAAACTGCTTGTATTCCATGTTGCAAATTGTTGGTCTGGTCATATTTCAGTTCCTTGCTTATATTCGTATGGGTGTGAAATTGGGAGCAATTGCAGTGATATTGATTTATGGTCGTGTTTTATTTGGGAATGGAAGTTTCAATTGAGTGTATAGCAAATTCATGCATTATTACATTAATCAGAAATGGTTGGAATGGCTATAGAATTTGATCTCAAATTCTGTAAAACTCCTATCACATGACCCTTTTTAGTGGGAATAGGTTGGGATAAATTTGTACTGAACTTTTCTATCACTACTCGCATTGATCTTTTTCTGGATTATTTTATAGAATGGGTGAAATATACATTGTTCCAACATCGAATTAAAAATCCTGATCATGGTGTGCTGATTGTTTTGATCATATGTCAGCACTTGGTTGCTTACTCCGAGTAATATAAAACTGTTTGAGACCATGTTAGATTACATTTTTACTCTTGTTACAATGTTAATGTGTGGATTTTTGGCAACACCAATTTGACAGATGAGTACTACTACAAGCTGTTAAAAAGTTTGTTTCTATTTTGTAAGATTAGGAGCTTTGTTAATCAGGTCATTTGCTCGTGCATGTTTTGCAGCACTTTTAGATGTGTATGTATTTAGCAGCTGCTCTATTAATTGTAGATGCTGGAGTAGGTTCAGTATATGCTTGCTTTTTGCTGGCTTGCTATTACTAGCTACTAAGGTATATGTGTGCAGGTTTTGAACTCCTATTAGTTTTTAAGTCTGCTAAGTTATTTCATACTCTGGACTTCTTATTATATTGTGTTGTATATGTGTCATGTATTAACCAGTATTTATCTCTTTCAGGACCTTTCAAGATCAATGGAGTCCCAATCCGCCGTGTGAATCAGACCTACGTCATTGCAACCTCCACGAAGGTTGATATCTCTGGTGTTAACGTAGAGAAGTTCGATGACAAGTACTTTGCAAGGGAGAAGAAGAAGAAGGCAACCAAGACTGAGGGTGAACTTTTTGAGACAGAGAAGGAGGTGTGTGTCGATACATAATTTGGACCTTGTTTTTTAGTAACCTGGCATTCTTTTACTTAGAAGGGTCCTACCTGTTATATTTTTCAGGCAACCAAGGACCTACCGCAGTTCAAGAAGGACGACCAGAAGGCAGTGGATGCCGAGCTGATCAAAGCTATTGAGGCTGTGCCGGATCTGAAAACCTACCTCGGTGCGCGGTTCTCTCTTAGGGACGGCGACAAGCCCCATGAGATGGTTTTCTAGATTAGTTGGTGCTAGTGTGAAGCTCAATAGTCGGTTTGCCTGATCTACCTGAGGGCGCTATTGAATTTTGTATCTGACTGGTGAACCTTTGGTTTCCATTTGAATCACTGTCAATGAAGTCATACATTTTGCTGGCAAATTTAACGATGTTTTGCACAATATACTACTATATATGTAAGCTATTTACAAGAAAGTCCTGCCCTGTCATCTGTCATTCATCCGTGGGCCGTAGCCTTGGTTTGTACTTGCATCTGGTGGAGGCTGGACTATGATCTGTGGTCTCCATTTCATGTTTACTTTGTCAAATTCAATGTTTGCATTTGCTTCATGCTGCCTAAGATGATCTTTGTGTAGATAGGAATCGTGATTGCATTCTGAACAGGTGCACATAGAATCGTGATTGTATTCTCGGTTTGAGATATGGACTGGTTGGTAGGCTGAAATGAGCTGGTTAGTTGACGATAGCTCAAATTTCGGTCATAGAATTTGGATTGCTCAATGAAATGAGCCCGGTTAGTTGAGGATAGCTCAAATTTCGGTCATAGAATTTGGATTGCTCAAATTTCGGTCATATTCCATTTTTTTTGTAGGGTGATGCACGGATTTGTTAAGATGCGGACAATATGTAGAATGCAATTGGGTTTATGATGTTCGGAACATGTCTCGGAAAATTCCAGTACTACTATTGTTGAACACCTGGCGGATCCACGGCCCGGGCTGCCCGGGCTGCAGCCCCCCCGGAGCATGATTTTACCTGTAAAACATTGTAGCTTAGCCTCTAATCCACCATTAATCAACAGCTTAAAGTCTAATCCTTCATTATTTAGGCCCCCCGGGTGCTTCATCCTGGATCCGCCCCTGAACACCAATACACTCGCAAAGTGGCACTGAACTGCAGGCTACAGCATAGTGTCAGCCCGGGACGGCAGCCTCTTGAAAAAGTTGCTGGCAGCCGACGGCATCCGGCCCCGGAACCTCGGGTGACGGAGCACGTACAGGCCGACGACGAGCGACACGACCCGGATCGGTGTGACGTAGAGCACGGCCGCGGCGACGAGGCAGAACGCCGTGAACAGTGCCGTGGCCCGCGGGTCCCTCCACGCGAGCAGGGACCGGATCCGCTCTCCCTGCGTCGCCACGTCTCCGACCACCGTCTGGATCCGCCCGCCCACGCTCCGCAGCCGGTCGTACCGCAGCCGCACCACGGCGTTGGGCCTCGACGTCGGGAACGTGTCCAGCTCCTCGTCGAGCTCGTCGGGGTGGGTCGCCTCGGCGCACGAGAGCCTCGCGTCCATGTGCGGCGGCCGGCGCGGCCGGCGGCGGTAGTTCCAGAGGCCAGCCGTGGACATGTACAGGAACATGGTCGGCAGGATGAGCTCCGGGAAGCACATGAGGGTGACGAAGAGCACGTGCACGAGGACCGTAGTCGCCGGGTTCTTCCAGCGGCAAACGTCGGCGAGCCACCGCACGGTGCTGGCCGCGCCTGAGAGGAGCGCCGTGACGCGGAAGAAGTTGGCCTTGCTCCGCCTGATGCTCCAGACGTGCGAGTCCGCGTCGAGCATGTACTCCACGACCTCCCGACGCATTGGCGGCTCGGCCCGGCTCAGCCTCGCCGCCACGATGCTCATCGCCTGCCGCCGTAGGCTGTCAAGCTGCAGGACGGTGAGCGGCTGGATGTAGTGCACCTTGGGGAGGAGGGGCTGGCCGTAGAGGCGCACGACGCTGCCGAGGGAGAGGCAGGTGAGGCGCACGGCCAGGCAGAGCTCGCCGTTCTTGCGCAGGCCGGACGGGTGCAGCACGGCGAGCGGGTGCGCGCTAGTGCGGACCTTGTCCATCTCGAGCGTCGAGAGGCGGATCCTGACCTTGCCGATCCTCTGGCCCCTGGTGACGGCGCCGTTGCCGGCGGCGGCGGTGCCGAGGTGGCAGTTGTCGAACACGGCGAGCGTGAGCACCGTGCACGGGTCGTACACCTCCCACGTGTACTGCTCGTTCCACCGGGGGCTGCAGGAGTCCACCACGGTCCGCGTGCGCACCCACTTCTGCCCGTACTTGGCGACGCAGTACGCGTCGGTCATGCCCCGGCCGTCGATGGTCTTCATCGGCGTGAGCCCCTGCGCGCCGAGGACGCCGACTTCCAGCACGCCGATCGGCGGGCGCCACAGCTGCCGCGCGGTGGGGCGCGTGTCGCTGGCGTACATGGTCGGCTCCTCCATGACATGGTACGCGCCCTCGAGGCACGCGCGGAGGTGCACGCGGCCGGCGAATACGGCCTCCGACGGGCGCACCGGACGCCCGAAGGGCTCCAGGCTGAACCACTGCGACTGGACCGGGCGGCAGTCTAGCCGCTTCTCGAAGATCGTCAGCGGCAGCAAGGCGCGTCCGACGATCTCGTCCTTGCCGGGGTGCACGCGGGCCTCGATGATAAGAACCGCCGGGTCGTCGAACGGCTCGGCCACGGCGAACACCAGCTCCTCGTTCCACGCAAGGTTCGTCGGACCCCTCGTGGTGCAGGGCCGAGTCCTGAGCACCATGCCGCCGACTTGCACCTTGGCGAAGACCTCGGTGTGCCGGCCTTTGTCCGCAGTGGCGCCGGCGCCGGCGCCGGCACCGGGTGGCACGACGTCCTGAGCCTCGAGCACGCTTACACGGAAGTACCACAGCTTGGGCGTAACGTACACCTTGGACCGCGTGTTGTGCACGGCCGCCGCGCCGTCACCGCCGCGGACCGAGGCGGCGTCGGCGTGCCACGCGTCCGAGAACGCCTCGTCCGCCTGCGTGCCGACCCAGACGGCGAGCATGACCTCGCAGTTGGCAGCCATCTTTCCACCACCATCAGTACCCTCGAGACGGTACCACTGCGGCGCGAGTGGGCTGTCCGGCGGCACGCGCACCGGCGCCTCGGCGATGTCGAACGCGACTCTGCCGACGCAGTCGTCGCGCCCCAGGGCGTCCCTGTCCCTGACGAACACCTCCAGCACCGTGACCTGCACGCGGTCCCTGGAGAAGGCGAACACCAGGTTCCACTCGGGGCTGGCCTTCGCCACGCAATGCCGCGTGGCGGCGCGGTAGTTGCCGACGCGGACCTCCACGCAGGGGCTGCACCCGCCGGTGACGGCGCTCGCCGGGAGCCCGCGCGCCTTGACGACGCGCACGTACAGGTAATGCATCGTCTCCACGAGGTCGTAGGCGCTCGCCAGCCTCTGGCTCTCCCCTGAGCCAAGGCCGTCCGGCCACCTGGCTCCTGCGCCGTGTGGGCTCGCGCTTCTGCTGCCACCGCCGGCCGGCCACTGCTCCTTGACCTGTGGAGCAGGCGCGGCGTCCGTGGCCTTGTGATCCTCCATTCTCGCTGGTGGCGCCTGGGCACGGAAGACGTACGGGTACGCGTACGCCATGACCGGCGGGGCTGGCAAGATGGTGGCGCCGGTCACCGATGAACGTGTCCGCCTGTTGGTCAAGCGGTCGGCTTCCCCTTCGCCGGCAAGGGAAGGAATGCAAGGTGGCACGATGGAATACAGGCACACTTCGTTGCAGAAGCTTGAAGCGAATGTTGGTACGGGCTGTGATGGAAAAGGTTTGCGAGATATGGAGAGAGTAAAGATGAGGTCATGTGATGTGATGCAGAGTCAAGGTGCATCTGCCTGGATTTGAGTAGGACCTAGGATTAGGAAGACTGGAAGAGGAGTGTTGGTGAAGTTGCCTGTATCTGCTCTGCTGACTGCTGGTTCGTTTC
Source organism: Saccharum hybrid cultivar R570 (assembly GCA_038087645.1). Taxonomy (NCBI): domain Eukaryota; kingdom Viridiplantae; phylum Streptophyta; class Magnoliopsida; order Poales; family Poaceae; genus Saccharum; species Saccharum hybrid cultivar. The sequence goes on along the minus strand of JAQSUU010000534.1, from coordinate 18,103,156 downwards.
TGTATCCTGTATTCCTGTTTGAGTCATGTTTAATCTTAATGGAGTAATACATCTGTGATTGTCAGGCGCTTCCTTGATATTCTTTCGTTCTAAATTGCAAGTCGTTTGAACTTTTCTAGACACATAACTTTTACTATCTATCTAGACATAATTTATATCTAAGTGTATAGTAAAAGCTACGTACCTAGAGAAGTCAAAACAACTTATAATTTGGAATGGAGAGAATACTTACTTATTTGTGGAAATTATGAAATGAGACAAACATTGTCGGGTATGTGAAGTAAAGTGTTTAGTTGCCTCGCCTATAACATGAAAAATTTGAGTTCTGAACTATGCTATATACACATAAAACAATATGCCTCAAATTTTGAAGTTGGCCTTCAATATAGTAGGGAAGAAAATGAAATCAGATCATATTTGCATCTGATCCAGAAAAATGAAAAGTTCTCAGCTGCGTTACATACTCAATTACGTGATGGAGCCAAGAGGGGAAAAGAGCAAAGTGCGTACTCATTCATCTCCAAAGCAAAAGCAATCCAGAGGCTTTTGTGGGCTTGTGGCCTGGTTTGCTTTAACCAAAGAAACCCCTTTACCTTATTTTATTTTTCACACTGGAACTTTATTCTCCTCGTTGCAATTGAAGTATATTGACTATTGAGTATTGACCAGTGGCACTGGAGCAGTGCTGTGGACTTGCGGCATTTACATTTTGTTCACTCACGTTTGGCAAATCCCAGCTCAGTGTAGGGTCTACTGCTCCATTCACAACTGTTCCTTTTTTTTTCCACACACAAAAAAAAAAAAAACTGTGATCTTCATTCAGGCCTTTGGAACCTTGCTGGTCCCTTGGTTTCTAAGTTCTTTCTCGATGTTTCAGCAAGGCAAGGCGCTTCTTTTGCTCTTGTTTTGCTCATTGCTCTGAGTATAGTTTATGCTTGCTTTACAAACGTTACATGTTCCCACTGGTTCGAAAATATGCAATTGTATTTCTTTACTTTGAGGGAAAATCATGAGGCCTGGACACTATTATCACTGTAGTGATGAAAGATGACCAGCTAGGGTCTACCATGTGAATCAGAACACTCCAACCTCAGAGTTTACTATGTTTAGTGATAGACCATATGAACAGTATTCTGTCATTTCCCCTCTGTAATTTAAATGGGTTTTTGTGACGAGTACATGAGAAAAATAACCGGGCTGTGTTTCAAATTGCAAAGTTGAATATTAATTCTGCAAGCGATCGCTTGCTCTGATGGTGTCCTGGAAGATGCAGGTAGGCAGAAACGGCGCCACGTTTTCCTCATAAGCAACTGCTATGAGCACAGCAGCTGCCCTGTTTTACTCGTAAGTCATAACAGCACGTACGCCCATCACTTGCTATGGTTCCTCATATCCCGTCCAGAACGACAGCAGAGCACTGGGCCATGGAGGAATTGACTTTCACATTACTGGGCCTACCTAAGGGTGGCTATATATTATACCATACATGGGCCTCTAATGGGCCTATACTCCAACATCCCCGCAGTCTGGACTACCGGCGCAGCGGAGTTTAAGACTGGGCAAGAAAGAAAACAAGTAAGTGCACAACACACACAGGACCCCCCCCACAGCCACAACTAGCCACTGGAGACGTTGAGGCTGGAGCGAAACTCGGAGAAGGTCGAGGAAGGGAAGCCTTTGGTGAAGATGTCCGTAAACTGGGAGGTGGTCGGGACGTGAAGTACCCGGACGTCGCCGATGGCCACACGGTCGCGGACGAAGTGCAGATCGATCTCCACATGCTTGGTCCTCTGGTGCTGCACGGGGTTGGTGGAGAGGTAGACCGCGCTGACGTTGTCGCAGTAGACGAGCGTGCTCCTGGCGAGGGGGCGGTGAAGCTCGGCCAGGAGCTGGCGGAGCCAAGCGGCCTCGGCCACGCCGTTGGCAACGGCACGGTACTCCGCCTCGGCACTGGATCGTGAGACCACCGGCTGGCGCTTGGACGACCAAGAGACAAGGTTGCCCCCGAGGAAGACAGCGTAGCCGGAGGTGGACCGGCGGGTGTCCGGGCAGCCCGCCCAGTCAGCATCGGTGTAGACAACCAGCTCGGCAGTGGAGGACTAGCCGAGGAGCAGCCCGTAGCCGAGGGTGCCACGGAGGTACCGGAGAAGTCGCTTCATAGCAACAAGGTGGGGCTCCCGCGGAGCATGCATGTAGAGACAGAGCTGCTGGACGGTATAAGTGATGTCCGGCCGTGTGAAGGTGAGGTACTGGAGCGCGCCAGCAAGACTTCGGTAGGCGGTGGAGTCCGCTGGCCCAAGCATCGGACCCCTAGCCTCTGGCAGCTTGCCCTAGGTGTCAACCGGGGTAGAGCAGGACTGGCAGTCGGTCATCCCTGCTCGGTCCAGAATATCACAAGTGAACTGCCGCTGGTGGAGGAACAGGCCTGAAGGTCGGGGCTCAACAGTGACGTCGAGGAAGTGGTGGAGCACCCCAAGATCCTTCATAGCAAATTCCTTCTAGAGAGAGGCAATGATGCAGTGGAGCAGAGACTCGCTGGAGGCGGTGAGAACAATGTCATCCACATAGAGGAGCAGGTAAGCAGTCTCACCCCCATAGTGGTATATGAACAGGGAGGTGTCAGACTTGGCCTCCGTGAACCCAAGAGTCTGCAGGAAGGTAGCAAACCGAGAGTATCAAGCCCGGGGTGCCTGCTTGAGCCCGTAGAGAGATTTGTTGAGCCGGCAGACGAAGTCAGGACGAGAAGAATCCACGAAACCAGCCGGCTGACTGCAGTAGACCGTCTCAGTCAGAGTGCCATGGAGGAAGGCATTCTTGACATCCAGCTGATGCACAGGCTAGGAGCGCTCGAGAGCCAGTGAGAGGACAGTGCAGACTGTAGCTGGCTTCACCACGGGACTGAAGGTCTCAGCATAGTCAATGCCGGGCCGCTGAGTGAAGCCACGGAGGACCCAGCGAGCCTTGTAGCGCTCCAAGGAACCATTAGCACACCTCTTGTGCGTCCAGATCCACTTGCCGATGACAATGTTGGAGCCCAGCGGACGGGGCACTAAGTCCCACGTCTGGTTGGCGAGGAGGGCCGCGTACTCCTCGTCCATCGCGCGGCGCCAGTGAGGATCCGCCAAGACCGCGTGGATGGAAGAGGGTACCGGAGAGATCCCCGTCTCGCAGGCGGCGGCGGTGAGGGCCTACGGGCGAGACGCCTGCCTCGTCACCATCGGGTGAGTGTGACGAGGGTCCCGGTGAAGAAGAGGCGGGTGGTAAACCGGCGGGTTGGCGCGAGAGCGCAGCAAGGCCGGCGGAGCATGCACCAGCGACGACGGCGCTGGTGGCGAAAGCGGCAGAGCCGGCTTACGCCGGCGCTCGTAGACGATGCCGAAGCGTCCGGGAGGAGGTGAGGGCGGACCCGTCTCCCGCCGGCGCTGGTAGACGAGTCCGAAGCCCCCGGGAGGAGGTGGGGTCGGTGCGCTCGGTCCCGCGATCGGATCGGCAGCATCGGGCACAACGGGAGGCAGCGAAGCCACAGGGAGCGATGGTGGAAGCTCTAGGGCTGCCTCGGCCGTGTCAGGGACCGGAGGAAGGTCCTGGTGCGAGTCTGGTAGGGGCAAAGTGGGACCAGCAGGAGAGCGCGCCAGAGTAGTACCTGCAGGGTAGAGGAAGAAGGGTGGCAGAATCACCGGGTCAGTGGGAAAAAAGGAAGCCTCCGCAGGGTCAGCGGGAGGTGTGGGTGTAGAGGTGGTGGAGTAAGGGAATGCCGACTCATCAAACACGACATTGCGAGAGATGAGGACACGGCGAGAGGTAAGGTCAAAGCATCGGTAACCCTTGTGATCCGGAGAGTATCCGAGAAAGACACAGAGGGTCGACCGGGGAGCAAGCTTATGGTGAGCCGTGGCGGCGGTGTTAGGGTAACACGCACACCCGAAGACTCGAAGGTGGTCGTACCGAGGAGGGGTACCGAATAGAACGTGGTGAGGCGTGGGAGCTGGGCAGGCAATAGAAGGAAGTCGGTTAAGGAGATAGGTGGAGGTGTGCAGACACTCAGCCCAGAAGCGAGCGGGTAGAGATGCCTGGAGCAGAAGGGTGCGTATGATGTCATTGGTTGTGCGGATCATGCGCTCTGCCTTGCCGTTTTGAGAGGAGGTATACGGACAAGACATGCGCAGGTGGACACCGTGAGAAAGGAAGAAGGTACGTGAGGTTGAGTTATCGAACTCACGGCCATTGTCGCACTGGACAGCCTTGATGGTGAGGCCAAACTGAGTGGATACCCAAGCAAAGAGGTGGCTGAGAGTGGGGAACGCCTCGGACTTGGCACGCAGGGGAAAAGTTCAGGAATAATGGGAGAACTCATCGACCACCACCAAGTAGTACTTATAGCCAGACATGCTGAGAACAGGAGAAGTCCACAAGTCGCAATGAATAAGATCAAACACATGAGTGGCATGTGAGGAAGAGGACTGAAAGGGAAGGCGAACGTGACGGCCCAGCTGGCACGCATGACACAAGTGATCATTGTGAGCCCGAGAGCACCGAATGTCGGAACTACGACTGAGCTGCATCAGGGCATCCCGGCCAGGATGGCCGAGGCGACGGTGCCAAGTGGTGGAGGAAGGAGTGGCGGCGAAAGCGGCTGAGGAAGGCGAAGAAGGTGAAACAGACGCCGAGGGAGGCGAAAAAGGTGAAACAGACGCCGGAAACCGAAGGGTGTAGAGAGGCCCAGTGCTGTTACATCAGAGCAGAGGAACCCAGGAGGCCAAATCCCGCACGGTGAGGCCAAAGGGGTCAAACTCAACCGAACAAGAGTTGTCAGTTGTGAAATGGCGAATAGAGAGAAGGTTGTGAACCATACCGGGAGCCACAAGAACATCAGGGATATGAAAGGAGCCGTGGGAACGGACAGTGCCCACGGAGGAGACAGGAATGCAGGTGCCATTGGCGACCATGATGGAAGAGGGACAGGAAGGGTGGGGAGGACGGAGAGAAGAATGTAGACTCGCATCGGGCGTGGTGTGGAAAGTGGCGCCCGAGTCGGCGATCCAATCAGGACTAACTGATGGAGAAACTGCGGGCGGAGGGCTGGCGGTGGTGCTGAAGGAGGAGGCCAAGGTAGCCGGGTCCCAACCGACAAGCCCGGGCGAGCCACCGGGAGGTGGAGCCCACAGGGATGTGGGGTGAAACCCCGGGGGAGCATCAGTGAGCATGGCCGCCGACGGACGAAGCTCACCCCGTGGAGGTACCGACGACGGTGAGGTAGGAAGGTGGAGGAGCTGCTCCATCTCGGCGAGTTGGCGGGCCAACGCATCGGCCGCATCGCGCTCGCGCGCCCAAGCGAGGGCGGCCGCACGAACACAGGCCTGGCTATCCACAGCGGTCGCCCGGTGTAAGGTCCTAGATGGCTAGAGGGGGGTGAATAGCCTATAAAAAATTCTACAAATACCACTAAGCAAACTTGTTAGAATAACAAACGGCGTAAAGCGAGTTTTGCTTAGCCAAGGGTTGTGATGCAAGCCTCCTATCCACAAGTCTAGTAGATTATGATCTCTAGTTCACACAAGAGCTATGTCACTAAGTTTACTCTAGAGAGCAAGCTAACAACACTACTAGCAAAGCTACCACTAGAGCTACACAAGATATTCTAGTAAAGGTAAGTGCAAGAGAGAGGATTGTGATTCTTATACCGACGATGGAGTGAAGATGTTGCCAATCACCAAGATGATATACAATCAAACAATATTGACAACAACACAAAATGAAGACCAATCACCGGGAGACAAGAGACACAATATTTTTGTTCACCCGGTGTTCACTTGTGCACCGACAAGCTACGTCACCGGTTGTGTCGACCAACACTTAGATGGTTTCCCGGTGTGACCCTCAAGTCACTTGCCCCTCAAGGCACGCCCCGCAAGGCACCGCAAGACACCACTCTCAAATGTGGTAACTCAATGACACGCGCATTCCACTAGAGTTGCTTTTGGCGTCCCGCCGAGAAAAGCACAAGAACCTCTCACAATCAACCGGAGGTGGCCAAGAACAATCACCTTCTCTTACCAATGCCTCCAACAATCTCCAAGCCGGCTAGGAGCAGTACTCTCCAAGAGTAACAAGAAATCCACCGGCTAAACCACCCACAAGTGCCACTAGATGCCCTCAAGCTATGCAATGCACTTTGGGATCACTCAATCTCACTTTTGATTTGCAATCAAGCAAGAGAGATGAGTGGGAGGAGAAGCTTTAGCTCAAAGGATGCACAAGAGTGTTAGAAATGCCAAGAGACCTCCCCAAGGGCCGGCCAACAAGTATTTATAAGCATCCCAAACAAATAGAGCCGTTGCCACTCCACTGAACGTTTTCTCGGGACGACCGGACGCGCCGGTCGAAACTGACCGGACGCGCTCAACCGCGTCCGATCGCCCTGCGCCGTCCACGTGTTCTCCAGATTCAAACACGACCACTCGATCTTCCAACGGTCACTGCGCGCCAACGGTCAAACACAATGACCGGACGCGCTGCTCAACCGACCGGACGCGCCGATCGCACAGTACCGCGCGCCCGCGAAGCATCGACCGGACGTGCTCCAGATAACGACCGGACGCGACAGTGCTAGCGTCCGGTTGGAGTCCAGTAAGCTCCCTCGACGACCGGATGCGTCCGATCGCATGTGACCGGACGCGCACCGCGTCCGATCGACCTTGCGAACTGCAGTTCCCTCAGGGCGCCTGACCGGACGCGCCGGTCCCGCGAGTGACCGGACGCGCCGGTTGCAAACCCTAGCCCGCGTGCCTGACTGCTGCGCTGTACTGACCGAACGCGTCCGGTCACACCGAGACCACGTCCGGTGCAGCGTCCGGTCACCTCTGTGACCTCCGTTCGCCTCCGTTTCTTTTCCGACTTCCGGTGTAGTAGAAAATAGGCATTTTATTTCCCCGAAATCGCCTGAATCCCGCACTCGCAAGCTCGGTGGGAGGGAGAGAGGAACCCAAACCCCTCTCTACCCGCAAACCACAGCGCGACCAACGCCACCTTTGCAAATGTGCCAACACCATCAAGTGTACATCTCCATGTGCTTGTGTGTTAGCTTTTTCTCAATCATTTTCAAAGGTTTTCTAGTTAGCTCACTAGGCCCTACATGCAATGCACTTCATGAATTCACCTAGTGGCACCCGTGCGTCGAATAACCGATAAGACTTCCCCTCTTAATAGTTCGGCTATCGACCCTAAACCACTCACACCCTCTATGGTGTCTTGAGTGTAAAATAAAATGGCCCTATGGTTATACCTTTGCCTTGAGCCCATTTTGTTTCTCCAAATGATATGATCCACTTCATATCATCACATGACCGTCTCGATCCATCGACCTTGACTTTACTTGCTCTTCACTGTTGCATCGGTCCGTCAGCGCCAAGTCTTGATCAAGCTTCACCATCGCATGGTCCTTCGCTTTGAAGCCTCGACTTGCCCTTCACCTTCACAACCGGTCCATCGAGCCAAGCTTCATCTTGGTCTTCACCATCTTGGTCATATGAGTCAATGTCATGTCTCATATTCAATGACCACCTTTATCTAAATCATCCACTTAGATACAAAGGTTAGTCCTAGGTTTCATCAATTAGCCAAAATCAAACCAGGAACTTTCAATCTCCCCTTTTTGGTAACTTGATGACAACCCTCACAAAGATGATTTTGATAATAAAAGTTTTGAACTTGTCATACTTGTCCAATCATTTTGCTCATAAGTAAAGTTTGGACAATTATCACAAGCTCGGTTTTGGTAGCATTAGCTCCCCCTACATATGTGCATAGAGTTTGGATTGAAAGCTTTGCACATATGCATGGATAGAAGTGTTGAGAGAGTAATTCTACCAAAATGATGCTAAGGTGTAAGAAATGGACCTTTGAAGCGTGATACCAATCGTAGTTGCCTTTTACACCATCCTTAGCATCATGAAGTAACTAGACATCCATCAAAACTCAAGAACCCCGTGAGATCAACATTATATGAAAAGGTTCTTGGACCACTTGTAAAGCTTTAGGCAAGTCTAGATACCACATATAAACTATTTCTATGCATGCTAGTAGATCATTTCATCATTCAAGTTCTATACTAGCATTGCACCACACAAGCATGTATATTAAATTTAAATACATGTGCAATGAGCAAGTCATATGAGAATGCACAAACAAATGCAACAACTTTGTTTATGAGCTTGCTCCCCCTACTTGTGTGCATCAAAAATTTTATTTACCCCTTTATCATGTTGAATCATCTTTTTCTCTCCCCCTTTGTCAACAACTTAGAACACTTGCCAAAGATATTTAATTCGATTTGAACCAAAGACAAGCTTCTTCACACCTCATAATAAGGGTTATCTTGCCTATGTTGAATTAAACACTTATAGCAATCTTCTAGATTCAACACTAGGTTTGCAAGCTCACAAACATGTCATATGCCACCACTAGATCAAGACAAACATAGAGGCAATAGTGGTAACATATAACCATCAAATTCATTTGATTTATCATGAATGCTCATGCATACCACTTATTATGTCTACATGCTCTAGCAAGTCCTTAGCATAGGATGAATAACATGCCAATCAACTTTACCTTGCAATGTCGAAGGAGAGGCATGTCAATAAGTGGGTGGGGTGCATTCAACTCATGTTTGAGAAATCAAGAATGTTCAATTCATTTCTTAGCTTGCAAAACCTCTTTTCATCAAGTGGCTTAGTGAGAATATCGGCAAGTTGATCATCGGTGCCAACACTTTCAATGGCAATATCTCCCTTTTGTTGATGATCTCTAATAAAATGATGCCTTATGTCAATATGTTTTGTTCTTCCATGTTGAACCGAGTTTTGTGTCATCTTGATTGCACTTTCATTATCACATAGCAATGGCACATTCTTGAAGTTGAGGCCATAATCCTTCAAAGTTGATTTCATCCATAGTAATTGTGCACAACAACTCCCCGCACTCACATATTCGGTTTCGGCGGTAGAGATTGCCACACTATTTTATTTCTTTGAGGACCATGACACAAGTGATCTTCCAAGTAATTGACATGTGCCACTTGTGCTCTTTCTATTGATCTTGCAACCCCCATAGTCGGAGTCCGAATATCCAATTAATTCAAACTTTGACCCCTTGAGATACCATAGTCCAACATCTCTTGTTTGCTTCAAGTACCTCAACATTCTCTTTGCGGCCGTGAGATGACTTTCTCTAGGTGAGGCTTGATATCTAGCACACATGCAAACACTAAACATGACATCCGGCCTTGATGCGGTGACATAGAGTAGACTTCCAATCAAGGACTGATATTCCTTTTGATTCACCATTTTGCCATCAAGATCACTATCCAAATTGCTATTTGTACCCATTGGAGTTGAAATTGGCTTTGCATCTTGCATTCTAAACTTCTTTAACATGCCCCTTATGTATTTCCCTTGACTCACAAATATCCCATTCTTCAATTGCTTTACTTGGAGACCAAGGAAGTAGCTAAGTTCACCAATCATAGACATTTCAAACTCTTTGGCCATCATAGCACCAAATTCTTCACAATAAGCTTGATCGGTTGATCCAAAGATGATGTCATCAACATATATTTGCACTATGAATAGATCATTTCCAATCTTTTTGGTGAATAGAGTTGTATCAACCTTGCCCATCTTGAATCCCTTAGAGAGAAAGAAATCCCTTAGCCTCTCATACCATGCTCTAGGTGCTTGCTTTAAGCCATATAAAGCCTTTTTTAATTTGTACACATGGTTGGATTTCTTGTCATCTTCAAATCTGGGAGGTTGCTCAACAAAGACTAACTCATTGATGATCCCATCGAGAAATGCACTTTTGACATCCATTTGAAATAGTTTGATGTTGTGTGCACAAGCATAAGCCAATAGAATCCTTATTGCCTCCAATCTTGCCACGGGAGCATATGTCTCATCATAGTCAAGACCTTCTACTTGAGTGTAACCTTGAGCACTAGTCTTGCTTTGTTTCTCACTACAATGCCATCTTGATCTTGCTTGTTTTTAAACACCCACTTGGTTCCAATCACATTGTAGTCATTTGGCCTTTCTACCAACTCCCAAACATCATTTCTTGTGAAATTGTTAAGCTCTTCTTGCATAGCCATGATCCAATCGGCATCCCTCAAAGCTTCTTCTATCTTCTTTGGTTCTATGGTTGACACAAATGATGCATGCTCACAAAACATAGCCAATCTTGATCTTGTTTGCACACCACTTCTAATATCACCAATAACACTATCAATGGGGTGATCTCTTGCAATATGTTGTGGTTGGAGTACTTGCACTTGATTGCTTGAGCTTAGTTGATCACTTGATGTATCTCTATGAGATGAACTAGCACCATGATCTTGCACTTGAGAGTCACTAGCTAGCTTGAATGGAGAATTTAGCACTTGATCTTTATCATCATCTTGAATATCAATTACTTGCTTTGCTCTAATGTCCCCAATGTCCATGTTCTTCATTGCTTCCACTAATAGAGTTTCACCAATATCATCTAGATTTTCTTCTTCATCTTGTGACCCATTGGTTTCATCAAATTGCACATCATGGACTTCTTCTAGAATGCCACTTGAATTGTTCCAAACTCTATAAGCTTTGCTTGTAGTTGAATAACCAAGTAGGAACCCCTCATCACATCTTTTGTCAAACTTTCCCAATCTAGTGCCCTTCTTCAAGATATAGCATTTGCAACCAAACACCCTAAAGTAAGAAATATTGGGCTTTCTTCCATGAAGTAGCTCATATGGGGTCTTCTCTAGCAATGGATGACAATATAGTCTATTGATGTAGTAGCAAGCGGTATTGATTGCTTCATCCCAAAATGATTGACTCACATTGTACTCATGAAGCATTGATCTAGCCATATCAAGCAATGTTCTATTCTTTCTCTCAACTAGGCCATTTGATTGTGGAGTGTACTTGGCCGAGAATTGATGTCCAATGCCAAAGTGATCACAAAGTTCTTCAATTCTTGTATTCTTGAACTCACTTCCATTGTCACTTCTCACTTTCTTGATTCTAATCTCAAACTCATTGTGAACTCTAGTGAGAAATGTCTTGAAGATGTCATTAAGAAAGAATACCCATGTGAATCTTGTGAAGTCATCCACTATGACAAAGCCATACTTGTTGCCGCCAATACTTGTGTATGTTGTTGGTCCAAATAGATCCATGTGCATCAACTCAAATGCTTTGCATGTGCTCATTGTACTCTTCTTTGGATATGAGCTTCCAACTTGCTTCCCGGCTTGACATGCACTTGTAACACCCCTGGGTGTTAAGCATGCATTAGCATTTCAAAGCATAAGCATTCAACATCATTGCATGGTTAGCATTGTTTGAATTGTAGCCCTTTTCAAATTAAACTTGAAAACAAATAAAAGGGGAAACCCTAAGTTTAGAATAGAGGTTAAAAAGTTAGTGTACTTTTTAGAAGTAACAATTTCAAGTAATCTAGAATAAATCAACTTGATTATTGGAGCAAAAATTTGGATTCAAATTCTCCTCAATTCTGTTTTAAAAATATTCAAAATAAATGAGTTTTTGATTTTTAAATTAGCTTTAAATCTCAAATTCAAAATCTATTGAGAATTTTGAAAAATGCTCTATATGAAAGTTGTAGAGAATAAAATTTTGAACAACTTTTGTTTTGGGTCAAATTTCTGAAAACCCCGTTTTCATCCCCAAATTTGAATTTCAAACAGAGATTTAAAATCTGGAAATTATTTGAAAAAGAAAAATCAGTTTTTCGCCTTACTGGGCTTCGGCCTCATTTCTCGGCCCACGGCCGAAGCCGGCCCGGCCCGCGTCCGCGTCGTCCCCCTCCCGCGCGCGCGCGCCCGCACGCGTCGCCGTGGCGCCGCGGCAGAGCCCGGCAGCCGCGTGGCCGGCCGTCGTCGACACCGCGCGACACGCGCCCCCGTGGCCCCCACGTCCCTCGCGCTCGCTTACCCCCCTCCGCGCGCTCGTCCGCCTCGGCCACTCCCTCCATTCTCGCTCGCCCGCTCGCAGCAGCCGCAGCAGCGCTCCGCCGCGCCATCACCGGCTCCCGGAGCTCCGCCATCGCCGTTCGCGCTCGTGGCCGCTCCTCCGTCCGATTCCTCGCGGCCTCAGCTCCGCCCCGCTCCCCTCCACCGCGTGCGCACCTCCACTCCGCCACTTGAGCTCAGGTGAGGGCCAACTGGCCGTCTTCTCCCCGCCGGTGAGCCCGCCGCCGCGGCTTCCGTCGACCTCGCCTTCCTGCCATCGCATTTCCCTCCTCCCCGTGCGCACCGTGATCGCCTCCGCTCGCTGGAGCTTGTGCGCCCGTCCATGACCTCCACCACGGCCTGCTCCGGCCTAGCGCCGGCGAGCCGCGCCACCGCCTCCGCCATTGCCGCCGCGGCCATGCACCGCCCTTCCTCTCACCCCGCTAATCGTCTCGCTGGGTTCGCAGGGTTGCAAGGAGTCGACCGGTACCGACCTCGTCGCCGGCGACCTCGCCGACGGCGAGTTCTCCCCGGTCAGCACCTCCCCGTCTCGGCTCCGGCTGACCGGTGGGGTCAGCTGACCAGTGGGACCCGTTTGTCTGTCGCCCAGTGATAGTTGGGGGTGAAACCGTGGTGTGCACGTAGCGTTTAAGGCCGGTTTTGAATTTCGGTTTTAAAGAAATCGATTTCCAGAAAATCTGAAAAAAGCTTCCAAAAATTGTATCTCGAGATTTATAGCTCCAAAAATCATGAAACAAATTTTGAAATGTTCCTTTTGAATAGATCTACAGTTTAAAAATATATCATGTTATTTTTGTGACACTTTACTGTACATTTTTATTTAATTGTTATATATGCTGTTATCTTAGAAAAATTACAGTAAATAAAGTAAAATAGGGAAAAATGTGATTCTTGTTGCATTACTCTTTATTAGTGATGTACTTTCTAGGAAAAATGCTAGTGAAGCATGTTCTGTGGAAAAATTTTGAAGTGTAGTTCAAATGCCTTTATTGGATAATATTTGTTATTTTTAGTAGAGAGCAAAATTTGTATACAACATACATGTGATAATTTTTGTAGCATGTTAGTTTACTGTTAGTAACCTAAGAAAAATGTGAAATCTGTTGTTTGATACTTTTTCTAGTATAAAACAATTTCATGCTCACTTATAGGCTATAATTTGTTTATTTTGTACAGGTAGTTTTACATTTCCATTTACCATGAAAATTTAGTGGTAGCTTAGTTAGGGTAAGAATACTCTACTGTAATTTTTGTAGATTTTTATCTACACCAGAGATAGGTGTTGCAATACAACCCTAGTTAAATAAGGAATAAATTATTATTCTTTATGAGAAAGTAAGAATAATAAAATATGTTTGGTGTATCTTTGAAGCATCACTAGGTCTTGCTGATGTTGTGAATGAGTTAGGTTGGTGAGGTTTGATCATTTAGGGTCACTTGCTTGTGTCAGGTGTATGATAATTAGTGTAATCAAAATGGGTAAACCTTAGGGTACATGTTCTTGGATGACGTGGACTACCTTGTAGAAGATGTAGTTATATCTTAACTGCTCATTCCATGTACTCATTTGCATCTCATGCCATCCCATCACTCCATCATAATCCGATGCATCATTCGCATGTACTTATGCACTTGCATCATACAGGATCGCAGGAGGAGTCGCAGGTAGCAGTTCCGGAGGAGCAGGCTTGGACCGACCAGCAAGAGCCCCAGGCACAGGAGGTGCCCGAGGAGGAAGAGCCAGTCGAGGAACTGCCGGAGTGCGTCGACCACCATCCTAGTTCGTTCGAAAGAGGCAAGCCCCGGAGCATTATAAGTCTCCTATTTTATAAAAGCTATTCCTTATTACCTGAATTATAAATTTATATTGTTGCATTAAGTCATAGGAGTTGAGTGGAACCGTTGTTGCATTAATATCCTTGTCCACCAGAATAATGTTACCTTATTAGGTCAGGATCGAGTAAATTGCTTAGCCATGCTTAGATCGGTAGAAGTCGGGTGATTTCCTGTCACCTGCGAGCTATAGGTGAATACCTGGCTATGGTTAGCAGTATTTGTGAATCTTGAAAAGTAACCAAGTGTTAATGGATAAGCGGAGACCGGGCGGAATCTTATAGGGTTTTGGACTATAGTGATTCCGTCTGTGTCGATTAAGGACCGATCGTTGCTCGTCCCTCTTGTCATGTTGAACGCATGCCTCACATTTAGCTGGCCGAATAAAGTACCTTTCGACCGCGAAGCTAGTGACACTATTTCGAGCTGGGATAAACTCGGGTTGGCAGACTGGTGTTGAAGGGGGTGTACGGGGACGCGAAGAGTGAGCCCAAGGTGCGTCCTGGCAGTCGAGCGGTCCCTGGGTAGTGCGATCCATGATTGTTATCCCGCGGCTTCTTGGAAAGTGTCATTGGTGATCTACGCGACCCTGACGGGGGAAGCATGGTTTGTGTGAGGAATAAATCTCCAGCTGGATAGGAATTCGATTCGAATCGCCGTCGCTCCCGGTTAGTGAGCACTTGACTCGAGCTATGGCATCGTAGTGTTAATGATGGAACACGGATGGTTATGTGGTTAATGTTGGAAATGCTAAACCTGAGATGGTAACTTTGATGTTAATGGTTAATCAAGTGATTGTTTTAGTAATAGGTGCTTACCTAGCATGAATAGGTTATCCTAAAAATGATGCTAAAAGTACTTATTTTAGTTATTCATAATAACTTGTGCTTTTCGCAAATGAGTCAAGCCAGTCCACTATATAAAGCCTTGCATGCTCCTTGGTGTCATGTTATTTCTGGTTTTTGACGGGTAAGTGTAGCTGAGTACATTCTCGTACTCAGGGCGTTGTTCCCATTGTTGTTGCAGATGGTCAGATGTACTACGGGTACTGCTCCAACTGTCTGTATCCGGCGATGGGTGACAACTAGGACCTTGGGCAAAGGTCGTTCTGCTTGTCTTATCTACTGCTTTTGTGGAACATGACTATCTACTGGCACTGTAACTGAACTAAGTGTGTGTGCGTAAAACTATTTGCTTCCGCTACGTTATGTTGAACTATGTTGTAATAACTCTTATTTCCGAACTCCGATGTATCTTACTTTTATGGTCAACTTTATGTATCGTGTGAACTGTGGCTGCTAAATCAGTACGATCTTGGTTGTATGTTGGTTGGTTTGAAATCCTTCGTGATTTCACGGAATCTCGAGTTATACGGGCTTAAGTTTGTTAAATTAACCGCCTCGGTGGAAGATTTTCTTACTTAATCTCGTATAATTACGTTGATCCGTTACAGCACTACAAAGCTTATTCTTCTTAAATTCAATATCTTTCAAACCATTGACAAGATTGTGAGTTGTAAGCTTCTTCAATTGTTTCATGCCAACATGACCAAGCCTTCTATGCCAAAGCCAACCCATGCTTGATTTGGAGATTAAGCAAGTTGTCAAAGAAGTTTCTCTAGCATTGAAGTCAACTAGGTAGAGATTCTCATATCTAAAGCCCTTGAATGCCACATTTGAACCATCCACACTAATAACTTCTACATCATCAACCCCAAAGATGCATTTGTAACCTAGATCACATATTTGTGCCACGGATAGAAGATTGAAATCCAAGCTTTCAACTAGCAACACATTGGAGATACTCATGTCATTTGATATTGCAATCTTGCCCAAGCCAATAACCTTGCATTTCTTGTTATTGCCAAATGTGATAGAATCAACACCACTATCATTGTCATTGATTGAGTCAAACATTCTTGATGTACCGGTCATGTGTTGAGTGCACCCACTATCAATAATCCAATGCCTTCCTCCGGCTTTGTAATTGACCTATAAGCAAATCAATGAAGCTTAGGTACCCATTTTTGCTTGGGTCCTTGTAGGTTAGTAACTAAACTCTTTGGTACCCAAATAGCCTTCTTCTTTGGGCCCACAATTGGTGTACTAATAAACTTAGCTTGCACACCCTTCACACTCTTGGTAAGCACATAGCAAGAATCAAAAGGTATAGCATTAACAAGATTCTTGCTTTGGTTCTTTTTATTGCAATTATGCTCTAGGTGCCCAACTTGCTTGCATCTATTGCAAAACCGACCATTGCCCTTCACAAAGCTAGGCTTTGGAGTTGCAAAGGCCGACTTGCCTTTCTTGGGAGTGTAGCCCAATCCCTCTTTGTTAAGAGAGAACCTTTGACTACCCAAGCACTTAAGCAAGCGGGCCTCACCACCATAGGCCTTGCCTAAGGCATGAGTGAGCTCATCCACCTCTTTCTTGAGAGTCTCATTCTCAACCATTAGTGAGGCATCACAAGTGAAACCATCACTAGTAGTGGAGGTAGAGTTGGTGGTGGTGGATGAAGAGCTACAAGAAAGGTTAGCATTTGACATGATGATAGGTTCATTAAAGAATTCATCAATTATATCACATGTAACACCTATATCACATGATACAACAACCTCCTTCTTTGCTTGTTGCTCAAGTAGTAATGAGTGAGCCTTTTCAAGCTTGGAATGAGCCTTACCAAAATCCTCATGGTCTTCTACTAGACTCTCATGAGTGGTCTTAAGCTCACTAAGGACTTTCTCAAGTATTGCTACTTTCATTGAAAGCTTCTTACACTCCTTGTCCTTGGCAATAGCTATGTCTCTAGTTTGTTGCATCAAGTCATATAGTTGTTCTTTAGTTGGTTCATCATCATCATTTTCATTATCATTATCACTATCATGAGCATATTCCATTTCACTTTCATCATCACTCTCATCATATAATACCTTAGCTTCTTTAGCCATGAAGCATGAAGAGGATGAACCAAATAGTGATGGCTTCTTGTTGATAGCAATGGAAGCAAAAGCCTTGTTGGATGATTCTTCTTCTTCATTATCATCACTTTCCCAAGTGATCACATAAGCACCATTCTTGCCTTTCTTGAATGTCATCTTGGCCTCTCTCTTCTTCTTCTTCTCAAACTTGTCCTTCTTGTTCTTCTTCTTATCATAAGGACATTCCGTTTGAAGGTGCTCGGTGCTATCACAATTGAAGCACTTCCTTTGTGACTCCTTGCTCTTGAAGTTATCATTCCTCTTCTTGAAACCTCTTCTTTTGATAAATATTTTGCCAATATTCTTGACAACTAGAGCAAGTGCATCATCATCAATTTCCAATTCTTCATCTTCTTCGTTGTCATCTTCTTCTTGAATTGAAGCTTTGCCCTTTGAGGAGGTGGCCTTGAATGCCACGGTCTTCTTCTTCTTTTCTTCCTCCTTCTCATCTACATCTTGATCATACTTGTCAAAGGTCAATACCTCTCCAAGCAAATCATTGGGCTTCATTGTTTCAAGCCCATCTCTTTGTAGCATCATGATCAACATCTTGAATCTTCTAGGTAAGCTCAACAAGAACTTATGGCAAAAATCTTGGTCTTGTGTCTTGTGCCCTAAGCTCTTGAGATCATTCACAATGACTTGCAATCTATGAAACATCTCTAAGATTGTTTCTTCTTCTTTCATCTTGAAGTTCTCAAACTCACTCTTGAGCCCATATAGCTTGGCACTCTTCACAACCTTAGTGCCCTCATATGTTTCACTTAATCTTGTCCACACTTCACTAGCAAATTCCAAATCCTTGATGCCCTCAAATACTTTTGTGTCAATACCATTGTAAAGTGTATTGAGAGCCATTCTATTGCATGTTCTATTTGCTCTATCTTCATCGGTGAGATGATCGGGATCAATGATAGCAAAATCATTCTCGGTGACTTGCAATACTCTCTCATGAATAGAACCAAGGTACATTGTCATTTTTCTCTTTCAATGAGCAAAAGAACTAACACCATCAAAGAACGGTGGCTTGCCCCCAACATGATTGAACACAATTTGAGCCATTTTTCACACCGAAGGATGTTAAGCCTTGACTAAAACGGTGACCACGGCTCCGATACCACTTGTAAGGTCCTAGATGGCTAGAGGGGGGTGAATAGCCTATAAAAAATTTTACAAATACCACTAAGCAAACTTGTTAGAATAACAAACGGCGTAAAGCGAGTTTTGCTTAGCCAAGGGTTGTGATGCAAGCCTCCTATCCACAAGTCTAGTAGATTATGATCTCTAGTTCACACAAGAGCTATGTCACTAAGTTTACTCTAGAGAGCAAGCTAACAACACTACTAGCAAAGCTACCACTAGAGCTACACAAGATATTCTAGTAAAGGTAAGTGCAAGAGAGAGGATTGTGATTCTTATACCGACGGTGGAGTGAAGATATTGCCAATCACCAAGATGATATACAATCAAACAATATTGACAACAACACAAAATGAAAACCAATCACCGGGAGACAAGAGACATAATATTTTTGTTCACCCGGTGTTCACTTGTGCACCGACAAGCTACGTCACCGGTTGTGTCGACCAACACTTAGATGGTTTCCCGGTGTGACCCTCAAGTCACTTGCCCCTCAAGGCACGCCCCGTAAGGCACCGCAAGACACCACTCTCAAATGTGGTAACTCAATGACACGCGCATTCCACTAGAGTTGCTTTTGGCGTCCCGCCGAGGAAAGCACAAGAACCTCTCACAATCAACCGGAGGTGGCCAAGAACAATCACCTTCTCTTGCCAACGCCTCCAACAATCTCCAAGCCGGCTAGGAGCGGTACTCTCCAAGAGTAACAAGAAATCCACCGGCTAAACCACCCACAAGTGCCACTAGATGCCCTCAAGCTATGCAATGCACTTTGGGATCACTCAATCTAACTTTTGATTTGCAATCAAGCAAGAGAGATGAGTGGGAGGAGAAGCTTTAGCTCAAAGGATGCACAAGAGTGTTAGAAATGCCAAGAGACCTCCCCAAGGGCCGGCCAACAAGTATTTATAAGCATCCCAAACAAATAGAGCTGTTGCCACTCCACTGAATGTTTTCTCGGGACGACCGGACGCGCCGGTCGAAACTGACCAGACGCGCTCAACCGCGTCCGATCGCCCTGCGCCGTCCACGTGTTCTCCAGATTCAAACGTGACCGCTCGATCTTCCAACGGTCACTGCGCGCCAACGGTCAAACGCAATGACCGGACGCGCTGCTCAACCGACCGGACGCGCCGATCGCACAGTACCACGCGCCCGCGAAGCATCAACCGGACGCGCTCTAGATAACGACCGGACGCGACAGTGCTAGCGTCCGGTTGGAGTCCAGTAAGCTCCCTCGACGACCGGACGCGTCCTATCGCGTGTGACCGGACGCGCACCGCGTCCGATCGACCTTGCGAACTGCAGTTCCCTCAGGGCGCCTGACCGAACGCGCCGGTTGCAAACCCTAGCCCGCGTGCCTGACTGCTGCGCTGTACTGAACGGACGCGTCCGGTCACACCGAGACCGCGTCCGGTGCAGCGTCCGGTCACCTCTGTGACTTCCGGTGTAGTAGAAAATAGGCATTTTATTTCCCCGAAATCGCCTGAATCCCGCACTCGCAAGCTCGGCGGGAGGGAGAGAGGAACCCAAACCCCTCTCTACCCGCAAACCACAGCGCGACCAACGCCACCTTTGCAAATGTGCCAACACCATCAAGTGTACATCTCCATGTGCTTATGTGTTAGCTTTTTCTCAATCATTTTCAAAGGTTTTCTAGTTAGCTCACTAGGCCCTACATGCAATGCACTTCATGAATTCACCTAGTGGCACCCGTGCGTCGAATAACCGATAAGACTTCCCTTCTTAATAGTTCGGCTATCGACCCTAAACCACTCACACCCTCTATGGTGTCTTGAGTGTAAAATAAAATGGCCCTATGGTTATACCTTTGCCTTGAGCCCATTTTGTTTCTCCAAATGATATGATCCACTTCATATCATCACATGACCGTCTCGATCCATCGACCTTGACTTTACTTGCTCTTCACCGTTGCATCGGTCCGTCGGCGCCAAGTCTTGCTCAAGCTTCACCATCGCATGGTCCTTCGCTTCGAAGCCTCGACTTGCCCTTCACCTTCACAACCGGTCCATCGAGCCAAGCTTCATCTTGGTCTTCACCATCTTGGTCATATGAGTCAATGTCATGTCTCATATTCAATGACCACCTTTATCTAAATCATCCACTTAGATACAAAGGTTAGTCCTAGGTTTCATCAATTAGCCAAAACCAAACCAGGGACTTTCACCCGGGCAGCGACAAGTGCGTCTGCGAGGGCGGGGTCGGGACCCACTGCGTGGAGGGACCCTAGCTTGATACCATGCTGGAATTGACTTTTACATTATTGGGCCTACCCTAAGGGTGGCTATATATTGTACCATACATGGGCCTCTAATGGACCTATACTCCAACAAAACAAGCTCCTGGTTGCAGATTTAGACCCCTTTTTTTGAGAAGGGCCACTTGAGACTTGACCCGGCCTTCTTTGGAGGCCATTGTAGGAACCAGCGATCAAGCCTTGGCGAGCCAACTCCCACCTTTGTGGCTTTAACCGCCTGCTCTATGAGCAGTTCCTGCGGCTTTAAACCTGATCTTGCTCCTGCAGGCTGCACGACTGCTGGGCAAAAACCCAGGTCAACGTAGGCCTACTGCTTCCTTCAGAGTTCAATTCTAGGAAACTAATGCCACTGCATCATCGCAGGGCTGATTTTGGTCCCTTGGTTCTCTCAGCATATATGTGACTGAAGCTTTGTTGCGTGACGGTGACAGTCCACCACAGCTAAGGAAATTAAAGAGAATGTGAGGCACTGGAACAATGAACAAGGAAATGAACTCCTGCTGCAAGGTGAATCATGTGTTAGGGAGAATAAGAAGGCTGCAGCAGAAAGGAATCCTTTTTGCTATCTTTATAAATAGTGTATAACTAGAAAACCAGGCGTGGCAAGGAGTACCCATTCTAAATTGGGCAAGAATAATTAGCAGCTATCAATTTAGTACATGTAGAGAGGTCAGGTTGGTTAATATTTGAATCAATTTCTACATTATATGTGAAAATGTTATAAATAAATGTGAATGTTTGAGTAAATTATACTTGAAGTTGTGTCTGCTGATTTTGGGTCTAATTGGTATGTTTTAGCAGCCTTTAAAAGGAAACTTTGTGGTCAGTTCCAGAACATTTATAGTACTCAATAGTTAAGGAATCTAACTACAGTAGAGCATCTCCATGAGACTCTATATCTTTCCTAATTTACAGGAATAGAGATTTTGGTGAAGAAAACACCCTCCAACAGCCTCTTCAATTGGATATCCAAATATAGATATCATCTATTCTAGATTTTTCACTAGCCAAAGATGGAGAGCGAGGATGACTCTCTACTATGCATAAGATATACAAAAGCTGTTGAAGAGTATAAAGATATAGAAAACAATTTTTACTCAAATGGATTTCCAAATGATGATTTAGAGAGTACATTTTGGAAAGGCTCTTGAAGATGCTCTTAGCAATTAGGAAACTATGAGGAATTCATTTTAAAGCATCAGATGTTGTTAATACAAATACAGAGAAATCTACACAATAATTTGATAACCAAAGGCTTCCACGGAAAATTAAATGCAATTTTTTCAAACAGATGAATTTAGGAAAGGAGCAAATCATGGATCAAATCATTCAGCCACTGAATTTCAGCACAACAAAAACTGGACTCTGGACTTTGCACAACTGCAGTATCTCTATTTTTCTCATTTGTTTGAAGCCCCAATAAAAAGCCTGGTACTTACTTTATCTGATACTTTGGCTTTTATAAGCATTGACAATGTTGCCAAATTATATTTGCAGCTATATTACAAGTGGATGCTCTGAGTAAAATATAATCAATTTTAGGATCAATGAAATTGAGTCGCAAGCAGATAGGATTCGCTAGATCATGACCTGAGCTATCCCGTGCACGGCAGGAAGGTGAATTGGTCAGTATTCTCAGTCCTCGCTGGTGCCATTGAGCTTCTGTTGTACGAGGGCTACCAGACTATAATCCACTGCAGGAAAACAAGGAAAAATATATGAACCTAAAGGGAAAATGTGAAGAAAGATTTATTATAACACCAAAGGACAGAAACAGAAGAACATAAGCTCAATTGAGCACCATGTTTGTAGTTCGGTTATGGGCCTTACTCCTGAAGCACAAGGTTGTAGAAAGCATCTGACACTAGGAGCTTAGAAATAATGACCAAACACCTCTGTCCTGCATAGGTACTATGCTAAATTTCCCGTAGTACCTACTGACCTACGTATTAAGTTCATACAAGCAGACACAAAAGAAAATATTCACACTAGTGATTATGGTAATACTGCAGCACAAAAGTAAATTCAAGATTTCATTTGTTCAACGGCCCACTGGGATACACAGAAAAGTATGCATACATCAGCAATGGCATGAACCAGATCACACCTCACACTAGTAGCTACAGTCCTAGAACCTCAAGCAGAGAGCCAATAGCCCCATATTTTTTGGTCCTCAAGAAGGGAACCAGGAATGGCCGTGTGCATCATGCCACGACAAGTGTTGGAAGAAGAGCAGCACAGACGGGGCATTGGCACTTAGGCTAGCGGCTAAGGAAACAGCAGACAAGAGGAAGGAGGACAAGCCTGAGGTGGACTTCTCTTCCCCACAGCAAAGTATAGTAGTAAATTCATCGCATGGACATGAGATTGCGCCTCTGGGTGGCCCTCCTGGAGGCCTGAGCAGCCTTCGCTGTTCGCTTCAGGTTTTTCCTCACCAACTTCTCTATCTTCTCTATTGAACTCGAAAGTTTCTCCTCAACAATGTCAGCAAGGGCAGGATCCATTGGTTTGGATGGAGTATTCAGTGAGCTTTCTGCTGTCGAGGAAGACACATTCAAATTGTCATCAGCCAAGACAGTAGCAGGGTTTGCTACAGTTTCTCTTTCAGTTGAACCGGAGCCAGATGCAACAGCATGGGAGGCTTCAGCGATGTGAGGAGCATCCTGCTCTGCTTGTGCTGGAGTAGTCACGTTCACAGATTGCGGAGACTGCTCGATCCTTTGGCTTTGCTGCTGAGCTGCAGCAATCCTTGCACGGTTTCTCTGAATGGCCTGCATGCAAGCCAGTCAGAATAGGATGCTTAGCAAGGGAACAAAAATACACTGTTCAACTTTTGTAATGAACTAATGATATGGGGGATAAACTTTAGGATGCCTTAACAGATGAACTCAAATATTGGCAAACATTAATTGTGGCTAAGTGAATTTCGTACTTTCTTGATGACATAGACAAACTATAATCTACTCCCTCCGTTCCAAATTATGAATCACTATGGTCGTAGTCAAACTTCTCTAACTTTGACCAAGTTTATATAAATATATATTGACATCTACAATACTACCAAATAAAGTTCACTCTCAAGACTATTGCATAGTCGATTGAATGGTGTTGTAAATGTCAGTACATTTTACTAGACTTGGTCAAAGTTAGAGAAGTTTGACTTAGAACAAAGCTAAAGTGGCTTATAATTTGGGATGGATAGAGTATGCAACTAAGGCAAGTGTAGCAGAGGAATTACTAAACACAGATGGCATGCACTTAAAATGCAGATGCACTAATAAACACACTACGCATTAATTTTATAAACAGAATATCATGGTGGATATGAACAACTATTAAAAGTAAAATGGTCCACCCCACAAATGCCCCATTCAGTGTACAGTTGGAATTAGGTCCATTTTATTATCTGAGCAATACAATACGTCAGAAGAATTTTAATTTCAGTCATGCATATTCTACATGGCCTGTCAATGAGACACAAAGCAGTGAAGCACAAGATGGTGAAGTATAACTTGTACTCTTTGTTTTAATGTTACTTAGTTCAACCAGCTTGTTGAGTCAAATATTCTCATTGGATCCATCAAAATATTACCAAATCTTTATGGACACTAAAAAGTAGGAAACTGCACAGCAGATTTATCATCAATCTCAATCAGCTACTCCTACTTGGCACCAACAGTACTACATGGTTGGACTCGTGACATAAAACAGACAAATTAATATTTTCAGAATGATCAATGATAGCATTCAAAAGCTATAAACATACTGTGCAGTGATTTTGCAATAGAATAACATGGTGGATATAAGCACACATAAAAAATTCAAAAGTAAACATGTCCATCAGAAAATGACCATTCATAATATTGGAAGTAAGAACAGCTTATTATTTGAGCAATACTTTAGAAGAAATTCAGTTTTGTGCAATAATAGAAGTTCAAGATGAAGTATAGCTTGAATTCCATTTTGACTGTTACTGCAATTTAGCGAGCTTATTGAATCAAATATTCTCATTGGATTCATTACACAATCCCAAAAAGGACACCAGAAATTCAGAATTGTACTGCTAGTTTATAATCTACCTCACTCAGTTGCATGCTAGTATGCTACTGACAGTACTATAAAGCTAGACCATACTACAGAAAAGAAAAGAAAGTAATATTTTTGCAAGGCCAGCATTTTTTTAACGTAAACAAGGCCAGCATTCATCAACTGAAATTGGTACATCTGGCTGTGCCAAACAGCCAAGTGTAATAACTTAAAATTGTTTACCACTGGCATGCTTTTTACTCTACTTGGCACTAAACACACATAATGAGTCCAGATATGTACAATTAGCAGGTGATTAACTCTGATAAGATTTATGTGATGACTATGACAGAAGAAGAATGCCACAAGTTCTTTTCAGCAGTGTTGTTTGAGTAAAATGTTCCAGTAAAACTAGCAACTACAAGCACATCACTGCGGTCCACTAAGACCATCGGGTAATTGTCTGATTCTGATGAAATCCAACAAAACCGCTTTGGCACAGTAAAATGTTCCAGTAAAACTAGCAACTAAAAGCACATCACTGCGGTCCACTAAGACCATCGGGTAATTGTCTGATTCTGATGAAATCCAACTAGAAATCAACAGGTCAACTACAATCACGAGATGCTTTAAGTTTCCAACTACCAATCACACATCATAAAGCATGTAAGTACAGTAACAATGAAACATTCAATAAGTTAAATTGCTCACATCGTAGCACTGAAATACTAGGCATACCTTTGCAATGGCCGTAATATCACGGAGTGGCGTCCTGGGGTACCATCCAGGAAGCGGGCTCCTCTTTGTCGGTGTGGCCCTCAACGCCCAAACCGGCAGCAGGTTCTCCTTGTTCCTCGAGGGTGACATATAGCGCCGCGCCAACGGCTTCCCGGCACCCCTCACCGCCAGGGCTCCCGGCGAGGCCACCCTCCTGATAAAGAACCCTCCGCCGCCAACCCCGCCAGAGAGGTCAGCAAGGGCCGCCCTCCTGCCATCCCTGGAGTCAGGCATCTTGGGGCTCTGCAGAAAGCACGCGGCAGAGAGACAGATTGGTGAGCTCCAAATAAACATGAATGAGTCGACCAGCAAGGCAGCAACCCCAAAATTTCTCGCAGTCTTGACTTGCCTGGTCCAAATCCTACTACTGCTCCGACCGCTGATCGTAGAGGTTCACCAGATCTGCAAAAAAACAGGACCCTGAATCGCATCAAAGAAATGGGTGGGAAAGGGGCCGAATCCTAAAACTTCCTCACGAATAGCTCGCCTGGAGTTCCCAGTGGCTGCCCATATTTGCAGCATTCATGTTGGAGAGGTCTACATGCTGCCTAAACCAACGTCCCCACGCCGATGAAGAAGCACAGTGCAAGCGGTGGACAATGTTAAGGAGGAGGCAGACATTCTGTGTACCGAAGTGTTTGATTCCGAGTCCACCCATGTCTTTTGTTGTGCAAACATTTGCCCAGGCGACAAGACATTTGGCCGGTGATGTTTCTTTGTCCCCAGACCACAGGAAAGAACGCCGGTCTCTACTGCCGCTCTACCAAGCATTGACAACTGTACAGCTCGGGGATGGAAGGTCCACTTCTTTCTGGTCTGATGTGTGGTTCCAGGACGATGCATTCGCTTATCGCTTCCCAAGACTCTTCAGTCATTGCACGAAGAAGGAAGCTTCTGTGCACCAGGCCATCACCTCCAACCTTGCTGGGGCCTTTGTAAACAGGATGTCTGCTCAAGCTCGGGATGAGCTGCGACAGCTTACCACAATCACCCAGGGTCTGACGCTCTCCGATGAACCAGACACTCGGCTGTCACCCCTATCTCGCACCAAGGAAAAACTGGACTCGTCGGCAATATACAAGCTGCTTAAAGCGAGAGGGCAAGCGGCTGATCCGGCTTCGTCCTTCATTTGGCAGAATGCTGCGCCTCCACGTGTTCAAATGTTCATCTGGCTCCTCTGCAAAGGGCGAGTGCAGTGTCGGGCGAACCTCCATTGAAAGCACATTGTGGACTCTCCTACCTGCGCAGTATGCGGAGCAGCTGAAGAAACAGCAGAGCACATCGTGTTCCACTGCGATTTTGCAGTCCAATTCTGGTCAGCCTTTGGTTTGCAGTCGAGTCAGAACCTCGGATCCAGCAATCTGCACTGCATCCAGACAATAGGCAACCTCCCAGACGCCCAATACAACACGTTCATCATTCTGTGCTACTGGCAACTCTGGAAGCGGAGAAATGGGTTCGTCTTCCGCGGTGAGGCACTCAATCTGAGACAAGTTATCCTATCTTCTAAATCTGAAGCAAACCAATGGCGTGCCAGAATGCCAAAAAGAGATAAAAGGGTAGTGGATGAGTGGTGCAAATTGCTTGATCAAGCGATGAGTTCCTAAACGGTCTCTGACCATCTGTGCCCCTAGCTTTTGCTATTTTTCTCTTAGCCAAAACTTTGCAGCAGTGCCCCCCCTTTGTAATTTATGTAATCATGTAACACGAGCCATATATCTATAAAATCAGGTGGGGTAACACCCCCCGTTGAAGTGTTCAAAAAAAAAAATAGCTCGCCTGGATATCCAATCTAGGCGCCTGGAACCCTTGATGCGAATCTCATGGGTTTGGGTGTTTCAGGCTACGGTGGCGGGGGCTCTAATTCAAAGAGGAAGAAAGACGAATTGAAACGGGGAGATGGGCGGGACGCTGAAATTTTGAACTCGGAGCTCAAAATTTTCCAGGCACATGTGGGCCCAACTCGATTTGAATCGCTGGCACCTTTGCGCTTGCACATGCATCACGTGCACTTTAGGATGGGTTTAATTTCTAGCCTAGCCTTTATTTGCAAAATCGAATCTCCTTTTCCCCCGAAACCTAATCAAGTTACAGTGGCACATCAATAATTGGCATCGGTTCTTAGAATTGGTTCAAAAACTTCTACAAAGATAAAAAAAAAATGTAAGCTAAGGCTGCAAACAAAAACTCGACATCATTACATATATTTAATATAGTGGCTTTAAACGTGATTAATCGTTTGTGTGAGGAAGAACAAGGAGCAGTGAGGAAGGCGCACGGCCTCGAGCTCAAGTTCCGCTCTCTGCCTCGTAGCCGTCAGGAGGAACGAGGGGGTGACGAATGGGGATTCGAGCAGAGACCCACCAGATTGGGAGGGGAGCAGCCAGCAGAGTCGAGCCGGGCCGTAGGCCGAGAAGGAAAGCAGCTGCCGGGTCGAGCAGGGCCGGGGCGCCACCGGATCGGGAGGGGAGTCGCCGCCGCAGTCGAACAAGGCACCGCTGGATCGGGGAGGGGAGCAGCCTCCGATGTCAAGCAGGAAGCCTGGCAAGAGAAGAGGAGGTGCTGAGGAGAGAAAGGGTAGGACGGGGAGGGGGGAGGAGACGCACCTGGATTTGCAACGGTAGTTGGACGGAGCCCAGGCCGGCGCGAATGCAGCGACGGAGCGAATCGGAGCCGCGCGAATGGTTCCCGGAGGGGGGAGACGATTTGGAAGGGAGGGAGGAGCAGGGGATTTTGAGGGGAGATGGAGGCGAATTCGAGAGGAGGCGGGTGAGTTGAATGTTTTCACTTCCCGCCCCAGCTGCGATCCAAACTTTCGGAGTTTTGGTGCTAGAAGAAGGACGAAGCTGGCAACCTCCGTATTAGACTATCTGCACTCGTCGTACTCTATTTTCATCCTCTAAAAGGAATATTCCTGCCTAGTCACCCAGATTCTTTCCTCTATACCCAATTTTCCCGCACTCATTCATACTCTATATCCATCCTCTATACCAACTACCATCCAAGGGACCCACTTGCCAGAATATTTTAATCCAACCAAACCCCCGCGCCCTTGTCCTCTCCCACCCCTCCTCGCTTCCTCCGCCGTTCCCTCTCTCTCCTCTCCGGTTCGGCCTGCCTTCTCTGCAGCGGATGCGGCCGGTGGAGCCTCCCTCACGCGCGCGGGGCTCGGGCCGCCGCCCCTGCCTCCCTCTCCGGCGCGCGGTGGCCGGAGACGGGGCCGGAGCTGCCCGGCACCTCCCCTGCTCCCTCGCACGGTGGCCGGAGCCGGGGCCGGAGCTGCCCGGCGCCTCCCCTGCTCCCTCCGCCTCCCCCTCCGCCTCGGCGCGGAGCTCGGGCGGCCATGGCGGGCGGCGGAGCTCATCCAGGCCTCGGCGCGGCGACAGGAGCTCCACTGCGACATCCTCCTCTTCGTGAGGGCCAGGAGGAGCTGGCGCGGGCCGAGATGGAGCCGTGGCGGCGAGGGCGCGAGGCTACCGGTGCTGCAGCGTGCGGGCGGCGTGCTTCTGGTGCTGGAGCGAGCGGGCGCGGGCGGCGCCCAAGCGGTGCGCCTCGCGCGGCGGCTCACGCCCGGGACGGGGAGGCCGAGGAGGTGGCAGGGGACGGGGAGGCCGAGGAGGACGTGGTGGGGCCGGATCTGGCGGCGGAGCCCTCGCCGGAGCCCTCCCATGGTGGCCGTGGCGGCCTCCGCCTCCGCATCTCGCGCCCGGCGGCCCACTCCTCCTCCTCCCTCGCCGGATGCGGGGAGGCACGGCTTCGGCATCTCGACGTCGGGGCGGCTTCGGCGAGCGCGGCTCCGACGAGGTGGCGTCCACGGCGGACCTCCATGGCCATCCCCTTCTCTCTCCTCTTCCTGGTCATGGCGCCGACGAACGGCAAGCGCGGGCCCCACGCCACGCTGGCGCATGGCGGACGTCCGGGACGCTCGCTACCTATGGCGGACGCGAGCCCTGTCCGCTTGGGTAGCGGATGGCTTCCAGTACCCGCTGCAGCAAATTTTCCGCTATCGCGGTACTGGAGGATGTTTTTCCAGTACCCGGTGCGGAAGGTCTTACACGCGCCGCACCGCGGCATGGCAAATTTTCGAAAGACTACTAGACGGAAAGGGAAAGGTGACGCACTCGTGGACTTCTATATTTATTCTCTATACGTAGTCAGCAAGATTCTCTCCTCTATACTTAATTCTCCCGCACTCATCCATCCTCTATCCACTCTATCTATTGTGGGACCTACTTATCACTTTATCTAAATATATTCATGTGTGATCTAGTTTTGAAGGATTTATTGAGACGAATTTAATGGTGCAATCGAAATTTAATTTGGATTTTTGATTTGTGAGTTATAACATTTTTTTCCTTTGTTTAGCTAGTGGGGCCCACCACTATAGAGTATAGAGTAAGCACTGTACTACTCTAAATATAGAGTGAGAGAAAGGATAGAGTATCGTTTTAGAGTACCCAGTGCAGCAGTTTTTACTCTATATTCATACTCTAAAACTTTAGAGTATCGTTTTAGAGTACCCACTGCGGGTAGTCTAACACCTTTCCTGTGATCTCACATAAGGCCGTGTTTAGATACCCAAAAAGAGGTAAAAATTTTTGCATAGTAATTATCACATCGAATCTTTGGACGTATGCATAGAACATTAGGTGTAGGTAAAAAAATAACTAATTCACAGTTTGTCTGTAAATATCGAGACGAATCTTTTGAGCCTAATTAGTCCATGGTTAGACAAATTTTACCAAATAACAACGAAAAATGCTACAGAAATTTTTCCTCAAAAATTTTCACAACTAAACAGGGCCTGAGTTTTGTACCAGATGCAAGAAAATTCACATGAATTTTGTTTTTTAACAGAAATACACATGAATTTTGTAAACACAAGAGCATTAGTTGGACACCCTTTAAGGCCCCATTTGAAACGGGAAGAAGTCTCCGGATTCGTATTTAGGGTGGTTTATATAACCCAAGACTATAAAATTAGATATTATACATACTAAATTTAATAAAATCAGGCAAATAACCCTCTTGGTGCTATTGGGACGTGGTTTTGCTGATCTAGCGATCGACGCTAGTTAGGCCTGTTTAGTTGATGAAAATTTTTGGGTTCGACTACTGTAGCACTTTTTGTTTTATTTGGCAATTTATGTTCAATCATGGACTAATTAGGCTCAAAAGATTTGTCTCGTGATTTACAACTAAACTGTGTAATTAGTTTTTTCTTTCGTCTATATTTAGTACTCCATGCATATGCCGCAAGATTTGATGTGACGGGTACTATAGCACTTTTTGGATTCTTTTTTAGGAACTAAACAAGCTCTCGGCATCAATAACATAGCCCCGTTCGGCTGGAATTATAAGCCGGCTGAAAAACACTGTTGACTGATTTTTTGTGAGAGAAAAATATTATTCTACCTGAAAAAACAAACTAAATAAGACGAATTATAAGCCAGATGAACAGGGCCATAGCTTCCGGTGCCACTTGTCAGCCTAGATGGCAGCTCCATTTTTCAACGCGTGCTGATTTTCACGGTCCCGTGGAGCACGTCTTCTATTACTAGGGGCATTTTTAGATGCCAAAAAATTTTGACTAAAATTCCTGTAGCATTTTTCGTTGTTATTTGGCAAATTTTGTTCAATCATGAACTAATTAGGCTTAAAAGATTCGTCTCGACATTTACAGACAAACTGTGCAATTAATTATTTTTTTTACCTATATTTAATGTTCTATGCATACGTCTAAAGATTCGATGTGACGGGTACTGCACAAAAATTTTTGGCTCATTTTAGCCGTCTAAACAAGGCCTTACGTGTACACATCGAAGCACTTCACCTCCAACCTCATGTCTTCCCCCTCTCCTCCTCCGGCTACATCCTTATTTTCTACACGAGTCCTGTCAAATTCCTACGTTCTAAATCGGTTGTAACATGAAATCTCATATTGCAGGAGCACACATATTCTCAAAGTCATGTAGCATCATATGTTTCGAAGTGAATGACCAAGACAGTTTTGTTAAAGCCTATTATCAAGGGTGTGTTTAGATCCAAAAAGTTTTCACGAAAAACTACAGTAACGAATTTTGTGACGTATGCATGGAGCATTAAATGTAGACGAAAAAAATAATTGCACAGTTTAGTTGAAAATCGTGAGACGAACGTTTTGAGCCTAATTAGTCCATGATTTGACACTAAAGTGCTACAGTAACAAATGTGCTAATGGCGGATTAATTAGGTTTAATAAATTCATCTCACGGTTTCAGGCAAGCTATGTAATTAGTTTTTTTTATTAGTATCCGAAAACCCCTTCCGACATCGCACGAAACATCCGATGTGACATTTTTCCAAAAACTATTTACAAACTAAACCCACCCCAAGTATACATATTTTGGCAGCACGTTTTGACTTTAGCAGTTTTGGCCATGTGTACATGCCTTTGAGGTCACAAGTTTAGCCAATAGACCCTCTTAATTCTGATATTGTTATCGGTATATTTGTTATCTTTGGAGCCTGTTTAGATAGACGGTGTTACCATCAAAATCATCATAACTTTATTTTCTATTAAAAAATATGGATCAATCAATTTGCTCTTCCAGACCAACCCAAGAAAGTAACGTAGGTTTACTTCTGTTACACTGGGACAGGAGTCCAGGATCGTGAGAATCAAACCAAACCATCAAATGCAATTCTCACTTTCCAAAAAGTCAAATTATTTCAATTTTGATCTAGTTTATATCAAAAAAGGGTTAACAATTATGGTACCAAATAAATATAATTAGATTAGTTATGAGATCTTTTTAATAATAAATCTGTTTGGAGACATAAATGTTGATATTACTTTTTATATAAAATTGGTCAAGGTTAAAAAAGTTTGATTCATTCCAAACCTAAAATTACATTCTTTTTGGATAGATGGAGTATGCCTTCTCTTGCTTTGAAAAAAGGTTAATTCGAACCATGGCACCATGCCATTATAACAAACATGGTTTGAAGGTCAGTTGTTACCATTTGTCAATTTTGAATCATGTTGATACAATTTCGTGTCACTTCCTACGTTTTTTAACGTGTTGGGCCACACGCAGGGATTGTATTTTCGTATTGCCCAAACTATCCATCTAAATTATCTCTTTGGACAACCATTCATATGCCTTCCTCTCCTCTTCCATGGATGCCAACCTTGGGATTCTTAGACACCGGCTACCACCGAGGCACAGGCGTAAAAGGCAGGGTGTAGGACCTCTGTTGGAGGCAGCACATTAGAGCATCTTCAATAGTTTCTAAAAAGTAAATTAATAAGCTTTTTGAGCGACTAAAAAAAGTTGGGAGCATATTTGTTGTCGTGTTGGCTTGCTCCAACAGTTTCTATAACCTCGCACATAAAAGGTAGAAGGTAATTTTACATTAGGAATCCTGAACCATTTTAAATCACCCCAAACTATTTTTTTATACTTTCTTTCTCTCTTGTATATTTGCATCATGAACATTGTCCTGCTCCTTATTCTTTCTCACGTACTTCCACCTTTGGATTGGCCGAAGATATGTGCACGCATATATCCGCGCGATTAGGTCGGTTTTCCTAAAGTTTGGGAATTGAGATAGAGAGTTGTTGGAAAGCAATTTTTTAATCTTACCAAAAAAAGATTGGAAGTGGGTCATAATGGCGTATTTCAAAGTAGGAAACAATTGCAATGGCACTATCATAGTTTCTTAAATAGTAATGGTGTGCTTCAAAAACGGCGAAATTATAATGGCACAGATCCAATTAACCCTATTAAAAAGAGTGCGTTTGGAATTTTGGATGCCGGAAATGCTTTGGGTTTGGGTTTGGATGCCAGAAACAATTTTAGATTCTCACATGAATCTCTAGAATATCCACCAAACATGCTACAACGTGAAATGTTTCACCAAAAATCACCTGAAATGATTCTCATTTTTTACACTACAAGGGAGAATCACCCAAGTGGGTGTTTTGCCTTATTTTGATTCTCCTAGTTTTCTTTCAAGAATCCAAATCTAGATCCCAGCCAAACGTTTTCAAAGTGTTGATGCAAAAGTGGATCTGCAAACAAAAAGGCTACTACCCGAAGTCGATATCCAAAGCGTGCCAGTCGATTTGACCTGTTAATCGACAAGGGTGAAGATACGAGCACTTTGGTCCTGACAACAGCGATACGCTCGGAAGTCACGGCCAAGAGGTACTCACGCGGAACTCGAGGATCGTCGAAGGTCGCACGGAAGCGATGCAGCTCGCTGAATCGATGAGAACTCATGAAAAAAGGAAAAATATGCAAATTGACGAAGTCGCCGAAAAGTAAATAGATGCAAATAAGAGTAAAAGCTGGTTTTTGATATTGATTGATTGATTCTCATTACATTGCCCTTCAATCTATATTTATGCCCTGATCTATTGAAACATAACCAAATACGACTAGGACACCAAGTCCAAATCTAAGAAAACACATGACTCTTATACAAATCAGACTCTAATAAACATAGAAAAGAAAATCAACTCATTTCTATTTCCTTGTCCGCCTTAATTACGATAAAATTCCCATCGACCTCCTTTCCATCGGCACACTGCCTGTTTCATCGGTAGCAGTCTTCAAGCCTCCCTTCATCGGCATCGGCAATAACATCCTTAACCTTATCGGCAACGCCTCAATCTAAATCAACTTCTTCATATATCGTCACCATTCATCGGCAGCCCTCTTTACAAGCTGATTTTCATCGGCTATCAGCGTACACAGTAACTTTTCTCCTGCTGATTAGCCCACTCTGACCATCTTGACACGTGCCAAAAAACAGTGTCAACACATGCCCCCCAATTTTGGAGTATAAAACATTGATGCTCTGAAATTTACTCCAGATAATGCTTGCCTTCACCTATTTTTCTCAACCCATTCTCCAAGCATAACATAATCTGTTACTGAATCTTATCAAATCTAGTTCTGTTTCATGCATCTCAGTAAATATCGCACAACTTCCAACTAATCTTGCCCCAATTACGGTTAAGATACCGAAATAACAACCCATCGGCAAGATCTTAACATAATAATGCCACCATTTTTAGAACTAAAAGATCCTGTACTGAGATCTCTTCCAAGTCATGATTATTTGTCATCAAATCTTCTGTACAATCCCTTGATTATCGTGCGAACAGTTACCATATCCATCTGAACCACCTCGACCCACACGCGCACGACATAGAGATAAGTCCAGAATACCCCTACTCCAAGCGGCCTATAAATAGATTCCTCCGGAACGCTCGTCTTCTACCCTCAGACTCCAACCTTTGGCATTCTCTCTTTCCGGCGGTGACCCCGACGAACAACCGTGCGACCTCAACCAACAAGAGCTCCTTCCAGCGTCAACCTCAAGTCCCCAGCCTGTGCCCTCATCCTCCTCAGAGCAATGGCGATCAACTTCGACGTCCCTGCGGTTCGTTCTACTTCCGTTACTTTTACCTTGATTCCTTTGGTCTTTGCGAGTCCATACAGTTGGCAATTTTTCTCTTTTTTCTACTCTTTTGATCCTCTGGACTTAGGAACTACGCAACAAATTGGTTATTCCAACCGATCAACCATACTTCCAATGCCTAGGTCCAATGGGCGACCTAGATCCAACCGATTTAATCAACGCAGAAGTTAACAGAATCCCTTTTAAAGCCCAAAATTTTTCTTTGAATCTATGGAAAGACACATTCCGATCCTGGCCCAAAACCACCGAAGGGTGGAAAGATTGGTATTTAAGGGTCAACAGGTCTATGCAGGTGTACTGGGCAGAACGGAAGATAGACCAATGCATTAGGCTATCTATTGTCGATATGCAGAAAAATGAATCAATGATGATTGCTGCTGCTTATTTCTGGTCAGACACGACAAACACCTTCATGTTCGGACATGGTCCAGCCACCCCCACTCTTGCCGATGTATACATGCTTACTGGCTTGGATATCTCAACTGTCGATGAGGGCTCCATCTATGGCAGAAAAGCCGAACATAGAGTGAATACACGCAACATCGGCGGCTGGACAGGATACATCCAAGAATACCAAAGGACTGGGACCGTTAACCAGAGGGAACACGCCATATTCTTGAATATGTGGTTGGAAAAATTTATCTTCTGCGGTCGATCGGTAGGACCAACCAACGCCTTCCTTCCTGCGGCTGAACTCTTGGCCAATGGTGTAAGGTTCTCGCTTGGTCGATACCTTCTGAGCTCCACCTATCACCTCCTTCACCAAGTATCTCAAAAACTTTTGCTTGGCGAACCCATCGGCAATTTAGGAGGCCCATGGTGGTTTATCAACATGTGGCTAAATGCCCATATGCACAAATGTCTGCAGTGGAATTTCTTCGCCCAAGAGTTCCCACGAGAAATCGTCAAAGATTACGTCCTTGGAGATGAAGAATCGGCAACACGCCCCCCTCTCAATTTTGGTGAAGCCATAATTGTCCTCCCTGGAACAGAAGCCAATGAAGACCAGATCGGCAGATTCTTCTAAAACTTCTATAATGGTCTCCCTCGTGATCATAGGTCTTGGGTACCCTATATCGATGAAGAGAACAAGTTCCCCCTTCTCTTCAACATTGCCGATGATGAGCTGAACCAAGATAATGAGCTTATGATAGCCATCATTACTCCTAGGGCGATCCCAGTGAACACATTTGGTAGCGGGAAAAATACCAATACCACCTATGAGTTTTACAATCCATCGGTAGTATCCCATCAATTGGCTTTTGGGCAACTGCCAATCAAACTCTACTTTGTCAATGTGATCAAGCCCAGAGAAACAATCACAAGTGGAACAGAATGGAGCAGGGTAGTGAGACTTGCCCCCGATGCCGATATCTCAAACGTTGATCTTTCCATCTGGTCACCAGCATCTTTTATCATCGAATCATATAAGCAATGGTGGCGAGAATGGAAGGAACAACTATTTACAACATCCGCCCACACATATCGGCACATGATTGACCCTGAATACGTCATTCCCGATGATGCAGTAAGTTTCTTTTAACTCCCTTCTGTTTTTTTTCTCTCTCATATATCGGCAACTAATCTTTTTTGTGACAGGTTGACAACCCAGTACCATCCATGAGCAAGAGTGGGAAACCCTTCAACCTTCGACCCGTTTCCCCAATATCACCGATCGGCTACAACGCCCCCACCCTAGCTGCTTTAACTTTCCAGAGGACCCGTGCCAAGACTATCACCTCCAGATCAAAACTGGCAACAGCTAGGGCTACTCCATTGGCTGCCGCTACAAGCCTAATTAAGGCTTTCAAGGTAATAACCTCGTTTATTTTCACTCATGCCGATACAAACTATATTAACATGTAACCATCATGGTGTAAGAGCCGCTGCTGGATCATCATCGACAACTCCTCCAACATCAAGCACCACTACCTCCAACCAGCCTTCAGAGGTATTCTTTTAACTTTACATTTTATCTGTCAAACATCCAATCTTACACTTGTTTTGCAGCAACAAATGGGTACATCGGCAAGCATACCAGGCACTCAAGCTCCACAATCAACAAGTGCCGATGCCCCCCAGCCAACCGTTGCTGAGACCCAAGTAAAGCACAAAGCTTTAACAGATGCCGATGCTCAGCAAAAACGACAGAAGTCCATGCTAGTCCCCTCATCTGCCCCAACATCTGCAAGCTAGCCAATCGACGTGGCTGAACAAGTTGACCCTTCTACACAGAATGCACCATCGGCCATCATACCCCAAGGGCCAACCACTGATGAAGTCGTAGAAGACATCCCATCGGCAAGCTCTGCCGATCCTTCACATGGCACCCTTCAAGCCGCTCCTTCCAGCCAAGCACAGGAAATCACCTTGAAGCAGGTAAACCGATTGACCTAGTCGATTTATAATATTCATATCTATCCTTAGGTAGGATCTCTGACTTCTTCTTCTTTCCCCAAGAACAAGACTCTCCCAATAGCTTATTTTCTTTTGCTATCGACGTTTCTGATGATGATGGAGAAGAAGCAAGTTCTTCCCTGGCACTAGGAACAATATCGGCAGAAATCTATGCCAAGTTGGAAGCTCTTCTAGATTTGTTACAACAGGATACTGCTCAATTGGTGAATGATTCAGATCCTGCAAAGGCCATTTTCAAAATAATCCGTGGCCAAGTTCCTGCCGATATCGAAGAAATCCTCTTCCCAGCAGTCCATCTAGAGAGCCGACAACTGCAATATCAACGGGCCGCTCACCGTATTGCCGATAGAGCAGCTCAAGCCTAGCTCAAGGAAGAAATTGTAACACCCGAGGTGTTTGCCACCAGTTAAGCAGTGGGTTTAAGCTCAAACATGGTAGATTAAGTGGTGATGAAGATGTCAAGGTCAAACCTATGGAAGCGAGCCCCAACCTAAACTTGGATGTTGCACCCTTGCTTTACATATATGCAGTTTTCAATATATATGCTTGGGTGGTGTTATTGCAATATCTTCATGTGTCTCACCTTAGTACCTATCTATATTGGTCACTGGAAAAGTTTCATGACGTTTGGAATCAAAAAGTCACATGAAATGATAAGTTATATTCTTGCTGGAATGACTTTACTAAGTGTTGGAATTGCATTATTAAGTGGATGGAAATATAGGTCATCAACCAAACCTTGCAACCTTTCCCAAATGACTCTAGATGGACTCTACAACAAAAGTCATGAAAGGTTCGTGTTGAGCAAATGCCCAGAAGATGCTCCAATTGATCAAAAAGGATAATTTAAGCTTTATCGTGATCCTACTTTGGTCAAAGTAGAAATATAGTTTCTATACCAGTTTTGATGTTGGACCTTAAATGAAAGTTGTAGTTCGTGTTTTGTAGAAGAAACTTTGTTTTTGGAACAAGAGCCAGATCAGCATGGAAATAAGTCAAACCGAGGCACAAAGATTGAATCTGCCACAGTTTTCAGCACTTAGAAATATTTCTAAGTCTGGGAATTCCAGCACTATTACGGTTGGCATGCCGCGTTCTCGTGTTTTCGTTAAGCAACTTGACTTGATCCAAAAATAGAAGTTGGACATAACTCCATGGAGAAGGCACAGGAAAAAGTTGCATTCCGTTTGACCAAGTTTTGGCTAGGGAATTGGAGCCCAAAGTGAAGATTGTTAAGTCGTTGACACTGCTGTTTTGGAAGGTAATTAGCTGCTAATCTGTTGCCCTAATGGATGAACATTCTTAATGAAAGTTGGAGGGTATCACGTGGGCTTCAAACTTCGTTTTTGGTCCGAGGTCCAATTCGGCCTGTAGGAGGCCTAAAATCGGCGCCCACCTCAGCCCCACCGACGCACGCCAGGTGTCTGACGTAAGGCCGCAATGGAGACACGTGTCCTAGACGTGGCGTTCATGCGCGAGAGCGCGCCCCACCATGACTGCCGCGTGCTCCTTCGCAGCTCGCTCTTCCTCTCACGCGTGGGACGGCAGCAGGCACTCCCCATCCACTCCAGCGCAGTCGCTCTCGCCTCCCTCGCTCTCGCGCTTTCCCCTCGCCCTTGCCGCTCGTGCGGATGTGTCCGCCATGGCAGGGCCGACCGAGCTCCCTGTCTCCACGTGGCTCTGCTCCTTCAACCCTCCTTCGTCCAAGCGAACCACCCCGCCGTGTCCGCCGCGCCTCACTGCACCTCCCCCGCCCTTCCTCCTGGTCCAGCGGTCGCCGGAGTCTGCTGCCGGTGCAGCCGTGACCGCCGGGCCGCCACCTTTCGTGGTCAAGGCGTCTGGAGCAACGGAAGTTGAGCCTCGCCCTCCAGCCAGTGCGCGGGAGCCCCGGTGCCCGTGCGGCCATGCCACTGGCGCTCCTTGCCGGCGAGCCGCCCCGCGGCCGAGATCGACAGCTCGAGCCCGACCATTCCGTCCATCTCTGTGTCCATCGTAAGGAAGAAGAAGAAGGACCCACGTGTAAGAGGGAAACAAGTCCAGGGGGTTTTCTGCAGAACTAGTGACTCATGTGAATAGTGCCTCGAGGACTGATTCGTAATTATTTTGCAGGAACTTTGGAAATTCATAGTAAATCGTGGAAAAATCGTAAAATAGCAAATGAGGACTTTTTGGAATCCTTGTGAAATTCTCTATGCATTAGATCTATAATATAGCATGTTTTAGTTTAAAGTTTTCTCTGTAAAAATAGATTTGTGCAGCTAGGTTTTTAATGCTAGTTGTATTTATCATTTTCGTAATTGTAGATCTAGGGCTCCAAATGAAGTGAAATTTTTGTGGCATGCTACTAATGTGATGTTTGATGTGTGGTAAAAATTTCATGAATTTTGGTTGCCATTTGAGTGAGTTATTAGTGTATCTTGCTCCCACATGAATTCTTGCAATAACAATTTGTCTTTTTCATAGAGGTTGATATACATGTCCAAATGACTTGAAATTTGTACAGTAGACTATTGGGTGTATGTAAGAGCTACTGTAATTTGTATAGATTTTATTATGGACTTTTGGTATATGTTTATTATTTCACCTTGCTATTTAAATAAATTAAGAAATGCATTAAAAGAAATTATTTAATGAAGAGCACTATGCTTTTTGGTGATAATTTAACATGCACTTTATGATGGTTACATTGGTTGTGGCCAAATATATGTTTGGAATGTAAGTTAATATTTATTCTTGCAATTGATGCTTTCCTGGACAGTTTCTGGGACTTTGGTAATTGCACCATGAAAATAATGTTTTCTGAGAAACATGCTTATAACAAAGTTGTAGATAACTCATTAATCTAGCTTGTGTTAAATTTTGGTGGCATTTGGCCTTATAGTTTGTGAGTAATGACTGTTTCAAGTTGGGTTCCAGAAATAGTTGTTCTCTGGAATCTCTGGACCAGATTCTGTAATTATGCATGTTTGACTTGGTTAACTTGAGAATCATGCTAAGATGATTAAAGATGAATTATAGACAATTTCATAAGCTTTCCAGAATGTCTTGTTGCATGGCTATTGGATTTGTATAACTCCAGTTATGATCCAAACATGTAGATGTTGTTTGCAGTCTAGAAATTGTCAGATGCTAGTTATGGTTGTTTACTCCATGTGTTGCTAAGTGTGGCTTATACCCTTGATGATGGTCAAGTTAAGATACTTGTGATCTTGTTAAACTTTTGTTATGCTTAATGTGCTTGCCCTCTTTAATTGGTTGTGTGAGGTTAGTTAAATAGCTTTTGGTGTCTATGTCTTAATCGTGTGTTTACTTGAATGATTATGTGATGCATCTTTTGTTACCATTCATCATATTCATACACATGCATCTTGCATCTCATCTAGGTACGCTAGATGCACCATGTGAAGGATGAGATGTTGAAGCCAAACCTGAAGACGGTGTTTGGTGGACCTATCCCAAAGATGGAAGGGCTAAACAAGTGTCGGGATGGGAGATGCTCGCCAAGCGAGTGTCATCAGTCAATCACTAACCTAGTGTTCGATCCTAGGCAAGCCCCGGAGCATTCTAAGCCTCCTACTTTACAAAAGCAATTGAGTATATATATGTTATGTATGTATTGTTGCATTAAGTTATAGGAGTTGATTGAAAACACTTGCTGCATATATATCCTTTCCTTGTCCCGTAAATATGCCTAGAATCCTATTTTGGTTCAGGATCGAAAATATTGCTTAGCCCTGCTTAGACCGGTAGCGATCGGTGATTTCCTATCACCGGCAACTATAGGTGGTTACTGGAATATTTTAGTGATGGAATGGATGATATCCTAGAAATAACCAAGTGTTGATGGATAATTGGAGACCGGGCGGAATAAGTATGGGGCAACCAGACAGGGTTCTGGGGTGCTTGTAGTTTCCGCCTGTGTCGATTAAGGACCGACCGTTGTTGGGCCTCGAGTCATGTTGAACGCATGCCTCACATTTAGCTGGCCGAATAAGGTACCTTTCGACCGCAAAGCTGGGAGATTATTCGGGCCGAGTGGATTGCCCGCAACGCACTGTACCGGAGTAGTAGTGGCAGGATACGGGGGCGCGATGATAAGGCCAAAGAGCAGTCGGGCGGCCCCCAGGTACATGTGGTTCCTGGCAAACTCGCGACTTTACCTGAATAGTTGACTCGGTGACCAATACCTCACTTTAGCGGGTGAGTGAGGTTTGTGTGAGGAATAAATTACCAGCTGATTAATAATCGATTCGAATCGCCATCGTTCACTGGATAGTGAACACTTGACTCGAGTTACGGCATCGTAGTAATGATGATGGAACACGGATGGTTATGTGGATAATGTTGGAAATGCTAAACCTGAGATGGTAACCTTTGATGTTAATGGTTAATCAAGTGATTGCTTTAGCATAGGTGCTTACCTAGATTGAATAGGTTATAATAAATATGATGCAAAAGGACTTAAATTAGTTTATTCATGATAACTTATGCTTTTCGCAAATGAGTCAAGCTAGCCCACTGAAAGAAAGCCTTGCATACTCCTTGGTGTCATTATTTCTGGTTTATGACGGGTAAGTCTAGCTGAGTACCTTCTCATACTCAGGGTTTATTCCCACTTGTTGCAGGTTGTGATATAACATAGCTACTGCAAGAATTGGAAGACTCCGGCTGTAGTGGCGGAGTGTGATCATGGGCATGATCCTTCTGAGCTATCTTATCTCTCATGTTTTTATGGGAAATTGACCTTGGTACTGGCATGTATTTGAATTAAGGTGAAATCAGTTTCAAACTACTTTGCTTCCGCTACTTTTGAACTTGAGTTGTAATAACTCTACTGAACTCCGATATATGTTGAATTACTTATGAAATGGATGTAATATATGACCTGTTATGTTGGACCACTACGATCTTGGCTTGTATATTAGTTGGTTTGAAATCCCTCATGATTTTATTGGACTACCGGAGTTATAAGAGCTTAAGTACGATAATTTAATCGCTCTAGCGATTGTTTTTTGTACTTTTGTTCTTATAATTTGGGCGGTTCCGTGACAGAAATGCTGCAGCTAAAACAAACTACCGATGAGAAGCACAAAAGTATCAGCAACTTGCAGACCTCAGGTGCCAATCTTAAGCAGAAAATTCTAGACCTATCGGCAAAGAGGACAGCTCTTCTAGCTGAATTGAAAGAAGTTGAAACAGCCCTAGCTCACGCCAGACAAGAAGAAAACCAGCTTCCTGATGTCATCAAGGCCCTTCAGCAAGAAAGGGACGTCCAAGCTCGCAAAGCCTTGGCCTTGAAGAAGAGACTTAAACCTATGGAGGGTGTTGCCGATGAAGATATTAAAGAAATGAAGGAAGCTGACCAGATTCGCCTGCGCACAATATCGGCTATCCAATCCTTATTAAACTTGTAATTCTTATTTACTGCATCGGCAATTTATGAGACATCGACATCTTGTATAGCTCTAGCCGATAGGACTGTTATCGGCACTTATACTTTTATGCATCCATCCAGATACTAGGGTAATATTTTTTTAAATATTTTCCATTTAATGCTCTGGGAAACACAACCCCTTCGAGGGTTTCGAGAATATATGCATTACCAGGAACAGATTGACTTATCCGATATGGACCCTCCTAATTAGGAGACCATTTTCCAAACTTTGAACTTTTAGTCCCAATCGGTAAAATCAACTTCCAGACCAAATCCCCATCGACAAACTCCTTTATCTTCACCTTCTTGTCATACCATCTGGCTACTCTTTTCTTATTCTCTTCGATGCTAACTAAAACCCTTAACCGATGACCTGCCACATCTTCCAACTCATCCTTCATAAGAATATCATAGTCATCGGCTGTCAATTGATCTTGATAATGTATTCGCCTAGAGCCAATTTTAATCTCCCAAGGCAACACTGCGTCGTGTCCATATACTAACTGATAAGGTGTTACCTTGGTTGCACCATGACACGACATCCGATATGACCACAAGGCTTCATTTAATACCGTATGCCACCTCTTAGGATTTTCTTTAATTTTGCGCTTAATGAACTTGATAATCCCTTTGTTAGAAGCCTCAGCCTGACCATTAGCTTGAGCATAATATGGAGAAGAATTTAAAACTTTAATTCCCATACTTACAGCAAACTCATCAAATTTTCCCGATGTAAACATAGTACCCTGATCGGTAGTGATGATTTGAGGAATACCAAATCGGTAAACAATATGCTCTTTCACAAAATCAATCATATTAGCCGATGTCACCTTTTTCAAAGGAATTGCTTCAACCCATTTTGTGAAATAATCGGTAGCAACCAGAATAAATTTATGCCCCTTGCTCGATGGCAGATAAATCTGACCGATGAGATCAATAGCCCAACCCCGGAACGGCCAAGGCTAAATTATAGGGTTCATAGCCGATGCAGGCGCTCTTTGAATATTACCAAATTTTTGACACTCCTGACATCGTTTAAAATATTTAAAATAATCTTCGAGAATAGTCGGCCAATAGTATCCATTTCTTCTGATCATCCACTTCATCTTAAAAGCCGATTGATGTGCTCCACACACTCCTTCATGGATTTCACCCATCAAGCTTTTTAATTCATCACTGCTAACACATCTGAGTAAAACTCTATCTATGGTTCGATAATATAATTCATCATCAAGGAGCACATACTTGGTAGCTTGAAATCTTATACGTCTTTCAACCTTTTTAGATGGATCCTTTAAATAATCGACAATTTCCTTTCTCCAGTCATCGGTATCGACTGCCGATGTTAATACTTCTTGAATAGGCTGATACCCTGAGGCATGCTGAGCTAGTCGATTAGCCTCTTCATTATGCAATCGAGAAACATGTTTCAGACGAAAATTTCTAAACCATTTCAATAATTGTAGACATCTCTCATAATATGAAATTAAAACTTCACTTCGGCATTCATAAATCCCAGTCAACTGATTTATAACTAGCATAGAATTACCAAAGATTTCAACAGCATCGGCATGTATCTCCTTAAGCAATTCTAACCCTTTTATCAAAGCTTGGTATTCAGCCTGATTGTTTGTCAATGTAGCAAAATCGGCAATGAAAACTCATACTTCCTTCCCTG
Source organism: Saccharum hybrid cultivar R570 (assembly GCA_038087645.1). NCBI lineage: Eukaryota > Viridiplantae > Streptophyta > Magnoliopsida > Poales > Poaceae > Saccharum > Saccharum hybrid cultivar. The sequence continues at coordinate 18,059,084 of JAQSUU010000534.1, read as the reverse complement.
AGGGGAAATTAACACAATGCCGATACCTGCTCCTTCACCATATGTAGATCCATCGAAGAAAAATGTCCAAGGAGCAACCTCCAGAGAGTCCACTGTATTGCAATGTTGAGTGACAAAATCAGCCATAACCTGCCCCTTAACTGCCTTAGCCGATTCATAACGTAGGTCAAATTCTGATAACGCTAAAATCCACTTGCCGATTCTACCACTTAATATCGGCATCGACAGCATATATTTGACCACGTCATCTTTGCATATGACAGTACACTCGGCCGATAGCAAATAATGCCTCAATTTGATACAAGAAAAGTATAGACACAGACATAATTTCTCGATAGCCGAATACCTTGTCTCAGCATCCACTAACCTTCTCCTCAAATAATAAATAACACGTTCTTTCCCCTCAAATTCTTGAATAAGAGCTGAGCCGATAACAGTATCATCAGTTGACAAATACAATCTGAAAGGTTTCTCGTGTTGAGGTGGAACTAGCACTGGAGGATTTGTTAAATATTTCTTAATTTCATCTAGAGCTAACTGCTGCTCATCTCCCCATCTAAATTTCTGATCGGCTTTCAATTTAAGTAATGGACTGAAAGCCTTGATCTTACCCGACAGATTAGATATGAATCTCCTAATGAAATTAATCTTACCGATCAAAGATTGCAATTCAGTTTTATTGGCAGGAGCAACCACCTTGTTGATTACCTCAATAGACTTCCTACTAATTTCAATGCCCCGCTGATGCACCATAAAACCCAAGAATTGACCTGCTGATACACCAAATGCACATTTATTAGGATTCATCTTCAATCCATGCTTCCTTGTGCACTCCAGTATCTTTTGTAGATCGGCTAGATGCTTTGTGATATCTCTAGACTTAATCACTATGTCATCGATGTAGATCTCTACTAATGTGCCGATGTATTCATGAAAAATAAAGTTCATAGCTCTTTGATAAGTAGCACCGGCATTTTTCAAACCAAACGTCATAGCTATCCATTCAAATAATCCCACATGACCTGGACATCTAAAAGCAGTCTTGGGAATATCTTCTTCAGCCATGAATATTTGATTGTAACCTGCATTACCATCCATGAAGCTGATAATTTGATGTCCGGCTGCAGCATCAATCAACAAATCAGCAATCAGCATTGGATAACCATCCATCGGTGTGGCTTTATTGAGATTCCTGAAATCAATACAAACACGAAGTTTCCCATTTTTCTTATAAACAGGAACCACATTAGAAATCCACTCTGCATATCGACACTGCCGAATAAATTTTGCCTCAATTAATTTAGTTATTTCGGCCTTAATATCAGGAAGTATATTAGGATTGCATCGGCGCGCTGGCTGCTGATGTGGCCGAAATCCAGACTTAATAGGTAACCGATGTTCAACTATCGATCGGTCTAATCCAGGCATTTCAGTATAATCCCAAGCAAAACAATCTTTATACTCTTTTAATAAATTGACTATTTACTGTTTACACTTGGAATCTAACTTAGTACTAATAAAAGTAGGTCTTGGCCTATCACCATCACCAATATCTACTTCTACTAAATCATCAGCCGATGTGAACCCTTGACCTAATTTTCCATCATCGGCAAACCTATCCATTAAAATTCTTCTTCAGAACCGACTGCTTGGATCGGTGGAATTTCATAATCGGCAACCTTGAGGAACTCTTTTTCCCAAACTTCTCCTGATATGCATTTGGTTCATTCATAAGTATCTGATTCTGCCGATGCGATGATATAAGAAGAATCACCAGGAACAACTTCAATTTTATCTCCAATCCATTGTACGAGACACTGATGCATTGTAGAAGGAACACAACAATTAGCATGAATCTAGTCCCTCCCTAGAAGCAGATTATATGCACCCTTGCCATTAATAACAAAGAATGTCGTCGGTAAGGTTTTGCTGCCGATGGTCAACTCAACGCACACTGCCCCTTTAGCCGGTGACACATTGCATTCAAAATCCTTTAGCATCATATCGGTTTCCGATACATCACATAAGGCATAATATTAATTGCAGCTCCTCCATCAATAAGTATCTTGGATACAGGCTGCCCATCAACTCTGCCTTTCACAAACAAAGCCTTGAGATGCTGTCTCTCATCATCGGTAGGTTTCTCAAAAACAGTCATCATTGGATCTAGCGTCAACTGAGCTACTTGGTCAGAGAAAATGACTTCTTCCTCATTATCAGATAGTGCCAAAAATTCTATCGGCAACATAAATACCATATTAACATCTGCCGATGGGCCCTTATTTTTTCGTTTCACTTGCCACTGCTAATTGCCAGATCTCTCATTGGAGGAATTTTCCTCTCGGTATAAGTCCTCTTTACGCTCCCGCTGCATCCTCCTTTTCTGTGTCTTTGTCAAACCTTCTAGGCACCATTGAGGAAGCTTAGTTTTCCAAACCGGCTGATAACAGGTCCTAGTTGATTCTACGCGACGTATATTAGGATCCCTATAAAATATTTCTTCATCGGGAACTCTTACGTTTGTCATCTCTTCAAGCTCCTCTTGATTCTTTGGAAAATATCCAGCGCGTTTACCAAGCCTCTCATGTACACTAAGTTTGCCCCCCAGTCGATCATGTACTGATGCTCTATCTCTGATCGGCTCATTGATAAACAAACCCTGATTGCCAGGTTGAAACCTTCTTTCTGACCGATTAACTCTATAATAACCATTGCACTCTGGGCAATTTTCAACAGTAGATAATTTAATACCTTCTTCCCAACAATGAATAAAAAACGGACACCTCCAATGATCCTTATGCCGATTCCACTCTTCTCGGCGTCTCTCTTCTTGCTGCTGTCGATATCGGTCCCTTCGCTGACGCCAGCCCTCCTGCTGCCTTCGATGGGTAATCACAATGCCAGATCGAGGAGGTTTTCTGGAACTGCTACTTTCTCCCAGTAGCCCCTTGCTTTTTGCATCATCGGTAGTTATCCGATGTTGGGGATCCACTGATGTGTTTTTCTCAGTAGCTTCTGATGTCAACACCTTGGTCTTACCTTTAGCATCCAACATATTTGCTGGAAAAGGATGTTGATCAATTTTCATCGGCTACTGGATCTTAGAATTACCAAACTTAATTCTCCCAGATTCAATAGCTAATTGTAACTGTTGCCTGAACACTTTGCACTCATTTGTACTGTGTGAAGTTGCATTGTGCCATTTGTAGTATAGAATTTTCTTCAACTCTTCTGCCGATGGGATCACATGATTAGGTGACAGCTTAATCTGGCCCTCTTGAAGCAGAAGATCAAATATCTTGTCAGCCTTGGTGATATCAAAAGTAAACTTCTCTGGCTCTTTTTGACCAAAGGGACAAGATATCGACTTTTTATTTTTAACCCACTCAGCTAAACCGATAACTGGTTCTTCATCTGAATCAGAATCTTCTACCTCTCCGACAAACGAAACCTTCTTGCTCCAATTCTTTTTAGGTTCAAAAACCCTAGTATCTTGATCAGAAATCATTTGTATGAGATGACTCAGGCTTTCAAACTCCTGAGAAGCATATCTATCCTTAAGGTGCGGCAGTAGTCCTTGGAAAGCCAAATCGGCAAGTTGCCGATCATCTAGTACCAGGCTATAGCACTTATTTTTCACATATCGTAGCCTTTGCACAAAACCTTCTACCGATTCATCATTACGCTGTCTAAATTTTACCAAATCGGTAAGCTTCTTTTCATGAATTCCAGCAAAGAAATATTTATAAAATTGCTTTTCTAGATCAGCCCAAGTAATAATAGAATTTGGCGGTAATGAAATAAACCATGTGAATGCTGATTCAGACAAAGATGATGAAAACAAACGGACTCTTAACTCATCTCTGCTAGCCGCCTCTCCACATTGAATAATGAAGCGATTAACATGTTCCATGGTTGATGTATCGTCTTGCCTAGAGAACTTAGTGAAATCTGGTACCTTGTACCGATTTGGGAGAGAAATTAAATCATATGCCGGAGGGTATGGAGTCCGATAAGAATAAGTGTTGACCTTGGGTTTTATCCCAAACTGATCCTTCATAATTTCTGCTATCTTATCGGCCCAAAAAGCATCAGCCTCTTATTGATGATATGGCTGAATTTCTACAGGAGGTACTTGCTGATATCCCTCTGCATATCTTTGTGGCCCACGATCTCCAGCAATCAGCATATTTGCCGTTACTTGTGGTACATTAACCTGCTGGAAAGGATTTATCGGCTGAGCTGCCGATGCTTGATTCTGAAAACCAGCTTGCATATGACCTTGATGAATCCCCGCAACCTGCTGATTTTGCTGAACTGTATGTTGAACAGGCAACTGTCCTGACCAACCATTATTAGAATTCATCGGTACAAAATTTGCCGATGGCTGGTAATTTGCTGACGTTATTGGATAATTATAACTAGCTTGAGGCATGAACTGGATTCCAGGTTGACTCATAGCAGGAGCCTTCTGCTGCATCGGTAGTAAGCTTGCCGATGGACTTGAATTAGATGTTTGAACCAAAGGTATCTGGAAACTTTCTAGAGTTGGTTGTACAGTAGTTATTGTAGCATATTGAGGCACTTGAGCTATCGGCGAAACAGCCGATGGCATAGGAGCTTTTCCTGCTGCATCAAACACTTAAGGTAACCCAGGGTTGAAAGCAGATGATTCTGGAGGCATACCATATCCCCACCAATTAGCAGGAATCTGGTTATTCTGTGACACAGGGCCTGATAAAGCCGATACCGATAGATCTGTATTAAGCTGAACTCGTCCTCCTGGTAATACCGAGTCTGATCGCATCGGTGTAGATTGCACATTAGGTAAACCTACTGATACTGGAGGGGAAGAAACTTCTGTACCCATAACGGCCGAGGGAGCCGATGGAGTATTAACAGATGCTGGCTCTGGTTGATGATAGGCAGGCTCAACATAATACGGTGACGCTTGCCCTTCTTTGAAAGTTCGAACCACAGCATTATGAACAGTATTGGACAGCACATTGGAGTGATTAATTAAAGCATGATTTACTGCAGAATTAACCATCTCTTGAAGTTTACCCGGATTGGAGTCAAAGGTAACTTGCCGAGGCAACGGCAAATCTTGCTTCTGGATGACTTGTCCACTCTTGTTCAAATTGAATGATTTCAAGCAAAACTGTCTGTATTCTTCTATAGCCTTTTTCATAGCCTGCTTCTGCTCTTCCTTAAGATCTTCTTCTGATACCGCAATGATGTTCCCCGCATCGATTTCAGGATTAAACATATTGATCATATTTGTCCCACTGGGCGTGCCAAAAGATGTGTTGATGCAAAAGTGGATCTGCAAACAAAAAGGGCTACTACCCGAAGTCGATATCCAAAGCGTGCCAGTCGATTTGACCTGTTAATCGACAAGGATGAAGATACGAGCACTTTGGTCCTGACAACAGCGATACGCCCGGAAGTCACGGCCAAGAGGTACTCACGCGGAACTCGAGGATCGTCGAAGGTCGCACTGAAGCGATGCAGCTCGCCGAATCGATGAGAACTCGTGAAAAAAGGAAAAATATGCAAATTGACGAAGTCGCCGAAAAGTAAATAGATGCAAATAAGAGTAAAAGCTGGTTTTTGATATTGATTGATTGATTCTTATTACATTGCCCTTCAATCTATATTTATACCCTGATCTATTGAAACATAACCAAATACGACTAGGACACCAAGTCCAAATCTAAGGAAACACATGACTCTTATACAAATCAGACTCTAATAAACATAGAAAAGGAAATCAACTCCTTTCTATTTCCTTGTCCGCCTTAATTACGATGAAATTCCCATCGACCTCCTTTCCATCGGCACACTGCCTGTTTCATCGGCAGCAGTCTTCAAGCCTCCCTTCATCGGCATCGGCAATAACATCCTTAACCTTATTGGCAACGCCTCAATCTAAATCAACTTCTTCATATATCGCCACCATTCATCGGCAGCCCTCTTTACAAGCTAATTTTCATCGGCTATCAACGTACACAGTAACTTTTCTCCTGCTGATTAGCCCACTCTGACCATCTTGACACGTGCAAAAAAAACGGTGTCAACACAAAGAATGTGATAAAAAATCACAAATAATGCTCTGTTTGGCATAGCTCTTTGAGCTGATTCTCTCTTTAACATAGTAGGAGCTTTGCCAAACAACTTTTCAGAGAGAAGTAATTCTCTGCTGATTTTATAAAGTGATTCTCTGAGATGAACTAAGAGGTTAGAAGCTGAAAAGGTAGCTTCTCCAGATTCTGTGAATTGATTCTCTATCGTGATTTTGAGAGCGTATGCTAAAAAATCAAGAGAATCATTTTTAACCATAGAATCACTTCTATCGAAGAATCAGCTTCCATAGAGAATCAGAATCAGACGGAGTTCTACCGAACATGCCTAAACGTTTCTTAGGAGAACCCTGAGCTAAAATGTTTCTAAATCCAAATTATTACCAAACGAGCCCTTATTTGGGCCAGGATCACAGCTGGGCTATGTTCCTGGGAAAGTGTTTAGATGTAAGAAAATTTGGAATTTTGCTATTGTAGCACTTTCATTTTATATTTGACAATTAGTATCCGATCATGGACTAATTAGGCTCAAAAGATTTGTCTTGTGATTTACAACCAAACTGTATAATTAGTTATTTCTTTTATCTATATTAAGTGCTTCATGCATATGTCTAAAGATTGATGTGACGGAGAGAGTGTATAAAAATTTGAAATTTGAAGGGGAAGTAAACGAGGGCCAGCCGTTGGACCATTCCGCAAACGGATCGTAATCGAGAGGGCCCCTTCGTAAAATCCCCCACCCAACAATGGATCGTAAAATTCCCCAGGAGGGGAATCGCCTGCATCCGCTCTCCCCAAACCCTAGCATCCCGAATCCGCCGGTCGCCATGGCGCCGTTCCGGCGCTGGGCTGACCTGCCGCCAGATCTCCTCTGCCGCATCGGAGACCGGCTCGACCTCAAGTGGTATGCCTGCGCGAGGGGCGCCTGCACGGCGTGGCGCTGCGCACTCGCGCCACCGTCGCCCGCGCTCCTCGTGGTCGCCGACGACGCCCGCTGGTGCCCCTACGCCGCCTCCCTCCCCACGCGGAGGTCCTTCGAGCTCACCGCCATCGTCTCGGGAAGCCGCTGCGTCGGCTCCAGCAACGGCTGGCTCGCGCTCTCCATAGTCCTCTTCAGCGGCCAGACCGTCTTCGTGCTCCTCAACCCCATCGCCGCCGTGGAGATCATCCTCCCGCCGCTGATCTACGAGAGCCGCTGGGTTTCCAAGGTCGTCTTCACCCCGAGCCCCGCCAAGGACGACTTCGCCGCGGCGGCAATATGCGACATCGACAGGATCGCGTACGTCACCGCCGGTGCCAGGAGGTGGGCCGTCATGGAACCCGTCCGCCTCACCAGCGGGGACCAGCTCACCGACGTCGTCTACACCGACAAAGGTAAGGTCTACTGCCTCACCAAGTGCGGGGACGTGCATGTGCTCCGTCTCCCTGAGCGCCGGCGCCGGAAGCCTGCCAACGCTGATGAAGCAGGGCCCTCGGAGCCAGAGTTCTCTGTTCTCCAGCCACCACAGCCTATTGAACGCATTAATTTCCGACCACTGCGATGGCAACATCAGCGCAATTTTCGGATGTTGCGCTATGAACAGGCCCGAACAAGAGATCAGGATCCAACTATTCCACTGAGGGTAACGTTCTGTGCAGAGATCCCATCCTATAAGAAAGTTCCACCTGAATCGCAAGGACCACACCTAAATGCGCCAGCCACTGTTGAGCCCTTGTTGTCTGAGGCCAACCTCCCATTCAACCCTGCCACTGTCTTTGCTCCACCTTATGACACTGTGTCGTCGTTCACTAGTGCGAAGAACTTGGTGTTCTGTGAGGGCAATCTGTACCAAGTTTGGAGGAACGCAAGCTGCACTGTTACTCTGCAGCTGCCTGCAGGAGGTCAGCGTCGCGTCTCGGAAAATGAGATATTGGTGCTTAGGTACTATCCTCGACGGCAACCTTGCTGGGATGTGGTGAAGGACCTGGGAGGTCACTCGCTTTTTGTGGGAAGGAACAATGCAGTGTCAATGTATGCAGAGGGTGTGCCAGGACTGAAGGGCAACTGTGTATACTGGATTGGTGGGCGTGGTAGGGATCAAGGCATGGTTTTTGACATGGAATCTGGGAGGTCCACGCCGTGCAGGGCTCCTCCGGTTGGCTTTTTACCTGGGCATCCGCATAGCACAATCTGCTGGTACTTCTTGAGCGATGTAATGAGCATCAACAACGGCTACAACACTAGCGTCAGCAGCAGCAGCAGCAGCAGCAGTGGAGGAAGAAAAGTTTATCAGACTCGAGCAAGAGCACGAGCAGATCTTGCAGACATGGAAGAATGATTGCGTCGCCGAACTTCTCGGCGACATAATGAGGACCACCAAGCACCTTGGTGGAAATTGAGTTTATTGCTTGTGGTCTTGGGAGTCAGAGCTTGATTTCAAGGCGAAGCAATATCTTGCAGAGAAGGCTGAGGAACTTCCTCATGTGTAGCCTGGTTCCTGAAATAATGTTCAGTTTGTTTACTTGCCTGTAGCCTTTATAATGTTTGTATGCTTATTCGATGTAACTGGATAATAATTGTTGTCTTTCTATACTCAATTTTCATGTTGTTGTGTTGAAATAACTCAATGGATCGTGTAATATTTTTGGTGTTGGTAATGTTCTGAATTTTATTACCGGTTTCTGTGGTGCTTGCTCTTTTTTTTTTTATCTAAAAAGCTTGTTGCAGAATAAGCTTTGAGATTGCACTGATCCTTTATTTCTCTTTATTTATTTTGTTTGCGTACACACCAAGTGCACTGCTATATGCAAGAAGCAAGGGCTATGCTGTGATAGATGCTCTGAACTGTTGAGGTAACCGAATAATTATTGTCTCCTTTTTATGTTTAATTAATTTTCATGATGTTGTGTTGAAATAATTTGATGGATTATGTAATATCTGGGCATTGGTAACGTACTGAATTCTATTATCAGTTTCTGTGCGGCCTAAACAAAACTTTCCACTGGTTCACTTTACCTATTTGTTTGAACATATTCTTACTATGGTTAAAGTAGAAGGTGATGATTTCCTGGATTAACCATACTTCATTTGCTTGTATTCTTGATCCTGATACAACCATGAGAACAAACCATGACAAAATACAAGCAAGTAGCAACATTTTCATCCAAAACATTTTTTTTATGTAGAATTGTGGATCCATTAGCATATCTTCCTAGAAATATGTTATAGTGGAAATACGCTGGCAGGTGGCAATGCTTTACTGTTATTTCATCATGACGAGCTTATTATAATTGCTTTCTGATATTGGAAGCTTATAAATTATAATTGCTATCTGATATTGGACATGAACAACTGGACAAGGAAGTGTAAGTGTGACTTGCTGCGTTAAAGGTAGGTTGGATTATAGTTCTGAAAGGTCACTCACATGTAGTCAACAAACCTGCTAGCTTGTGCAACTTTTGCTATCGCCCTTAGTTTTTCATTGTGCTTCGGTAAAATCTTCAAGGAAGATGTTGCTGTAAGAAGCTTTGGGGTTTATTAATGTTGCAATGTATAATTATGGCATACGTCTTGTTTTTGTTTTCTGTCAAGATTCATATATATTCCTTGTGATGGACTGATATAAAATGTCCATTATGTAACTGCATTCGTCTAACAAATGCTGGTTTTGTTCCTTCCATTAAAAGTTCATTCCTGTTCATTCATTCTGCAGAAGCATATTGATGGTAATGAAAATGTTAACTTTCCTTGTGTGCATATATACAAGTGTTGATCCTACCTCTAATAGTGCTCATTGCACTCTGAATAAGCACCTGTCGTGGACACTCGACAGTGTAATCCAGGGTCTACGGGAGGAGAATAATCAGATCCTTAACCAGATTGCTGCAAATATTGAAACATTCTTTCAAGGTCCGTATTTATTTATACTTGTCATGTTTGTGGCCTGAACCTGCCACTTTCATTTATACTCGACTGTCAGTCACAAGGTACATGGTGCCTGCAAACTATTTGAATCTAGTTATGGCTTTTAGTTATTTGAATCTATTTGTTATCTCCAGAGTCCTGAGCGGATTTAACTGAGCAGCGGCGTCTGTGGATGAACGCTAAAACACAGTGCCTGCAGCGACCGGGCAACCTCATCCATGGCCGGTCTCTGACCGGGCATCACTGACGTGCAGCGCAGGGCGAGCTCGAGAGTGGCCTGCATCCCCTTCTGCGCCGCCGCGCTGGCGATGCTGGGGTCAAGTATCTGCGACACTCCGTCAGTCACGTTGGCCCGCCGCCGCACCCACTTGACAATGTCGATGGAGTCGTCGTCGGACACCGGCTGCTCTGCTGGTTTTCCGGTGACCAGCTCCAGTAGGATGACCCCGAAGCTGTAGACGTCCATGAGGTGCGTTGGTTTCTTGGTGCAGTTTTGCTCTGGTTTCAGAAAAGAAAAAAAAAGGAGCAGAACAACTTCAGTGAAATCTGTTCACTGCTGGTTTTCATTAGTATTAGTATTTATATATTCATCAATTGAACTGCAAAAAAGCATACCTGGTGCAATGTAGCACTTGTAGTTCAGATCCGAAGACATGGAAGATTGGTATGCCATCTCCCCGACGACACGATCAATCCCAAATCCGGTAACCCTGGGCTCGAATTCGTCACCGAGCAGCACATTGCTCGACTTGAGGTCTCTATGCAGCACTTGAGGAGCATGATCATGGTGAAGGTGTGCCAGCCCTTGAGCTACTCCCAGAGCGATCCTCATCCGGTCCTTCCAGCAGACACTGAATTTTGGCGCGCAGATGAGATCCTGCAAGCTTCCTGTCGGCAAGTAGTCATATATGATGCTGACCTCGCCCTCTGAGTAGAAGAATCCCAGCATCTTGGCGATGTTCTTGTGCCGGATTTTCGCCAGTGCTTTCATCTCGTTCTTGGCTACTCTGAATGTTAGCTTGCCTGATGAATTCAGCAGCCTCTTCACCGCAACGTTTTGCCCGTCTTGGAGCTCGATCAGGTAAACTCTTCCAAACGCACCTCTACCGATGATGTTCTTGTCGTGGAATCCAGCGAGCAGCTCCTCTCCGGTGATCCTGACAGGGTGAAAGAGCACGAGCTTCCACGGGGAGGAGGACTCGCTGCCGTGTAACCTCTTGCAGACCACGAATGCTCCGACGGCGAGCAGCGCCACGCCGGTGAGAAACGACGCCACGGTTGCGGCCACTGCCAGTCCCTGATGACGCTTCCGCGATGGCGCGTCGCAGTCTTTCGGCAGTCCCGGGCCGCACAGCCCCGGGTTCCCCTGGAGGAACACGGCGGGAAGCTCGGAGATGAGAGACAGCGGCACGCGGCCAGAGAGCTGGTTGTACGAGACGTTCAGCAGGGCGAGCTTCAGGTTCTGGAGCTCCGTCGGAATGCCGCCGGTGAGGGCGTTGCTGGACAGGTCGATGTACGTCAGCACCTGCAGGTCTCCGAGGGACGCCGGTATCGGCCCGGTGAAGCCATTGCCGGCCAGGTACAGCGACACCAGCCTCCTGCAGTTCTTGAACGCCGGGATCGTACCGGAGAGCGCGTTGCGGGAGATGTTGATGATGCTCATCGCGGGGGAGTCGCAGAGGTTGTCCGGCAAGCTGCCGTTGAGCGCGTTCAGGGAGGCGGAGAAGCGGTACATGGTGCGGACCAGGCCGATGCTCTGAGGTATCCCGCCGGAGAAGCTGTTGTTGTCGACCTGAACCTGCTCGAGCCGAGACTGGCCGCCGGGGAACTCGGGCAACCGGCCGGTGAACCGGTTGTTCTGAGCCCGGATCACGCGCAGGTCCGGCAGCGACCAGAGCCCCGCGGGGAGCTCCCCGCTGAAGGCGTTGTTGTGGACCTCGAACCTCTGAAGCATCGTGCACTTAGCGATCTCCTCCGGGAACGGTCCGGATAGACCGTTCTGTGACAAATCCAGACTCATCAGCTTCTGAAATTTGCCGCCGAACCCGGGAGGCACGACGCCGGCCAGGTTGTTCATGGACAGATCGAGAACCTCCAGCTGTTCCAGCCCGAGGAAGGATTCGGGGATGACGCCGCTGAACCCCGAGCCCTGCAGGAACAGCCACCTGAGGCTGCTCATCTCGCCGATCTCCCGCGGCAGCTCGGACTCGAGGAACTGGTTCCTGGACAGGTCCAGGAGGTGCAGGCCGGTGAGGTTGCCGAGCAGCGCCGGGTGGAGCACGCCGGAGAGCAGGTTGCCCCCGAGGTCGAGCACCTGGAGGCCGCCGCCGAGCGTGGCGAGGCCGGCGGGCACCTGCCCCTCGATGCTGTTGCGGCTGAGGTCGAGCGACACGAGCGAGGTGAGCAGCGCGAGCTGCTCGGGGAGCGGGCCCCAGAAGGCGCCCGCGCTGAGGTTGAGCGCGGCCAGCGAGGCGCACCGCGACAGCTCCAGCGGGATGGTCTGGTTGAAGCCGTTGGACGCGAGGCTGAGCGCGACGAGGCCCGGCACGCGGCAGAGCGAGGCGGCCGAGAGCTCGCCGGACAGGCCGAGGCCCTCGAGGGAGAGGGAGACGGAGACGGTCGCGTTTGCGGCGGCGGTGGCGCTGGTGCAGGTGACGTGCGGCCAGTTGCAGTAGGGCGTGGCGCGCGACCAGGAGGAGAGCGCGCCCGATGGGTCCTGCAGGGACGCCTTGAAGTCGAGCAGGAGCTCTTGAGGCGTCTCTGCCGCCGAAGATGGCGACGTTGAGGCGGCGATCAGTAGTGAAACGAGGAGGAAGAGAGGGAGGCAGGTGGCGGCGGCGGCCATGGACGACGGATCGGAGCACGGGGCTGGTGAGTGGAGTGTGCGAGCGAGCTGCCGTCGACTGTGTTGTGCGCCAGGCCAAAAGCAACCGGAACGCAGTCTTCACTCGGGCCTCGTTTAGATCGGAGATGTTAAGAAAAATTCGGAACCGTATCATTTCGCTTGTATTTGATAAATATTGTCTAATTATGAGTTAACTAGGCTTAAAAGATTTGTTTTATGATTTATAATTAAACTATGCAATTAGTTATTTTTTACTAATATTTAATGTTGTATATATGTGTTTAAAAATTGATGTGACGAAAAGAGAGTGAAAAAATTCTGATTTCTAGAGGTGATCTAAACAAGGCCTCGCTCATCATGCGCTTTCGCTCAACAAAATGAAAACAAATCATTCACCACTCATCACCATCGGCTCGTCTAATCCTAGTCAACAAGATCAGCACGTCTGGTCATTGCACGAGTAGACTCAGGGTGGTTGGGAGTAGTACTAGTGGTGGAGTAAACATTTCATCGCCTGCAGGATGGCAGTACATTTTGCCGGCGAGCTCTCGCCTTTTGCATTATTTCGTTTGGACTTTGCGATACTGGCACTGTCACTTTTGGACTTGGAGTGGCGCCTTTGTCCTGCGTGTTGGAGGCGATGTGAGGCTTTCCGCACTCGTGGTATTTTAAATTTATCCTCTATATATCTTGGTCATTAAGATTATCTCCTCTATACCTAATTCTTCCGCACATATCCATCCTCTATATCATCCTCTATCCACTGTGGGGCCCGCTTATCACTTTATCTAAATATATCCATGTGAGATCTAGTTTTGAAGAATTTATTAAAACGAATTTAATGGTGCAATCGAAATTTAATTTGGTTTTTTGGTTTGTGAGTTATAACATTTTTTTCATCGTTGAATAAGTGAGGCCCGTGCTGGTACGTGCTCTCTCCTGCTCTCTCACGGGCGCGTGGGCAGCAGCGTTGTGGAGGTGGGCCAGCGTCGGATAGCGGACGAACTGAACGACGCTACAAATAGCGGACGGGGGCCAAGGCAGACCGTGTAGCGGACGGCGCTGCAGGCCCTTTTACGCTAAAGTCATCCTCCAGGATACCGTAGCGGTTCCTTTACCGTGTCCGGTGCGGAGAGCCTGACGTTCATCCCCCGGACGAGTAACGAGGTTCGCTTTCCTGAGATGGCAGGCTAAATGTACCGTTCACTAATTTATTATAAGAGAAAAATACTATTTTTTTATTAAAGAAATATGACTGTAAGCTAAGCGAACGGGATAGCTCTGCTGCCAACGGAAGGTGGGTGAAGGATATGTCAACGGAGTCACAACTCCCACGGCCTTTGGCTGGATAGCAGAGTAGTTACAGAGTGATTGATCATTGTTAGTCGTTACAGAGTGAGTGATTGATCGTTGTAACTCGTTACAGAGTGAGTGATCATTGTTACTCGTTACCATTGTTCCCTGCCATACTAAGAACGCTACTCCGCAACAACCTACTAGTATGATGTAAAGGTGTAAAAAAAAGACATGCTTTGCTGGGAACATCGGATGAGATAGCTTTCCAATGAATTTACCGCACAATCATAGCGAAGAGTTAGCCAGACAAATGCACCCAGAAACAATCAGGCCGTGTTTAGATGCCCGATTTGGGGCTCTCTGAATTACTGTGCAGCACTGTAGCAATTTTGTTTTTATTGGATAATAATTGTCCAAACATTGATTAATTAGACTCAAAACGTTCGTCTCGTAAAGTACAACCAAACTGTGCAATTAGTTTTTGATTTCATCTACATTTAGTACTCTATATATGTGCTAATATTTTGATGTGATGGGGAATCTTCTTTTTGTATAGTGAAATTTGGGGATGAATTTGGGGAACTAAACAGAGCCTCATTAGAACAACCGCCCTGGTTGATATTTTAATCCTCATCGCCAGCTCCATCCACAAATCGAAACAAAACAAATAAAGAAATACTGCACAAGAAATCAGCGATTGGACAATTTTTAGCCGCTTGCATGGAGTACTAAATGTAGGTAAAAAAATAACTAATTACACAGTTGAGTTGGAAATCACGAAATGAATCTTTTGAGCCTAGTTCGTCCACGATTGAACAATATTTGTTAAATAAGACGAAAATAGTACTATTCATACGCAGGGCGACAGTAATAGATGAGGGCTGCCACAGTCCACAGCCCACACAGGTGCTGTCCTTGTCTTCCTGTTCTCCTGTCACCTGACTTTCATGGCTCAATGGTCAATGCGAGCAGTCCTTGGATTTTAGCAACCCGTGAGTTCCGCTGATTCCATGATAAAATGCACTTCTCTCTGAGAAAACATGTACAGTACAGCGGACACCCAGGACAGACAGGTCTCCAGTTTTCTGCACCAGACAGGCTGCTAAAAAAGCATTTGAGTAGAAACACGCACAAACATTTGCTGATGTGCGGACGTGCAGTAGACAACCAAACCTCACAGGTAAAGGTTTGAGATCTCTAAAGGTTTCTATTTACAAAATTGAGACAAGAAAGCTACCCTCGTGTAGAAACAAGTAGAAGCTCGTTACTGAAACTATGGGTTTGGATATTATCACAGATCACACACACCACTTGACAAGGAAACCGTGGAGGCTAAATAATCCATCAATAAATAATAACAAATGTTGCAACGTTCCTATCGCGTTCGTCCTTTACTACTACTATTTATATATTTTACTCTCCATCCGCGAACTCCGAACAGCCAGCCAGCACAGCATGTGTGCCGACGGTGAAAAAACAGCACAGAAAACCTCTCACAGAATATTGCTCAAAGGTTGTGGTCCACAAAAACCAGCCTGCTACAAACTAACATCTGCAGCTACTTAAATATTTACCAAAAGCAGCTGAATGAACTAGGAAACAGTCATCAATCGCGAGCTCTTTCTGCGAGATTCATCAGGAGCTGCGGCATGCTGCAGCTGAGCAGTCACGCCATCGCACCGTCATTTGGTTTTGGCTCCGTGCGTGTGTAGGTGAAGCTTCGTGTGGTCGGGGTGATCGACTGATTGCCAGGAGCTGCAGGTGCAGTTTGACTAGGTTTTCCAGCATCTGTGGAATCAGCAGCACCGCGCTTCCACTGTAAACTCCGGGCAACACCCCTGAGTGGCAGTCGTCCACGGATTGCACCAGGAAACATCGGCCTTGGGTATGCAGTTCTAATGAGCCTTGATGCAAATGGTGATCCCCAAGAAGCACGGGCCAAGCCAGGCAATTGGGTTGCTTCAGTGGAGCTTTTCCGAACGACCTGTGTCAAAAATGATTATAGTACTTCTAAGATCTAGATGCTGAGAATAGATCAGAAAGAATGCTCAAAAGCACAAAATCGACGGCATATAGTGCCCTGAGTATAACTTCTCTCATCATAATTTTACCAGCATATGAAAAGGTAATAAATGCTACTGGCACATTTTTGTGCTACCATCTTATGAATAATAGAAAACACAATACACAACTCAAAATTAATTGTGCGCGCGCTTAAAGCGACTCAACTAATGACATCCCTAGACATGATAAGATCTTCAACCGTAGAAAGTACAGCAAAATCTTAACAAAGCGGCAAATCTTAACAAAGCAGCTAGGCCATGTCACATGTGTAGCAATCCATAAAGGTCCCTAGAAAAAACCTTAGGCCATGTTTGGTTCCCAAGAATTGAGAGGAATTGGAAAGTAATCTAATAATGAAATGGAAAGCACTTTCTAGAAGATATTGGTTTCAATTCATGGGATCCAAACAGGCCCTGTACAATTACAAAGAAGTTAGGCCGAAGTAATATTATACCTTCAAAATGCGTGACATAAATGATGTCCCGTTCAGGGTTAACGCCTGCTCTGCTGATTCTTTGTGCAAAAACTCAATATACGCTGAGCTGATCAATCAAAAGGAGATGTTAAAAACTGAGAATATAATCTAACAAAGCTATTATTTTTTTAAGAATTTCATATAAGACTTAGAATTCATACCCAGTTGACTGACCAGTGACACCATCGGTCATAATATGGGTCTTTAAGACCGCTCCAAACTTATTGAAGTGACGAGAAAGAGCATCTTTTGATGCACCAAAATGTACCTAAAAGAAACAGAAAAACAACTAGTAAAATCCAAGTCTTCAGCTATATGAACATAAGGGGAAAAGCAGAGGAACACTTACATTGGTAACAAAGACAGTTCTAGAATCAGGGCCACCTTCGGGTTGACCTGTAGTATTCGATCGAGCAGCTAAAGGGAAAAAAGAACAAAAACTTCCTTAATCATAAAGGGGGAATTGAAAAGCAAAGAAACAACATGAAAAATGTAGTAGTTTAACAGGGTTGAAAAGATGGATGGATCAAATGATGTTACAATAGTGACCTTTTAAATGAAAAAAAAATGGTCTTCGTATCAAAGCCTAATGCACCAGAATATTAAGCAGATGCCAAATCTCTGCAAATTTTTTCATCTAGTATACAAAAATAGTGTTTATGAAAAAACAAGTGCCCATCGAAACAAATTGCAAGAAAACTAAGTCTCAAAGACCAATATCACTAAAAGTCGGTTAATAGTAGTTTTCCGATGATATTTTATAACTCGTAGCTAGCCCTTCCAAATTCCTTCTAGATTTTTTTAAAATTGATATAAAGCACAACAGGAAACATGAATCAAAGCACCCATAAAAAAAGGGCAGACCCAGTGCCAGAGACTCCCACACGAGTGGGGTCTGGGGAAGGGAATAACCGAAGCAAAGTCTTACCCCCGCAGAAATTCTGCAGAGAGACAGCTTCGAACCCAGGACCTAGTGACTCGGCGAGCTAGCACTCACCAACTGCACCAGGCCTGCCCTTCAATCAAAGCACCCATCATAGG
The DNA here is from genome assembly GCA_038087645.1 of Saccharum hybrid cultivar R570. Lineage (NCBI taxonomy): Eukaryota > Viridiplantae > Streptophyta > Magnoliopsida > Poales > Poaceae > Saccharum > Saccharum hybrid cultivar. The sequence continues at coordinate 18,041,376 of JAQSUU010000534.1, read as the reverse complement.
CAAAAAAAAAAGGTATAAAAGGACTGCTTTTCAAACATATCTGCCCAAAGTAAACCAACTGAATCAGTTATCACTCATAAAGCAAGCAGTTTTACATACCACCTGATGAAGCCTTCTGTGCCTCGAGCATTGAACTTGGCTGTATCAAATCCTGGATTGTATTTTTAAAAAAATAGAATCAATGAATCACAAATCACCCAGAAAATAAAATGCAGCATCACAAAATGAACATTTATAGACAGTAAAAATGAAGGAAGAGCATGAGTAAGATACAAGGCTATAGTTCAAAATATTGACGCAGTCCTTGCCAGATGCAAGTGTAATGCAGTCCGACAAACAGATGAGAATTACTGACTACTGAGCTCAACATACTTTCAACTGACTTAACGAGTTCCATGAGTTGAATTTTGGACTCTCTGCTTGGTGTTTTGATGATTTTTGTGTCAATTGGCATGGCATGGTATGCTGGTCTGGATGCATTGACTTGAAACATTAAAGAGTAAATGATACCACATGTACAACTTATGAGGTGGGTACATGTGGTGGGTAACTTCCATTAACCTGTTTAAATGGTTCATGTAGGTAAAAAATCTGACAAAAAAAAGGAGCATGCGCTGGCTGGGGTACCAACATGGGTATATATGCCTAGCTTTGTTCCACTCTTGTTATAATTCTCTAGCTAGTTAGATAGATGATTTGAATGTTTTGCTAATGGTGCTAGATAGAATCTTGCATATCATTGTTCTAATTATCTGTGTTTTGTACATTAAATTCCAGAGGAAGATGGTGTAAATGTAGTGGCTGGCAAATTAGTGGCACGCAGACATGACATGGTTTCTGATTTTGACCTATCATGCATAATTTAAAGAAATCTCCTGACAAATTTGAGCACATTTCAAGTTCTATAAGTTTACCCACCTCGGTACTTTGCTAGTTCTTGTACCTGTGGTGCATTTTACTCAACATTAAATTTAGGGATGACAACACCTCTAAGCACTGAACATATGATGAAATGAAATAGTTGCTAATTTTACAGTAAATCACATATATAATTTGTAGGAATAGGAGCCATTGGAAAATACAGATAAAAAAACTTACTTTGGACTTATCAGTCATCATGGATATATCATTAGCATGTGCAATCTTCACATGTGATTTCCTTGCATCAGCAACCTTCTCCATTGGCACTTGAGGGTCAAATGCAATGGCATCCCTAGTTGCATGAGTTGGAAGCTTCTGTGTGTTAGTGTTACCAGAAACATTTAGGATCTTTTCAGATGGCCTTCGTCCTGAACCAGCATGTGGCCCCTGAACTATCAATCTTCTGCTTCTTACTTCAGAAGCTCCTCTTGCATACCCCAGTACTAATGACTCTTTACCTCCACTAGCAGGCAATGCACTTCGGCGAGAACCCAATCCATTACACCTAACTGCACTGTTGTGATCATACTCATCAATATTGGGAACAGAACCTGTAGCTTCCTCTGTTCTCCGATCACGCATATAAACATCACTGCCACCATGTTCATTTCTTTCATAAAATTCAACTTGATTTTCTGCTTGTATGTTATCTATATTCTCATATTCTTTGCCTTCAAGATCTTGTTCTCTACGAGCAGGTGCTTGTTCAGTAGAATTTATTGTGGGCATTCTGCCCAATCTACTAAAAACACTTCCAGAAAAGCTATCCTTGAGAGCATCTTCAGCAGCCTCAGCTGCAGCTCTTAGTGCTGCTGTGGCACCTGGTATTCTCAAATCTGAATTTGTTTTCTGTAACTTAATATGAGTAATATCAAGTGTTGAATCTGATGCCAATGTAGACACTACAGAACGAAGTCGCTTGGAAGCTGGTTCTGAACTAGAAGTAACTGGCTGCACAGTTCTGACAGCATCACGAACAGCAAACTGAAGAAGCCGACATGGTGCACCAACTGCTGGATGAGATGCCCTCTAGAAAAGTGAAAAAAAGTATTATAAAAAAAAGAACGAGGAAAGGGCAGGGGAAATAAGGAAGCTACTTCCATTGAGAGATCTTACAGCAGTTCATAGATCACATCAGTAATGGTATAATAATAAACAAGATAAAGCACACAACCATATTCCGAAAGACATTAAAATATTGTCACAAACAACAAAGAAAAAGGGCTGGGCAGAAAAGGAAGCTACTTCCACAGAGCTTTTAAAATATTAGTAGCTGCAGACAAGCTAATTAGTTCATTAAAAAAATTAAAGTAATTAGCTTGTCCTAAACATCACGTAATTTAAAACAGAGTAAGAAATAAAGAAGATAAAGCATACAACCATTGAACCATATTTTTCTTAAAGTTGGCCAAGCACTATAGTCAATCATTCTTTTGTAGATTTCTCGAATATACAAATATTTGGTTCACAGATTATCCTCACCTCTTTTGTAGATTTCTCGAATATATAAATATTTGATTCACAGAATATATACAAAGTAGATGCATATCAACATGGAATCAATTTCTACGTGACCAGAATGGCAGAATTACCATTTGTGGTAACAGTCAGTTTTGACATCAATCTAGATTCAAATGTAGAGGATGTTAAGCATCTACTTGCATAGTTTAGATAGAGGGTTCAAAAATACTCCCTACAGACTTAAGGGGCCGCTTGGATCCTTTCATTTGGAGGAATTGAAATCTAATTATTAGGCTATTTGGCTTGGAATTTGACATTCCACCACTTTCCAAAGTTCACATATAAGCTTATCTCAAATTCATAGGGTGGGAGATGAAAATTGATTCTATAGATCACCATTCTATGTTTCTACTTTGCAACTTATAACACGCTCTTCAACTCGCTCCCCTATGGTAGAAATACAACACATAAGTATCTCTCTCGTATAGACAACACTAATATACAAATATAATCCATATACAACCATGTTAGCTTAATTAATATGTGTCTAAATTATGATTATTAAAATGAATTCAATTCCGAGGATCCAAACAGGGCCTAGTGATTTTTGGACATTCACGTGATCTTCAAAACTCAACTTTCACTAGTACATTTTATTTTATCATAAGATAATCATAGAACAGAGTAAAAGAGTAATCTTATGAAACTACATTTCAAGACAAATCTACTAATACCATTTTTAAGTATCCAAACTCAACCCATAAAAAGTTGAACACAACCGAAGATTGAAACAACTGACTTAAGACAACCCAAAACATCACTTATTTGTGACTAGAGAAAGCACATGCTATAAAATGGAACAGAGGTTGCATATCAATAATGGTAACTGTTATCTTCTTGCTAGTAGGACCTAAAACTTGTAGCTTGAACTTTGAAACCTGATCATGTACTGCCTTTATTGGGACAATGTGATGAGCTTTCACCCTTTCCTTTTGACTTGCACAATCTGGTGTGTATGTTATAATCAGGTTATAGGATTTCCATTATTGGGACACACTACAATTTTTTTAGAATACTATACTAACAATCATGAAAGCAAAACAGTGGAACATTCAAATTATATTGGGGCAGACACACAGAAAGGGAAAATGCAGATAATGCTACTGCCACTTAACAGAATGCAATGAGCCAATGACTCATACAAGTTACCCCCAAGGTTTTGTTTATGGCTTCACCAGAGATGAAAACATTATGTTCTAGTAATAAAACCCAAACGGACTACATGTGGTGTAAACAGGGAAATGCACTCTGTTCCATATGTAGGCAGTAATATTAACACAGAAATAGAAATCTATTACACTGTAAGAATTTAGCATATTTCGAAGACTATAAGAGAGTAAGAGACATGCTAGGCATATTCATATGTTTTCATATGAGACCATCTGTTATGAAAGACAATTAGCAAATGCATATACAAAAAGAAGAAATGGGAGAAACTGTGAATGCTGCTCAGATATGCAAAACAACAAGCATGAACTAAAGTGGATTAGAAACCTTGGTAGACCGCACATCTGCGTCTCTGCTCCTCTTTCTGTGGTTATGCATGTCAGGAGAGCGGGTTCGTCTTACAGAATGTGATTTATGAAAAGCCCTTTCATCTGCATGTGATTCATGAAAATCTTTTTCCTCTGCATGAGAAACATTGGCTACAACGCTTCTAAGAGGAACTGCTTCTGATTGACCTTGACCAATTGTTCCCCAATCTCTTTTTTGATTACCCCAATCTCTTTTTTGATGGGTTACCGCTGTCTTCTGGGTTTCAGCTTCAGGTTCATGATTCACTTGTATGCTGCTTGTCACACTGCGAACAGGCAATTCTCTGGCAGCATTGCGAGTGCTTCTAGCATCATCTTTAGAAGAGGCAGCTTTAGTCTGAACATATAGGTGCAAATTTGAGGACAGATGATCCCATAACCTGCAAGATTGTACATAAATTCATGGTGTTGTCAGAGGAAATGCATGGTACATGAAAAGAAAATGAAACAGGAAAGGTTAAGGTGAACGAAGATAACCAGGATACAAATGCATCATTGTCGTCGCCTAAAAAAACCTGTAGCTCCTTGGCAGCCTCATCCTTGCGCCTCCCATTTCTTAGCAAAACTACAACATACTCCTGAGCAACAAGATATAGATAGATAATCAAAAATAATGGGCAATGGATTTGCCACAGCGAGAAAAGAACAAGCCCAATACCAATAATATATATTGTCCGTCACAATACTGAAAACTGAAAGAAAGCAACCAAGTACTTTAACCTCCACTCCTGACACACCAGCAGTGCTAAAAGGTGCACAACAATCCACACACACTTCCTTCAAAAACAACGCGTAGCTCATTGCATAGGCAGCCAAATGCCAGCCATCCCCACTACACAATCCAATATCTAAAACGTGGGGGTGGGGGATCGTGTGCCTCCAATCTCCAGAGCATATGAACCACGCTAAACCCCATAACATGCCCACAGCCTACGATTCTAAAGGAAAGCAATAACCCAATATCCGATTCGTAACGAGATTCCGCAAAATCCAGAGAGCCGCGCGCCGCCCGCCGCCCGCTACGGAACCGCATTCCACAGATGGGCATGTGCGATGCTAGGGTTTTAGCAACGGATCGGGTATCGCGCAGCGGTATGGGAGTGAGAGAGGGAAGGGGGGGCGCTCACGGCAAGGGTGTCGTCGGAGTAGTCGCCCATGAGCTCCCTGAGCTTCTCCTTGACGCGGTCCTGCAGCATCGTGACACCCTCGCCGGTGAAGTTCGCCTTGAACGTCCGATCCTCGCCGCCGTCCATGGGGGAACCCTAGCGCCGCCGCCCCTCCCGCCCCAGCCACAGCCCCCACAGTTTGAGGCGGCGAACGTTGCCGCGTCGTACGGTCGCGTACGAGGCGGAAGCGGCGGGGAGGGAGGGAGGGTGTGGGCGGATGGATACGGCGGGGAAGGGCGGCACCCGAACGCGAGCGGCGTCGGGGTCTGTACTCTCTGGAGTCTGGACCGTCCCCCTTGCGCGGTGCGGCCGTGCGCGTGTGGGGAGAAGGGAGGTTGCTTGCTTTGGTGAGGTTCTCTCGTGCAATTTTGGGCCTGAACCCTGGACGAACTGATGCGGCGCACGCGCGTAGCGTACGGCGGCATCCGGGCGGGTCCGGCTCCGGTCGCGGGCCAGCGGGCTCTCCCGGTTTGATAACTGGCAGTGTCTTGGGCTGTGGCAAACAGGATTTGTCAGGCCAGGTCGGCTGTTCCGGAGTTGGGTTTTGATTAGTTTAGCGAGCCGGCCGGGGCCAATGCATCTATGCAGGGCTCATCAAGGACGCGCAATTGTTTCCCGCAGGCCACGGTCTAGCTAGCGGTCTAGACACGCCAACGATCCAACCCGTCCGGCCCACAAGTCCAAAAAAAACCACATGGCTAAAAAAACAAAACTCATTTTTGTGCGAAGCCAAAAAATCGTTGTCTTTAGGCTTCAAAAAAATCGTTGGATTTATGAAAACCAACAAGGTTGTTCACTCAAATAGCAGGAACATCTAGCTTGGTTTATTGTAACACTATTAGACCTTGTTTGGATGTGCATGTTTCATCAAAATCCATGTGTTGAAGCGGATTGGAGTGGAATTAAACTAAATTCCATTCCATTCTACTCTAACGCATGTGGATTGAGATAGATACACATGCATCCAAACAAAGGGCTTAGTTGAGTGGTCGTACATTGCTAGGGGTAAAATATACACAGAATTCCATGATATAACATTTTTCATATTTGTTTGTTATATTTTCCTTGCCATAACAGTTTGTATCTCTTTGCTACCTTTTTCTTGACATGTGTAACATTTTTTTCCTTTCAAGCAAACCAGTACCAAAGTCTGCTTTATTCACGAGCAGAAGTTTTTTGAAGTACCGCCAAAGTGCAATCTATTCACGAAAAAGTTTTTTTGAAGTACTTCTACTCATTAACCTTAGAAGCAAGGAAACATTAGAAATAAAAACATCACGTTACAAATAAATATCCAATCATGCATATTATATCGAAATTATATTATATTGCAACGAGTACATTAACTTTGCAACAGCTCCAATTGATCCTATATTGTTTTCTCCCATTACTCTCAAACATCTTCTATTACCATATGTAAATGCATAAGTCAAATATAAATAACAAATGACACAAATGTAAGATATAAAACATTTGATAGACAAAAGACAATACCTTTTATGATGTTAGGACCTTTTTGTAGATAATAACATTTTGTGTGTGTGTACCATTAATTGTTGTGTTCTATTTCTTCTACTTAGCATCGTCTGGGATGATAAGTGGTACTAACGACCATGGGACAACCGTGGTTCAGGTAAATACATAGTAGCATTAGGGATAGTTCTGTCTCTGTGTCTTTGTGACCATCATGGCAAAGCTGAGACTAACGTGGAACTTCTCTTAAACTGGAATGAAAACATATCCTGTCATCAAAGGGGGCATAAGGGTGCACGTGGTACCAAATTTCACTTTCTAGTATGGCCCCACCACAATTTCTGTGTCGATGATATTTTGTTTCAACCACCGAGCCACTAGTCTCGTTCTATTGCAAAGTTTGTTCACAAGATTGATGTTAGTAAGCAATATGATCGGGCATACCATTTTAAGCTTTGACATGTGTGGGAGGAAGCCTGTTGGGAGTTAGAAACTCGGATGGGCAGTAGTTATGCGGATCCTACGCCGTAAAGCAAAAGCTATGGTACGCCGTTTTCATCAGTTGTTGGATTTCATCAACTATTAATCTTCACAACTCATTAATCCGCTATAACCCACTATTTAAAACACTAGCTAGGGCCAATTAGCAAGAGTTGTCTAACAACTAGTCGTAAGTTTGGTTAAAACATTAGCCCATTTTTTGCCCCTGGACTAGAGTTAAAAAATTAACTGACTAATAACATTAGATCTATGTGTAATTCATCACGCGTGCAGGGGAGATGAGACACATGCTGTGTGCTTGCGTTGCCATCCATCCACCTTCTCGGCCACAGTTCGTGCTAGCATTGACCTCCAATCAACCCAAGTGCTGCCTAGCAGCTACCTGATGGCAAGAGCTCGCAGCCACAACCACAATCCACGAACAATCCACCAGCATCCACAAGTTCAGAATCCACTTTTCCAAAAGCGCATGATCGATCATGCGGCCCGTGAACCCCCAACCAAATCCTCGTCTATCCGAGGGAGAACCACCAGATCGCATCCAGGACCGCAGTGGCAGCAGCAATGCACTGGTTTCATTGCTAATTGCTACGCCGTGCCAATATGCAAAAGGCACCGGCCTTTCTACGGGCCTATTCCCCGCTTTTACCGCAAGTTGCAGCTGGGAGGCAGTACCTACTGTGAACTTGCCGACTTGTTGAGTGCATTAGCACTCTGACAAGTTTTGCACGAGTGACAAGATTAAGGACGCCCCGATACACTCGTGCCAACTGCCAAGTCAAATCCGTTGCTTTGTAGGAGTACATAGCTCACATGCAGCGCAAACCGATTACAGGAGAAACCGCCTGATTTTTTTTTAGAAAAAAAAGATCGCCTGACCAGTTTATCAGGGACTGGGAGATGAGCTAGATAGCCAACCAGGCGTGCAGTTGTTTTCGGGTGTGATGAGCAGCCCTCCACTAACCTTTTCAGCTTTCCCGAGTGCCTGTCCCTCCCCACTTCCCCACCAGTCCACCACCACCAGGCCTGGTGCCTCTCACCTTTGTGAGAAAAAAAGGACTCTGTCCAAGTCCGTTTAATTAACCTTGTTGCAAATTGCATACCTGCATTAGCTTAGAAGCGAGGCCAATCTCGTGTATATAAACGAGACATGGCTTCGACCGGGTTCTGCAAGAAGCTGCTGCTGACTCACAAGATGACAAGAGAGGAATACCACGTAGTTCTTCGTTCCTGCCATCTGAGCAGTTGAGCTGGAGCCGCCTGGAGGAGGGCGCGTGACCTCGGAGGCAAGGAGTGAGGTTGGCTTCTCTTCTTTGGCAGTTCTCTTGTGCCCTGGCTACGATGTGGGAAGGCGTGCTGTCGCTGGTGCGGCAAGGCCTGCGGCGCCGGCCGAGGCGGCGGACGACCGCGCGGGTGGTGGACGAGAGCGCGCTCGGCGAAGCCGCGGACGCCGGCGACGTGGCGGCGCGCGGTGCCCCCGTGCCCGCGCCCGGCACCCAGCTGGCCAGCGCGGTCCTGGCGATGGCGCGGGGCGCCGTCCGCCTGGACGGCGAGGGCGGCCGCGGCGCGGAGGAGGCGTGGGCGGCGGCGAGCGGGTGGCGCCCGGCGCGCGCGCCCGACGAGGTCGGCCACCTCATGGTGCGCGAGAGCCTGCGCTACGTCATCTACGCGTGACGCTGACGCGCGCGCTCTCGCTCTCGCTCGCTCGCCGTGTGCATGTGTATGTGCAGGAGCAGACGTACGCACCATTGCTCGTGCCGTGATTAACCGTATCTTGCACCAGTAGTTATATACTCCTATATATATATACTATACATAATGTATAGACTGTCGTCGCCATCAAGTTACTCTGTGCATGATTACTGATTAGTTCTTTCGTGGTTGGATGCGCGTGCGTGACACGATATAATAACCGAACCTACCAAACCGGCCTTGGTTCGTCAGTTCGGATTAATCAAGTCCCCCTTCTCCCCGGGCCGGCGAACGTCGGCAATGGGAACCGCAAACCTGAGCACCGTACCCGAGCGTCGAGCGAGCATGCGCAGGGCCGTACGCCCGTATCGTTCGTGTTCGTGCGGCTGACTTTGCACGAGGATTGCACTGCACGTAGTGGAACGCGGAGCTGATGGCGAAGAGGTGGCCAAGAATCTCGCTCGTCGGCGCCTCCACGGCAAGACCGGTGGCCGCCCGTGGCTCGTGGCTCGTGTACACATGCTGGCAGTGAGCAACAAGTTGCTCGACCTTTTACTGGAAACCGAAAAGATGATGACAGGGCTCACACAAGGATGAAGTGACAGTTTTCTTCGCCGCTAATTATAGGGTCCGGCCGGTTGGACCCGAACACAGTGCCGATCATCTTTTTGTTTCTGCGGCGTGGAGTAGTTTCCAATTAATAATTCAATACTAGGTTGTCTAATAATGTTTGATCGGACAGGAAACTAGTGTACTCCTCCGTTCTAAATTATAGATACGTTTTGGATTTTGTAAACATGGTTTTTTTTGTTATGTACCTAGATATACGACATTTTAGCTTGTTGCCAGAACTGTTATATATCTAGGTGCGTAGCAACTCTTCTGCTGGCTCGCTAAATGCTCTGGTGATGATGTCTGGCGGGGCGTGTTCGTCCAAACGCCCCACTTTTGGGGCTGTGCAGCGACCGGGCCCAACCAGCAATTGGTTCGCTCCATCTACACTCTCTCCTCCATCTCTACACTGCGACAGCTGATAGAAATCCCCAACTCCCCACTTGCTTCGCTCGTCGCGGCTCACCGCGCCGTCCGCCCGCCCCAAGCCACCTCGCCGCCACACGACGCCCCTATTCTACGTAGTGCTGCACCCACTCCGCCTCGCTGCACCCCATCCCCCGATGCGTTGTGCCCCCTCCCCTGCCGTCGTGCGTCGTGCCCCGTCCCCTGCCACATCGAGGTCCTGCCGACGTCGCCGTTCCCCTAGCCGATGGAGGAGCTTCTTATGACGCCGCTGCATTTGCGAGTTGCCCGCACCGCTGCCGCACAGGCGAGTTCCATGCGCCGCCACCAACCTCTGCATCAGCATCGAGCTCTGTAACGACGAGCATCTATTCCTCCAATCTGCAAGGTGACATTGCGCTGAAAGCGCATGTTGCAAGCGCATGTTTCAAATGTTTCAGATGTTTTATCTGAGTGTTGCATGTGTTTCATTTGGATGTTACAAAAGTAGATTGGGATGTTGCACATGTTGCAATAGACATACACGTATATTGCAAGTGTATGTTCTAAATGTTTCATCTGTTTTTAGACGTATGTTCCATAGGTGTTTGTTTGGATGTTACATATGTTTCACACATATGTTGCAAGTATTTTATTTGGATGTTGTATATGTTTTTGCAATGACTTTTCATGTGTTTTCAGGTGTTTTTGCAATTATTTTAGACGCATGTTTCAAGTGTTTCATCTATTTAGAGATGTATGTTACAATATTTCATGTGGATGTTTCAAAAGTAGATCCGGTGTTGCACATATTGCAATGGCGCCAGTGGCTGGCGGACAGCGGTCTGCTGCAGGGCTTTGGCTCCTACCTCGCGTGGCGCGCCTTGCCCTCTCCTCTCCTTCCCCCCTCCCCCTTCTGTTCCCTCCATCTCGCCTCGCCGTTGGCGTTGGCGTTGGGGTGGGGTCGTCGAGGGTGTTGTGTTTAGACGCATACGCTGGTGTGGATGGGATGCAATGCGGCGCAGATGCAGGAGCAGCGTCCGGACGAGTCCTGCGGCGGGGCGTTGGCTCCGTTAAAAAACACGTTGTTAAAAGTTTTTGTCAACTCTTTAAGCATCTTAGCGACTTTAAATAAAATTATCCTAAAGCCTCTAGCATGTCACATCTTGTCACACCGATGTACTCCCTGCATCCAGGAAACATACAATTCTAGTACAGTGTCACGATTTAGTATATTAAGTTTGACCAATTATAGATAAAAAGAGTAGCGATATTTATGATATCAAGTAAATATCATTAGATTCATTACGAGATGTATTTTCATAATAAATTAATTTAAAGCCATAAATATGTATACTATTCGTTACAAATTTGGTTAAACGTGAACTACTTGTTTTTGATACGCAACACATAGTTGCATATTTTCAGAGAGGGAGTATATGACACGGCAAATCAGGCAACATGCCTGGTTATCTAGCCCGGCAAAACAATCGTACGCGAGAGAGCCTGAAAATCCTGCGCTAATTGCTGGCTGGTGGTGCAGAGCTGTTGTTTTCGGCTGTGACCATCCCTCTTCCACTAACCTCAAAGCCTTTTCAGCTTTAGCGAGTGCTCGTCCCTCTCCCAGCAGCACCCCACCGCCTTGTGCCTTTCATGTGTGTTTCGTTAGCTTATTACAAGTGAGATCAATCCGATAACACGACATACCTTCCATGGAGGCGAGCTTTCCCGGCCAAATGTTCTCGCGAGTCTGTTGACACACAAGTGAACTTACATGACATGTGTTGGCATGTATAAAGAAGATAGCGCGTTTTGTGTAATCTTGGGCCAAAAGGAAAGGACCACCCGAGCAATTGGTTTCATGGTTTGTTGGCAGTTCAGCAATCTTGTGTCGCTGATCTGATCTTCCTGGCTTCCTATGTCTATGTCGGTTGTCGGACGTGCTGTCGCTTGTGTGGCAAGGGCGCAAGGCCTACGGCGGCCACGGGCCGCGTCGGCAGCGGACTGCGCGGTGGTCGACCAGAGCGCGCTCGGCGACGGGACGGACGCGACATCCGTCAACGTGGCGCGCGGACACGCGCCGGCGCCTAGCGCAGTGGCCAGAGCACCCCTGTCGATGGCGTCACGGCGTGTGCCGTGTGGCGCCGTCCACACCTGCGGCGAGGATGCCGGCAGCGCGGAGGTAGCATGGGCGTCGGCGGCGAGCGGCTGGTGCAAACTGACTTTCTGCTTAGTTTCATGAAGCAGAAAGGGAGCAGAGCATGAAGCGGAAAGGAGTAATTGACATGTTCTTCTGCTGGAGAATTTGGTCTCTGTCCCCTTTTCTGCTCCATGTCTGTTCGAAACTTAGCAGCTAGCACATGGATTTTCACGCTTGATTTCGCGAGACAGTCAGATCATCTCAGATCATCATACCAACAACAGAGCAACGGCGCCCTACCGCGAGACAGCTGCAGATCAAGCTATCAAGTCAGAGGAACGGCTGCAAACAGCAAGCCTGACGGCCGGAGTACCCCACTGGAACTGGCCACCCTTCCCGGCGCTTCGAAGGGATCAGAGCATCTGCAACAACTCCTTAAAACAACTTGCTATGCTTATAAATTTGACAAAATCACAAAATTCTCTCTCCAACGACTCCTCAAACGAACTTGTTATTTATGCCAAGTTGCTATTCACGGCCTCCGCACGCGTATATTTCCGCGCGCGTAGCGGACTTGCTATCGCGATTTGTCGGCCTCGTCCCGCGCCGTGCGCCTGCTGCTGGCTTGCTCCGCCGTCCGTCGCGAGGCCGTCCATGGTCGTCCCACCGTGCGCCGTCCGTGGTCATCCCGCCGTCGCGAGGCCATCCCGCCGTGCGCCGTCCGTCGCGAGGCCGTCCATGGTCGTCCCACCGTGCGCCGTCCGTGGTCATCCCGCCGTCGCGAGGCCATCCCGCCGTGCGCCGTCCATCGCGATGCCGTCGCGCGGCCGCTCCGCCGTGCGCCTGCTGCTGGCTTGCTCCGCCGCCCCGACCGCCTGCGGCCTCGCCGAGCGCGCGCCTCCGCCGCGACCGCCTCCGCCCCGCACCGAGCACAGGGGAGCCTCCACGGCGAGCTGCAAGGGAGCCTCCACGGCGAGCTGCCTCCGCCCCGGCCGGCCCCAAGGCGGTGGCGCGGATCCCCTGCGGAAGGCCCTCCCAGCGGCGCGCCTCCATGGCCGGCAAATCTCCTCCCGGCGGCCTGCCTCCATGGCCATCTCCGGCGCACGGCGTGAAATCGACGAGCGGAGCCAGCAGTAGGGACCCAAGACATGAATAGATTACATTTGCCGGACTTTTCTGAAAAAGTGCTAGACACAGAGAGTTATAGATATGCCCTTGGTTGATTTCGGGAAAGTTCAGGGACTAATCTGCAAAGTGGTCCGGCTGAAAGTGCATGGTCGCGGAGTTGGATTTCCTGCCGGTGAGCTTTTTTTTTTTTAAGCTTACCAAGTTGGAATAGCAAATTGTTGGAGAGAGAGCTTTTTTTTACTCGCCAAAAAAATAGCAACTTGCAAAATTACAAGATTTGACAAGTCAATTTTATCAAGTTGTTGGAGATGCTCTTACAAGGGGGCCATGGCTCATGGCACTGGCAGGTTAATGGCCAAGTTGCTGACCTTTTGTGAGGAAAAGAAGATGATAAGATTTTACCCTCAAAAGGGAACAGGCGCAAACCGAACATCTCCTTATCACGTGCATGTGGCTGTCCATCACTGTGCTTAGACTATCCGCACTCATGGTCCTCTATATTCATCCTCTATACATCCTATTCATCAAGATTCTCTCCTCTATCCCCAATTCTTCCGCACCTATTCATACTCTATCTCATCCTCTATCCAACGTGGACCCCACTTGTCAAGATTTTTTATTAAATAAAATCCCCCGCCGGTCTCCCTCCCTCCCATTCTCTCCCTCCCTCCTCTATCTCTCTCCCACTTCCGCCGGCCCCTCCCCTCGCTCCCCCCTCTCTCTCCCCACGGTGTCTCTCTGGTGGCGCGGGCGGGCGGCCAGTGAGGGCGGCCGGGCGAGCCGGGCACGGCACATCGGGCGGGCCGGCCGGGCGCGGCGCGGGCGAGGCGGGACGGTCGCGGGCCTCCTCCGCCGGCCGCGCGCCATCCCCTTCTCTTCCCCTCCGATGGGCGGGCGCGGCGTGGGCGAGCCGGCCGAGCGCGGCTCGGGCGAGGCGTTACGGTCGCGGGCCTCCTCCGCCGGTGGCGCTGCCATCCCCTTCTCTTCCCCTCCGACGGCCGGGCGCAGCACGGGCCTCCTCCGCCGGTGGCGCGCCATCTCCTTCTCTTCCCCTCCGACGGCGGACCTTCTCTCTCCTTCCCACATGACGAGCGGAGGACGAGGCCGCGCGGGCCCCGCGCCACGCAGGCGCGTAGCAGAAGCCCTGCTCGTCCGCTAGGAGTAGCGGACGCCCGCCCGTCCGCAACGATAGCGTGCGGGGTAGCGTACCCCGCTGCGGCCATTTCATCCGCTATACGCGTTTAGCGGATGACTTTACCGGACGCGGTGCGGACAGTCTTATCGTGAACAATGCTGGTGATAAGATCAGAACCAGATATGCAGGTCGTTTTCGGCAATCGAAAGATGGGTCATGAATGGATTGCCGATCGAGGTCCTGGTAGCCTTGGTAGGCCTAGGCGCCTTGGCCTCTGGTTACCATGGACATCATGCAATGCCATCCTTCGCCTTGGCCATTCAGTATCCAAGACCGGCATTCGGTTTCTATTAGGTTGTGGCAACTGGCAAGTACGATGAGTCTCCTCTGCAGTTGAATCACTAATTCACTGGTAGAGTGGCAGATGGGTCTGATTATAATGAGGCTTGAGGCCTACCTAACTCAACAGCAAGTTCCGGAAAGCTCTGGGTAAATAAACGACCTAGATGAGGGTTAACGTGGCCTCCGAATCAGTAGACTGTAGGATTGCAGGGGCAAATATAACCCCGAAGCTTAGAGAAGAACTCTTCGACACTGTATGCCAATTTAACAACTGACAGGTCAGGAATACCAGCAGCTGCATAGTACGGTGCATATGAAAGAACACACCTATTGAGATTAGTAAGAGATCACAAGTCCATCCGGAAACACATCCATCCGACCATTCCATGTGACACGCCGTCATAATTCAGGGAGGGTTGTCGCACTTTTCATATTTCTCAGCCTTTCACAAAAGAACAGTCACGGGCTCACGGCTCATAGGCTCAGATAGATTGCATAGAGCTCAGACAGATTGCATACAACTATGCAATCTGAGTTGCTTACACATGACCATAGCATTTTTATTTGTGAGGACATGATCAATAGCCTTGAGAAGAAGAAATGGAGAATATATTACCCATCCCACATATATGTACCGAAACGTCAGTAGGGACAGCTCACACAGAAGTGTCATATGCTGATATGCATTCCGCACAAGCCCGTAGATGCGAATTCACTGAACAAATGAACTACTGCTACAGGTGGGGAAGAATATCTGATTAGTAGATCGACGCTCCAGCTCGAGCCACGAGGGTTGCCTGCATTGCAAGCTCAGGCCAGAGAACGCCAAGCGCAAAGCATTGCCAGTGTGATGAGGATCGGGATGTGAGCAGCACAGGCATGCGTCCTGCTCGCGGGTGACTGGGTCGGAGCTGTACTGCTGTTTGATCTGGCAGAAGGCAAAGGCGGCCGTGCCACGTCGGACTCAGTCAATGGTGGAATGGGAGCCAATGCTGGTGGCTGCGCACTCTTGCTAATGCTTTGCATCAGATCACCGGGATGAGCAGGGGCCATGAAATTCGGCGTGCTGTTCCCCATGTTCATGCAATTGTTCACTGCAAAATGGAATTCATCATGTGAGTACAGACAGCTGATTGTATTGTGGATGCTTTGTGACCTAAACATGGTACTGTCAAGGATGCAGGATACACAAAAAGGGAACATAAACTTACCCTTGTATCTTCGAGCTGTAGCAGGGAAATCAGTGATTAGCCCATCCACTAGAGCACCCTTGACATAGGCATTGATCTGTGCTGTAGCATCTGAGAAGAAGTCGTATGGCTGAGATGGAAACTCGTTCATAAGAGTATAAACGTAGACCGAGAGGCCAGCCGTCTGCAGTGTCTGGACAAGATTGGTTTCATACACTGTGAAGTAGTGGGTTTCAGGGAAGACAGAGCTGGTATCAATGGAAACGGCACTAGCAAACTTTTTAATGTCCGCGAGTGAGGAAGGTGCAGCGTCCCCGACTTCTTTGTTGATCATGTACACAAGGTCGTACTTTGTTTGCTCCTTGAACTTCTCTAGAACTGAACTATCGGTTGACTGAATCATAACTTTCTGGGCAGTTTGGTCATGGTAACCAGCGTCGTCAAGGGCTTTGATAACTTTATCGACCATGTCAAACCCAAGTTCTCCTGCCATGAAGGCAGCATGCTGCAAAATATGAATATCAAAGTTAATTCAAGCGTGAAGATATTGCTGGAACTAGTAAGAATTTGAATTTTACAGGTTTGATTTGTGTTGGTATGCTTCAATACTAAAATGTGGAGTAAATGCTCAAAGCATGGCAGTTCAAACTAATGGCACAACGGAACAAAAGGGGTAGCGAATATCACCATAGCAAAGCAATGAAATCAATAAAATTAAATTCTCAGCTTCTCACCTCTACACTGATCATGATTCCAGACAAATCTTTATCTTTTGTAAAGTCCAAAAAGTCTGATAGCCTCATGAACTTTCCTGCATTCCTATATCTCGGATTTCGATCCAATGCGAAGTCGGTCCATGGGGTGGATATTTTGGCTGTAACAATGGAAATGAATTAGTCTCTTAGTAAATGATCAATGGTAATTTGGTAGTGAAGTAAGCAATAGAAGGACAGCGAAGTTGTCGAGCAGCTTAACAAGATACAGAACGAGCCAACAAGAGTCAATAAATAGGTTACTTAAGATCATTTCATTCATATTTGCCTAGCACTCCGAATATATTTTGCAGTTCATGCTAATATCATAAAACATTTCAATTCAACTTACGTTTCAGGTTCTTTACAATGTCATCCCAGGTGAGGTTGAAACTAAAAACCCCTGGTGCAATCTGAATATCCTTTATCGTGGCAATGTGAGAGATGAATTGCGATCTTGCAACAGTAGTATCGGTCATTAGGTCAATGGAAGACATGCATATTGGTATTCCATCTTTGGTCACTTGAACAGGGCAATCAATGACATCTGCACCATCATCAACTGCTTTTTGATAAGATAGATCAGTGCACCCAGGGTAATCCCCACTAGCACCATTGTGGGAAATAATTAAAGGCTTTCCTGCAGTAAAAATGTGAGAAGGGCGGTCAGCAACGAATAAATATAAACCATGACATAATAGGAACAAAAGTGCTAGATATACCATGATCAGTGTTGCTTTTGTTCAAATTGGTAAAACATCCTGCACATACAAATATAAAACAAGGATGAGAAGCTACAATCCATTCCAATCTATCAGATATAGTATGAACAGTTGATCTGGGACTAAAGAAAAATGCACATAAAAGATACTTTGGAAACAAAAGTTAAGAAGCACACCCTGTTTGGAGGCTGCAGCTTTTGGAAACTGGAATGATGTGCAGCACATATTTTTTATGTGAAACATACAGTTTATAGATGTGTAAGCTATGAAGCCCATTAGATAAAAGCAACATTCTATCATTTATGTTTTTGCAGTCTAACACAAATTAAATGACCCAGAGCCTGTATGCTCTTCCCTTTATCTTGTACGCATATGATTCCTTTCAGTTTTTTATACTAATATACCAACAGAAGTAAGGTCCTCCTCTGGTGTCTTGCCTCCTAGAAAGAAAAAAATGCACTAAAATTTGAGGAGCAGATGTGTTTTGCTGCCCGCACCCCCCTCCCCCCCCCCCCCCCCCCCCAACCCCCCCACCCAAAAAAAGAAGAAGAAGAAGAAGGACTCACCAATTGCCTCTGATGCTGTGACAGGGAAATCAGTCAGTACACCATCAACTGAGAAGACATCATTATCAATGAATGAGAGATATTCTGCTAAGGGATCGTAGCTGTGGTTGTAACTGAGCAGAAAATCATTTGCAAAATCAGCAGCATAAATTTCCAACCCTACTTTATGAGCATCATCGACAACTGAAGTATATGGTTGCAGATAATTATCTGGTGAATTAGGCCAAATATAACTCTTTGGGACAAGTATCCCAGATGCAAATGTCTTGACAAATGTAAGATTTTTCAACATGGAACCATATGTCTGGTTCGTAGATGGCTCGAGAGTGCTCTCATCAAGAAAGCGGAACACGAGCTTTGTTTTGTTGCTAATTCTTCCAAGTATGCTGGAGAGGAAGCTCACTTCAGGTGATGAGACATAATTGACAACAACACGCTTAGATACAGAAATGATATAATTCCTCATGCTTAGGTTGAACTGGCTGTAGAAGCTGTTGTGCTGCAATGGCATTAAGAGGAGGTTACGGCGACAGCAGAAAAGAGCCCCGACGTAATCTACCTTATGGAATGAGATTCTTATTTGTACCTGAACATTGAGCCAAATTCCAGGAGGTTTGAATTTGGACTGCACATCTTCAACAGCAAGTAATGGAAAGAAATTTGAATCAAATCTAGGCGTCCGAGAATTGATTGACTGCTTAACTGCTCAACATATACAATCCCATGGGTCAGACAAATAAACCAACCAGGAGGGGTTCATATCCCTCCTTTCTACTTTTTTCTCTCTTAATGAAGGGCAGTGAAGTGCAACTCTCCTGCATTTTCAAGGGAAAAAAAAAACTTAGAACGATATGATATCACTTACGAGTTACTTGTCCAAGTTCAGTGCCATTGTAGTCCACCGAGAACCATCCCGAGGTAGGCACACCATTGACGAGGTAGCTCTTCTGGCCCTGCGCATAGAAATCTGGAATGTTTGTGCAGTTATCCATCCTGATGTCCGGCAGGCAAATGCCAACCTCATCCTTGGTCAGCCGCACATCGCAGTACAGTATTGTATCCGGCGAGCTAGCGACTAGCGCAAATTGATAAGCATATTCGCTTGAATCAGGGAATAGCCCGGAAAATCCACCCTTGGCTACGATTGCTGGAGCTTTGCCTGAAAAAAAAATTGTACTGGGCGTATTTGTTAGCCTAGAGGATGCCCGGAATGGATGGATCCTAACTCTGATCTGGAATCCATCCAAGAAGCAGAATTTGTTATGCAAAATGGGACATGCATGTAGGATAAATCATTAAATCGTCAAGGAGATCATCCTATATGTTTCGCCGAAACAATAAAAAATTATAAAGGTGTGCAGACTACTGAGATACTAGTAGCAGAGTTATGTGCCGATCCTTCATCCGAAAGGGTAAAGCCGACAGCAGGTCCCAAGTAATAACGACATGAACATTAGCTGAAAAGGCTAATCGGCCAGAAAGAATGGGGGAAACATCTTGGTCGGTCCAAACAATCCCCCGACCAAAAATCCAAAATCCGCAGCTGAGTGTTGGAATTCCGGCAATGCTAGAATGGACAGAATCGAAACGAACGGAGCTATCGTGCCATTAACGGAACAGTTGTGCTCAAAAGAAGTGGGGAGGGGGGCATGCAAAGAAAAATTGGGCTGCCGGCGTACTAAAGTTTCAACCCTGGAAGGAAAGAAGAGGAGCATGAAGGCTTTACCGCTCAATGTCTTCCAAGATGAGGCCTTCTGCGCGGCGGCGACGCCCAGCCACAGCAGCAGGAGCGACGCAAGAACGGAGCAGGCACGGCCGCTCCTCATTGCCTCCGGCAGGGCAGAGAGAGCTCAGCGCAAGCGCCCAGCTCAGGAACCAGCGCTCTGGACCGACAATGCCGCCCCCCAAAGAGGCCAAGAAGGCACCGGTGATGGTCCTGATGGAGAAATCGCTTCGCCGCCACCGCCGCAAATGGCTTTGTTGTATTTATTTAAGCCCTGCAGACGGAGACGATGAAGTGGAGGGACGATGAGGGGAAGTAGTGGTGAGCTGCGTTGGAACTTGGAAGAGAGGAGAGGGGATGGATGGCCGGATGGGAGAGGAGAGGCAGGCGGTGAACATGCAGCAGGGGAGGTGGTGGTGGCCTGGTGCTGCCGTGCTGGTGCGTACTCGTAGTGGTGGTCAAATAAATAATGGGACAGCTGCCTCCAGCCACCATGGATGCCACCAGGACTGTTTGCTCGTTATTAGGAGTACGTCCCTACCATTTCTTCATCATTTACCGAAGTGTACTACGTTATGCTGGGCAGTAGTGCTATACTATGCTGGAAGCGTCAAGTTGTTTAGGTGGCTTGCTCAAACTGATCTTGCTATAGGTACAAAGAAACCGTAGCTAATCACAGCGTAAGTATCCATGTACTGTAGCACCCTATCGCTAATCACTGGTACTACAAAGCATCGGATACTTCCTATTGCGATTACAGTCAGCTGAGATGATGAGACGATGCAGGAGTACCTGGACGCCTGGCAGCCTGGGCCTGGACTCGACCCAGCTCCCTGACACAGGGTCCCCGCGGAATAACCCCTACGTGCAGTGCAGTGCAGGTCGAGCAGGCCCGCGCGCCCCGGCCGTCGCCCGATCGGTGCGCCGCGCTCGCGTCGCTCCCCGTGCAGGTGCTCCAGCAGTCATGTCGTCCAGCTCCGCAACCGAACCAGTAGGATTTGAGACTTGGGAGGAGTAGGACGCGCACGTTGGAGCACCGCCCGCGGCGGGATTGGGGTCGGGGCCGGAAATTGGACGTGCGCGTGCGGCTGTCGATCCGGGCGGAACGGAACGGCCCGGTCGGCTGGCGGTCTTTTCGGCAGGATCCCACGGGTTCCACCTTCCACGCATGGGGAAATCGCGAAACTGCCGGAACGGGGCGCAGCTCATCGGCACCCACGGTCCCCGGAGCCCGGACCACACCACACAGGTTTCAGGAAGTGCCAGCTGATGAGCAAAGCAGGTAGCTCTCTCAATCAGTGGCCTCGGGATACCACGAAATGTTCTGCCTCCTCACGGGGCCAAAAAACAGGACGAGGGAATAATGTTCTGCCTGCTCGCCCGCTGCCACGGCCCAGGGATCATGAGCGGCGCAGGTGGCCAGTGGGCAGGAATCCCATGACGAACAGCACAAAAGCAGTCCCAACGGCAACCAACCAGTGACGCCCCGTTGGATTCATTCAGGTTTCCTTCCCTTTATCCTCTGGAATCAAGCAGGCAATCGGCCACCCTGTCATGTTTGACCTGCAAGTTTAACACTCCAGCTAATGGAGAGCAGGAGGAGCCAGCATCATCTAGGAAAAAGAAGAACCCCAGCTAATGCACGACAGCTCTCGTCGCTGCCCATGACGACGCATCACGGTGCCGTCCTCTCGTCCCTCGCGGCCTTTTGCCATTTGAGGCCTGAGGAGCAGATGCGTTGCAGCGCGTACCGAAAACGACTCATCTCACCAGCGCTCGTGGACGGCGACGGAAGTGAACTACCGCCGGTGGATTACCGGATCAATGCCAGTGCTACTCCGTTCTCTTCACGTCAAACCCCACACGGCTTTCAGGTTTTGGAACGTTCAGATTATGGGTGATGTCGTGATGATAGCGCTAGGCCTGCGTACAAGGGAGCTATTGCCTATTGGTATTATCATACCAAGTTACGTTCATATTACGAACGGAAGAGTCTTCGAGCGAGTTCAGACCATTTGCACAAAATGTTATGGTAGTACAGCTGGGCACAGCAGCACAAATGTTTGTGGACGCGGTACAGCTTCCCGAGTCAGGTCGTCACGGAACTGGAAGTGGAACGCTCTAACGAAATCATTAGATTCTGCCGTTCCGGTGGCGGTGCGCGAGATTGGCCGGTGGCAGAGCAGGGCCCTCCTCTTCCTCTGTGTGTTGATATCTACCGGGCCTCGTTTAGTTCACTCAAAAATGTAAAAAGTTTTCAAGATTCTCCATCACATCGCATATGCCAGTACATGTATGGAGCATTAAATATAGATAAAAAAATAACTAATTACACAGTTTGTCTGTAAATGTCGAGACGAATCTTTTGAGCCTCGTTAATCTATAATTAGATAAAGTTTGTCAAATACAAACAAAAGTGCTACGGTACTTTTCAAAAAAAATTTAGAAACTAAATATGACCCTGATCATGGCCGGCCGGTGTCCTTTTCTGTTTTTTTATTGGACGCCACATGACATGTTGGGAGGCGTCTGCGTCTCCTGGGAAAAAAATAGAACTCTTAATTAAATGATGGTCCTAGGAGCAGGCAGTTAACGATAAACGACCTCCGAGGATGGAGCAGCGGAATATTGATGCTTCGTCTTTAGATTGTTCAGCACAGCGTCCGATCGAGCTGAAATGGCCACAGATCGACTTGTACACATGTGCCAATCTCACCTCGTTTACCATACGGAACCTGCACCGTCGTCTTCGGTTACCTTTCGAGGAATGGCATTTGAAGAGGATGGGTCCTGACGCCCTGTTCCCGTTGGCGAGGAAACAGGAGCTTGCGAAAAAAAAAAAGAAACGGGTACACCATGGGGCAGATTGGCTTGTGTTCCCGGCTGACAAAAACCTGGGCCGTGCCAAGGTTCCGGAGCATCAAGGAAAAAGAAGAACTCCAGCTAATGCACGACAGCTCTCGTCACTGCAGTTGCTGCCCATGACGACGCATCAGGTGTCGTACTCTCGTCCCTCACGGCTTTTTGCCATTTGAGGCCTGAGGAGCAGATGCGTTGCAGCGCGTACCGAAAACGACTGGTCTCACCGGCGCTCGTGGACGGCGACGGAGCACTTGCTCGCTCGTCCCCGTTTAGCTGAATAGCTCATGCTCATCCTAGGGCAAGCTCTAGCTGATGGGGACGCTACGGCAAGGGTGTGTTTTGGTTCTACGGATATCCACGGATGAGATATCCATGGATATAGGATATTTGGTTAGATCGATAAGCTGAATCTGAATATTCATAACAGAAAATATTCTAGATAGATGTTGGATATCGTAGTTCTAAAAAATTTGGCGGATAAAGATATCTACATGTTGATTAGCATATGTTTTGTGTGACAATTAGAGTACTATAGTGCTAATTAATATATTTATTTTTAATTAGTGATTATAATAACAAGATTAGTGTCGGTGCATATTTATTAGGGTATATTAGTTGTTATTATTTTTAAATAATAGATATAACTAGTCAAGTATTCGCATCCCCTGTAATCTCATTCATCCAACCAAACAGAAAAATAGCTCACCCTATTCATCCAACCAAACATAAAACATGAATACCCGAAATCCATGAATGGTCATATCACATCCACCCTCAAACCAAACACACACTTACTGGATCACTACCAGTGCTACTCCGTTCCCTTCTCTTCATAACCAATACCAGTTACGGTGGAGCAGTCTTCGAGCAAGTTCAGACCATTTTCACAAAATGTTACGGTCGTACAGCTGGGCAGCAGCACCAAATGTTCGTTTGTGCACGTACTACTCATTAGGTTCCGGTGGCGGTGCGCCGAGTCAGGTCGTCACGAAACTGGAACGCGCTAACGAAATCATTAGGTTCCGGTGGCGGTGCGCGAGACTGGCCGGTGGCACCAGATCAGGGCCCTCGCCCTCCGGCCTCCTGTATGTGTTGATATCTACCTGATCATGGCCGACCGGTGTCCTTTTCTATTTTTGATTGGACGCCACATGACATGTTGGGAGGCGTCTGCGTCTCCTGAAAAAAATAGAACTCTTAATTAAATGATGATCCTGTCCTAGGAGCAGGCAGTTAACGATAAACGACCTCCATCCACATGGAGGATGGAGCAGCGAAATATTTCGTCTTCAGATTTTTTTTTTTGGAGTGGGGACAAGTCTTCAAATTGTTCAGCACAGCGTCCGATCGAGCTGAAATAGCCACACATCGACTGGCACGGAGGAGCACAGCCCGGTCCAGTTCTGCAATCCCAACTCGTAGGCTGACCCAAATCTAAAATGGTTTCCAACAGAATACAAGACCTATTTTAGGTGTCACGAGAGGTATAACCTAAATTAGAGTATTCTCTTTTCTGAAAACTCATTTGCAGAAAGAGTTCTCTTTTAAGTCTTATTGTTGGAGAAGACAAAAATGGATATTGAACCATTTCCCTGTAGCGTTACCCAAACGTGAAATGGATCTTATATTTTAGGTAACGGTTGTTGGAGACAGTTTACCATACCGAAAATGCACCGTCTTGGGTTACCTTTCCTTCCAGGCATGTCATTTTAAGAGGATGGCCCCTCACGCCCTCTTCCTGTTGCCGAGGAAACAGCAGCTTGTAGTAAGGGCGTGTTTAGTTCACAAAAATTTTTAGCTTTGACTACTGTAGTATTTTCGTTTGTATTTGTCAATTAGTGTCCAATCATGGACTAATTATGCTCAAAAGATTCGTCTCGGGGTTTTCTACTAAACTGTGAAATTAGTTTTTTTCATCTACATTTAATACTCTATATATGTGTCTAAACATTCGATGTGACGGGAAATCTTGAAAAAATTTTAGAACTAAACATGACCTAAATAAAAATATAAACCAAGGGGCTGATCGGCTTGTGTTCCCGGGTGACAAAACCAGGGCCGTGCCAAGTTCCGGGTCTGTGACTAAGCTAAGTTTGAGACAGTGTTTACCTTGCAACCATGCTTAAACTTCCCCAAAATGCAGAGTACTACGACATACTCTCATCGTCCAAAAGGAACGCCAGGCAATGCAAATGGTGTGAACAAATCGTGAATCCGGCGTAGTATGTCGGGCACCAATCGCCAAAAGCGTGGTAGTTGGCATCGAGCCAAAATCGAACGGCACCGTCACGTGCAGGTGCAGGTCTCGAAGAAGGAAGATCCTGTCCCGAAAAGCCTCACCACTACTGCAGCACTGGCAAGTATACGTAGCAAACCTTCTCATCTCCGCACAAAGGAGGTGGGGCATGGAGGAAACTGGAATGGCTTGGCTTCCCATTTGCCGCGCGGGCTAAAGGAATCCCAAGCCTTCAGAGGGACCATGGTCCATCGACAAGTACTCCGTATGCTCGATGTTGCTTGCTTTGCTCCCCGGCTTTGTCTCTCTCTCGTCGTTCGTTGACGCCTTCGCCGACTAACATATTCCCTTGTTTTATAAGCCATACCTTTTTCAGCCAACGAACAGTGTTTTTCTTTCACGACAAATGACGTAGCGAACATAGTATACGACTATTATATCAACCGAAAGTCATGCCCAACATCGGTGCGTTTCTGCGCCGCATCATCATCATAGCGTGCCGCGTATGTACGGGCAAAGAAAACAATTGCGCGTTCGAAACGTTTCCGAACCTAACTTATCAATTCCATTCCGGAGATTATTCCGGTTTTCTCTTTGGAATGAAATGTTTCCGTACCGGGCGATACCGGTGTACCGTTCCAAACATATAAGAAAATGTATTTTCTTACTTATATAATATAATATGTATTGATTTATATGTTCATTATACTGAATCTCATTCACTAAAAATTGAGAATGAAGTATAGACACAATAAATTCTAACATCCAAGTTGAGAACCTAGTTAGCACATCGTACAGGGAGGCATGGGCGGATCCAGGGGTATTCCCTGGTATTCCCAGGAATACCCAACTATTTTGCTACATATTTATGTATATATGCACATATACTTATGTAGATATATGTATAATGCAACATTTTGTATTATTTTCGCTTATTTTAGCCTGAAACAGCTAGGAAAAGGGCATTTCGGCCTGGCTTTCAAAGTCCCACCCTCGCAGGCTGGCCTACTAGGCCCAATTAGCCGCTCCACCCGGCCACCCCTTCCAGGCTTCCTGGCATGTGGCCCAAGCACCCGGTGTCCTGCTCCTCGCCCGCTCAGCCGCTCACAGAGAGATGGACGCGAGTCGCAACTACCGATTCAACCTCCAGAAGTCCACACTCCAGGTCGGTTGTTTATGCACAGCAATACAGGGGCTTCAGTTTTCAATTAGGACTTAGAAGACTTAAGTCTAGAATCTAGAAATTAGATATTGGTTGAGAAATTACTGATTTATAGTGCACAAGTAGTATTGCAGTATATTTTAAACCTATGGCTTGGATATTTTCGTGTGTAGATGGGAATACCCAAGTTTGAAATTCTGGCTCCGCCACTGCAGGGAGGGGAAGAGTGACGGGCATATATACTAGTACTGCACAGTCGGTCAGCTTGTGCACACGCCATGCATGTTCCAGCGCAGTGTGCCACTGACACAAAAGTAGGCAAAGCCGGTACCGAGATAAACGAGGTGGCCAGTTCCGCCCGGAACGACTGGTAACCAATGGAATGGCCGGAACTTTGTTAAAATTTAATACAAAATCGAGCACTGTGGGGATCTCCCCACAGTCTTTTTCGGTAAAAAAAATGGAATGGCCGGAACAACAGCCGGTACGGGACAGAGCTATTTTTGTTCCGGTCAGCGTGGTGGAATGATACATACCGGGCATTCCGGCCATTACCGGAACGGAATTTATAACTATTCCGAACACATGACGCGGATGCGGCCAGGCCGAAGCGTGGGCTGGGTTAAGCGGCTTCCTTAAATTGGGCCTGTTTGATTGGGCTGAGATGGACGGAAGCCCGAGTTGTTACGTAGGCCCGACAAACGGCGACGGGGTGACAACGGAGAGAGGAAACCGGCTGCCTAGTGCCTGGCAAGACGTGGCCGTCCAGTCGCCACTCGCCAAGTCGTGCGCCTCCGGTCACGGCCCTGCATGCGCACGCGTTATTCACTGTAGCACTCGCCGTCGGTCTGCTCTAATGATTTGTTAAGCCGTGACAAGCACAAATGGCGTTATTATGTACTCCTATATCTATATATACTGGCTTTTCTTTAGTTGTCCATGTGACAATTTGCGTGTCGGCAAGGCCGCAAGGGCCGGGACAGTGAGACACCTAGAGCTGTAGGCCAATTCGCGGCGAGCACGTCGGTCGTCGGGGCCTCCACCGCCGTGAGAAGAATTCGCTGCTTTCTCCCGGGGCATGTTTAGTTGCAAATTTTTTTTTTGTAAAACGACATTGTAGTAAATTTCGTTGTTATTTGATAATTAGTGTCTAATCATGGTCTAATTAGGCTTAAAAGATTCGTCTCGTCCATTTCGTTTAAACTGTATAATTAGTTTTATTTTTTATCTATATTTAATGCTTCATGCATGTGTCAAAAAAATTTGATGTGATGAGAAATCTGAAAAATTTTGCAAAATTTTTTGGAACTAAACCGGGCCCTTTTCTCCTAGACGGCTTGCGGGAATCTCAACCATATTCTGAGTTCTGACCCTTCATCACGACGTGCTCAACACAAGAAACAGCACAAGGTAATCACTAATCAAGACCTAGTATCGTACGTGCCCATTCATCTTACTCGTGCTCCATCAACGGCAATTTGTTTTACGGTGATTCTAGCGTCCGAAAGTCCGGCGCGTGAGTACGTCCAGATGTCGGTGCCTTACGTAACCCCGCTCGTCCCTCGCACACGGAACCCCGCCCGCCCCCCGCGCATGGAACGGAATAGAACGGAACCCACCCCTGTCCTCCGCTCCCCATCGTGCCCCTGTCCCCCGTTCCCCAACGCACCCCATTTTCTCACCGCGTCTTGCCCCAAAAGAGCATGAAACACTTCAACTGCAACATTGTAAAACATATGGAAAAACTATGTAGTGCAACATCGGGTTGTAAATACTGCAACATCGAAAAAATACGTAGTGCACATTGAAAAACATGCACTGCAGCATCAAAAAATATGTACTGCAATATAAAAAAATTATGTACTGTAACGTCGAAAAACATGTATTGCAACATCGAAAAAATATGTACTACAACATCGAAAAATATGTACTACAACATCGAAAATTATGTGCTGCAACATTGAAAATTATGTACTGCAACATATCAAGCAGTAGTACTGCAACATAAAAAAACATCTGTCGTAACGACCCAAAAATTCCATTGCAATATTCGAAAATCAACTGTTGCAACATCCCAAAACATCCATTGCAACACGGGAGAAACAGCAAAAAAGCATACAAAACAGCCCCTAGCCCATCACCTTTAAGCTCACCGGAGGGAGGAGGATGAGGGCTCAGATTCCGAGAAGAACCGACCTACCTCGTCGGAGCCACTGCCGTCGTCCTCGTCTCTGGTGGGGAGAGCAGGAGTGGGGTCGCTGAGGAGCACGGGGTCGCATGGAGGTCGCGCAAAGGGGAGGGAGAGGCAGGCAGGGAGGGAGGGGGCGGGCGGGGCGACAACGAGGTGCGCGCGGCCTCCGTTCCAGCGAGCGGGAGGGCGCTGTGGGAGTGAGCAGTCGAGAGGATAAGGAATGAGTGCGGGAGTGGCGTGCGGCACGGGTGGGTTGGTTCGGCGCGCAGTCGGGTGCGTTCGCGATGGGATAAGGGCGCACGGGTTGGGTGCGTCCGGACGATTGATTCACATCATTATTGTTTGTTTTAGGCAAATTTTATCGTGCCACGTCCAACCTATGTGGAATTACCATTTCACACTACAAATGACCAAATTGCAATGTACTATTATTATAAAAAGCGTGATTTTTTTGCTAAACAGCAAAAGTATAATATTAATTTGTTTTCTCATTTTAGGAGTGAGAGAGGAATGTCATTTTTGCCTTATATCGAGTGTGCCAACATAACAATTCTCTTCGACTTCAATTAGATTTTGCTCCTTTCTAAGTAAAATCCACCGATGGTTCTTAAACTTGACTGGAGATGTTAAACCACAAACTCTTAAATTGTATTTTAAGATACGTGAACTTGATTTAAATTACAAATGTGATTTTTTGCTTTACATCCAAGTGGACCAACATAACAATTCTCTGCAACTTCAAGCGGATTTGACTCCTACTTCTTTCATTCCAAATTACAAATCGTTTTGTCATTCCAAATATAGCACCTCCGGATTAACCATCTTAAGTGTAAGAGGAATGCTACGCCTATTAGTCTAAAGAGCTCTTCCTGTCGGTGCATACTGGCGTTACGAGTTTAATTTTATTATATGTCGCACTGCTATGCAAGTTATTGAAAGTACTGCTGTTGTATTGACTATGATACTAAGTCAGCTTCTGTCGCCTCCGAATCACATACAGTAATCGTTTGGCCGCTCAACGTTTCAATAATCCGTGCTTAAACCTATATACGCGAATTCTCAGTATCAGACGGAACGTTGATCACCACCACCGTCAGAGGAAAACATTCCCCAAACGATCGTGTTAAAGCCTTCCGTTGACCACTTATAAGCGTGACGGCATGCTCCTACCTACCAAGTACCGACACACTGACAACCAAATGCCAGCCCGGGTGCTTTCACTATTTCTTATGTTTGACCACACTCCCATGTATACAGTATAAATATAAGGCAGTGTTTAGTTCCTTCAAAATTCTAAAAATTTTACAAGCTTCTCCGTCACATCGAATCTTTGGACACATGCATGGAACATTAAATGTAGGTAAAAAAAATAACTAATTGCACAATTTGTCTGTAAATGTCGAGACGAATCTTTTGAGCCTAGTTAGTCCATAATTGGATAAATTTTACCAAATAACAACGAAAAGTGCTACAGTAACTTCACGCAAACTTTTACACCATCTAAACAGCCCCTAAATTCTCCTGCGATCTATTCACAGCTTCGCCACGACCTGAGCTTTGTCTGCAGTTCAGCAAAGCCTTCATCTTGCTCACGGTTGCTTCTGGCAGTTGCATCTTGCAGCTGCAGTGCTTGGCAGCAATGGAGCCCAAGTCAGCCGTCCTTGCCATTGCGATGCTGTGCCTCGCGCTGCCCCGGGCCGCATTGTCCCAGCAGGCACCACACGTAGTCGAAACGCCGGCGCCCGCGCCAGCGCCGCACCACGTCAACCTCACCGAGCTGCTCGCCCTGGCGGGGCCATACAGGACGTTCCTGGACTACCTCACCCGGACCGACGTGATCCGGACGTTCCAGAGCCAGGCCAACGCCACCACCGACCACGACCACGACCAGGGCCACGGCGTCACCGTGTTCGCGCCGCAGGACTCGGCGTTCGCGGCCGTCGACGGGGCCGCGCTGTCCAACCTCACCGCGGGCCAGCTCCGGACGCTCATGCTGTGCCACGCGGCGCCCCGGTACCTCCCTCTCTCGTCCTTCGTGGCGCTGGCCGCGTCGGGGCCCGTGCCCACGTTCGCGCCGCGGTGCGCGCTGAACGTCACCGACGCCGCCGGGAGGATCCGCGTCGCGTCGGGATGGACCCGGGCGGCCAGGCTCGTCAGCAGCGTCTACTCCACGCCGCCGGTCGCCGTGTACGCGCTCGACAGGGTGCTGCTGCCGGAGCAGGTGTTCCCGACCCAGCCCGCCGTGGCGCCCGTGCCCGCGCCCGCGCCCGCGCCGGCGGCGCGCGGGGGCGACGCGATCGACGGCGTGCCGGCCGCCACCGAGCGTGGAGCCCGCAAGAGTTCGTCGTGCCGGTTCGGTGCAGGTCGCCTTCTCGTTGGATACTTGGCCTTGATGTCTTTCGGGTTTCTGTTAATGTAGAAGCCGAATTCATTTGCATCATTGGATACTTGGTCAGCTATTTTTGTTGTTGTTGAGAGGAGTGAGTTCTTTTGCACCTTTTATGTATCGCAGACGTGTCGATTCGTTTGTACCGTGACAAATTCCACAGGTTAATAAAGAGAGGACTCTAATGACTCATCTGGCTCTCCGGTCTCCAGAGCTGCACATTTCTCAGCTCTCAAGGCACATTGGATCTTCTACCAGTTGACACAGTCCTGCGTCCTCTGAGCCACTGGAAAAATAGGAAACGAGAGCTGACAGCTCGCACAAAGATCGCATCTCAGCGTCTCTCCCCCGCGCCTCTGTGTGCAGTCGCAAATAGCCGGCAGTTCACCGTGAACTCGCCTCCTCCGGTCTTGCCAACGGCACTGCGCTCTTCGACGCTTGCAACATGAAGTGCGCCGTCGCGTTGCTCGCGGCCGTGATGTCCGTGTTTCCGCTACACGCCGGCGCGCATCGGCCGATCGTCAAGCCGTCCCACGCAACGATGCTGCAGATGACCGACACATTGCCATTGCCGCCTACGCCACAGGCCAAGCGCACCGCCAACCTTACCGCGATCCTGACCCTGGACGGGCCCTTCCGCACCTTCCTCGGCTACCTGCAGCAGACCAACCTCGTGGAAGTGTTCCAGAGCCAGGCGTACCTGACGGACCAGGGCATCACCATCTTCGTCCCCGTCGACGGGGCCTTCGCCGCCGTCAAGCCGCCGGTAACGTCATCAAGAACCAAACCATCGCAGAGTACTCGTAGAATACGACGGAGCGAGGGTGTCTGACATCTTTTTTTGAAATGAAGGGTGTCTGACATCAGGATCCATCGATTTGCGTGTTGAACATATAAAATATATATGCAGGGGCTGTCGGATCTCTCCGTGCAGCAGCTCAAGAACCTGATGATG
This sequence comes from Saccharum hybrid cultivar R570, assembly GCA_038087645.1. NCBI lineage: Eukaryota > Viridiplantae > Streptophyta > Magnoliopsida > Poales > Poaceae > Saccharum > Saccharum hybrid cultivar. Next base: position 18,010,081 of record JAQSUU010000534.1, on the reverse strand, counting down.
TACCACTCGCTGCCCAAGCACTACGAGCTCGCGGACTTCGAGCGGCTGAGCCAGACCAGGCCCGTGATGACGCTCGCCGGCGGGCTGTACACGGTGAACGTGACGTACGACGCGGGCACCGTCCACGTGCACTCCACGTGGGCCCACGCCAAGATCGTCGGGAGCGTGTCCGTGGACGCGCCCATGGCGATATACGAGCTCGACCGGGTGCTGCTCCCGGACACGCTCTTCCACGCCCAGCCGCCAGTCGCGGACGTGCCGGCCACGCCAGCTCCGAGCAAAGAGGACTCCGGTGAGCCCGTGACGGAGCTCGATCCGGTCGTAACGGCGCAGTACGGCTCGCCGGGAGTGGCGGACGCCCCAGTCTCGGCGTGCGGAGACGACGACGGTCGGTTCGCGTGCTATGCGGCCGCCGCGGCTCTCGGCGCAGTGATGGCGCTGGTCGCATTGTGAATAACTGTGATAGCCTGATAGAGGTGCTTTTGAGCTTTATTAGTGCGAAAGTAGAATGTGTCACCGTCTCACCGATGTAGAATTCTTGCATGTGGTAACTGATAGGCGATGACTGATGGATAGGATTATATTGGATCGTCATTTTGCGATAGCATAGAAAGTTTAATATCCAGCATAATGAAAAGCAGATATACATTTGGACGTGGCTTGCAATTCTGAAGTAGTGTACACGCAAAATGAGGGGGTGGAGGAGAAAAAAAAATCTACGTGGTGTTTCAGAAATGTGTCTAATTAAATACTCCGTAGTCCCTCCGTTTTATAAAGACAAATGTATTGCACATAGAAAGTCAATTTTTACAAAGTTTAACCAACAATGTCAAAATATATATAAGTATAAGATATAAAATTTGCATAAAGAGGTTTGTATTCAAAGTTTTCCTGAAGTGATACGCACTCTTTAAAAAAAACTCTTGGGTCGAGGGGGTGGGGCACACGCCTTCCTCCCCCGAGCATTCACTTAAGATAGCTACGGCGTGGACGACCAGTACCGCATCCATGCCTACCGACCTGATGTGAAGTGGCTGTTGCAATCTCCTCCTATCCGCAGGCACACCCTACTGCAACACGGCTAGGGCATCGGCGTCCTCATCGTCATCGAGGAGCGCTCGTTTCTCCTAGAAGCGGGCTACCACCGCGGCTGTCCTCCGCCTAGCCTCTAGAAAGGCCTGGTACCAGTCTCGAAGTTGCCTGCGGGTCTAGTGGAATCCTCTTGAGACGAACTCCCTGCTTAAAATAAAAAAAGAGAAATAAAAAACTCGGTCTATTAGGGAGACACCCCTCCGAGCATTATGCTTAGTGCTTGCGCTTTAGTGCTAGAATAGAATGTGTCACCGATGTTGAATTCTGATGTGGATGTTTGACCTCATTATTGATGCAGGTTTGAGCTTTTAACGAGAACTTGGGCAGAAGAATCGATTAGGGTAGGGACTATACATGTACGCACCATTAGAATCTCAGATATGGATGTGACGAGCTGATTGAATTTGCTAACGTCATATCGATTCATCAGCTAGACGTCCTGCTAGCTCCTACTTTAATTAGGTAGTCCGCACACACTAATGCAGAACACAAGCACTGTTGTGCAAGTTTGGGCACGGCGACGTGTCAAACTCCAACTCCAACGAAACAAACACTGTATGTGTGCCAACGTGAGATATACCCGAAAACGGTAACAATCCGTTTCAAAAGAAAACGGTAACAACCAATTGCACCAACAAGAAAACTCTTGGCAGTTGGTAATGGGGCCAACGAGGAGAGGCTGAGCGGGCCACTACCTCCCATCTCTTCCCTTGCTCATGCTGCTGGCGTGGTTGACTGTCGTCTCTGCGGCGTAGAAGCCAACGGGTTGGAACACCCTGAATGGTACGTTGTCTACATGATCTCAACAATTAAGGGCATGCAGTGTACATATCCCAGTGCCACGCTTGCTTTTTCCCATCGCAAAGGGTTAGTTTGAGCTTGTCATTCCTTTTTGCAGGCTTTTCAGGGCTATTCCTTGATTCAAGCAGCTTGGCCTATGAATATGCGCTGACCACAAGCTCACGGCGCTACACCATCCTCTACTGCAACGTTCGGTTAACGAAGGACGACGTCGGCATCTGCCTACCTCATGTGGATATGGGCAATGGAACCAACATCGTGGACGTCTTTCCATAGGAGAAGAAAAGCTACCTCGTTAGTGGGTGCCGTTCTGTGGGTGGTCGCAGTGGCATAACCAGGGGGCAGCAGGGGCCGTGCCCCCCCAAGCACAGTAGGTTTTCTTTAATACCTATTTAAATATTTAAATTTACAACATAAAAATATCAATTTTCACCCATTTTTAATAAAATATTATGATTTTGGTTATACATAGTGTAAAAATATTTAAAAGGTTATCGAAACATATAATTATGTATAATTGTATTCTGCTGTTGATGATGACTGATTCTATAGATCCAAAATTTTGTACGAAAGCACATAGACAATGATGAATTAACAGAACGATATTTAATATTTAACCGGTTAATATCATGCCAGATGTATATATGTTGAGGCGCAACTGGTTTTGAATTAAATTTGATGGGTACACAGTTTGATCTCAAGACAATATAAAATCATTGCAAGATCCTGATACAAATTTTTTAGATGAGAAGTATTTTCAATTCTTTGGCTATTTTATTTATATATTATATATAGTGTAAGTATATATTATATATAGTATAAGTATAATAATAAAGTATAGGTTGATTGATACAAATAGTGACGTATCTTCAACCTCCAGCTTCTCCTCAAAGTAACCATGGTACAAATTCTTGGAAAGGCTATAGGGGGGCTTCATGGGATCAGCGGCGATAGGGGGGCCTTGAGCCCCCCTCCACCGCTAGATCCGTTCCTAGATTCAAATGTATGCACATGTGATGTTTTGAGCAGTCAAGCAGAGTTCTCAAACGACAAGGATCGACAGAATGCTTCGATTACTCACTGTTGAAGACATGTTAAACAATTTCAATCCTTCTGGTACTTGCTCAATGTACATGTAACAATAGAAGAATCTTGGCTGGAACACTCCATGTAGCAGTATATTGCAATGTATCTAGCCGACGCTGTTCTGTTGGGAACTGTTGACGGTAGTTAACAACCATATTTTATAGATAAATAAATATGCAAAAGGGCATATATGAGAGAACCAACAAAGGTTTAGAGTTTGAACTGATAAATTCCATGAATTTTGGTAAATCTCTGATTTCTGCAGGGTTTATCCAGAAAACCGTCAAGGGGAACATATTCGTCAAAAGAAATCAAGAAATTATTTTGTGGCATCTACGTGTGAAGGTTCTAGAGGACTCTAGGAGGCTCTCCACCGAGGGGAGGCCAGCCACCTCCATGCCGCCCGGCCTCCTGTGGGCCTCACGCACCAGCATCTTCCAGAATATTCCTCCGCCGTCTTCTAGGGTTGCATCCACGCCGTTCTTCAAGTCGGTTTGATTCAAGGGCTCACGTTTCACCTCCTGGGCTATATAAGTAGACCTCAGCCCCCCTCCCTGAGGCATAAGTCATTTGGAGAAGACAAAAACCATAATCATCCTCAGAGCTCTTCTAGTTTCTAGGGCATAGCTAGTTAGACTAGGTCTAGAGGGAGGCAAGTAGATCTTCGCTTGGATTCCCGACATTGTCAAGAGCTTGGTTCGGTATAGTTCTTGTACCCTTCTCTCGTTGTATCTCTATTATTTTTATATGCTTTGGTACAATTGTCAAGACAATATAGTATTCATCTTATTCATGATTAAGGTTGCAATGTTCATCGTCTACTTTGATTATATGCTTAGTATAGTTAGTTTATCATTATGTTTATGCATAAGTTCGTATAGCGCTCACCCCAATGATCACAGGGTGGGTGGTAGAGACCATGTAAGCGTGGTGCTTATATGCTATTTACTTGTGAATACACTCTATATTCTGGGTCATGTGGTAGATCGCAGATATGACACTCCCGTTGAGTCCTTTGTAGTCCACTCTCCGAATATGGATCATAGAAGTAGGGCCCGGTTACGAAAAAAGAGAGAGGTTCTTGTACTCAAATTTCCCTAAGTAATGCCCCTTATGTGTAAATATAATGATGATCTTAGCCATAATTACTAGGTGTAAGTGCACTAATCAACGTATGCTTTGACTTGTAATTAAGAACAACTTAGAAATTATTCCTCTAATATTCTAACTTGACCATGCTAATGCCATAGATTGAAGTGCTCTGAGTGATTTATCATTATCAAAAACCCGACCATTTCCATTCATCCTTCTCCTTACAACTTGTATTAGCAAAAGACTTCCCCTATTTATAGTACGACTATCTATCATAAACCTGGCTATGTACTTCTCTGCACACCTTGGCCGGTGAAACAAACTCTTATTGCACATATACTTTTGCCTTTAGGCTTGTCTCCATTTCCATTCATCCTTCTCCTTCATCTCATCACCAAGTTGAGCACTTATATCTTGGTTATTACCATACCCACCATGCTCCATGCCTTGCTCAACAACATCTTGTGGACCCTAGCTTAATCAAACTACAATGAAAGCATTAGTCCACCAGTTGTCACTCAATTACCAAAACTAATTTGGGACTTTCAGCCATCCACTGTCATTATGAATTACTTTGAAAGTTGCAGTGTCACCGCTTGTCGAAATGACCGTTGTTTCATAGTTGGTTACGAATCTTCGTGGGTTGGAGTGGCCATCAAATCAAGGTATCTTCGGCTTGTAGTTTGAAGTCCATGGGTGATCTTATAACTCCTTGTCGAGGGGTGAAGTTTTATCACACCTCACAATTTGTGTGAGACTTATTCCCATGAAGAGGTTTGGGTTTCTTGAGAAAGTTGTGTCATTGTTTTTGGCTCCTATAATGGTGCTATGTTATTGTGTTTGTCCTGTTCCATTACTTATGTGTTGAGTTTGTTGTATTAATTATCGACATCTCACATGGTGGATTTTATGGCAATGGGTGCTCGAAACCTGATGCGTTTTTATGCTATTGTTGGAGGAATGGCATGTGTCGATTTCTCTACCTGGGGAGTTGTCAATAGGCAAAAGTCAAACCCATTGGGTTTGTAGCGCGTGGGTTAGGGGGTGTAGTACCCTAACTATATAAAGTTAGTCAAACTTGAGAAAGTTTGACCGACATGCATTCCACATCATCATTTTCCTTTTAGGACGGAGAGAGTAGCCCGTTTGGATCTAGGATTATGAGATTTTTTCTATTCGGATTCTCAGAACCCGGAGGATCCAAACAGGGCTTTAAATGGGCCAGTCATCGCAGCAGCAAAAAAAAAGTAAACGAAGTGTTAAGCATCAGTCCCGATTCAAGTCGATTTTTCCATACCTCTCACGGGCCGGGATGGACTGGGCCAGATTTGCTCCGGTCAACGTATGGAGCAGCCCGACCAAACAACACGGCATGCCGAACAAACCAAAACCCAGGAGCCGGAAGCGCCGAAGCGGCTCCTCCCTGGCCTTTGGCCTTTGCTGCGACGGTTTCGCACGCTACGGCTGCAGATATCCCCGTGGCACCCGCGGAGATCACTCGCAGTCGCAGTGGCTGCCGCTGCTGCGTGGCGGTGGCAGTGGCAGTGGCAGGGCATGGACCACTTGCGACCGCGGTGCAGTGCTGCTGCCAGAGTGCCAGTGCAGTCAGTCAGTGCGGTGTCCCCTCTCTCTCTCCTCCTCGGCCTTGTTTAGATTCCGCCTCCCAAATTCACTATACAGAATTCCTATTCCCCGTCACATCAAAATACCGGTACATATATGGAGTACTAAATATAGATGAAATTAAAAACTAATTACACAGTTTTGTTGTACTTTGCGAGACGAACATTTTAAGTCTAATTAATCAATATTTAGACAATTATTACCAAATAAAAACAAAATTGCTATAGTGTGACGGGACACTTACTATGCAAACTTTGCCGAAGTTTGCCATCTAAACAAGGCGCTCGGCTCGGCATCGGCTCGTGAGATTCTCACTGACTGGACGGACGGACGGATTGGATGCCGTCGTGCCAAAAGGCATGATGCCGCATCGCATATTCGCATAGGCAGAGGTTGCGTTGCGTCTGGACAGTGGTACAGCCACGGCCGGCTACTCCTAGCCTTTTGCAGTTTTACTCGGCTAGTCGGACATCCCACAGCTGTGTTTGTGTACGAGAGCGGTGGTCTTTTACCCGGCCAAACCCACATTTTTTACAGCTTCCCTCCGCAACAGCCAACAGCGGCGCAGTGGGGACTGGAGTGCAGCCCCGTGTTTTGAAGCCGAGCAGAGCAAGATTCGTGTGTACTCGTACGTGCGATACGGCCGCGTGGTTGGAGAGAGTCGTTGGTCCGGTATTAAAGAGGGTACGTGCGTACCGGCTGCATTTGGAGCATGCAGTTTCAATGCAACTTGGGATGGGACGCATCTCAGACGCTCGCTCGCATTCAATGGGCCAGGACGGGCCGCCACTCATCCAATCCAATCCAGCCGACGCCCGCTTGCTTTGCTTGCGGCTCGCAACCGCTACAACTTCAAGTACTGCAGCTGCAGCTAGCTGAATGATGAATAGCGTTCGATCGCTTTCAAATTTTGAAAAGGGCGTGCTTGAAATCCTCGGCGGTATGTCGTCCATTTCCATAGGGCTCTTTACTGGGCCGAGAACCACTCCATAGTTTCTTTCTTTCTTTCTTTCTTTTTTTTGCTCCGATAGACTGGAATTAACCGGAAGAAAAGATGAACAGATCTTTTGCTCTGTATAACCTCAAACAGCGTCCGTCCAAATCCGGCCATGTCTGTTCAGGCGAGAGGCATTATGGCTGCTGTCGCCTGAACAGAGCTGCAGGCTCAGGCGCCATGCATGCATGGTGCATGACACGAGTCGAGATCTACCGACGCAGTGCAGGGCTGCAGGCAGAGGCAGACGATCGACCGACGCACGTAGTACGGGACAGGAGCCTCTTGATTTATGGTGAGCATGTCGTACTCGTACATGGTACATCAATCCCGGCCTGTACTCATCGGGGGGCAAGCCGATCAATTCATGTCTGCATCGCGTCGCCGTCGCATACAAAAAAGATGGAGCCGATCAATCCAATCTCCATCCTTCGATGTTTCCTCTCTCAACGTCCAATGCTCAGTATTGAGTAAAGTTTCGGCTTAACGATAAAGAACCTTAACCTGATCTTTCATTCACGGGGACGGATTTACCGTCATCCTACAACAGGAGTGACGTGCGGTGGTGGTGTACTTGAATTATTATTTGCAAAAGCCAACGGTTGGCGCGATAATTGTGGTTTGTCCTCTTATCCCCGGTCTGGAGGCCATTGTTAGGCAGTGGCGACGAGCTCGTGAATTGAGCTCGTGAATTGGTGGCTGCGGTCAAGAGACATGCTCAGCGCGGAGGCGCATTCCGCGTTCGACTCAGTGCTACTGCTCACTTCGTGGTGCGTTTGGAAGGAACGTAACAATAGGACATTCAACAGAGTCGCCATCGGCCTCCAGGCTTTGCTACCGGTGGTCTTCAGGGAGGCCGAGGACTGGATAGACGCGGGGTTTTCACACCTTACTGATGCTCTGAATGCGTGGTCGCAAAGCCGTGCTGCTATGTAATCTCCAACGCTGTAATCCAGCAGCTAGGGGTTACCTGTCAGGCGTTTGCTGGCTTCTCGCCAATGGCCCGGGGTTTGTGTTCGTTGTTGTCAGTTTTTAAACTCCCATTCCTCTTAATGAAATACGGTTACGATACCCGATCGAGAAAAAAAACCAACGGTCAGTTCTATCGATAATGCTTTAATGAGGACGTCCGTCTGGACGCCCCCGTTCCTGGGGTTGTGCATCGATTGGGCCTAACCGATAACACGTTGTTTTTCCACTCCTGAACATTTTCTTTGCTCACGACAGCTACCGCTTTCACCGCGTCGTCCGCCCGCAGCGGCCACTGCGCCATCTGTGCCACAGTCGCGATGTGTCGTCCGCCCGCCTGCTTTGCCTTGCCGTCGGGCCCAATCCCGCGCCACGCCCGCCCCAATCTCGCGTCGTGCGCCGTGCGGGGTGTCCACCGCCGTGACCCCACCTCGCTCGTCGCGGTCATGGCATGCAAAGCGGTACCACCACCCCAGCGCCAGCAAGAGGAGGTCACCGACGATTGCTCTCGACATCCCCTTAAACCCGAGTTTGCTGGCTACAGTAGTCCCCTACCAGGTAGGCTATGGCCGTCACTGGCGACGCCGTGTTTCAAGTGTTTCAAGCGTTCCAGACTTATGTATCAAGTGTTTTATCTGGATGTTGCAAAAGTAGATCTATGTTGTTTCATATTGCAATGACAATATACGCATGTTTTAAGCCTATGTTCAAAGTGTTTCAGTTGTTTCAGACGTATGTTTCAAGTGTTTTTATCTAGATATTGCATATGTTGTTATGGCTGCACACGCATGTTTTAAGTGTTTGTTTTCATGTGTTTTAGATGTTTCAGACTTGTATTGCAAAAATGGATCTGGATGTTGCTATGGCTATACATGCGTATTCCAAGGGCATGTTTCATCTGTTTCAGTTGTATGTTGCAAATTTTTCATTTTTATGTTTTAAAAGTACATCAGGTATTACACATGTTGTAATGCGCCCTGATGGTTGGCGGACAGCAACCTGCTGCAGCCACTTGGTGCTGCTGCGAGGGCGCCACTGTGGTTCAGTGCGGGCGCGAGATGGGCGCGACAGGCCTGGTGCGTCTGACGGGGTGCGGCCTGTAACAGAACCGTCCAAATTATAAGAGCACAAGTACAAAAACAATCACCGAAGTGATCAAATTCTCGCACTTGAGCCCATATAACTCCGGTAGTCCAATGAAATCACGAGGGATTTCAAACCAACCAACATACAAGCCAAGATCGTAGTGATTCAACATAACAAGTCACATATTACAACCATTTCACAAGTAATTGAATATACATCGGAGTTCAACATAGTTATTACAACTTACATTAAAAAGTAGCGGAAGCAAAGTAATTTGAAACTAACATTAATCTTATTTCAAATACATGCTAGTACCAAGGTCGACTTCCAACAAAAGCATTAGAGACAAGAGAACTCAGAAGGATCATGCCCGTGATCACACTCCGCCTCTACGGCAGGAGCCAACCAACTCTTGCAGTCGCCATGATACATCACAACCTGCAACAAGTGGGAATAAAACCCTGAGTACGAGAAGGTACTCAGCTAGACTTACCCGTCAGAAACCAGAAATAAAGTGACACCAAGGATCATGCAAGGCTGATGTAAAGTGGGCTAGCTTGACAACATTTTGCATAAAAAGCTTATTATGGATAAGTAATCATTAATGCTTAAGCATTAAGTTAATTATCATTAACCTATCATCTATATTAGAACCTGTACTAGAGCACTCACTTTATTAGGAGCAAACAATATTAACCATAGCAGGTATAAATTGAGGCAACCTTTCCATCGTTATCCAATTAACCATCCGTTCAATTTAATGGAATCTACGTTGCCGCTGCTCAAGTCAAGTGCTCATTAACCGGGAGCGACGGCGATTCGAATCGAATTCCTATCCAGCTGGAGGGGTATTTCTAACACTCACCGCGCAGGCCCCTGCCAGGGTCGCACAAGCCACCTTTCGTACAATTCAGGAATCGCGGGTCCGAATGATGTTGCAACCCCAAGGGCGACACTCTGCCAGGTGATAGGGACTCTAACCTCCCCTTGGTCTCACGCCAATGTCCCCAAGCACATCCTTTCTCTCCTCCAAGAAGCAACCTACCATTCGATTCCCGGCCTGAACCATATTACTCGGCTTCGCGGTCGGAACGACTTATCCGGCCAACTAAGTGTTAGACTGCGTTCAACATGACTCAAGGACGTACAGCGAATCGGTCCTTAAACGACTCAGACGGGGATAGATCCACACCCAAGACCTCCATGCCTTGTTGCTTCACTATCGTCATCCCGCCCGGTCTCATTTCATTTTATTAACACATGGTTCCATTCCACGATAGCAATATAGCCAACCGTGCCATATATGAATATCCCTACATCTCGCAGGTGACAGAAAATCACCTGACTTCTACCGCTTAAAGCAGGGCTAAGCATCTACTCGATCCTAGTCTATGTAGGATTCAAGGATTCAAATATCTGGACAAGGAATGATATAATGCAGCAAGGGTTTCCAACCAACTCCTACCACTTAATGCAACAATACTTATAACATATATATAATTAATTGCTTTGAAGATAGGAGGCTTATAATGCTCCGGGGCTTGCCTGGGATCCGACTCAAGTTAGAGTATGTCAGAAGAAACTCGCTTGGCGAGCATTCCCTCCGTTTAACACTTGTTCAGTCCTTCTATCTTCGGGATGGATCCACCAAACACCGTCTTCGGGTTTGGCTCCAATGTCACATCACGTCCTTCACGTTTTTCAGCTAGCGCACCTAAATGAAATACAAGATGCAAGTGCATGAATACAAGGAAATGCAATAGATGATGCATCACACGTTAATCAAGGCAAGTATAAGGTTATAGTAAAGACACGTAAGCACATCACATCACTTAAGTAACCTATACAAACAAATATGCTTAAATAGCAAAGAAAGCAATACCAAGCATGACATAAGATTTACAAAGTCTCAGGTGTAATAGCTTAATCACCAAAGACATGAATCACACTTAGCAATACGCAAGCAAAGTAACCAAGCAATCGTGTATTTTCAACAATTCTGGACATACATGCAGTAGCTGAGTAAATCAATCATATCTGAAGTTCTACCAACCCAAATGACTTGCAAGAAGACATTCTGGAAAGCTTATGAAATTATCTACAATTCATTTAATATCCACTAAGCCTGATTCCTAAGTTTAATTGGTCAAAAATATGAAACTACAGACTCTGGTCTGCTCCAAACAGAGAGCAACCAAATCTGGAACCTGACTTTAAACATCTATAACTCAAAAACTACTTGACCAAATGCCACCAAATTTTAACACAAGCTAGATACATGAATTATATACAACTTTGTTATAGACAAGGTGCTCAGAAAACATAATTAACATGGGGTAATCTACATTGCCCCCAGAACTGTCCAGAAACTAGTAATTGCGAGAAATAATTATTAACTTATGTTGCAAACATATACTTGGACAAAACTAACTTTACCAACATATCACACATGACTAATGAACACTAGAAAACATAGTGTCCATTCCTAAATAAATTCTTTTAATACATTTTCTTAATTTATTTGGATCATTAGGTGGAATTATGACCACATCATAAAGATACTCAATAAATTCTACCAAAATTACAGTGGTCTACAAATGCTCTCAAAAGTCCACTGTCCAAATTTCAATCCATTTGGGCAAGTATAACAACCTCTATGAAAAAGACAATTAGCTATTGCAATAAATCATGTGAGAGCAAGTTAAACCTAAAACTCAATATTTCCTGTGAACACATGGCCATAGAATGAACTAACATCAAAGAGCAACATCATAATAAGGTGATGGAACAACATTTTCTATTTTATCATTTATATATTATTTATAAGCTATTTATTAAGCCATAAACAAGTTAACTCAATAACTTGAGCATATAGTAAGCAATGGAAATGAAATTTATACCACAGTACATCCATAGCATGACAAGCCTACCATAAAAATTTCACATCAATTGGAGCATCACAACTCAAGATATAAAATGACAAGCAAAATAATATAGATTTCCTTATTTATCAAGGTCCAATCAAAACCCTAAGAAAACAGTGAACAACTAGTGTGTTTAATATTTTTTCTAGCAAGTACATGTCATCACAAAATTAACAAAACAAAAATCATCATTTTTGGAGTTCTAAAACTCCAGATCTTGCTCTGGTTAAGTTTAAAGGCATTTTTAGAGCATTTTTAAAACTTAAATAAAGACATCAGAAAACATCTACAAACATATAGAATTTTATGACTCTACTGCATAGATCTCATCTCAAGGTTTCCAAAAAGTCCACTTTTGCTATTTTTGGAATTATCTAGCATGAGATATTAATTTTCAAAGTTTCAGCCATAATTATGTATAAAAGAAAAAGGAAAAAGAAAAACTGCACTATGCGGCACTATTTAATTGAGTCAAGAGCTATGCAGATAGGACCCCGAAAGAAACTTTATTTAAACCAGGCGAACAAGTCCTAATAACCCTATTCATCTGAGTCTTGGACTCTGTACTTAACCCCCTGGAAACTTCCTATTGTTGCGGCCGGTCCTTCTTCTTCTTCAGTTCGAGGAGAGCAGAGGAGGTATGGGGCTGGCTCGGCCGGCCGGCAGGGGTGGCGCCGGTGGCGAGGGTGGGCCGTGCGGCACCAAGGAGGGCCCACGCGCACCCGTGGGAGCCCGCTGTACGACCGAAGGCGACTCGTAGAGACCGGGCCACGAGCACCGGCAACGCTGCTCATGGCGGCTCCGTCGGCGGAGCTAGCCAGCGACCGGTGGCACCAGGAAGGGTAAATCTGGGGCGGCGCGATGAGAGGACGATGGCGCTGCGCTCGGTTGCGGAAGAGGAGGCACGAATGAGGAGCGACGACGGCGAGCTTGGCGGAGGCGGCGGCTCGGCAGCTGCAGTAGCGCCGCACTGCCTGGCGCGAGGGTGGCCAGCGGTGCCATGGGAGCGGCCCGATTTGCGGACCAGCAGAGGTTGGCGAGCTACAGGGGAGAAGGATGGAGGAGGGAGCAGCGGCGGCAAGAGCTTCCTGCTCGACTGCGGCTGTCCACGGTGAATGAGCGGAGCAGACAAAGAGAGAGCGAGACAAGAGAGATGGAAGGGACGCTCGGCTGTCCAAGACAAGGTGAACGAGGCGAGGTGGCAGTCATGCAAGCCGCGAGGGCGAGCGAGGTGGCGAGCAGCGGCGAATGCCAGGCCACGCGGCAGCATTGCTCTCTGTACACGGTGTCGACACTGTTCATCAAATTTCAAATTTCCAATTCTACCTCAAACATACCACTGAAACCCATACTTCGTGCCTCTGTAACTCCTAAACTACGACGAGTTAGCAAAAACTCTATTAATAACAGTTGTAGATCTACATACCATCTCCAACTTTTATTAAATCTTCAAAGTCTAATTAGGCCTAGTTAGAGAGATAGAAGGACCTAAAGTGGGGTACACGAAACTGAAAATTCAGATTTCAGTTAACTCAGACTTAGAATATTTTTGGACTCTGAAAACAGCAGGAGATTCCAAGTTTGAGCCTCGGTTTGACTTAGTTCCAAGTTGATCTGGCTCTTGGTCCAAAAACAAAGTTTGTTCTACTCCACTCAAACTTCAACTTTTATTTAAGGTGCAACTCCATGCAAGCAATGTAAGGCACAGTTCAAACCAAGTCAAAGTAGCGTCACGATAACGCTTAAATTACACTTTTTGATCTATTTGAGCATTTTCTAGCCACTTGCTCAACATGAACCCTTCATGACTTTTGTTGTAGAATTCATCTAGAGTCATTTGGGCAAAGTTGCAAGGTTTGGTTGATGGTCTATAATTCCATTCACTTAATGGTGCAAATTTCCAATAGGAATGGAACTTATCATTTCATGTGACTTTTTGATTCCAAACTTCATGAAACTTTTCCAGAGATCAATATAGATAGGTACCAAGGTGAGACACATGAAGATATTGCAATAACACCATCCGAACATATATCTTGAAAATGGCCTATATGTAAAGCAAAGGAGTAACATCCAAGTTTAAATTAGGCTCTTCTTCGTAGGTTGACCTTGACATTGTCATCTCCACTTAATCTATCATGTTTGAGCTCAAACCCACTGCCTAATTGGTGATAAACACCTGGGGTGTTACACGGCCGTGGCTCACGTGCGAGCGCGGGGCCAGATGTTGGCGCGCGTGTGAGCAGCCGCAGGGCACGGGATGCGATGTTGGCAGGCGTCGGGTGCAGGCGTGGAGCTCCATCCGGACGGAGGCTACCTCCGGAGCAGGATTTGGCGCGGGGGCGAAGGGAACTGTGTGCGTTGACCACGGGTGTGGGAGCTGCGTCCGAACGCACTGTTGGGGCCGGACATCCAGACGCTAATGCCTCTGTAACTCTATACCGCATCCAACCCCTCACATCTGATTCTCATGCTCTTGCTTCGCACCGTGCTATCTTGATTAGGTTCAAACTCGCAAATGTGCGTGGAACAAAAATTTGAAATTTTATGAATGAAACAAAGAATTATATGCATACAATTTGAGAAAATCAATCAGTTAAGTTTCAAAGGCTGTATACATAATACACTTGATTTGATACATAAAAACTACTCCCTCTGTCCTTTTTTAAGTGTTGTTATTGAGGAGTTAAACGTATTCAACTTTGGCTAAATAGATACAAGAGACTACTAATATTTATGGTACGTAGTAAGTATCATTACATTAATTAATATATTTTTTTGTAATATTTTTATTTGGAGATATGAATGTTATTAGTATTTTCTATAAATCTAGTCGAACTTAATCTAAGTGACACTTAAAAAGGGTTAGAGGGAGTAAGTAAGCTTGCACTTTTCTATTTTTATCTTTAAACTCTCATATCAAACTATGTTTATTTTTAATATTATATCGTATACCAAAAGATAAATTGAAATCCACATTGACTCTTCTTTATTCGAAAACAGAGATTTAATCATTCAACCAAACATAAAAAACTATCATTTAATAACGACATGTGTTGATAATAGAGACATAGAAGTAAGACTGTTTCTGGTTATTTTTAATGTAATAACAGTGCTAGGTAATTTATCAACATATATAGAAGGGTGTCTTATTTTTATTTTCTTTGAATATCTCGATAATGTTTAGGCATTGAGAATTAACGCAAAGACTTATTTGTTGGCTAAATACCAATCAAACCTTCTCTTTTTTTTTAACTACAGAAACATGTGCAGGGGTGGATGGTTATTCTCAAAATTCAATCAACACCCTCGGTTGTCCCCTCCTATGACCATGTAAAATCATCCATAGGTACTTTTTTTTACGGTTATACATATACTGGATATGGAATTTGAATTTTGAAGCCAGGAACAGTACCAATCCAACTTGCCCTACAACTTTTTTCAAATTATTTTCTCAGTAGGGATAATACGTCCTTGATTCCATAAGTCTGTTAACTCTCGTTGAGACTAGTCTTAGGGTATTTCCCTTAAATCTAGAGTACAATTGTACCTTGAATAAAACCCATAATTTGAAAGCAACAAATGCTCCAATCCAAACAAACAAACCCAAAAGTTCAAAAAAAAAATCCAAACCAAACGGGACCGACAAGAAGGAAATGCAGTTTGCAAAAGATAAACGCCGAGCATGCAACAGTTAATGCCCGTTTCTCTCTCCACAGTCCACACCCGCCCGTCTCGAGACCCAACGGATCCTTCCGTTCCGCACATCTCCCGCACTTCTCTTGGTCAAAGCGCCCCCTCCGGCCTCCTCCTCCGCCCTCACCCTCACTCACCCTGCGCTCTCTCTCTCTCTCTCTCCTTCTCTGCTTCTGTTCCTTCCTCCTCCACCCTTTATTTACTCATCTCTCTCAGCGTAAAACAATTGTGCTGTGTGAACGATGAGAGAGAAAGAGAGAGGGAGCCAAGTAAATGCAGGAGGAACCTTCTTTTCCTGACTCCCTATGGCTGCACCCCATCATTTGTCCCTGATCCTTGTGCTTCGTTCCTGTTGCGCTTTTCTTGGGCCATCGGTGGACTGAGCCGTCGCAAATAAGGAGAAGAGAGGCTTCCCATTCCCACAACGGGGTGGAGCCTCCTCGCCACTGGCCTCCTCCGGCGATCTTCTTCCTCCAGTCACAGGTTCGTGTTCCATTTCCATTCCCCTCGATGGCTCCGTCAATGAAATGAACTCTCTGTTTCTCGGCCTGCCATTTGTCGCGAAGGGATTTGGTTGTATCTTATGCAGCCATCTCGCGTGTTTTCTTGTTGCGTGGCCTGAATTTGTCCGTTCTTATGAGGAAGATCCTGCTGCCATTCCGTCCCGTTTCGGTGAGCCTTTTGTTTTGTTTCCGCGATTTGGCCATTTTCGTGCTGACGGTTCACTGCATTTCGCGTAAAGGCGGAAGCTTTGCGCCGATCGACCTGTTGGGGAATGACATTGATATTGGTTTCCCTATCCGATCTCTGGTTGGCGTCCCTCTTCTTCCTTTCGCTGTGTTTCTCGCGGAATCACTGGCGCATCCATTTCCTGCGGATTTCGCAATGAAATGCTCTGGGGAAGACTGAGCCTGGCCATTGTGACACAAATTTTTTCTTCTTTCTTTGTTCTACCTTCTACGCCGTTTTGGGCCATCAGCATTTCTTGAATGTTTCTGCATTTCTTTTTCCTCACCCCTGGTGTTCTCTTCGAGTGGATGTTTCATCGTTGTCATAAAAAAAAATCTGAATCTTCTTATCTGAAATAGGAGTATCATAAGTTGGAGTTGTCATTTTGAAGAGCTCTTGGGGGAAAGCTGTTCCCTGTTGTTATGCGTATGCGCTTTGAGCTCCGAGCCACAGCCCACAGGGGAGTCCCCCAGGGAAAGGAAAGCACGCAACGGTTGGGGTCCATGCCATTTCTTTTTCCTGCTCTTGAAGTGAATGAGATGGAACAGCCACGTTCCATTTTTTATTTCTTTTTGGTTTTCTATTCATTCGTGGGGGAGTGTGCCGGTCGCATGTTACACCACTGTTATGAATTCCTTAAAACAATACCGGGTATTATCAATTATGAGTTGTCGTTTACTGGCATTGACGCGGTTTCTGTTTTGGAATCAGCTTCACAGAGAATTTTGAGTTTGTGGAAAGAATCTCATGGTATTTGGAATAGGAATACAGTGTCTCTGATTGAAATTTTAAAAGTTGCTGTTCTTCCAGTTGGAGAAGATTGCCATCTTTGAGAAATCTCTGGTACTTATTGGCACTACCACTGAAATCATTTTATTTTTCCTTCAAATATCCTTGTTGCAGGCTGTCATGTTTTGTTCTCCCGCGAGTTCTTGATGCATTTGGATTATGGTGCCCAAGACTCATGTGAACCTAACAAATTTCCATCCATTGTTTCCTTTTGTTTTGTTTTGTTTCAGTTGGACAATGTTTCTGCATATCTGTTCACCAATACAAATATCACTACCGTTGTCAGATTCCTGTTGTCTCTGAATATTGTCAAATATCAGTTGGACAATGTTTCTGCATATCTGTTTAGCCAAAATACTGACTACTACTGAGATAACTATTTTTCACCTTATCAGGTTGAACAATCCAAGCTGAGATGGAAGGCCATATAGCAATGGAGTGGAAGGATCCTAATCCAGGCCTAGAATCCTCGATGGGCTTCCAAACCAGAGGTGTTCGACCAGACACCATAGGGGGGCACAGCAACGAGGACGTTAAAGCCGGATTTGAGAAGCATGGTTTGTCAGTCGCCATAAGCTCGCCTCAGGAGGAAGGTCGGTCACTGCCACTCACCCCACAGTTTGGCCAGAAGACCAGTCCTGGCAGCAGCCTCGCCGAGAGGATGCAGGCAAGAGCTGGATTCAAGGTGCCGAAGCTGAACATGCCTTTCAGCACAGCAGCCGGAGCTGATAATTCGGTACCAGGAGCCCCATCGCCCTACCTCACGATCCCGCCTGGCTTGAGCCCAGCAACGCTGCTTGAGTCACCAGTCTTCGTTTCTAATGCCATGGTATGTGCTGTTCTCAAGGTTATGATAGTGTGTGAACGCGTACCGGAATTACTATTGCTTTCGCCTATGGATGCTAAACTGGCAGTTCAAGAATGCTTGCTTTATTGAACTTTTGACCTCTTCGGGGGAGTTCGTGAAAGCTCTACTTTGGTTCCATGATCAGTTCTGCTTTGTTTTCTAGCATCCAGTCTCTTCTTTCCAAACATGTTTCTGTTTGTTTTCTCAAAAGCAGAAAAATGGTATGATATCATTCAAATATTTCAAAGTTTCCTCGAAAGCAGAAATATGATGATCGATCTCTTTTATTTCCATAATAATATAGCAATGTACACCCCACATTTCAAATCCAAACTTTTCCCCCCATGTACTACTTGGAACTCCAATATAATAGCATATATATTGGAGGAAGCTGGGATAGGAAATTCATATTCATATGCGTATGTTGAATCATCTTGTTATTCCTATGTAATTGAAGCAAATACGTACGATGTCTTACAACTAGGACAATTATTTTACTGCACTCTGATACTGAAGTTATTTCTTACTTAACAATGTTTTTGCTTCCTTGCATTTCTTCAGGGACAACCCTCGCCAACCACGGGGAAGCTATTCATGTTTGGTAGCACAAATGACAATGATCCTATTAAATTTGGAGGTCCTCCAGTTGGAGATGGCACAAATGACAATGCTTTTTCTTTCAAGCCCTTAGATCTGAAATCCTCACACTACACTGCTGAAGCAATGAAGGTTAGTAACATTTGAATAATTCATTGGTTATTCCTGATGACATTTGCTTGCGTGCTAATGATAGAAGGCTGGTAATATCTGAATAGTTCATAAGTTATTCCTGATGACATTTGCTCGCGTGCTAATGATAGAAGCATCTCTAAACTTAGAAAGTGTCTGTATAAACATGCAGTTGGCAGTGATGTTTGCTTCAGAAATTTTACCCCGAGTCTAGATGAGAAATCGGTTAAATCATAAGAGTCTTGCTCTGGAAGTATTTTAGTGTTGCACTACCTGTAAGGCTGTAACAGATTAGTTCATCTTTTTGGAATTGTTGAGCCACTTTTGTCTATTCTGTTTCTGTTAGCGTTAGTGACACCAGTTATAGCGAAGTGGCTGGTAATGTCGGTACTGTACTATTTTAATTTGCTGCATATTGTTTATACTAATTGGAGAAAGACAAGGGACCAGCTAGATTCTGCTAGAGCTAGATAATTTATAAGTTCAATAACATAATTCTCGTTGACAACTGAACAGTAGTTTAGTAGTCCTTCTGTTCCAACTAAACAGATAAGAAAACCATCCCGCTTATATGTTTCAAAAATGTGGATGAACCATTTTAATTTTCATTGTTCCTGATCCAATACTTGTTTGATTTCATTTCCTTACGAGTTAAATTCATATTTGCTCGTGCAGGAACAAAATATGCCGCCTTCTGTCAAGACTGAAACCAAGACTCAGCCAGTACAAGAGGCTAATTTGCTGGGCCAACTGAACCAGCAGAATCACAATGTGCAGACCAATACGAATAGTGGCGGTCCTCATGACTCCAAGCTCAGCCGTCTTGCATCTGGCACCGGTGCCGGCAACGAACACGTATCACCCCCGGATTACGGCCAGACAGCTGAGGAAGGTGACGCGA
This sequence comes from Saccharum hybrid cultivar R570, assembly GCA_038087645.1. Lineage (NCBI taxonomy): Eukaryota > Viridiplantae > Streptophyta > Magnoliopsida > Poales > Poaceae > Saccharum > Saccharum hybrid cultivar. The sequence continues at coordinate 17,990,723 of JAQSUU010000534.1, read as the reverse complement.
GGGAAGACTACCCGGCAATGGCCGCAACAGCGCCAGCAGACGACGGGTACAGCTGGAGGAAGTACGGGCAGAAGCAGGTGAAGCACAGCGAGTACCCGCGGAGCTACTTCAAGTGCACGCATCCCAACTGCCAGGTGAAGAAGAAGGTGGAGCGCTCGCTCGAGGGGCACATCACGGAGATCATCTACAAGGGCGCGCACAACCACCCGAAGCCCATGCCGAGCCGCCGACCAGGCGTCCAGCAGCCCGTGCACCCGTCTGGCGACGCCGTGCAGGCGGACGCAGCCGACAACCTGGGGTCACAGCAGGCGAACGCAGCGGAAGCCAACCACCAGCCGTGGCGTGCGGGCGTTCAGGATGGCGTGGACGCCGCGACGTCGTCGCCCTCGGTTCCCGGTGAGCTCTGTGACTCGTCGGCGTCGATGCAGGTCGAGCACGCACCCCGAGGGTTTGGGTCCCCGGAGGGCGCGGATGTGACGTCTGCTCCGTCTGACGAGGTGGACGTGGACGACAGGGTGACTCTTGGCAGCATGTCTCATGGCGGTGCCGATGCTGAGGGCGACGAACTGGAATCTAAACGAAGGTCAGTTGTTACTTGTTAGTATATCTGTGCATTTGTAGGTTGCTTGCTACTCATGCTCAATCTAGAGCTGATCGTCTGGTTATTTCAGGAAGCTGGAGGCATATACCATTGATATGAGCACTGCGTCGAGATCTATTCGCGAGCCTCGCGTGGTGATCCAGACGACGAGCGAGGTGGACATCCTCGATGACGGCTACCGCTGGCGCAAGTACGGGCAGAAGGTCGTCAAGGGCAACCCGAATCCAAGGTTTGTCTGAAGCAACAACAGCTTTCTTTTTTCAGAGCTCCAAGAATGGCATTTGCTCAGCGTTAATTTGGTGGTGTGTCGCGTTCAGGAGCTACTACAAGTGCACGCACCCGGGGTGCACGGTGCGGAAGCACGTGGAGCGCGCGTCGCACGACCTCAAGTCCGTGATCACCACGTACGAGGGCAAGCACAACCACGAGGTCCCCGCCGCAAGGAACAGCGGCGGCCACCCGGGCACCGCGGCGGCGGCGACAGGCGCGGGTGGCGGCCCGCGCAGCAGGCCGGAGCACCCATCGTCTGTGCACGACGGCCTGATGATGAGGCACCTGGGCGGCTGCGGCGTGCCGTTCGGCCTGCCGCTGCAGCCGCCTAGCAGGGACCCGCTGGCGCCGATGGGCAGCTACCCGACGTACCCCTTCACTGCCCTCGGCGGCGGCCCCACGTCGCTGCCGAGCCTGCCAATGCCCGCGGGGAACCTCAGCGCCATGGAGGGCCTGAAGCTCCCGATGCTGGCAACGTCGTCGTCCCTGCACCAGCACGCGCTGCTGAGGCACCGGCAGGCGATGCAGGCCGCCGCCCTCGTCGCGGCGCCCATGGCGGACGTGAAGGTCGAGGGCAACGTCGCCGGCGGCGTTACGGCTGCCCCGTCGTCGGTGTACCAGCAGATGTTGCGCAGCGGGCTGCGGCTGGGCCACCAGATGTAGATAATAAAGGCGGAGAGGATTAGAGTGATTCTCAAGTCATTAGTTTCTTGTTCTTACCAGTCGTATTAGGATGAGAGCTCGTGATAAGTATAGTAGCGTGGAAACAAACGCCCCTTGCTTTCGGGTTTTTTTTTCAACCTTCCATTCCACTTCATTTTTCCCCAGCAATAATTTATTCTTTATCTACTGCCCCTCTTCATTTGAGATCCAGTTTTTGTTGAGCAGCTGGCATCTGGTTATTTGGTGTTCTGGTGCCTGCCTTCAATGTTTATGTTTATATTATTTGAGAAATGGCTAACAGTTTCTGGGCTGGCAACTTGGCATCAGCCCAGAAAGCACTTTAGCCGGTTAGCCCAGCTGATTAGCTGCTGTTGTTCTGGTACCAAGCCCATCACACAATGCTCTTGTTGGGCCTCATAGAGACTGGGTTCTGGTGGACTTCTGGCTGTAGTACTAGTACCAAAATTCAGAAGTTGTTTGTCATTTACTCCCTTTTCACGTACTGTACCAGTATATATACTATATTTCCTTATATATATAATATAATAAAGAAAAAAAGAGAGAGTAAACTGTCATCAAAGTCACCGAGAGCCACCGGAAGAAAGGCCATCGAGAAAGGGACGTGTTGGTGCCTGACACGTCCCTCTCTGTCAGCCTCGCTGACGTGTACCGGCGCAGCAGTGCAGGGCACGGCATCCGCTGTTCTGCTGTGCATGCGTACCTGGCCAGCCCCACCACCCGGTTTTGATTGGTCAAGCACTCAAGCCGGAAATAACCCCCCCGCTCCGCATCCGCTGCTAGTGCGCGCCACACGTCGGGCAACGGCGGGGGCAGAGACGGAATTTTCCCCTTTGGCTTTGTTTACACACAGACCCCCCGCCGTCGACAGGTGCGCGCGTCCTGCCCGCACAAGTCGCGCCGCACGGACAGCGCGGGCAAATTACGTATCTATCCAGCCCCGGCTAAAACTCCTCGGCGAGAAAGGGCAGCGCGGCCAGCTGGTTGGGGTGGTGCCATGGCGATGGTTGTAGCCACACCGTCCCGGGTCTCCTCTCCCCCGTCCCTGTCTCGGCGTGTCCGTTTCCACCCTTTGTGTTTTTTTTTAGAAAAGAAAAGTCGCAAGGGTCATTTGGATATATGCTCTCGACCCTAAAAAAGGGGGAAGCATCACCTTCTCCCGGTTTCAAAACCTATAACGTAGGGGGGCAACAAACACGGGAGGAAGGCACTAGCCACTAGAAGCTACTCGTACTACTACTGGTTTCTTTTTTGAATTTATTAATTACTGCTCGTAGCTTCTCTGAAATGTAAAACTGTAACCACGTGCTAATGACGGCTGTTCATTTGATGTCGGGGTCGGGTCGTCTGCGGCTCTGTTGGATGAAGAACCGCATGTGCGCCGATTCTCTGAACCTGCCCGGGCTCTGGGGACACACACGCCGGTAGGAGTAGGTAGGTTCCGTTCCGCCTCCGACCGCCGTTTGTCCCCTCCCCTCTCCGTTTGTCCCCTCCCCTGCAAAAATTTCCACCTCCTTAATTTCTACTCCTACTCGCCAGTTTTCAGAAGCAGTGCATACTCCCTCCGTCCTTAAAAAAAATTTATTCTCACTTTAAAAAATCAACAACTTTTAACTTTGACTAAATATATTTAACAAAATATTAATATTTATGGTATATAATTAGAACCATTAGGTAGATCATTGAATATACTTTCATAATATACTTTTTTTGAAGATACGAATATTGCACGTATTTTCTATAAACTTAGTTAAAGTTGAGAAAGTTTGACCAGTACGACTCATATAGTGACTTTTTTTTTTAGGACAGAGTAATCCAGGAGAGTAAATAAATACTAAAAACCCATTTTCCGCTAACTGCTTAGTCGAGGGCATTGATCGTGCAAGAATCATCGGATCGGAGCACGCCTACCCTACGGTGGTAGTGGTACTGGTGACCGCGGCTGACGCGGCATGCCGGATTGCCGGTGGGCGCCATCCACGCGCGCTGCGCGGGCCACTGATGGAGAAGTGCGGGGCCGCGCGCCGGCCCGGCAGGCACCTGCGCCCATGCCCGAGGCCTGACCAGCCACCACCGCCCACGTACGAGAAGCAAAGCAGCGGTAGAGCGCGCGTGTGTGCGCACGCGCTGGTCTGGTACTCTGGTTTGATCTCTGTGGTGGGGGTGGCCGGGTGGTGGTGGTGCTGTGCGGTTACCCGTCCACATCGAGCCGGCGCCGGCGTCGGGAGGGGCAGCAGCCAGCAGGGGCTCGTGCCGAGGCCCAGAAACCCGCCCGAAACGGGCAGGGAACAGCGGGAGAGGAGGTGAACGCCGGCACGGCGGCAGCGGCAGCGGCAACCCAGCAGGGAGGGAGTGAAAGAGAGGAGGGAGGGGACGGCGAGCTCTCGGTTTCTATTCCTGTGCAAGGCTAAGGAGGAGGCATTGGGTTGGGCGAGGACGAGCTTTCGTTGTCACGATTGATTGCGGATGGACCCTTCCCCTCCACATTTATAATCTTGGTTTCGAGTCATTGGGTCCACGTACCAGATCGAGGCCCAAGGGCCATGATTAGCATTGTTTTTTTTTTTGTTGAATTTTTCCTTGCTAATAACATTCAGTAATGCTAGGATCAAGACGTCTGATCCGATACGAATCCATCGGATACTGCCAGTGGTGGCCCGCAACACTGGCTAAGCGACCCAACTGACTCGCACCACGTCGCTGAAAAAATACGGAATACTCCGCTATCACTTTTCTTTTCCTCAAGCTTCCCCACGGCACCCGTACCCATTCCGACGCGGCCCCGCACCGCGACCACACCGTTGTGGCGTGCTGCATCGCAGCCGTGCTGCTGCACCCGCACTGTCGTGGCGTGCTCCACAACGGCTCTCTCCACCGCACCTGGCCGACCGCCATCCTTCCTCTCCACCACGACCTCTACTAGTGCTGGTGCTGCCGTCGCGCGCGCCCAGCCTGTGCCGCTCGCTCCTCTCTTCTGTCCGTCACGCGCGCCTACCCCTGCTAGTCGGGCCGCTCCCTCCTGCGTGCGTCGGGCTGGTGGTGCTCGCGCATCGCCGCTCGCCACCGGCTCCCACCCCGAGGCCGGAATCGACCGGCCCCTCCCCTTATATTGCAAATGTATGTTTCAAGTGTTTCGAGGTATGTTGTAAGTGTTTTATATCGATGTTGTAAAAGTAGATCTGGATGTTGCATATGTTGTAAGTTTTTCAGAGGCATGTTGCAAGTGTTTGTTCAAAATGTTTCTATTTCAGACATATGTTGCAAGCGTTTCGATCTAGATGTTGCATATGTTTCACACATATATGTCACAAGAGTATGTTCGAAATGTTTCGGCCGTTTCAGTCTTATGTTGTAATAAGTGTTTTCATGTTGCAAGTTTGAAAGGTCTTGATGGCTAGAGGGGGGGTGAATAGCCTTTTAAAATTTTCTACAAAGACAAGCTAAACAAGTTTATCAATAAAACAAGTAGCGAGATGCGAGTTTTGCTTAGCCTACGGGGTGTTTGCAAGCCACCTATCCAATTCATAATTCTAGTATAATTGCACTCAACCGCACAAGTCAAACCGAGAAGGTAACTACGACTACAACTAGCAAGCTACATAAAAGAGCTACTCTAGCAAAGCTAACAAGCTAGCAAAGATAACTAAGAAAGTAATACAAGATAGAGTTAGAAGGGTATCACCGAGGGGCGAAGTATTGAGCCAACCAATATGATCAACAATGAATACCAAAACAATCGAACACCGGGATCAATCAATCACAATATGAAAGTGATGACACGAAGATTTATCCCGAGGTTCACGTGCTTGCCGGCACGCTAGTCCCCGTTGTGTCCCTCTTCACCACGTGGTTCGGTGGCTAATCGGTCTCACACCGAGCCTCTCGAAAGGCGCCACAAGAACCTACTAAATGGCAAAAGGTTGCAATGACACGAGCAATCCACTAATGTTGCCTTTGGCGCTTCGCCGAGGTAGGCACAAACCCCTCACAAACACCGGAGGTGGCCAAGAACAATCACCAACTCTTGCCAACGCTTCCAAGCTGCTCCAAGCCGTCTAGGTGGCGGCAACCACCAAGAGAAACAAGAATCCCGCAGCAAATCAACCACCAAGTGCCAACTAGATGCAATCTCACAATGCAAATGCACTTGGATCACTCAATCTCACTTCGAATATGCAAAGAAGCAAGAGAGATGAGTGGGAGGGGAGTTGCTTAGCTCAAAGTGCTCACAAGTATGTCAAATGTCAAAGAGGCAGAGCCTTGAGCCGGCCAACGAGTATTTATAGACATACCCCTTCGAATATAGCCGTTACTCACTTGAAACAGCCGAAGTCGCGCTGACCGGACGCGCTGGTCCAACTGACCGGACGCGCCGATCGCGCCGCGTAACTCGACCGGACGCGCCGATCCCAACCGACCGGACGCGCCGATCGTACAACGGCTACTTTCGCGAAGCACCGACCGGACGCGCTGGTCGTAACGACCGGACGCGCCGATGCGCACAGCACCCGCGCCCGCGAAGCAACGACCGGACGCGCTCCACGCAACGACCGGACGCGACAGTGCCAGCGTCCGGTTGGAGTCCAATAAGCTCCCTCGATGACCGGACGCGTCCGATCATGTGTGACCGGACGCGCACCGCGTCCGATCGACCTTGCGAACAGTAGTTCCCTCAGGGCGCCTGACCGGACGCGCCGGTCCCGCGAGTGACCGGACGCGCCGGTTGCAAACCCTAGCCCACGCGCCTGACTACTGCGCTGTACTGACCGGACGCGTCCGGTCACACTGTGACCGCGTCCGGTGCAGCGTCCGGTCACCTCTGTGACCTCCGTTTGCCTCCGTTTCTTTTCTGACTTCCGGCGTAGTGGAAAAAAGTCGTTTCAACTCCTCGAAAACGCCTGAATCCCGCCTCGCAAGCTCGGCGGGAGGGAGAGAGAGACCCAAACCCTCTCTACCGCTCAAACTCCAACGCCATCGCAAAGCGTGCTAACACCACCAAGTGATCTCGTCATGTGTGAGTGTGTTAGCATTTTCACAATCATTTTTCGAGACGTTATTAGTTCTATCCAAATGCATATGATTATGAAATGCACACCTAGAGGCACTTAGGAGTTCAATAGCCGTGTCATTCCCCTCTTTATAGTATGGCTATCTATCCTATAATGTAACCACACCCACTAGGTGTCTTGGTTACTAAAACACAACCCTTAAGCATATACCTTTGCCTTGATCATGTAGGGTTGCGTCCAAATCCAAGTGTGGCCATCATGATCACAATGTCCATCTTGCCACCAACCTTGGAATGTACTAATCCTCATATGCTACATACAACTTAGGCATAGGATTAGTACTTAGGCATTGTCACTAATTACCAACACCAAACATAGGACTTTCAATCTCCCCCTTGTTGGTAATTGGTGACAACCCTTTCACAAAGATATTATGATAAAAATTTTGATTGAACCCATGTCACATTGTCCAAGTATATTACCATGTGTAAGAAGTATGGACATGTGATCATGAATTCAAATTGATAGCAATGGCTCCCCCTACATGTATGCTATATGTTTGGATTTTGGAAGCATACATGTTAGATAGGAAAGTATAGGAGCATTAACTACCAATAGGTGCTAAGTGTTTTAGATTATAGACCTTTGAAGCGTGATACCATCGGAGTAGCGATAAACACCATCTTAGCACCTTATGTAGTTAGATACCACTTGGAAAAGCATAAACAAAACTAGAAACCTCGTGAGATCAACATTATAAGCAAGGCTCTAGTACTACTTTGAAAAACATGAAGCAAGAGAAATCTAACTACTTCCTATTCATGCTAGTACTTCAATATACCATTCAAATTATACTAGCAAGTCACCACACAAGCAATGTATCAGAGAAAAAGAAATGCATAACTATGCATCATACATATGAAGTGCACATGGAAATGCAACATTCATGTTTAAAAGCTTGCTCCCCCTACTTGTGTGCTCGAAATTTTAGTTAATCCCCTTCTTTTATCAATTCTCCCCTTTAGGTTTTCTCTTTGTGAACAACATTTTTCCCCTTTGTGCTTCTCCCCCTTTGAGTTCTATCTTTGTGAACAACATTTTCTCCCCCTTTGGCACCAATGACCACAAGGGACCAATTTTAGAGAGATTATCATGTTGAAATATGGGGTGAGGATCAAGTTTGTGATTCAACCTAGATTGCTTGCATAAATAAAATGCTTCGGTTTGATCCAATGGCAAGCTTCTTCACACCTCACTAGAAGGGTTATCATACACCATGTTGAAGCAAATATTTAGATAAGTTTTCTAGATAAAACACTTAGGATCACAAGCGCTCAAACAAGTTATATGCTACCACTAGATCATACAAGACATGGAAACAATAGTGGCACCATATAAACTTCAAATTCATTTGATTTTCATGAATGAGCCTAGAACATGTAAATTATGACTAGATGCACTAAACAAGTCCTTAGCATAGAATGTATGACATGTCAACCAATTGTACCTTGGGGCTCGAAGGAGAGGCATGTCATATATGGGGTGCATCAACTCATGTTGGAGAAGTCAAGTATGTTCAACTCATTCTTTAGCTTGTGAAATCTCTTCTCATCAAGTGGCTTGGTGAATAGATCGGCTAATTGATCTTCGGTGCCCACACTCTCAATAGCAATGTCACCCTTTTGTTGATAATCTCTAATGAAATAATGACGAACATCAATATGCTTTGTTCTTTGATGTTGAACCGGATTATTGGTTAGCTTCACGGCACTTTCATTATCACATAGCAATGGCACATTCTTGAAATTGATTCCAAAATCTTTCAATGTTGCCTTCATCCACAAGATTTGTGCACAACAACTACCCGCAGCGATGTATTCGGCTTCGGCGGTAGATAGTGCAATACTATTTTGCTTCTTGGATGACCATGAGACAAGTGATCTTTCCAACAATTGACAAGTCCTGGAAGTGCTCTTTCTCTCCACTTTGTCACCGGCATAGTTGGAATCCGAATATCCAACTAGCTCAAAGCTTGCACCTTTGGGATACCATAATCCAACATCTTGTGTATGCTTCAAATATGTCAATATTCTCTTTGTTGCCTTCAAATGACTTTCTCTTGGTGAGGCTTGAAATCTTGCACACATGCATATACTAAACATCACATCGGGTCTTGATGCCGTCACATAGAGTAGGCTACCAATCATTGATCTATATAGTTTTTGATCCACCATGTTGCCACTCTTGTCACTATCTAAACTTACACTAGTGCCCATTGGGGTTGTAATGCCCTTTGCATCTTCCATGCCAAACTTCTTGAGCATATCTTTGATGTATTTGGTTTGGCTCACAAATGTTTCTTCCTTCATTTGTTTGATTTGAAATCTAAGAAAGAAACTAAGTTCACCGATCATTGACATTTCAAATTCCTTTGCCATCATTTTCCCAAACTCATCACAATAATCTTGATTGGTTGAACCGAAGATGATATCATCAACATATATTTGCAATACAAATAAATCTTTCCCTATCTTCTTGGTGAAGAGAGTAGTATCCACTTTGCCCATGACAAATCCTTTGGTTAGCAAGAAGTCTCTCAATCTTTCATACCATGCTCTAGGTGCTTGCTTTAATCCATACAAAGCTTTTCTCAATTTGTAGACATGATTGGGTTTCTTATCATCTTCAAAACCGGGAGGTTGCTCCATATACACCTCCTCTTGAATGTACCCGTTGAGAAATGCACTCTTCACATCCATTTGATATAGCTTGATATTATAAGAACAAGCATAGGCAAGTAAGATCCTAATTGCTTCCAATCTTACAACCAGGGCATAAGTTTCACCAAAGTCAAGACCCTCTATTTGTGTGTAACCTTGAGCCACTAGTCTTGCTTTGTTCCTTACTACTATTTCATCTTGATCTTGCTTGTTACGAAAGACCCATCTTGTTCCAATGACATTGTGATCCTTAGGCCTCTCAACTAGTTCCCATACTTCATTTCTCTTGAAGTTATTGAGCTCTTCATGCATTGCATTTACCCAATCCGAATCTCTCAATGCTTTATCAATGTCCTTGGGTTCTTCCATTGACACAAAAGAAGAGTGAGCACAAAGTGATGCCAATCTTGATCTAGTTTGAACTCCCCTTTGTATATCACCAATGATGGAATCCAATGGATGGTCTCTTGCAATGTTAGTTGGTTGAAGCACTTGGACTTGATTACTTGGATGTTGATGTTGATCATGAGTTGGAGATGATGAACTAACCACTTGTTGATCTTGTTGCACTTGAGATGATGTACTAGTTTGATTTTGCATTAGAGAAACACTAGCTTGAGTGATTGGACTTTGGAGCACTTGATCTTTGTCATCATCCACATCAATCACTTGCTTTGGCCTAATATCACCAATATCCATTTCTTTTATAGCATTGGTCAATTGAGTTCCTCTCACATCATCCAAGTTATTTTCCTCATCTTGAGAGCCATTTGTTTCATCAAACTCAATATCATGAACTTTCTCAAGTAAACCACTAGCCAAATTCCAAACTCTATAGGCTTTGCTAGTAGTGGAGTAACCAAGTAAGAATCCTTCATCATATTTCTTCTCAAACTTGCTCAATCTAGTGTCCTTCTTCAAGATGTAGCATTTGCAACCAAAAACCCGAAAGTATGCAATGTTGGGTTTTCTTCCATTTAAGATCTCATATGGTGTCTTCTCTAGAAACTTGTGGCAATAGAGATGGTTGCTATAGAAGCAAGTCGTGTTGATTGCTTCGGCCCAAAATGAATGACTCACATTATACTCATTCAACATTGATCTTGCCATATCAATCAAGGTTCTATTCTTTCTCTCAACTAGGCCATTTGATTGAGGTGTATACTTGGCCAAGAATTGATGTTTGATTCCAAGCTCATCACATAGCTCATCAACTCTTGTGTTTCTAAACTCACTTCCATTGTCAGTTCTTACTTTCTTGATTATGGTCTCAAACTCATTTTGCACTCTCTTGATGAACTTCTTGAATATGTCAAATACATCACTCTTGTCCATAAGAAAGAATACCCATGTGTATCTAGTGAAATCATCCACAATCACAAAACCATACTTGTTGCCACCAATGCTTGTGTATGTAGTTGGCCCAAATAGATCCATGTGCAACAACTCAAATGCATTGGAAGTACTCATGATGCTTTTCAATGGATGAGTGTTGCCCACTTGTTTTCTGGCTTGACATGCACTACATAGCTTATCTTTCTCAAATGTGACATCCTTCAAGCCTCTAACTAAGTCATGCTTCACTAACTTGTTCAATTGCTTCATGCCAACATGACCAAGTCTTCTATGCCATAACCAACCCATACTTGATTTGGTGAGCAAGCATGTTGAAAGTTGAGTGTCACTAGCATTGAAATCAACCAAGTATAGATTCTCATATCTAAAACCTTTGAAGATCAAGTTAGAGCCATCAACACTAACTATCTCCACATCATCAACACCAAATATGCACTTAAAACCTAGATCACACAATTGAGCAACCGAGAGAAGATTGAAGTTCAACTTTTCAACTAGGAGCACATTGGAAATGTTATGATCATTTGAGATTGCAATCCTTACAAGAGCCTTCACATCACCCTTGCTATTGTCACCAAATGTGATACTATCAATGCCACTATCATTTGATTTGAGAGAGTTAAACATTTTTGAATCACCGGTCATATGTTGAGAGCACCCACTATCAAGCACCCAATGCCTTCCTCCGGCCGTGTAATTTACCTACAAAACAAATTAATGTTTCTTAGGTACCCATACTTGCTTGGGTCCTTAGAGGTTAGTAACTAAGCTCTTTGGTACCCAAATGGCCTTCTTCTTTGGACCCATAATTGGTGTACCAACAAACTTAGCATGCACACCTTTCTCACCCTTGGGCACTTTGCCACTACATGATCGGGGCTATTGCAATTGTAGCAAAGCACCTCTTTTGCCTTCATGAAGTCCCTTCTCTTCCTTGCCCCATATCCTTTCTTCTTCATGAACCTCCCCATCTTGTGCACTAGGAGGGCCATGGTCTCATCATTGAATGGATCATCATCATCGCTCTCCACCTTGCTCTTGCCCTTAGAAGATGAAGCCTTGAATGCCATGGGCTTCTCTTGCTTGACCTTGGTCTCCTTCTTCTCTTCTACCTCATCTTCATCATCATTGTATTGGGCATCGGTCATTATATCTCCAAGCACATCGGTTGGTTTGACCTTGTCCAATCCCTCTCTAAAGATCATTCTTCTCAAGGTGGCAAACTTCTTGGGTAAGCACATCAAGAACTTGTGTGAGAAGTCCTTGTCCTCAACCTTCTCCCCAAGCCCCTTGAGATCATTGACAATGACTTGGAGCCTATAAAACATCTCCGGGATGGACTCATCATCCTTCATCTTGAAAGTGGAGAATTTGTCCTTGAGCATATATAGCTTGGCACTTTTTACCGTTGAAGTGCCTTCATATGTTTCTTTAAGCCTTATCCAAAGCTCATTTGCCTTTTCAAGATCTTTGATTTGCTCAAATACTTTGTCATTAATGGCACGGTAGATTGTGTCAAGTGCCACCGTGTTGCATTGTTTGTTGATGCGGTCATTTGGAGTGAGATTTTCTTCATCAAGAATGATGTATCCTTCTTTGGTCACATCCCAAACCTTCTCATGTATATTGCCTAGATATTGCTTCATCTTTCTTTTCCAATGATCAAAGGAAGAGACGCCATCAAATAATGGAGGCTTGCCATTAACATGATTGAACATAACTTGAGCCATCTTGCACCGAGGTTGTTAAGCCTTGCAAACGGTGACCACGGCTCCGATACCACTTGAAAGGTCTTGATGGCTAGAGGGGGGGGTGAATAGCCTTTTAAAATTTTCTACAAAGACAAGCTAAACAAGTTTATCAATAAAACAAGTAGCGAGATGCGAGTTTTGCTTAGCCTACGGGGTGTTTGCAAGCCACCTATCCAATTCACAATTCTAGTATAATTGCACTCAACCGCACAAGTCAAACCGAGAAGGTAACTACAACTACAACTAGCAAGCTACATAAAAGAGCTACTCTAGCAAAGCTAACAAGCTAGCAAAGATAACTAAGAAAGTAATACAAGATAGAGTTAGAAGGGTATCACCGAGGGGCGAAGTATTGAGCCAACCAATATGATCAACAATGAATACCAAAACAATCGAACACCAGGATCAATCAATCACAATATGAAAGTAATGACACGAAGATTTATCCCGAGGTTCACGTGCTTGCCGGCACGCTAGTCCCCGTTGTGTCCCTCTTCACCACGTGGTTCGGTGGCTAATCGGTCTCACACCGAGCCTCTCGAAAGGGGCCACAAGAACCTACCAAATGGCAAAAGGTTGCAATGACACGAGCAATCCACAAATGTTGCCTTTGGCGCTTCGCCGAGGTAGGCACAAACCCCTCACAAACACCGGAGGTGGCCAAGAACAATCACCAACTCTTGCCAATGCCTCCAAGCTGGTCCAAGCCATCTAGGTGGCGGTAACCACCAAGAGAAACAAGAATCCCGCAGGAAATCAACCACCAAGTGCCAACTAGATGCAATCTCACAATGCAAATGCACTTGGATCACTCAATCTCACTTCGAATATGCAAAGAAGCAAGAGAGATGAGTGGGAGAGGAGTTGCTTAGCTCAAAGTGCTCACAAGTATGTCAAATGTCCAAGAGACAGAGCCTTGAGCCGGCCAATGAGTATTTATAGACATACCCCTTCGAATATAGCCGTTACTCACTTGAAACAGCCGAAGTCGCGCTGACCGGACGCGCTGGTCCAACTGACCGGACGCGCCGATCGCGCCGCGTAACTCGACCAGACGCGCCGATCCCAACCGACTGGACGCGCCGATCGTACAACGGCTACTTTCGCGAAGCACCGACCGGACACGCTGGTCGCAACGACCGGACGCGCCGATGCGCACAGCACCCGCGCCCACGAAGCAACGACCGGACGCGCTCCACGCAACGACCGGACGCGACAGTGCCAGCGTCCGGTTGGAGTCCAGTAAGCTCCCTCGATGACCGGACGCGTCCGATCATGTGTGACCGGACGCGCACCGCGTCCGATCGACCTTGCGAACAGTAGTTCCCTCAGGGCGCCTGACCGGACGCGCCGGTCCCGCGAGTGACCGGACGCGCCGGTCCCGCGAGTGACCGGACGCGCCGGTTGCAAACCCTAGCCCGCGCGCCTGACTGCTGCGCTGTACTGACCGGACGCGTCCGGTCACACTGTGACCGCGTCCGGTGCAGCGTCCGGTCACCTCTGTGACCTCCGTTTGCCTCCGTTTCTTTTCCGACTTCCGGCGTAGTGGAAAAAAGTCGTTTCAACTCCTCGAAAACGCCTGAATCCCGCCGAGCTTGCTCGGTGGGAGGGAGAGAGAGACCCAAACCCTCTCTACCGCTCAAACTCCAACGCCATCGCAAGCGTGCTAACACCACCAAGTGATCTCGTCATGTGTGAGTGTGTTAGCATTTTCACAATCATTTTTTGAGACGTTATTAGTTCTATCCAAATGCATATGATTATGAAATGCACACCTAGAGGCACTTAGGAGTTCAATAGCCGCGTCATTCCCCTCTTTATAGTACGGCTATCTATCCTATAATGTAACCACACCCACTAGGTGTCTTGGTTACTAAAACACAACCCTTAAGCATATACCTTTGCCTTGATCATGTAGGGTTGCGTCCAAATCCAAGTGTGGCCATCATGATCACAATGTCCATCTTGCCACCAACCTTGAAATGTATTAATCCTCATATGCTACATACAACTTAGGCATAGGATTAGTACTTAGGCATTGTCACTAATTACCAACACCAAACATAGGACTTTCAAAGTTGCAAGTGTTATATCTGGATGTTGCATATGTTTTACACACATGTTTCAAGTATATATTCTAAATGTTTTTTTTTCTGTTTTAGACATATGTTATATCCAAGTGTTTCATATATGAAGTAGAGAGTCATGGGGCACAATATAGATGAAGATCAGTTTCTGGATAAAAATAGTGTTTCCAGAGTGCTTGTAACATGTTGATGTGCTCAACTCTAATTTAAAACAATTCTTCTTTCATCTAAAAAAAGGAGTCATGGGGCATGGCCCGGGCGCCGGAGGAGGGGGCGCGGCGAGCCGAGACCGGTGGGTGGGGCATGTTGGGGGCTAGCGGTCGAGGTGCGTGGCACACCTGGAGTCGTGCGGATGGGGTGTGCTCGTCCAGTCGTCCTGATCCCGGCTCGTGTGTCCTTCTTGTGCGGAGAGAGGAGGGGGGGTCGGGGGGAAGGAGCGCGTGGGGGCGGGCGCGCGCGTGGGGAGGAGGCGCGGCGTCCGAACTCGCGGAGAGAGAGGAAGGGGTAAGGAGGAAGGAGCGGCATGCACGGTGTTTCCGCGTGCGTGCGTGATGGAGGAGGCGCGACGCGGGTGTTCGGACGCGCGCTTCTGTCCCGGCGTCCGGACGCTAATATCTTCCAATAACATTTGGGGTGGGTATATATATATATATATATATATATATATATATATATATATATATATATATATATATATATATATATACCATACAGCTGGCTACAAAATAACTTATTCTGTAGCCACTTTGAGTTACGATAATTGCTATGCTAATTTATGATATTATAGTAACTCCTTACTATGTGATTTACTATAACATTATGGTAAATATCCCCATGTGTTATAGGAATTCAACTATCGTAATTATATACTAACATTGTCGTAAATTAGTATATAAAATTATCGTAAATAGAGGTGGCTACAAAATAACTTATTTTGTAGCTAGCTATAGAGTATACTCTCCCTATATATATATCATCAAACATTTTTATTTACCACAATGTCGGTTGGTGTAGGGGGTTTATATTATAATTATTGTTATTAGGCACAGTTAGATGACCACGTTGTTAGAAGAAATAGAGGCGAGCTGTTTGTTTTAATTGAGTTTTTTTATGTTGCGTCAATATCTCACTAGGTGCTTCTGATGTATAGATACAACCAGATAGTATTTGCTTCTAATATGTATAGATTGAGCATGCTTCATTCTCCACCATTGTCGATTCTATTCTATATTGTGAATAATTAATATATCATGGCCCATTTCAAGTGAGGTGAATGTATGGATGTCATGCGAACAGGGACAACACTTCAATCATTCAATGTCTTGTACCTTGAAATCCTAAGGCAGTTGCTCACAAGAGACGATTGTATGTTTTGCACGTAAGCATATAGTAATCTGAAGTGGAAAAACGAAGAAGGGAATTGCTCAAAAGAGACGATTGTATATGTTTTCATAATGTAAGGTCTATTCCTCGGTGCCTAGTTTGCCACGTTTGGCCTTTTTAGATAAACTTGCCTGCCACAGAAAGTGTAGCGAGTAAAATCAAGGCCACACTTACGATAAAGTTTGGCAAAAGAATAAGTCTATGATGTGTGGGATAGGGTGCTAAAAGAAGTGTAGTGCGTCACAGTTATGGCAGTGAACCAAACAATTACCTGAAAACTATGGCATGACTAACCTGTGGCGTGATAAGTTATGATCATGAACCAAGTAGGCTCTAAATCTGATTTTGCCAACTGATTTAGGCAACATTACCTAAGCGAACTACATCTGAAGAACTACCGTAACGAGAGATGGATCCTCTCTCTTTCCTGCCACCGCTGGACGACACATTGGAGAGGAAGGAGAGGGACCCTAGGTGACGACTAAAGATGAAAACGGACGGGATGAATCCCGTTTCGTCCGCAACTGTATACCGTTTTTTCCCGTCCGTTTTCGTTTTTTCCGGGATAAACGGAAACGGGACCGAAAACGGGACGGAGTAAACGGAAACGGGACCGAAAACGGTAGAGCATTTGTCCGTCCGTATTTGCGGTATCCCGTTTTTAACCGGGATATCCCGTTTTTCGTCCCGTTTTTCTTCAATACGGGATGGGCCTGTTGGGCCTGTTTTTTTTAGGAGATGTTGGGCCAGTTGGGCCATGAAAGTACATGTCTGAGTTGCTTTTATTTTTCTTTTCATCTTGTGAACATGTCACATATATATTAAAGTCATCATTCTTTTATTTTGGTAGAGTGCACAGCAGTGTGCCAGTATCCGCCCTTTCATTATCTGATAATTCATTCATCTACGAGCGTATTTATGTGTGGGCACTGGCAGTATATATTTTATATGCGGCATACATGTTCCGGCTTAAGTTTCCGCTTACCGTTCGTTTCCGTCTATTTTCCGACCGTATTTACCCGTTTTCGTATTACCGTTTATCCCGCTACCGTTTTCGTTCCCGGTTGTCCGGCTCCCGCTTCCGTTTCCGTTTAAAAATATGAAAATGAAAACGGTAGAGCGATTTTCCGTTCGTTTCCGTCCGCTTTCATCACTAGTGACGACAACAGTGAGGAATAAAGGATGCAACACTTTCTCCTTGGGGCGGTGGCGACCAAAATATATGAAAAATTATTCTCTAATTTCACTACTATAACATCCACAATATATGGTGCAACTAGAGTGAGCACAATTCAATTTATTTATGAGATACGAAAAATAAGAGCATGCTGTATATTTACCTACTCATATGTCAAGTTTCTATTTATTGCGACATCTTTAGTGAAGTCGTAATTGACTAAACCGCTGATCTTGTATCCTATCTCATACTATTTTTATCAGAACCAGAGTCGGCGCCGAATAGTGTGGAATAATCATTGTATTGTCCCATATTTGCTTTTATCGGGCTTTGATACAATGGCCAATTGAGATATTCTTTTATCGGGCTTTGATACAATGGCCAATTGAGAAATATCGATACCGTTTGCATTCCTAGCATCCTAGGTGAAACCATTTGTTGTGTGCATCAAGAAACATGAGGGATAACTTTTCAGAATTCCTCCAAAATATGAACAAGACAGTTGTGCTTTCCCATGAAGCTGATATAAATGTAGCATTATTAACATTTTTATTAATTTACTTTGAACTATATTCCTTGTTTCTTTTGTACAAAATCCTTTTGTTACTAAAATTTCATTTATGAACAAGGCATTTCCATACCTCTAGAATCTAGCTGACATGTCTAAGTCGTGCCCCATACGTACCTCTAATAAACCTGTTTTTAATTAAGGAACTAGACCCTAAATTGAGTCATAAAGTCATCAGTGAAGAGGTTATTGTTGTTGAGAAGCACACAGGCTGTCGCTGGAGAAGATCAACCACGTACGTAGTAGCTAGTTGTGAAAAATACTCAAAGCATGAACCTCCAGAAGTTAATCGGATTCCACGTACGTAGCCAGTTGAATGAATTGTGGGGAACTCTATGTATGTACCACGCCTTCCCACATGCTTGCACTGTGGCAGATGTACGCATTATTTAGCCTAAGGGTATGTTTAGTTGGGGAAAAGTTGGTGAAAAATTACTGTAGCACCTTTCGTTTTTATTTGATAAATATTATCTAACTATGAAGTAACTAGGCTCAAAAGATTCGTCTCGCAAAAACCAGATAAATTTAGCAATTAGTTATTTTTTTACATATATTTAATACTCCATGTATGCGTCCAAATATTTGATGTGATGGGTGAAAGATGAAATATTTTGGGTTTGCATGGGAAGTGAACGGGCCTAAGTAAGTACACATATACCAACATATCATTTTTTTAGTGGACCAACATATCATATTTAGGAGTGATCCATATAATAACAATATTATTGCTTGTGGGGAACATAGTTTGCGTCAATCCATAACATAAAACGCAAGCATCCGTATGGTTATCACTTGTCGCACCTTCTCCGTCCAAATTACGTGATGTTTGACCGTTTGTCTTATTTATTTTTTGTATAAATATTATTTGTTTATTATGGCTTATTTTATTATTAGGGATACTTTCATAATGGCTTATTTATTTTAATATTACTTGTAAAAAAACTGAATAAGACAAAATTGTTACGTATAATATCTAAAAGTTAAAAGCGTCGGGGGGAGTAGCTCAGTAGCTCTCCTGTACTTAGGACATGATATTTTTCTCATGATTTAATTTGTACATACACGTGACGTGTCTAGGATATGACAAGGATCGTCGATCGATCAGGTCTGAGTAGTTTTACGACCAATAATAAGCGTAATCACTTTCATGACACATACTATTCTCGCCCAGCCTCTCTCTCTCCAGATATATGGAGTAGTAGAAACGTTGCAATCTTTTGCTTCCATGGCGAAATAAGAGGACGCATGCACTGCTTGTTTATTTTTGGTCTATGACTTGTCCACTGCAACAAGGCACATTCTCAGCTAGTCTACTCACTCTCTTCATCAAGGTATTTTAAATCCAGGGGTAAAGTTTAGGGTGTTAATTGGGGTGTTACATCGAGTGTTTAGATAGTAATAATAAAACAAATTATAGAAGTTCTCAGGTATCCGCAAGACGAATTTATTAAGGCTAATTAATCCATTATTAGCACATGTTTACTGTAGCACAACATTGTCAAATCATAGACTAATTAGGCTTAAAAAATTCGTCTCGCAAATTAGTCGCAATCTATATAATTAATTATTTCTTTAGTCTATATTTAATACTATATATACGTGTTAAACATGCGATGTGACATAGACTTACGGGAGGAACTAAACAAGCCCATATACTGCGTAGTAGACGAGCAAACTGTTCAAGTTCATTACTCATTGCCATTGCCAAGGGCCAAGAGGCCAGCAGGGGCTAATGGAGACGTCGGATCAGACCAGCCACCAGGTCCAGCGACAGATTTCCGCTTGTTTAGGCCTTGTTGTTTAGTTCACAGAATAGGGAAGAAAAACACTGTATCAGAATTCCTGTAGTATTTTGTTTGTATTTAGTAAAAATTATCTAAATTTTGACTAACTAGACTTAAAATGTTCGTCTCGCAAAGTACAACAAAACTGTGCAATTAGTTTTTGATTTCATCAACATTTAGTACTCTATGCATTTGCCGACATTTTGATGTGACGGGAAATTTTTTTTTTACATAGTGGAATTTGGGGAGAATTAGCGGAACTTAGATGACCGAATCGGGTGCTCCCGAATTTGTACAGTGCAACACTGTACTACTGTAGCACTTTTGTTTTTATTTGCTAATAATTGTCCGAATATTGATTAATTAGGCTCAAAATGTTTGTCTCGCAAAGTACAACAAAACTGTGCAATTAGTTTTTGATTTTATCTACATTTAGTACTCCATGCATATACCGATATTTTGATGTGATGTGAATCTTTTTTTTTGTATAGTACAATTTGAGAGTGAATTTAGGTATCTCAACAAGCCCTAGCGGCGACAGATGCGGCGGCCGGCAGATGCGGGGATGGATGAAGCAGCCAATGGCCGGCGTCAAATCAGCAGGCTGTACTCCTACGTGGCTCTCAGCTCCAGTTCGACCATCAATCGATGGCCGCGAGCCGGCGCGGCGGGCCACTGCTGCTCGGCGTAGGTACGGACGCCACAGTGAAAGGCCTGACACAAAAGCCTGTGGCCTGTGGGCGGCCCAATGGCGTCGCCGCACGCTGCTGCACGGAGATCGTTGTACAGTAATCTGACTCGGCGTGCCAATTATTGAGGAGCTCGGCCAATCGCGACCACCCACTAGTAATTAGTATCTCTCTCACCGCTACGGAGGATCGCGATAACAGAGGAAAAATCCAACACTCCGTATATCCGATTTAGGCGGTCTTCGAATGAAATGATAATAAAGAGGTAATCGTAATGGCCGTGCATGAGCGTGAGGTTAGGTTGTGGGGCACGGCTCTGTGCTTATGAATCTTTGTCCTGTTCATTCGGTTTATAATCTGTTTTTTAGCTTGTTTTTTTTAGCTGAAATAGTATTTTTTCCGCACAACAAATCAGTCAACAGTGTTTTTCAGCCGGCTTATCAGCACAGCCGAACGGAGCCTTTCTTTATCTTATGATGACGACCTTGCTGGGGAAGGAACATCGTCGGAATCAAGTTTCACATATGCACTATAGTAAAATTAATCTTTATACAAATATTAATACGGATTTACGAGACGGAGAACAAAATAGGATCACATTTTTGTAGGGTTGGAACAAAGGGATGGCTCGATCGGGCTCTCCCTTCTAACATCGCGACCCCCCTTGGGGGAGGGCGATCTACAGGCTGCCGAGCCATCCCTTTTTCGTCAGAGGATACGCTCGATGGATATAAACCCTGAGCCCCCGAGCAACTCGGAGAGTCAGTCAGGGGATCACTAGGACTATTGTCTTCTTCTCAGGGACGTAGCATACCCCTATGTTAGGCTCTGTTCACATACATTTTGTTGTCCATCATGATAATTGATCGGCATCCTGTATTGAAGTTAGCTACCAATCGAGGCCGATCTACTAATAGAGGCATTACGAGGAAAAACAGTAAATTCATATTTCTTTTCCTCCTTTTTATAGCTATCCATGAGTTTGTTAAATTAAATTTGTTAAATGTAAGGATCTCAAAAAACTCATGAATCATCTCAGCAAGCTCATCACGTGTAACACAAGATCCAAGAGGAGATTGATATGTTTTACCTCAGATGTAAATGTAGTAGGAAGAGGATTGAAGTTGACACCTTTGATCTTCTTGAGAGGTCCTTGTTGATCCATCTAGAAGCATGTTAGGGTATACTCTAGATCGGCAGCAGCCTGAATCTTTGCCCTCTCCTCTAGCATCTTGCGAATCTCCTTAGAAAGTTGATCGACCGAAGGCTTTCCGTCGACCATCTTAATATATTTGTTTCGCTTCATTCTTAGCGTAGTTGCCAAAAAGTGTGTTGACGCTGATTCGTGTTACACATCGGTAGGGGCTAAACACGTAGCGAAGGGAGGTCCCAACAACGAGGCCGACAAGCAGGGATCGGTAAGGCCACCTAGAACACACCCACAAATCCCGTCGAGGGACATGTAGGACATTAGGGGGTTGGAAGAGGTAAGGGGTAAAAGGTAGGTAGATTGATAAAAGATCGATTGTGTAGTTGGATACCTCTGTTGGTCGTGTACCTCATGTTTTATATGGAAGTAGGGGCTGGAAAACCGATAATGTGGTACAGTTCCATGTTGTTTCATAGAGTTTTTCTTGGATTAGGCCAAAACTGACACGGGTCGATTCTAAAACTAGCCTGGACCCAATTTGAGTGTCAACACTAGACAACTAATAGTTAGTCACTGAAATTATCTCTCTAGTTAATCTAAATTAACATCCCAGCTAATAGCTCAAAATGAACTGCCTGACTAATAAAAGGTTATAAAGTGCTCCCCCAACTAAATGTACTTGGAGTAAAATGTTGTAGCAACTAACAATTAGATGCTCGAATCCAAACACCCCCTTATTACCAATGCAATGAGCAAGAAAGATGTCCCTACGGAGTATGGATACCCTTTGATCTGTAAATTGTCCACTTCCTGTGACGCATGTACTCTACCACACATTTTGTATAGTGGAATTACCTAATACTACTAGAAGAGTATCAATATTGGCAAAGATCTAAGGTGAATAGTTGATGGCCAATAGGCAGGACACGACAAAAAGTATAAAATACTGGATAAACAATCCCTAAAACCTCAAATAGTAGCAGAATATAATACAAACGAAACGACGATGCGTACTTTCATTGATTGCTCATATATTAGCCTTTTGATCTTAAAAATTCTTATAAACAACTATAGTCTCCACTCTCCAGCAATCTAGCAACTTGTGAAATTCCACTCCTACCCAGGCTACCCCCACACTGTTTTTTAGATAGAAGAGGATCCTATCTCCATTGTTTAATTACAGTTACAGGTGCTGTGCAGTGTAGCCAGCCGTCTGGCTTGTAGCTAGGGAAAGGTGCATGCATTGAGGCCGTGTTTAGATCCGAAATCGGATGCCCGATTCGGCACTGCGCACTATAGTGTTTCTGTCGGAACACCGTAGCGCGTTTTGTTTTTTAGTGCAAAAAATTATTTAAATATTGATTAATTAGACTCTAAATGTTCGTCTCGCAAAGTATAACAAAATTGTGCAATTAGTTTTTGATTTCATCTACATTTAGTACTCCATGCATTTGCCGGTATTTTGATGTGATGGGGAATCTCCTTTTTGCACAGTGAAGTTTGGGGAGAATTTAGGCCTGAGGCCTCGTTTAGTTCCCTGAATAGGGGGTGGCAAACTTTGCACAGTGCCACCCCGAACACTGTAGCACTTTTGTTTTTTAGTGGTAATAATTGTCCAAATTTTGATTAATTAGGCTTAAAATGTTCGTCTCGCAGAGTACAACAAAACTGTGCAATTAGTTTTTGATTTCATCTACATTTAGTACTCCATATATGTGCCGACATTTTGATGTGATGGGGAATCTTCTTTTTGCATAGTAGAATTTGGGGTGAATTTTGGAATCTAAACGAGGCCTGAGTCGGTAGTGGGTGGGTGCGCGTGACGCCGCTGAGGTAGCAATTTTCTACTTCCCCCTCGACATGACCCAATAATAATATTGTATTGTATTGACCCCACACCATGATCGACCACGGCGATTAGATTAGCGGTCAGGGACAAGTTTAATCGCACCGTCTGGAGTCTTAGTTTAGTTAATTAATTCATTCATCACGGCCCGTCGTCGCACGCTCGCGACTTTATTGTACCTCCTAGCTAGCTTTGATAATTTCCGTGTGTCTTTTTCCTCCCGATTTTATTTTACTTATTTGAATGATGCATCCATCGTCTGGGCCGTCCAGTAATCATGGTTAATCTGGCTTTGGAGTAATAAAATAGATAAATGTAAGAATATTTATGTAGGAGTATTCATCAAATTTTAAGAAGCCTTGAGGCCCAACATGCACGCAATGTTTAATCTGGCTTTGGCTTGTGCCGACTTCCAAGGACAATCCATGTGGGGTCTATGGGGCAGTACGAGCGACGTACGTGCACTGTCTGATACAGTGATACATGTGCGTACAGATACATATGGACGCGTGGTTGCTTCTAGATCCAGACAAATATCTTCTCAGCGGTTACACAGTGCGTACTACGTATATAAATAATATAATGGCTGGAAATAACAAATAAATTAAAATAAAGGCTTGTGTGAACTAGCTAATTGTAGCTTAATTGGTTATTATTAGGTTCCATGTATGTAGTGAAAACATGTGTATCCATGTAATCCTTGCTACGTTTATGCATGGTGTCGGGTACCCACAATCAACGATTAAGAAAAACAAAACCGCTACCCACAAACGAGACGAGCCAAAATAGCAAACGAGACACCTCGACTACGTTCCGACTCGTACGAGGCTCGCTCGACAAGGCACCTCGACTATCGGGAAATCTCCGACTCGCACGACCCCGGGTCGGGCCGCTCGACCCACCTTATTTACCAACTCTAAGACAAAATTCAGAGCATTTAATGCGACTACCCACTACTTCCTACCATCATGGCTACAACAGTAACTGGCGTGGAAGCAGTGCCGGTGTCAAATCTCACTTTTTACTGCCCATCCCGGGATAGGAGACGAAAACCTGTCACTATACGCACCATACCATGCACTATTTTGCTACTGATCACCCTCGAGGGAGGATACGACAAGGACCGTACCCCACGATCTCGGGGACTCGGCCTTATCCACCCGTCCTCGACCCGTCCTCGACCTGGCCTCGACCCAGCCTCGACTCACCGTCGGTCAACAAGGAAGAAAGGCCGACGTGGCACAGGACTCGGAGTCTTTTCACCGTCTCGTCCTCTACGTCACCATGGTGTCCAGGGATGGCCGGCCATTCCCGGGGCACGTCGCTACAACCACCCCCACAGGGATCGACAAAACTTCACCTCAAAGGCACCCCCAGCGTCCCTGCCTCCTCTTACCCTATAAATGGGCAGGCCGAGGCTCTACAAGGGGGCAGGCAGAAGAACAACGAACAACAGACAACAAAAAACCAGTCTTCATCCAACCAAAGAAGATCAACATCTCAAGCAATCACCTTTGTACTCTCACTTTTTCTTTGAGACCTGGGCTCGGTTCCCTCTCTCACAGCTTGTAACCCATACGCAAGCACTTAGGTGCAAGGAAATACAATACTCCCTCCTCCCCGCTAGACGTAGGGCCTTCTTTTGCCCGAACCAGGATACATCTCCGTGTATCCTCCTTGCATCACCATCCAGATTAGGGACACGTAATATTTAATTCACTCATTGGCTTAGGATCCCCGCGGGACCAAACGCCGATAGTTGGCGCGCCAGGTAGGGGACGCTGCGTGCCAACATCGTTTTCCTGCCATTTTTCTAGATGGCTGACCCCGAACGTCCGCTCCCGTTGGCCACGGTGATCTGGTTTGGGAGTTTGGAGTTCATGTCGCTTGGCCACGGCTACGACATGGTCCTCCTCCCGCCCAGGCACCCGACCGACGAGGACCACGAGCTCTCCCAACCTGGGGGAGCCCTGCGCCGGTATCGTCGCTCTCATCAGGCACGCGCCGCCAGGCGACGGCGAGCCCAGCGCAACCGCCGTCATCGCCTCGCGGAGGGTGATGGTATTCCCCGATTTGGTGCCTCTCAGCCAGACGCCGACACGGATTTCCTCACTGAGGATCTGTGTAGGATGAGCTTGGCTGAGGGTAAGATGCCGACAAGGAGTCCCATCGCTCTACCGCCCGGCGCGACGCCATCACCACCCAGTTCGACTACACCGGCACGAGGAACGACGCCTTCGTCAGCATTCCCGTTTAGACTAGACCCGGTTGCCCGGGCGTATGCTTCTTCTGTAAGCACCAGCATGAGTGCTTACGAGGAACTCCCCAGACACCATCTACGCTCCACCCTCGACCTCGTTGCATCCACACCAGCTTCTGAGTACCTGGACTGCACGAAGACCTCAGAGATGGAGCTCCGTGCAACTGCTTCTCGACATCACGACCCTAGAGACGCACGGCCTCACATGCACCCGTTGTACTACTATTTCGGCGCTCCAGACTCCGACTCTGCCGATGACACCTACGACCCGACTCGCGAGTGCTTCAATATCGATGGAGCTATCGTGTCGGATTCGGAGGATGAGGCAGCCGTTGAAGGAAGGAACATGCCACCTTAGGTTGAGCTCCTTGCTGAGCGGGATGAGGCTCAATTCCTTGCGGATCATGGAATGCAACTCGAGCAAATCCGCGAGTTGCAGGATAGGCTCGACGAGGAAAGAGAAAACCTACGTCTACAGCAAACCCTCAAGCAAGAGCGCGCACATGGTGGAGGAGCTCGAGAGAGAGCTCGCGACATCAATCGTCGCATCGTCGAGGATCGGGCAGTCGAGCCCCCGGTTTTCGGTCGAGCCAGCCAGAACGTGGTCGCAGCCGCCATGCTCCTTCGTAACATGCCCGAACCATCGAACCCCGAGGCCCGTCGAGCCTGTGATGAAATCTGAGGACTCCTCGAGACCGCTGCCATGCAGCAGGCCGAGAGTTATGCCTCCAGGCGACGCGGGCTTGCCTCGGAGCAACCTGCGGAGCCCTCCCATCAGGAGAGAGAGAGGCCTCGGTTCATCCCGAGCACGCCCAACGGAACAAGGCGATCTCTGTCCATGAACGCATCATCGACAACCGTGAACCTCGAGATGCCCGTGACAACATCATCAAGCGCCGGAGGCGCAAACATGGTGATGGTGCGGCTCGAGGCTACCACGAGCATAGAGGCAGGCGCTACGACAACTCAAAGGATCGAAGCCCTTCACCCGAGCCACCGGGTCCTCGGGTCTTTAGCAAGGCCATTCACGAAATGATACTCCCGGCTCGGTTCCGCCCCCCACGACTCTTACCAAGTATAACGGCGAGACCAAACCTGAACTTTGGCTCACTAATTTCCGCTTGGCCTGTCAGTTGGGTGGGGCCACCGACGACCGGGTCATCATTCGACAACTCCCCCTGTTCCTGTCAGACACCGCTCGAGCCTGGGTCGAGGACCTCCCACCTCGACAAATCCATAACTGGAACGACCTCGTGAGAGTGTTTGAGGGGAACTTCAAGGGAACCTACAAGCGCCCCGGCAACTCGTGGGGATCTTCGAAGCTGCAAACAAAAGCCGGGTGAATCCCTCTAGGATTACATCCGGCATTTCTCCAAGCAACGCACCGAGCTCCCCAACATCACTAACTCTGACGTCATCATGGCTTTCCTCTCTGGTACCACCTGCAAAAGTTGGTCCGAGAGTTGGGCTGCAGCACTTCCATCACTGCCAACGGTTTGATGGATGTTATCACCAACTTCGCCGCCGACGAAGAGGCAGTTGGTGCCATCTTTGGTAGCGATCAGGACAAGGGGAAGCACAAGGAAGAGGATCCCGCGGGCTCCAACCGGGGCTCGAAGAGGAACAACAGGAAGAAGAAGAAGAACTAGCTGGGCAAGCTCGAGGCCCTGGCCGACGACCTTGTTGCTGCTGCTGATCGCAAGAAACCTCGAGGGCCCCCCGGTGGGGGCATTTTCGACAAAATGCTCAAAGAGCCATGTCCCTACCACAAAGGGCCCTCGAACCGCAACCTCGAGGACTGCTACATGCTTTGGAGATACTTTGAAAGCATAGGCATCAAGAAAGATGACAAGAAGGAAGATCCCAAGGGAGACGACAAGGACGAGGGGTTCCCTGAGATCCACGACTGCTTCATGATATACGGAAGGCAGAAATGAGGAAGGCAGAAACCTGCTCGATGATCTACACTCGAGGGCTTGTGGTCATCACGCGGCGCCTCGAACCCTCGTTGGAAACACATTCCGACAAGGTTTCTATTGGCCGACCATAGTCTCTAACGCTGTCAAGCTAGTACGCTCCTGCAAAGGCTGCCAGTACTATGCACGACAAACCCACCTCCCGGCTCATGCCCTGCAAACTATTCTCATCACATGGCCATTCACTGTTTGGGGGCTCGACTTGGTTGGACCCCTGAAAATGACAACTGGTGGCTTCACCCACTTGCTCGTCGCCATTGACAAATTTTCCAAGTGGATCGAGGCCCGTCCTATCACCAGCATCAGGTCTGAGCAAGCTGTGCTATTTTTTACCGACATCGTCCACCGCTTTGGGGTTCTTAACTGCATCATCACGGACAACGACACCCAATTCATCGGTAAAAAGTTCCTAGATTTCTACAACAACCATCACATCCGTGTGCTCTGGTCAGCCGTAGCTCATCCAAAAACAAATGGCCAAGTAGAACGTGCCAACGGCATGGTCCTACAAGGCCTGAAACCAAGAATTTTTGACAAGTTAAACAAACACGGCAAAAAATGGGCCGCCGAGCTTCCCTCGGTCCTGTGGAGCCTAAGAACAACGCCGAGTCGAGCCACGGGATTCACTTCGTTCTTCTTAGTCTACGGGTCCGAGGCTATGTTCCCAACTGATGTAGAATATGGATCCCCAAGGTTGAAGGCCTACAACAAGAAAAACAATGACGCCACAAGAGAGGACGCCCTCGACCAGCTCGAGGAAGCCCGCGATGTGGCTCTGTTACACTCTGCCAGGTATCAGCAAAGTCTCTGACGCTACCACGACAAACACGTCCGCAGATGGGACCTCAATGTTGGTGACCTGGTGCTATGGCGAAGCCAGAACAACAAGGGACGACACAAGCTTACGCCACCATGGGAAGGGCCATACATCATCGCGGAAGTATTGAAGCCCGGCACCTACAAACTATCGAACGAGAAAGGCGAAATCTTCACCAACGCTTGGAACATTGAACAGCTACATGCTTTTTTCCTTAAAGCCTCGAGGCTCTGTAAATTGTTTCACAATCTCATAAATAAAGAATACAGCGGTGTTCAAAGCATTGTTTTCATAACATCCAGGAAGGATCAACCCTGTTTTCTCAGAGTCGACCCTCCCTTGGGGGCTGCAAGGGGGAACCCCCTGTCCCCAAAAAAACTCGCATTTTTTTGAGCTTCTTCAAAAAAGAGAACAGTCACATAAGTCGACAAGGCCGCAAAAGCACCCTAAGGCTCAAGGGCCGTCGAGCCGCGAGATCACTTACGCCTCCGAGACTACGGTACCTCCACTCACCCCCATGCCAAGGGGTGCAACCACGCACGAAGTAGACCTAGTAACAGTTCACGACTTTGAAAAAGCTCACATTCCCGTTCGCTTTGAATCAAGTTCTTACATGATCTGCAAGGCCGCAAACACACCCTAAAGCTCGAGGGCAGTCGAGCCGCGAGATCACTTACGCCTCCAAAGGTACGGTACCTCCACTCGCTCCCTTAAGCCAAGGGGCGTAACCGCGCGCTAAGGAAATCATGCGAGAACGTGATTCAAGCGATGAAGGGAAGAAAAAACTCGAACAAAAATTAACGATCAGTACAAGTTTACATCTAAAATGTTTCAGGGCCCCTGAGGCCATCACGACCAAAGTTACGAATACTAACTTATTACACGGGCCTTCATGCCCAGGTTTGGCTCACAGGCCCTCGTCATTAGCAGGCGGAACCACCTCAACCTCGAAAAGCTTGGCAAGGCGACTCCCAGGCTCCTCAGCGGCCTCGATCAGGGTCAGGTAGGCGACTTCATTATCCTCGTCCGTCCGGTCCGGATCCGTGATGAAGCCGTCAGCGATGAGGTCCATGTCGTACACGAACCCAGACCAAACGACCGCCATAGCCCTCATCACGCCGTGATGCAGCCCGCCTCGTATCCTCTCGCGGATGAGGCAGCCCAGCGCCACCATCCGACGGACAAAGGGGTTCCCCGGTGCGTCCTCCTCGGTATCGGCATCGGGCTCGACCCCCAGGCCGTCACACACCGAGGTGATAGCGCCCTGGAGCAACTGAGTCCGCCTAGCCTCGGCCTCAAAGAGGTTCTAGAACGAGGTGGCCGTCGCCTGGGCCGCATGCTGCTCCTTCTCCAACTCTGAAACATAAACATTGAGTTAGCATAAGCCAGGGACCTCGACGCCAATTCCAGAACATAACAAGAGGATTACCCTCAGAGTGGGTCTGCCAACCCACGACCTCATCGCGCAGCTCCCTGCACCTCTTCTCAGACGCTCGAAGCGCCTCGTCCTTGTCGTGGACCGCCGCCTTCAGCACCTGGACACCATCCTGACCTGGACGTTGAGGGCATCGCGCTGACCACTAACTAAGGTGATATCCTCCTCGAGCTCCTTCACATGTGCCAGCAGCGGCGCGAGGTCCTCGCGAGCTTTAGCCGCCTCCTCCCAAGCCCTTGCCGCGTCTTCACGTGCCTTGGCCTCGGCTTCCTGGGTCTGCGCCGCCTCCTCCCTAACCGCCGCGTGGGCAACGCGGAGCTCGTCTGTCTCGGCACTCTTCTGGGATAGCCGCTTGTCGGCTTCCTCGACCAGAGCCTGTTGACGGGCAAGCGCTGCCCACACGCCGCTCTCATGATGAATAAAGAGTGACTTGCGGCGGGAACGCTCCTTGAGCTCCTGACCACAGTTAAAACCCAAAATTAGAACCAAGGAAAAGGGAAGGATAAAATGCAGGGAAAGACTAACGAACCCGGCTTACCTCGAAAGCCTCTGACATACCCCGCACTAGGGTATCCGAGACCATGCGCAGGGACTGCAACGAGTGCTTTTGGAGTCCCTTGAGGTACTCCCAGTGTTGCACCTCGTCCTTGTCGTCGAGCGCGAAGAAGGGCTCAGCACTAGGGTTGGACGCTGTTGATGCAAAAGTGGATCTGCAAACACAAAGGGCTAATACCCGAATCGATATCCAAAGCGTGCCAGTCGATTTGACCTGATAATCGACAAGGATGAAGATACGAGCACTTTGGTCTTGACAACAGCGATACACCTGGAAGTCACGGCCAAGAGGTACTCACGCAGAACTCGAGGATCGCCGAAGGTCGCACTGAAGCGATGCAGCTCGCCGAATCGATGAGAACTCATAAAAAAGAAAAATATGCAAATTGACGAAGTCGCCGAAAAGTAATTAGATGCAAATAGGAGTAAAAGTTGGTTTTGATATTGATTGATATCTCTATTACATTGCCCCTCAATCTATATTTATACCCTGACCTAATGAAACATAACCAAATACGACTAGGACACCAAGTCCACACCTAAGGAAACACATGACTCTTATATAAATCAGACTCTAACAAACATAGAAAAGGAAATCAACTCCTATCTATTTCCCTGTCTGCCTCAATTACGATGGAATTCTCATCAGCCTCCTTTCCATCGGCATACTTCCTGTTTCATCGGTAGCAGTCTTCAAGCCTTCCTTCATCGGCATCGGTAATAACATCTCCAACCTTATCGGCAACGCCTCTGAGTTTAAATCAACCTTTCCATCGGTCACCACCATTCATCGGCAACCATCTCCACAAGCTGATTTTCATCGGCTGTCAGCGTATACAGTAACTTCCCTCCTGCTGATTAGCCCACTCTGATCTTGACACGTGCTAAAAAATGGTGTCAACACATGCCCCCCAATTTTAGAGTATAAAACATTGATGCTCCGAAATTTACTCCAGATAATGCTTGCCTTCGCCCATTTATCTTAACCCATTCTCCAAGCATAACATAATCTGTTACTGAATCTAATCAAATCTAGTCCTGATTCACACACCTCAGTAAATATCACACAATTTCCAACCACTCTTGCCCTGATTATGGTTAAGATACTGAAAAAAATCCATCGGCAAAGATCTTAACATAATAACGTCGCCGCTTTCAGAATTAAAATATCGTGTACCAAGATTTCTTCTGAATCATGATTACTTGCCATCAAATCATCTGCACAATCCCTTGATTATCGTGCGAACAGTTACCATATCCATCTGAACTACCTCGACCTACACGCGCACGGCAGAGGGATAAGTCTTGAATACCCCTATTCCAACCGGCCTATAAATAAAGGTCTTCGGAACGCTCGTCTTCTACCCTCAAACTCTAACCTTTGGCATTCTTCTCTTTCCGGCGGCGACTCCGACGAACAACCGTGCGACTTCAACCCATAAGAACCTTCTTCAGCGTCAACCTCGAGTCCCCAGCCTGTGCCCCCATCTTCCTCAGAGCAATGGCGATCAACTTCGACGTCCCTGCGGTTCGTTCAACTTCCGTTACTTTTACCTTGATTTCTTCGGTCTTTGCAAGTTCATACAGTTGGTAATTTTTCCTCTTTTTTCTATTCTTTTGATCCTCCAAACTTAGGAACTACGCAACAAGCTAGTTATTCCAACCGATCAGCCGCACTTTCAATGCCTAGGTCCAATGGGCAACCCAGATCCAACTGATTTAATCAACGCAGAGGTTAACAGAATCCCTTTTAGAGCCCAGAATTTTTCTCTGAATCTATGGAAAGACACATTCCGATCCTGGCCCAAAACCACCAAAGGGTGGAAAGATTGGTATTTGAGGGTAAATGGATCGATGCAGGTGTACTGGGCAGAACGGAAGATAGACCAATGCATTAGGCTATCCATTGCCAATATGCAGAAAAATGAGTCAATGATGATTGTTGCTGCTTATTTTTGGTCAGACACAACAAACACCTTCATGTTTGGACATGGCCCAGCCACCCCCATACTTGCCGATGTATACATGCTCACTGGCTTGGATATTTCAACTGCCGATGAGGGCTCCATCTATGGCAGGAAATCTGAATATAGAGTGAATACCCGTAACATCGGCGGTTGGACGGGATACATTCAAGAATACCGAAGGACCGGGACAGTTAATCAGAGGGAGCACGCCACATTTTTGAATATGTGGTTAGAAAAATTCATTTTCTGCGATCGATCGGTAGGACCAACCAACGCCTTCCTCCCCGCGACTGAACTCTTGGCTAATGGTGTAAGGTTCCCTCTTGGCCGATATCTTCTGAGCTCCACTTACCATCTTTTACATCAAGTGTCTCAGAAACTTCTGCTTGGCGAACCCATCGGCAACTTAGGAGGCCCATGGTGGTTTATCAACTTGTGGCTGAATGCCCATATGCACAAACACCTGCAATGGGACTTCTTTGCCCAACAATTCCCACGAGAAATTGCCGAAGACCACATCCTTGGAGATGAGGAATCGGCAACACGCCCACCTCTCAATTTTGGTGAAGCCATAATTGTCCTCCCTGGAACAGAGGCCAATGAAGACCAGATTGGTAGATTCTTCCAAAGCTTCTACAATGGTCTTTCTCGTGATCATAGGGCCTGGGTACCCTATATTGATGAAGAAAACAGATTCTCCCTTCTTTTCAACTTTGCCGATAAAACCCTGAACCAGGATAATGAACTCATGATGGCCATCATTACTCCCAGGGCAATCCCAGTGAACACATTTGGTAGCGGGAAAAACACCAATATCACTTATGAATTTTACAATCCATCAGCAGTATTCCGTCAATTGGCTTTTGGGCAACTGCCAATCAAACTTTGCTTTGCCGATGTGATCAAACCCAGAGAAACAATCACCTGTGGAACAGAATGGAGCAGGGTAGTGCGACTTTCCCCCGATGCCAATACTACAGATGTCAATCTATCCATCTGGACGCCAGCATCTTTCATCACTGAATCATATAAGCAATGGTGGTGAGAGTGGAGGGAACAACTATTTGCAACATCTGCTCACGCATATCGGCACATGATCGACCCTGAATACGCCATTCCCGATGACGCAGTAAGTCTCTTTTAACTCCCTTCTATTTTATCCTTTCACATATCGACAGCTAACTTTCTCGTGATAGGTCGACAACCCAGCACCATCTATGAGCAAGAGTGGGAAACCCTTCGATCTTCGGCCTGTTTCCCCAATATCACCGATCGGCTACAACGCCCCCACCTTAGCTGCTTTGACTCATCAAAGGACCCGTGCCAAGACTATCACCTCCAAGTCCAAATTGGCTACAGCTAGGGCCACTCCACTGGCTGCTGCTACAACCCTGATCAAGGCATTCAAGGTAACAACCCTGTTTATTTCTACTCATGCCGATCACAAACTGTATTAACATTAATCATCAGGGTGTAAGAGCCGCTGCTGGATCATCATCGGCAATTCCTCCGACATCAAGCACCACTACCGCCGACAAACCTTCAGAGGTATTCCTTTAATTTTACATTTTATCTGTTAAATATCATATCTTACACTTGTTTTGTAGCAATAAATAGGTACATCGGCAAGCGTACCAGATGTTCAAGCTCCACAACCAACAAGTACCGATGCCCCCCAGCCAACCGTTGCTGAGACCTAAGCAAAGCGTAAAGCCTTAACAGATGCTGAGGCACAACAAAAATGACAGAAGTCCATGCCGATCCCCACATCTGCCCCAACATCTGCAAGCCAGCCAGTCGACATAACTGCGCAAGCAGTTAATCCTCCTGTACAGGACGTACCATCGGCCATCACACCCCAAGGGCCAACCACCGATGAAGCTACAAAAGATATCCCATCGGTAAGCTCCACCGATCCTCCACACGGCATACTCCAGGCCGCTCCCTCCAGCCGAGCGCAAGAAATTGCCTTGAAACAGGTAAGCCAATTGACCTATTTGATTTATAATATTCATACCTATCTTAAACTGACTTCTTTTCTTCTTCCTAGGAACAAGACTCCACAAATAACTTATTTTTTTTGCTATCGATGTTTCCGATGATGATGGAGAGGAAGCAAGCTCTTCCCTGGCACTGGAAACAATATCGGTAGAGATCTACGCCAAGTTAGAAGCTCTCCTGGACTTGTTACAACAGGATACTGCCCAATTGGTAAATGATTCAGATCCTGCAAAGGCAATTTTCAAAACAATCCGCGGCCAGGTTCCTGCCGATATTGAAGAAACACTCTTCCTAGCAATCCATCAAAAAAGCCGACAATTGCAATACAAACGGGCTGCTCACTGTATTGCAGATAGAGCAGCTCAAGCCCAGCTCAAGGAAGAGATGCTACAGCTAAAACAAATTACCGATGAGAAGCACAAGAGTATCGGCAACTTGCAGACCTCGGGTGCCGATCTTAAGCAGAAAATTTTGGATCTATCGGCAAAGAGAACAGCTCTACTGGCTGAATTGAAGAAAGTTGAAGCAGCCCTAACTCATGCCGAAACAAGAAGAAAGCCAGCTACCCGATGTCATCAAGGCCCTTCAACAAGAGAGAGACACCCAAGCTCGCAAAGCCTTGGCCATGAAGAAAAAACTCAAGCCTATGGAGGGTGCTGCCGATGAAGACATCAAAGAAATGAAGGAGGCCGACCAGATTCGCCTGCGTGCGATATCGGCTATCCAATCCTTGTTAAACTTGTAAATCTTGTTTATTGCATCGGCACTTTATGAGATATTGACATCCTTATATAATTCTAGCTGATAGGACTGTTATCGGCACTTATACTTTTATGCATCCATCCAGATACTAGGGTAATATTTTTTTAAATATTTTCTATTTAATGCTCTGAGAAACACAACCCCTTCGAGGGTTTCTAGAATATATGTGTTGCCAGGAACAGACTGATTTATCCGATATGGACCCTCCCAATTAGGAGACCACTTTCCAAACTTTGAACTTTTAGTCCCAATCGGTAAAATCAACTTCCAGACCAGATCTCCATCGGCAAACTCCTTTACCTTCACCTTCTTGTCATACCATCTGGCTACTCTTTTCTTATTTTCTTCAATGCTAACTAAAGCCCTTAACCGATGACCTGCCACATCTTCCAACTCATCTTTCATAAGAGTATCATAGTCATCGGCTGTCAGTTGATCTTGAAAATGTATTCGCCTAGAGCCAGTTTTAATTTCCCAAGGCAATACTGCGTCGTGTCCATATACTAACTGATAAGGCGTTAATTTGGTTGCACCATGACATGACATCCGATATGACCACAAGGCTTCATTTAATACTGTATGCCACCTCTTAGGATTTTCTTTAATTTTGCGCTTAATGAGTTTGATAATCCCTTTGTTAGAAGCCTCAGCCTGACCATTAGTTTGAGCATAATAGGGAGAAGAATTTAAAACTTTAATTCCCATACCTACAACAAACTCATCAAATTCTCCTGATGTAAACATAGTACCCTGATCGGTAGTGATAGTCTGAGGAATACCAAATCGGTAAACAATATGCTCTTTCACAAAATCGATCATATTAGCCGATGTCACCTTTTTCAAAGGATTTGCCTCAACTCATTTTGTGAAATAATCGGTAGCAACCAGAATAAATTTAAGTCCTTTGCTCGATGGCAGATAAATCTGACCGATGAGATCGATAGCCCATCCCCGTAACGGCCAAGGTTTAATTATAGGGTTCATAGCCGATGTAGGCGCTCTTTGAATATTACCAAACTTCTGACACCCCTGACATCCTTTAAAATATTTAAAACAATCTTCAAGAATAGTCGGCCAATAGTATCCATTCCTCCTAATCATCCACTTTATCTTGAAAGCCGATTGATGTGCTCCACACACTCCTTCATGAATTTCACTCATCAAGCTTTTCGATTCATCACTGCTAATACATCTGAGTAAAACTCCATCTATAGTTCGATAATATAATTCATCATCGAGGAGCACATACTTGATAGCTTGGAATCTTATACGTCTTTCAACCTTTTTAGATGGATCCTTTAAATAATCGACAATCTCCTTTCTCCAGTCATCAGTATCGACTGCCGATGTCAGCACTTCCTGAATAGGCTGATACCCTGAAGCATGCTGAGCTAGTCGATTAGCCTCTTCATTATGCAGTCGAGAAGTATGTTCAAGATGAAAATCTCTAAACCCTTTCAACAATTGCAAACATCTTTCATAATATAAAATTAAAACTTCACTTCGGCATTCATTAATCCCAGCTAATTGATTTATAACTAGCATAGAATCACCAAAGATTTCAACAGCATCAGCACGTATCTCCTTAAGCAATTCTAACCCTTTTATTAAGGCTTGATATTCAGCCTGATTGTTTGTCGACGTAGCAACAATTGGCAATGAGAATTCATACTTCCTTCCTTAAGGTGAAATCAACACAATGCCGATACCTGCTCCTTCACCACATGTAGACCCGTCGAAGAAAAATGTCCAAAGAGCAACCTCCAGAGAATCCACTGTATTGCAATGTTGAGTGACAAAATCAGCCATAACCTGCCCTTTAACTGCCTTAGTTGACTCGTAATGTAGGTCAAACTCTGATAACGCCAAAATCCACTTGCTGATTCTACCATTCAATATCGGCATCGACAACATATACTTGACCACGTCATCTTTGCATATGACAGTACATTCAGTAGATAACAAATAATGTCTTAATTTGATACAAGAAAAGTATAAACACAGACATAATTTTTCAATGGCCGAATACCTTGTCTCAGCATCCACTAATCTTCTGCTCAAATAATAAATAACGCGTTCTTTCCCTTCAAATTCTTCAATAAGAGCTGAACCGATAACGATATCATCAGTTGATAAATATAACCTGAAAGGTTTCCCTTGTTGAGGTGGAACTAGCACTAGAGGATTTGTTAAATATTTCTTAATTTCATCTAGGGCTAACTGTTGCTCAACTCCCCATACAAATTCCTGATCGGCTTTTAATTTAAGCAATGGACTGAAAACCTTGATCCTACCCGACAGATTAGATATGAATCTTCTAATGAAATTAATCTTGCCGATCAAAGATTGCAATTCAGTTTTATTAGCAGGACCAACCACCTTGTTAATTGCATCAATAGACTTTCTACTGATTTCAATGCCCCGCTGATGCACCATAAAACCTAAGAATTGACCTGCCGATACACCAAATGCACATTTATTAGGATTCATCTTCAATCCATGTTTCCTTGTGCACTCTAGTATCTTTCGTAGATCAGCTAGACATTTTGTGATATCTCCAGACTTGATCACTACATCATCAATGTAGATCTCCATTAATGTGCCGATGTACTCATGAAAAATAAAGTTCATAGCTCTTTGATAAGTAGCACCAGCATTTTTCGAACCAAACGTCATGACTATCCACTCAAACAATCCCACATGACCTGGACATCTGAAAGTAATCTTGGGAATATCTTCTTCAGCCATGAATATTGTCACACCCATTTTTAAAGACAAAAATAGGATACATAAAAGACTCATGTGCGCCCCAGGACATGATCGCACACACAAGTAGACAAATTACATAGTATCATCATAGTGCTTATTACATAGCGAATAAGTATTTAACACATGGTCTTGAACGATAAATAATAATAACTAATTGTAGATCTCCAGCGGAAACTCCAAACACAGGGACACGGTTGACTGGTTGACACCAAGACTAGTACTCATTACGATAATCTTCCTCATAATCTTCATCTGTTATGGTGGAAATAGCAAGGGTGAGTCCATGTCGAACTCAACAAGTACAACACAGGGTTCATGAGGCACAAAAGGCTAGACACTGTTTGACTGCATTTAGCTTTTATTCATCATGTAATTAGCAATTGAGTAGCATCAAGTAATCCACTTCCCATTAATGAACCAATGATCAATTGTAATAAGGATAATGAATAGCATTAACATGAGCATAATAATAATCAATAGAAATTAAGCATGGTATAACAATTATGATCAACTATTCTGTGAGAATCCCCAAGGCCGCTCGTATCTGTGAGCACGGCTAGTATACCAGTTTTTAACTCTGCGCAGAGGTGTACACTTTCACTGTGAGTCATAACTTCCAAATGCATGGGTTCGCGACCCCCCAAAACACCAGAAATCATATAAAGCCACTTAAAGGTTCGTCTAACAAGTTAGGGCCATTAGATTCACTCGGCAGGCAGATGTAGGAACCCCCCTTTTCAAATGGCACACTTCCTTCTCGGCTATACTCATTGACTAGAGGTTGTCCTACATCCAACGTGGCAAGCCGTTCTTACGCCATTTAAGGTAACCACTAACAAGCTAGAAAATGTCCTTTAAGCAACTAAAGCCAGAGCCATATAGCCCTCACAGCTGTACTGTATATCCCGGTTATCACTTACAGATAAGTCCTTATGGAGAGTAACTGGAGCGACAACAATCAACACAACACAACGCTCTAGTCCCCTTTGTCAACAGTAATAAAATCATCTTAATGGTTGATTGCTTAATCCATTAGTCAAATTACAAGATCATTGTTCAATATTAAGCACTAGCAACAGCTACCCAAATGTATAGCCCATAGGTAACAAGGAATCAGGATACCAATCACTAAGTTATAATCTCTAAAGTTGTCAAGGAAAGCACATGCATATGTATGATAATTTCAGTGAATAGGTAACAAGGATAGTCCCATGTTATACTTGCCTTGATCAAAGCTTTTCGGATGATACTACTGATCTGGCTCAAAGTAATACTCCTGATCGTCCAGAAACTGCTCACCGTCTAAACTCGACCACCAATCAACAACATACATGCAATCGAGCAAACATACATGAAGCAAATAAAAAGATATAATTAGAACAGTACACCAACAGTAGCAAAACAGTAATAAAAGTTTATAAAACTCTTCTACACGTTCCTACGATCACACAGACGTAAAGATCACCCAATTCGGAGTTAAAACGTGAAAGTTATGAATTTTCTAAGATTTCCTATAGATAAATAATTACTTTAATATAAACCCGAAAATTAAATTTTCCAAACCTACTGTACAGCTACACTAACATGTAGAGCTCACAAATACGAACCTAACGCAACTTGAACGGATCAAATCGGAGTTAAAACGAAGATTTTATGCACAAAACAAGTTTAGTGGCAAAACTATAAATATCAGAAAACATATTTTTGATTTACCGAGAAGAAATACGCTTTCAAAACACGGAAACGTATTCTGGGGATTACGCCAAGGGACGGCGAGTTCTATTAGGAAAAAGGCCAGGGACTCTTTAGAAAGATTACCTCGCGAAGGGGTAAGTTCTAATCTCATCCGACGATCACAAGATGGACGGTCATCAACGATTCCAGCGTAACAGAGAGAGGGGCGCGGCGTTCTCCTTCACCTCCGGCCGGCAGCCACCATGGCCGGCCGCCGCGATTCGCCGGAAAGCTCCGGTCCTCCCTATTTCGACCACCAATCACCTCGAATCCGACCCCAATCGAAAGAGGAAGTCTCCGCGAATCCATCTACACCATCTCGTGAAGCTACGACAGCCGAGAAAGTAAAGCGGCTCGGACAAGGGCGGCGGCGCCATTGCTGACCCACCAGAAAACTCCCAACACACGATTCAAAGCTCCACAACCCAAAAGAAAAGCATGAGGAGGAAGAGAAGGAGATGGCAAACTCACCCAAGCGAAGAACACGGGCTCAAACCAACCCGCAAGCTCCCACGACGAGCAACCGATGTCCCTCAACTTCCCCAAACCCTTATGCTCGGTTTCACGTGGTTAGGCTCGGTTTTTTAGATGGAAAACGGGAAGAGGAGAACCATGGCTACCCTTTTATAGCTTCAAATTGTCGTTTTTGGTTAGGAAATCCAAGATACGTGATTCGATTCGGTTAGAACGGTGCTCATCTCCGTCTCGGTCATGACTGGAGGAAGGGGACGCGACTGCCAGGAGGGCCCCATCCGTCAGCGAGAGGTAGAAGGGAGAGGGCGCGGCTGCGCCGTCAGCTGGGCCGGCCCACGCGCACGGAAAAGAAGAGCGGCAGCGGCTTCGGCCCAATTTCACGGCCCAGAGCGAGAGGAGAAGGAGAGTAGGCCAGGCCGCACAGCAGGTAAGTAATTCTTTCTTTTTTTTTCTATTTGTTTTCAAAACCTTTCAAATAGAGTTTCAAATCCAAATCAAATAAAATAAAGTCCACCCCACAAAATAAAATTAAATGCAACAGTATGAATGCATCATCGAATATTCTATCTAAAATTTTAAATCCTAATTCCCCATTAATTATTATCTAAATTATTTAAAACCCACTAATTCTAATTGTTGAAATTTTTGGGTGTTACAAATTCTACCCCCCTTAAAAGAATCTCGTCCTCGAGATTGGACTGCTTACTCAAATAGCTGCGGATATGATTTCCTCAATTCATCCTCTCTTTCCCAAGTTGCCTCTGCCTCTGAATATCTATTCCACTGAACCTTGCACATTTTAATAATCTGACTTCGAGTAACTCTCTCAGCAGTTTCTAAAACCTTGATCAGGAACTCTTCATAGGTAAGATCCTCTTTAACAGTCAATTCCTCTAAAGGTATCTGCTCTTCAGGCACACGTAAACACTTCTTAAGTTGTGAAACATGAAACACATCATGTACTCTAGACAAATTCTCAGGCAACTCTAATTGATAAGCAACTTCACCACGTCTAGCAATAACTTTGAATGGCCCAACATACCTTGGTGCTAATTTGCCTTTCATATTAAACCTCTTCACACTTCTCATTGGTGACACCTTCAAATAGACATAATCACCTACCTCAAAAACTAAATCTCTTCTCCTATTGTCAGCATAACTCTTCTGACGAGACTGTGCCACTCTCAAATTCTC
Organism: Saccharum hybrid cultivar R570; assembly: GCA_038087645.1. Classification (NCBI taxonomy): domain Eukaryota; kingdom Viridiplantae; phylum Streptophyta; class Magnoliopsida; order Poales; family Poaceae; genus Saccharum; species Saccharum hybrid cultivar. The sequence continues at coordinate 17,949,707 of JAQSUU010000534.1, read as the reverse complement.
ACGAATCACTCGCACTTGATCTTTTGCGTTTCTAAGAACATCTGTACCAAACACCTAAGACTCACCTGTCTGATCCCAAAACAATGGAGTTCTACACTTACGTCCATACAAAGCCTCAAACGGTGCCATCTTAAGACTCTGTTGATAACTGTTGTTATAAGAGAATTCTGTATAAGGCAAACTCTTATCCCAATTGGTTCCATATTGCAATGCACAAGCTCTCAACATATCTTCTAATATCTGGTTGGTTCTTTCAGTCTGCCCATCTGTCTGTGGATGATATGCTGTACTAAAATTCAGCTTTATTCCCAAAGATTCATGTACAACTTTCCAAAAGTGTGACGTGAACTGCGAGCCTCGATCAGATACAATCTTCTTTGGAACTCCATGCAAACATACTATCATCTCCATATACAACTCTGCTAATTTTGGTCCATGGTAGGTAGTCTTAACTGGTATAAAATGAGCAACTTTAGTTAACCGATCTACTATTACCCAAATAGAGTCATAACCTCTCTGAGTACGAGGTAACCCTACTATAAAGTCCATACCAACCTCCTCCCACTTCCATTCAGGAATCTTCATTGGTTGCAACAATCCAGCAGGTCTCTGATGCTCAGCTTTCACCCTCTGACAAGTGTCACATAATGCCACATACTCAGCCACATCTCGTTTCAGTCCAACCCACCAATATTTCTGTTTGAGATCCAAATACATCTTAGTACTACCATGATGAATAGAATAAGCTGACTCATGAGCTTCACGAAGAATTGCTTGCCTAACAGCCTGATCCTCAGGTACACACAGCCTCTTTCCAAACCATAAAATCCCATTATCATCCATTCGAAACCCTGGTGACTTACCAATCACTATATCTTCCGCTATCTTCTTTAGTTTCTCATCTTTCAACTGACCCTTGTATATTTCTTGCTCTAGGGTAGGTTATATCACTAATTCCATTGCATTAGTAACAATTCCCAAATTCAAATATTCAAATTCAGCACATAACTCACTAGTCATGGACAACATTTGTATCTCATTGGCATAACTTTTCCTGCTAAGAGCATCAGCTACTACATTGGCCTTACCCGGATGATAGTGTATCTCTATATCATAGTCCTTGATCAATTCTAACCATCTACGTTGCCTCAAGTTCAGATCAGACTGAGTGAAAATATACTTCAAACTCTTATGATCGGTGTATATATCACTCTTATGCCCAATCAAATAGTGTCTCCAAATCTTCAAAGCATGTACTATAGCTGCTAACTCCAAATCATGCGTAGGATAATTCAACTCATGCTTTCTCAACTGTCTAGATGCATAAGCAACAACTCTGCCTTCTTGCATAAGAACACACCCCAAACCTTGATGAGAAGCATCACAATAAATAGAGAACTTCTTACTCAAATCTGGCAATACCAAAACAGGTGCTGTAGTCAATCTATTCTTCAATTCTTCAAAACTAGCTTGACATTTATCAGACCATACAAACTTGGCATTCTTCTCTAACAGAGATGTCATAGGTTTAGCAAGTTTAGAAACCCCTTCAATGAATCGTCTATAATATCCAGCTAAACCCAAGAAACTACGAATCTCGCTAACATCAGTAGGTGGTTTCCAATTCAATACATCCTTTACTTTGCCTGGATCCACTGATATTCCTCCATTAGAGACAATATGACCAAGAAAAGAGACTTCCTTCAACCAAAACTCACATTTACTTCGCTTAGCATACAGTTTATGCTCTCTAAGTTTCTGCAATACCAACCTAAGATGTTCAGCATGCTCTTTCTCCGTCTTGGAAAATACCAATATATCATCAATAAATACCACCACAAACTTATCAAGATACTCCATGAACACCTTATTCATCATGTACATAAAGTAGGCAGGTGCATTGGTCAAACCAAATGACATAACAGTATACTCATACAAACCATACCTCATAGTAAAAGCTATCTTTGGAATGTCAGAGGCACGAATCTTCAGTTGATGATAACCAGAACGCAAATCAATCTTAGAGAACACACAAGCACCTCTCAATTGATCAAACAAGTCATCAATTCTGGGCAAAGGATACTTGTTCTTGATAGTTACCTCATTTAGTGACCGATAATCAACACACATTCTCTGACCACCATCTTTCTTATCAACAAAAATAACTGGTGCACCCCACGGTGAAGAACTAGGACGAATAAAACCTTTATCTTGTAATTCTTTAATTTGTTTCTTAAGTTCTTCTAATTCATCTACTACCATTCTATATGGTCGTTTGGCTATGGGTGCAGTTCCAGGTAATAATTCAATAAGAAATTCAATGTCTCGGTCAGGTGGCATACCTGGCAAATCATCTGGAAAGACATCTAGAAATTCATCAATAACTGAATTCTCTTTGATAGCATCATCATCAAGCTGATTCACTAAAGCAGTTGGCTACTTCTGCACTGCTACATCCACGTTGATCTTATCTCCATTAGGTGCATTCACAACTACTACTTTCTGCTGGCACTGAATCACTGCTTGATTTTGTTTCATCCAATCCATACCCAAAATCACATCAATACCAGATGTCCTCAACACTATAGGAGTTATCTTAAACTCTACCCCCCTTAAAATCATACTAATTGGAAGACACCGATTAGTGGTTTGCATGGTACCCCCAGGGAAATTTACTAAGAGAGGTTCTTTCATGGCAAGCATGGGTACACTATGCATTCTAACAAATATGTTGGAAATAAAGGTATGCGAAGCTCCAGAATAAAAAAGAATGGTTGCAGGAGTAGAATGGACATTGAACGTACCAAGCATTACTTCAGGCTCCGTCTGTGCTGTTTCAGTAGACACATGATTCACCTTTCCAGTATTAGATGGCCTCTGCCCCTGCGGTGTCTGCTGATTCTGCTTCTTGGGACAATGATTAGCATAGTGTCCAGGCTCTCCACAGCGATAACACAGATTGGGGGTAATAGGTGCACTGGTCTTCATTGGAGTAGAGTTAGAATTACCCTGGCGAGGAGTTTGCTAACCACTCTGCTGTTGGAACTGCCTATTCTGCTGATACTGAGGTCGTTGTTGGAACTGATTATTCTGTCTTTTCTGAGACCACTGTTGATTTGAATTACGGCTCCACTGACTAACTGGTCCTTGGAATTTGGAATGAAACCCATGCTGAGAATTGGTACGCTGGCGGTTATTGTTTCCAACACCTTGTCCTTTCATCTTTCTTTTCCTGTCCATCTCCCGACGTTCATTATCCAGCACGATAGCCTTATTCATAAGTTCTTGGAAACTGGCATAATTATTACCCTTTAATTGCAAACGAAGATCATAATAAATCCCTTTTAGGAAAAGACGCTGCCTATCTGCATCTTCCCTCACTTCATTAGGAGCATAGCGGGCCAACTGCGTGAACCTGTCATGATACTCACTAACGCTCATCTGTCCCATCCTAAGATTTCTGAATTCTTCCTGCTTCAGCTCAATTATACCCTCAGGAATATGATGAGCTCGAAAATCTCTAACAAATTCATTCCAAGTGATAGGAGGAGCATTGTTAGGACGTGCAGCTTGATACGACTCCCACCAAGTCTGAGCTATCCCCTGTAACTGACCAGATGCATATAACACCTTTTCCATATCATTGCATTGAGCGATGTTCAACTGTTTCTCCACCGCTCTCACCCAATCATCCGCCTCCAATGGATCAGCAGCATGAGAGAACACTGGAGGGCGTCCCTTCAAAAATTCTCCACGTTTGTCTCTCACCTGAACAGGTGGTGGTCCTTCTGCAGGGGGATTGTTCTGCATGTGTTGCATGAACATCTGCATCATCTGATTCTGGGTATTCATAAGTTCCTCCATAGTAATAGGTGGATTAGCACCTCCATGACCCCTGCCACGGCCTCTGGCTGACATCTGTTTTCAAAACACAGAAAATGAGACTCAGTATTATCCAAGATGATGTATTCAACAGATAAGCTAATCTGATTTTTCTGGCCGAATTCCAATTTCAGCGGCTCAGTAAAACTGCCATATCTCGAGTTACAGACGTCCAATTAAGATGATATTTACATGGTTGGAAAGCTTGCAAAATTATATACAACTTTTATTCACAACACTTTTTCTGATTCTGTCAATAAGTTAGTCAAAAACTGAACTTAACCGAAACTGTTTCAGAATTCCAGACTGCGCAGTGACCCCAACTTGGAACAGGTATATCTCTTAGCTCATAATAGATAATAAGGTGATTCTTGCAGGGTTGGAAAGGTACAGAAGTCTAATTATTCCTAGTAAATTTTCTTAAATTTCCCACGAACGGATTTTAAGTTATTTCTAAAACATCCCAGACTGATCCAGAAATCAGCAAAAGACAGAACCAAGTTTACCCCACACCCAACTTATATATTCTTGATCAAACTTAATATTCTTAACCATGGAACTTGTAGACATGTCTACAAAACTCCAGCACACATTACAAAGATCCAAATCACACATTATCATAATAAAAATTCATCAATCACACAATTATTCACACCACAAACTAACTCTCGACAAAACCAAACTCAAATTGACTCGCAAACTACTATCGTTCTTATTACATAGGGATTTCCTAATCTTAATTAAGCTTCTCATAAATCTTGGGACAGCCTAGCTCCGCCCTTAGTTTGTCGATCTCCTTATAAGCTTGCTCCTTAAGTTCTTTTTCTTTTAGCAACTCATCCTTCAAATCCAGCTCATGGAGAGCCAATTCACGAACCAGTCCCACTGTAGCTTGTAAAGTCAAGGATGAATCATCTGCAAGCGGCACGGTCCAGACACCCTTGTCATGTAACAAATAAGGAAAATGCCTAAGTGACCCTGTATTGTCTTGTCCGAGCGAAGACCATGGTAGTAGACAAACGCATTGCAGGCGACATCCTCCATGCTTGTTTCTACGGTTGCCCGGCTCACTCGGGTGATAAACTTTGACTCCACCTTAGGCTCCTTAGTGGTAGGATCCCTTGTCTTGACCCATAGCTCAGTCTCCCAGTAGGAATCCATCCATGGATGACTATACTCCGTGCAGCGATACTCCAACGTAGCTTCCCAATCGTAGTAGTAGTTATCCAAGGTTCTTGTCAGCATGTCATGGAAGAAAGCATCGGCTTTAGGAACCATGATCTGAAACTTCATGGTCCACCCCATAACTAAATCCTCCATTGGTGTATCACCGACTCTTGATTCAGCATCAGATAGCTCTTGGTCACCATCTACATGGGGCTCCTGGGGTTTGAAACGGGCAATGTACTGTGCAGCGGACAGACGGGGATGAGGAGGCATCTACAAGAATTAGACATAGATTAGATAGAATCAATGTATTTTCGCAATAGAATAAGGTTGAAGAAGCATAAAAAAATTAGTAATTAACAAGGTGAAAGGAGTAAGCATGAAATAAGTGAAGCATGGATGCTAATAACGGCCACTCTAACTAGGCTTGCGTCCTACAGTCAACACGGCTCTGATACCAATTTGTCACACCCATTTTTAAGGACAAAAATAGGATGCATAAAAGACTCATGTGCGCCCCAGGACATGATCGCACACACAAGTAGACAAATTACATAGTATCATCACAGTGCTTATTACATAGCGAATAAGTATTTAACACATGGTCTTGAACGATAAATAATAATAACTAATTATAGATCTCTAGCGAAAACTCCAAACACAGGGACACGGTTGACTGGTTGACACCAAGACTAGTACTCATTACGATAATCTTCCTCATAATCTTCATCTGTTATGGTGGAAATAGCAAGGGTGAGTCCATGTCGAACTCAACAAGTACAACACAGGGTTCATGAGGCACAAAAGGCTAGACACTGTTTGACTGCATTTAGCTTTTATTCATCATGTAATTAGCAATTGAGTAGCATCAAGTAATCCACTTCCCATTAATGAACCAATGATCAATTGTAATAAGGATAATGAATAGCATTAACATGAGCATAATAATAATCAACAGAAATTAAGCATGATATAACTGGAGCGACAACAATCAACACAACACAACGCTCTAGTCCCCTTTGTCAACAGTAATAAAATCATCTTAATGGTTGATTGCTTAATCCATTAGTCAAATTACAAGATCATTGCTCAATATTAAGCACTAGCAACAGCTACCCAAATGCATAGCCCATAGGTAACAAGGAATCAGGATACCAATCACTAAGTTATAATCTCTAAAGTTGTCAAGGAAAGCACATGCATATGTATGATAATTTCAGTGAATAGGTAACAAGGATAGTCCCATGTTATACTTGCCTTGATCAAAGCTTTCCGGATGATATTGCTGATCTGGCTCAAAGTAATACTCCTGATCGTCCAGAAACTGCTCACCGTCTAAACTCGACCACCAATCAACAACATACATGCAATCGAGCAAACATACATGAAGCAAACAAAAAGATATAATTAGAACAGTACACCAACAGTAGCAAAACAGTAATAAAAGTTTATAAAACTCTTCTACACGTTCCTACGATCACACAGACGTAAAGATCACCCAATTCGGAGTTAAAACGTGAAAGTTATGAATTTTCTAAGATTTCCTATAGATAAATAATTACTTTAATATAAACCCAAAAATTAAATTTTCCAAACCTACTGTACAGCTACACTAACATGTAGAGCTCGCAAATACGAACCTAACGCAACTTGAACAGATCAAATCGGAGTTAAAACGAAGATTTTATGCACAAAACAAGTTTAGTGGCAAAACTGTAAATATCAGAAAACATATTTTTGATTTACCGAGAAGAAATACGCTTTCAAAACACGGAAACGTATTCCGGGGATTATGCCAAGGGACAGCGGGTTCTATTAGGAAAAAGGCCAGGGACTCTTTAGAAAGATTACCCCGCGAAGGGGTAAGTTCTAATCTCATCCGACGATCGCAAGATGGACGGTCGTCAATGATTCCAGCGTAACAGAGAGAGGGGCGCGGCGTTCTCCTTCACCTCCGGCCGGCGGCCACCATGGCCGGCCGCCGCGATTCGCCGGAAAGCTCCGGTCCTCCCTATTCCGACCACCAATCACCTCGAATTCGACCCCAATCGAAAGAGGAAGTCTCCGCGAATCCATCTACTCCATCTCATGAAGCTACGACAGCCGAGAAAGTAAAGCGGCTCGGACAAGGGCGGCGGCACCATTGCCGACCCACCGGAAAACTCCCAACACACGATTCAAAGCTCCACAACCCAAAAGAAAAGCATGAGGAGGAAGAGAAGGAGATGGCGAACTCACCCAAGCGAAGAACACGGGCTCAAACCAACCCGCAAGCTCCCACGACGAGCAACCGATGTTCCTCAACTTCCCCAAACCCTTATGCTCGGTTTCACGTGGTTAGGCTTGGTTTTTTAGATGGAAAACGGGAAGAGGAGAACCACGGCTACCCTTTTATAGCTTCAAATCGTCGTTTTTGGTTAGGAAATCCAAGATACGTGATTCGATTCGGTTAGAACGGTGCTGATCTCCGTCTCGGTCACGACTGGAGGAAGGGGACGCGGCTGCCAGGAGGGCCCCATCCGTCAGCGAGAGGTAGAAGGGAGAGGGCGCGGCTGCGCCGTCAGCTGGGCCGGCCCACGCGGACGAAAAAGAAGAGCGGCAGCGGCTTCGGCCCGATTTCGCGGCCCAGAGCGAGAGGAGAAGGAGAGTAGGCCGGGCCGCACAGTAGGTAAGTAATTCTTTCTTTTTTTCTATTTGTTTTCAAAACCTTTCAAATAGAGTTTCAAATCCAAATCAAATAAAATAAAGTCCACCCCACAAAATAAAATTAAATGCAATAGTATGAATGCATCATCGAATATTCTATCTATAATTTTAAATCCTAATTCCCCATTAATTATTATCTAAATTATTTAAAACCCACTAATTCTAATTGTTGAAATTTTTGGGTGTTACAAATTTGATTGTAACCTGCATTACCATCCATGAAACTGATAATTTGATGTCCGGCTGCAGCATCAATCAACAAATCAGCAATCGGCATCGGATAACCATCCATTGGTGTGGCTTTGTTGAGATTCCTGAAATCAATACAAACACAAAGTTTCCCATTTTTCTTATAAACAGGAACCACATTAGAAATCCACTCCGCATATCGACACTGCCGAATAAATTTTGCCTCGATTAATTTTGTTATTTCGGCCTTAATGTCAGGAAGTATATTAGGATTACATTGGCGCGCTGGCTGCTGATGTGGCCGAAATCCAGACTTAATAGGTAACCGATGTTCAACTATCGATCGGTCTAATCCAGGCATCTCAGTATAATCCCAAGCAAAACAATCTTTATATTCTTTTAATAAATTGATTATTTGCTGCTTACACTTTGAAAGGTCTTGATGGCCAGAGGGGGGTGAATAGCCTTTTAAAATTTTCTACAAAGGCAAGCTAAACAAGTTTATCAATACAACAAATAGCGAGATGCGAGTTTTGCTTAGCCTACGGGGTGTTTGCAAGCTACCTATCCAATTCACAATTCTAGTATAATGGCACTCAACCGCAGAAGTCAAACCGAGAAGGTAACTACAACTACAACTAGCAAGCTACACAAAAAGAGCTACTCTAGCAAAGCTAACTAGCTAGCAAAGATAACTAAGAAAGTAATGCGGAGGTGAGTTAGGAGAGTTTCACCGAGGGGCGAAGTATTGAGCCAACCAATATGATCAACAATGAACACCAAGACAACCGAACACCGGGATCAATCAATCACAATATGAAAGTGATGACACGAAGATTTATCCCGAGGTTCACGTGCTTGCCGGCACGCTAGTCCCCGTTGTGTCCCTCTTCACCACGTGGTTCGGTGGCTAATCGGTCTCACACCGAGCCTCTCAAAAGGCGCCACAAGAACCTACCAAATGGCAAAAGGTTGCAATGACACGAGCAATTTACTAATGTTGCCTTTGGCGCTTCACCGAGGTAGGCACAAACCCCTCACAATCACCGGAGGTGGCCAAGAACAATCACCAACTCTTGCCAACGCCTCCAAGCTGCTCCAAGCCGTCTAGGTGGCAGCAACCACCAAGAGAAACAAGAATCCCACAGCAAATCAACCACCAAGTGTCAACTAGATGCTATCTCACAATGCAAATGCACTTGGATCACTCAATCTCACTTCGAATATGCAAAGAAGCAAGAGAGATGAGTGGGAGGGGAGTTGCTTAGCTCAAAGTGCTCACAAGTATGTCAAATGTCCAAGAGAGAGAGCCTTGAGCCGACCAACGAGTATTTATAGACGTACCCCTTCGAATATAGCCGTTACGCACTTGAAACAGCCGAAGTCGCGCTGACCGGACGCGCTGGTCAGACTGACTGGACGCGCCGATCGCACAACGGCTACTTTCACGAACCACTGACCGGACGCGTGAAGCTCGACCGGACGCACTGGTCCCGTGACGGACCGGACACGCTGGTCAAGCCTGAGCAGCACACAACGAAACAGCGACCGGACACGCTGGAGAACTGACCGGACGCCACAGTGCCAGCATTCGGTTGGAGTCCAGTAAGCTCCCTGATCGACCGGACGCATCCGGTCGACTGTGACCGGACGCGCCACCACGTCCGATCAACAAACCGAAACACGCGAAGACGCTGAACGCTGACCGGACGCGTCCGGTCAAACAGAGACCGCGTCCGGTCCTGCGTCCGGTCACCACTGTGACCTCCATTCGCTTCCGTTCGATTTCTGACTTCCGGCATAGTGGAAAATAGTCGTTTCAACTCCTCGAAAACGCCTGAATGTGCCACCTCGAATAGTCGTTTCAACTCCCCAAACCCTCTCTACCGCTCAAACTCCATCGCCTTCACAAATGTGCTAACACCACCAAGTGATCTCGTCATGTGCGAGTGTGTTAGCATTTTCACAATCATTTTTCGAGGCGTTATTAGTTCTATCCAAATGCATATGATTATGAAATGCACACCTAGAGGCACTTAGGAGTTCAATAGCCGCGTCATTCCCCTCTTTATAGTACGGCTATCTATCCTATAATGTAACCACACCCACTAGGTGTCTTGGTTACTAAAACACAACCCTTAAGCATATACCTTTGCCTTGATCATGTAGGGTTGCGTCCAAATCCAAGTGTGGCCATCATGATCACCATGTCCATCTTGCCATCAACCTTGGAATGTACTAATCCTCATATGCTACATACAACTTAGGCATAGAATTAGTACTTAGGCATTGTCACTAATTACCAACACCAAACATAGAGCTTTCAATCTCCCCCTTGTTGGTAATTGGTGACAACCCTTTCACAAAGATATTATGATAAAATTTTGATTGAACCCATGTCACATTGTCCAAGTATATTACCATGTGTAAGAAGTATGGACAAGTGATCATGAATTCAAATTGATAGCAATGGCTCCCCCTACATGTATGCTATATGTTTGGATATAAGAAGTATGGCAAAGTTGCTTGTATTCTTCTATAGCCTTTTCCATAGCCTGCTTCTGCTCTTCCTTAAGATCTTCTTCTGATACCGCGATGATGTTCCCCGAATCGATCTCAGGATTGAACATATTGAACAGATTGATTGGTCCCACCGAGCGTGCCAAAAGATGTGTTGATGCAAAAGTGGATCTGCAAACACAAAGGGCTAATACCCGAATCGATATCCAAAGCGTGCCAGTCGATTTGACCTGATAATCGACAAGGATGAAGATACGAGCACTTTGGTCCTAACAACAGTGATATGCCCGGAAGTCATGGCCAAGAGGTACTCATGCGAAACTCGAGGATCACCGAAGGTCGCACTGAAGCGATGCAGCTCGCCGAATCGATGAGAACTCGTAAAAAAAGAAAAATATGCAAATTGACGAAGTCGCCGAAAAGTAATTAGATGCAAATAGGAGTAAAAGTTGGTTTTGATATTGATTGATATCTCTATTATATTGCCCCTCAATCTATATTTATACCCTGACCTAATGAAACATAACCAAATACGACTAGGACACCAAGTCCACACCTAAGGAAACACATGACTCTTATATAAATCAGACTCTAACAAACATAGAAAAGGAAATCAACTCCTATCTATTTTCCCTGTCTGCCTCAATTACAATGGAATTCTCATCAGCCTCCTTTCCATCGGCATACTTCCTGTTTCATCGGCAGCAGTCTTCAAGCCTTCCTTCATCGGCATCGGTAATAACATCTCCGACCTTATCGGCAACGCCTCTGAGTCTTAATCAACCTTTCCATCGGTCACCACCATTCATCGGCAACCATCTCCACAAACTGATTTTCATCGGCTGTCAGCGTATACAGTAACTTCCCTCCTGCCGATTAGCCCACTCTGATCTTGACACGTGCCAAAAAAACGGTGTCAACAGACGCGTCCCTAAACTCAAGGGTCAACCGGCCCCAGCGCGGAAGCTCCTCCTCCGCCCGCACAAGCGCCAACCCGGCGTAGTCAGGCCACCTGGCCGATGCCTCAGCTAGGTCGTCCCCCAACGCTGCAGAGGTACCAGGCTGATCCGAGGCCTTGGCCATCTCGTCGTCCGCCTTCTGCTTCCCTTTGTCAGAAGGAGAGCCGTCGACGGTGAGGTCGATCAGGGCTGGGGTCGACCCTTGTGGCGGGGCTGGCGTCTCGACTGCCGGCACCACCGCCTATTCGATGGGCGGTGGCACGACCGCCCCCCGTTCCGCCTCGACCACCAGCTCCACTGGCCGGTCCTGCTGAGGCTGCGGCTCTTCCGACGCCGGTCGCGACTCCGGCTGCACCGCCTCTTGCCCCGCCTCTGGCAGGGCCTCCACCACCTCCTTCAACTTTTCAACATCCGCCCGCCCCGCGTCGTGGATGGATGTTCTGGCCTCAGCGGCCTCGATTGTCGCCTGGGTCGTCACGGTCGACCCAGGCTCTGACCCACCAGCGCCGGGCACCTTGAGCCCGGCGTCGCCCGGGACCGCCTCAGCCGGCCCTGACCCCTGCACGGCGACACCAGAACCAGAGACCTCCTGGGCACTTGCCCCTGCCTTGGCAGCCACCTCCCTTAGCCTGAGCCGCTCCGCCGCAGCCTGGTACTTGGCAACCCAGGCGACGTCGTCGGCCGCCGTCCGCATCATCAGGGTGGCGCCCGACCTGAGCGCCTTGACGAGAGTTAGACCCATGAGCTCCGCCTTATGCTTATGGCTGAGCGACAAACAAACGCGTCAGCACAAAGAACGAGATCACCGATGACGAAAAAGCAAGGTGAGATACTTACCCAGATAGGGGAACCAGGGGCCTAGACCCCAGCAAGCCCGAGCCACCCGGTGGCACCTGGGACGACCCTACCGTTGAGGCTCCTGTCGGCCGGGTGCTCCTCGGAGCCTGGGCTAACGGGGCGTCCAAGGATCTTTGCGCCGCCAAGGCTAGTTGGCCTCGAGTCCTCACGCCCGTCGATGGCGCCCTGGCTTCCGACGCCGACGCCACTGCTCCAACCGCCGGCTAAGCCCGAGGCGATCGGGCTCGCGGGAGCGGCGCCCCCGACCCCTCTTGCAGGGCCCCAGACGAGGTAGCTCCTCTCGCTGAAGGACCCGCTCCGGCCCTTCTCTCTCCTGGCTCTCCTTCTCCCTCTACGGGCGCCGAGACTTCCCTCGATGCCTAGGAAGTCGACCCCCAATGGGCTCCAGAAGGGGCCGCACATCGGGGAGGTGCGCCAGAGAAGTCGCGGTATCGTACCGCAACCTGGCGTCGTCATCGTCGCTGTCTTCTTCCTCCCCTAAGACCGTCTCAGAGGGAGACTCCTCGAGCGGGAGCCCGTGGAGGCTTTGTTGGCGACGGCGCTTCTTCAACGCCTCCTGCTCGAGGGTCTTCCGGACTTGACGCTTCTTGGCAGCGTCCTTCTCCTCCTTCTTCTGGGCTGCCAAGAGGCGTCGAGCCTCCCGAGCGGCCCGATCTTCCGGAACCGACGGTCATGATTCCTTGACCACCGACAGATCCTGCACACGGGCCTCGACCGAATTAGTCGAGGGAATCTAGAAGCAAAAGAACTTAAGACTATCAGAAACAGCACTTACCAGGGGCTCTAAACCTTGGGTGGGGCGCATCGGGACCCTGTCGATGTCCTCCTACCGGAAACTTCCCACCATCCACCGTGCACGCCGGGCGACCTCGTCGAGGGGGAGGGACTCATGCGACATCCGGCTCCCCTCCAACGATGCCTCTGGCGTCATCTAGTCGAGCCGGAGCCGGCGTTGCGTCAGTGACAGCACCCTCCGGCGGTGGAACGCTGCGGCCACCATCCCCGCCGTCAACCCGCGCTGACGGAGTCTCCTCAGCACGTCGAGGAGCGGCTCCAGCTTCGGCTTGTCGTCTTCAACGACGCCGTACGTCCAGTTCTCCTCGCGCGACATCAGCACCCGGCTGGAGAACTTCGGTAGCTAGTCGCCACGTTGTGCAAGTAAAACCAGCCGCCATGCCAACCGCTGTTCGATGAAATCAGCTGCGCCGAGATATATTGGTCGCCTCAACCCGACCGAACTTGGAGAGTGCAGCTCCCCGCATGCACTGCGTGCCGCACCCCTCGCTCGCCCGCCTTCTTGGCGAAGTGTTCCGCCCTGAAGAGGTGGAGCCACAGATTCCATTGTGGCTCCATCCCCAGGTATCCCTCGTAGACCGTCACGAAAATGGCAGCCTGTGAGATGGAATTGGGGGCGAGATGGTGCAGCTCCACCTTGTAGTAGTGGAGGAGCGCCCGCATGAAGTGGCTGGCCGGTACGCCAAACCCCCTCTCGTGGAAGGCCACGAAGCTCACCATGTAGCCTTCTGGAGGCACCGGTTCCCAGTCGTCGGACGGCAGCACTCTCCATTCCGGCTACGTCCGGCTCGCCCTTGGCCGCAGAAGCCCATCGCAGACCAACTCTTCCAGCCTCCTCTCTATCACCGAGGAACGGGCCCAAGCGTCTGTAGGGAGGATCTGGCTCTTGCCCGCCATTGTTGTCGGAGAAACGGCGCGCGACAGGCGAAGGAAAGACGGCGGCGCTAGACGGTGGCTGAAGGGCGCAAAGGAGGCAAAGGAGGTGAAGAAGGCAAGGAAGGCGAAAACGCAAAGGGCCTATAGGGGTAAACGGAACCCCGGGCCTTGCTCTTATACCCCGATGGAAGGCCAACAGGCGGGCGAAAAGGTAGGAGCAGTTTTCACATTCAATGACCTTACCTAACCGCTCCCTCAAAATCCACAGATATGGGCACGTGTCTACCATACACTCCATAACTGTCGCACCACGCCGCCCACTACCACACTGATCTCGCTTCCTTCTCCTGAAAAGACGCACCCAAAATGGGCAGGAGAAGGATCCGCGGACGGATATTCCCATACGCATGGGTAACGGGCTCCGAGCCCGATATAAACCTCGAGGGATCGAAAGCTGGCCCTCGACCAGGGTTCAACAGCTGCCCTCGAGTAGCGGAGTCAGGGATGACTAGGGACGCGCCCATACAAGGCCAGGGCTCGAGCCACGCTCTCGAGCCACCCCCAGATGTATTCGAGGCTAAAAGAGAGGTCGACGAAGGAATCCCCTCGGAGGGAGGCATCGAGCCCTTGAATCCTATCGCAAGGAATCGAGATCCACACGACTACTCTTTGGCATCTTTGAGAGCGCCTCCGTGGCCGCTAGCCGACTCCTACCGAATGGAGCACGGGCTCACACTCGAATTCCCCGTTAATAGCTCACCGGAGACCGTCGGAACTCGCCCAATGAGGGTAGTACGACGTTCCCCACCCCTCCTCCTTTTTTCCTAAAAAGGGAGCATGAGGGTCGAAACGATAAAAGACGGCCAAGACTCTGATCGACCTCACACGCACGAGGCTTGGGGGCTCGACCGCAGATAGCCAAACTTCGAACGAAAGAAGACAGAACACATTGCGATACGAGAGCATTCCTCAATAAAGCATACAAAAGACCTCGGAGGAGTCAAAACACTCCACCGAGGCCTCGGGGGCTACACCCGGCGGGTGCGCTCGTGCGCACCCACCGGAAAAGGTTACAACGCTACGACTCCAGTTCATGAACCGCTGAGCCTCTGTGAGAGTGACCCACACTCACCCAAAGGCTCGGGGGCTACTGTCGGGTACCTACATCTAGGGGTACCCACAATCAACGATTAAGATAAACAAAACCGCTACCCACAAACGAGACGAGCCAAAATAGCAAACGAGACACCTCGACTACGTTCCGACTCGTACGAGGCACGCTCGACGGGACGCCTCGACTACGTTCCGACTCGTACGAGGCTCGCTCGATAAGGCACCTCAACTATCAGGAAATCTCCGACTCGCACGACCTTGGGTCGGGCCGCTCGACCCACCTTATTTACCAACTCTAAGACAAAAGTCAGAGCATTTAATGCGACTACCCACTACTTCCTACCATCATGGCTACATCAATAACTGGCGTGGAAGCAGTGCCGGTGTCAAATCTTACTTTTTACTGCCCATCCCGGGATGGGAGATGAAAACCTGTCACTATATGCACCATACCGTGCACTATTTTTCTACTGATCACCCTCGAGGGAGGATACGACAAGGACCGTACCCCACGATCTCGGGGACTCGGCCTTATCCACCCGTCCTCGACCTGGCTCCGACCCAGCCTCGACCCACCGCCGGTCAACAAGGAAGAAAGGCCGACGTGGCACAGGACTCAGAGTCTTTTTACCGTCTCGTCCTCTACGTCACCATGGTGTCCAGGGATGGCCGGCCATTCCCGGGGCACGTCGCTACAACCACCCCCATAGGGATCGACAAAACTTCACCTCAAAGGCACCCCCGGCGTCCCTGCCTCCTCTTACCCTATCAAAGGGCAGGCCGAGGCTCTACAAGGGGGCAGGCAGAAGAACAACGAACAACAGACAACAAAAAACCAGTCTCCATCCCACCAAAGAAGATCAACATCTCAAGCAATCACCTTTGTACTCTCACTTTTCCTTTGAGACCTGGGCTCGGTTCCCTCTCTCACAGCTTGTAACCCCTATGCAAGCACTTATGTGCAAGGAAATACAATACTCCCTCCACCCCGTTGGACGTAGGGTCTTCTTTTGCCCGAACCAGGATAAATCTCCGTGTATCCTCCTTGCATCACCATCCAGATTAGAGACACGCAGCATTTGATTCACTCGTTGGCTTAGGACCCCCACGGGACCAAACGCCGACACATGGGTACTTGTATTTTTGTCGGTTTAAAACAAGATATTCGTTCAATTTAATGATAATGATTTTTTGTTAATCTTAAGATCTACCTGCCCATTCTCTCATATTGCTTATAGGGGTGACGTGTGTGAGTGTATGCATATGTTCATAAATATTATTCTTTATAAAGTCTATTATGTTTTCTCACCGTACCAAAATAAATAACTTTTAAAAAAATAGATAGACGACGCTGACGAATGTACCCACATTTACTTTCCTCTTCTCCTACTGGATTTGGTAGAAAGATGTACGCACCCACGCATTAGGTGAGTCTCAGTGGGAGTTTCATCAGAATTTCATTTGCATTTAATGAGCTGCCATATAAGCAGTTTTTATGATGTAGCAAGATTTTTAAGAAGAGAGAGAAGAAGTGAGTTTCAAGGATGAAACTCTCTTGGTATGAATACCAACTCTCTATGAGTAATAGAATTAAATGTCTATGAAACTATAGAATGAAACTCTTCATTGAGAGTTGGAGTTTCGTCTATGTTTCATTTCATTCTATATGACGTGACAGTCTTGAAAACGTCGCCATGAAACTCTCCACTCAGACTGGCCTTAGGAGGCAAAGTCCTATAATTTTTGTAGAATATTATTTTTAGATAAATTTTAAATCTTAGAAAGTTATTTATTTTGGGATGAAGGAAATATTCCTAAATACTTGTGACTAGGAAACTTTCCTATACCTGTATATGAATTGCTAATAATGCTATATACACAACCAATTCATTCAATTCATGTCAGAAGTACTTGGTGGTCTGGGTATGGCACGGCCTTGGAGAAGTTCCTATGGTCACTATTTTCTACTGTTTCTATGCTTGAATAAATAGGCTTATATAATTGTCTTAAGTCAAACTTTTAAACTTTGACAAAATTTTAGAATAATTCGTCAAAATATATAACGTCAAAGTAGTACCATTAGATATATCATAGAATATATCTCATTTTACACCTCGTTCGCTTCGCTGAAAAGATAAGCTCAAAAATATTGTTCGCTGATTTGTTGCGAGATAAAAAACATTATTTCTTCGCTGAAAAAGTACGACTGATAAGACAAGCGAACATAATAGATGTTGTACTATTTTTTATAAAATTAGTCAAACTTAATATACTTTAACTTGCATGGATCGTAGAAATTTATTCATTTGGAGACGGAAGGAGTACTAAAATATATTCAAATAAAGTATTATATTGTTTCCAAACTAATTTTCAACGCAGATTTCCATATATCTAAATATTTTACAAGTTATTAATAGGCACAGTTTAAGTTTTGCCATATCTGATCCTACAATGTGAACCGGTTACAGTATAAAAGTATAGGAGCAGGTAAATCTATCTTACTAATATTTGTGCATAGAGCTAGAGTGCAAAGTGTCCCGTCATGCTGAATTTTACCATATATACTACCTCCATTCCAAATTATAAAATATTTCACCTTTTCTAAATATATAGCTTTTGTCATGCACTTAGAGCAACCCAAGAGACTCTTTATATCCTTCTTAATTTATAGGAGGAATAGAGATTTTGGTGAAAAAATATTTACCAACCTCCTTAATTGAATATTCAAATATAGACATCGTTTATTCTAAATTTCTCGTTAGCAAAAGATGGAGAGCGAGAATGGATTTTCTAGAGTATGCACAAGATATAGAAAAACTGTTGGAGGGTACAAAGATGTAGAAATAATTTTTACTTAAATAAATCTCCAAATGATGATTTTGATTGTAAAATTTAGCAAGACTATTAGAGATGCTCTTAGATATATACTGTGTCTAGATATATAGTAAAAATAGTGTATCAAAAAAAGATAAAATATTTTATAATTTAAATTAGAGAAAGTATTATAACACAACCAACGAATAAATATGGGCACGAGGATAGGAGACATACTTGCATTTCAAGAAGCTAGAGCGAGCGAAAGCACGAGGATTTAGGCCCTGTTTAGTTTTTACCTAAAAACTTTTCATCCTGTCACATCGAATATTTAGACATATGTATGGAGCATTAAATGTAGATAAAAAACTAATTGCATAGTTTGCATGGAAACCGCGAGACGAATCTTTTAAACCTAATTAGTTTATAATTAGCCATAATTGCTACAGTAACACACATATGCTAATGACGAATTAATTAGACTTAATAAATTTATCTCGCAGTTTCTAGATGAGTTATATAATTAGTTTTTTATTAATATCCGAACACCTCTTTCAACGTTCCATGAAATATCCCAAATCACCCGAAAACTTTTTACTCAAGAACTAAACAGGCCTCGTTGAAGTAGCTAGCGTGTGGGTACGTCACATGCACGCAGAGAGGCAGGTGGTCATGGTTATAATAGTGGTTGCCTGTTGGGGAGCAGACGAGCAGTACGGGGTGCAAGTAATCCCTCAATTAATGTCCTTTTTTTATATATCTAACTTTATATAGTAGATTCAGTAAAGGTTTCACGTAAGTTTTATTTATATTTAATATTGTGTCACATCAACATATTTGAACTTGGTAAGTTAACTATGAAGTAAGGTCAGTCTCAGTGAGAGTTTCATATTAGTTTTATTTGCATTAAATAGGTTGCCACATAGACATTTTTTATGACATGTCAGTGTATTTAAGAAGAAAGAGAAGAAATAGTTTTCATCTAGATGAAACTCTCTTGGCATGATTACCAACTCTCTCTGAGTCTTGAAATTAAATGCCTATGAAACCATGAATAAAACTCTCCATTGACAGTGGATGTTTCATTCAAGTTTCATTTCGTTTCATATGACATGACAGTCTTGAAAACAACGCTATAAAACTCTACACTGAGACTGGCATAAGAGATAGAAATAGTTTCATCTAGATGAAAACCATTTGTCACAGTTACCAACACAAAGACTAATGTGATAGCCTTGGTAACCACAACTTGAAACTCACCACTGAGACTAGCTTTAGTTATGACGAGTTATTAATGGCATCAAGGTGAATTTTTTGGCTGCACTTTTCACGCCAAGGGTTAGAGCAACTCTAAAAATATTTTTATATCCATCCTTCTTGACAGGAATAGATATTTTTGGTGCAACAACTTCTTTATATGGATCTTCATATAATCTTCATATACTACCGTCCTCTGTTCTGGATTCTCGCTAACTAAAGATGAATAGTGGGATTCTTTAGAGTGTGTACCAGAAATAGAAAAGCTGTTGAAGGATAAAAAATATAGATTTTTATGTAATTGGTTCTTGAAATGATGATTTGGAGAGTGATTTTAACAAAGACTCTTAGACATGCTCTTACATTTTATAAAATTTGTCTCCACTTTGTAAGAAAATACACTAATCATTTCTAGACCAAGGTTAAAGGATTTGTAATTAACCAGATTTCTCGCCGTGATTATAAACCGGACAAACCTTCACATGACTACAGTTATACAGGTCATGGCGCCATGCTTTCTATACTGATCATGCATGTTCGTACATACGACACTGTTGTCTTCATGTGCCGTACAGTATCTCCCACAAAACGGATCACGGCTACGTGTACATGTGACTTCGGTTTTCAAATCCCAGTAGGCAAACTTTTGTTGCCTGAAAAAGGCAGAAGGGGTGGACCTGATTGCTTGGAAATGTGATTTTATTGATAAGAGTGCTAGAGCATGGGTATCCGTAGCATTTTTGTTGCATTCATTAATTTGTCACGTAAAATGCTGTACTAGCACATACAAAAGGAAGTATCCGCTGCATATAGCACTAGACAACAGTCAACAGGTCACCGGTACTTTGTATATGTACTTAGTCTGCTAAAACTAACTGATTATAATAAACAATAACCAGTGGCGGATCCAGGACAAAATCCTAGGAGAGCTGAACTTTACAGATGGCTCGACTTTCGTCTTCAACCTCTGTCCACTGTCCAACGTCTTCTTCCTAAGTTCCAATGGCAGAACTTTCACGGGGCTCAGGGGGCTGGTTTCTTCTTCTTCCTCTCTTTCTCTCCATTTTTCTTCTTTCCTCCACCACTTCTTCTCCCTCACCCTCCCCATTTTCCATTGATGCATCAGCTGTAGGGGGGCTGGAGCCCCCCAGCCCCCCTTAGATCCGCCCCTGACAATAACGATACAAAACACAAACAACTATCACCTCTATTCTAGAAAATTTGACACTTTAATTTTGTCACAAGCAAACTTAGGTTTAACTAAGTTTATAGAGAATGGTCAATATTTATGGAATCAAATCATCAAATAGGTATATAATTGGAGATATAGTATATGATGAATTTAATGATCACATCTAAAAATGATGAATCTAATGATACTTATTGGTAATGTAAAGTATTAATGTTTTCTTTATAAATTTTGTCAGATTTAAGATATTTTGACTTGAAAACTAGAATGTCAAGTTTTTTTAGCCGGGGAGGGAGAGGGAAGTAAAGTCATTGTGAAAGTTAGGGGGCCACAAAATTGGATCCTCCATCTTATTCTTGTGGAGTGGCCAAGAGTGCCCAAGACCACACATACCGCATAGGCTACAATTATTTCAAAAGTACTAATAGAGAGTTTACCCTTTCCAAATAATTGCTAACTCAATTACTCTATATATTCATTCAGGGTGCACCTACAATTGTGAGCTAGTGAGTCACTGTGAAATGCTTGCTTGTAACAAACAATGCTTCTGTATAATGGCGTTTACTATCTTTGTCATGAAACATAATGAGTCTTGAGTCATCATATGTCAAACTATTCTAAGATTGACCAAGTTATATGTAACACCCTCAGTGTTACCGCGTTAACAAATCACTAAACCATGTCATGAGCATCATGTTTATGTATTATTGTAGATGGCACAATAAGAAATTAAATTTTGTTGCACTAATTCTCAATTTTTAGCTCTAATTTATTCCTTGTCTAAATATTCCTCAGCATAGCTCAACTAACTGTTGTAATCCTAATCCAACTCCAGCGCTCGCAATTCATTTTCTTTCTAATTCTCTGATCGCGCTCACAGCACTTGCAGTGCGTGCCCGCGCAGCACGCTCAGGGCGACGATCGACCGCGGCAGCAGCGGACACCACGCACAACATACGCGTTAGTCCATATATAATTAGCCACCGCACTCTGCAATATATAATTAGCCACCGCGCTCTGCAAAATAAATACCGCCCTGCCCACATGTCACGCTGCCTCCGCTGAGCACCAGAAAGCCAGCAAACCAGAGAACACGCAGAAAACACGGTAGCACGCAGGAATCTACTGTAGCACGTGCAGGAAAATGTAACGCGCAGAATTACTGTTCACCCGTAGAAGTTACTTTTCACCAGAGGCAAAAGTCGGTCGCCTGTATGCTGAGAAATTGATTCATGCTTGTCGCGCGCCGGTCATCCTTCCCGTGCGAGCTCCGCCTCTATCCTGCGTCTCTTGTCCTTAAAAGGAGACGTCTCGCGATCGCGAGCTCGCCAGCCACCCACTTTGTTGTCCACCTCTTCCTCCCTGAGTCAAGTTTTCTTCGTTCTCCAGGAGAATCCCGAAGCACCAGTCAACTGCGGTGAGTATCTCGTGAGTCCCTCCAGTATTTCATTTGTCTCCCTAATATCGCCATTCTTCTTCATTATTCTTTGATTAAAGACCACCAAGTCTCCTCCAGTACAACCATGAACATGTCACGAAGGATCAAGTCATGAGTTAATTAATCCCCTTTGATTTTCTAGAGATTATCAACAGCCACCTTATGTGATCAATATCTCCACCATACGATATCTGAATCACTCGATTCTTCTTCCTAAAATCATTATCTGCCTGTTAGTGTAGTTAGATCATACTTATCTGTGGTGATACTAAAGTCTATTAAATCAATCAAAAGCGCTTAATATTAATATGATAAATCTTGTAGAAATTTTTGTGGCAAATGGGTAATAGCTTTAGCTTTGAAACTTTTGCGGGAGCTTCATGGTTTTATTAGGTGCTTGCTGTAGTTTTGTAGTCTTTGAATAGCTTACTAGATGTGATAGCTAAGTTTCCCTAGCCGTAGTTAATATTAAATCAGAAACAAATGAAGAGTATGCAATTTAATGAGTAAAGATTAATTGGATCTGTTTACTCTTGCTTAGTAAGAATAGTAGACGGCCTGGTATGTTAGTCATTAGAGCTAGCTTAGTAGCTTAGTAATAGTTGTTATTTTAAGAGCTGCTGTTGTCATTGCATTAAGTCATGTCATTATTTCTTGCATATAGATCATGAGATAGTGGAGTACGTGGTTGCGGAGGAGCTGGAGTACGAGGAGATCATGGAGGTGTACGAGGAGGAGGTCCCCGTGCAGGAAGGAGCCTCGAAGCCGTCAACCACTAACTTTGCTGCACACCAGGATGCCCAAGGCAAGCCCCGGTGCATAACCTTTATTTTGAAATGATAATAGGATATCTATGTTATATGTGCATTTATGTTTCAGGAGTTCTGTTGAAACCCACTTGCATAAATATTACTACACAAGAGTCTTACTAGTTTAGGCCGTGTAGTGCCATGCTTAGGT
Source organism: Saccharum hybrid cultivar R570 (assembly GCA_038087645.1). Lineage (NCBI taxonomy): Eukaryota > Viridiplantae > Streptophyta > Magnoliopsida > Poales > Poaceae > Saccharum > Saccharum hybrid cultivar. The sequence continues at coordinate 17,926,984 of JAQSUU010000534.1, read as the reverse complement.
TTCGTTAGCATGAACAACATGGTGTTGTTCACGATAGGTGATCATTATTATCACTATGGTTAACATGGAAATAAAGGCAGGTGAAATGGTGACCGGGCAGGAATGTGGTTTGGTAGTGATGGATGTGACAAGGGGTGTCCTGCGGCCAACAGGGCATCACTGGGTTACATTGTTTCCCTGTCCGAGTCGGTTAAGGACCGGTCATTGCAATTGGATGATTGTCAGGTCACAGATCTCCTTCTCCCCGAGCATATACTAGCGGATGGGGGCTAGAAAGACTTGTTATTCTCTTATCATGGGTTTCGGCTCCATCCGGACCAACTGAAGGTGGATTATATATGGGTATAAAGAGGTCTAAGCACCGCGAGAGGGCGGGGGCTTGGAGTCCCAGTATGGACGGGGACTCGGTTCTCTTGACAGGAGGATAATGCGTTGGTCTCGTTTGTACCTCGGTGCGGGCGGGGCGTGTGTTTTTTGGGGTACCCAGCTAGGCTGCATTGATTCGTGAATCGCCACGTAAGCGGTTCGATATGACTTGATCCGGGCATCGTAGTAAGAACTGAAAGAGAAAAGGTGAATAAGGATGGATTTGTATTGACCAACTCTTGTTTGAAAATAGCATAAGTGCTTACATAGATGGTTAGCCGATAAACTAAAAGATGGCAAATAAAAGAACTACAATAAGGATCCACTACTAGTAATGCTTTTCTGCAAACTTGAACCAGTAGCCAAAAAGCCTATCATGATCCTTGGAGTCGGGAAATTATTCTCAGTCGGGTAAGTCTTGCGAGTAGAGATGGCAACGGGTACGTACCCGACGGGTAGTGCCCACCCGTACCCGTACCCGCACCCGCAAAATTTTATCCGTCGGGTTACCCGTAACCGCATGCGAGTAAAAAATAGTTCTATACCCGTACCCGCCGGGTAATTCTCACCCGATGGGTAACCCGTACCCGATAGTATACCTAAAAATTACCTAAAAATATCAAATAGTCACATGCAAAAATAAATCATTCTAAGCTTCCAACAAGTTACAAACATGCTAACAAACATTATTAGCATCATTACAACAAAGGCAATCTACTAGAAATATAGTGGATGTCTCAATGGGCCAAATTCATGACTTATATGCGCTAAAATAACTGAGGTTGGCTAGTTATTTTTGCGGGTATGTCTTACCCGCGGGTATGCGGGTATGGGTAGTATACACCCGCACCCGTACCCGCCATACCCGATGGGTATAGGATTTTGCCCAATAATGTACCCACGGGTAGAAAATTCATCCCATACCCGCCTCTTTATTGGGTAATACCCGTCGGGTAGTCGGGTTTCGGGTACCCGTTGCCATCTCTACTTGTGAGTACATTGTGTACTCAGGGTTTATTTTACCCCTGTTGCAGGTGCTGCTTGAGGATTTGTGTGGAGGATCGTCTGCTGGGCTCAGATGGATCTTTGCTTCGCTCGCTAGATATTTATTTCCGTTGTTTTAATTCCGCACTCTAAACTTGGTATTGTAATAACTTATTTCTGAAGACTGGGTTGTATGGAATAAACTAAGTATTGTACTCGTTTTTATTATTAGATCCTGGATGAAAATGTGGATGGTTTCGAGTTCTCCCATTGGGTGTGCTCGACAGAAACGGCTGGAATAGCCGCTGGCGGAGTACTTAGTGCCTAGAGGAAGGCAAGTATCTCCGTTAGTGTGTTATTTTGGGTGGTTCTGCCACATTATAGGAAAGAATGATAGTCAAATGAACATCATTAGATACACTATGAAATGTAATGTCATAGTTTACCTCCTTGGTGTTGTACATAAATGTTAATATTCTTGTTTTTTAACTTGTGGAACTTAAATTTGTCTCACATGATGACTTAGAGGCCGCTCAGATATACAAGCCTGGTAAGGCCATTGACTTAACTACCACACATTTGAAGCCTTACTTTTATGTCCTCAACAATCTACTTCGCCTCACATTGGACCCCGAAGATTGGAGATTGCATTCATATTATGCTTGATGCTCCTAAGGTCCTTTGTCATTTTGGTCTGGTGGTGATTGATTTTCTATCACTGACTTTATGTGGCGCAAGATTGAGCAGGCTGCCAATGACACCCACAAGTCTTTGTCATTTGCTCCGTTTCTCATGTATATCATTGATCAAGTGGTGGGTCGTTCATTCCATCACAATGCAGTGCATAAGTCCGACTCCGTGCGTCATTTGGGCCCAAAGGGTATTGGTGGTGGTTTCGCTCCTTCTCCCACTCGTGGTCCGGCCACTCGTACTTCCTCATGTGGTGCTTACCGTGGTGGTGCCGCCACTGCTCCTCCTCGCTCCTCCTCGGAGCGTCGTCGGCGTGGTGGAGGTGTCATCAAGTATGCGTTGGGGAAGCTTTGGGAGGCTTTCTGTTACAAGGCCGAGAAGGATGATCGCCGCCTGAGGCGTATTGAGCAGCACCTGTAGATTGATCCACCTGAGAGTCCTCTTCGTGAGTTTCGGGATCCCTTTGCCGAGTAAAATGAGTTGTGTGGTGCTCCTGTCTCTGGACTTAGTGAGGAGGCTGGCCCGTCCGATGACCCTCGTGGTAAGAAGACGGTTCCCACCTTGCCTGGATTGGTTGACTACTCGACCGATGACGACGGTAGCGACAGCGACGACGACCGCGACTACACGGAGCCTTATTAGTTTTCGCTACCTTACTCGTTTCACGATGCCAACCCTTTTTGGCATTTGATGCCAAAGGGGGAGTGTTAGGCTTATCTTTATTGTAATAGGTAGTTAATGGTCATGTAATAATTCCAAACCTTGTGGTGAACTACGTATGGTGGACTATGAACTATGTGTGTGATGATGGATGATTGTAGGCTAAACATTTATGCTTATTTGATATATCATGTTGTGGTTGCCTAGATGTAATATTGTGATGATGATTGTTGGCTTAGAATGGCTATGTTGTTTTAAGTCCTTTTCTTTCTACCTTAGCCATTCTTGTTTTTGTGTGATAAGTTATGTCATTTGCATCATGATATGTTTCTTGTCACACACACACTTAGGCACCCCATGAATTGCAAAATTTAGGGGGAGCTTCCCTTATGTATGCATATTGATTATGATCAATGTTGAGATTCAAGTTCAATGCATACACTAAGGGGGAGCCTCTCGTAAAGTTTGGAATTCAAAAAGCTTCAATTCTTTAAATCTTATGTAAGCCTAAGTTGGTTGTCATCAATTACCAAAAAGGGGGAGTTTGTAAGAGCATTCGCCTCCGATGTGGGTTTTGGATATTTAATGACAATCAAATTAGGGACCAACATGTTTATCTAAGTGAATACGTAGGTGTTAGTCCGATGAAAGAATTTGAATAGTCACATTTGGTGATGATAGCACCCTCAATTCCATTGATTGGAAAGCATTCCATCTCAAGTGGATCGATTAGATTTTATATTTTGGCTTGAGTTATAGGAAACGCCGCACTATCAAGTGGGATACAAATTAGGCTATCTAGATGGGGAATCAGTGCTCAATATGTGTTTGGTTATGCGTTTGAGAGACACCTTTGCACCCACGGACACTTAGAGAGGTGTTTATGCCTGGGAGCACCGGTAGTACCGGTGAACAACCGGTAGTACTGGTAGGCATAAATCCCGCCGGCGGCAATGCTTGGGTCTGCGAGTTTCTATACTAGCGGTAGTACCGATCTTGACCGGTGGTACTGGTGAAAGTCCGGTAGTACCGGTAGGTCAATTTCCCGTAAAACTCGTCTTCGCTGTAAACTGTACTAGTGGTAGTATCGGTAGGCTATTTTCTCGCAAAATCTCAAGTAGGTTGATTGTAACGGTGGGAACCCTTGGGATCGGTAGTACAGGTGGGTACTCACCGGTAGTACCGGTACCGCTTCGAAGATAAGTGTATAAATAGCTCTCCTTCATTTCTAACCATTACCCACATCATTTACTCCTACCTACCTTCAGACAAACAGCTCCCAAGCATTGACTCACCCTCTCTCTCTTCCTCTTTGCTCCTAAATCCAATCCCTTGCAAGATTTGAGTTGAGTAAAGAGATTTGAGAGTGGAAAGCTTTGATTCGCATCTTGAGCAGTTGGTTCCCCTCCTAGTTGGCTTGGTTTGTGTTTGTTACTCTTGGGTTCTTGGAACCCTAGCCGGCTAGGCGTTCTTCGAGGTTGCCCGTGTTGTTCTACTTGTGAGGGCACCCTGAAGTGTTTGTATCACCCTTGTATTCTTAGTGGAAATCTTGGGCTAACCTTTGTGGTTGCTTGAGGGAGGCAAGGAGGTGGAAGAGACTCCGACCTTAGTGGTCACCTCAACAACGAGGACGTAGGAACTCCTTTGTGGGGTTGCCGAACCTCGGGATAAATCGTGTGTCCTGCGTGCTTGTTGTTGTTGCTTGTGATTACTTGAGATATTACTTGTTCTTCGTGTTCTTCCTCTATCCTTATCTCTCTCATAGGTTGTGGGTGCCCGATCTACGATTTGGAGAAGGAACAAGCAAAAAGGGAGTTCATTAACTTTATCAACATCATCTTCGGTAGTGGGGTAAAACTCAAATCTGAAATCACAACTCGCAGATCTCTGATTTTGTAGCTTCAGTAGGGTACTGGTAGTACCGGTGGTTTGCGTTGGTAGTATCGGTGATCTATCACCGATAGTACCAGTCCAAACCAACCGGTAGTACCGGTAGGCATTTAACTTCTGCTTTGAGTTTTTGAATTTCAGGTTTTTTAGATTCGCCTATTCACCCCCCTCTAGGCCTACTAGATCCTTTCACCTCTCGTGTACCTTTCTTACCTTGTTGATCTAATAGATATCATGGACTCAAGATTTCAAAAGGACATAATAAAAGTTCAATGTTCCAAAGTTGAACCTAGCAAAAACTATCTTACCTATACACTATAGATATAACCTACTGGTTTATGGGGTACTCATGCACGTCGTTATGAAAAACATTTCATAGTAGGTGCTTTGGAGTAAACACCTCAATGCAATCTATCATATACTATTCTTTTTAGAAATTCAAAGTTAAGTATGGCCCATTAAAAGAAGCAAAAAAATGGCATTTTAGATATGCAATAGAAGAATATGATGTCTATGTCCACACATATACAAGAAACCTATCTACAACAAAAATATTATGTTTTTAAAAAATATGAACATACTTATATTATCACCAAACATACATGAAGACAAAAAAATTACAAAATTAGGAAAAAAAAGAAGGAAGCTTGTAGGTGACAATACATGATCTCAAGAAAATGATTTTGGAAGCCAAGACATACAAGATGATGTCCCTTGGTAGGAGACCCACCAATTCATTCTTTAAACTCCAAAAGAGAAAATATAAAAGGAAATATTCCTTCTAGTCCAATTTATAAGACATTTCGCCATCAATAGTGTCGGCGTTCGGTCCCGTGGGGGTTCTAAGCCAACGAGTGAGTGCTGCGTGTCCCTAATCTAGATGGTGATGCAAGAAGAATACATGGGGATTTATCCTGGTTCGGGCAAATGAAGGCCCTACGTTCAGCGGGGAGGGAGGAGTATTGTATTTTCTTGCACCGAAGTGCTTGCGTAGGGGTTACAAGCTGTGAGAGAGGGAACTAAGCCCAAGTCTCAAAGGAAAAACAAGAGTACACGGGTGATTGCTTGAGATGTTGATATGTGAATTGGAGACTGGTTTGTGTCTTCGTTTGTTCGTTCGTTCGTGCTCCATGCTTCCTTGTAGAGCCCTGGCCTGCCCTTTTATAGGGTAAGAGGAGGCTGGGATGCCGGGTGCCTTGAGGTGAAGTTTTGTCGATCCTTGTAGAGGTGGCTGTAGCGACGTGCCCTAGGAATGGTCAGCCATCCTTGGACACCATGGTGACGTCGGGGATGAGACGGTGAAAAGACCCTGAGTCCTGTGCCACGTCGGCCTTTCCTCCTTGCTGACCGGCGCTGGGTCGAGGCCGGGTCGAGGATGGGTCGAGGACGGGCAGATAAGGCCGAATCCCCGAGATCGTGGGGTATGGACCTTGTCGTATCCTCCCTCGAGGGTGATCGGTGGTAGAACAGTGTGCGGCATGGGGTGCATAGTGACATATTTTCACCTCCCATCCTGGGATGGGTAGTAAAAAGTGAGAACTGACACCAGCACTGCTCCCACGTCGGTCACAGCTGTGGCCATGGCGGTAGGAAGTAGCAGGTAGCCGCATTAAATGCTCTGGCTTTTGTCTCAAAGTAGGTGAATAGAGTGGGTCGAGTGATCCGACCCGAGGTCGTGCGAGTCAGAGATTTGCCGATAGCTGAACGAGCCTCGTGCGAGTCAGAACGCGGTCGAGGTGCTTTATCGAACGGGCCTCGTACGAGCCGGGACGTGGTCGAGGCATCCCGTTGAGGGTGCCTCGTACGAGTCGGAGTCGGAACGCGGTCGAGGCATCCCGTCGAGCCGGCCTCGTGCGAGTCGGAGGTGTATCGTACGTTGTCTTTGGCTTTGCTGTGTTTGCGCGTTAGTGTTTCGTTCTCTTTTTATCGTTGATTTTGGGTACCCCTATTCTGTAGGTACCGATAGTAGCCCCCGAGCCTTTGGGTGAGTGTGTGGTCACTCTCTCAGAGGCTCAGCGGTTCATGAACTGGAGTCATAGCGTCGTAACTTTTTCTGGTGGGGGCGCGCGAGCGCACCTGCCAGGTGTAGCCCCTGAGGCCTCGGTGGAGTATTTGGACTCCTCTGAGGTCTTTTATACGCTCTACTAAGGAATGGTCTCGTATTGTGGCGTGATCTGTATTTTTTCGTTCGAGGTTTGGTTTTTTTGCGGTCTAGCCCCCGAGCCTCGTACGCACGAGATCGATCAGAGTCTCGGCCGTCTTCTATCATTCGACCCTCACGCTCCCCTTTTTTTAGAAAAAAGGAGGAGGGGTGGGGACCGTTGTACTACCCTCATTTGGGCGAGTTCCGACGATCTCCGGTGAGCTACTAACGGGGGAATTCGAGTGTGAGCCCGTGCTCCATTCGGTAGGAGTCGGCTAGCGGCCACGGAGGTGCTCTCAAGAATGCCAAAGAGTAGTCGTGTGGATCTCGATTTCTTGCGATGGGATTCGAGGGCTCGATGCCTCCCTCCGAGGGGATTCCTACGTCGACCTTCTCTTTTAGCCTCGAATATGTCTTGGGGTGCCTCGAGAGCGCGGCTCGAGCCCTGGCCATGTATGGGTGCATCCCTAGTCATCCCTAACTCTGTTACTCGAGGGCAGCTGTCGAACCCTAGTCGAGGGCCAGCTTTCGACCCCTCGAGATTTATAGCGGGCTCGGAGCCCGTTACCCAAGCGTCTGGAAATATCCGTCCACGGATCCTTTCCCTATCTGTTTTCAAGCGCGTATTTTCAGGAGGGGAAGCGAGATCGGCACGGTAGTGGGTGGCATGGTGGGACGGTTACGGCATGAATAGCGGCCACGTGCCCATATCTGCGGCTTTTGAGGGAGCGGTTAGGTAAGATCATTGAATGCAAAAACTGCTCCTACCTTTTCGCGCGTCTGTTGGACTTCCATCGGGTATAAGAGCAAGGCCCGGGGGTCCGTTTTCCCCCACGGGCCCTTTGTATTTTCGCCTTCCTTGCCCTAGATCGCTCTCTCTGTCATCCTGCGCCCTTCAGCCTCCATCCAGCGCCGTCACCGTTTTCTTCTCGCTCGCGTAGTTCCCCGACGACCATGGCAAGCAAGAGCCAGCTTCTCCCCACCGATGCTTGGGCCGCCTCCTTGGTAACGGAGAAGAGACTGGAAGAGCTGGTCCGCGACGGGCTGTTGCGGCCAAAAATGAGCCGGACCCAGTCAGAGTGGAGAGCTCTGCCATCTGACCACCGGGAACCGGCGCCCCCAGAAGGCTACATGGTGAGCTTCGTATGCTTCCATGAGAGGGGGTTTGGCGTGCCGGCCAGCTCCTTCATGCGAGCGCTCCTGCACTACTACAAGGTGGGGCTGCACCACCTCACCCCCAACACCATCTCGTAGGCCGCTATTTTCGCGGCGGTCTGCGAGGGGTACCTGGGGATGGAGCCGCAGTGGAATCTGTGGCTCCATCTCTTTAGGGCGGAGTTTTTTGCCAATAAGGCAGGAGAGCGGGGGGCGTGGCGCGCGGTGCCCGTGGGGAGCTGCGTGCTGCAAGTTCGGTCCGGTCGAAGCGATCAGTACATCCCGGCGCAGCTGATCTCCTCGAACAGCGGCTGGCACGACGGCTGGTTCTACCTCCACAATGATGGTGATCAGCTGCCGAGGTATTTCTGGCCGGGTGTTGGTCGCCCGAGAGGAGAACTGGTCCTACGGCGTCGTGGAAGACGAGAAGCTGAAGCTGGACCCGCTGCTCGACGCGTTGTGGAGGCTCCGCCAGCGCGGACTGACGGTGGGGATGGTGGCCACGGCATTCCACCGTCAGAGGGTGATGCCGCTGATGCAGCGTCGACTCCGGCTTGACCAGATGACGCCGGAGGCGCCATTGGAGGGGAGCAGGATGTCCCATGAGTCCCTCCTCCTCGACGAGGTCACTCGGCGCGTGCGTCGGATGGTGGGGAACTTCAAGCCGGAGGACGTTGACAGGGTCCTGATGCGGCCTACTCAGGGATTCAAGCCCCTGGTAAGCGTTGTTGTTGGTGTTTTTGAGATTTTTTGTTTTCGGATTCCTTCCACTGACTTAGTCGAGGTCTGTGTACAGGACTTATCGGTGGTTAAGGAAACGCGACCGCCGCTTCCAAAAGATCAGGTTGCTCGGGAGGCTCGACGCCTCTTGGCGACCCAATAGAAAGAGGCAAAAGACGCCACCAAGAAGCGTCAAATCCGCAAGGCCCAGGAGCAGGAGGCGCTGAAGAAGCATCGACACCAGTAGAGCCTCAACGGGCTTCCCCTCGAGGAGTCTCCCTCTGAGATGGTCTCGGGGGAGAACGATGACGACGACGACGAGGATGACGATGCCTTGTCACGGTACGATGCCGCGACTGGTCTGGCGGACCTCCCCGATGTGCGCCCCATCTTGGAGCCCATTGGGGGGTCGACCTCCTAGGCATCGAGGCTGGCCTCGATGTCCATCGAGGTGGAGGAGGAGCCAGAAGAGGTGGGGGCCAGAGTGGGCCCCTCCACGGGAGGGGCCGCCTCGTCAGGGGCCCCGCAAGAGGGGTCGATGGCGCCGCCCCCGCGAGCTCAAGCTCCGTGGGCTCAGACGGCGGTCGGGGCAGCGACGTCAACGTCGACATCCGGGGCGCCGCCTACGGGCATGAGGACCCAAGGCCAGCTGGCCTCGGCGGGGCAGAGGGCCCAAGGTGCTCAGCTGACTAGGGCCCCAAGGAGTGCCCGGCCAGCAGGAGGTCCGACGGTAGGGCCGTCGCAGGCGCCGTCGGGGGTCTCTGGCCTGCCAGGGCCTAGGCCCTTGGTGCCCATATCTGGGTACGCTATTCTGCCCTATTTCTTGTAATCAACGGTCCCATTCTTTAGCCTGACGTGTTTATTTATTCCTCAGGCACAAGTGCAAGGCGGAGCTCGCGGGTCCGACCCCCGTGAAGGCGCTCCGGTCGAGCGCCGCCGTGATAATGCGGATGGCGGCTGATGACATCGCCTAGGTCGCGAGACTCCAGGCTGTAATGGAGCATCTAAAGCAGTAGGAGGCGGCTGCCCAGGCGGGAACGGGCGCCCAGGAAGCTGCTGGTTCCGACCCCGCCGCGCAGGGGTCGGAGCCGTCGGAAGTGGTGCCCAGCACTGGTGGGCCGGAGCCTGGGTCGACAGCGACCGCCCAGGCTTCCATTGAGGCTGGCGAGGCTGAAGCATCCGCCCACGATGCAGGGTGGGCGGATGTAGAACAGGAGGTGGTGGAGGCCCCGTCGGAGGCTGGGCAGGAGGCGGCGCAGCCGGAGGAGCTGCGGCCGCTGCGGGACCAGCCGACGAAGCCGACGGTCGAGGTAGAGAGCGAGGCGGACGCGCCACCGCCCATCATCTCGGTGGTGGTGCCAGTGATCGAGGTGCTAGCCCCGCCGCAAGGGTCGGCCCCGGTCGTGGTCGACCTCACCCTCGATGACTCCCTTGTCGACAAGGGGAAGCAGGTGGCGGGCGTCGAGGCGACCGAGGCTGCAGATCAGGCGGAGGCATCAGCCGGGTGGCAAGACTTTGCCGGGCTAGCAATTGTGCGGGCGGAGGAGGAGCTCCCGCGCTGGGGGAGGTCGACCCTTGAATTTAGGGATGCGTCCAACCCCAGCGCCGAGCCTGTCTTCGCGCTCGATGACAAAGATGAGGTGCACCACTGGGAGTACCTCGAGGGACTCCGGAAACACATAATGCAGTCCCTGCATGTGGTTTCGGATACCCTGGCACGGGGTATGTCAGAGGACTTCGAGGTGAGTTGAATTCGGTAGTTTTTTGTTTTTTCATTTGCGGTTTATTCCTTTCCCTAGTTCTGATTTTTGGGTTTTAACCGTGGTCAGGAGCTCAAAGAGCGTTCCCGCCGCAAGTCGCTCTTCATTCACAATGAGAGTGGCGTGTGGGCGGCGCTCTCCCGTCAACGGGCTTTGGTCGAGGAGGCCAACGAGCGGCTCTCCCAACAGAGCACCGAGATGGCCGAGCTTCGCGTCGCCTACGCGGCGGTCAAGGAGGAGGCGGCACAGGCCCGGGCGCCCGAGGCCACGGTGCGTGAAGACGCGGCAAGGGCCCGGGAGGAGGCTGCCAAAGCCCACGGAGACCTCACGCCGTTGTCGGCACGTGTGAAGGAGCTCGAGGAGGACGTCACCCTTGTCAGCAGGCATCGTGACGCCCTCAACGTCCAGATCGGGCAGGTGTCCACTTGCGTTGGGGCCTTGAAAGACGAGGTCGCGACGCTGAGCGGAGTCGTCCGGGAGAGGGACGAGGCTCTCTCGAACGCCAGCCGAGAGATCAAGATGTTGAGGGCGACCGTCCGTGACAGGGATGACGCTCTTTAGGCGCTTGAGAAGACGTGTGGGGAACTGCGCGACGAGATCATGGGTTGGCAGACCCACTCTGAGGGTGAGCTTCTTGCTACGCAGTGGCCCTGGTGTCGGGGTCCCATGCTTGTGCTAACTTGATACTTGTGTTCCAGAGTTGGAGAAGGAGCAGCAGACGGCTCAGGCGACGGCCACCTCGTTCCAGACTCTCTTCGAGGCCAAGACCTAGCAGACTCAGTTGCTTCAGGGCGCCATCTCCTCCGTGTGCAATGGCCTAGGGGTCAAGCCTGACGCCGACACTGAGGAGGATGCCTCGGGGAACTCCTTCATCCGCCGGATGGTGGCACTGGGCTGCCTCGTTTGCGAGAGGGTACGAGGCAGACTTCATCACAGCGTGAAGAGGGCTCTGGCTGTCGTTCGGTCTGGATTTGTATATGACATGGAGCTCGTCGCTGATGGCTTCATCACAGATCCGGACCGATCAGACAAGGAGAATGAAAACGCCTGCCTGGGCCTAATTGAAGCCGCTGAGGAGCCCGGAAGTCGCCTGGCCAAGCTCTTCGAGGTCGAGGTGGTTCCGCCTGCCGACGACGAGGGCCTGTGAGCCGAATCTAGGCACAGAGGCCCATGTAATAAGTTAGTGCTTATAACTTTGGTTGTGGTGGCCTCAGAGGCCTTAAAACGCTCGAATGTAAACTTGTACTGATTGTTAAGTTGTGTTCGAGTTTTTTCTCTTGCCTTTGTTGCTCGAATCATGTTCTCATATGATTTACTTAGCGCGCAGTCATGCCCCTTGGCGCAAGGGAGCAAGTGGAGGTACCGTAGCCTTGGAGGCGTAAGTGATCTCGTGACTCGACTGCCCTCGAGCTTTAGGGTGTGTTTGTGGCCTTGTAGATCGTGTAAGAACTTGATTTGAAGCCACCGGGGATGTACTCTTTTTCAAAGTTATGAACCGTTACTCGGTCTACTTAGCGTGCGGTCACGCCCCTAGGCATGAGGGGTGAGTGGAGGTACCGTAGCCTTATTGGCGTAAGTGATCTCGCGGCTTGACAACCCTTTGAGCCTTAGGGTGCTCCCGCGGCGTTGTCGACTTAAGTGACAGTTCTCTTTTTTTGAAAAAGAGTACGAGTTTTTTCAGGGACAGGGGGTTCCCCCCTTGCAGCCCCCGAGGAAGGGTCGATTCTGAGGAAACAGAGTCGATCCTTCCTGGTTGTTATGAAAAGAAAGCTTTGAACACTGTTGTATTCTTTATTGACGAGATTGAAAAGAATTTACAGAGCCTCGAGGCTTTAAGGAAAGAATTGACATAGCTGTTCAATGTTTCAAGCGTTGGTGAAGATTTCTCCCTTCTCATTCGATAGCTTGTAGGTGCCGGGCTTTAATACTTCTGCGATGATGTATGGCCCTTCCCACGGCGGCGTGAGCTTGTGGCGTCCCTTGGTGTTCTGGCTCCGCCGTAACACCAAGTCGCCAACGTTGAGGTCGCGCCTGCGGACGTGTCTGTCATGGTAGCATCGGAGACTCTGCTGATACCTGGTAGAGTGCAACAGAGCCATGTCATGGGCTTCCTCGAGCTGGTCGAGGGTGTCCTCTCTTATGGCGTTGTTATTTTTCTCGTTATAGGCCTTCAACCTCGGGGATCCGTATTCTACATTAGTTGGGAGCATAGCCTCTGATCCGTAGACTAAGAAGAATGGAGTGAACCCCATGGCTCGACTCGATGTTGTTCTCAGGCTCCACAGGACTGAGGGAAGCACGGCAACCCATTTCTTGCCGTGTTTGTTCAGCTTGTCAAAGATTCTGGGTTTCAGGCCTTGTAGGACCATGCCGTTGGCACGTTCTACTTGGCCATTTGTTTTTGGATGAGCTACGGCTGACCAGAGCACACAGATGTGGTGGTTGTCGCAGAAATCCAGAAACTTTTTACTGGTGAACTGGGTGCCATTGTCCGTGATGATGCAGTTGGGAACCCTAAAGCGGTGGATGATGTCGGTAAAAAAGAGCACAACTTGCTCAGACCGGATGCTGGTGATAGAACGGGCCTCGATCCACTTGGAAAATTTGTTAATAGCGACGAGCAAGTGGGTGAAGCCGCCAGTTGTCCTTTTCAAGGGTCCGACTAGGTCGAGCCCCCAAACAGTGAACGACCACGTGATAGGGATGGTGTTGATGCAAATGTGGATCTGCAAACACAAAGGGCTAATACCCGAAATCGATATTCAAAGCGTGCCAGTCGATTTGACCTGTTAATCGACAAGGATGAAGATACGAGCACTTTGGTCCTGACAATAGTGATACGCCCGGAAGTTATGGCCAAGAGGTACTCACGCGGAACTCGAGGATCATCGAAGATCGCACTGAAGCGATGTAGCTCGCCGAATCGATGAGAACTCGTAAAAAAGGAAAAATATGCAAATTGACGAAGTCACCGAAAAGTAAATAGATGTAAGAGTAAAAGCTGATTTTTGATATTGATTGATTCATATTACATTGCCCCTCAATCTATATTTATACCCTGATCTAAGGAGACATAACCAAATACGACTAGGACACCAAGTCCACATTTAAGGAAATACATGACTCTTACATAAATCAGACTCTAACAAACATAGAAAAGGAAATCAACTCCTATCTATTTCCCTGTCCGCCTCAATTACGATGGAATTTTCATCGACCTCCTTTCCATCGGCACACTTCCTGTTTCATCGGCAGCAGTCTTCAAGCCTCCCTTCATCGGCATCGGTAATAACATCAACTTTATCGGCAACGCCTCAATCTAAATCAACCTTTCCATCGGTCGCCACCATTCATCGGCAATCTTCTTTACAAGCTGATTTTTCATCGGCTGTCAGCATACACAGTAACTTTTCTCCTACTGATTAGCCCACTCTGACCATCTTGACACGTGCCAAAAAATGGTGTCAACACATGCCCCCCAATTTTAGAGTATAAAACATTGATGCTCCAAAATTTACTCCAGATAATGCTTGCCTTCACCTATTTTCCTCAACCCATTCTCCAACCATAATGTAATCTGTTACTGAATCTAATCAAATCTAGTTCTGTTTCATGCATCTCAGTAAATATCGCACAACTTCCAACCATTCTTGCCCCAATTATGGTTAAGATACCAAAATAACAACCCATCGGCAAGATCTTAACATAATAATGCCATCATTTTTAGAACTAACAGATCCTGTACTGAGATCTCTTCCAAGTCATAATTACTTGCCATTAAATCTTCTGTACAATCCCTTGATTATCGTGCAAACAGTTACCATATCCATCTGAACCACCTCGACCCACACGCGTGCGGCATAGCGACAAGTATAGAATACCCCTACTCCAAGCGGCCCATAAATAGATTTCTCTGGAACGCTTGTCTTCTACCCTCAAACTCCAACCTTTGGCATTCTCTCTTTCCGGCGGCGACTCCGATGAACAAACACGCGACCTCAATCCAACAAGAACTCCTTCCATCGTCAACCTCAAGTCCCCAGTCTGTGCCCTTATCTATCTCAAAGCAATGGCGATCAACTTCGACGTCCCTGCGGTTCGTTCCACTTCCGTTACTTTTACCCTGGTTCCTTTGGTCTTTGCGAGTTCATACAGTTGGTAATTTTTCCCTCTTTTTCCTATTCTTTTGATCCTCCAAACCTAGGAACTACGCAACAAATTGGTTATTCCAACCGATCAACCGCACTTCCACTGCCTAGGTCCAATGGGCAACCCAGATCCAACCGATTTAATCAACGCGGAGGTTAACAGAATCCCCTTTAGAGCCTAGAACTTTTCTCTGAATCTATGGAAAGACACATTCTGATCTTGGCCCAAAACCACCAAAGGGTGGAAAGATTGGTATTTGAGGGTTAACAGGTCGATGCAAGTGTACTGGGCAGAACAGAAAATAGACCAATGCATTAGGCTATCTATTGCTGATATGCAGAAAAATGAATCCATGATGATTGTTGCTGCCTATTTCTGGTCAGATACGACAAACACCTTCATGTTTGGATATGGTCCAGCCGTGCCTACTCTTGCCGATGTATACATGCTTACTGGCTTGGACTTCTCAACTGTCGATGAGGGTACCATCTATGGCAGAAGAGCCGAACATAGAGTGAATACACACAACATCGGCGGCTGGACTGGATACATCCAGGAATACCAAAGGACTGGGACCGTTAACCAGAGGGAACACGCCATATTCTTGAATATGTGGTTGGAAAAATTTATCTTCTTCGGTCGATCGGTAGGGCCAACCAACGCCTTCCTCTCCGCGGCTGAACTCTTGGCCAATGGTGTGAGGTTCCCGCTTGGCCGATACCTTCTGAGCTCCACCTATCACCTCCTTCACCAAGTGTCTCAGAAACTTTTGCTTGGCGAACCCATCGGCAATTTAGGAGGCCCATGGTGGTTTATCAACATGTGGCCAAATGCCCATATGCACAAACGCCTGCAATGGGACTTCTTCGCCCAAGAATTCCCATGAGAAATCACCGAAGATTACGTTCTTGGGGATGAGGAATCGGCAACACGCCCCCCCCCTCAACTTCGGTGAAGCCATAATTGTCCTCCCTAGAACAGAGGCCAATGAAGATCAAATCGGCAGATTTTTCCAGAACTTCTACAACGGTCTCCCTCGTTATCATAGGGCTTGGGTACCCTATATCGATGAAGAGAACAAGTTCCCCCTTCTCTTCAACTTTGCCGATGACGAGCTGAACCAAGACAATGAGCCTATGATGGCCATCATCACTCCTAGAGCAATCCCGGTGAACACATTTGGTAGTAGGAAAAATTCCAATACCACCTATGAGTTCTATAATCCATCGGCAGTATCCCGCCAACTGGCTTTTGGGCAACTGCCAATCAAGCTGTGCTTTGCCGATGTGATCAAGCCCAGAGAAACAATCACCAGTGGAACAGAATGGAGCATGGTAGTGAGACTCGCCCTCGATGCCGATATCTCAGATGTTGATCTTTCCATCTGGTCACCAACGTCTTTTATTACAGAATCATATAAACAATGGTGGCGAGAATGGAAGGAACAATTATTCACAACATCCACCCATACATATCGGCACATGATCGATCCCTACTACGCCATTTCCGATGATGCAGTAAGTTTCTTTTAACTTCCTTTTGTTTCTCCTTTTTCATATATCGGCAACTAATCTTTCTCGTGACAGGTCGATGACCCAGTACCATATATGAGCAAGAGTGGGAAACCCTTCAACCTTCGACCTGTTTCCCCAATATCACCGATCGGCTACAACTCCCCCACCCTAGCTGCTTTAACTTTCTAGAGGACCCGTGCCAAGACTATCATTGGCTGCCGCTACAAGCCTAATTAAGGCTTTTAAGGTAATAACCTTGTTTATTTTTACTCATGCTGATACAAACTATATTAACTTTTAACCATCAGGGTGTAAGAGCCGCTGCTGGATCGTCATCGACAACTCCTCCAACATCAAGCACCACTACCTCCAACCAGCCTTCAGAGGTATTCTTTTAACTTTACATTTTATCTGTTAAACATCCAATCTTACACTTGTTTTGCAGCAGCAAATGGGCACATCGGCAAGCATACCAGGCGCTCAATCTCCACGATCAACAAGTGCCGATGCCCCCCAGCCAACTATCGCTAAGACCCAAGTAAAGCGTAAAGCTTTAACTGATGCCGAGGCTCAGCAAAAATGACAGAAATCTATGCCAGTCCCCGCATCTGCTCCAACACCTGTTAGTCAGCCAACCGATGTAGTTGAACAAGTTGACCCTTCTGCATAAAATGTATCATCGGCCATCATACTCCAAGGGCCAACTATTGATGAAGTCGTAGAAGACATCCCATCGGCCAGCTCTGCCGATCCTTCACATGGCCTCTTTCAAGCTGCTCCTCCCAGCCAGGCCCAAGAAATCGCCTTGAAGTAGGTAAACCGATTGACCTGGTCGATTTATAATATCCATAACTATCCTTACGTAGGATCTCTGACTTCCTTTCCTCTTCACAGGAACAAGATTCTCCCAATAGCTTGTTTTCTTTCGCTATCGACATCTCCGATGATGATGGAGAAGAAGCAAGTTCTTCCCTAGCACTGGGGGTGATATCGGCAGAAATTTATGCCAAGCTGGAAGCCCTTCTGGATCTGTTACAACAAGATACTGCTCAGTTGGTAAACGACTCACATCCTGCAAAAACCATCTTCAAGACAATCCGTGGCCAAGTTCCTGCCGATGTCGAAGAAACTCTCTTCCCAGCAGTCCATCTAGAGAGCCAACAATTACAATATCAACGGGCTGCTCACCGTATCGCCGATAGAGCAGCTCAAGCCCAGCTCAAGGAAGAGATGCCGCAGCTAAAATAAACTGCCGATGAGAAGCACAAAAGCATCAGCAACTTGCAGACCTCAGGTGCCGATCTTAAGCAGAAGATTCTAGATCTATCGGCAAAGAGAGCAGCTCTTCTAGCTGAACTGGAAGAAGTTGAAATAGCCCTAACTCACGCCAGGCAAGAAGAAGATCAGCTCCCTGACGTCATCAAAGCCCTTCAGCAAGAAAGGGATGTCCAAGCTCGCAAGGCCTTGGCCTTGAAGAAGAAACTTAAGCCTGTGGAGGGGGTTGCCGATGAAGATGCTAAAGAATTGAAGGAAGCCGATGAGATCCGCCTGCGTGCAATATCGGCTATCCAATCTTTGTTAAATCTGTAATTCTCATTTAGTGCATCGGCTATCCGATATGACCACAAGGCTTCATTTAATACCGTATGCCACCTCTTAGGATTTTCTTTAATTTTGCGCTTAATGAGCTTGATAATTCCTTTGTTAGAAGCCTCAGCCTGACCATTAGCTTGGGCATAATATGGAGAAGAATTTAAAACTTTAATCCCCATACTCACAGCAAACTCATCAAATTCTCCCGATGTAAACATGGTACCCTGATCGGTAGTGATGGTTTGAGGAATACCAAATCGGTAAACAATATGCTCTTTCACAAAATCAATCATATTAGCCGATGTCACCTTTTTCAAAGGAATTGCTTCAACCCATTTTGTGAAATAATCAGTAGCAACCAGAATAAATTTATGCCCCTTACTCGATGGCAGATAAATCTGACCGATGAGATCAATAGCCTAACCCCGGAACGGCCAAGGCTTAATTATGGGGTTCATAGCCGATGCAGGTGCTCTTTGAATATTACCAAATTTTTTACATTCCTGACATCCTTTAAAATATTTAAAACAATCTTAGAGAATAGTCGGCCAATAATATCCATTTCTTCTGATCATCCATTTCATCTTGAAAGCCGACTGATGAGTGTGATGGGTGAGATTCATGAAGGAGTGTGTGGGGCTCATCAGTCGGCTTTCAAGATGAAATGGATGATCAGAAGAAATGGATATTATTGGCCGACTATTCTTAAAGATTGTTTTAAATATTTTCAAGGATGTCAGGAATGTCAAAAATTTGGTAATATTCAAAGAGCACCTGCATCGGCTATGAACCCCATAATTAAGCCTTGGCCGTTCCGGGGTTAGGCTATTGATCTCATCGGTCAGATTTATCTACCATCGAGTAAGGGGCATAAATTTATTCTGGTTGCTACTGATTATTTCACAAAATGGGTTGAAGCAATTCCTTTGAAAAAGGTGACATCGGCTAATATGATTGATTTTGTGAAAGAGCATATTGTTTACCGATTTGGTATTCCTCAAACCATCACTACCGATCAGGGTACCATGTTTACATCGGGAGAATTTGATGAGTTTGCTGTGAGTATGGGGATTAAAGTTTTAAATTCTTCTCCATATTATGCCCAAGCTAATGGTCAGGCTGAGGCTTCTAACAAAGGAATTATCAAGCTCATTAAGCGCAAAATTAAAGAAAATCCTAAGAGGTGGCATACGGTATTAAATGAAGCCTTGTGGTCATATCGGATGTCGTGTCATGGTGCAACCAAGGTAACACCTTATCAGTTGGTATATGGACACGACGCAGTGTTACCTTGGGAGATTAAAACTAGCTCTAGGCGAATACATTCTCAAGATCAATTGACAGCCGATGACTATGATACCCTTATGAAAGATGAGTTGGAAGATGTGGCAGGTCATCGGTTAAAGGCTTTAGTTAGCATCGAAGAGAATAAGAAAAGAGTAGCCAGATGGTACGATAAGAAGGTGAAGATAAAGGAGTTTGTCGATGGGGATTTGGTTTGGAAGTTGATTTTACCGATTAGGACTAAAAGTTCAAAGTTTGGCAAATGGTCGCCTAATTGGGAGGGTCCATATCGGATAAATCAATCTGTTCCTGGTAATACATATATTCTCGAAACCCTCGAAGGGGTTGTGTTTCCCAGAGCATTAAATGGAAAATATTTAAAGAAATATTACCCTAGTATCTGGATAGATGCATAAAAGTATAATTGCCGATAACAATCCTATCGGCTAGAGTTAAACAAAGTATCAATGTGTCATAGATTGCCGATGCACTAAATGATAATTACAGATTTAACAAAGATTGGATAGCCGATATTGCACGCAGGCAGATCTCATCGGCTTCCTTCAATTCTTTAGCATCTTCATCGGCAACCCCCTCCACAGGCTTAAGTTTCTTCTTCAAGGCCAAGGCCTTGCGAGCTTAGACATCCCTTTCTTGCTGAAGGGCTTTGATGACGTCAGGGAGCTGATCTTCTTCTTGCCTGGCGTGAGTTAGGGCTGTTTCAACTTCTTCCAGTTCAGCTAGAAGAGCTGCTCTCTTTGCCGATAGATCTAGAATCTTCTGCTTAAGATCGGCACCTGAGGTCTGCAAGTTGCTGATGCTTTTGTGCTTCTCATCGACGGTTTGTTTTAGCTACAGCATCTCTTCCTTGAGCTGGGCTTAAGTTGCTCTATCGGCGATACGGTGAGCAGCCCGTTGATATTGTAATTGTCGGCTCTCTAGATGGACTGCTAGGAAGAGAGTTTCTTCGACATCGGCAGGAACTTGGCCACGGATTGTCTTGAAGATGGTTTTTGCAGGATCTGAATCGTTTACCAACTGAGCAGTATCTTGTTGTAACAGATCCAGAAGGGCTTCCAGCTTGGCATAAATTTCTGCCGATATCACCTCCAGTGCTAGGGAAGAACTTGCTTCTTCTCCATCATCATCAGAGATGTCGATAGCGAAAGAAAACAAGCTATTGGGAGAATCTTGTTCCTGTGAAGAGGAAAGGAAGTCAGAGATCCTACGTAAGGATAGTTATGGATATTATAAATCGACCAGGTCAATCGGTTTACCTGCTTCAAGGCGATTTCTTGGGCCTGGCTGGGAGGAGCAGCTTGAAGGGGGCCATGTGAAGGATCAGCAGAGCTAGCCGATGGGATGTCTTCTATGACTTCATCAATAGTTGGCCCTTGGAGTATGATGGCCGATGATACATTTTGTGCAGAAGGGTCAACTTGTTCAACTACATCGGTTGGCTGACTAACAGGTGTTGGAGCAGATGCGGAGACTGGCATAGATTTCTGTCATTTTTACTGAGCCTCGGCATCAGTTAAAGCTTTACGCTTTACTTGGGTCTCAGCGACAGTTGGCTGGGGGGCATCGGCACTTGTTGATCGTGGAGCTTCAGCGCCTGGTATGCTTGCCAATGTGCCCATTTGCTGCTACAAAACAAGTGTAAGATTGGATGTTTAACAGATAAAATGTAAAGTTAAAAGAATACCTCTGAAGGCTGGTTGGAGGTAGTGGTGCTTGATGTTGGAGGAGTTGTCGATGACGATCCCGCAGCGGCTCTTACACCCTGATGGTTAAAAGTTAATATAGTTTGTATCGGCATGAGTAAAAATAAACAAGGTTATTACCTTAAAAACCTTAATTAGGCTTGTAGCGGCAGCCAATGGAGTAGCCCTAGCTGTTGCCAGTTTTGATTTGGAGGTGATAGTCTTGGCACGGGTCCTCTGGAAAGTTAAAGCAGCTAGGGTGGGGGAGTTGTAGCCGATCGGTGATATTGGGGAAACAAGTCGAAGGTTGAAGGGTTTCCCACTCTTGCTCATAGATGGTACTGGGTCATCGACCTGTCACGAGAAAGTTAGCTGCCGATATATGAAAGAAAAAAATAGAAGGGAGTTAAAAGAAACTTACTGCGTCATCGGGAATGGCGTATTCAGGGTCGATCATGTGTCGATATGCGTGAGCAGATGTTGCAAATAGTTGTTCCCTCCACTCTCGCCACCATTGCTTATATGATTCAGTGATGAAAGATGTTGGCGACCAGATGGAAAGATCAACATCTGAGATATCGGCATCGGGGGCAAGTCTCACTACCCTGCTCCATTCTGTTCCACTGGTGATTGTTTCTCTGGGCTTGATCACATCGGCAAAGCACAGCTTGATTGGCAGTTGCCCAAAAGCCAGTTGGCGGGATACTGCCGATGGATTGTAGAACTCATAGGTGGTATTGGAATTTTTCCCACTACCAAATGTGTTCACCGGGATTGCCCTGGGAGTGATGATGGCCATCATAAGCTCATTGTCTTGGTTCAGCTCGTCATCGGCAAAGTTGAAGAGAAGGGGGAACTTGTTCTCTTCATCGATATAGGGTACCCAAGCCCTATGATCATGAGGGAGACCGTTGTAGAAGTTCTGGAAAAATCTGCCGATTTGATCTTCATTGGCCTCTGTTCTAGGGAGGACAATTATGGCTTCACCGAAGTTGAGGGGGGCGTGTTGCCGATTCCTCATCCCCAAGAACATAATCTTCGGTGATTTCTCGTGGGAATTCTTGGGCGAAGAAGTCCCATTGCAGGCGTTTGTGCATATGGGCATTTAGCCACATATTGATAAACCACCATGGGCCTCCTAAATTGCCGATGGGTTCGCCAAGCAAAAGTTTCTGAGACACTTGGTGAAGGAGGTGATAGGTGGAGCTCAGAAGGTATCGGCCAAGCGGGAACCTCACACCATTGGCCAAGAGTTCAGCCGCGGAGAGGAAGGCATTGGTTGGTCCTACCGATCGACCGCAGAAGATAAATTTTTCCAACCACATATTCAAGAATATGGCGTGTTCCCTCTGGTTAACGGTCCCAGTCCTTTGGTATTCCTGGATGTATCCAGTTCAGCCACCGATGTTGTGTGTATTCACTCTATGTTCGGCTCTTCTGCCATAGATGGAACCCTCATCGACAGTTGAGATGTCCAAGCCAGTAAGCATGTATACATCGGCAAGAGTAGGCGCGGCTGGACCATGTCCAAACATAAAGGTGTTTGTCGTATCTGACCAGAAATAGGCAGCAGCAATCATCATGGATTCATTTTTCTGTATATCGGCAATAGATAGCCTAATGCATTGGTCTATTTTCCGTTCTGCCCAGTACGCCTGCATCGACCTGTTAACCCTCAAATACCAATCTTTCCACCCTTTGGTGGTTTTGGGCCAAGATCGGAATGTGTCTTTCCATAGATTCAGAGAAAAGTTCTGGGCTCTAAAGGGGATTCTGTTAACCTCCGCGTTGATTAAATCGGTTGGATCTGGGTTGCCCATTGGACCTAGGCAATGGAAGTGCGGTTGATCGGTTGGAATAACCAATTTGTTGCGTAGTTCCTAGGTTTGGAGGATCAAAAGAATAGGAAAAAGAGGGAAAAATTACCAACTGTATGAACTCGCAAAGACCAAAGGAACCAGGGTAAAAGTAACGGAAGTGGAATGAACCGCAGGGACGTCGAAGTTGATCGCCATTGCTTTGAGGAAGATAAGGGCACAGACTGGGGACTTGAGGTTGACGATGGAAGGAGTTCTTGTTGGATTGAGGTCGCGTGTTTGTTCATCGGAGTCGCCGCCGGAAAGAGAGAATGCCAAAGGTTGGAGTCTGAGGGTAGAAGACAAGCATTCCGGAGAAATCTATTTATAGGCCGCTTAGAGTAGGGGTATTCTGGACTTGTCGCTATGCCGCGCGCGTGTGGGTCGAGGTGGTTCAGATGGATATGGTAACTGTTCGCACGATAATCAAGGGATTGTACAGAAGATTTGATGGCAAGTAATTATGACTTGGAAGAGATCTCAGTACAGGATATGTTAGTTCTAAAAATGATGGCATTATTATGTTAAGATCTTGCCGATGGGTTGTTATTTCGGTATCTTAATGATAATTAGGGCAAGAATGGTTGGAAGTTGTGCGATATTTACTGAGATGCGTAAAACAGAACTAGATTTGATTAGATTCAGTAACAGATTACATTATGCTTGGAGAATGGGTTGAGGAAAATAGGTGAAGGCAAGCATTATCTGGAGTAAATTTTGGAGCATCAATGTTTTATACTCCAAAATTGGGGGGCATGTGTTGACACCATTTTTTGGCACGTGTCAAGATGGTCAGAGTGGGCTAATCAGTAGGAGAAAAGTTACTGTATATGCTGACAGCCGATGAAAAATCAGCTTGTAAAGAAGATTGCCGATGAATGGTGGCGACCGATGGAAAGGTTGATTTAGATTGAGGCGTTGCCGATAAAGTTGATGTTATTGCCGATGCCGATGAAGAGAGGCTTGAAGACTGCTGCCGATGAAACAGGAAGTGTGCCGATGGAAAGGAGGTCGATGAAAATTCCATCGTAATTGAGGCGGACAGGGAAATAGATAGGAGTTGATTTCCTTTTCTATGTTTGTTAGAGTCTGATTTATGTAAGAGTCATGTATTTCCTTAAATGTGGACTTGGTGTCCTAGTCATATTTGGTTATATCTCCTTAGATCAGGGTATAAATATAGATTGAGGGGCAATGTAATAGAGATGAATCAATCAATATCAAAAATCAGCTTTTACTCTTACATCTGTTTACTTTTCGGTGACTTCGTGAATTTGCATATTTTTCCTTTTTTACGAGTTCTTCTCGATTCGGTGAGCTGCATCGCTTCAGTGCGATCTTCGACGATCCTCGAGTTCCGCGTGAGCACCTCTTGGTCGTGACTTCCTGGTGTATCGCTGTTGTCAGGACCAAAGTGCTCGTATCTTCATCCTTGTCGATTAACAGGTCAAATCGACTGGCACGCTTTGGATATCGATTTCGGGTATTAGCCCTTTGTGTTTGCAGATCCACTTTTGCATCAACAATTACGTACATTTAATTTCTCTTAAATTTTGTAATTTGATATTATGCAAATAATTATATGAAGGCTATTAAATACAATGAGCGTCCATTTCCTTATATTTTTCAAATTGGATATGACATTGATGACTGTATGCCAGCCATAAAGTGACCCTTCGTAGTACTCTATCGCCGCAATAATAAATGAGTATCCCTGTCCTTGAAAAAATTGAGATCGGATACCTTTATTATTGCACACCACCAACTAGACGACGCACCATCGAGTTATATAGACGAGTATAAATCAGGGCCTTAGGTACTAAAGATAGTTGACGGGTATGCTCCATCGCCCTAAGGACAAAGATTGGCACGGAGGCCGACAAGTCGCACCGAACCATCGAGG
Source organism: Saccharum hybrid cultivar R570 (assembly GCA_038087645.1). Classification (NCBI taxonomy): domain Eukaryota; kingdom Viridiplantae; phylum Streptophyta; class Magnoliopsida; order Poales; family Poaceae; genus Saccharum; species Saccharum hybrid cultivar. Next base: position 17,902,614 of record JAQSUU010000534.1, on the reverse strand, counting down.
TGCCATCATTGTCAATCTCAAGCTTCGAGGGCGTGCGAGCGCTGACGGGAGGTCGAGACTCAACAAGGTTAGATTTTCCTTTTCTTCTCTTATGTATGCATATGGTTTGTGGGGCAGTCTAGGGTATGTTGTTGCCTACCCAAACATACCATTAGATCTGGTATTTTCGAAGGTCGAAGCTAAGGTTGATGTTAGACCTAGGGATGTCAACGAGAAATTCCCCGTCATGGAATGCCTCATCATCCATGTCCCTTTTAAAGCTTGAGGGGGGAGGTTTCCTCCCTATCCCCATCCTAGCACGGGGATTCCATATCTGACGGGGTCCCCGTCCCTCACGAAGCCATGGTGTGCTTAACTCAAGAAGGTGCTTGTGCTCTGCATCTACATCCGAGGCGCCTGCATATGTGGTCAGTCAGCTGGTCCTGCTTTTGCATCTGCGGCGCTTGCACTCTCATCAACGAATGAATGATAGGGGAAATACCATTGGCGAGGCGCGATGCTTGGGTGGGAGATAGGAGGGGTGAGCAACAATGCTTTGGTGAGAGATAGGAGGGCGAGCGGTGGCGCTTCAGCGGTAGGGCAAAGGTAACACTTTGGCCTCGAGCGGAGGCGGCGCTTGGATAGTTGGGGATAGCCACGGACTCCCAACTTGAAGGCGGCGTGGAGACCTACGGGTCCCGACTCTGGAATAGGGAGGGATAGACTATGAAGATTCTTTTAGGGTTGAGGGAATGGACGGACGGATGGACTTCTATAGCATATGGATGGCTAGATGAATTCGTGACGAACTGGCTAAACAGGGTTCCGCAGGGGATGGGTACGGGGAATGCCCCCCTTCCCTAGCACCGCTCGACCCAACGAGGATAGGTTTGTCTCCATTTAGTTTTCCATGGGGGTAATTTTGGCCCATCCATGTTCGCTAATGGGGGAATTCGCACGGGGAATCAAGGATCGAGGCCCCACTGCGATCTCTAGTTATACCTAAGCATTTTTTGTCTCGGCTTGGCCCACAACAATTACTATACATGGATTTAACATGAAAACACAAACACAATTTTTTTTGCTTGATCATAGGTTAACTTGATGCATTTATTTAATTATGCGGCCCGTTCTAAAAGGGATGGCCTCACATAGCGCATGGGATGGTCATGGGCACAATTTTTTGGCCCAAAAAACTAACTTGGATTTTACTTTTGAATTTTTCTAATTTTAATTAAATTAGTTATGAATTTTTAGAGAGTAAATAGGTTTTTATTATTTTGAAAAATATTAATCTCGTTGAAACCATAAATGGCTAGGGATGACAGTGGGGCGGGTTTGGGTCGGATATCCGCGAGTTTCGAGTTTGGTGGTTTTCGCTATCTGGTTTTGCCAACAGATTGTCGATATCTAGTTTTCGCCCGTGGATTTTCGGTGTCTGGTTTTCGTCCATGAATTTTTGGGTTCAAATACATAAAAGTTAGCGAGTTTCAGACGGATTTTCAATTTTAGCCGTGGAGCACCGTTGGAGCCCCGAATAATTGAGTCCACCGGTAGCCCATCGGCAACCCTACGTATATAACGCTAAAGTAATATATGACAAATATATGCGGTATCAATAGTTCCTGTTGTCAAAGAATCTTGATTCTTAAACAAGTTCGTGGTATAACAAAATAAAATCGAATAATTGTGACTGGTTAAAAATAGTTTTCTCCAAATGGTCAAATATGCCCACACTGGAGTGAGTGTTGCGTACTTGCGTGGAAAAATAGACAAGCCAGCAGCGGTGGCATTCCTGGAGTATTCGTTAAAGAGGGGGACCAAAGGTTGGCGCTTGCCCCCATACAATCAACAAGACAACAAGAGAGGGGTAAGAGAGAGAAAGCACTCGAGCATGGTCGAAAAAATAATACAGTCAAGGCCACTTACGCCTTGTTTAGATGCACCTAAAAGTTAAAATTTTTTCACTCTCTTCATCACATCAATAGACCCATGTATGAAGTAGTAAATGTAGGTAAAAAAATAACTAATTATACAGTTTAGTTAGAAATCACGAGATGAATCTTTTGAACCTAGTTGGTCTACGATTAGATAATATTTGTCAAATAAGACGAAAGTGGTACTATTTATCGGGTTGAAATTTTTTTCAATCTAAACCAGGTCTTAGTTTGCAAATTTTTAAAAACACTGTAGCATTTTCGTTTGTATTTGACAAACTTTGTCTAATCATAGATTAACTAGGCTTAAAAGATTCGTCTCAACATTTACAGATAAACTGTACAATTTATTATTTTTTTTACTTACATTTAATGCGCTATACATGTACCGACATATACGATATAACGATAAATCTTGAAAATTTTTACATTTTGAAGGATCTAAACGTGGCCTTGGTGTACGATAGAACAGGCCGCAGAAAATACCACTCTCTCTCCTCCGTCTCTCTCCTCTCTCTCTCGGTCTCGCTCCAAAAGCAAATACGGAGTACTGTAGCACACACACTCTCTCTCGAGCTGCTGCTGTTAATGGTACAGCCAGCCAGCCCCGCCTTTGGCTCGGTGGAGAACCAGATGCCTTTGCTGTGTGAGTGGTTGGTGTTTCCTTCTCTCTCTTTAGGCTGTGTTCAGTTCCCTAAAATGGTGTAAAAAAAATATTGTAGCACGTTTTGATTTTATTTGGTAAATAGTGTTCAACCGTTGACTAATTAGGTTCAAAACGTAAGTACAACCAAGCTGTATAATTAGTTTTTGATTTCATCTACATTTAGTATTCCATACATGTATAGTAAGTTTGATATGACGGGGAATTTTTTTTTTACATAGTATTTTTTTTAAGGAACTAAGCACAGCCTTAATTTTTTTTTTTTGGCAAGCAACGATTCTTGGGAGTAAACAGTAGAGTATTGCAGGCAGGCAGAGGCAGCGTGGGACGGACTAGGAGAGAGAAAGTGGTGGTGATACATAGCAAGCCAACAAAAAAATCGGCAGCCATTTCTTCCCCTTTAGCTCAGCCTTGCCTCTCGCTTCCCCTCTCCTCCCTCTCCTTCCAGCCACCCAGAACCAGAAATCGAAGCCTCCGTCACCACAGAGCTCCGTCCGAGGTCCTCAGCCTCCTCCCCGTCTGCTCGCTGCGTGGATCTACCGGCAGCATGCTCGCTCCCGCACGCGCGCCGCTCGGGGAGCGGCTGTGAAGGGAAAGAAAGGTGAGAGAACTGCCGCCGGTGTTCTTCCGAGTTCGTGCGTGCGGTGTGATTTCGTAGGCGGTTCTCGATTTGCTCCACTTGAATCCGCGCGATTTGTTTTCCTTTGCTCTTTCGATTTGCTCGACTGGAAGTTCGGCGTCTGCGGACTGGATCTCTCTGTTCGGGCGGAGTTGGGATTTCTCGCGTGCTTCTCTCGCTGCTTGTGAGCGCTAGATCTCCGCTGCTTTTCGGGCTTGCTCGTGTTGTTCTTGGCGACCGGCAAAGATTCTCGGTCCCTGCATCTGCTTTCTCCAGATTTGGTACGGATTAGGCCCCCCGTTCTCGAACTCCTTCCTGTACGTGCTCCCATGGCTGCTCGTCCCTATCCGAGCCACAGAAATCCCCGATTAGTCCAGTGATGAAGCAACAAAAAATCCTTCCTTTTTCTTGATTGATTTCTCGCCATATCTCCAGTTAATAAGCTCCCTTTCCTCTTTTCTTCTTTTGCTATTTATTTCCCCATCAAGAAAGCACTACCATACAAGCTACCCTCCAGTGCTTGGCAACTGTTCATGTCTCCTTCACTGCTGTTCCCCTTTCTGCGAATCCTTTGCAAGAGTAGTTGCATGATCCGTGTAGGCTTCCCCTTAATCTGCCCCTGGACTAGCCCGTCTGCTTTCTTGCCCCGGGATGATATTTCATGTGCTTTGTGCTACTTCGGGAGCGGCTCCCTCAGCGCTTCTCCTCTACTCTCTCGCATCCATATCGGTCTTGCTGCATCTATCAGCATAAAATCATGCCATTAGATTCCTAAAGAACAGTTGGCCTGATTGTGTGGACATGAAATAATATGTGCCTTGGCTTTCTTTCTGCAGGTGCCTGATGAGGTAGTGGGCGGCCAAGGAAGCAAAAGTTTCTTGCTCTCCACCTGTTGAACTTACCCAACTTGGTATGCTGGAGTGCAAGGATAAGAGCAGGCCCAATTGCTTCACAGCTCTTGGGTTCTTGGTGCCTACTGTAGCAGCAGCAGATCTGGGGGGAGCAGCGAAGGCGTTCATCAGATGTTATCCAGTGAGCACCCTTCAGGCCCCTCATGTTCCTCCAAGTCTGCTGGCCCGGGTGTGAGCGCTGATCCGGCGACGTCTGCGGCCGAGGAGCCGGCGAGCCAGGATCCCAGAGATCTGGTCCAACCGTATCCCAAGTTCTCCATAAGGTGAGGAGAGATATATATACCTTTGATTCAGTACCTTGGGAGATGGATTATTTTCGGTGTTTAAGCTCTTGATGCTGGATCTCTGTCTTCCTGATGCGTCGATTAATTATAGGCTGCTGCTTTGAGGGGTCGGATTGGGTATGAATGGTTGCTTTCAGGGTTAATCCGTGTTATTGTCCGGGGGTGTTTAGTTAGTTTAATTTTTCTGTTGATTAATATAAAGGTGGCCTTTTTTTTTCACCCCCAGAATCTGAAAATAAAAGGATGCTCCTCTGATGAATCTTTGTCCACTGCCTACTAGTGTTTTTCTTTTCCATACGTGGTGGTTCTGCGATAAACAGGCAGGCGACATATTTTTGGAGATTTCAGTTTTGATATGACAGCATGTTCAGTAGGTCCACGTTGATGTTGTTTTTCTCTCTTCTTTTCAACATATTGTGGAGGGTTTGAATCTTATACAGTTCGGCAACACTATACATGAGTGTTCGTCATCTAGGCAAGTATTACCATATGCTAATGGGTCCATGTTTCTGCCCCTATTTCAGAGATTATGTTTTTGCTTCAAGGAGCAAAGGCATCAAGAGAAGCTGGCCTTTCCATCCACACTCGCTGGAGCTTTGCCTGAACCACGGTGTGAAGGATCCATTGCCTCCATTTGAGCCTCCTGATTTGATCCGGTCACAGCCATTAAATACTTCCAGAGACGTTGAGCAATCTGATGCGTGCCCAGAAGCCATCATTAGTGTTGGTCTGGTGAAGAATAGAGATGCTGGTTCGTCAAACGAGTATACAGGCTGTATCGCAAAAAAAAACGAGTATACAGGCGATATCAACTTCGAGTCATGCCAACCAGTAGATGAGTCACTTGCACCTAGTACGCCATACACATCACCGGAGGATGGGAAATCTGGTATCGACCAAGTGGGAAGTACAAATGAATCAGATCATACTGATGAGGCTATACCTATAGATCTGCAAGATAATAGCTGTACAAAAGCAAGTCGGCGAACTGAGGTTGCTGTGCCCTTGCGGCGATTGAGAAATATTGACTCATCGTGCGAGCCATCTGAAAAGAAGTGCAAATTTGTAGTCAAGTTAGGTGCCTCGACAGATATTCGGCGGGCGGAGGATATAGCATCTAACTCTAGCTCAGTTTCAGATCCAATGGCTTCAAAGACTTGTCCTGTTTGCAAAGTATTTGCTTCCACTTCGAACACCACATTGAATGCTCACATAGATCAGTGCCTTTCTGCTGAGTCTAATACTGAGCATGTTGAAACAGTCCTTGTGAAATCTAAAGTGAAGCCAAGGAAGAAGCGGTTGATGGTGGATATATACAAGACTGCTCTTCCATACACCCTTGAGGATCTTGATCGGAGGAATGGCACTAATTGGGCAGTTGAGTTGGCTATGTCTCCAGTGAGCAAAGAGGTTTGCACTGAGAACCGAAGCCCAGAAGTGGTATCATTTGACAGAAGAGATGATGAAAGAGAAGGAGATGTCTATGTTGATTCTAACGGCATAAAAATTAGAATTTTGTCCAAGTGTAATGATGTACCTTTGGTGAGGGATGACCTTGGTTCAAGGAAAGTTGCGAAGCATGAAACTGGAAAAGGTATACTGATGAGCAAAAGGATGCTGAAGTCAAAAGTTTTGAAGAATAAGAAGCTCAAGATGCATGGAAAGAAGTACAGCAAAACAAGCCATTTGAACTCCCAGGTACTGTCTTTAACTCACTCTACGTGTTGTTTGTCACTGTGAATCCAGTACTGTGTTTTTATTGATTGGCTTAACGTGATCGTGGACCATTATTCCATGGAGTGCATACCCATTATTTATCAGGTCTCTTAGATTGCACTTTATAATGTCTGGACTGATGAGGCTTTTGTTTCATGAATGAATGTGCTACGTACTACAGCTCATTTTAATTCCATTTTTCATCAAAGGTTTGTAAGAACAGATGTTAAGCTTGGATTATGTTAGCTTTGTAACTTGTTTCTCTGTGAAATTATGATTGTGGACCATAATCAGATGTTAGCTTTCAATTATGTAAGTCTTGGATTTTGTTAGCTTTCACAGTCATGGGTTAGTTTAGGCTTGATATTCTTCTCCAGACCAATGTTCTTAAATGGAGATGCAAGGGTAAAGGCTACTTGTTTATCTCAACTGTAGAGCTCATTGCTTAATTACTGCTAAGTCCTTCGTTTCGTAGAAAATAACAGTGATTATGGCATTTTACTGAAAAACACTTTTAAGTCCTGGAGGGAACAGCCTTTAAAATTTAAATTTTGTGAACCTGTGTTGGTTCTCCATGAGTTAGTTTATGCTTGATATTAGTTTTACACATGCCATATTTTTTGGTGGATGTCAAGATTATCTCTTATTTTATTAGGTATAAAACATTTCTTAATTGCATATGATAACAGTTGTTCTGCGGTTGACCTTAAAAAATGTTTTTCCCCCCTTAATTTTGCACCTTTGACTTATTGCAATGAGATACACACAGGTTCAAGCATACCCACATGACGATATTAATGAGGAAACCTCTGAGGAGGAGCAGCAGGCATGGAATCCTTCTGAAAGCACCAGCAATTGTGGTTCCAGGACTATGCAGCGGTGGGTGTGCTCCAAACGCTCGGATATCAACAAGAGTTTAAGCAGAAAACATAGTGGTAAAACATTTGATAAAGTGACACCTGGAGCACAGAAATCGGATAGGAGCAGCATGCTTGGCTTTAATGATTCTCAAGTTCCAGAAAGTCCTGCTGGGGTGTTTTCTTCTGAGTCACCAGAATACATGGCGACAACTTCAGAAGCCATTGGTATTGAGCAGAGTAATGGTCCTTCAAAAGTGCTTACATCGATTCCTACATGGTCTTCAAAAACTCATCTGCAGAGCACTGTCATGCCAAAAGTACCTAGATCAGCTGCTGCTCTTGCAAAGAGAAAAATTAAGGAGATTGGGAGGAGAGAAGCTACCAAATTAGATAATTATGATATAGTGAGGAATCCCACATCAGCGAAAAGATCTGAAGCTAGGAGTCTTTCCTTCTCCACTGCAGGGCCAAGCAATGGACCAAACAGGTTAGCATCTACATCAAAGAAGATCCGGAAGCACCGATCTCCTTTGAGGACTGGCAAGCGTGCATTTTCACGTTCTAGTACTAGATTAGTTCATGGTTTTGGGGAAGAGCATGAACCTGATACCAGTCATGTAAATAAGAAATTCAGGGTTACTAGTAATGAGGGCCCCAAGAAGTTTTTGAAGCATACTGAAGAGGATACTGCAGATAATGACTTCTCTTTTGCAAGTGACATGCCAGTATCGGGACAACAGAATGATCAATATGATGTTGCACAGGAAACAGAGGGTACACAAATGGATTGTGAAGGTGAAGATGCTGAAACTGATGTGCCATATGATTCAGTATCCAGAAGTGATCCTGCTGACTGTTGCAACCAAATAAGTGATGTTTCTCTGAGTCCTGAAAATAATAGGACAGCAGATGGTGATGTTTTGGTTGAAGGCTATAGTGTAGCCTTGGAGGATCCAGACTTCAGTGAGCAATTAGCACATGGCCATGAATCCAACAGTGCTGCCAATAATGAAATGGATGAATGGCAGATGGAGCCGACTTCAACAAAGGAATCTAGTCCCTGCTTAACTAGTAACAGGGACATGGGCCCTGGAGGTCCTCAGGATAACTCATCAATAACATCAAATGGAGAAAACTCTAATCAAGAGCATGGTCTGCTACTCGGACGGGACTCACTAGATTCTCCTATTTCGACTGCCTCAACTATGTCCCCTCAAGCTGCTTTGAAGGATTCAAGGACTAACGAGGAAGAACCTGGCCCATCTACTGGTAGAACTGTTGAAGAGCAAATCACTGGGTGCTTGAATCAAGAAACCAAGTCAATACCTGTGGCCACAGAAGGTGAACAACTGCCCAATGAGAAGCCTTTCCGTTGTTCTTGCCAGGAGAACATTTCCAGAGAGTCTCATCAAAGTGCTGTTGCCAGACCAATGCTGAATTTTACTGGAAAGCAGGTTCCGCAGTTGCACATTGGTTTGAGGGCATCATCATCTTTCAGCACGTACCAAAGAACCAGCACAAAGCCCAACCCTTGCTTAGATTCACATGATCATCTTTTAGCGGCTAAGGTTTCAGCGGAATCTACTATCAGCCTCCCTTCTTATGCAACAGATTGTATAAGCCCCTCATTACAAACTCAGCTTCCTTCACCATCAAATCCTATCCTGAGGCTGATGGGTAAGAATTTGATGGTGATGAACAACGAAGAGAGTCTGCATCCTCAAGCACCAAGTTCAGACTACATCTTGAGAGGGAATTACGCGGCACCTGTTGGTTTTATGCCTCCAAACTATCAACATCTCAGTAATTCTGCATTTATCAACATGCCACCAACCACAGCCAGTCACCAAATTCCTCTGCCAAGTGTTCAAGCTGGCAGCTTTGTTGCTCCTCCATTGCATGGTGGTTCTGTGATGCAATCTGACCATCATTCCCAGCAGAAGTCCTACAGAAACATTATGCCTGTCATGCATCATCCAACCTACATGATGAAAGAAGTGATTGTGATCAATGATTCTCCTGAACGCAGAAGTGAGCCACAAGCTAGCATGCCTTTCCCCCCTGCTACACCTCCAACACTCTCGGTACCAAACAATATGCCACCCCATCCATTTTACCGCCTTCCACCGCAAAGCCCAGTTTTGCCAAGGGAGAGGGCTGTTGGATCCATGCCTGTATACACAAATGTTGGCTCAGTGGTTGGGGTCAATTCATCAAGTCAAGGAAGCCAAACGGAAGTAGCCAATCCGTACATGCCAAATCCGTTCTTCGTCCAGTCTCGAACTGGTTACATAAACCCGCCAGTGTACTATTCACAGAATTTGCGGTGACAATTTCTCGGTAACTCAAATGACCAGGAGAACTCCATTTAACTTGCCGGTCATCACTGTCAATTGGGGGGGGGGGGGGGGGGGGGGGGAAATGAGAGTTTCGTGATGGGTCTAAAATGCTGAGATTAGTGAACCTGCATGAGATGTCTGGCTTTCATGAGGATTTTCACATAGGTTGCTTTAGTTTTTTTTTCCCCTTAAAGGTACAACATGTTTGCCGTCAAAAGTATTTTAGTTACTTTCTGCATAGTTGCAGTAAATTATAGTATGCAATTCCCAACAGTTCTGCAAAGGAATATATCTCAGTATTTATCGAAAAAGCTAGCACCTTACATTCCCAGTTGCCTGTTCAGCAAATGGTTGTTAGCTCACCAGGGCAAGTCATGATAGTTAATGCAAGCCAAAGTAAACTAAGTAATACTTCACTGCATCGTTCAAAATACCGACAGCAGTATTTTGTATAGGTGTCGAAAAGATTTTTCTTTTCTTTTTTTATAAAGACCATGTAGATTGAAACTACGTAAACATGGTACAAAGATTTTTCTGTTGAACCATATGAATCATTCCAAATGATATCAAGCCGATTTGGAGCTTTGCATATCCTTCATGAGGACAAAAGTTAAGGCGAAAAGATCACTTGGTTACTCTTGGTAGATGTTCCTGTATAAACTTCAGAGTATTATGTATTGTTCGTCGTTCATGGTGTCCCGAATCTGGACACTTTGTGATGATTTATTAAGACCATCTTAAGGAGTACTCCTAAACCACATGTGATACTAGATAATATTAGCCCAAGCGAGTTGTTTTATAAATCTCTACTCTGAAATGGAGCTTCCTGTTGCCTGCTAGTGCCATGCTGAGTCTGAAGGATATGGTGTTTATATTCATTTCTTTTAAAAAACTGCAACTGTTGGGAAAAGTTTTTCCTGTTGCTTGCTAGTGCTGCGCTGAGGCCTCGTTTAGTTTCTTTTATAAAACTTTACACCCTATCACATTGGATGTTTGACACGTGCATGGAGTATTAAATGTAGACTAAAAAATAACTAATTGCACAGATTGCGTGTATTTTGCGAGACGAATTTTTTTACCCTAATTAGTCCGTGATTGGACAATGTCGTGCTACAGTAAACATGTGCTAATGACGGATTAATTAGTCTTAATAAATTCGTCTCACAGTTTACAGACGAGTTCTGTAATTAGTTTTTTTATTAGTATCCGAACACCTTTTCCAACATCCCATACCAAAACTTTACGTCCCTGAAACTAAACGAGGCCTGAATCTGAAGGGCGTGTCATGTTTGAACCTGAACAAACCTACATCCCAGATTCCCAGTGGCTTTAGGTAAGATGGCGGCTTTGTCGAAGTCAGACTGGGTGTCTTGTTTCCGGCCACAGCTTGGCACATCTAAGATTGACCAGTTGAGCAGATCTTTGGTTGGCAGCACAAATCGTGGCAAGATTCACTTCTTTTAAATCATGCCTAACATATATGTAAATGACTTAAGACAGGCAAGATTTTCTTAGGCTTACTAAAATATGGTAAAACATTTTGACCACTTAACTTTAGGCAAATGTGTATGGTGGTAATTTGTGGATGGGAACCAAACAATGCCTCTAATCTTAGACAAGTGTGGCTATAATAATTTCAATTAGCCACTCTCATCTCTGGCCAGTTGGACTTAACATCTACGCTTGCAGGGTCGCATGACCCTTTTTCCCCCTCCTTTTGCTATTATCAGTAGCAAACGTTGAAATTGTGTGTTTATCAAATAGGGTGCACAAAAAACTTCATCAATGACCCACACATAATTATAGAAGCAACATAAACCTAAGGATGAGTCCTCCAAAACCAACCCTTTCGGTCCAGAAAGAATGCAATTCTCATTTTTTAAGAAATAAAATGATTTAAATTAACCAAAATTATATAACAAGTACTAATATTTATAATATAAAATAAGTATCATTAAATTAAACTAAGTACAAAATGTATTGATAAGAAATTTATTTAGAAATAAAAACACTAATACTATTTACTATAAATTTAGTTAAACTTTAGCTTTTTTGTGGTGGGGGTGGGGGTTCGGGGGAGGGGGACTGGGGGAGGGAGTACTACTCCTACCTATCCTATGCCTCCGGAATCCATTCATTGAGATGTTGCCGACATGCTGCAGACCTTGGACTAGCCGAAACAAACGGGTGAAGAAATGTATGCACTGTAGGACCAGCAAGAAGTGGTGGTGGCCAGAACGGCCGGGTGCTTTTGCTGCAGCGTGGGGAACGACAGTGGCAGGCTCTGGCCGGTGGCGTCCGTCGCCGCAGCCTTTTCGCTCTCCGCCTGAGGACACATCGATCCATTCTCCCTGATCGGCTGATGATCCCCTCGTCCTCCCTCCGGGGTCCGGGCTGCGGCAGCTGGCACCCGATCGACCCGGCAGGCAGCTGCTAGCACCTACCACTAGCAAAGCATCACCGAGCTAGTAGGAGTACCAGTACGGCGCCCGTGTCCCATGACATGAATGGCCTTTGTCGGCAGCGTTAAGCGAGGCGGGCCGCCGGGAGATCTGGCCGGCGAAGGCGAGGCCGCTGCGTGTGCCTGCGTGGCTGAGGCTGGGAAGGAGGCAGCCGTGTACCCGACCCGACGACTGATGCGGTGATGCCCGGTGCCTCGTCGCTCGCCGTTTGAGCCTAACAGGTGAGTAACAACCAGCGGTCCCTAGTCCGTACTGACGGCCGTGCCATAATTTGCTTAGCGAGCTGTCCGCCGGCCGTATACGTCGTGCTCGACCAGGGCTCGGACCACTCTCCATCTTGTTCTACTCCCTCTCTCGCTCTCTGTTGTATGAACGGTGAACGAGAGCGAGGCTCTCTTTTGGTTTCGGCTTTTTGGGGGGCCTGGGCCTGGCCTGGATGGCGTTGGCATGGGTGTCCACCGTGAACGGCGGACCAACCCAATGGCCCATCCTACATACAGTGTGCAGACAGTACACCAGACAGACAGCGAGAGCCGGCGGGGAAAAGGGGGGCGAACGAGAGCGACGGCCGCGGACCGCCCAGCAGTGCCCGTGGGGGCTGGCGGGGCCGGCAGCGGCAGCGATGCGAGAGCTGAGGAGAAAAAAGGGGGCCGTGTGGCCCGTGTCCCTCTCGCCGTCTCGCGTCGTCTCGATCGTGCCCAAATAATGAACGCCCTTCCTCTGGTCCGGGACGCAGCAGCAGGCCAGCAGTCCCTCGCCTCCCCGTTGCTCTGCTTCGTTAGGTTGCGTGGTAAATTCTCCTTCTGCCGACGCCGTATGGTATGAAGCAGCAGTAGCTCGTGGATGTGCGCACTGTGATCTGCTTGTAGTTGTAGCGCGGCAACAGACGCTGACGTGCTCTGTTGTATCCGAGAGTGGACTGACGGTGGCAAAACTGGCAAGTGCCTTCCTTCATGGCAGCACAGCGTCAGCCAACGGAAGTGGTTGCCTCCGATCAGATGCCATGTCCGCCATGCCATTGGTAGGCGTAGGTATTGGCCGTGAGCAGCTCGATCGAGACTATTGATCTGCAAAGTTCGCATCACTGATCATACTAATACAGTAATACTACGTGGACATGTAGCACTCTCCAGTCTCCACTCTCTCTTTTTTCCCCCTTGGCACTCCTTTTTTCCTGGAGGACAAAACATGTGTACACTAGTGCCTGGACTAAAACGACGGGTGGCTCCACTTTCGTGGGTCGTCGTTGCGACACACAAGGTCCACAGATTGGGAATCTTCCTAAACGCATGGTATAAGTCAGTCACTAGTGCTTTATTTTAAATATAATGGTAGTCATCAGTTTGTGAAGAAAACAGACACGAAAGGGAAAGGAAAAGAAAGGACTCCAGCTGTTTTTTTTTTATAAAAAATTTATTATGACATGGAGAAAAAAGGAGATGAAAATTGGGAAACAAGGTATCCGGGTATAAAAAGAAAAAAAATACAGTAACTGATACGAATCTTGAAATAATGCCGGTAGCGGCTTCAAACAAGTCGTACATAAAACGGATGATCATTTATGGCCATGGCACGTAATTAGTACATAGTACATAGCATGACAAGTTCACACGGTAACACGTACTATGACATATGACACATAAACACAAATATTATTGTGTAATAACAGATGGCACACCCAAAGTTCCAAACAAAAATAACAAATTAAACTGACACCCAAACATTAGTGATAGAATAAGTTTTTTTAGCAGAATTAGTGATAGAATAAGTGACTAGGTCCTCCTTATGTTGTTTGACCTTAAACAGGGCAGGTATAGGTGTGACCCACCTAAAAACAGGGTCCATAAAATGGCGGTAATGCTAGATATAGGGTGCCCGTACATCCAGACGGTACCGATGGTGGGCCGCGACGTAGCCCAACAACTCCATCTTATCTGCTCATCCACTCGCCCCCAACCGTTATATTAAAAAAAGGGGGCAAAAAACTCACCTCACCGCAGTGCCGCGATCATGTGGCGACGACACTCTCCACCGTGCCTCCCTCTCCATCGTACCTCCGCTCTACCGGCCTCCTTCGCGCCAGAGCATGGCAGCTCATCTTCCTCCCTCTCCACCGCGCCTCCCACCCGCCGTGGGCTTCTCCAGCGCATGGACCCGCCACACCCTTCTCCGTGGGACCTGCCGTGACCTTCTCCACCGGAGCAGCGAGCTCCACGCCACTGGCGAGCTCTACATTGTGAACTCCACGCGCTGACGAGCCTCCATTCCCAAGTAGCAAGGAGATGTTGCGCTAGATCGGGATGTCGCAAACGTATGTTTCAAGTATTTCAGAGGTATGTTGCAAGTGTTTCATATGGATGTTGCAAAAGTAAATTGGGATGTTGCATATGCTACTTTTTCAGAGGCGTGTTGCAAATGTTTGTTCAAAGTGTTTCATCTGTTCGAACGTATGTTGCAAGCGTTTTTAATTTAGATGTTGCATATGTTTCACACATATGTTGTAAGAGTATGTTTCATATGTTTCAGCTGTTTCATTCGTATGTTGCAGTAATCATTTTCATGTTGAAGTGTTTTATCTGGATGTTGCATATGTTACACATATATGTTGCAAGTGTATGTTTCAAATGTTTTATCTGCTTTAGACTTATGTTACATTCAAGTATTTTATGTTGCAGGTGTTTCGTGTTTTAGAGGTATGTTCAGAGAGTCATGGGGGCACAACCCGGGCGCTGGGGGAAGGGGCGTGGCGAGCCGGGGGTTGGCAGATGGGGCGCAAGGCACGCCTGCGGTCCTGCGGACGGGGCGTGCTCGTCCTCGTCCAGGCTCCCGGGTCCCGCCCGCGCGGAGAGAGGAGGGGGTCAGGGGGAAGGAGTGGTGGGCACAGTCAGGGTACGTGTGCGGGGCAAGGCGAGACAGACGGGGGACGGACGTGCGCATGCATCAGCGATACGGCGCAGCGGCAGGCGTGAGCGGGCGGGCTGGGCAGCAGCATGCGCGGGGCCTCCAGACGCGCTCATTTGCTCTGGACGTCCGGGCGCTAGTACGTCCCATAAAATGGAGAGGACCCATTTCTTGTTCGATAGACCTTTGTTCTGGCCAGTTCCCATCTTGTTTCTAGGCAAGAAATATGAAAATAACCCAAGCCAATGCTGAAACAGAACATGAAACAATTTGATTTGTCTAGTCGCTTTAACTCTCCACCCCCACCCCTACCCCTGCTTGTCTCATTTGTTAATATTCTATCACTCCATTTGATTACAAATATTTAAAGCTTTGACTAAATTTCAGTTACATTTTCAAATTTCAACCATTAGTAGTTTTCAAATATTTACGTTCGAAACGTAGATATCATGTACATAGTAACTGTCTTGAAAAATATTTTCATATAGCAATATTTTGACAAGAAAATATAGTAGACAAAATTAAAACCCAATCACAAAAACTTCAATTGTGGCAATTAATTATTATGACAGGAGGTAATAATATTCATATAACAAAATATGTACATCTAGACATAGATTTAGAAGTTAATTTGTTTTTAATAATATCATATGGGATAATTTTATATGCAAATTTAGGGGTTATTATATTATTTTCATGATAACAAAGGTGTGCATTTTTTTTGTTAAGATTTAGGTGGTTAGTTATTTTGAATGATGGTAGAGACACATAATTTAGATATGGATTTAAGGATTACTTTATAATACTTTTTTATAATACTAGATGTGGATGCTTTGATGAAGATTTAACTCTAAAGAGTGTCATATCTAACCATATCTATAAAAGTGGTGGACGCCGGCCGGGTCCGTCACTGACGCATGTTACTGTCCCCGCAACAGTACCTTGGAACAGTAGACCTCGCTAATACAGTACCGGGTCTTATGAATAGTACAAATTCGCTAAGAAAACAGTAAACCCGTTACAAACAGTTCAAGCCCGTTAAGAAACAGTAAACCACCACTAAGAAACAGTACCCCCCCCCACCAGTATAAACCCGTTAAGAAACAGTAAAACCCGCTAAGAAAACAGTAAACCCCATTATGAAACAGTAACACCGTTAAGCAAACAGTACTGTCCGCGCTTTGCGCGAGCTCCCCTGCTAGTATATGATATTTATCAGGAGAAACAAAACAGCCAATACAAAAGAGGGATAACATGACATTAAACAACTTTTGAAAATAAGAGTACATCGAAAACCAATATGATCGTCTTCTTCCTTAGATTGTTTGCCATCCGTACTAGGGCCTAGAAACCAGATTGAAAAGGCAGGAAGGAAAAGAGTCACCTGCAAACACCTACTCCCTCAATTTCAAATTATAAGGCATTCCAAGAATCTTGGAAAGTCAAAACATCTTAAGTTTGACCAAAATTATAGAGAAAATTACAAAAATTTATAACATCAAATAGATATACTATGAAAATATAATTAATAAAGAATCTAATGATATTTAATTGGTGTCATAAATATTATTATCTTATCATATAAATTTGGTCAAACTTGAGATCTTTTGACTCTCCAAGATTCTTGGAATGCCTTATAATTTGGGATAGAGGGAGTACACCATAAAAGGTTTTAAAGAACGCAAAATCCATTAGCAGCTAGTTACGAAATCTAATACCCACCGAAAAAACGTTGACTGGGGAAGCCCCAAAGAACACAAGATTACAAGCGTTCAACACCAAAACAGAGTGTTAGAGAAACCAACCTTACCGCACGACAGACTGTATAACAAAAGCCAACCAACTACTTTCTTTAATAAACACTAACTATCAAGATCCTAAGAGAACCAACGTATCTGCATAACATACCTTCATTGGCCTTTGACGAGCGACAGGGGCCTTCCTCACTCTAACGCACCATCAAGGCCACTCTCTCGTTGATGTTGTCAGGAACCAAAGCTTTGTCATAATTCATGTTGGTATTTATAAAGGTAGAGATGGGTAATTTATAAAGGTAGAGATGGGTAATTTAGATACAGATTTACAAATTACTTGATACTATTTTTCACAACGTTGGAGTTATGTTTTGACAAGACAAAATAAATGTAATGACCATAGTTGCCAATGGTAACTAAAGTCCCTCAATTTGGTAAAAAAATGATTAGAGTCTATCGAATTGATAGCAAGATGTTTATGTTTTTCATGAGAATTTCTATGCTTTATCGATTTTTCTAGTGTGTCTTGTATGAATTGACGTGAATGCTTTAAATAAGTTTCCAACCTGTAATAGTAAGATTTAAATGGTCTTCGTGTGTGTCTGTGTTTTGCAAGGAGAATCTTCTTTCTGTTTGGACTTTATTTTTTCTCGAAAACTAAGTTGCAGGATGGCACGGTAAAATGGCAGAAAAAAGGTTGTTGGACAGCAGATTTTGCTTTATTCCAAACTTCTCAGCAAGGCAGCAACTGTAACTTGGGTAAAGCATCAAGCATGGCCCAATAGAACTCCACGAAAGCGGGCCGCGAGCAGCAAAGCCCGAAAACTAGCAATTCCCCATCAGGCATCAGCGCCGGTCCACATGGCCTTCTTCTTTGAGAAAATTATTTCCTCGGCCCTGAAAAAAGTTCGGCTTAGTTTCTTGGCCCTGTTTTCATCGAACTTTGTTATTTGGCCTTAAAACAAATTTTTTTTACTTTCTTGGCCCTTCCGCCCACTTCGAAAGATCATAATTCTTCGATACGACATCGCATGAAAATGATTTTTATATGAAAATTGTAGATCTCGACGAGATCTACAACTTTATAGTTTTGAGTTTTTTCATCTGAGGAAGTTTAGATGCTCAAAAATATTAATCTATTATATTAATATTTTTGAGCACCTAAACTTTCTCAGATGAAAAAACTCAAAACTATAAAGTTGTAGATCTCGTCGAGATCTACAATTTTCATATAAAAATCATTTTCATGCGATGTCGTATCGAAGAGTTATGATCTTTCGAAGTGGGCGGAAGAGCCAAGAAAGTAAGAAAATTTTGTTTTAGAACCAAATAACAAAGTTCGATGAAAACAGGAACTAAGCCGAACTTTTTTCAGAGCGGAGGAAATAATTTTCTCTTCTTCTTTCTCGGCGATACGGTCTACAACGAGCCGAGCCCATGTAATGTCCCGTCCCGTTCCGTCGAACCGCAGACAACGAAATCTGGGACGGAATCTCCCAATCCCGGCGTCATCGCGTTCGTTAACTACTCATCGTTCTTCTTCCTTGACGGACATCCTTTCCTTCCTCGGCTTGGTTTCGTGCTTTCCTCAACCTCCCCTCTGCCGTGGCGCGCAGTTTGTCCGCTGCTTCACGGAAATTCCTACGGGACTGTATATATCCGCTGCGCAGGCGGGGCGGCCCCGCCCCCGGCCATTGTTGTCTCCGCTCACCCGCCGCGTCCCAATTCCAGGAACTTTCGTCGCGTCAGGTGCGTGATTTCTCCACCGCTCTAGGTTGGTCCGATTTATTTCGGAATTTCCCGTGAAATTTCTGGTTTGTTGTGGCTTGTGACCGAGGGCGACGTCTTGTAGTGTAGTTTATTGGAATTCTGTTTGGCCGGCTGCTTAGGAGGATTGTTGGAGTGTGAATCAAGGACGGGGAACTATAAAATTGCATGCGTTTGGGTAGGATGAAGCATAGAACCGAACCGTAGGAGCCTGATTTCAGGAGCCCAGCCGCCTTCACAATCGGGTTTCCTTTGTCTTTCAGCACATAGGGTTTAGACTTTAGACCACAAAATGGGTGAAATTAGCATGCCTGAATTGGAGTTTACAACTAGGGCAGGAAAAATAGGCCAGTATCTTCCAGAGCCGCCTCATGATTATGATCTGAATTGGGGCAAGGTACCTCAATTTGGAGATGCAAATAAGTTAGCCGATTTGCGGCTTAAGGACATTACAGTAGCCAACTTTGATCTCGGCGTTAGGACAGAGAATCCTATTCGATCCCCTCCAAAGTTGCCTTTCGATGAGAAGGCAGTGGTGGTGCCCAAGTTGGCTCTCCCCTGGCTAGGACCACTAGATAAGTTGTTTGTAGAGACGTCACCAAGGAAGCAGTGCAGATTAAGGAGGTGGAGAAGAGTAAGGAGGCAATCGCCTGACAACCCGCTGCAGCTCAACATCAATTTTTTGGTGCTAGCGACGGGCTATTCACTAGGCGTAATAGGGCTGAAGACCGTTGGAAATTGTAATAGGAAAAGGGTTTGGGTGAAGGATTTTGGTTTTGCAGGAAAAGGGCGCAAGGCACACCGAAGGGCTATTAGGGACAGGAGACATGCTTCCTTTGCTGAGTCTTACTTGATAGCATCTGATGCAGGTGATGCTTTCAGTAACCACCGGCATAGAACAATGTCGATGAACTATGATGGGGATAGAAGTGAGGACCGGCAAAGTGAGGAGGTTCAGTCAGCATACAAAAGGGACAGTGACATTGGTGAGGAAATGATAATAAGTAGCGAAGAGCAAAATGATGAAAATGAATGGAGCTGGGTGAACAAAGATAGAAATGGTGATCCTCTTGCTGAATCTGTTTCTTCACTTCATACGACACAGCAAGTCCTTGAAAATGGTAAATATCTTATCTTTATTCATGTTTACCATGCACTTCTTCTTTTTTTATTTGCTTGTGCGCCTTCTTACACTATGTATTTTCCAACCATCTTAGAAATGTGTCAAGGCTTGTTAATACTTTTGCTTAAGGAACAGAGTACATGTACAGTATTTTTTTACGGTACTTGGAAACTTGGAATTTCATGTGTTCCAGCTTTGCTGGCTGAAGTAAATTTTCCACACAACATCTCTCTTTTTAAATCTGTTGCTTTTTTCAAACATGTCCATGCTGACTTTGATCATGCACCATGTATTTATTTACTAATAAATAGGTTGTTTTCTCTAGTTATATGTGATGATAGTTTTCTCATACCTCCTCATTAATAATGTACAAGTAATTGTGTCTTGTTCGGTGCTGCATTATGCAGCACTTATCAAAATACACATAAGGTCATGGTTATGGCTTCGTGCCTCCATTTACTATTTTTCTTTCAACCCATAGACCCAGACAACGATCATTTCTCATAGTACAAAGCATGCTTTCCACATCAGTGACAAATTGCGCTCACATCATTTTGGAAAGAAAAATAATGATTTGATGATTTGTTCCACATCAGTGACAATATATTCTCTCTATTTCTCATCTCTTTTGGGTTTCATCTCTAGCCTACCCCAACTTGCTTGGGACAAAAGGCTATGTTGTTGTTGTTGTTATTGTTGTTGTTCTTCACAATATAGTACAAGGGACAAGTGTGCACTGGAGTATTTTGACACTTTTGCCTAGCTCTAGTTCTAATGGATCACCTAACTCTAGTGGTTCTTTGTATAACAAAGCTGTGCCATCCCAGTTTTTTCCATAGATACCACTTGATTACCGTGATTTTTTAAAAATTGTTTAGTCTTTGAGCTCTAGTTTATGTTTGTATTAACCACCTCTTTTTTTTTTGTGCTGCTTAGAGATACAAAAATTATCAGAACTTGCCAAAGAACTTGAGGCGGAGGAATCCACTTCTGGTAACAAAGACCAAGATGTGATCGTTTTGCCGTATGCAGAGGTTGATATGTTGGAACTGAATGAGAAGATGGAACATCTTGAACAGAAAGTGAAAGAAGCATCAAACACCATCAGAGAGAAAGACTTAAGGCTTTCCAAGCTTCAAGTACTCGTCGGTACTGCAGATAGGGCAATGCCGGAGGAGGAGGCAGCAGCTAGCATCGACCAGTTGGAGACAGAGCTCGAGCACCATCTCCAGGAGAAACTAGAAGCCGAAATCCAGTGTCTGGTGATGCTGAAAGCGAGGCAGAACTGGCAGGTCCGGGCAGAGGACCGGATGGCCCTGGAGGAGCACAGGGCGCTGTCTGGCAGGGACAAGACCAGAATGTTGCTCAAGCTACGAGAGACGGAGAGTAAGATCGTGATGCTGAAAGAGCAGGTGGACAAGCTGGAGGTCCGGGAGAAGGAGCTCTATCGGACGGCCGAGGTCCTGAAGATGCAGAGCAGGACCTTCAAAGTGTCCCTCTTTGGCCTCCTCCAGCTGGTAATGATGTGCCTGTCCCTGAAGATGTTCTTCGCGAGGGTATCGGCCCCATTTGACGAGGTTGTGCCGACATGATGCTGTCAAGTCTTGTTTGGATGCAATCGTATTCATCTTAATCCACATGGATTGAGGTGGATAATAGTATAGCCAAACAAGCCCCTCAGTTGGTGTTCTCTTCAGTCTGTAACTTGGCTCACCGGGTTTGCGATGTCTTAACGTGTGTCTTACTTTAGCTGTAGGCCTGTAGCCAGTAGATAGTATTAGTTTCGTAATCGTACACTGAAGTGCAGGTTGTGATGATGTAAGTGAGAAACTACGCGTGTTCTGTAAAAAAATGATGTAGGTCTGTGCATAAATTGGGTTCGATCGACAAGTTGGGTGACTGACGGTTTGCAGCTACTGAAAGGTTTCCGCTTCGGTTTCCTTTTCGCTCCACTTGTTTCATGAGGTAAAAACAATGTCCCCAGCACGAGAGCGCATGTATACGAGCTGGCGCGCGAACGGCGTACGTGATCTTCCCCCTGTGTGCTGTGACTGAGGAGCGCGTGCAGAAGCGGCGGCGCGCCGTGCCGTGTTGGCGCGCGTGCATCTGCAGCCTGCAGGCACCGTGACGTGAACTCTTCTCATATGAGAGAGGGAGAGGGCGCCCATCGGGCCCATACATGCGTAGGCTCGCCCAACGGAAGAACTAGGATAGGCCCATGGTAGAAAATTAGAAACACACTCTTGTTTTTTTTTTTGGGTCAATTGCTATAGGGCATCAGCTATTTTTCTGATAACTTTACTATAGGATATCATTTAATGTTGCTGATGGACACTACTTAATATTGCCTTTAATAGAGAATACTTTTTAATTGTGGCAATGAGCTCTTGGACAGTACAGATATTAAAATAATAATTTTTTAGGAGTGAATGCTGGAGAGAAGTTAAAATGATCATTATGCCCATAACTATTATACCACAATCCTTAATAGTTATCTAAAAAAATCATAACTTTTGCGTATAAAATCGGATAAAGATGAACTTTATATCAAACCTATAGAGCTCAATAAGATCTAAAACTTTATAGTTGATAATTTTTTTGTCTAAAATTATTTAGAGTGCCAAAAATTCTCATTAACCTATAGTTTGAAATTAAAAATTTAGAAGTTCCGAGCGACCTCGGATATTGGCATGGCGTATACATGACCTATACATGGCCGATGGCGCACGCTCGAAAGTCTCTAATCCCTCATGAGGACCCCACCTAAGCGTGCACAAAGACCATGAAGAGTCAAGCAGAGTAGACCTCATCGTCATTGAGCTCGATGTCGGTTGAAACCCGTTGGAGTTCACAGTGGTGCCCTATTCTGTAATGGAGAGAAGAAAGAAGGGCTAAATAGTGAAGATTATAGTGGTCTAACTGTCAAATGGGGAGATATGAAGCCAAGACATATGAGCTTCATACGGGTGGAACCAAAAACTATACATAGAGTTGCCTTCCAAAGAGATTCAACATATGTGAACTGAACGTAGCTCATCTGTTTAGGTTCTTGTGGTGTAACCTTAGCAGCAGAAAACATGAACATGGCTACGTTCCTTGTTCTGGAAATGTCGTTCCAGAAACATTCACGTTCCCGATTCAGGAACATTTACGTTCACACGTCATAAAATATCACCCCAAGTTCCTGTTCTCTTCTGGGAACATGACTGCTACAAGGGGGAACTTGAGCATCTGGGTTAGTTATCGATGTAGCTGCTTCTATTTTTCTGAATTTATTTTAATATGACGATTTGACAATGCTATTCTTGGACCATTTGGGAGAGCTCCAACTCCAGCTTCTCTGAAGAGAATCGCTTCCAACTAGCCAAACACTCAAAATACCAACTAATTCGGGTGGTGATCAGGACATAATTACTTCTCCATTTATATTAGGAGCTGAGAGCTAAAAAACCTGCTTCACCCTGTTGCCTGTTATATTCTAGTGCGGATCAGTAAAGAATAAACTCTCATCAGCTCCCATCCTACTCCCTCCTAGGAATCCATTGGAATCACACCATTGGAGAATCAAAAGAGTAGAGCTAAAAAATCAGGGAGCAGAGCTCTCCGAAACGGGGCCTTCTCGTGGTAGGCGACCATGTTTGTCAAGAGCGAGGCTCATGTGGTGACTTATGAATCTCAAACTCTACCTGCCACTCAATATTTTGGCGGTGCTTATAGTGGGGTAGGATGTTGTTCATAAGGTTGAGTGTGTGTGCATGTATATGAGCGTTAATTTGTATTGCAATTCATAGTAAAGAAGAGACTTGAATAATAGCGTCGTTCAATAAGCTTAATGAAGATAAAGTACTTATGACCACCAAATTATTATGACTAATTAAATACGTTGCGTAAAATGTCAAATCATAATGAAACGTAAGTAGAAAAAGCATAAATTTCATTAAATATGTCCTAATATGGTAGGAAAAAAGTTTATATGACAAAATATTTTATTCTAATTGTGTTTTATGTCATTTTGTTGTCTAGAAGACAACGATAAACATATACAACAAGAATTTTTATCATGTATCTTTCTTAGTATAAATATATAGACTATTAAACTATATATTAAATGGGGGTGGGGCTATGGCCCCTGCCCCTCCCGGCCTCCCCTGGCCTCATATGTTAGCATTTGGGAAATAAAAGGTACCATCCGGATAGAGATTGACTATGTAAATGAAAAACATACTCCCTCAGTCCTAAAATACAGGACGTTGTAGCGTTCAAAATTTGTCTCACAAAGCAAGACGTTATATCCATCACAGCCTCCATGCCTGCTCGGCTACTCTTTCCGTTGCCAGGAGGTGAAAAAAAAACAGAGAGGTGAGTGGTGCTGTGACGGTGCTTTAGTCATGTCAAATCAGAAATGTAGCAGGTGCGTAGGGGTAATGCATGTGTTTATCCTCCTCATTGATCTACGTGACCAAAACTCTATAACGTCCACCTTCATGGAACAGAGCGAGTATAAGTTTAGACAAGACGACAAAACCAAACACTATATACACTTAGAGCAAGGCTAATATTTCTCCCGCTGCTAACTCTCTACAGAACCCTTGCAGCCATCTCTCAGCTCATCCATATAATAGTTGAGTCTTCACTATTAATACATGGCCCATTTATCTCTCACAATATTTCATGATTTTTGTGCCTAAGCCGACTGTAAACTTACAATTCGCTTCTCCTCTCTCATCCACCCAACATACAGTCCACTTAGAACCCTTTATACTCTTAGTGAAATCACCAGCCACGGTCCAGGATGGCGGTGCTGCGAGAAGGATCAACGAGCACCGATTAGGACACGTGGATGGCATTGAAGGGCCGGGTGCTGCACGGGGACTATGTGCATCACGCATACGTGTATATACTCGTAGAATTTTCCAGCCAGAGGCAGAGAGTTCTACTTCTAGCTGTCCAGTGTAGGTCGAGCCTGATAGATGTCCTCGTGTCGCCAACGTTTTCAAATTTCTTAGTAGGGAGAACCTGTGCTCCCGTGTAGGTGTAGATTACGGACAACACATTCCAACCATGGAACGAACTGGTACCAATTCATGCCACAACTTTGTTGATGGCTCGACGCAAATACCATTTGGGTGGAATCTTTCTAACCCTGGCCTTTTTGGCTTTTCCTTATCTCTCTCTTCTCTTGCCTCCGGTTCGTATTTGTTGCGTGGAGTTTATCTTTACTTGGGATGCGTGGTGCAATTGTAAGTTTTCTAGTAATTTTCTTTTCTTCTCATCTGATAAATATCGCGGCTAATATCTTGTCATCCTTATAGAGAAAACGAAGTTATGTTCATGTCCTTGGCTAGCTTCTACTCCGTAGCTAAGGTTCTAGACTTCTAGAAGCTGCTAGCTCATTCAGACAACGTAACTTTACTGTTACGCCTATCCTGTCGCCCAACACCCGGCGCACCACGCGCGTCTGGATGCCCCGCTCAAGTGCTCAACCACCCGCGTCCCTTCCGCCCCCGTCCCACGCACAGGCTCCAGCGCGCCCCCTGGCCTAGTTTGCTAGCCCTTCGACGAGCCACGCGCCCCCAGCTCGCCCCCGCAACCCGCCACGTCCGCCTTTGCACCGTCCACGTGCGCGACGAGCATGCCCCAGCACCCCCTAACCGCAGCACACCCATCCGCCGGCCCCCGGCTCACCCTTGGCCGAACAACATAAAAAGCTCGAATAGAACACTTGCAACAACACAGAACAACTGCTGCAATATTAGCCTAAAGCAACTGAAACATTTGGAGCATATTATTGCCACATTTGTGTGAAGCATATGAGACAACGCTCGAATAAAGCACTAGCAACAACATGGAACAACTACTGCAACATGAGTGAACCATATGAAACGTCCGGATTAGAACGATTGCAACATACATCTAGAAACAGGTAAAATATTTTTGAAACAATGCTTGCAACATGCCTTTGAAACGCTTGTAACATAACATGTGCAACATCCCCAGATCTACTTGTGCAACATCCATATGATTCAACCACAACATACCTTTGAAACAATTGAAAGATACAGTTGCAGCATAGGGGGAGAGAGAGCCTACACGGGGAGCGCCATGGCCGCCGGATCTGAGGGCGTTAGGAGCTCCCTGTGGGGGAGGACGCCGGTGTCGGGGAGGGGCGCCGCCGGGGTGGGGGAGGAGGAAGCCGGGGTGGGGGAGGAGGAAGCCGGGGTCTGGGAAGGAGACGTCGGTGTGGGGGGAGGGGAGGAGGACGCCGAAGTGTGGGGGGAGGAGGACGCCGCGGTGGGGGAAGGAGGACGCCAGAGTGGGTGAGGGCGCGTGCTGGGGTGGGTGAGGGTGCCGCCGCCGGCCAGGGAGGAAGCAGCGTGGCATGCGCAATGGGAGGGGCGAGAGGAGCGCGAGCCACGGGGCGAGGACGGATGAGTGGAGGAGGACGCCTTAGAGAGAGAGAGCGAGCGGATAAGTGCGAATGAGTGGGGAGGAAGGAGGAACGGTATCACAGGCAAGACGCACGGGCGCGTGGAGCGCAGCGCGGACGGGGTCCGTCCGGATGGACGGACGCCCTAAAAGGAGCATTACCATTACTGTTATATAAGAGGACGTTTCGGTGTTCCTGATTGTGTGACACACCATTTGTCCGCTGCGTAGACCCTCCGGTCATTTACATAAAGGTGATACATGCTTCGTTGTGAAAACTGAGTTGTATGATAATCGATCGACAACAGGATCGGACAGGCCAGGAGTCCCTGTTTTTACCAATCAGAACAGTAGTGTGTGAGGGAAAATAAGGATTGGACAGTAATTGTAGCAGGACCGAGCTTTATGACATCTGGAAGAAAGCACAGCTAGTGGCCTGTGCGTGCTTGAGAAGAGCTTGTATTTGATTTTGGACAACCTTCCTCTAAAAATCGAGAACATAAATAGTTTGACTTTCCTCGAAAAAAATTACTCCCTCCATCCAAAATTACAGATCATTTCAACTTCGAGAGTCAAAGCTTCTCAAATTTGACCAAGTCTACAGATAGAACTACGAAGATTTATGACATTACATAGGTGTACTTTGAAATTACAATTAATAAAAAAACTAATGATATGCATTTGTTATCATAAATGTTATTATTTTTATTATATAAATTGGGCAAAGTTGAGATACTTATAATTTGAGACCGAGGGAGTAATAAACTAGTGTTTGACCTTTAAATTCTTCACACCACACCATATTGTACTTTTTGTCACAACCCAGTGAACTCACAACAGGAAACCTGCAGGACCATTCGTTCAGCCGATCGATCGAGTAGCCGGTACACATAGAGAACTCAGAACATTTTACATGCATAACCAGACACTGAGACACAACTCAGACAGAACTGGCAATGGAATTGTGACCTCCTAACTCACACAGTACAAACTACGACAAAATGCAGTGACACTGACACCTCCTGTAATTTCTCCTCAAAATTGATACTGATCACTTCGGCAGCACGGATTTTAAAGCAGGCGTATGCTGATGATGGGTGATGATGGCTAGGAGGGCTGATTGTTGTTCTCCACTTGCCCCTCCTTGGGCACCTCATTCAGGTCGAAGTCCCGCGGTGCAGGCGCAGGCGCCGGTGCTGGTGCTGCTTTGGTCGCCTGTTGCTTCTCCGGGAACCAATGCTTCCGCTTGTGGCCGCCGAGCGCCTGGCCGGAGGGGAAGATCAGGTGGCACTCGTCGCACACGTGCGGCGCTGCGGTCTGCGGCGTCGGCGCGGTCTGCTGTGTCGGCGCCTGCGCCGGTGGCGGCTGGGCGTCCTGGCGCTCCTGCAACGCGCCAGCGCTGGCGGGGATGGTGACGTTGCCGTTGCCGTTGCAGTTGCCGGCGCTCTGCTGGTCGCGGCGCGCCAAGATGTTGTTCATGGCCTGGGCCGCGGCGAGGTCGTCGTGCCGCGCGCTGGTGGTCTTGGCGCCCTTGACGTGGCTGGCCATGTGACCTCCTAGGGCTTGGTGGGTGGGGAACGACTTGCCGCAGGTCTGGCACGTGTGCTTCTTGTCCGACGCTGGCGACGGTATGCGCCTCGCCGGCGGCGTGCGGACGACGGCGCCTTCCGGCGGCGGCGGCGTCGATGCTGCCATCTGCTCGGGATTCGTGACCCGGCGCTGCTTCTTGGTGACCTTCTTGTCGCCGGCGCCAGAGTCGAGGCTGGGGAAGATGGGCTTGTTGTTCGCCGGGACCACGATCAGGACAGCTTCTGTTGTAATCACCAGGTCCGTGACCTGCTTGACCGCGGGCGTCTGGGACTCCGCCCTGAGCTCCAGGGCATTCTCCAGTTGAACGATCTGCTGCTCGGCCTCTGTGGGATGGTCAAGAAGCATGGGCTCCTCGACAACCGACATCTGGATCTGGTGGCCAGAGACGGCGTCGGGGGCACGCACCGGTTCCACAGACTGCTGCTGCTGGGTTTCGGACGACGTGCGGCTGGAGGAGGCCAGCTCCAGGAGGATCATCGCAGCCTCCTCCTCCTCGCTGCAGCTGCTCGCCTGCGGCATCGGCGCCACGGGCGTGCGCCCGCGCTTCGCCGAGGCTGGCCACTTGGTCGAGAGCTCGGCCTCCCCCAACGCCTTCGTCGCAGCAGCGGCGGCGGCCATGTTGATAGCCGGGACGCCAGTCTCCTTCCGCGGCGCCTTCTTGGTCGGCTTCTTGTCTCCAGCCACGGCAGCGGCGGCGGCGGCGCTGGCCGTCGCCGTCGGACGGGTGGCCCCCTTGTAGCCCCTCTCCGGGTGTTTCCTCAGGTGCCCGAACATGGCCTTCTCCGACGCGAACCACTTGGGGCACTCGGGGCACTTGGTAGCCGTAGCCTCCGCGTTGCCGATTGTCCCCATCGTCGTCGGAGCAAGACCGCTGCCTTGCCGCGGCGCCGGCTCGTCAGCCGTGCCTTGGGCTGCTTGGATCTTCAGCAGCGGAGCCTTCGGGGTGACCTCCGGCTCCCCGCCTTCTGCGGCATGAACAACTGGAGCCGCCGCCGCCGCGGCCGCCGCCTCAGCAGCCTGGAGCTGGAACTGGTAAGCTCGTGAGTTTATGGTGAGGTCGATCGCTGCTGATCAGAGCGAGAGGAGTAATGGTGCTGCTGCTGGGTGGGCAGGTGAGGCTGTATCTGTTTCGATCGAGGCGCCGCCGAGCAGACCTTCCTTCTGCCAAAAGCTAGTAACCGAAACGGACTCTGGCCTGAACTCAAGGGTCACCGGCCCCGTGCATCTGATCTGAGAGAAGTACTAGTCCCTCCCCCTTTGTCACCTGGAGAAGAAAATAAAGTGAACAAAACACATGCATGAGACAGCATGAGATAAACAGAATGAAGTAAAATACTAGCAGAAAGGTATAGTCAATTCTTGAGTTGGTAAAATTAAAAAGCTAAGCATAAAATAATAGGCAAGGTGTAACAAGAAAGTACTAATACAAGTGCAACATTAATCTTTCCAATTACAGACCACCCAAAAAAACCGAATTACAGTGCACAGCGAGACAGTGATGAAGGCAACACATTGGTGTAATGGTGTGAGAATCAGTGAAAATAGCCATAGGCCTATAGTGAGGTAGTAGCTGCTGGCTCACCAAGCCACCTACTCCTAGTTACTGCAGTACAAACGTCAAACGGTGGTAGAAAAGGGAAAAATTCCATGTACTGAACTGCTGTAATGACAGGAGATCTTGCAGCCTTTTTATCCTCTTTTCTGCCAAAAGAGTACCAGAATCCCAGAGAGATAATAAGAACCACTACTCCTACCTGAAGTGTACTCCTACTCCACGCAGCTAGTACCACTACCACCCAGCAGAATTGGGGAAAGAAAAGCAACGGTTGTTTTGCAGTCTGCACAAGAGAAGAAGCTGAACGACTGCATTATTGCTGCATGTAGAAAGTACTCCATACTCGCACTATACTTGATGAGAAAATATCGTGCTTTCTGTTTAAATTCCGGGGCGAAAAACGGCAGGCAATGCAAGGATCTGCATCTCATGCACTAATGGATCATGGGAAAACGGAAGCAGATCAGTAAAAACGAGGAATGAAACATTCGTCATGCATAAACATGGAACCGATTGATGCATGCGCGATCCATGTATACTTCAAAGGAAAGTAACCCGGCCGCGCATGCATGCAGATAGGAAAGAACGATCGAGCTGGAAATCCAGCGCGAGCAAGGAAAGAAATCATCCATACTGGTGGAGCAAACAGATCCAGCGCCAGCTCCAGCAGGACCTGGACATCAGGCTGCAAACTGTATTGCGACGGCGAGCTCAGATTGAAGATAAAGATAGAAGATGAGCAGATGTGTGTGTTTGTGTGGAACCAGAAACCCCACCTGGAATTGAAAGAAAAAAGATGGAGCTGAAAAGGAACCGGCCGGCCGGACTGGCGGCGATCGATCGACGACGACTGAAAAGAGGATAAAAGAAAGAATCTCGCGCTGCTCTACTTACTCACCTCAGTAGTAGTACTATCTCTAGAGCATGTGTAAGAGAGATGAGAAAAATAGGAGCGGAGGGAAGCAGGAAAACGAAACCGAGATCTCGCCCAAATCCCAAGAAGAACTTAATCAACCAACGAAGATGATAGGAATATCCGAATATAGGACGAACGAAAACAAATCAATCCACACAGCGAACGCATAAACTGCAGCACAACCATACCATAGCTAGCAGCCGGAGCGCGGTTTCATCAGTGCCGCCGCAGACCTGCTCGCGCGCCGCACTAGCTTCCCCGCGAAACCTAGCCCCAGCCCCAGCCCCAGCTACCGGCGGGACGACGACGAGGGTTCCGATTGTCGTCAGGGAGGTGGCCGGGAAGAGCGAGGGGGAGAGGAGGAAGAAGAAAGGGTGGGGGAGGGGAGGGATCGATCGATCTCACCTCTGCAGGGATGAGATGAAATATCCGCGGGTACGGTACGGTGGTGGAAGTAGGCGTGGATCAGATGGAGCTCGCTGGGCTCTTCTCCTTCCTTTATGTAACCGCCAGAATCCTGGAGCAACAAGAAAGCCACGAGAGAGGGGAGAGCAGCGGAGGCGATCGAGGTGTTTGGGAGGGAGGCAGGCTCAGCTGGCAACTCTCACACGCACGCACCTAGCAGCCCTCTCTCACCTCAGTGGGGCCTAGCCTCTAGCACTAGCACCGTATCTCTCCCAGAGAGAGACACCCTGTTCGTTTGACTTATCAGCAGAATCAGCAGCCATCCAGCAGTATTTTTCTCTCACAATAAACCAGCGAACAGTATTTCAGCCATAATAAACCAGCGAAACGAACAAGGAACAGTACTTTCAGTCACAATAAACTAGCGAATCAAACGGGATGTAGAGGAGAGGGATCGGAAGCGAAGAGGGAAGGGACCCGCAGGCGGGGTGTGTGCGGGAAAGCTGTAGCGAAGAAGGAGCGCGCGCCGGCGCCGCCGCAAATATGGTGGGACTGGTGGAGGTGGGGACCGCCGATTGGGGTGCGAGATCAGGGACCGATCGGTTAGAGGCCGGCTCCTGCAAAACTAGGCGTACGGACGTGCATGAGAAGTTGAAACCGGGGAAGTGAACCAAACTACCCAGCCTTTACACTGTTTGCTTCGTATATGCGTGCATGCCTTGGCCCTTGGTTGCTTGGCGATGTTTGTTGCAATATTTTTTTTTTCCAATAATACTTTTTTTTAACAAAAATATTTAATACGGAGTATCTTTTTATCTTCCTTCTAGAACCTGAGTAATATGGCATACACAGGCCGGAGTTTTTTTTCTCTTTTTTTTTTTGGAAATTACACAAGCCGGAGTTAACGTAGCGCCGTTGCACAGATATCTCAATCTTTTAGTTCATTTCAAAGAATCACTTCATAGAATCAACATAGAATTATTTCTCTGAAAAATTGTTTCATAGAGCAACTGCTAGTTTTAGCAGAGAATCAGCTCTAGAAGCTCTGAGCCTAGGCATTGCACTTAGATTTGTTTTCATATACGTATATACAACGTTGTAGACTACTAGTAGTGCTAAGTATATCTTTTCTCCTTCCATCTACAACCAGAGTTCAGGTAGTAGTGCACAATACTGAACGTGATTGGTAGTTTTGGTTGCGGTTGCGGCTACAACTGCAGCCATTCACTGCTACAGTACTTAGCGGTGTTTGTTGCAATATTATTTTTTCCAGTACTTTTTTTTGTATTTATAAAACACTGGACTACTAGTAATACAGAAATACTCTCTCTGTTCCAAATTATAAGCCGCTTTGTCTTTATTGGTTCATCCATATTGCTATATATTTAGACATATTATTATATAAAGATGCGCAGCAAAATAGATATGCCAAAAAAAGTCAAAAGCGACTTATAGTTTGGAATGGAGGGAATAGTTATCATCCGATCTTCCTTCTAGAACCCGCGTTATGCTCTATGCGGGCCGGAGGTTAAGGCAGTGTCACTGCACCAACATTTTTTTTCTCATGTACCTTAGTATTTTCAAAGCAGTAAACTATTAGTAATATGTAAGTAGTTATCTTATGTCTTTCCTTCTAGAACTTGAGTTGTGCTACGCAGGATGAGAATTAAGGCAGTGAATGATATCCTTTTTCAAATACTTTCTCCATCCTGAAATATAGTGCACTGTAGACAACATTGTAGACTACTAGTAGTACGAAATATAGTGCATTGTAGACAACATTGTAGACTACTAGTAGTACGAAAGTAGTTATCTTCTCTCCTTCCATCTAAAACCTAAGTTGTGCTCCATGCAGGTAGCAATGCACCGTATGAGCGTGATCGGTAGTGCTGGTTGCGGTTGTAGCTGTAACCATTCACTTCTATAGTGATTGAACAATAGTGGTGACTGGTTGCAGCTGCTACCGCAACCATAGCAAAAGCGAGTGGAGTCATTTTTTGCAAACGAATCAAACAATTTAAACTTTCACTAAAGTTTTATAAAAAAGTAATAATCTCTTTTATACAAAATAAGCACCATTAGTTTAATTATGAAATATATATTTTCGTATTAAACTTTATCAAAAGGCACAAATGTTAATACTATATTTATTGCAAACTTGGTCAAACTTAAAAAAATTTAGAAACAAAAGTCAAACTTGAAATAGTTTGAATGGTACAAATTTCATTTGTGCACAAAGAAAGCAATTATAGCCCATGAGCAGTACGGAAGTACTTTCTCCGTTCTAAATTATAAAATAAAATATTTTGATACGTCTTAGAACGGAAGGAGCAGTTACTTTTCCCTCCCTTCTAGGATCAGAGTTGTGCTCCACACTGCGAGGGGATGATCACAGTGCGGATTTGACATATCCTTGCTATTTCCAATGCTCTGTTCAGCTTTCTATAGTACTAATACAAAGTACTCGATATACAAATTGATTAAGTGAGTATGTGAGTTCTGAATGCTATGTCTTGTGTAATAAATTTTAATCTTCTCTTAATGAAAGGCTTGTTCGCGAAAAAAAAATGAGTACGTGACTTCTGTCTACTCAAATATACCCATCCAAGTGCAATCACGTCAGCTTGCTGGAGAAGTAGGATCAGGCCACCAGGTCCTGAGTCAAGGTTCAGGGCTGGGGCCTGTGGCAACAATCTCCCTCGAACAGTCCAACCTAGCCTGACGTGGAATATGGGCGGTGGTAGCTCTCGGGGAGTATGTGGGTATGTTTGGATAGATTTAATGAGGAAGCTGCTATTTAGCGTCTGAAATTTGGTATTCAGGCGACAATCTCAGCCATCCGATCTAGATCGAACGACTCTCCTCTTTCTTCTTCCTTAGGTCATTCTTCCTTCTCGCGCTGCACGCCCGACCCAGCCGCCACCGCCCATCGCACCTCCACAGCGTGTGGTAGGGTCTAGCCGGAGCTCCGCGGCCCTCCCCGCTCCCGCCACTGCTTTCTTCTCAAACTCCGGTGAGAACGGACGCGACGCCCCCACCACGACCTGGCCTGACCTCCTCCACTGCCGCCAGGGTCCCTAAACCACCTTCCAGCCATCCTCACCACCAAGTCGGCCTTCCTCCCCCCAAACCTTCCCTTCTAAGTCCACCGGAGTTGGGGAAGACGAGAGAGAGAGAGAGAGAGAGAGGAGAAGCTTGCTGGAACCCTAACTCGCAGATCCAGGAGGAGGAGGGACCCGCCTACCTCACCGACGCCAACGCCACCGGAGGGGAGAGAGGGAGGAGCCACGTGGGGAGGATCCGTGAGCGCGCCTGGCGTGTCGGGGAGGAGCCCCGTTGGGCGCATGGAGAGGAGCCACCGCCGAAGGGGAGAGAGGAAGGAGCCGTGTCGGGACGTGTGGGGAGCGTGCGAGTGCAGGGCACGGGCGTCGTTGCCTGAGCGCCATATCCTCAATCTCTGGCTACTGAGATGTAGGAAATGTGATTTAATTACTAATGGTTTGTTTGCATTTGTTTCAAGATACTTGACGGCCGGACGACGATTTGACGTACACCTGCTATCCCCAATGGTATTTTACTATTTTTCAGGTTAGTATAGTAGCACAAATGAAGTACTCAATATATACCCATTGAAGCGAGCTAGTGTGGATATGTGATCCGTCTATATAGTCAATTTACCCACTGAAGTACATGCAAAATGAGTTACACATATTGCTACTTGCTATTTTACAGAAATGGAAGTATATATATCATATATGCAAATTTTAACCTGCAGTCTCGACGCACGCTCGTGCCACACATGTGACACCTCCCGTAAGCAGCTAGAGAGATGCGCTTTGGGGTATATATATCACTCTCACTCCAACCTTGCTAGCATCATGCATCACCACTACCACTAAAATGACGGGTAGACGCAGGACTGCGCGGCAGCAATGTGTAGATGGGGTGCTAGTGAGGAAGACCATTGATAAGTTAGCTATAGCTAGGCAGTAGGCACAGTGTGTGACCTTTTGATCAACCGACGACCATACATCTACGGCTCTACCCTTTGCGGCATGATCTGCATGTTAAGTCCGTACTCTTCATAGAAGTTATTGTGTCAGTGTGATACCGTACCGACTTATATATACTGGTTATTACCATTTACCTTTTGTTACACTTTTCAGGAATAGATATGCAGACTTTATCTTTTCTACTTTATGGAAAAGAAAACGAAAAGATAGTTCGTCTACTATTATTCCAAACGTAACATCTCGATCGTATGGAGGTTTTGTCATAGTTCGGTAACGACGCAAACAACATGAACCAATACAAACACTACCTACGCTCTTCCATGTAAGGTGAGTTTAATCTCGAAATTCTAACAATACCGTCATTTTTTATGAAAATTTTTGCATCTGTCCCAGAATAATAAACATATTTTGTATAGAAGCAATCGAATTTTACAATCTTTGACTAACAATCAGTCAAGTTATATATAAGTTTCACATAAAACTTGCATCAATCGAGATTTAAATTCTAATGTAGCAGAACATATGATCCAGCAACTAAATGCTCTATTACAATGCACGAGCATGTATGTTAGTAACGCTCTGGCAAGGCTTGTGCTTTTCCAAAAAAAACTAGAAACTACGCGCGGCGTTGCCGCGCGCCTACCTGTGTTTGACAAGCCTGTGATGTGAGTCCATCCGAAGATAATCGGTGTGTTGATATACTCTGTTCTTGAATGAACTCTATGACTGGTCTTTGTCTTGGACAATCTGAAGTGGCCATGCACATGGAAGGTTATAAGAAAATGAAAATTGAAAAGGAAAGCCACGGGCAAGTGGAAGAAAGAACGCTTAGCAGGAGCTGTGACCTGTGATTCGAGAATGGAAAGAACTGGCATGTTAATTTCATGCACGTCTTCTTTTTTCCTGTATAGTACAAAATATACTAAGTGTCAATGTGTACAAATTATGAGATAGCAAGGTTAGACCTTTTGCATCTTATGATTGAGATGAATCTGAAATGGTAATAAAACTGAACGAAGCAATGATTTCTTTCTATCCCAATTTTGGTATCAGAAATCACATGTGAAACATAGGCTCCATGTAAATCAACTATACAGGGAAAATTATCACCAGGAGGATATATTGAGCAAAGATCTAGTACATGTTCTAATAATTAGTATTGTTATAGTAGTCACATTGAAATTCAGCTTGCCATCAGAAACTATATATCGGTTTTTATTCTACTGTGCCTCTGGAACAATTAACTGGACTATAAATATCTCTAGTTTTCAGTTCTACTTTGACAAAGTTCTTCACCTTCCTGCACTATGTAATTTCAGAATACCACCTTCAGTGGTCAGTTTTCAACCATTCACCTTTTTTCAGGTACCAGCCAACGGAGTAGGAATTAGGATGATGTCCTCATTGCTCTGGTCTGTGTTTCTGAAGAATCATTGAGCACACTGTAAAATTGACATAAATTAATATAAGGAGGTTGACCTGATGATCATAAACATAAACTGCTTAAAAGATGATAGAAGGAATGGTAAAAAATTACTATTTTGTCACAAGGATACAATAGGAGGCAAGTCGATATAACAGTCCCCACCTACATGTAAGTTCAATCATAATTTTTGAAACTAAAGGAGGTTCTCATACGATCATGCACCAAAATGCAGCGAAGCCAGAATCTAAACCAATTGTGGCTAAAGAAATAGTATTAATCAATCAAAGGGAACTTAAGATAACTATGTATACATCACTAACACACATAGCTCAAGTTAAAATCAAGGGGATTAAATAAATCAAGTCTACTGGAGCAAACATGAATAAAAAAACTAAAGAACAGAAATGAGAACGAACTGAATAATGAATACAGAAGAGCTTTACTCATCGGTACATACTTGTTTCCTGGCACAGAAAGCACGAAGGGTCTTAGCTTTTGGCACATCATTGTTGTCTTGCACAGAAAGTACACCAGCTTGATTGCCACCATCGTCCCAAATGAACTGAATCATATATACCATCATTCATCAATGGGAAACAATGCCTATGCAGAGGCAAACCATTTTAAGCTACAGCTGGTGGTACTTACGTTGGCCATGAAATTTATGATTGGTGAGAAGTACAACAGTGTCACAAACACATATAGTGAGCTTAATCGCATGGGATAAAAAATCATGGGATTGCTCTGAAGTCTGAACTTTCTTGATGTGTATAACAGCTCTGAAGTACTATGTTCACGGAATCAAGGTATTTGCAACCTGCAAAGACTATTGTTTAAAAAATTAAATTCACGTTCGAGCATGCTTACATTGGAGGATAGTATAGTGTAGTTTGTCTGCTTTTTTCAACATGTAGGACTCCCTGTCGACTTCAGACATAGCCACTTCCATTATCCTCTCTGCACAAACCTAAGCATGGTTACAGAGGCAAATCATCGAGCACATGGTGTGCTTACTGCATAGTGAGTAACTGGCGGGTGGAAGAAGACAAAATTGGAGCTAGAGTAACCACCATGGTCTCCACTGTAGTTGTGCAGGAGTGCAGGCACAAATGCGATTGGCACAACACCAGCGAGGCAGCGAGCAAGCCGGGGCCTGCGGCACACGAAAGGGTCACAGGAGCGCCGGGGCCGGAGCCGTCATCGGCTTCTTGCCGGGCGCGGGCACAACCCGGTCGCGAAAAGAGAGGGTCACAGGAGGCGGCGACACTGACTTCCGTGTCGCCAAGCAGCGCTGGCCACAGTCCCCTGCGGCTCTAGAGCTGGCACTTCTCGCGCTGAACAGCAGGTCGCTCGTCATGATCGTTCTCGAGAAGAAGTGCAGTGGGACGGAGCGGCGGCGGCTTGTGGCCTCGAGCGGCGAAATGGCCGCGCCCGCCTCGCCGAAGGGCAAGGGCCGCATCCATGATGTGGTGGTTCTCCGGCGGCCGCCACGCCCATGCGAGCCGGGTTCGTGGGCGGAGCACGGCGGACTGACGGGAACCACGGGAGGGGCGACGGCGACGCAATTGAGGTGGTGGACGAGACCGATGGGGAATTCTAGAAGGAGCGAGACGAGGCGATGCCGCGATGGGTCGTTAGACTACCGCAGGGGTACTACTCAAAGCTCTAGACTATGAATATAGAGTAAAAACTGCTGCACTGGGTACTCTAAAACGATACTCTATCTTTTCTTTTACTCTATATTTAGAGTGGTACAGTACTTGCTCTATATTGGACAGTGGCGGACCCCACTAGCTAAACAAAGAAAAAAAAAACTATAACTCACGAACCAAAAATCCAAATTAAATTCCGATTACACAATTAAATTCGTCTCAATAAATTTTTAAAACTAGATCACACAGGGATATATTTAGATAAAGTAACAAGTGGGTCCTACAGTAGATAGAATGGATAGAGGATGATATAGAGGATATATGAGTACGGGAGAATTGAGTATAGAGGAGAGAATCTTGCTGACTAGGACGTATAGAGGATGAATATAGAGGTCTATGAGTGCGGATAGTCTTAACGGCCTAACAGGCACGCCACACGCTACTGGGTGGATGAGGAGCAGTTTGGGACTGACCTATCCACGATCCGACGTTCCATATTGAGTATTGGCCAGATCTGACAGCTAGCGGGTTTTCGGGTGACGTGGCCCGATCCACTGGCCCGCTTTTGATGCCCGAATCGTAAGTAGAGATGGTGAAGCGAGAAATGACCACATTTTTTTTGCGGCTTCTGCTTTTAAGTGAAAATGGCTTTGACTTCACCGTTTTTTACTTGGTTTTGGTTTCATAAGTTGCGTGTGCATGTTTGGGAGGGCTTTTGATTGAGGGCATGTTCCGTAGGGCTTATTTTGACTCGACTGCTTCGGAGGAGCCAAAATCAGTGAAGCCAGCTTTCTAGCTTCACTGACTCCTAAGAGAGAGAAAAACGGTCCTTAGAGAATAATAAAGTGTATTTTCTAGACGACAAAACTGTTTGAGAGGAGTCTTGCCAAAAAGGACGTACTGCTATGTTTACTTACAAAATTTACCAAGTCAAAGATTTGGCAAACCATGATTTTGGCTAGTATTTGGTTTGATACTAAAACTTGTCAATCTCTCACATTTGGCTTGCAAAATCCATGACAAAATTTTTGCCCTACTTTTAGTTGCCAAATTTTTGGCATGATAAATTTTGGTTGCAAATCAAGCCAGTAATGTCGGCTTTGAAGCTTCAACCAAAAAAAAACCACCAGAAATTGTCTAATTTGTAAAACAAGCAATTAGAGCGTGTTGGAGTAATATAATGCATATTTGGGCCTGCCAACGTGGGCTTTGGGCTTGCAGCCTTTACATTCTCAAAACAATCTCCTGGTGCACCAAACAATGCAGAGAGCCAGCGACGCACCAGAGCCACATGCATCCAGTATTATTGCCCCTGATTCTATAGCAACTCCTTTTGTAAAAGTGGCCCCATAAACATTTCCTCTATCTCAAAAATAATGTATTTATAGTTTTACAGAAAGTTGATTCATCATAATTTTGATTAAATCTAAAAAATACTGATATTTATGACATCTAATAATTATTATTTGATTGGTTATGATTTTTCATAATATATCTATATTTGGAATTATAAATGTTAATCTTAATAAAATGCTTTGATTCGGCTCTAGATTTTCTCTTTGAACGGAGGTAGTTTGTAGAATGTAGCTACCTCCCAGGTCCAGCTGGACGAAGGAACAATTTAGATGGTGAAAATTTTTGCAAAACGCTACTGTAGCACTTTTCGTCGTTATTTGACAATTAGTGTCCAATCATAGACTAATTAGGCTTAAAATATTCGTCTCATGAATTACGGCTAAACTGTGTAATTAGTTTTATTTTTTTATCTATATTTAATGCTTCATGCATGTGTCTAAAGATTCGATGTGACGAGGAATCTTAAAAAATTTTACAAAATTTTCTAGAACTAAACAAGGCCTAAACTTATTACAGGTCAGTCCAGAAAACATTCCGCAACTGGACAATCTATGCCAAATGATTGTTTGCACCTTTTTCAGTCCCGGTCTCCCTCAGTGATCAGTATCCCTAGTTTCTCCAGGAAAGGTCGAGACTAATCTGCAACTCACCATTTTTCTTTTTATTTCTCCTTTAGAAAGCGAGGAATCATGCACTCAAAGTACTATAGTCTTGTTCGCTTGTCTTATAAACCATACTTTTCAGTTGGTTTTTTTAGCCGGAACAGTATTTTTCTCTCACAACGAATCAACGAATAGTACTTTTAGCCATGGTTTTTCAGTGAAGCGAACGGGCTCTATATGTTCATCCTAAAAACATTAGGATGTATGTATTGTCAAAGGTATAGTCAGCCGTACTCCCTCGGAATAAACTGCTGTTAAATTCTGTTGAGAAAGAGAATAATGAATATTTGTGGAGTCCAACTCCAACATAGGACTAGCCAGCTGACCGTTGGCACGTGGCTACCATCTCACCAACTGTATGTGTGTGATTTTTTTTGAGATTGGTTTATTTTACGCATCTTATCTTATGATACCAATACCATGTAACAACTTCATCCTTCACCATCTGAAGAAATATTTGTTGTTGGTGAGGCTGAATGATTTGGTAACAACATCTGCATACATTTCGGATACGGAGAGGAGCCAATCACAAGCATGGTCAGGCACTCAAACTTGTACAGATACCTACACCGTCCTTCTCAAGGAAAAACAAAAACGACCTTGTCCAGTTGTCCTCCCAACACACGCCATTTTTCTCCTCGAGTGATGTAGCCAGGCAGCCACCACTCCCCAGGTGCTTCAAATAGTCGCCCCGGCCCCCCGGAGAGGCAGGCACACGCAAGTACGCAACCAGTCCCCTTCGCCGTTCGTTCATCCCTCCGATCCGCAAGAGGATTAGGAATTTAGGATCGGGGACCTGCCGGCGGAGCCCGATCGACGACCTGCTCGGCCCACCCACCCGCCCCGCGATCGATCGATCGATGGCGCTCGGCGAGGGCGGGGATCACGGCGCCGCCACCCTGCCCCTCATCGCGGACCAGGCGAAACATGACGGCGGCATCGTCCGAAGCGGTGAGCCCCTCTCTCCTCCCCTCCTTTCTCTGTTGGCGTCCGTGTCCGCCCGCCATTGGAGGCGGATCAGCCATATCCCCCGCGTCGCCAACGGGCTGACGGAACCTGCGGTTTCTGTCATTCGGGGCATGCAGGGAGCATGTGGACGGCGGCGGCGCACGTGATCACGGCGGTGATCGGGTCCGGCGTGCTGTCGCTGGCGTGGAGCATCGCGCAGCTGGGGTGGGTGGCCGGCCCCGCCGCCATGCTCGTCTTCGCGGCCGTGACGGCGCTCCAGTCCACGCTCTTCGCCGACTGCTACCGGTCGCCGAACCCCGAGCACGGCCCGCACCGCAACCGCACCTACGCCAAAGCCGTCGACCGCAACCTAGGTACGTGTCGTGTCCGCCCCCTTTTTTTCTCTCTCTGTTTCTGTTTAGATACAAGACAGTCTACTGCTCAAGTTCCTTACAAATGGTCGCCCGCTGTCTACTTTGTGTGTCTTCGCATACACAGCATTATACTCCGTATACACAGCATTTTAGAGACGTACTAGTAAACAGGTAGGCACTGTTTGCGTTAGACGTGAACGATTGAATCTGTACCAAATCCCCTTGACAACGCACTCTAATATAATGAGCTGGTGGAGCAATTAAGTTAAACCTGAAAGTATCCAACGTTGTAGGAGTGCTATTAATGTTCCTGAGGCTGCTGGCTGCCGAGCATAGGAGGAAATTTGCTTGCTTCTGTATGAGGAAATTTGCTTGCTTGTGTATGAGGAAACTGGCAGTTTATTAGACGGACGGAATATTAGGATTTATTTATATACTATCAGTTTATCAGTTCATAATGTTCTAGCATGTGCACACAGACGTAGATGAAATGGTAAGTCCAGTGGCTTTAATAGGTGCACAATGTTCTGTCGTGTGTACACACTGTGTACATGTCGATGAAATAGCTAGTCTTAATAGGTGCACATCGTGCGCACCTACGAAGTGCAGTTAATTTACGGCAAATATAATGACGTTTTCAGCGGACTACAAACTTGGTAAATTGTTTTTTGTCGCTACGAAAAGGAACTGCTGCTGTATTGGCAAAGGATCCATCCCTGTCAACTTAGCACTAGTGAGCTGTAACAGAGACCAGATGCTTAGACTGACCGCACCGCTCACCTGGAAACGGACCGGTACGCTAGCGATAGCATACTGCGCTCTTGCACCGCTCACCTGGAAACGGACCGGTATGGTACCGGCTGCACAGGAATCCGCTAAACCCAGCGCACGCAGGAGGCCACGGTAAACACTGTAGCTGCGAGAGAGAGAGGGAGATGAATAAAATATGGAATAGTGGGTATAGAGTATGGGATAGAGATAATATGGGTGCGAGAGAAATGAGTATAGAGTAGATAATTTTGATGACTAGGATAGAATATTCCTTTTTAGAGATGAAAATAGAGGTGGACGAGTGCGGATAGCGTTAGGTGTACCAATTATGAAAGCGCTTGACGCAGACACATGCGTCTCGACTACTCGTAAATCTTGACCTGACAAATGTTAGAAACTTCGCTGTCACTCTCCTGTTTCACGATCAGGTTGCCTTTTGTTTGTTTTTTCTCTTTGTATTTTTAGGAGGTACAGCACTAACTGTACTGTCGTGTTTTTTTTTGTTGCGAAAACTGTACTGTCGTTGTTCAGTACAGTAGTGCATCCTCTGCGATTTCCGAACAAATCCTAACAATGAAACGCCCCTGACAGGTAGCAGCAGCTCGTGGGTGTGCATGCTGCTGCAGCACACGGCCCTGTTCGGCTACGGCATCGCCTACACCATCACGGCCTCCA
This sequence comes from Saccharum hybrid cultivar R570, assembly GCA_038087645.1. Taxonomy (NCBI): domain Eukaryota; kingdom Viridiplantae; phylum Streptophyta; class Magnoliopsida; order Poales; family Poaceae; genus Saccharum; species Saccharum hybrid cultivar. The sequence goes on along the minus strand of JAQSUU010000534.1, from coordinate 17,860,529 downwards.
TCAGCTGCAGGTACGCCGCTTGCAGCCTCTTCTACCAAGACATGTTGCACGTGTTTTTGTCAAGACTCAACACCACGACGTCGAGCGCGTGGTTCTGTGGTGGGGCCGTAACGTTGCCGGACCGCCGCACGTGGCCAGGCCGGGCCGACGATGCGACGAGGCCTACGGCACTAGCCAGTAGTGGACTAGTGTCGCGGGTGGGTGGGCTGTATTTCATCCACGCACCAGGCCCCGAACGTTCCGGCGCAACGGGCCGATCGCACCATGGGCCAAAAGACAGCGTGTCGTACTGCCGTTACCTCGGTCCACAACCACCGTCTATGGCCGGGACCTTGGGTTTGATTTTCCCTCTCTCTTTTTTAGCAAACACAGTAACATGTCAAATCAAAGTTATGAACACATGGTCTGATGGTCATGTATACCTCTACCGTGCATCATCTTCCCCGCCTCCTTTAGACGAAAGCTAATGTGGCTCATTTTCCTCCATGGTGGTTCTAACTTCTAACGGGGAATCTTACATGTTCCCACCTATCTCCTTCTCTTAACTCTCCCGTTATTCCATTACTATATATGAGTATATATTCCTATCCATGAATCCATGCAACCATCGAACTCGACTTCTTCCGCTTTGCAATCCATCTCCATCATCGTTGGCTGCCCAAGCAACATCGTCCCAGGAATTCCCAAGCAAACATCGTTGCGGTTGCGCTATCTACAGAGAGTACGTCTAGAGACTGAACTCCAAAGATGTTGCTACACTTGAGTGAATTGAGAAGGCCATTGCCTCGCTGGTGCCGCTGCCTGTCGATGCCAATGTCCATGTAGCAGCTAGCGTGCATTATCATTTCCATGCTAGAGAAGTAGAGAGGAAAAACACAGCACGACTTGTCTCCGCGTTGTCATGGTCTGTTTGATGGGTAGTGAGCTATGGAATGTGTCACGGAGAGTAGTTCTCTTGAACTACGCGCGAGAGGAGTAGCAAGTCAAAAAGGCAGCTCGAAGAGCGCGACATGGAATTCTTCTTTTGACCCTCAACAATTCTAGTAGTGTTCAATAGCATCTCACTGCTGGGCTGGCTGAATTTTCAGTCCGCAGGGGGCGGTGCTGATGAACCCACGCACCATATCAATGCAATCCACTATGGAGCTTAGTCTGTAGCATCAAGAGGGCAATACGGACTTGGCTCGATGCCGGTCCTTCTTGCTAAAAGGAAGGAATCAAAATGGTCCAGAATATCCACAAAAAAGGATGACAAAAACCTCCACGACAGCAACTCTTCTTCGATATCGTCGGGCAATGGCAACTGTACTCGTCAAAAAAGGAGAGAGGTGCTTCGGTCACTGGTTTCAAAATCGATCAAATTGCTTTCGACACTTTTGCTTTGTTGTTAGCCCCACTACTTTAATATCTGGTCTTTTTTTTTTAACATTCAACGGGGGGGGGGGGGGGGGGGGGGGGGGGGGGGATTCCCCACCTGATTTTATTTGATATCTGGTCTTTGTTATCATAGTATATTTATAGCATTATTACTGGATGTTATACCTAAGAGTGGTTTTATAACATCTGAAATTTACTAAGAGCGCGCATTCCTTCCGGCTCCAGCTCTAGTACTAGCGGAGCCAGGAGTGCTAGGTTCACACGGCTCTCTTCTCCAACAGGCAAAATCATAAGGAATTAGAGCCGTTTTATCCTACAGTTCTGCACTGCTTTGAACAAGCTGATTGAAAGAAGGCACATCAGACGGGCATGATTCCGGTGGGTGCCGATGGGACTGAGCTCGTCGTGGCTGATCGCACGTACTGCGTTGAGTCTGCACCGGACCCGACGATGCTGAAGGCAGAGCTTGCTGCTCGGTCGTCGGTCGTGCCTCCACTCTCGCGCCCAATCGACCCAGCTACTTGTTCATTAACTGGCATTGATGAAGACAGCACGCCGACACCAATCGTGCAACCACAATCGGATGATTGTGGCTTCGACCAGAGTTCGCCTAGGCTGTCCACTATTGACTAGGCTGGGACTTACTTCCCGTCCCCAGTGGATGCTGCCGTGAGTTCTGAGCTCGACGATGCGGTAGGCCTTGATGCTCCAGCGCCAACGGTGGTGCCGATGCCGATCGACGACTTCGTTAGCACCTTCAGGAAACCTCTGTCGCAGGCCATTCTCTCATCCCCGCCACGACTCAAGATCACCCGGTCGGCGAGGGAGCGCGACAATGAGGAGCTCATCCCCAAGTGGAGCACTCGTCTTGCTGCGAAGAGTAGGTTTAGGGAGCCAAAGCCAAAAGCGCAGGCAAGGAAGGTCATGATGAAGCGTCTGGGCGTTGAGGTAGAGACACAACTACCTGACGAAGCATCTTTCCAGGAATTCCAGGAGGCCTTCACTCTACCGCTCACGCCATCAAAGCGGGAGGCAATGGAGGTGCTTTTCCCACTCAGGAAGCAGCGGGCCTTTCGGACCGTTCGCGCCGACTAGTACGACGATAGCTTTACCGTGCGCGGTCTAGTCACAAAATTTAGATCATATGTAATAGACATGCGTAACTTCCGTAGCTAGGGGTAGGTATATCGCCTTTGATGGCCCCTTGCCACCGCGTTGATCGTCTTTGTAATATTTAAAAAAAAACTTCTTTCCTCTTAATGAAAAAACGGACTAGCTCGATTGAGGAAAAAAAAGAGGGCCCTAATAATCAGCGTGCAAACAAGTCGTTTTCGTTCGTCCAGAACCTATTTAAGCCTACCAGAAGAATAGCTAGGCCTTGTTTAGATACTCAAATTCACCCCAAATTTCACTATACAAAAAGAAGATTCTCCATCACATCAAAATGCCGGCACATATATGGAGTACTAAATGTAGATGAAATCAAAAACTAATTGCACATTTTTGTTGTACTTTGCGAGACGAATATTTTAAGCCTAATTAATCAATGCTTAGACAAGTATTACTAAATAAAAACAAATTGCTACAGTATTCAACAGTGAATATAAACACCCTGATTCGGTGATCTAAACATGGCCATAATGTTGGGCGCTATTATTGTCACTTTCGTAGTGGTCGTACGGAGCAGGATTGCAAGTTTCCAATTCCGCAACTTTGGATGGAAAGATTCTAGCCGCCTACTACTGGACTAGTGGCAGGGCCGCAGGGTAATCTCCGAGGCGCCAATGATGGGGGATGGGTTGGGCCTGGGCGGCCACTGTTTGCCCGAGCGGAAGCCGCACCATGTCGGGAACGTGCCGTTTCTGCGCCTGTAGCAGCTATCCGCGTGCCATAGATCACGCAGCACGACCCCCGTCGCGGCGTCGACCGGATCCCTGCCGGTGGAAGACATGTGCCCCCACGTGCTGCAGAGGGCAGCAGGCTTGCTTATATCTCTCGCCGATAGCGAATGCCCACCAGTCCTTGCTCCGTGGCACCTTGAGCGAAATGGAATTTTTGTTTGGATTTTTCCTGTATGACTACGCATGCCACGGAACACGCATGGAATACAAGTGTACAATTATTGAACTGTAAAGTCCTCCTGCATTGCCAGACGCAAATGCAGTACCTCCCCGATGAGGCGCTAGTACCATGCGGCCATGCGTGGCCGTGGCCCAAGTGGCGTGCATTTGTATTGGCTCGTACCGCGCTTCGCGAGCAGATCGCGGACGTACTATACTTCCGTTCCACTCCCCAGCGCGGGGCCGATGCTGGCGGACTTTTCGCCCCCGAAAGGCTGCACGGCGCAGCGCACAGAATCGCTAGCTAGGGGGGAAACGGCGCCGATCTGGTGACCGAGACCACCGCGGGCCCTCCGTGTCGTCGTTCACCAGTCCTCTTCTGTTCTGCGTTATTATGCTCCGCCCGCCGCGGTCGTTGTTGTTGCGTGCTTAGCAGCTCCTCCGGCACCGACTGACACTGCGCTGCGTCGCAGTGCAGCGACCAATCGCAGCCCGCGGTCGTCGCTTCCCCGAGTAGAGCAGCCAAGCCAGCCTCTTGCCTCTCGAACGTACCAATCGTGTGGTGGAACGCCGCGCGCGGAGATCTCGGACGGGAACGGGAGCGCATGCAATGGCGGTGCACCACTCGCTCGAGGTGCTCGACGGCCGCTGCGACGACGACGGCCACCCGCGCCGGACTGGTAACGCCCTCAACTCGCGCGCCCCGCCTTTGAACCTGCTTGCCTCTCTCCGACGCGTCTCTCTCAGCCAAGCACCGCGCGGGACGGCGTGTGCGTCGTACGTGCAGGGACGGCGTGGACGTGCGCGGCGCACATCATCACGGCGGTGATCGGCTCCGGGGTGCTGTCGCTGGCCTGGAGCGTGGCGCAGCTGGGCTGGGTGGTCGGCCCGGCCTGCATGTTCTGCTTCGCGCTCGTCACCTACGTCTCCGCTGCGCTGCTCGCCGACTGCTACCGGCGCGGCGACCCCGAGAAGGGGCCACGGAACCGCTCCTACCTGGACGCCGTCCGCGTCTACCTCGGTATACTATACCGCTACACCATACTATACGTATACCCGTCGCCTCACTACTTGCTGCTAGCTTCTACTAGAACGAAGCACAGCAGCAGCTACAAACGAACTACGAGAGAGAAACTTCTGAATTGAACTTGCTTCGTGGTGTGGTTTTATGGCCTTGTTACTTCATAATAAGTAAATAACCCGTCTACTGTGTGTGCTGCTCTGTGGCGACATGCTCAGGCAAGAAGCATACCTGGGCTTGCGGCTCGCTGCAGTTCGTGAGCCTGTACGGCTGCGGCGTCGCCTATACCATCACCACCGCCACTAGCATAAGGTAGCCGCCGCTGGCCGGTAACAAAATTTCCCCTTTTTTCTGTCTCAAAACTTCCTTTCTACAGCTCAAGCTGTCCTGCAATCGTGTGCTTCCTTCCCTCTCTTTTTAGCGAGCAGGGCCCTAACGATGGTTGCTTTTGTTGCCCTTCTGGCGGTTACTTTCGCTGAAAATTTTTGTTCTTAACTACTTGTGCTGTCTTGTGTGTCCTGTGTCGGGCTGCTCTGATGTTGGATGTCCATGGCAGGGCGATTCTGAAGGCGAACTGCTACCACGAGCATGGGCACGACGCGCACTGCGACTACGGTGGCAGCTACTACATGCTCATCTTCGGCGCCGCCCAGCTCCTGCTCTCCTTCATACCTGACTTCCACGACATGGCGTGGCTCTCCGTCGTCGCCGCGGTCATGTCGTTCTCGTACGCCTTCATCGGCTTTGGCCTCGGCCTCGCAACAACCATTGGTATGCACGCACTCTGATTCTTTCACTAGATAATCCAATCTCTCACATCGTTTCAGTTGAACACTAGTACTACTTGTATACTACAGGGGAAAAAACCGCTACTTTCGTTTGTTCAATTATCGGAACATAACTCACAAAAGTACAGCTAAACATTTAGATTTAGTGGCCGGGTTGTATATATGATATTGATATGAATGTTGGCAGCCACCAGATAACACGGAATTGTTTGTGTAGCTAACGGGACGATCAAAGGAAGCATAACAGGTGTTCAGATGAGGACGCCTATGCAGAAGGTTTGGCGCGTCTCCCAGGCCATCGGCGACATTGCCTTCGCGTACCCGTACTCCTTGATCCTCCTGGAAATACAGGTACATAACCGCACGGTCATCCTTTCAGAAACGCTGCTAGCGAGGACTTAGTAGTTTCTTCAGTATAAAGCACAGTAACAGGCTATTTCTTTTCACCTCCGGTAATTTAGGACACCCTGAAGTCACCACCGGCCGAGAACAAGACGATGAAGAGGGCATCCATGATCTCGATCCTTGTCACGACGTTCTTCTACCTCTGCTGCGGCTGCTTCGGCTACGCCGCCTTCGGGAGCGACGCGCCGGGCAACCTCCTCACCGGCTTCGGCTTCTACGAGCCCTACTGGCTCATCGACTTCGCCAACGCGTGCATCATCCTCCACCTGCTGGGCGGGTACCAGGTAGTACACTGACACAGTGACAGCCCTAATAAACATCAGAAACACAAAATCACATGTGGACGCATGAGTGACGGGCGCTGCCGCGTGTCTGAAATCGAACCTGCAGGTGTACAGCCAGCCGATCTTCCAGTTCGCGGACCGGTTCTTCGCGGAGCGGTTCCCGGACAGCGGGTTCGTGAACGACTTCCACACGGTCCGGTTCGCGTGCCTGCCGGCGTGCCGGGTGAACCTGCTGCGCGTGTGCTTCCGGACGCTGTACGTGGCGTCCACGACGGCGGTGGCCGTGGCGTTCCCTTACTTCAACGAGGTGCTGGCGCTGCTGGGCGCGCTCAACTTCTGGCCGCTGGCCATCTACTTCCCCGTGGAGATGTACTTCATCCAGCGGAACGTGCCCCGGTGGTCCGCCCGCTGGGTCGTCCTGCAGACCTTCAGCGCCGTCTGCCTCCTCGTCAGCGCCTTCGCGTTCGTCGGCTCCATCGAGGGGCTAATCACCCAGAAGCTAGGCTAGGCTAGTCCAGTCCAGTCCAGTAGAACACCCTATGTGTTTTGGGTTGCTTTTCTTCTTGATGTAATGGTATAACCGTATAATGCATGGAGGACAGCAGCAGTAGGATAAAGCGAATGGGAGATTGTTTATCTCCAAGGGGCGGGGATGTTGACGAACAGCAGCAGCATGCACTGGTAGTAGCAGGTCATCGGCAGGATCAGGGAGTGGCAGCGGGATCTATTTATTTTCAGTGCCTTCCTCCTGCATTGGATTGTAAGATGCACACAGTGTTACCATGGATACATGTCGTATTGATACCGCCGAGTTACCTCAGACGTTCAGAAGAAGGTTTGGAACCTGTGTCACTGAATGCCGCCTATGTAGTTTCAGTTTCACTTTCAGACTTTCAGGGACTCCTCTGCATGTCTCCTCGCGATTTCCTGGCCCTCAATTTGCACCTCGTAATTGATTCAGTTTGTGCCACCATGTCCATTTGAATTGAGCATGCATAAGCCGTGGACCAGCACGACTGGTTTTTACTGGAACAGTGGGAAAGAACATGATTCAGGGGGGTTCTTGAAGCTGCGTGCCCTTGGCCTCCGTGTTCTTTCTGACGCGGATTGGGAGGATAAAATAGCAGCCTCATCTCAAGAGTGAAGAGTGTAATCAAAATGCACCGCATAGAAATACCAGAGCCTCCTGCTGTCCCTAGAGCACTGTGTCTCTTTTTTTTTTTTTGAACAAGTAGAGCAGTGTGTCTCACCTCACCTCTTTAGATTGGAGATTTATGAATGGGCAATGCTACAGTACACTCTTTACTCCTTGGGAGGTAATACCTCAAATGAATCTAAGCCCTTGATTTTTTTTAATTTTTGAAATTAATTAATCAATTAATTAATTAATCTAAGAGAGAAAAATATTGCCGAATCCCCAAATCATGGAGACAGAATGCACCTTCCTTTTACAAGCCGTGTGGCCCTTCCTTTTCCGTGGTTAGTGGACAATCTTGAAAACAAGAAACATGTAGCCCCGTGTAGCCCCAGATATATTATATTATTATGAAAATATTTATTGATAAATATGTTTTTAGACCTTTTACACTCAATATTTAAATCTGTACACATACAGTTGCACAAAATTTTTCGTCAAAAAAATTATACGATTGTATTAAAGTGGTTAAATACTACACAAAGTCTAATGAGAAGCACGTCATGCTAACTAATAAAAACCATTAAACAAATCACATAATGTGATAATGAACACATCATGTCATGTCACTTGCAAATCAAGTACATGACACGTTTTTTTAAGCATAAGTACATGACACATTGACACACATGCAAATTTAAACATATTATGTCACATCACGTGTAAAATTACGTGATCTAAATATATCAAGTTCAACAAAATAAAAAAGATTTATCATATCCGCCGACCATATATGCATGCGTCAATCAAATCTAGAAAAAAGATTTGTTTATCTAAAACATTCCTAATTTATCATGCTTTACAAAATAAAAATTAAATAAAATGTCTATTCCAACTATTACTTCCTCGGAGGTAATACGTGACTATAACCGTCCGATCAAAATAAATGAATGGCTCACAGTCATTTGGGAGTACTGCAGCAAAGCCCTTTATGAATACAAAGTACTCCTACAACACTGACAGTAGTATTAAATCTGTAACTGTAATCGAAGATTAGCAGTGTGGATGTGTGAGTAGTCCCTTGAAGTCCACTGAAAATTCTCCATTCCAATTGCCACTGCCAATTTGACAACGGGAGCAGAATGATCTGACCGTCTGCTTTGACTGACGGAGGCGACGAACTGAAGAACCACGCACGCATAACGCATCTGGCACGGGCGCACGGCAGGCTGTGGACTGCACTGCCATCGTAAAGTACACGTCCGTCACCCCGTCGACGCGCCACTCCACGCCACGCGCGGCGTCGATTAGCGCCGGGAGCCGGCGGACGAGACGCAAACGCGCCGGGCGCCCGTCGAGGGGGAGGAAAGCGCCTTTGGTTGGACCGGGGGTTGACCCGGCGCTGTGCGGGTGGGCAACCTGTCCCTGCTCCCCGGGGGCGGTCACGCGTTGCGCGGGCGTTGAATTCTTTATGCCGCTCATGCCTCCTTCGCCCGTGCGCGCCGCGCCCGCGCTTCCCGTGCGCCGCGCCGGCATCAGCAGCAGGAGCCATCAGGAGCCGAAGCTCGCACGAGCGGGTGCGCCCGCGCGCCTATTTATGCGCCCGGGCGCGCAATGTGAGCGCCGCACTAGGGCACTGCTTGCTCACTCCGCGGAGCCGTGACGTGACGTCGCAGCACTAGGGGCGTGCCACTGTTCCGAGACCGCAGGGGCGTGCGAGAAATATCAGAGCCGCGGCGAGCTGCCGGAAGGCGGAGCGCGAGGATGGGGCGGATCCCGTGCTGCGAGAAGGACAGCGTCAAGCGCGGGCAGTGGACGCCCGAGGAGGACAACAGGCTGCTCTCCTACATCACCCAGTACGGCACGCGCAACTGGCGCCTCATCCCCAAGAATGCCGGTACGTCGTAGCGAGCGTCCAATGTCCGCGTGTAGTTCCTCTGAATTGTGATCGAGTTCGAGTGATGGGATGGCAGGATTGCAGCGGTGCGGGAAGAGCTGCCGGCTCCGGTGGACCAACTACCTGCGGCCCGACCTCAAGCATGGCTAGTTCACGGACGCCGAGGAGCAGACCATCATCAAGCTGCACTCCGTCGTCGGCAACAGGTGGCTGTCGTCCTCCCGCTCCCCTCTCGTGCTTGTTCGGATGGGCACTAGAGTGTGTATGTCGCGATGCGCTGACTACCAGCAATGTGCAACGAACGCGCGCGTGCAGGTGGTCGGTGATCGCGGCGCAGCTGCCGGGCCGGACGGACAACGACGTCAAGAACCACTGGAACACCAAGCTGAAGAAGAAGCTGTCCGGGATGGGCATCGACCCCGTCACGCACAAGTCCTTCTCGCACCTCATGGCCGAGATCGCCACCACGCTGGCGCCGCCGCAGGTGGCCCACCTCGCCGAGGCCGCGCTGGGGTGCTTCAAAGACGAGATGCTCCACCTCCTCACCAAGAAGCGGCCCACCGACTTCCCCTCCCCCGCGGTGCCCCCCGACATGGCGATCGCGGGCGGCTCCGGCGCGGGCGCGGCGCCCTGCGGCTTCCCGTCGCCGCCCCAGACCGACGACACCATCGAGCGCATCAAGCTGGGCCTGTCCCGCGCCATCATGAAAGAGCCCGGCGCGCCCCCCGGCAAGCAGCAGCAGCAGCCCTGGGCGCCGGCCGACATGACTGAGGGGCTGGCGGGGATGTACGCCACGTACAACCCCGCCGCGCACGGGCAGGAGGAGTTCCGGTACGACAACGGGACGGTGCCGGAGTACGTCCTCGGAGGAGGCGCCGGCGCCGGCGACGCGGACCAGGGCACATCGATATGGAGCCACCAGAGCATGTACAGCGGGAGTTCGGGCACCGAGGCCACGCCCAGGCCGGCGGCGGTGCTGCCGGAGAAAGGCAACGACAGCGTCGGGAGCAGCGGCGGCGGCGGCGACGAGGAGGCGGACGACGTCAAGGACGGCGGGAAGGGCGGCTCTGACATGTCCGGCCTGTTTGGCTCCGACTGTGTACTCTGGGACTTGCCCGACGAGCTAACCAATCACATGGTGTGACCAGTACAGTTCGTGCGAAATCGCCAGGATCAAAGAGCGTTTCATCAAGGAGTATATAAACTAAAAAAGAAGCACCAGAACAAAATATTGCTAAAAGGTTTTATACACTCGAATAAGGAATATGGAAACCATGTATATATTTTTGCCATTTGATAAGGAGAATGTGCATATAGAACCGAGGAGACCATGCAATTTTAGTTTGGACTCCTCTGTTTCAGGGGCAAGTGCTCAGAGTAACGACAGTAACAGTGCAAAACCTCAAATTGTTTTGTCCAATTCAACGAGTTGTCTAATTATGTCACTACAAAGAAAATTTCCCCTTCCTTGGTTTTTAATCCTTTTTTATGTGAAATTGTTTCATCTGAAAAATTCAGAGTACTCCGTATGATTCTGTGGATTACAGAGAGAGTTCTTCAGAAGGAATCCCGTCTTCTTTCTTTCCTGCCTCTGATCGGACGGTCATGACGAGCCCGCTGTGGGGTTGATATCATCCGACGGTTACAGAGAGCGCACCCCCAAGTTCACCTTCCTTTTCCTGGTCCTGGAAATATTCCAGAGAATCCCGCTCCACGGTTTCGTCTTTCCTGTTCCATGGCGGCGGCGGCGGCGGCGGCGCAGCTGCACGGATCGGCTGCGGCCACGGCGGCATATCGCCGGACTCGAGCCTCCTCAGTTCCTTCCTCATGCCGGTGGCCGCAGAGCCTTCTAGCTGGTTCCCCGAAGGTATGCCTCGGACTCGAGTGCTAAACCCTAACTTGGTAGTCTTGAAGCTCTTGCCCCTGTGTGTACGATCGTTTTCTGCGAGGAACCTGGTATAAGGGTTACATGGACATTCGTCAAGACCATATGGAAATGAGATCCGATGGGATCGCGAAGAGGTGAGGGAGAGGAATCAGAAGAGGTTATGTGATGACTTGGTGTTGGTGGGCATTTGGGCAGAAATTGAGTTCTTGTTTCGTGGCTCGAGATCTATTTGTTACTACAGTAGGGTTGGTTTATGTATAAAATGATGAGCTGAAGGCAGTAGCGGTGCGGCCGTGTTCTTCCGGTGTCCTCTGTCTCAGCAAATTTCCAATTCCCTGCTGAATTGAGCTCTTGGTCTCGAGGAGTCAAGGATTCTATCGGCAATTATGTGTTTGTCAGAACCTAGAGCCTAGAAGGACTGTCTTTTGACTCTCCTGTCCTTAAGTGGACAAAATTGATCCTGGATTGTGATCTGAAACATACAAAACAACAACAACATAGCCTTTTGTCCCAAGCAAGTTAGGGTAGGCTAGAGATGAAACCCAAAAGAGAGACGATAAACAGGGAGACACATAAAGGGACATAAATGGCACAAGACAGAAAGAGGTCACGGTTCAGGCACGTTGATTGCCAGTCTCCAAGCGCTCCTGTCCATAGCTAAATCCTTAGAGATATTCCACTCCTTAAGGTATCTCTTAACGGACTCGTCCCAAGTTAGTTTAGGTCGACCTCTACCGCTCTTTACATTATCGACCCGCTTTAGAACCCCACTACGCACCGGCGTCTCAGGAGGCCTCCGTTGAACATGTCCAAACCATCTCAACCGATGTTGAATCAATTTCTCCTCAATTGGTGCCACCCCAACCCTATCCCGAATATCGTCGTTCCGGACTCTATCCCTCCTTGTGTGCCCACAACACCAACGCAACATACGCATCTCTGCTACACTCAATTGCTGGATATGTCGCCTTTTTGTAGGTCAACACTCAACACCGTATAACATCGCCGGGCGAATCGCCGTCCTATAGAACTTACCTTTCAACTTCTGAGGCACCCTTTTGTCACAGAGGACGCCAGAAGCTTGACGCCATTTCAACCAGCCGGCTGAAATTCTATGCCTAACATCTTCATCAATGTCGCCATCCTTTTGTAGCATCGATCCTAAATACCGAAAAGTATCCTTCTTGGCCACCACTTGCCCATCGAGGCTAACGTCTCCCTCCTCATGCCTAGTCGCGCTGAAATCGCACCTCATGTACTCGGTCTTGGTCCTACTAAGTCTGAACCCTTTCGACTCTAACGTGTGCCTCCATAGTTCTAACTTTCTATTAACCCCTGTCCTACTGTCGTCAACTAGCACCACATCATCAGCAAAGAGCATACACCAAGGGATATCACCTTGTATGTCCCTTGTGACCTCATTCATCACCAAAGCAAATAAATAAGGGCTCAAAGCTGACCTCTGATGCAGTCCTATTTTAATTGGAAAGTCACTGGTGTCGCCATCACATGTTCGGACAAACGTCACCACATCCCTGTACATATCCTTGATGAGGGTAACGTACTTAGTTGGGACTTTGTGCTTTTCCAAGGCCCACCACATGACATTTCTCGGTACTTTGTCATATGCCTTCTCGAGGTCAATAAAGACCATGTGCAAGTCCTTCTTTTGCTCCTTATATCTCTCCATCAATTGTCGTAATAAGAAAATCGCTTCCATGGTCGACCTACCAGGCATGAACCCAAACTGATTTTGGGTCACACGTGTCACTCTCCTTAGGCGATGCTCGATAACCCTCTCCCAGAGCTTCATCGTATGGCTCATCAACTTAATCCCACGGTAGTTAGTACAACTTTGGACATCTCCCTTGTTCTTGAAGATAGGTACTAATATACTTCTCCTCCATTCTTCAGGCATCTTGTTAGACCGAAAAATAAGGTTAAAAAGCTTAGTTAACCATACTATCGCTCTGATGCCTAGGCATCTCCACACCTCAATGGGGATACCATCAGGGCCCATCGCTTTACCTCCCTTCATCTTCTTCAAAGCCTCCCCGATCTCTGCCTCCTGAATTCTCCTCACAAAGCGTCTGTTGGTATCGTCAAATGAGTCGTCCAACTCAAGGGTAGGACTCTCATTCTCCCCATTAAACAACTTGTCGAAGTACTCTCTCCATCTGTTCTTGATCTCCTCATCCTTCACCAGAAGTCGATCTGTCCCATCCTTGATGCATTTTATTTGGTTGATGTCCCTTGTCTTCCTCTCGCGGATCCTAGCCATCCTATAAATGTCCTTCTCCCCTTCCTTCGTGCCTAGCCGCTGATAAAGGCCATCATACGCCTGACCTTTTGCTACACTCACAGCTCGCTTTGCAACCCTCTTCGCTATTTTATAGCCCTCGATGTTGGCTGCACTCTTGTCATGGTGGAGGCGCCTGAAACACTCCTTCTTCTCCCTAATAGCCCTTTGCACCTCGTCATTCCACCACCATGTGTCTTTCGCTTCCCGTTTGCCTCCCCTACTCACGCCAAACACTTCTGAAGCCACCTTCCGGACACATGTTGCCATCTTTAGCCACATGTCGTCGGCATCTTCTCCTTCTTCCCAAGGCCCCTCGCCTAGCATCCTCTCCTTAAACGTTTGCGCTGCTTCTCCTCTAAGCTTCTCCCCGCCGCCGCCGCTCCTTCCCTACGCCAGGCCCGCCAAGATGAAGCTCGTCAGGTAACTCCCCCGTACTCGTTTTCCCTTTGTTCGGATTGGCTCCTCTTTGCCCTTCCTCGCCACTCCGTTTGGTACGAACCTCGCCTAATTTGGTGCTCGATTTGGGGTTTCGCCGCAGGTTCCTTATGAAGCTGAACAATGAGACGGTCACCATCGAGCTCAAGAACGGCACGGTTGTACACGGCACCATCACCGGTACGCTTCGACTCTAACCTCTAGCGGGGCCGCCGGGAAACCTTTAAATTTCTGCGATCTGAAGAGGCTTCAAATTTTAGGGTTTTTGTCCTATGCTTGTATGTTTACTTTCTTAGGATTTGTTCAGCTCGATCTGAAGAGGTAGTGTGATTTGCTTGTGTACCGTGTTGTTTGTCTGGGAGCCAACTGCTGTTTGACTTAGTTTTAGAGACAATAGAGTTGAGCATGCCTTTTGTGTACAGCTCTTGTATCTGTTATGCGCCACAAGTCTTTTTGAATAAAACCATGTGTAGTTTACGCTATCCCACTGAAATTTGCTATTTGGGTATATTCAATTAGACTTGGATTTTTACTCCTTTGTTCTGCCTGGTTCATAGCCTCATAGGAGATTTGCTTAACCCTAAGTTTCCTGTAGAATTTCTTTAATCAATAGAGCATTCCTGTCAAGTGATGTCTAGTAGGGCCTTGTTTAGTTGGTGAAAAGTTAGAATTTTTCTAACTGTAGCACTTTCGTTTGTATTTGACAATTAGTGTCCAATTATAGACTAATTAGGCTCAAAAGATTCGTCTTGTGATTTATAACTAAACTGTGCAATTAGTTATTTTTTTTATCTATATTTAATGCTTCATGCATGCGTGCAAAAGTTGATGTGACGGAGAGAGAGTGAAAAATTTTCAACTTTAGCCTTGGATCTAAACAAGGCCTAGGTAGGGATAGTTGAATTTTTCAATCGGTTCCCTTAAGTCCTAGATCCATTATTGCTAGGGAATAGTCACCTGGTCAGATGTCTGTTAAAACAATGGGCATTGCATCAGTTGGTAATTCAAGTGCGCACTTGAGTTTGCAATTGTTTTAGCTTCTCATGGATTTGTGCCGTTTCCTTGAGGAATTTAATACATGTGAAACATAGATGATCTCATATACTATTTCATATACTGAAATACATAGATGATGCTAGTGGAGAATATCGATTCTTCTTCCTAAGAAGGGTTTCTTGGGAAATCTGGATTGGAATGCTAGAACTTTCTAGATCTTTGCCTGTAAACTACATTTTGATGTTAGGGGTATGCAAAAGTTCATTCACAAGAGGGGAATATACACAATGAAAGGCTAATTTTGAACTTTCCTTTTCTTTCTGCTAAAATTCAGGAAATCACATCACTGTTTGATTGCAGTTTTGGTCCCTGAACGGTTTACTCTCACAATATTATGATCCACACATATTTTTTTTTGCTAATACTGATGAGATAAATTTTGGATCATGGTTTAGTTTTTACACCATATCTTCTGATTCATGCACATTTTTCGTAGGTGTTGACATAAGCATGAACACTCATCTGAAGACAGTGAAGCTTACACTGAAAGGGAAGAACCCTGTAACACTTGACCACCTCAGCGTGCGAGGAAACAACATTCGCTATTACATTCTTCCTGACAGCTTAAACTTGGAAACTTTGCTGGTAGAGGAAACCCCTAGGGTCAAGCCGAAGAAGCCAACTACAGGTTTGGTTTCCAGACCTTTGTTCTGATTGAGTCTAATTGTTACTAATGATACCAACTGACTGGTCAATGTTTGTTCTATTCAGGAAAGCCCTTGGGGCGTGGTCGCGGCCGTGGTCGTGGACGTGGTCGGGGCCGGGGGCCACGCTGAGCTTTACTGTTCCCCTGCTGTCGGCTCTCTTGCCTGACGAGTTTCCCGTACAATGTAACCTCTTTCCCCTGCACGCTATGTGAAAGAATGTTGCATTGTTACCCTTCCGATGAACGTGGACGAAATATCTCAATCTCAGTAGTTCTTGTTGTGGAGATCACCCTGTCTACTTGGCCTATCATTGATGTCTGTCTTAGGTTTACACTGTAGTTAATTCGTAATGTCTTTCCCCTGGCATACATATAAGATGCCGCAGAACTTTGGATATCTAAGGTTGTATGCTTGTGTTTTCACATGGGGATTATTGATCTGGAGCTATGCCTTGCAGTTGTGTCTGCCTCTATTTGATCTTTAGCAATGCTTGAAGCTAAATTCCCATCGATCGGAGATACTGATTTTGCTGAAGGTCTATCGACAATTTTCTCTTATACGACGTGCTGTTGACCTGTATCGAGTTTTCTGCTGTACTGACGAAACGTGCTCGGTAAAGGTAAGGATGCCTGGATCATCTGAAGCTGTTGAGCTTGAATTGCCATGATCGCTAGCTGTTGATTCTTTTGTCTTGGGATGTTTTGTTTTGGTAACAAAATGAGCCATTCGTTTTCTTTCTAACGTTTACATGGTTCAGAGTTGGTCAAAGTCGACAAGATCAGCTTACGAACAGAGATGGAGATGTTAGTGGCGTGACATTGATGTGATTGGACATAGTAAACAGTCATACTCCGTGCCCATTGCTCACCTTGATTTCTCCCACTTTGGTCGGCGTCACCTGACAGTGTTCAATGTTGAGTAGCACTGGATACTCCTTCCGCATAAAATGATTTTGACCCTTAGTTTCTCTTCTAACATTCGGTCAATTGCTACAAAATCAATATAATCTCAGAGATACTTTTAACAAAAAAAAAAACAGTTGATGCAAGTTTTATATCCTTAACTTGTTTTTATAATTTTTTTCTCTAGTATTATTATTGAGGGAGTACTCCCTCGGACTTAAATTAAATCAACTATTTTGCGCCGGCTGGTGCGATGTCCGCCGGTGGTGTCACCCTAGAACCTTCTGCCTCCGGCATCTACCCACTTCCACCGGTCATCGCTGTCACTTTCAGGCTTTCAGCAGGAGCATCGTGCGATGTCGTCCGTGCGCCGCCGCACGAACCGTCGGCAATCGATCGGCGGGGCCGGGAGCCGCGGAGCGGTGGCCGGTGGCCGTCCGTACTGCCGTGCCGTGCGCTGTCGTGTCCATGGCCTCCCGAACCAGTCGCGAGGCGGCACACCAACACCACGGCCTGCAACTGCAAGCGTCTCGTCCAACTCGTGGATTGGTGCCGTTCAGCCACGCTAGGCGAACTGCTACCATCCCTAGCCGGCAGGGGCGTCTATGATTGTGTTTTCAGTGCTGCAAATTCAACCACCTGGATCGCAATCCGGTCCCCAAAAGCCTGAAAAGTGAAAACACCGCGGCCTACCGATCATATCCTCTATCCCATCCACCTGTAGCTTGTAGAGTAGCTATCGCCGAATAAATTTGTCCCACATGCCCTGGGTTTACGCTCGTCCCTCCCATCAGCCGTCTGTGCCTTCTCCTGGCCACACTATTATACAGCTTTACACGGCGATGATTCGTACCGTCGGAGAAAAACAGAGCCCCTAGTCCATACAGTCCGCGGCGATCAGATTCTTCTTGGCATGGCACAAAGGCAAAAGGCACATCATCATCACGGGTACTCACTCACAGGCTCACAGCTCTGACCTTCCCTTCGCTGTAGCTTCACCTGTACAAGCGATACCGTCGCCATACCGCCGAAGGGACAGGGCGTAGAGCGACATTGCCTAGCATATTTCCTTCCGATAAGAACCCCCCTCCCTAACAGCCAGTCAGGTGCCCACCCGGAGACAGGCGCCATGTGCAAGCTCAAGTTCACCAAGGAGCGTGTGGGGTGCTACCTGCTGGTGATCCTGGTCATCTGCCTCCTCATCGGCGTCCTCTTCGGCCTCGGCGTCTTCAGGCACGGCTACGACAGGATCAAGGACCTCGGCCGCAACCACACCTGCTTCGACTGCAACACAACAGCCAGGTACCAACTGACTGACTGAGCCACAAGGCAGGCATGCCCTGCATCTGCCTGCCTGGGGGATCTTGGTCAGCGCTGCTCGGTGCAGGCGTGTGTGTAAAGACTAAAGACGTGCTAGCTCCTCCGTGGAGGCAGCAGAGCAGTAGCAGACGCTGTAAATTACTTGATCGGTGTGTAAGTTTCTGTTGCTTGTTGTAGAGTGTAGTAGACTACAAGTTCAGACAATTCCATGGTGACTTTGGCACCAACTCTTCATTTTTGTTTGTCTGCTTAATCGGATCTATATCTTGGCATAAGTACATGAACTGATGTAGTATTGGATTGGACAAGTGATTTTGGGAACCAGAAACAAGAATAGCTCGGTTCATTTAAAAAGAAAAGGGGGGAAACAAGAACAGCTTATTCATCACCTCAAATACCTGCAGACCTTCTCTCTCTCTCTCCTTGTTTTTTCTTTCTTTGTATCTACTTCTTCCTTTAATTTTTCTTTTTTTTATTTAATTTTTTTTTTTGCTTCTTCTCCTTCTCTCGGCTGGAAGCCTTTGTGAATTTAACTACAAAACCAGCAAGACGCAGTACCTGCAAACCTTGTTTTCTTTCTTTTTTTCCCTTCTTTCTTTTTTTAATTTTTTTTTTACTTCTTCTCTCGGCTTGTTACTTCTTTCTTTTCTTTTTCTTTTTCTTTTTTTACTTCTACTTTCTCTTTTTCTTTTTTACTTCTTTCCTTTTTTATTTTATTTTTTTACTTCTCCTTCCCTCGGCTGGAAGCCTTTGTGAATTCCACTACAAAACTGGCAAGATGCATCAGCGAAGCACACACAAAAGGTGTCCCTAATTTTCCCTTACAGGCAAAACTATGACTTGTACATATGGCGGAAAGCTACCACGATCCTAAACAGAACCTCTGACCATCTGGAAGCAGAGTATTTCACTATTCAGTGATTGGCCCCATCATGGTTTGATAAGCTCATGTATCCAAGACGCATATTTGCCGAGACATGGAGTTCCAACATTCTCAAATAAGACAAACTAATATCATACCCAACAATGCATCGAGGTATCTTATTTACAATTACACATGCAAATGGACAGAATTCGTGAGTGCTTGATGACGGAAAACAGTAAAGAATCTAGTGACTTGCATAGAGTTTATAAACAACCTGACATAAATAAACTGAATCTCTTAAATCGTTCAGGCACAGAATCCATTGGTGCGTCAAATAACAAAGCACCCTGGAGCAGTAACTATTTTACACTCAGAAACATGAAGATAACGCAGCTGGTATGTGACACACGACAGATATGCCTTTGTACATAAGGGCGTTAGCAGATTAGCTGCAGCAGCCACCACCTTGAGAAGACGAGCTGCCAGCACCTCCAGATTGGCCGGGGACTACATATCCAACTTTGATTCCATAAGACTGCGAATTTGACAACAGATGTATGAGATCATACTCATGTGGTGATAACAAGATACATATTGTAAGCAAGCAAAATGTTATGGGGAGCAGGACAAGGTTCCTGGTGGGCAAATGGCATTTTTCACTATCAGAGAATT
Source organism: Saccharum hybrid cultivar R570 (assembly GCA_038087645.1). NCBI lineage: Eukaryota > Viridiplantae > Streptophyta > Magnoliopsida > Poales > Poaceae > Saccharum > Saccharum hybrid cultivar. Next base: position 17,841,475 of record JAQSUU010000534.1, on the reverse strand, counting down.
GCTAGTTTCCATAAAAATGCCCTCTGCTAATCCTTGGACACTAAAAAGTGAAAATCTATCTCTTTCAGCATCAAGAACACCTCCCCCGCAAAATTATATTAAAAAGTTTATCCACTTATGCCATTTCAGAAAAAGCTACTTCTCTGCCATTCATTATATAATTAAGAGTGTAGGTCTTAGTTAACAGCAAGTTTCAAGAGATCACAAGGACAAACAGGCACTCTGCCTGTCGATATTGTCCTTTCCAGTTTCCAATGTTTGGCTATCCTCACTCCAACCTTTCAGTGTATAAAGGTTGTAAGGAAAAGGGGATAAACTTTCTACGAGATAGGTAATAATGACTTATGCACATCGTAAGGCAACCCATATATACCTAAATGGAACATAAAGGTACATGAGTATCTGGCACTCATCTCAGCGAAGGTTTTTGGCTGTAATACATCAGTTAAGAATCTACATAAGTTCTTTAAATGGTACTTGAGTAACATCGAAGGGGCTCACTACATTTTCCTTAAGCAGAGCAAAAGTAATGGTTTGAGATTAAAAGGTACCTCATTAGATACATCGAAAACACCATCTTGGATTTTCTTGTAGATTGCTCCAGCAGTCTTAACAAATGCCTGCATTTACAAGTTCATGTTGCATGAGGAAATTGGACAATATTTTAACTGCACATACATACACCAAGAATCAAGCATTACCTCCTCGACATTCTGCGCGGTCTTTGCAGATGCCTCCATGAAGATAAGTCCATGTTCCTTTGCAAACTGCTCTCCTTCCTCATAGCTCACCGCACGCCTGTGAGACAGATCACACTTGTTCCCAACAAGCATTATCGTCATGTTAGCATTCGCGTGCTGCCTTGCATCCTCCAGCCAGCTTGCAAGGTGGTTGAAAGTCTCCCTCCTGAAATCAGTTCGACACATGGATTTGAATGCCAGTATCAGCATGATTCAGGAAACCGTGTTCATAAAAAAGGTCACCCGAGCAACTTAGAACTTATAGGGGTAATCACCTAGTGATATCATAAACCAAAAGAGCACCAGCAGCGCCTCGGTAGTATGACCTAGTTATGGATCTGAATGACTCTTGACCAGCCTGGAAAATGTTAAAAGACAGCGCAATCATGTCAGATGGATGACGCATGTGGCCACGTGGGCATTCCATACTATTAACATTAATTATGGAGTGGCACCAAGGATAACTAAAACCAACAAACAGTCCCATAGTTCAAGGGCCAAGGCGCTAATAATTCGATAATTTCAGTGGGGCAGGGCGCACTGATACAGAGAATATCCATAATATTGTAGCTTCAGAGCTCAGGAAGATACAATGTTTTCATCTTGAACTACAGACCCCCAAAAACAACTTTATGCCACACCAATTGGACATCCTAAATTCCAGTTAACCAAAATTGAGTAGCTCAAGTCCCATAAGCAACTGAGGAAGCGATCATGTTTCCTTAATTGGCAGTGGTAGATCGTATGGCGACCTGAAGTAAGTATCTAAGGGATGCGTAGGAGCGAAGGAAAGTAGCGGAGGTAGAGACAAACAAAAGAGGGGCACCGACCGTGTCCCAAATCTGGAGCTTGATGGGCTTGTTGTCGATGGTGATCATCCGGGCCCCGAACTCGACGCCGATGGTGAGGTCGTGGACGGGCTGGAAGCGCTTGTCGGTGAACTGCAGCAGCAGGCACGACTTGCCGACGCCTGCAGCAAAGCAAAGCCAAGCAGGGTCAGCAGGGGAAGGCCGTCAGCATCGCCGCAAGCGGGCAAGTGGATTAGATTGGATCTCCATCTCGCCGAGGAGGCGGCGGCGGCAGCACGTTGCGAGGCGCGCGGATCCAATCGGGGAACGGAAGAAAGGAGGGGGCCGACGGGACGGACCTGTGTCGCCGATGATGATGTACTTGAAGAGGTAGGCGTACGACATCTCCGGTGGGCGGTGGCGGACTTGTTCCTCCGGGGGCGGGGACGAAGAAGAGCTGCGGGGGGATTTCGCGTGCGGGGGGAGGGAATCAGAGGAGGATGAAAGGAAGAAGGGGGTTGCAGTTGCAGGTTGCTTTTGCTTAGCGAGGAGGGGAGGAGAAGACGGGGCGGAGGAGGAGACGTGATTACGTGAAGGAAGCGACGGGGGTGACACCTAGTTTGGGGGCGGTTAAGCTGCCGTGCCGTCTTTGGCGTCTTGTGCCGTTGTGCGAACCTCTAGTAGATCTCCAATTTTCTCCATCCATCCAATCCAATTGACTTGAGTCCGCCCCATCTCCGCGAGTCCAGAAGCATCCAATCCAGAGAGAGACGGACGGGTGAATTCGCGACTCTCGTTCCCAGCCCCCCTCCATTCAGCCCAATGAGAAAGCCAGCCCAATTTAGGAACCTACGTCGCTTCACGTTTCTTTTTCCGAAACATAGCAATCATCTTATTGCCTTCTCACGGGTTCACTAGAGGCCTGAGCTACCTAGAAACATAAAAACTCTAGGAGGAGATCAATGCAAATATGGGATCAATCTAGGTCCCAACTCAAAACAACATGAGCAAGTTCATGTACACATCTGTTACAAGATCGTGGCGCATGAACCACATCTACTTGCACAAAAATATGTAGAAATGAGAAATTTGGCTTCTCTAATAAGAACACCAGCAACTGTGAAATCATTGTCACTAGACCGAAGAACCTGTTCCAGAATTGTTGAGTCTGTTTCTAGGAGAATATGAGACATACCATGATCCATTGCTGCGGTTAGAGCTGCCAGACAACTATGGATCTCTGCACTTAAGGCATCATGCAACACATTGATTCTCTTCGCACCGGCCAACATTGCTAATCCATCATGATCCCTCCCTTATACTGAAACCCCATGCACCTTTCCTCTACGTCGCTTCATGTTACAAACACATGGTTTGTGTGCATTTGATAGGATTCAGGTTCTGGTAAAACATAGGTAGATTAGATAATTCATAAGGAAAATATTTTTCTCTTTAAGAAAAGTATATATTTCAAAAAATCTATATGTTTAGGTTAAAACATCTTAAATACAACCTTAACTTGTTATACTGAAAATTATTATAACTAAGAAATAAAAAAAATAATAGCATGTACAAGAGCCAAAAGAAACGGAAGAGAAATGTTCTAAAACTACCTCTAGCCGATTTAGGAGCCAAGGCCAAGATCATGAAATGTATGAACGTTTCGCGTTTCATTACTGTTCGGCCTGACGAGACGGACCCGTCTGCCCCCGTTCCTTGCGCCCTGTGCCTCGTGCCTCGCGCCGCACGCTGCTCTCGTCTTGTGTCGCTCACACTATGCTCCGCCGCACCTCGGACCTCCGTCGGGACTCGTGTTGCGCACAGCCAAGGTCCGACCTCCGTGCCGTGGCATCGAGCTTCGTGCTAGCGTCAAGCTCCACGTCAACGAGCGTCCATTGAAGGGCAGCAAGTAGATGAGCACATATTGCAACCGTATGTTTCATGTGTTTCAGATGTATGTTGCATATGGACGTTGCAAAAGTAGATCTGGTGTTGCATATGTTGCAATGACTATACACGTATGTTGCAAGTGTATGTTTCAAATGTTTCAGCTGTTTATGTTGCAAGTGTTATCTGGATGTTTCATATGTTGTACTGGCTATACACTTATGTTGCGAGTGTATGTTTCAAATATTTCAACTATCTAAAACGTATGTTGCAAGTGTTTTATCTGGATGTTGCATATGTTGTAGTGCCTGTCGATGCAGGACCCCAGAGGTTCCCCGCAAGGAAGGGAGAAGATCTAGTCTGACTAGAACTCTTCGTATGTAATCATAGTAACATTATTACCTTGTAATCCTACTATGACTCCTACAATGTAACCGACTAGGACTCCTGCCCTCTGGACTATATAAAGGAGGGCAGGGCTCCCTAGATCGCCAGGACATCAGACCTCACGGTTGAAAGCCCAAGTTTGGTTTTGGTAATTAATGACACCAAGTTGCTAATGCCATGTGTTAAGTGTTAGGCATAAGCAACACATGTGATGAAGGTGTATGTGGCAAGGAGTGGTGGCCACAAGATCACAAAGAAATGGTGCATGGACATGAAATGACGATCATGGTGAAGATGCACATAAAATGATGATCATGGTGATCAAGCATGAGGAGATGGACATGGAACGAAGGATCTAAGAGCGCAAGGCAAAGGTATAACCATAGGGTTTTCCTTTTGCCGGTCTAAGTTGAGTAGAGAAGTGATTGACCGGGTTTAGGATACATAGCCGACTATCAAGAGGGGCAATCACGGTTAGCTCGAAAATCAAGTGCCACTAGATCAATGTCTTGAGCATATGCATTAGGATCTAGTAGAGAGCTAACATAACGCCTTGGAAAATGTTTGTGAAATGCTAACACACTTGCACATGATGGTGTACACTTGGTGGTGTTAGCACATTTGCAAAGGCGGAGGAGTTTAAGCGGTAGAGAGGGGTTTGGGTTCCTCTCTCCCTCCCGCCGAGCTTGCGAGGCGGGATTCGGCGCATTTTGGGGAAGTGAAATGCCTATTTTCTATTGCGCCGAAAGTTGGAAAAGAAACGGAGGCGAACGGCGGTCACTGTGTTGACCGGACGCTGCACCGGACGCGGTCACGGTCTGACCAGCGCGTCCGGTCAGTTCAACGCGGCGCGGCACTAGGGTTTGTGACCGGACGCTGGTCTGGCCTGACCAGCACGTCCGGTCAGTTCACCAGTGCGCAGAAGGAGAGCGCGCGACCGGCGCGTCCGGTCCCTCACGGGACCGGAGCGTCCGGTCAGGCGTCCAGAGGGGCAGAGCGAAGCGGAGTGACGATCGGACGCGGGGCGCGTTGAAAGTCCCTAGTTTGGTTTTGGCTAATTGATGAAACCTAGGACTAACCTTTGTATCTAAGTGGATGATTTAGATAAAGGTGGTCATTGAATATGAGACATGACATTGACTCATATGACCAAGATGGTGAAGACCAAAATGAGGCTTGGCTCGATGGACCGGTTGTGAAGGTCAAGGGCAAGTCGAGGCTTCGAAGCGAAGGACCATGCGATGGTGAAGCTTGAGCAAGACTTGGCGCCGACGGACCGATACAACGGTGAAGAGCAAGTGAAGTCAAGGTCGATGGATCGAGACGGTCATGTGATGATATGAAGTGGATCATATCATTTGGAAAAACAAAATGGGCTCAAGGCAAAGGTATAACCATAGGGCCATTTTGTTTTGCACTCAAGACACCATAGAGGGTGTGAGTGGTTTAGGATCGATAGCCGAACTATTAAGAGGGGAAGTCTTATCGGTTATTCGATGCACGGGTGCCACTAGGTGAATTCATGAAGTGCATTGCATGTAGGGCCTAGTGAGCTAACTGGAAAACCTTTGAAAATGATTGAGAAAAAGCTAACACACAAGCACATGGAGATGTACACTTGATGGTGTTGGCACATTTGCAAAGGTGGCGTTGGTCGCGCTGTGGTTTGGGCGGTAGAGAGGGCTTGGTTCCTTTCTCCCTCCCGCCGAGCTTGCGAGCGCGGAATTCAGGCGATTTCGGGAAATGAAATGCCTATTTTCCACTACGCCGGAAGTCGGAAAAGAAACGGAGGCGAACGGAGGTCACAGAGGTGACCGGACGCTGCACCGGACGCGGTCACGGAGTGACCGGACGCGTCCGGTCAGTACAGCGCAGCAGTCAGGCGCGCGAGTTAGGGTTTGCAACCGGCGCGTCCGGTCACTCGCGGGACCGGCGCGTCCGGTCATGCGCCCTGAGGGAACTGCAGATTCGCAAGGACGATCGGACGCGGTGCGCGTCCGGTCACACATGATCGGACGCGTCCGGTCGTTGTTGGAGCTTACTGGACTCCGACCGGACGCTGGCACTGTCGCGTCCGGTCGTTGCGAGGAGCGCGTCCGGTCGTTGATTCGCGGGCGCGGGTGCTGTGCGGATCGGCGCGTCCGGTCGTTGCGAGGTGCGCGTCCGGTCGTTGTTTCGCGGGCGCGGCACAGTGCGACCGGCGCGTCCGATCGTTTGAAGCAGCGCGTCCGGTCATCACGTTTGACCGTTGGCGCGCAGTGACCGTTGGAGGATCTAATGGTCGTGTTTGATTTCGGGGGACACGTGGACGTCGCAGGACGACCGGACGTGGTTGAGCGCGTCCGGTCAGTTTCGACCGGCGCGTCCGGTCGTCCCGAAAAAACGGTCAGTGGAGTGGCAACGGCTCTATTTGGATGGGATGCTTATAAATACTCGTTGGCCGGCCCTTGGGGAGGTCCCTTGGCATTTCTAACATTCTTGTGCATCCTTTGAGCTAAAGCAACTCCTCCCACTCATCTCTCTTGCTTGATTGCAAATCAAAAGTGAGATTGAGTGATCCCAAAGTGCATTGCATAGCTTGAGGGCATCTAGTGGCACTTGTGGGTGGTTGAGCCGGTGGATTTCTTGTTACTCTTGGAGAGTACCGCTCCTAGCCGGCTTGGAGATTGTTGGAGGCGTTGGCAAGAGAAGGTGATTGTTCTTGGCCACCTCCGGTTGATTGTAAGAGGTTCTTGTGCTTTCCTCGGCGGGACGCCAAAAGCAACTCTATTACATTACGCGTGTCATTGAGTTACCTCACTTGAGAGTGGTGTCTTGCGGTGCCTTGCGGGGTGTGCCTTGAGGGGCAAGTGACTTGAGGGTCACACCGAGGAACCATCTAAGTGTTGGTCGACACAACCGGTGATGTAGCTTGTCGGTGCACAAGTGAACACCGGGTGAACAAAAATATTGTGTCTCTTGTCTCCCGGTGATTGGTCTTCATATTGTATTGTTGTCAATATTGATTGATTATATATCATCTTGGTGATTGGCAACATCTTCACTCCACCGTCGGTATAAGAATCACAATCCTATCTCTTGCTCTTATCTTTACTAGTTTATCTTGTGTAGCTCTAGTGGTAGCCTTTGCTAGTAGTTGTTAGCTTGCTCACTAGTGTAAGTTAGTGACCTAGCACTTGTGTGAACTAGAGATCATAATCTACTAGACTTGTGGATAGGAGGCTTGCATCACAACCGTAGGCTAAGCAAAACTCGCTTTACGCCGTTTGTTATTCTAACAAGTTTGCTTAGTGGTGCTTGTAGAATTTTTTATAGGCTATTCACCCCCCCTCTAGCCATCTAGGACCTTACAAGTGGTATCGGAGCCATGGTCACCGTTTCAATCAAGGCTTAACATCCTTCGGTGTGAAAAAAATGGCTCAAATTGTGTTCAATCATGTTGGGGGCAAGCCACCGTTCTTTGATGGTGTTAGTTCTTTTGCTCATTGGAAGAGAAAGATGACAATGTACCTTGGTTCTATTCATGAGAGAGTATTGCAAGTCACCGAGAATGATTTTGCTATCATTGATCCCAATCATCTCACCGATGAAGATAGAGCAAATAGAACATGCAATAGAATGGCTCTCAATACACTTTACAATGGTATTGACACAAAAGTGTTTGAGGGCATCAAGGATTTGGAATTGGCTAGTGAAGTATGGACAAGGTTGAGTGAGACATATGAAGGCACTAAGGTTGTGAAGAGTGCCAAGCTATATGGGCTCAAGAGTGAGTTTGAGAACTTCAAGATGAAAGAAGAAGAAACAATCTTAGAGATGTTTCATAGATTGCAAGTCATTGTGAATGATCTCAAGAGCTTAGAGCACAAGACTCAAGATCAAGATTTTTGTCACAAGTTCTTGTTGAGCTTACCTAAAAGATTCAAGATGTTGATCATGATGCTACAAAGAGATGGGCTTGAAACAATGAAGCCCAATGATTTGCTTGGAGAGGTATTGATCTTTGACAAGTATGATCAAGATGTTGATGAGAAGGAGGAAGAAAAGAAGAAGAAGACCGTGGCATTCAAGGCCACCTCCTCCAAGGGCAAAGCTATCATCATAGAGGAGGAAGAAGAAGAAGATAATAATGAAGGTGAAGATTTTGAAATTGATGATGAGGCACTTGCTCTTGTAGTCAAGAAAGTGGGTCACATGTTCATTAAGAGAAGAGGCTTCAAAAAGAGAAATGACAATTTCAAGAGCAATGAGCAACAAAGGAAGTGCTTCAATTGTGATAGCACCGAACATCTTCAAGCCGAATGTCCCTATGACAAGAAAAAGAACAACAAGAGGGGCAAGTTTGAGAAGAAGAAGAGAGAGGCCAAGATGACAATCAAGAAAGGCAAGAATGGTGCCTATGTGATCACTTGGGAAAGTGATGATGAGGAAGAAGAAGAATCATCCAACAAGGCTTTTGCTTCCATTGCTATCAACAAGAAGCCATCACTATTTGATTCATCCTCTTCATGCTTCATGGCTAAAGAAGCTAAGGTATTATATGATGAGAGTGGTGATGAAAGTGAAATGGAATATGCTCATGATAGTGATAATGATAATGAAAGTGATGATGATGAACCAACTAAAGAACAACTATATGACTTGATGCAACAAACTAAAGACATAGCTATTGCCAAGAACAAGGAGTGTAAGAAGCTTTCAATGAAAGTAGCAATACTTGAGAAAGCTCTTTGTGAGCTTAAGACCACTCATGAGAGTCTAGTGAAAGACCATGAGGATCTTGATAAGGCTCATTCTAAGCTTGAAAAAGCTCACTCATTGCTACTTGAGCAACAAGCAAAGAAGGAGGTTGTTGTATCATGTGATATAGGTGTTACATGTGATATAATTGATGAATCTTTTAATGAACCTATCATCATGTCAAACACTAACCCTTCTTGTAGCTCTTCATCCACCACCACTAACTCTACCTCCACTACTAGTGATGGTTTCACTTGTGATGCCTCACTAATGGTTGAGAATGAGACTCTCAAGAGAGAGGTGGATGAGCTCACTCACGCCCTAGGCAAGGCCTATGGTGGTGAGGCCCGCTTGCTTAAGTGCTTGGGTAGCCAAAGGTTCTCTTTTAACAAAGAGGGATTGGGCTACACCCCCAAGAAAGGCAAGTCGGCCTTTGCAACTTCAAAGCCTCGCTTTGTGAAGGGCAATGGTCGGTTTTGCAATAGATGCAAGCAAGTTGGGCACCTAGAGCATAATTGCAATAAAAAGAACCAAAGCAAGAACCTTGTTAATGCTATACCTTTTGATTCTTGCTATGTGCTTACCAAGGGTGTGAAGGGTGTACAAGCTAAGTTTATTGGTACACCAATTGTGGGCCCAAAGAAGAAGGCTATTTGGGTACCAAAGAGCTTAGTTACTAACCTACAAGGACCCAAGCAAAAATAGGTACCTAAGCTTCATTGATTTGCTTGTAGGTCAATTACAAAGCCGGAGGAAGGCATTGGATTATTGATAGTGGGTGCACTCAACACATGACCGGTACATCAAGAATGTTTGACTCAATCAATGACAATGATAGTGGTGTTGATTCTATCACATTTGGCAATAACAAGAAAGGCAAGGTTATTGGCTTGGGCAAGATTGCAATATCAAATGACATGAGTATCTCCAATGTGTTGCTAGTTGAAAGTTTAGATTTCAATCTTCTATCCGTGGCATAAATATGTGATCTAGGCTACAAATACATCTTTGGGGTTGATGATGTAGAAGTTATTAGTGTGGATGGTTCAAATGTGGCATTCAAGGGCTTTAGATATGAGAATCTCTACCTAGTTGACTTCAATGCTAGAGAAACTTCTTTGACAACTTGCTTAGTCTCCAAATCAAGCATGGGTTGGCTTTGGCATAGAAGGCTTGGTCATGTTGGCATGAAACAATTGAAGAAGCTTACAACTCACAATCTTGTCAATGGTTTGAAAGATGTTGAATTTGAGAAGAATAAGCTTTGTAGTGCATGTCAAGCCGGGAAGCAAGTTGGAAGCTCACATCCAAAGAAGAGTACAATGAGCACATGCAAAGCATTTGAGTTGATGCACATGGATCTATTTGGACCAACAACATATACAAGCATAGGCGGCAACAAGTATGGCTTTGTCATAGTGGATGACTTCACAAGATTTACATGGGTATTCTTTCTTAGTGACAAAAGTGAAGTATTTGGCACCTTCAAGACATTTCTCACTAGAGTTCACAATGAGTTTGAGATTAGAATCAAGAAAGTGAGAAGTGACAATGGAAGTGAGTTCAAGAATATAAGAATTGAAGAACTTTGTGATCATTATGGTATTGGACATCAATTCTCGGCCAAGTACACTCCACAATCAAATGGCCTAGTTGAGAGGAAGAATAGAACATTGCTTGATATGGCTAGATCAATGCTTCATGAGTACAATGTGAGTCAATTCTTTTGGGATGAAGCAATCAATACCGCTTGCTACTACATCAATAGACTATATTGTCATCCATTGCTAGAGAAGACCCCATATGAGTTACTTCATGGAAGAAAGCCCAATATTTCTTACTTTAGGGTGTTTGGTTGCAAATGCTATATCTTGAAGAAGGGCACTAGATTGGGGAAGTTTGACAAGAGATGTGATGAGGGGTTCCTACTTGGTTATTCAACTACAAGCAAAGCTTATAGAGTTTGGAACAACTCAAGTGGCATTCTAGAAGAAGTCCATGATGTGCAATTTGATGAAACCAATGGGTCACAAGATGAAGAAGAGAATCTAGATGATGTTGGTGGAACTCAATTAGTGGAAGCAATGAAGAACATGGACATTGAGGACATTAGAGCAAAACAAGTAATTGATATTCAAGATGATGATAAAGATCAAGTGCTAAATTCTCTATTCAAGCTAGCTAGTGACTCTCAAGTGCAAGATCTTGGTGCTAGTACATCTCATCAAGATACATCAAGTGATCAACTAAGCTCAAGCAATCAAGTGCAAGTACTCCAACCACAACATGTTGCAAGAGATCACCCCATTGATAGTGTTATTGGTGATATTAGAAGTGGTGTGCAAACAAGATCAAGATTGGCTATGTTTTGTGAGCATGCATCATTTGTGTCAACCATAGAGCCAAAGAAGATAGAAGAAGCTTTGAGGGATGCCGATTGGATCATGGCTATGCAAGAAGAGCTTAACAATTTCACAAGAAATGATGTTTGGGAGTTGGTAGAAAGGCCAAGTGACTACAATGTGATTGGAACCAAGTGGGTGTTCAAAAACAAGCAAGATCAAGATGGCATTGTAGTGAGAAACAAAGCAAGACTAGTTGCTCAAGGTTACACTCAAGTTGAAGGTCTTGACTATGATGAGACATATGCTCCCGTGGCAAGATTGGAGGCAATAAGGATTCTATTGGCGTATGCTTGTGCACACAATATCAAACTATATCAAATGGATGTCAAAAGTGCATTTCTCAATGGGATTATCAATGAGTTAGTCTTCGTTGAGCAACCGCCCGGATTTGAAGATGACAAGAAACCCAACCATGTGTACAAGTTGAAGAAGGCTTTATATGGCTTAAAGCAAGCACCTAGAGCATGGTATGAGAGGCTAAGGGATTTCCTTCTCTCTAAGGGATTCAAGATGGGCAAGGTCGATACAACTCTATTCACCAAGAAGATTGGGAATGATCTATTCATAGTGCAAATATATGTTGATGACATCATCTTTGGATCAACCGATCAAGCTTATTGTGAAGAATTTGGTGCTATGATGGCCAAAGAGTTTGAAATGTCTATGATTGGTGAACTTAGCTACTTCCTTGGTCTCCAAGTCAAGCAATTGAAAAATGGTACATTTGTGAGTCAAGGGAAATACATAAGGGATATGTTGAAGAAGTTTGGAATGCAAGATGCAAAGCCAATTTCAACTCCAATGGGTACAAATGGAAATTTGGATAGTGATCTTGATGGCAAAATGGTGAATCAAAAGGAATATCGGTCTTTGATTGGAAGTCTACTATATGTCACCGCATCAAGGCCGGATGTCATGTTTAGTGTTTGCATGTGTGCTAGATATCAAGCCTCACCTAGAGAAAGTCATCTCATGGCCGCAAAGAGAATATTGAGGTACTTAAAGCAAACAAGAGATGTTGGACTATGGTATCCCAAGGGGTCAAAGTTTGAATTGATTGGATATTCGGACTCCGATTATGGGGGTTGCAAGATCAATAGAAAGAGCACAAGTGGCACATGTCAATTACTTGGAAGATCACTTGTGTCATGGTCCTCAAAGAAATAAAATAGTGTGGCAATCTCTACCGCCGAAGCCGAATATGTGAGTGCGGGGAGTTGTTGTGCACAATTACTATGGATGAAATCAACTTTGAAGGATTATGGCCTCAACTTCAAGAATGTGCCATTGCTATGTGATAATGAGAGTGCAATCAAGATGATACAAAACCCGGTTCAACATGGAAGAACAAAGCATATTGACATAAGGCATCATTTCATTAGAGATCATCAACAAAAGGGAGATATTGCCATTGAAAGTGTTGGCACCGATGATCAACTTGCCGATATTCTCACTAAGCCACTTGATGAAAAGATATTTTGCAAGCTAAGGAATGAATTGAACATTCTTGATTTCTCAAACATGAGTTGAATGCACCCCACCCACTTATTGACATGCCTCTCCTTCGACATTGCAAGGTAAAGTTGATTGACATGTCATTCATCCTATGCTAAGGACTTGCTAGAGCATGTAGACATAATAAGTGGTATATGTGAGCATTCATGATAAATCAAATGAATTTGATGGATATATGTTACCACTATTGCCTCTATACTTGATTTGATCTAGTGGTGGCATATGACATGTTTGTGAGCTTGCAAACCTAGTGTTGAATCTAGAAGATTTGCTATAAGTGTTTAATTCAACATAGGCAAGATAACCCTTATTATGAGGTGTGAAGAAGCTTGTCTTTGGTTCAAATCGAATTAAATATCTTTGGCAAGTATTCTAGGTTGAACCAAAATTGATAAATCTTAACCTACTCCATCAAACATTTTTCTTCTCTCCACAATTTGATCCCATTTTTTTTGGGTAAGTTGTTGACAAAGGGGGAGAGAAAAAGATGATTCAACATGATAAAGGGGTAAATAAAATTTTTGATGCACACAAGTAGGGGGAGCAAGCTCATAAACAAAGTTGTTGCATTTGCTTGTGCATTTTCATATGACTTGCTCATTGCACATGTATTTAAATTCAATATACATGCTTGTGTGGTGCAATGCTAGTATAGAACTTGGATGATGAAATGATCTACTAGCATGCATAGGAATAGTTTACTTGTGGTATCTAGACATGCCTAAAGTTTTTACAAGTGGTCCAAGAACCTTTACATATAATGTTGATCTCACGAGGTTCTTGAGTTTTTGATGGATGTCTAGTTACTTCATGGTGCTAAGGATGGTGTAAAAGGCAACTCCGATTGGTATCACGCTTCAAAGGTCCATTTCTTACACCTTAGCATCATTTTGGTAGAATTACTCTCCCAACACTTCTATCCATGCATATGTGCTAAGCTTTCAATCCAAACTCTATGCACATATGTAGGGGGAGCTAATGCTACCAAAACCGAGCTTGTGATAATTGTCCAAACTTTACTTATGAGCAAAATGATTGGACAAGTATGACAAGTTCAAAACTTTTATTATCAAAATCATCTTTGTGAGGGTTGTCATCAATTACCAAAAAGGGGAAGATTAAAAGTCCCTAGTTTGGTTTTGGCTAATTGATGAAACCTAGGACTAACCTTTGTATCTAAGTGGATGATTTAGATAAAGGTGGTCATTGAATATGAGACATGACATTGACTCATATGACCAAGATGGTGAAGACCAAAATTAGGCTTGGCTCGATGGACCGGTTGTGAAGGTCAAGGGCAAGTCGAGGCTTCGAAGCGAAGGACCATGCGATGGTGAAGCTTGAGCAAGACTTGGCGCCGACGGACCGATACAACGGTGAAGAGCAAGTGAAGTCAAGGTCGATGGATCGAGACGGTCATGTGATGATATGAAGTGGATCATATCATTTGGAAAAACAAAATGGGCTCAAGGCAAAGGTATAACCATAGGGCCATTTTGTTTTGCACTCAAGATACCATAGAGGGTGTGAGTGGTTTAGGATCGATAGCCGAACTATTAAGAGGGGAAGTCTTATCGGTTATTCGATGCACGGGTGCCACTAGGTGAATTCATGAAGTGCATTGCATGTAGGGCCTAGCGAGCTAACTGGAAAACCTTTGAAAATGATTGAGAAAAAGCTAACACACAAGCACATGGAGATGTACACTTGATGGTGTTGGCACATTTGCAAAGGTGGCGTTGGTCGCGCTGTGGTTTGGGCGGTAGAGAGGGTTTGGTTCCTTTCTCCCTCCCGCCGAGCTTGCGAGCGCGGAATTCAGGCGATTTCGGGAAATGAAATGCCTATTTTCCACTACGCCGGAAGTCGGAAAAGAAACGGAGGCGAACGGAGGTCACAGAGGTGACCGGACGCTGCACCGGACGCGGTCACGGAGTGACCGGACGCGTCCGGTCAGTACAGCGCAGCAGTCAGGTGCGCGAGTTAGGGTTTGCAACCGGCGCGTCCGGTCACTCGCGGGACCGGCGCGTCCGGTCATGCGCCCTGAGGGAACTGCAGATTCGCAAGGACGATCGGACGCGGTGCGCGTCCGGTCACACACGATCGGACGCGTCCGGTCGTTGTTGGAGCTTACTGGACTCCGACCGGACGCTGGCACTGTCGCGTCCGGTCGTTGCGAGGAGCGCGTCCGGTCGTTGATTCGCGGGTGCGGGTGCTGTGCGGATCGGCGCGTCCGGTCGTTGCGAGGTGCGCGTCCGGTCGTTGTTTCGCGGGCGCGGCACAGTGCGACCGGCGCGTTCGGTCGTTTGAAGCAGCGCGTCCAGTCATCACGTTTGACCGTTGGCGCGCAGTGACCGTTGGAGGATCTAACGGTCGTGTTTGATTTCGGGGGACACGTGGACGTCGCAGGACGACCGGACGCGGTTGAGCGCGTCCGGTCAGTTTCGACCGGCGCGTCCGGTCGTCTCGAAAAAACGGTCAGTGGAGTGGCAACGGCTCTATTTGGATGGGATGCTTATAAATACTCGTTGGCCGGCCCTTGGGGAGGTCCCTTGGCATTTCTAACATTCTTGTGCATCCTTTGAGCTAAAGCAACTCCTCCCACTCATCTCTCTTGCTTGATTGCAAATCAAAAGTGAGATTGAGTGATCCCAAAGTGCATTGCATAGCTTGAGGGCATCTAGTGGCACTTGTGGATGGTTGAGCCGGTGGATTTCTTGTTACTCTTGGAGAGTACCGCTCCTAGCCGGCTTGGAGATTGTTGGAGGCGTTGGTAAGAGAAGGTGATTGTTCTTGGCCACCTCCGGTTGATTGTAAGAGGTTCTTGTGCTTTCCTCGGCGGGACGCCAAAAGCAACTCTATTACATTACGCGTGTCATTGAGTTACCTCACTTGAGAGTGGTGTCTTGCGGTGCCTTGCGGGGTGTGCCTTGAGGGGCAAGTGACTTGAGGGTCACACCGAGGAACCATCTAAGTGTTGGTCGACACAACCGGTGACGTAGCTTGTCGGTGCACAAGTGAACACCGGGTGAACAAAAATATTGTGTCTCTTGTCTCCCGGTGATTGGTCTTCATATTGTATTGTTGTCAATATTGATTGATTATATATCATCTTGGTGATTGGCAACATCTTCACTCCACCGTCGGTATAAGAATCACAATCCTATCTCTTGCTCTTATCTTTACTAGTTTATCTTGTGTAGCTCTAGTGGTAGCCTTTGCTAGTAGTTGTTAGCTTGCTCACTAGTGTAAGTTAGTGACCTAGCACTTGTGTGAACTAGAGATCATAATCTACTAGACTTGTGGATAGGAGGCTTGCATCACAACCGTAGGCTAAGCAAAACTCGCTTTACGCCGTTTGTTATTCTAACAAGTTTGCTTAGTGGTGCTTGTAGAATTTTTTATAGGCTATTCACCCCCCCTCTAGCCATCTAGGACCTTACACGCGTCCGGTCACATGCGATCAGACGCGTCCGGTCTCGACGGGAGCTTACTGGAACGCGACCGGACGCTGGCACTGTCGCGTCCGGTCATTCGCAGGAGCGCGTCCGGTCATTCGCAGGAGCGCGTCCGGTCATTCACAGGAGCGCGTCTGGTCAGGGCAACGGCTAGTTCTGACGCGCACTGTTTCTTGCTGTCGTGTAGTGACCGGACGCGTCCGGTCACCCTGACCGGAGCGTCCGGTCAGCGCGATTTTCGCTGCGTCGTCTGTAACGGCTAGCTGCGTACCCCTTCGTTATAAATAGAGGGTGTCCGGGATTTGAGGGTATCTCTTGCACATTTTGAGACCTAGAGACATCCTTTGAGCTAGAGAACAACCCCTCCACTCATCTCTTTGATTGATTGCACATCTTGAGTGAGATTGAGTGAGATTCAAGTGCATTGCTTGAGAGTTGCATTCTAGAGGCACTTGATCTTCGAGTTGCTGCAGATTTCTTGTTACTCTTCCGTGTTTCCCGATACGGTAGACGGCTTGGAGCAGCGGAGGTGATTGAGCTCGCAATTGGAGATTGTTGGAGCCCTCACCAAGTGTTGTAAGGGGTTCTTGATCCTTCCCCGCAGGAGTTCGCGAATTGGATACTCTAGTGGAGCTCGTGGCTTGGAGGATCCCCATCTTGTGTGCGGTTGTGCGGTGCCCGCCGAGGGCTCGACTCTTGATAGTCGATTAGCTCGCGAACCGACAAGTGGGTGTATCGCCACAACGGGG
Source organism: Saccharum hybrid cultivar R570 (assembly GCA_038087645.1). Taxonomy (NCBI): domain Eukaryota; kingdom Viridiplantae; phylum Streptophyta; class Magnoliopsida; order Poales; family Poaceae; genus Saccharum; species Saccharum hybrid cultivar. The sequence goes on along the minus strand of JAQSUU010000534.1, from coordinate 17,824,809 downwards.
AGTAGCTTGCCGGGAAGCAAGTGAACCTCGGGATAAATTCTTGTGTCATTCTCTTCCCGAGGATTTCTCTTGTGTGATTGATTAATTGGTACTTCTCATCTCTACACGGCGGTATAATCACTCGAAGCTCTTCTCTCGTATTACATCTTGTATCTAGCTTGTTGTTGTTGTTGTGTTTAGTGGATAGCCTTGTACTAGACTTGTGTAGGTGGCTTGCTTAATTAGTTAGAGCTAGTGCATTTTGCTCCGCCACCTTTTGTTCTAACTTGTGGTTAAGTAATTCTTGTAGAAGTTTTAATTAGGCTATTCACCCCCCTCTAGCCTATTTGGACCTTACAAGTGGTATCGGAGCCGAGGCACCGTTTATTTGAGGCTTAACAACCTACGGTGAAGAAGAAATGGCTCAATTAAGTTTGCACATCAACAACACCAAGAAGGCACCTCACTTTGATGGCACAAATTATGCTTATTGGAAGGTTAAGATGACCGCACACCTCAAGTCAATCAATAGAGAAGTGTGGAAGGTCACCGAAATAAAATTTGAGGTTGCTAATCCGGAAGCACCTACACCGGTGGAAGAGAAGAAGCTCCAATGCAATGATATTGCCATTAGTGCTCTTCATGAGGCATTAGATGACAAGACATTTGAGCAAGTGAAGAATATAGAAGTTGCACATGATGCTTGGGCCAAGCTAGAAGAAACATTTGAGGGCACCGAAGGCACAAAGACCGCTAAAGCATATATCTTGTAAGAAAAATTTTCAAGCTTCAAGATGCAAGATGATGAGAGTGTACCGGAGATGTTTCATAGATTGTAAGTCATTGTCAATGAGCTCAAGGCACTTGGTGAGGAAGTCAAGGACAACCAATTCTCTATGAAGTTCTTGAGAAGCTTGCCCAAGAGATTTGATACATTGATCACCGTGCTAGTGAGAACTACATTGAAGGATTCAACTCCTCAACAAATATTTCAAGAAGTGATGACCGATGATTCATATAGAGAAGATGATGAGAAAGATGAGTTGGTCAAGAAAAGGAAGAAGGATGATGAGAAGAAGGATGATGAGAAGAAGAAGAGTGTGGCATTCAAAGCCACCACATCCAAGGGCAAATCCAAAATTAAATCATCAAGTGATGAAGACTCAAGCTCTTGTGATAGTGATGACATTGATGAGAAGATGGCTCTCTTTGTCAAGCAATTTGGCAAATTCATGAAGAAGAAGGGCTATCGTGCAAGGAGGAGGAAGAACTCATCTAAGAAGAATGAGCATACCATGAGATGCTTTAGATGCCATAGCAAAGATCATCTCATTGCAAAGTGTCCTTATGATAGTGATGATGAAGATGCTATCAAGAAGGAGAGGAAGAAGCAAAAGAAGAAGCAAGAAAAGAAGGAGAGCTCTCATAAAAAGAAGAATGATTCTCATGTTGCTACATGGGATAGTGATGATTCCTCAAGTGATGATGAGGATGACTACAAGAGCAAGAAGAAGGGACATGCTAGCATTGCCATCCAAGAGAAGGTCTCCCTCTTCGACACTCTATCGTGCTTCATGGCTAAGGCCTCTAAGGTATCATCCGATGATGAGAGTGATCATGATAATGCTAGTGATAGTGATAGTGATGAAGAAGAATTCACTAAAGATGAACTAATTACTATGCTAGAAGATTGCACTCAACATTATAAAGAATCTAGAAAGGAGTGTAAGGGCTTGCTTAAGGAAAAGAAAAACCTTATGCAAGAACTTGATGAGCTTAGGGCATCTTATGAGAGTCTAAAGGTAGACCATAAGAAGCTTCAAAAGCCTCACACTAAGCTTGAAGAAGCTCATTCCTCTCTAGTTGAAAAATGTGAAAACATACCAACTAATGTTGAGAAAGCTAAAACTTGCAACATAGGCATATCTTGTGATATAATTGATGAATCTTGTCATAAACCTATCATTGTTGCTCCCACTAACCCTTCATGTAGCGCATCTACATCATCCTCATCTAGTAGTGATGGTTTCACTTGTGACTCCACACTTATAGTTGAGAATAAAAATCTCAAGAAGGAGGTAAAAGAGCTCAATCACACCTTAGCTAAGGCTTATGGTGGTGAGAACCGCTTGCTTATGTGCTTGGGTAGCCAAAGAGCTTCTCTCTACAAAGAGGGATTGGGCTATAACCCTAAGAAAGGCAAGGCCGCTTTTGCTCCTCACAAGACTCGTTTTGTGAAGAACAATGGTAGCTATTGCAAAAGTTGCAAGCAAGTTGGTCACAAAGAGCGACATTGCATGAACAAGAAATCCAATGCTAATGTATCCTCAATTAAGTTTGATTCTTTCTATATACTTACCAAGGGTACAAATGGTGTTCATGCTAAGTTCATTGGTGCACCATGGATGGGCTCAAAGAAGAAAGCCATTTGGGTACCAAAGAGCTTGGTCACTAACCTTGGAGGACCCAAACAAGTTTGGGTACCTAAAAAGAATTGATCTTGTCTTGTAGGTTAATTACAAAGCCGGAGGAAGGCATTGGGTGCTTGATAGTGGGTGCACTCAACATATGACCGGGGATTCTTGTATGTTCAAATCAATTGATACAAGTCAAAATGGTGGTTTTGATGCTATCACTTTCGGCAACAACAAGAAAGGCAAGATCAAGGGGCTTGGTAAAATTGCTATCTCAAATGACATGAGCATATCTAATGTGTTGCTAGTTGAGAGCTTGGATTTCAATCTTTTGTCGGTGGCACAACTTTGTGATCTTGGCTTCAAGTGCATATTTGGTAGTGATGATGTTGAAGTCATAAGTGTTGATGGATCAAATTTGATATTCAAATGTTTTAGACATGGTAGCTTATACTTGGTTGACTTCAATGATAGTGAGACACAATTAACATCATGCTTGCTTAGTAAATCTAGTATGGGATGGTTGTGGCATAGAAGGCTTGGTCATGTTGGAATGAAACAATTGAACAAACTTTTAAGGCATGACTTAGTTAGAGGCTTGAAAGATGTGACTTTTGAAAAGGATAAACCATGTAGTGCTTGTCAAGCCGGCAAACAAGTTGGAAATACACATCCTAGTAAGAGTGAAATGAGCACATCAAAGGCTTTTGAGCTATTGCACATGGACTTGTTTGGGCCAACAACATACACTAGCATTGGTGGCAACAAGTATGGTTTTGTGATAGTGGATGACTACACTAGATACACTTGGGTGTTCTTTCTCTTTGACAAGAGTGATGTTTATGATCTATTCAAATCTTTTGTCAAGAGAGTGCAAAATGAGTTTGAGACCACCATCAAGAAGATTAGAAGTGACAATGGTAGTGAGTTTAAGAACACAAGAATTGAGGAATTGTGTGATGATCTTGGTATTGGACATCAATTCTCTCCAACATACACTCCTCAATCTAATGGTGTAGTTGAAAGAAAGAATAGAACTTTGATTGACATGGCTAGATCAATGCTTAGTGAATACAATGTGAGTCATTCATTTTGGAGTGAAGCCATCAACACGGCTTGCTATTGTAGCAACCGTCTCTATTGCCATGGGAAGCTTGGGAAGACACCATATGAGCTTTTGAATGGAAGAAAGCCCAACATTGCATACTTTAGAGTGTTTGGTTGCAAATGCTATATTCTCAAGAAAGGCACTAGATTGAGCAAGTTTGAAAAGAAATGTGATGAAGGGTTCTTACTTGGTTATTCTACCACAAGCAAAGCTTATAGAGTTTGGAATCTCACAAATGGCACCTTGGAAGAAGTTCATGATGTTGAGTTTGATGAAACCCAAGGATCTCAAAATGAAACTCAAAACCTTGATGATGTGAGAGGAGATCAATTGTCAAATGCAATGAGGAATATGGACATTAGTGATATAAGGCCGAGGCAAGTTGATGATGATGATGATATTCATGTGATCAACCAAAGTGTGCAAATTGATACAAATCAAGCAAGCTCAAGTGGTACTCATAATGAAGCTCAAGATCAAGGTTAAGCTAGTGGAAGTAATCAACTCCCAATACTCCAACCTACTAGCATTGCAAGAGATCATCCATTGGACCAAATCATTGGTGGAATTCAAAGTGGTGTTCAAACTAGATCAAGGCTAGCATCTTTTTGTGAGCACTACTCATTTGTGTCACTTGAAGAACCTAAGAAAATAGAAGATGCATTGAAAGATTCCGATTGGGTAAATGCCATGCATGAAGAGCTAAACAATTTCACTAGAAATCAAGTTTGGGAACTTATGGAAAGGCCAAAGAACTACAATGTGATTGGTACTAAGTGGGTCTTTAGAAACAAGCAAGATCAAGATGGCATGGTTGTGAGGAACAAAGCAAGATTAGTAGCACAAGGTTACACACAAGTTGAAGGTCTTGACTTTGGAGAGACATATGCACCCGTTGCAAGATTGGAAGCTATTAGAATCTTATTAGCATATGCTTGTGCACACAACATCAAGCTCTATCAAATGGATGTCAAAAGTGCATTTCTCAATGGTTACATCAATGAAGAAGTTTATGTTGAGCAACCTCCCGGTTTTGAAGATGACAAGAAGCCCAACCATGTTTACAAGCTCAAGAAGGCATTGTATGGTTTGAAACAAGCACCTAGAGCATGGTATGAGAGATTGAGGGACTTTCTTCTCTCTAAAGGGTTTAAGCTGGGAAAGGTTGACACCACTCTCTTCACCAAGAAGCTTGGAAATGACTTGTTTGTGTTGTAAATCTATGTGGATGACATTATCTTTGGATCAACTAACCAAGACTTTTGTGAAGAGTTTGGAAATATGATGGCTAATGAGTTTGAGATGTCTATGATTGGAGAGCTTAGTTACTTCCTTGGACTTCAAATCAAGCAAATGAAGAATGGCACTTTTGTAAGTCAAGGCAAGTACATCAAGGACATGATCAAGAAGTTTGGATTGCAAGATGCTAAGCCAATGAGTACACTAATGGGCACAAATGATCAATTGGGTGTTGATGCTAGTGGCAATATGGTAGATCGAAAGCAATACCGGTCTATGATTGGAAGTTTGCTCTATGTCACCGCTTCTAGGCCGGATATGATGTTTAGTGTGTGCAAGTGTGCAAGATATCAAGCTTCACCTAGAGAAAGTCACTTGAAAGCAACCAAGAGGATATTGAGATATCTTAAGGGCACTCATGATGTTGGTTTATGGTTTCCAAAGGGGTCAAACTTTGAGTTGATTGGATATTCGGACTCCGACTATGGTGGATGCAAGATTGATAGAATGAGCACAAGTGGCACTTGTCAATTGCTTGGAAGGTCTCTTATTTCATGGTCATCAAAGAAATAAAATAGTGTTGCACTATCTACCGCCGAGGCCGAATACATTAGTGCCGGTAGTTGTTGTGCACAATTACTTTGGATGAAGGCCACTTTGAATGACTTTGGAATCAAATTCAAGAATGTGCCATTATTTTGTGACAATGAAAGTGCAATCAAGATGACACAAAATCCGGTTCAACATTCAAGAACCAAGCACATTGATATTAGGCATCATTTCATAAGAGACCATCAACAAAAGGGTGATATTAGCATTGAGAGCATTGGCACCGAAGATCAACTAGCCGATATCTTTACAAAGCCACTTGATGAGAAGAGATTTTACAAGTTGAAGAATGAATTGAACATACTTGACTTCTCCAACTTGAAATGAGTGCACACCCACTTTCTTATATGACATGCCTCTCCTCCGACATAGCAAGGTAAAGTTGTTTGACATATCATCCATACTTTGCTAAGGACATGTTTAGAACATATAGACATATTTGCATGACAAATAGGCTCATTCATGAAAATCAAATGAGTTTAATGTATATATGGTACCACTATTGCTTCTATGTTTGATTGATCTAGTGGTAGCATATGACATGTTTGTGGGCTTGCAAATCTAGTGTTGAATCTAGAAAATGAGCTCATGATGTGTAATTCAACATGGTCAAGATAACCCTTATACTTTATGAGGTGTGAAGAAGCTTGTCCTTGGATCAAACCGAATTACATATTCTAGGCAAGTAATCTAGATTGAACCATAATTTGGTCTCCCTCATATTGATTGACTTAACTCTCACTAAAATTGGCACCTTTTTGGTGATTGTTGACAAAGGGGGAGAGAAAAGTCACAAAGATAGAAAAGTTACAAAAGATAAAAAGTTAAGTTGCAAAGGGGGAGAAAAATATAGTAAGAGGGAGAGAAATTAAAATTGAGCACACAAGTAGGGGGAGCAAGCTCATGAATTATTTGTTGCATTTATATGTGCATTAACATGATGAATTGTTGCATTGCAAAAATTAAATTCATATTCATGATTGTATGGTGATTGCTAGAAATAGAACTTGAATGATGATTTATTAAGAGTAGCTTTACAAGTGGTATCTAGACACCTTTGCTTATAATGTTGATCTCACGGGGTACTTTAGTGTTTGTGATCTTTACAAGTGATGTATTACAAGTGGTGTCTAGCTACATCGATGCTAAGGATGGTATATAAAGGCAACTCCGATTGGTATCACGCTTCAAAGGTCCATTCTATATACCTTAGCATCAATTTGATAGTAGTAACTCTCCCAAAATTCTAATCCATACATATGTGGACAATTGAACCAAACTCATGGAAGCACATATGTAGGGGGAGCTAATACTATCTAAATTGAAAGTTGATTTCATTTCATATCATATCTTTGTGATGGTTGTCATCAATTACCAAAAAGGGGGAGATTGAAAGCCCAAGTTTGGTTTTGGTAATTAATGACACCAAGTTGCTAATGCCATGTGTTAAGTGTTAGGCATAAGCAACACATGTGATGAAGGTGTACGTGGCAAGGAGTGGTGGCCACAAGATCACAAAGAAATGGTACATGGACATGAAATGACGATCATGGTGAAGATGCACATAAAATGATGATCATGGTGATCAAGCATGAGGAGATGGACATGGAACGAAGGATCTAAGAGCGCAAGGCAAAGGTATAACCATAGGGTTTTCCTTTTGCCGGTCTAAGTTGAGTAGAGAAGTGATTGACCGGGTTTAGGATACATAGCCGACTATCAAGAGGGGCAATCACGGTTAGCTCGAAAATCAAGTGCCACTAGATCAATGTTTTGAGCATATGCATTAGGATCTAGTAGAGAGCTAACATAACGCCTTGGAAAATGTTTGTGAAATGCTAACACACTTGCACATGATGGTGTACACTTGGTGGTGTTAGCACATTTGCAAAGGCGGAGGAGTTTAAGCGGTAGAGAGGGGTTTGGGTTCCTCTCTCCCTCCCGCCGAGTTTGCGAGGCGGGATTCGGTGCATTTTGGGAAGTGAAATGCCTATTTTCTATTGCGCCGAAAGTTGGAAAAGAAACGGAGGCGAACGGCGGTCACTGTGTTGACCGGACGCTGCACCGGACGCGGTCACGGTCTAACCAGCGCGTCCGGTCAGTTCAACGCGGCGCGGCACTAGGGTTTGTGACCGGACGCTGGTCTGGCCTGACCAGCGCGTCCGGTCAGTTCACCAGTGCGCAGAAGGAGAGCGCGCGACCGGCGCGTCCGGTCCCTCACGGGACCGGAGCGTCCGGTCAGGCGTCCAGAGGGGCAGAGCGAAGCGGAGTGACGATCGGACGCGGGGCGCGTCCGGTCACATGCGATCGGACGCGTCCGGTCTCGACGGGAGCTTACTGGAACGCGACCGGACGCTGGCACTGTCGCGTCCGGTCATTCGCAGGAGCGCGTCCGGTCATTCGCAGGAGCGCGTCCGGTCATTCACAGGAGCGCGTCCGGTCAGGGCAATGGCTAGTTCTGACGCGCACTGTTTCTTGCTGTCGTGTAGTGACCGGACGCGTCCGGTCACCCTGACCGGAGCGTCCGGTCAGCGCGATTTTCGCTGCGTCGTCTGTAACGGCTAGCTGCGTACCCCTTCGTTATAAATAGAGGGTGTCCGGGGTTTGAGGGTATCTCTTGCACATTTTGAGACCTAGAGACATTCTTTGAGCTAGAGAACAACCCCTCCACTCATCTCTTTGATTGATTGCACATCTTGAGTGAGATTGAGTGAGATTCAAGTGCATTGCTTGAGAGTTGCATTCTAGAGGCACTTGATCTTCGAGTTGCTGCGGATTTCTTGTTACTCTTCCGTGTTTCCCGACACGGTAGACGGCTTGGAGCAGCGGAGGTGATTGAGCTCGCAATTGGAGATTGTTGGAGCCCTCACCAAGTGTTGTAAGGGGTTCTTGATCCTTCCCCGCGGGAGTTCGCGAATTGGATACTCTAGTGGAGCTCGTGGCTTGGAGGATCCCCATCTTGTGTGCGGTTGTGCGGTGCCCGCCGAGGGCTCGACTCTTGATAGTCGATTAGCTCGCGAACCGATAAGTGGGTGTATCGCCACAACGGGGAGTAGCTTGCCGTGAAGCAAGTGAACCTCGGGATAAATTCTTGTGTCATTCTCTTCCCGAGGATTTCTCTTGTGTGATTGATTAATTGGTACTTCTCATCTCTACACGGCGGTATAATCACTCGAAGCTCTTCTCTCGTATTACATCTTGTATCTAGCTTGTTGTTGTTGTTGTGTTTAGTGGATAGCCTTATACTAGACTTGTGTAGGTGGCTTGCTTAATTAGTTAGCGCTAGTGCATTTTGCTCCGCCACCTTTTGTTCTAACTTGTGGTTAAGTAATTCTTGTAGAAGTTTTAATTAGCCTATTCACCCCCCCTCTAGCCTATTTGGACCTTACAACGGTCTAAACCCTAAAGCGCAGGGCGCAACATACTATTTTTCTCAGACTGGATGTAGGACGCTATTCCTGCGTACCAAACCAGTATAAATCATTATCTCTCTGCGTTCACCATCAAGTTCTGCATATGCCGTAGCCCTAATCTTCGTCCTAGGTTACCCCGTGATGGCCTGCCGGTCTCCAAACACCGACCGTTGGCACCCACTGTGGGGCCCTCGGCGCTATGGCGATCAAAAGAGTTCGATGGACCTCAAAGATCAACAGCACGTTCTCGATGACGGCCATGTGCATCAAATTGCTCGTACAGGCTATCGTTGCGGAGGTGCTCGTACATAAGCAGGCTCGCCGTGCTGTCCGATCTCAAGATGCAGCACAAAGAGCTCCACTACGTTCACGTGCCAGATCATGCTCAAGGACGTCCGCGGGTTGCTGCCACTGGCGGAGCCAGGGGGCAGGCAGGGGCCATGCCCCCCCACATCACAGCAAAAAAATTTTAGGTAATATATAATTCAATAATCCATATTAGAAAGATATAATAAAAGTTTTGTTATATATTTTTTGATGACTTCTGGACAATAAAATCACACAAATTTACATTTTTTCTTTGGATGAACCCATCCATAGTGCAAAAATCCAAACAAATAAGCTACACTCAGTTATTTTATGGTTAAAACTCTTCGACCGACCCCCTATCCATAGTTTCTGGCTCCGCCACTGGTTGCTGCTCCTCGTTGCAGGAGCCAATCTCAAGTCTTCGATAGTACTCCTGATTGTTGTTTGGTCCGTGGTATACAAGCCGATGGATTTCAACAAGATCGCATGCCAAGCGGCGCTGTGCCACCACGTGATGACCTAGGCAGGGGCGGAGCCAGGATTCAGATATAGGGGGGCCGGACGTAAACTAAGTGTCGACAAAAAATTATATAGTACCCACACGAGATCTTGATGTCGGCTTAAAAATTACGGAATTTGATGTTGGCTTAAAAATCTGCAATAAATTACCTTTAATCTCTTTATCTTAAAAAAAATACTACTCCCTCCGTCATATTTTGACTTTAAAATTTGTACTAAAATAATGCATTCGACATGGTGTATGCTTAGATTTGACATAATTGGGGATCTTTATTGAGTTCAATCTATGGGTTTGCGCCATTTAAAGATTCCCTTAAGTTGCCTTAATTTTTTTTTGGAATACACTATATTATAGGACGAAGGAAGTAAATATCTAAATTTTAAAGATAAGAATTGAAGGGACATTCTTCATAGATCAATAATTCATGTCATATATGTATTTTATTTAGCCACTTAACATTAGATAATCAAGAGATATATTTAAGAAAAACAATCTAAAATTAGTTAGTACATCTTGTTTATTTATAATCTCTAGTGATTAGTGAGACATAACTATAAATAGTAATGAAAACTATGCAACGTTAGGGGGGCCCTGTCTCCGCCCCTGGACCCAGGCCCGTGTGGAGCCGGGTTGGACTCCGATTCGCACTCGGCAAACTCTGTTGACTTTGTTCCGCTGACTGATCTCGAGTTGGAGCTGACTCAGACATGGTTGTGCACGCAAGGCTTCCAAATTTGGATCATGCATGTACACATCACTCGGAGACATGCAACCTAGCTACGGGATCAAGCTGACTACAATGGCCCTGTTCAGCAGGCTGTTTTTTTGGCTTATAAGCCGGCTGTGACTGATTTGCTGTGAGAGAAAAATACTGTTCTACGGCTGATAAGCCGTGCTGATAAGCTCAGCCGAACAGGGGGAATATTGATTGGGCCAGCATGCAAGCGCGCTCCACAGTTCAGTACAACTATCTACTCGGATGCTACGCCGACTACCAGGTTACAACGCTCGATGAACAACTCCGACTGTTACTCGGCATCCCGTCCAAGCTGCAAGCTGGAAGTGAGTTGTCTCCGACTACTGTCCAACTGCATCAAGTTCAACGATTACGACAACAATTCGGTGACAACTTCGTCTACTCGGACTCGACCGAGCACTTGGCGATGATTTCCAGGTGCTCGACGACGTTTTCCGGGTACTCGACGACAGCTTTCGGGTACTTGACGACGACTTCCGGGTACTCGACAATGGCTTCCGGGTGCTCGGCAACGTGTTCCGGGTGGGTGATGGTTTCCGGGTGCTCGGCAACGTGTTCCGGGTGGGTGATTGACAATCCAATCGGCTAACTAGTTTACTTCATCAACATCGACTACTACGACTTGTCGACTTCTCCACTCGGCTACGAATCAACGCTGACTATTCTAGTCTTCTCTTAACGGTCGCAAAAGTACTCGGGTCTCGTCGTCAAGGCATGCATCCGACATCAAGACCCGGTCAGATTACTGATAGCTTCAGTACATATCGAATCCAATTCGGTGCCAAACTCTATCTGCCTACATGACTTTCAAGCATAAAGCTCCAGACCGGATCGCTGAATCAGCTTTGCAAGGGTTCGACTAAGCTCGAGGCGACTTCGACTCCTCTTACCGGGTTCGAGTACCCACTCCGACTCTTTTCCGCCGAGTCCAAGTGCTGACCCCGGCTCCTTCATGCACCTGCATGTATCGCACGGAGGAGACGTGATTCGTCGAGGATTTCTTTATCCATCATGTCAGGGGCTTCCGCGGCCTCAGTAGCACGGAGAGAGAGGTTTGCATGCATACGTGTGCGTCACGCATACAAAGCCATGCAAGATGACTACGCCTCCAATGCCTCCATGTCTTGATGACTTGCCGGAACCTTAGCGCCAGCCGGGGATTGCATCTCCACTCTGACCATGTCCCTGTCGATTGGCCGGTCTCGCTACGGCAAGGGGCTTTACCGTTTCTAACAGCCTATTCATCTGCATGGCGTGGCAACACTGAGCGGCTCTGTATCCCAAAGATGGAGGACACATTATCGGACAACCTCGAGAAGAAGCATCAGCAACAACGAGCAATAGTCGAGGCGCACAGGTACAGACGGGTTATAGCACCATGTGAGTTCCGTGGTCCAAGCGTGCACGTACAAACATCATGCAGCCGCATCTACGCCAAGTGCTATAGCAAGGTGCCGAGCCGCCCACTACAGCAAGTATTGGAACCGAGTACTATTTTGGTGCCGAGTACCGTCCAAGCTGACCGCTATGTCGAGCTTCGGTCCTCGTCGTTGACACACAACAAGGGGCTACCATCGAATATGACGTGACCGTCGGCGGCGGCACGCTGTCGCCGGCATACTGCAGCCCACTTCATCAACTCGGGCTTGATCAGGTTCTTCGAGCCGGCTCCCGAGCCATCGAACCGGAGTCTACACAGTTCGACTTCTACTACAATCTCAGACATCACATCTTGGCTCGTCCAAAGGTTCCAGCTACAAAATAAGACAACCTGCCATTTGTCTTAAAGTTTAACCCGGGTTACTTCTGACATTACCCGGACGAGAAATATTCCGGTTACCTATGCCGATACTCGCTTCCGACTTAAAAGTCATTGGCCAGAGAACTACCGGCTAGATCATGCTAGTATAAAACTCTAGGCACCCGAATACGTCAACTATGTTTATCAGTTGGCTCACATCCTGCGACTATGCATAATCAGTCGCCAACTTTCGGCACTTAGTTTTTATAACTAAATGTATGCCAAGCCCGTAAGATATTACCTCAAAAGAAGGCGGCTGACAATGTTCTTCTGGCGCATGAGCCTTAAGGGTCATAAGGTCACCTTATTATCAAGTGCTTTTTTTGCACTTAAGGTCGCATACGTGGTCATTATTACGGCTACGCGACTACTCGGATAATCTGTCTTAGGTAAATCAAGGCGATTATACTCAAATATACGGCAAATATAGGCTATAGTTTTAATTATATTAACAGCCTACATTCAACTCGTCCTAAGTCAATTAGGACACGGTCGCCAAATTTCGACTCGTCCTAAATCAATCGGGATGCGGTCACCAAATTTTGATTCATCCTAAGTCAATCAGGACACGGTTGCCAAATTTCGACTCGTCCTAAGTCAATCAGGACGCAGTCGCCAAATTTCGACTCGTCCTAAGTCAATTAGGATGCAGACGATCACATGAACACGACGATCGGCGCTTCGCACATCAGCTACAGCCAACATGTGACATGGGGACAAAGATCTATTATTATATTTATCCACTTGGGCTCTAAGCTAATGCTCGGGGGCTCAGATTCACAGATTCAACCGACTGTTTCAAGCCGAGACGCAAGCAAGCCACAAGCAGGCTATTCAGTCATGGCAAGCAAGATGGCAAACCGCTAGCATGCACGTACATGTTTATGTGTGTTTCCGAGCATGAGCCAGCTGTGGAGACATGCAAGTAGTCAGCTTTGCACCTACAAGGCTACAATGCATGCACGAAGCAACTCGACGAAGAATGACACGACGATTCCAGCCATGGCATCATGTTTCAAATCTCAAAACTCACAACATATTGAGGACAACTGGACATAATCTTCGGCATCTCTAGATTGGATAACAAGAGGGCGTGCGTACATGCAGCAACATGCAAAAGCTAATTATCCACAGCTATGCATGCTATACGTACTCATCACTTCATCCAACATTGTTAGGCTTACTTAGCTTCACTCCGACTACACTCGGGGGCTCGAACTCAAGGATGCAAGATCAAGCTTTCAAGAACTCAACTACTCCTGCATCTCTGAGTATATTCTTTTCAGATCCTAGTGCCGATTACAAGTACTCGGACACAGGCTTGAGGGCTGCGGGATACATATCCTCAGAGAATGTTTTTAAATTCTTTGTCAAGGAATTGCAGAAAAGAACCTCCAACTCTTTGTTCCAAACAGCAAGAGGCTCGGGGGCTACACCCAGTGGATGCACTTTTTTTTTGAAAAGTGCACACCACTAGAAGATCTTAAGAAACACTACTACATCGTTTCTCTCAAGAAAGCACTCGGCCAACGCTTATTTCTACTCGGCAAGACTTGAAAGAACAAGAAGAGGCTTTCAAAGTTCAACCATACAGTGCTCGGGGGCTTGTCGATGCAGGACCCCAGGGGTTCCCTATAAGAAAGGGAGAAGATCTAGTCTGACTAGGACTCTTCGTATGTAATCCTAGTAATATTACTACCCTGTAATCCTACTAGGACTCCTACAATGTAACCAAATAGGACTCCTGCCTCCTGGACTATATAAAGGAGGGCAGGGCTCCCTAGATCTCAAGGACATCAGACCTCACGGTCTAAACCCTAAAGCACAGGGCGCAACATACTATTCTTCCCAGACTAGACACGGGACGCTATTCCAGCATACCGAACCAGTATCAATCATTCTCTCTCTGCGTTAACCATCAAGTTCTGCATATGCCGAAGCCCTAATCTTCATCCCGGATTACCCCATGACGGCCTGTCGGTCTCCAAACACTGACCGTGCCCATAAACATATGCTGCAAGCGTATGTTGTAAATGTTTTATCTGTTTCGGACGTATGTTGCAGCAAATGCTTTATGTTGCAAGTGTTTCATGAGCAGGTACAGCAAGAGGGCGCGGGCGAAGGTGGTCCCCTCCAGCGCAGCGGTCCCTGCGTGCGTGGGCAAATGAAGCGGACGCGGCAGCAGGCGCGGAGCACAAAGCTGTATCCATGGGCATGGCAGCAGGCGCGGAGCACGAAGCTGTATCCATAGGCAGCCAACAGGCGCGAAAGCACGAGGCGAAGCGGAGCACGAAGCTTCATCCATGCGCAAGCAGCAGGCATGGAGGACGAGGCGAAGCGGAGCACGAACCTGCATCCATAGGCGCCCTAAGGGTATCATTATTGAAAACGGACGGGCAGCAGGCGCGGCCGTTCGGACGTGTGGCCGCTGGTCTCTCGCCATTTAGTCATGCAACCAAACGACCACCTAGAGTCTTCTAACTAATTAGTTTTTTTGCACAACAGATTGAACTTTTCTTTTTATTCTATGAATACCTCTCATTTAGTTACATGTCAGCTTCTTAATTTCTCTCTTGGGTCGTATGAATGTCCATAAATATTTTATATTAGTTTATCCTCTTGATTAGTTTCCTCCCATGACTGATGAAGTCCATTCGCTGCTAGCCTTATTAACGAGCGAGCGCGCAAGTCTCGTCTACCTACAACTGATAGTCATCCTCGGGTAGTAGGTGTAGAAGTGACTAGGGAAGGCGTCATGGAACTGCCTAAACTGCCCGAACTCCCGACGTATGCTGCGAGGTCGCTACGAACTCCTGGACCTCCTCCCGGGTGGCAAGGTGATCAATCCGCTCAGCCAAGCTGTACATCGAGGTCTGCACTGGGTCGATGAAGTGCTGCTGCAACCTGTAGGAAGGTCTGCTAGCGCTTAAATTGTGAAAGCATCTAGGCCCCTAGAGTGGGTTTCGATAATTGATGACAACGCAACATTACTATGACTAACGTGTGTTTTGCAGAAACTTTGGTAAGTTAGGTCATGGTAATGGTGATTGTTTGGGCACTATGGTTTTTACGCCCTTATTGATGGAAATCGTTTTGATTTTCAAAGGATTAACGACAAGGTCAAGGACAAACTAGTTCTAAGTGCCGTTTGGTGTTGGAGAGGCATTTAGAGTAGTTTAGGACTTCATTTTTTTTCTTTGGCCGTACTATAAAGGGGGGCATGAGCGGGTAGCTTGACCTAGGTGAGTCTATTTGTTTAGGTGTGATGCACACTTGTCAAACTTAGCACTAGGTAGCTCAGGTGAAGCCCAAAGATCATTTGAAAGAAACTTGGTTCAAGTTGCGTCACGATCCGGAGTAATTTAAGACATGTCTCTGTGACCGGACGCGTTCGGTCAGTGCAGTGGACAGAAGCAGAAGCAACATCACAACCGGACGCTGTGGCTTGCCTGACCGGACGCGCAGGTGGCGCGGCCTACAGTCAGGAGAGCTAGGGTCAGTAACCGGACGCTAAGCCTGTCTGACCGGACACCACTGTGGCCGAGTCCGGTCAAAATACAGAAAGGTTCCAGAGAGGGTTTCGAGCGACCGGACGCGTCCGGTCACCCCTGATCGGACTCGTCTGCTCGTCCGGTCACTCAGCGCCCTTGATTTCCAAATCGACCGTTGCCACCGACCGGACGCGTCCGATCACATCGACCGGCGTGTCCAGTCATTACGAAAAATGCTGAGTTGGCACTTAACGGTTGGGATTGACTGTGAGGAGTATAAATACATTCCCTACTTCTCCATTTGAGGTCTCTTGCTCATTTGTTCAGCTGAGAAACACCTTTCATGTGTATGGAAGTGCAAGAGCTCTAGTGAGGATTGAGATTTGAGAATCCAAGATTAAGGACCCTCATTAGTGACTAGGGAGTAGCAAGTGTGCATCCACCTTCTCATTAGGCTTGTTGTGGTCAAGTGAGAGTTCTTGCTTGTTACTCTTGGTGATCGCCATCACCTAGACGGCTTGGTGGTGATTGGGAGCTTAGTGATTATCCGGCGGAGTTTGTGGATGACCCAACTCATCTTGTGAGCGGTTGTGGGCGATTCACCGCGACGGAGTGTCAAAGAATTAGCCCGTAGAGAGCACTTGATCCTCGCGCGGATCAAGAGGGAGCTACACCCTTGCACGGGTGCTCCAACGAGGACTAGTGGGGAGTGGCGACTCTCCGATACCTCGAGAAAACATCGCCGTGTTCTTAACCCTTTACATTCAAGCAATTTACTTTCTCGCATTACTTTTGTTGCTTGGTTTACATTCCTAGAATTGCCATGCTAGACTAAGATTGAAACTTAGGGTGCAAAACTTTTATCGGTAGAATCACTAGGAACACTTGTAGGCACTAGGGGTGAATTATGGCTTAGTAGGATTTAATTCTTGAAATAAATTTTTAGAAAAGCCCAATTCACCCCCCTCTTGTGCATCTTGATCCTTTCAAATTGCACATCAAAGTTCCTCTCCAGCGGCTCGAATAATTTGGAATGGAGGGAGTAACTGATTTTTTTCGTAGTTAACATACCTTAAACCTCATAGTTAGTGAGGTAGATCCAAATGTAGCCTTACCTTTGCTCTGTCCTCCATCTCCTCTTTGACTCTCCCAATCTGTGTAGCCACTAACGGCCATCACACCACCGATATCGCTAAATTTCAGCGAAACGAACAGGGCACGCTAGCAATAGAGGTAGTTGTCCTCTACGGGTACTGTTATAAGGTGGGGGAACAAATATAACATTTTGAAGCTTAGCAAACGCTATTGTATGCCTCTACTCAATCAGTGAAGAGACTGATTTACGGAGAAGAATGTAACGCCCCGACCCGAAAAACGGCTAAGATCCACTCTACACGTTGAATGGACCACACCTATGTATTAACTCGCTTGCGCTTTCGTCCTCGCTTCGCGCAAAAGGTTTGAACCGGAGTTAACACACTCTTTAGGCCTGGTTTTTAAGTTGGTTCAGCTCCTCCTCAGGTTCCGATGCAGGACTAATGTCCCGTAGCTACAGTGCTTTTCACTGCTACAGTGGCCAGCACCCAGCCCATCAGGTCGGCCCAACTTGGCCCATTTAGCGGGGTCTCACATACACCTACCCGAGGACTCGATGTCCTCGTCGAGGGTCGAACTAACCTACCCAAATGGGACAAATGTCTAGGACCGACTCTCCTGGCCCCTTTTATATTCCTAGCTCCCCAGCCCAAGTGCCATGCCCTTGCAGAGCCATGCGCAACCTGTCCGAGCTCTCGAGCCATATGTCCGTGAAACCGCGAGAATTGGCTCTGATTACCATTTGTAACATCTGAAAGTCCTATGTTTGGTGTTGGTAATTAGTGACAATGCCTAAGTACTAATCCTATGCCTAAGTTGTATGTAGCATATGAGGATTAGTACATTCCAAGGTTGGTGGCAAGATGGACATGGTGATCATGATGGCCACACCTGGATTTGGACGCAACCCTACATGATCAAGGCAAAGGTATATGCTTAAGGGTTATGTTTTAGTAACCAAGACACCTAGTGGGTGTGGTTACATTATAGGATAGATAGCTGTACTATAAATAGGGGAATGACGCGGCTATTGAACTCCTAAGTGCCTCTAGGTGTGCATTTCATAATCATATGCATTTGGATAGAACTAATAACGCCTCGAAAAATGATTGTGAAAATGCTAATACACTCGCACATGACGTAATCACTTGGTGGTGTTAGTACTTTTGCGATGGCGTTGGAGTTTGAGCGGTAGAGAGGGTTTGAGTCCCTCTCTCCCTCCCGCCGAGCTTGCGAGGCGGGATTCAGGCGTTTTCGAGGAGTTGAAACGACTATTTTTCACTACGCCGGAAGTCGGAAAAGAAACGGAGGCGAACGGAGGTTACAAAAGTGACCGGACGCTGGACCGGACGCGTCCGGTCAGTGTTCAGCGTCTGCGCGAGTTTCGGTTTTTTGATCGGACGCGTCCGGTCGATCAGGGAGCTTACTGGACTCTAACCGGACGCTGGCACTGTGGCGTCCGGTCAGTTCTGCAGCGCGTCCGGTCGCTGTTTCGATGGAACGCGGCTCAGGCTTGACCAGCGCGTCCGGTCCGTTACGGGACCAGCGCGTCCGGTCGTACTTCACGCGTCCGGTCCGCGCGACCAGCGCGTCCGGTCGGTGCTTCGCGAGCGTAAACACCGTGCGATCGGCGCGTCCGGTCAGTTTGACCAGCGCGTCCGGTCAGCGCGACTTCGGCTGTTTCAAGTTCCTAACGGCTATATTCGAAGGGGTACGTCTATAAATACTCGTTGGCCGGCTCAAGGCTCTAACTCTTGGACATTTGACATACTTGTGAGCACTTTGAGCTAAGCAACTCCCCTCACACTCATCTCTCTTACTTCTTTGCATATTCGAAGTGAGATTGAGTGATCCAAGTGCATTTGCATTGTGAGATTGCATCTAGTTGGCACTTGGTGGTTGATTTGCTGCAGGATTCTTGTTTCTCTTGGTGGTTGCCGCCACCTAGACGGCTTGGAGCAGCTTGGAGGCATTGGCAAGAGTTGGTGATTGTTCTTGGCCATCTCCGGTGATTGTGAGGGGTTTGTGCCTACCTCGGCGAAGCGCCAAAGGCAACATTAGTAAATTGCTCGTGTCATTTGCAACATTTTGCCATTTGGTAGGTTCTTGTGGCGCCTTTTGAGAGGCTCGGTGTGAGACCGATTAGCCACCGAACCACGTGGTGAAGAGGGACACAACGGGGACTAGCGTGCCGGCAAGCACGTGAACCTCGGGATAAATCTTTGTGTCATCACTTTCATATTGTGATTGATTGATCCCGGTGTTCGGTTGTCTTGGTATTCATAGTTGATCATATTGGTTGGCTCAATACTTCGCCCCTCAGTGAAACTCTCCTAACTCAACTCCGCATTACCTTCTTAGTTATCTTTGCTAGCTAGTTAGCTTTGCTAGAGTAGCTCTTTTGTGTAGCTTGCTAGTTGTAGTTGTAGTTTCCTTCTCGGTTTGACTAGTGCGGTTGAGTGCAAATTTACTAGAATTGTGAATTGGATAGGTGGCTTGCAAACACCCCATAGGCTAAGCAAAACTCGCATCTCGCTATTTGTTATATTGATAAACTTGTTTAGCTTGTCTTTGTAGAATTTTTAATAGGCTATTCACCCCCTCTAGCCATCAAGACCTTTCCACACCCCGACCCGAAAACGGCTAAGATCCACTCTACACATTGAATGGACCACACCTATGTGTTAACTCGCTTGCGCTTTCGTCCTCGCTTCGCGCAAAAGGTTCGAACCGAAGTTAACACACTCTTCAGACCTGGTTTTTAAGTTGGTTCAGCTCCTCGTCAGGTTCCGATGTGGGACTAATGTCCCACAGCTACAGTGCTTTTGCTGCTACAGTGCCCGACACCCCGAGCTACGGTAACTCGGCCATTCGGCCTAGCCCATCAGACCGGCCCAACTTGGCCCATTTGGCGGGGTCTCACATACACCCACTCTTGAGGACTCGACGTCCTCGTCGAAGGCTGAACCAACCTACCCAAACGGGATAAATGTCCAGGACCGACTCTCTTGGCCCCGTCCGTATTCCCAACTCCCCAGTTCAAGTGCCATGCTCTTGCATAACCATGCGCAACCTGTCCGAGCTTCCGAGCCATACGTCCGTGAAACTGTATTCCCAACTCTCCAGTTCAAGTGCCATGCTCTTGCATAACCATGCGCAACCTGTCCGAGCTCCCGAGTCATACGTCCATGAAACTGTATTCCCAACGGTCCAAGTGCCATGCTCTTGTATAACCATGCGCAACCTGTCCGAGCTCCCGAGCCATACGTCCGTGAAACCGTATTCCCAACTCCCCAGCCCAAGTGCCATGCTCTTGCAGAACCATGCGCAACCTGTCCAAGCTCCCGAGCCATATGTCCATGAAACTGCGAGAATTGGCTCTGATTACCATTTGTAACGGTAACGCCTCGACCCGAAAAACGGCTAAAGATCCGCTCTACGCATTGAATGGACCACACCTATGTGTTAACTCGCTTGTGTTTTCGTCCTCGCTCCGCGCAAAAGGCTCGAACCGGAGTTAACACGCTCTTCAGCCCTGGTTTTTAAGTTGGTTGAGCTCCTCCCATGCGGGACTAATATCCGTAGCTACATTGTTTTCCGCTGCTACAGTACATGACAAATCGAGCTACAGTACTCAGCCGTTCGGCCTGGCCCATCAGACCGTCTAACTTGGCCCATTTAACATGGTCTCATAAAAAAGATGATTAATTTCTATCTCTTATACACCATTAATAATCCTCTACTCATACATGACTACGAAATTGTCATAGCAACACGTGGGACATCATTATTATAGGCACCACGTTCTTTCTTTCGCAATCCTTACGAGGCCACCGCCACATCCCAGCGGCGGCGGAGTACTCACTTGCACCGTTGGTGGATGAAATGTGAGCACCGTGGCCACCATGAATCCCGCCGTGTGTTGTCGGTGTGGTGTGATGCGGTGGCCTCCTTGCCAACTGCGCCGGGGAAGGTGTGCCGACCGTGCATCAGCTCCACGAGTTGCAAAATGCAAAGCAACCACCTCAAATCCTCGATTATACCCTGATGAATAAAACGAGATTACTTCCACGACGTGTCGACTCGAGGCTACACCGTGCGGTGCCTAACACTGCTTACGTGGCCATTTTTTTCTTTAAAAAAGTCACGAGCTGTTGAGGTGGCCCGAGCCTCCCTAGTTTCTGCAAGCTAAAACCTCTCCTCTGAAACCGCCACACGTCGCGCGAGTAAAAACTAAAAACCCCCGGCTCACCCCCTCTTGACCGCCTCGCTCGCATCCCGCCGCGCGGCCCCCTCACGCACCCCCCTCGCTCGCCGACACATGGACCCCACCGCCGCCCCCAGCTCCGGCGGCACCCCCGCCGACGCCGACGCCACCGCCCCAACCAACACCACCGTGACGCTCCCGCCGCTCACCCTCCGCGACGTGCCGCGCCTCCCCTCCGCGCTCGCCTCCGCCTCCGCATCCCCGTCGGTCCCGAACCCCATCTCGCGCCACCCCTACTTCCACCCGCCGGCCACCTTCTACATCTCCCCGGGGGACGTCACCCTCCGCCACGCCTTCTTCGACCTCGCCTCCGCGTCGCCGTCCCCGCTCGTCGCCTATCGCCGCGCGGGGCCCCGCGGGGACCTCGCCGTCGACCCGGCCGCGGCGCGCGCCGCGCTCGTCACCTGCGGGGGCCTCTGCCCGGGCCTCAACACCGTGCTCAGGGAGCTCGTCGTCGGGCTCCACGAGCTTTACGGCGTCCGCCACGTCTTCGGTGTCGCCGCGGGCTACCGAGGGTTCTACGGCGCCGACGAGGATCACGTCAGGCTGGACCCCGCCGCCGTCGACAACTGGCACAAGAAGGGCGGCACCGTGCTCAAGACCACGCGGGGTGGCTTCGATCTCGGCAAGATCGTCGACGGCATCGTCGCGCGCGGGTACACGCAGGTGAGAGCAACGCTCAGCACAGGCACCGCAATGTAAAATTGGGATTTTGCATTATTTACAGTTTACAAACTTAAATCCCAACAGTGAATCTGGGCAGTTCATGGGTTTTACCTATCCTATTTAGTTCGAGATTTCAGGGTTCAGAATGGCTAAGTAGGCTATGGATTTTTGAGCTGTTTACTCACTGCGGGATCAAAATTCAGCTATGCCAATCGTTTCCCTGCTTAGTTCTTACACGTATTTTGAGTGCTCTAGCAAATGCCCGTGCTTCGTTATCAAGTATAAACTAAACTGATCACGTCCAAATTTTTCTTTTTTATCGAAGATATATGCGATCGGCGGGGATGGAACCATGAGAGGAGCTGTGGCAATCTTTCAAGAGTTCAAACGCCGTGGTCTGAACATATCCATTACTGGGATCCCAAAAACTGTGGACAATGACATTGGCATCATAGACAGGTCATTTGGTTTCCAAACTGCGGTGGAGATTGCTCAGCAGGCAATTGACGCTGCTCATGTGGAGGCTGTTAGTGCTGTTAATGGTGTAGGCCTTGTCAAACTTATGGGAAGGAGTACAGGTCATATCGCCCTTCATGCCACTCTGAGCAGTCGGGACGTTGACTGCTGCTTGATCCCAGAGGTTGATTTCCACCTGGAAGGTAAGGGTGGCCTGTTTGAGTTTCTGTATGAACGGATTAAGAAGAAGGGGCATGCTGTCATCGTTGTTGCTGAAGGAGCTGGTCAGGAATTGATTCCCCGGACTGATGATCAGAAGCGAGAGCAGGATGAGTCTGGCAACATTGTGTTTCTTGATGTGGGACCCTGGCTGAAATCCGAGCTGGGCAGATGGTGGAAGAGAGAACATCCCAATGAACTGTTCACTGTGAAGTACATTGACCCTACATACATGATTCGAGCGGTTCCTGCAAATGCCACCGACAATTTGTATTGCACTTTGCTGGCGCATTCCGCCATCCATGGGGTCATGGCTGGGTTTACTGGCTTTGTACCTGGTCCAGTAAATGGGACCTACAGTTACATACCACTGGAAGATGTCGCTGTGGCAAAGAACCCTGTCGATGTGAATGATCACAAATGGGCATGGGTTAGATCAGTTACGAATCAGCCAGATTTCCTGAAACCCCAAGCATAATATCTAAAGTCCAGTGGCTGCTCCTCCCTGGACCCATTAAAGACTTTCTTCTGATCCAGTTGCCTGCCTCCCTAGTTATTTTCTGTTCAATAAGGTGGTAGCTTTGTGGAACACTTTTGAGAATGTGTCGGTAGCAATTGTTGTGCTTGTACATATGTTGATATTATCATTCTCATGAATAAACGATGCTTTGGGATGAAATTACGATTTTACTTTGAATGAAATGTTGCTTTATATATATATGTCATTTGGCAATGCTAGACGATGAATGTAACTTGATCAGATGCAGTGCATACAAATAGAAATAACTGTGCAAGTAGGCAACGGGTAAGTTGGCCTATTAGCTCAGTTGGTTAGAGCGTCGTGCTAATAACGCGAAGGTCGCAGGTTCGAGACCTGCATGGGCCAATTTGGTTTTTTTTCTCTTTTTTTTGTTTTTTCCTTTTTTTTACATTTCCATCTTGCCACTGTAACTTCCTGTTTTTTTTTTGTTTTTTCCTCTTTTTTTTTTACATTTTCATCTTCCCGCTGTAACTTCCTGACTCCAGTCTCCATTTCTTTTTCTTTTTTTTACATTTTCATCTTGGTTTTTTCTTTTTTTTTGATTTTCCTTCTTTTTTTTTACATTTTCATCTTGCCTCTGTAAGTAACTTCCTGACTCCAGTCTCCATTTCTTTTTCTTTTACATTTTCATCTTGCGGCTGTAACTTTCTGTCTCCAGTCTCCAGAACATAACCTTTATTACATCCCCCCCCCCCCCCCCCCCCCCCCCACTTTTTTTTTATTACATTTTCATTTTGCCGCTGAAACTTCCTGATTACAGTCTCCAGAACAGAGCTTTTGTGGCATTTTCATTTTGCAGCTGTATACCACTTCCTGACTCTAGAACAGAACTTGTGGGCGATCAAATGGCAAACAAACTTTTTCGCCCTTGTTTTTGACAATTTAATCTTGCAGCTGTATCACTGTATGCCGTGTCCTGACTCCATAACGGAACTTCTGGCTGAACAAATGGCAAATAAACTATCCTACAGGCTAGCCGGATAACTTGTCGTCTGTCTACCGTTCTCACTAGGTTGACATAAGTTTTCCTCAACTTTAATTTGCATTCTTATTCATCATTTCTTCAATCTAATGCCAAATTCAAGTGTGACATTTTCACCCCAGTCAGACTAAAAACAAGCGTTCATCATTCTGGTCTCTTCAGAGTAAGTACAGCCAGTTGTTAGTAACGATATCTAGCTGAGTCCTACAGAGTCAGATGATGAGAGCCTTACGAAACCCAGGGGCCCTTTTTTTTTTATAGGATAGTAGTTGAACCACTGGAGAATGTTTTACAGGGTGAAGTGAATCAACCACCTCAAGCAATTGCCATGGACAAAATATATCTACACCATGTACATCAAATTACAGTCTCAGCTGCCTGATGCTAGCTACTAGCCCGTGCTCAGTGTTTCCTTCATTTATGGGATTTGTCACTTATCCTTCATGTATATGCTCCATGCACCTTCTTCCCCTTTCTCTCTGGTCTACTACTAACTGATGAACGCGCTGCGGCTGAAGCTTCAGGACAGTCAAGATTCAGGGGAAGTTGGCTCGATTTCTATTGGCAGACCTCTCTGAAACTCCACATACGGGTATGCCATTGGAATGTCATCGCCATCAATTCTCCATCTGCA
Source organism: Saccharum hybrid cultivar R570 (assembly GCA_038087645.1). Taxonomy (NCBI): domain Eukaryota; kingdom Viridiplantae; phylum Streptophyta; class Magnoliopsida; order Poales; family Poaceae; genus Saccharum; species Saccharum hybrid cultivar. The sequence goes on along the minus strand of JAQSUU010000534.1, from coordinate 17,800,309 downwards.
AGGCGCCAAGTTTTCAAGAACCGAAAAGCGATGATCAGCTAATGGCGTTTCTAAAACAGTAAGTAATTTTTACTACTCTGAAAGAATAATAACAATGGCTAGTCATTTGTCACATTCAGATGGTTATTTTGGACAAAATTTGGCAGTCTGATCACATTGCAGAATTCTATATCCTGTATGATACCCCTCAACTTGCCAGACCTACTTGTCGAAAACCTAATGCTGCCAATGTTTGTTGTGTTTGTTGTCGTCTGATATATTCTACAGTTCTGGATCCAAAATTACTTAACATTTATTTTGTGACCTGTGGTCCCTGTCGATAAAAACATAAATTAGAGAGACCAGTTCTTATCTTAACCTTGTTGCCATCACTTGCTATATTTTTTTCTTACTATTGGTCCGACACTAATGACCTCATTATTCTGGGTCCTTGTCCTTTTTTGCCTCATCATATTCATTTAACAGTGTTTTCATAACCTTCTTGCCATTACTTCCTAGCATGTGGTTCAAATGTTCAATGATTACTGCATTATTTTGCTTTTACGTTCATGGCCTGACAGATATTGTTCTATTTGGATTAACACTGTCCTGCCACATTTTTTCCTTATGTTGGCTAGAAATTTGCATGATGTTGATGCATACTGTGCTTTGACTAATACTATCCTTTGTTTTTACCTATAATTGAGGACAAGGTGATGGAGGAAGAAAGCAGCCTCTACTTTAGCAAGCTCTGATCCTGGGCAGAGCCGGGGGCCACCACCGAACGGTGTAAACCTCTTGCTTGTCCCTTGGCTTGTGCCCTGGTATATATCAATCAGATGAGTCACACATATGAATGGAACCATGAACATCACTAAAGAAAAAAAAAATGAAGCAAAGCCCAGAGGGCTGGCTTTCAACGAACGGAATCATGGTTAGGACCATTAACAACAAGCACTACATCAGGCAGCATGCTTGGCATCTGAAGATACCAGAACAGTTGTGAGTAATTATGTCACAGATGGACACACACTAATTAAAGGTAGCAATTAGTTAGAGTACACACTTTAAAGGAAGATTCCCTAAAAGCCCCTGATAAGCTTGTTTGATAGGCCCTCTGCCTTTTATTTGTATACGGAGTATTTCAGTTTTGAATAAGTAGCATATATATTAGCGTCATAAAGCTAAGATTAACTATTTATGGACCATGAATCATTGGATCATTGCCATTATTATAGCTAGATGGCAGGTGCAGAACAGTGATTAGGAAGGAGTCTCAGTGAGAAAGAACACAACGTACGTACCTCCCATCTACAGGGCTGAAACTGTTGTGCGTTTCCATGAAGTGAGGGGTTCAGATGAACAGCACTGAAGACTGGTAGGACCTTCCAGCCAGATGGAATCAGATACTCTGCAACAGAGCAAAAGGGAGAGCCACTTCCTTTTGAGCATCTTCGTTTAGCAAAAGCTAGGAGGTATTCTGGGCATAACAATGCTTAAAAATCAGGCTTAAAGGTGCGACCATCCCCTCTGCCTGATCCATTATCATGTGATGAGCACAAATGGAATCTGCCGCGAAAGTCTCTCTCGATGCAGGAGGGGTTCATTCATCTCACCTTTGTATTTGACATCTTTGAGCGCCTTCCGGTGCACAAACTTGACAATGTTGCCACATCTCAGCGCCTCGTTGATAACCTGCAAGAAGGGCAACCACCACGTCAACATCACAACAGCATTTCCACATACATATATACTTGCAACACAAAATTAAATTATCATGTTTTGTAGATTCGCCTATTTAGTTGTGTGGGTTACTGCACACAAAAATTTATTGTCCCTGGAGTGGAGGATTACATACTACTGCCATGTCTAATAGTACTAGCATGTATATATTGAATGAATGATCATCTATCTTACTTGTTGGGTATATTCCATCTTCTTGTAGTCTTCTGAAGTCAAGCACTCCTCCTTCCCTTTGATGGATCTTATGCTGTCGTGCTCCCTCTGCATGTTGTTCATGGATAGTTTATTTATTGGTGGCCACAACAAGCATAAAAATAAACTAGCAGTGCCTTCACAGTAGTGAAAAATAAAGCAGGCATAAACTACCTTAACCAGGTCCAGATCTTGAGCAGACTGCCCAAGGAAGTAAACGACCATGGAGATGAGGAGCGAGGTGGTCTCATATCCTCCCAGCAGGGAGTCCAGCACGAAGCTCACTTTCTCCTCGTCAGAGAGCTCGTTGCTTGACAGCAGCACGTCAAGGAAGTCGCCCTTGTTGCATGACCCAGCACTCCTCCGCTCCTTGATGATGCCCTTCACAGTGTTGGATATCCTCTCTCTTGCCTGCCATTAGGATTCATATTAGGAGCAGCAGACAACAAAATAAACCACGGTTATATACTGTATTCTTTACTACTGATGTAAGCATATAGTGTGTATACTAATGAAGAGATCGATCGATGTCCTTTGTTAATGCAAGCATGGCATGTGCTAATAAAGACATGCTGGATGATTACCTGGACAGCCTTGGCATATGGGGTCCCTGGGATGTAGAGAGGGAAGGAGATGAGGCCCTTCATGAAGGCCAGGAAGTCCTCCAGTATCCTCGCAGTGACCGGTTCCTCTGGTGACAGCCCCAGCACCTGCTTCACTATCACGCTGAATGCAAACTGTGCTTCTCAAGGACAGAGCAGAGGACACGGCCGGCCGACCCAGAGGAAAATGGAAAAAAAAGGAAAGAAAGAAAAAACGAGCCTTGTAAGTCAAACAAAGTCACCATGGCAAAAGATCGATTCATGCAGAGGTAACATGACCATCCGTTCGGTGCATAGCTGCTAGCTAACCTTTCTTGCCTCCTCGCAGAAGGCGACGACCCTGACGCCGCCGCCGTCGTGTCGCCATGCGCCGACGACGTGAAGCGCGATCTTCTCGATGTCGCCGAGGTAGCTGGGCTTGAGCTTGGTGGAGGTGACGAGGGCGAGGGCGAGGTTCCTGAGGCGCTTGTGGTCCTCGCCCAGGACCACGAGCATGGAGGACTTGCCCAGGATGCCATGGATCGGCCTGGGGTAGCTGCACTGGAACAGCCGCTCCTCGTTCTGCAGGATGAAGTGGTTGAGGTCCTGGTCGCAGGACACCACCGTGGGGGTGCAGAACAGGTGGGACTTGAACACCTGCCCATACCTGCAGTGCATGCATACCGTCCCGTCATCAACGGCCGGCAACAACAATGCTGTCATTAGCTACTAGGACCATGCATGCTTGTAAATCCACGTTTATTAACCTTTATTACTGCTACTACCTCGTTACCTCTCCTTTTCTTTTTTCACTTCACCGTGAGACAGTCAGACTGTCACGGGCTCGGAACAAGGCAACCAAAACAAAAACATGAGAGATGCATGATAGATGAAAAGGCTGCTTAGACATGACAGCGGCAGCATCACCTTTTGCTGTCACATGAAATAATGGCGCAATACTTAATTGGACGGTAAGGTGATTAATAGCAAGATCTCATTCTCATATGGCCGGCCGGCCGGTTCGCTAGCTATGCTAGCTGTGCCTGTGCATGGACGGTAATTAACGACGACACTGATGGACACGACTAGCTATTTACAGTAAGTACCTGGAACAGTGATCCTCCAGGAAGCCGCCCAGCGTGTTGGAAGCGTGCGGCGTGAGGAACCGCAGCGTCTCACCGAGCAGCGGCCACCCGAAGCTTCCCTTGGGGGCCTTGGGATTCAGAAGCAAGGGCAGGAAGTGGCTGAGCACCAGAGCCAGGAGCGACGCGAGCAGGGTCGCCACAGCGGCCAGCACGAGCTCCCCCGCCATCATCGCCCACCACCACTCCTCCCTAGTTTCATCTCATCTCACAACCGCATGCATGGATCGGCCGGAGCCTGCAAGAATCTCTTCTCACCTATCTATCTACAGTGTAGTTATGTATATATGTAAGTATATATGAATGCTTTGCTTGCTTTCCTTAGCTTTGCTCAACAATGCTCACACACACAGGCCGCTGGCCAGCTCCCTCCCTCTCTCTAGAACGGAAGGTGAGGGGGGAGCTATATAGTAGCAGAAGGCAGGAAGGACCTTGGCAAATGGAGAGGAGGGAAAGGAGATAGAGAGAGGGAGGGGAAAAAAATAAGGCTGCCTTTTGTTTCCTTTCTTTTGGCCGCCTTCTTTTCATTTATTTATGTACTTATTTATTTAGAGTAGTGTTCTTCCCCTGAGCCTGAGTTGTAGTACTAGCATGCATGATCTCTGTTTCTCTCTATGGGCACTCACAATGCAAGACTCAAGACTATTTATTACACATAATTTATGGTATTTTGCTGATGTGGCAACATATTTATTGAAGAAAGAGGGAGAAAAAACAAGACTCCAAGTCTTATTTAGACTCTAAGTCCACAATATTCGAGGTAATAAATAGCTTTAGACAGTGCCCTAAAAGAAAAGGGTTGTATGATCTCTGTTTTTACTGTTGCCAAATTACCTCCATGGCCTTGTTTAGTTCCCAACTTCTCCTCCAAATTCCACTATGCAAAAAGAAGATTTCCCGTCACATCGAAATATCGGCACATGCATGGAGTACTAAATGTAGATGAAATTAAAAACTAATTAGGCCTTGTTTAGATACCAGATTTCACCCCAAATTCCACTATGCAAAAAGAAGATTCCCTGTCACATCAAAATGTCGGCACATGCATGGAGTACTAAATATAGATGAAATAAAAAACTAATTGCACAGTTTTGTTGTACTTTACGAGACGAACATTTTGAGCCTAATTAATCAATATTTGGACAAAAATTTACAAATACAAACGAAATGCTACAGTGGGGAATCTTGCACTGTGCAAAATCTGCACCTCCCGATTCGGCCGAACTAATCACGGCCTTACACAGTTTTGTTGTACTTTGCGAGATAAACATTTTGAGCCTAATTAGTCAAAGTTTGGACAATTTTTACCAAATACAAATGAAAATGCTACAGTACGCTACAATGCTGCAACAATGTTTTTTCTATATGTGTCCCATAATATGTAGTGGAATTTTCATTTCATATATTTTCTCCTGTCAAAAGATGATATCTTATTCTATAAATGTTCTACGCGTAAGATGCTCTTTGTATATAAGGTGTTCTTTAGCTTTTTTAAGCAGTAGTTTTTTTCATCTAGATATAAGTTTTATAATAAAAACTAATATATACTTAAAAAATACATAACTTATACTAATTTAAAACGGTGAGAGTATATGTGTTTCTCAAAAAGTAAATTAAACAAAAATATACAGAGAAGGAGAAACAGAGTCTTCAGGTCTTTTGGTACCATGTGGACATTGGGCGTGTTTAGATGACAAAATTTTTGGAGAAAAATTCCTGTAGCATTTTCGTTGTTATTTGACAAAATTTGTCTAACCATGGGCTAACTATACTCAAAAGATTCGTCTCGACATTTACAGACAAACTGTGCAATTAATTATTTTTTTTACCTACATTTAATGCTACATATATGTGTCCAAAGATTCGATGTGATGGGTACCGTGCAAAAAAAAAAAAATTGGTCTTTTGAGATCTAAACATGGCCATTGTTTACTCCCGACAGCCACTGTTACCCGGCCAGTGGCCACCCCACCCTGGGTAGCCTGCGCTGTGCTGACAATTATTTGCCCTACTCTGTCAAAAAAACATTGCCCTAATCCAAACAACGGTCACCAGAATGCATCCAACCAAAGCGAAACTATATTTTCACGCTACCGATAGAGTATGGTTAATAATCTAACCAACGGTTAGCTATATATTATTATCACATCATCCATAATCTTTTAATCATTTTTTTAGCGAATACGCACGAGTGTGCATATTTTTGTATTAGGAAGATAGAAGTTTTAAAAATACAAGAGTGGCCGATCCCGGCCCGACCGGGACCACGAAGGGCTACATTTTGACTAAAACAACCCTGGGATCCATGACTAGGATCAACCTAAAACAGTCAGCGCGACCGCCCCCGACAAGCCGGGAACAACGAGTCGAGCGCCTCAGCGTCTGCCTCCGTAATGTCGCCCGCGAAGAAGGACTCGTACGAATCCTTAGCTGCAGAGGAAGGCGGCACTGAAGGTTCCAGGAACCCCATCTTCCTCATGAGGAGTACCTCACCACGCTTGGACGTAGGGATGTGGTCCATCCGCTGGTCGGCAATCCGCCTGCTCCGCTTGGGTACGAACGGCTTGGGTGGCGGCTCCTTGGGTGAGGAGGTGATGAGGGGTGGTGGCCTCACCACCCAGACCTCCTCAGTGAACCTGGCCAGCCGCCGAGCAGCTTCAGCAGGGGAAGGCGAGTCCTCCTTCGTCGGCGAATCCGTGCCCGTCAAAGGAGCCAAAGGCATGCCCAGCACAGGTGACGTCGGAAGCGTCTCGAGGTCCGCCGTGCTCTGTGGTGCCGTCAGAGCCCAGCCATCAGGAGGCTGTTCGGCCACCGGGCGGGCCACAGCGAGCAGGGCGAGCTCCTCCAACATCGGGTCGATCGAGCTGAACCTGACGGGAGGGTGTGTACACACGCACATTGCCTCCGCCAACGGGTCTGGCTCAAGGGAACGATGCTGGGCGGTTGATGCAGTGGCGTCTTCGGTGAAGTCGTCGGGCGCAACCGTGGTGGTGGCCGACGCCGGCTTAGTACCCTGGCGCCGACCACCGCGGCGCCGACGCCGTCTCCAGCGGCGTCGACAGCCGCTCGCCTCCGCACCGACCCCCACCGCGACCCCATCGTTGGACGTCGGGCCGCCGGACGAGTCGCGCTGGGCAGGTGGGCGGTTGTCGACGGGTGAGTGACGAAGGCGACCTCGACCACAGTTCTTGGCGAGGTGGCCGAAACCACGGCAGCGCAGACAGCGGCAAGGTAACCTACAAGTCGCAACTCGGTGCGTGGTGGAGAGGCAGTTGAAACACCTGCCGCGGAGCTGTGCCGGGATCTTCCCGCGGCGAGGCGCAGCCGGAGTAGAGGCAGGTCCCCCCACCGGCCGGTGTAGGACCTCACACCACCCGTCGGCACTGGGGTCAGAGATCCTCCGTCGCGTGCCGAGGCGCTGGCGGGCAGGTACCCGATCGTCCGCCGGCCGGACCGGCAAGCCGTGCAGAAGCTGAGGACGTGGCCGGCTGCGCTTCTTCCGCCGTCGCGCCCGCCGTTGTCTAGCGTCCGCACTGCCGTGCCGCCGCACAGCGGCCGTATGGCCCGTGGATGGCTGACAAGGCTGCGGCCCCCGGCGAACCGCATCAAGGTAAGGCGTCAGGGACGGCAGCATCTCCGAGTCGGAATCGTCGTCCGCCCACCGACGGGCCTTGGACCGTCCCCCCGTGCATCCCACAGGGTGAAAGGGGGCGGCATAGGAGGATAAGGTGGACAGCGAGCTCACAGCTGGGGCAGACGGGTGGAAGGCGTCCGCTTCATCCGCGTCGTCATCCTCGCCCTCGAAGACTTCCTCGACGAGAACCTCGTCAGAGAGGTCGACCGGTGGGGTGGCCGGCGGGCTCGGGGCGGGGGCCGATGGGCGGACGAGGCCGGCTACCGCGGCATCCAGCTCCGCGACTCCGGCAGCGGCCTGAGCTGGCCGCGGCCACGCGGCGGACTCAGCCGTGCATGACGGAGAGCCGCTGTCGGCCATGGCGCAGTGGCCAGCCGCCGGCGAGGTCGGGCCCGCGACCAAGACGCCATCGAAGCCCGCTGCAGGGGCCGCGCCGCCCGACGTGGTGCCGGCCTCCACGCGCGGCCGCGCCCCCGGCGGAGTGGGGGAGGGTGGAGGTGGCCCCGACGGAGGGGAAGAAAGGCGACCGGGGACCGCGCCGTCGCGAGCTCCGAGGCGGTGGCGGGCGCCACGGCGCCAGCACACCTGCCCGCGCGTGTGTGGCCGGAGGCCCCGGATCCGGTAGCAGGGGCGTCGGATCCGACGGATCCGGAGCCGGGGGTGGACGCCGGCGGCCCCTCACCGGCCACTTCCACCGCCGGCAGCTCGGGGAGAATGAGGGCTGGGGAGGAGGAGAGAGGTGGGGAGGACGAGGTGGGGGCGCGGGGGGTGAAGGGAAGGGGGGAGCTGTGGCTGGAGGGGGCGGCGGCTGCCGGCGGCGGCGTGAGGGCGATCAGGGCGTGAGGGCGTGAGGGAGGTGACGGCGTTTTTCGGTACGACGAATGTTTGTCCAACGATAAAACTGGACGGTAGAATATACATTACTCTATTTAATCTTTTAATCATCAGCCTATTGAATGGTTGGTCATTGATACATATACTACATCATTAATATTTGACCCACCTTACTCTCATTAAAATTCTTGAAGCCATGCATAACTGTAAAATCCGCTTCTTTTCTCTCTCTAACTCAACACAAAATATAACGTGACACCTTCAACGGTCTGCTTATATCATCTTATTATACACGTTCTCTTATATGGACAGTGCATATAGCTAGAGCCAGCAAATTTGTGAATGAAAACAATGTAGGGCCTCGAGAACTCATGCCACCTTTCGATTGAGCAGTTGTAAAAGAATTTTGTAAGGGTCGTACTGGAGCTTTCATCTTTGAGTCTCTTATTCGTGTGTTCCAAATTAGGCTCAAATACGTAAGTTTAATTCAAATGCTTATATTGCCAAACGCACAATTTTTGCTCTTGAGAAATACCGTCATACACAACCATGCATAATCTCATAAATACTCCCTCCGTCCTATAAAGGAAAGACGCTACTACTTCCGCCTAAAAATAAACTAATTCCTAAGATCACCTTAAGTCAAACTATCTTAAATTTGATCAACTTTATATGAAAGGTTAACTACATTTGTGGCACTAAATAAGTATATTATGAAAATATATTTCATGATGCATCAAGTGATACTAATTTGGGGTTATAAATATTGGTGCCCTTTTTTTATAAAATTGGTTAAACATAAAATGACTTAACTTAGGACAACTTCAGAAGTTGATTTAATTTAGACCGTGGGAGTATTAGGATTTCTAGAATACATTCGTGATAAGCAAATGGTCTAAATACTCTTTAAAGATGTTGGTAAACTGTGTCAAATAATGATGATAAAAACTTTTTTGAGACAACTTTCAAAATACTCTCCCATCCCAAAGTAGATGACCTTATGGTTTGTACATGGAAATTTTCAAGGAATGAAAAAAGGTCTGGTGCACAGAAAACAAGAAGGAGAGTGATAGAGATGTATTTGCAAAAACAGAAAGGTATGAGAAAAGAGAAAAGTACATTAGGATCTTATAAGGTCATGTTTTTGAGATAAAATTTAAATTATATAAGGTTAGTATCTATTTTCGAACAAAGAGAGTACAGAAGATCTTACTTTATTGAACAGAGAGAATATGTTTATAAATTATAACCATGCGGTAATAATGCACGGCAATGTACATGTAGCGTTATAAGGCAATGGTACGTGTGAACCACTCTGCAAATTACTGTGCTTTTTAGTCAAACATAAATTTGGGCTACACCTGGGCAACCGGGCACTTTTCTATCAGAAAAACAGGCAAAGTCAGAGCAAAGTTGCGGTGATTTTCACCGGGCTGTACACTCGGCACGAGCGCACCTAGCCAGATGTACTTGGAGCACTTGGCCCAAAGGACACGACGACACGAGCAACTGTGGAGCAAAAAATATTCCTCTCCCTGATGACTGTGAAGGGGTGGTGGGTAAGTAGAGCATACTCCTCCGTTCCAGAAAGAAAGACGTTTTCGTTTTCCGAGAAATAACTGCCGACGATTATATATTAAAATATATAAATATTTATGTTAAGTAATTAGTATCATCGGAAAGATCTTTAAGTCTAGTTTTTTAATAAATTTATTTAGAGACATAAACGTTGCACGTATTTTATACAAATCGAGTTAAACTTGTGGCACGAAAACCCAAAACGTCTTTCTTTCTGAGATGGAGTACTACCTCGGTCCGGTTAAGAATGCAATTCTAGTTCATTTTTTTATTTCCGTGTCCAATATTTGACCGAATATATAGATAAAAGTATTAATATTTTTGACACCAAATAAATATATTATGAAAATATATCTCATAACAAATCTAATGATACTAATTTTATGTTATAATTATTTATATTTTTTTTATATATAATTAGTCAAACTTGACATACTAAAACATTATACTGTGTTAGAATTGCAATTTTTTCGAGACGGAGGAAGTAGTATTTAAGGAGCCGCACGAGTGGCAGCGGTTGCAGTACAGAGAGAGAGGTCCACCTTAGCCTCATCGATAGGGGTGCCCACCCACAGCCTCCCCTCGTGTTTAATACCGTATTTACCCTTCTGCTTCCCTTCGCGAGCTTGGGGCCGGATGGCTGTTGGTCAGATCTGACCTCGCCTTTCCATTCCATGGCCTTTATTTCTTCCCCTCTTGTGCTACTGGACGGGCCGATCTAAGGTCTCCTTTTCCCCTTTGCTTCCCCCGGTTTCGACCGCGGCCAGCTTTGTTTAACAAGAGATTTTGCGCTTTTGCCAAAACAATGGGCGATGCGGTTCGCGTGCAATCTAAAGTATTGCCCGATACGATTCAGGCTCCAATTTTGCCGTTCCAGCGGCTCTGTTGACCTTCAATCAAATCAGAGCATCTTCGGCGAGGCTTTTATGCTTTATAGAACTTCCATAGGCTGGTACTCCTCCGTCCCTAAATATCTGTCGTCGCGGGTGTACGTGCCATAAATTTGACTCGATTTGTAGAAAATACGTGTAACATTGATATTTTCAAATAAGTTTATTAAAAAACTAGATTCAAAGACCTTTCAAATGATACTAATTATGTACCATAAATATTAATAGTTTTTAATATTGGAGCGTATGCTATGGAAACTAGCTTATTGTGAAAAACTATGCAGCTGTGGCAGAACCTCCTAAATAATATGGCCCACATGTACTTGTCATCGTCTTAAAGACCTCTAACAACCATACATGTGTACCACAAAACTTAAGAAGTCTGTCGGGTGTCCTCGGGAAACCCGAATCATCCACATTTTACAACTCACACAGGATCAACAAAGGAGTAACTACAACATTACAACATTTGTTACAAAACTTTACATCAGAGTGCGGAAGAATAACAATAATAGATTTATAAATCATGATTAAGTTAACTTTTTACAAACTTAACTTAAATGGCGGAAGTCGAGTAGAACTACAGAAGATAACTTAGGTATCAATCAAGTCCATAGGATTCTAATCCGATGGCCTCAGCTGAAGGTGGGTCAATTAATCACTTAAACCCTCCCACCAATCTCTTCCTAATCATTTTTTTTGCAAATGACTCCACCAGCGCCTGTACGTTCCGGCTCCGTTACGTTCCGGCTCCGTTACTCCCGTCCTCGCAATCCATGCCTGAAGATCGCCGCCTGAAGATCGATCGCCGATGCCGTCTGAAGATCGCCGCCTGAAGACCGATCGCTGCCTGAAGATCGCCGCCGTGCCACATGGTGGGCGACGGCAGCCGCCCCCTGCAGATCGAAGGCCAACGCGCAGACCAACGCAGGACCTCCACTTCTCCCTGGCCAACGCACAAAATAAAAACGGAGAGAAAACGTCAATTTGTCCAGCAAGATTTCTCGATAGTCGATAGGCATGGCAAGCATTCACATGGTTATACCAAAGCACACATACTACAGCTATATTGACATGGTTAACTCAAAACATTAGTACAGCTATATTCTCATGGTTAAAACCAAGGCACGCACACTTCAGCTGTATTCACAATACAGAGGTTCAGATAAAGGTTCACAATACGAATACATTCCTAGTGTTAAAAATATCAGCCAACAACATTGTTTGGGCAATTGCGTGCGTCATGATCCGCAACTTGATTGCATTTTCGACATTTCCGTTTATTTTTACCCTGACCTCCACTTCCAGCCTTCTTCTCCTTGCCCTTCTTAATTCTTTTGCATCTCCCTTTTGACTTGAGATCATTTGGTGGATTTATATCAACTTCATTTGGAATTTTAGTACCCATGAAAGTTTCATATTCCTCCTGTTTATCAACTCGCAGAGCAAGCGTGATTTGTTGGAGAGGTTGTACTAGGTTGGATAAACTAGAATATAAAAAGTCCATCCCTTGTTCTGAGTTCTTGGCCATTTGCATAAGATCTTCAAACTTGTTGCGTGATCCCTGTTAAACGAAACAAAAGGATTGTTGGCATATACAGAAAGAAACAAAACAACCAACCATAGGAAATAAAAATTTACAGTACACATCTTTTACATCTTGTCTCCCATCTCTTCATAATATAAATTGATGGTATCTCATTTTGCTTCTCGACTCGGAGCACTTGTATGATATGATGACACGGGATGCCATATGAATCATATAATTTACAGGAGCACTTACCAAACATGTTTGACTTGTTCAAATGAACAACTCGATCTTTTCCAGTTAGGCTGCTAATGGTGAAACTTCTTATATCTTCACAATCTGAAACACCTTGAATAATGCAATGGTCTCTTGCAGCTACGATTTGTTCTTGAAATTTACTAAAAACTTCATGTGTATATATCCCACTACATTGCTCCTCTATGCCCCAAGGTGTCATCAATTTAGGAGTGCTGTGAAGACTTGCATTGTCGGCTTTCAACTCCACTTGGCGCTGGCACTCCAAAGCTGTGTCAAACCTTAGCCAGAACTCAACAAAGGTCAACTTTCTATGAATGAAACGGCTAAAAAAAGAATTTGCACTCTCCGATCGTGATGTAGTCCGAAGAATTCCTGCTAGAGGTATGTCCAAAAAGTAAACCGGAATCCATGATTCACCAATGGCAAACCTAGTAGAAAACCAATCATTTCCTATGAGATCATAATCGGTTATGATAGAATTCCATTGTGACACAAAATCATCTGAATTCTCAGTCCCCCAAACACACTTGTTTAGTCTTTCCCAAAAATTTTCATCATTTCTTATAGAGGGCCCAACCTTCTCAGGTTCATTTTCCATGATATGCCACATGCAAAATCTATGAGCTGCATCTGGTAGAATCTGAGCAATAGCAGCCATCATGCTCGCATCTTCATCTGTTTTGATTAGGTGAGGTGCTACTCCACCCATGGCCTTAAGAAAGGTCTTGAACAACCATACATATGACTCGATCTTTTCATCTGCTAAGAATGCTGCCCCAAGGAAAACACTTTGCAAGTGATGATTGACTCCAGTAAATGGCACAAATTTCATGTTATACTGGTTGGTGGTGTATGTCGCATCTACCGAAATGACATCACCAAAAACACTATAGTTTTTCCTGCTTATAGCATCTGCCCAAAATACACAAACAAGTCATCCTTGCTCATCCACCATAAATTCATAAAAGAAAGCAGGATTTACTTTCTTCTTTCACTCGAGTTGTGCCACAAACATTTGTGCATCTGCATCCTTGATTTTTTTCTAAGGTCACTGAAATAGTTTTGCAAATCTCTCTTTGTGCACCCAACATTCTCAAACCCACCCTCACTGACATGAAGAACTCGATATGCCTGTGATGTGCCAATACTAGCCTTATGACAATTTAACAAAGTACTCTTTGCTCTCTCACTGACTTTACGGTTGGATCTTAGCAAATGTCTCTTATCTGGCGACACAAAACCATGGCTGTGCTCCTCAACCATTGAATATATTCGGTACTTCTTGTCACTGTCAAGCCTCACAAGAATATGTGCCTGACAACCACATCTGGTTTCCATCACATTTGGTGACTTTCATTTTTTCCCGGATTGATCACTAACTTTTTTTACGCTCTCCTGTCTATACCCTTCCCTTGAACAACAATATCACTTGAATAATATTTCATCATTTTCCTTCTTGTGCTTCCCAACACGAACAGAGAAACCAACGTCGTGTGCATACGATTTGTAAAAGTTTTCCACATCTGAGAGAGTATCAAAGATCATTCCAACCATAGGCTTCAAATGATTCATACAATTTGTGTCCTATATAAGTGTCAAATTGTATGAGCAACAGACTAGGTAGAACTAGTTCTTTGCAAAAAAATTACAAGTTCTTTGCAACTTACTACTAAACTCGGAGAAGGTTTCGGCTTCGGTGTACTTGGCTGTTCAAGGTGGGCTCCAACTCTAGAGTCGACCGCGTCGATCGTGATGTCACCGTGATCATCAGCTACCATGGCGGCAGCAGGGGTCTCCATGGCAGCAGCAGGGGTCTCCATGGCCGCTGACGCCGAGTCCATCGTGGCTTGATGGAAGGCAGCGGCCTAGCTGGTGTTGCCGTCCTAGGGCAGCGGCCTAGCTGGTGCCCGATCGTGGCCGGTTCCTCATCGTCCTAGGGCAGCGACGATCGCCTAGCTGGTGATGTCATCCGGTGGTGCTCGGTTGGACTCGCGCGATGGACCAGTGAGGCAGCGGCGTGATCGCGCGATCGTCGTCGTGATTCGCGGACGGACGGAAGACAAACTGACGACGTAATGGTGGTCACGATGGACTGAAGACAAACTGACGGACGAAAGACAAACTGATTCGCTGGGCTAAAGTGATTAGGAAGGGATTGGTGGGAGGGTTTAAGTGAATAAATGACCCACCTTCATCTGAGATCATCGGATTAGAATCCTGTGGACTTGATTAAAGTTTCCATAGTTTCCACAAGATGCTAGTTTCCATAGCATATGCTCCCTTTTAATATATATTTAGTCAAAGTTGTTTCTCGGGAAACGAAAACAACAGATATTTAGAGACAGAGGGAGTAAGCGTCACACCACTTATATCATGCTCCGACTACATAAGTCGTTCGTGTCACGGCACAAGCTTAGATGTGTGGTGTAACACCCCAGGTGTTTAGCTTCCACATTTGCATTTGCATTTCATAAGCATGAGCATCATTCACATCAATTATGCATTGTTTGGCTTGAAACATGAGTATGCAACATACTCAAATTTGCTTGTTTCATAATTGATTGCTTATGAAATATGGTTGGTGCCACATGTGGATGCAACATGAGTTTCTCATATATTGAAACATGACAATATTGTTAGTGTAACATGACAAGCTTAAGTTTTGCAACAAAGTCATGAAACATGTGCAACATGGTTTTGAAACAAATGAAGTGACTTGCTTGTTTTGTTTGTTTCAACATACGTGATACTTAGAAGTTGGGGTAATAAACGTGTAGAGTGGTTAATTATATTCTAATACACCTTAACTATACTTAGGGTAATTAGTGGAGCACTGTTCATGTTAACCAAATTGACTAATTTGCCCTTTAGCTGAAGTTTGACCATGTGATGACCTATAGAGTGTTTTGTTTTGACTGTTTAAAAAGTCCAGCCTAGAGATCTTGCATGGATGTGCACCCTTAAACAAAGTTGTAGCAAATTTGTTATGGAACAAAAGTTGTTTTAGGGTCATCTCATGAAAATGGCTGGAACATACTCAAACAAGGCCCACAAGTCAGTTGAAGTGCTGTCCAACACTTAAAAAAATTTCCTAAGTCAAAAATGTAGTTCACAGTTTTCATGTGCCCCACTTGGGAGCACTGTATCTCTCAAACAAGGCCAAACCAGCTCAAGCTTCAATTGACAACTTTGTAGTATGGATCTCCAAATTTGTCAATAACATCATGATCTAAATCGAGCTAGTTTGGGAGTTAGAGGGTGATCAAAGTCGGCTGTCAGTCAGTCACCCTGGGCTCTGATTTAGTCGGTTTCAGAGTTGGGATCGGTCATGGCCAACCGATGCCAGACTCTGGCCACCGCGTGGCTCGCCCACACGCGCATGGAGCGCCACGGCATCACCCTCGTCTATGTGAAGAAGAGAAAAACTGCGCCCACGCTGCCCTCTACCTCCTCATTCCACTCCACCTTCTCTCGTTCTCTCTGAGCGGAGAACCGAGCCACCATTGCCGCCGCTCGCTCCGTCGAGCTCGCGCGCGCTCACCACCGCACCCCTATCTGCCAAACTACGTCCGTAGCTTCGCCTTGAGCTCCTCTACCTCCTCGTCCTCTCTACACAGCGAGCCACACTAGGGTAAGGGCGCATTACTTGCTCCTCCGCCGCGGCAACCTTGCCGGAGCTCCTCCACGCGAGCGCTCGCCGTGGTCCCGCTCACCCAGGCGTCTAGAGCACCGTAGGGCTACCTAGGTAGAGTCGCCGTCGCATCGTGGTGCTTGCGCGCTGCTAGCCGAGCCTTGCCCTGGCCGGCGCGCCACCGTGGAGCTCTGTCCGGCCGCCATGGTCGTCGGCGAGGTAGCTCCAGTGAGCCTCAGGCTGCACGAGCTAGGTCTGTCGACGTGGGGTGGTGAGCTGTACACGTTCGTGACTTCACCGCCATCCCTTCCTCCCCTGTCTCTCTGTCTCTCTGGGAGGTGGGCCCCGGGTGTCAGTAGGCGGGAGCGGGCGGGATACCGTTAGCGGGCTGCGCCGGTTTACTGGGCCGACATAGTAGCTGGGTGGAAGTTTGTTTAGGGCTTCGTTTTCGTTTTGTTTTATTCTTTTTCACAGATTTGATGCTAGATTCAAAATTTCATATCTCCATAATGGTAGATCCAAATGATGTGATTCTAATTTTGTGGTGTTCCTAGTAAAGTCTAGTTTTTATTAAAAATATAAAATATGCTATGTTTTGTTATGAAAAATGAAGCTTTAAATTATCTCTTTTATTCATAAAGAATTAGGAGGAAATTGTATCTACTATTGTATAGCTCCAAATGACTTGAAATTTTATGTAGTGTTGTTTATGCCTTGAATAGTTTGTAGTTTAAATTTCATCAATTTTGGATAATGTATGGTGGAGTTATATATTTATCTTGTTTGCTTGGGTGAATCTTGTGGGAATTTTCATGAATTATCTGTAGATACGATAAGGGTGAAATGTGGTGAGTGTTATTCTAATATTAGAAAGAACCCAAGAAAAATATGAAATCTGTTGTTTGATAATTTTCAATAGGGTTTCTTAATTATGCCAAAATCAGCCTTTCTGTCTGTTATTTTTAGTGTAGGAAAATATACTTACTCAAATGCTCTGAAAATTTTATGATAGCCTCCTGGATATATGTGGTAGCCACTGTAATTTTTATAGAATTAATTGTAGAGTTTTGATATGAGTTCCTTTATTCACCTAATTATCTAAATAAATTAATAAAGGGCATTAAAGAAATGATTTAGATGTTGGCACCACTCTTTCTGGTATTCTTTTGATATGAGTCATAGGTTGGTAAACTTGGTTTAGTTCAAATGTGCTTTTGCTACATCACTAAATAATTAATTTAGTGAATCTGCCAACTCTGGATAGATTTTGGGATGTTGATTAATTACTCTATGTAAATAATGTTTTCATGTCTTGTGGTCTTTAGAAAAGTTATTGTAAATTTCATGATCTAGTTGTTGTTAAATTTTGGTGGCATTTGGCTTTATGGTTTAGGAGTTATAACTGTTCAAAGTTAGTTCTCAGCTTTGATTGCTCTCTGCTTGTACAGAACATATTATATGTTTGCTTTAATTCGACCTAGTAAACTTTGGAATCATGCTTTGATGTTTTTAAATGAATTGTAGAGGATTTGATAAGCTTTCCAAAATGTCCTCTTGCAAGTCAATTGGATTTGTAGAGCTCCTGTTGTGATCGTTTTAATGAACTGCTCAATTCTATGTTTAACCTGAAGCTTTCGGATTAAGTATGTCTTTACTATACTTAAAAATGTTGAGATGTATTAGGAGTTGAAATTGATTAAGATGAGTTTATGTGCAGGTGTTAGGCCTTTAACTGAGGATGAACACCTTTATCTTAGGTTGTGCAAGTTAGGTGAGTAATCTTGCTGTTTAGAAGAAAGAATTGACACTTGTTCTAAAGTGATTTGAATAGAGCGTTGCACCTACTCGGTCAACGAATATCTTATAATGTTTTGTTAATGACTGTCATTCATCCATCATAAGCATCATGTCACTCTTATGCATTCCTTGTATTCATCTTCTGCATATACATGCAGTAGGTGTACCGGAGGGCGTGACGATGCTGGAGTTTGACGGGACAAGCCAGGAAGCTCCCGAAGTGCAGCAACCCGAACTTGAAGCTCAGGACGTGCAGCTCGTAGTTGAGGAGCCAGGAGATGTGGTGGTTGAGTGCCTAGATCACAAGGCGTGCAACTTTGTTAAAGGTAAGCCCTGGAGCATTATAAGCCTCCTAATTTCTGAAATATAATTAAGTATTATGTTATATCTTTTGTTGCATTAAGTGGTAGGTGTTGGATGAAAACACTTGTTGCATTGATATCCAATCATTGTCCAGGTACTACTACTTGAATCCTATGTAGCTCAGGATCGAGTAGAATGCTTAGCCCTGCTTTAAGCGGTAGAAGTCGAGTGATTTTCTGTCACCTGCGAGCTATAGGGCTATACATATGACACGGTTGGCTATATTTGCTATCGTGGAAAAGAACCTGGTTTAATTGAATAAAGACAGGGCGGAGGCTTGCCGTTGTGCAGTAACTCCGTCTGTGTCGATTAAGGACCGATTCTTAGAGCCTTTCCTGTTCATGTTGAACGCATGCCTCTCTCTTAGTTGACCGGGTCTGGAGACCGACCACGAAGCCGAGTAGTTCAACTCAGGCCGGGCTCCGGTAAGTATAAAGTTCACCTCGGAAGGGAGCCGTAGGCGTGAGTCCAAGGGCAGGTGATTTAAAAGTCCTTATCGTCTTGGCAGAAGGGTAATCCCTGAGAGTGCTGGCGCTGATCGAACCCGTGAATTTGGTCCTGAGTTGTACCAAAGGTGACCAACGGCTGCTCTTGCAAAGTATGCCAGGGTGAGAGTTAGGAATACCCCCTTAGCTGAGTTGTAATTTGATTCGAGTCGTCGTCTCTCACCGGTTAGTGAGAATTTGACGGACTTATCTCCAAAGTAGATACACTAAATAAATTGATGGTTCAAGAATGATGATATGAGGATGGCCTGATTATACCTGCTATGGTTAATATTGTTTGCTCCTAATAAGTGAGTGTTCTAGTACAGGTGCTAATATAGTTGACCGGTAAATGATGATGAACTTGATGCTAAGTTTGAATTGGTCACTTATACTCATAAGCTCTTTTATGCAAATATGTCAAGTTAGTCCACCTTATAAAGCCTTGCATGATCCTTGGTATCCTTTATTTCTGGTTTATGACGGGTAAGTCTAGCTGAGTACCTTCTCGTACTCAGGGTTTATTTCCCACCTGTTGCAGATGACCTGTTCTATTCTGGGTGCTGCAAGTACTGTCTCCTCCCGGGCGGAGATGAGGACTAGACCGTTGGGCGCGATCTCTGTTAGTTATCTTATCTAAGATGCTTTTGTGCGACATGACTACTATCTGGCAATGTATTTAAACTTATGAAGTTATGTATCGAATTATGTTGCTTTCACGAAACAAACTTGGTTTGTAATATTTTATTTTGAACTCCGATGGATGTAATATGTATGCTACTTGTGAAATGTTGTAACAGATGATGTGTTGTGTTGAATCACTACGATCTTGGTTTGTATGTCGAAAGTTGTTTGAAATCCCTCGAGATTTTCGGACTACCGGGATTATGGGAGGTTAAGTACAGGAATTTGATCACTGTGGTGATTATTTTTGTACTTACGTTCTTATAATTTGGTCGGTTCTGTTACATGTGGTTCATCTTTCACCATTTTTGTTAAGGGCAGTGTTAGAAACCACGGCTAACTTCTATATTTGTCAACTCATATAGATACGACACATGAAAACATATTGACGCCGATTTGAATCACACGTTGGCAGAGACTAAATCGCTTGAGGCCGCACATCCAAAGAGTTTGCTCTCTCTTACTCGAGATATTTACCTATCAGCATGACCTTAACCATTCTAGATTAACTATAGGTTAGGATTGGATCTAGGTTGCAAAAAAAAATTCTGGATGTGTAAGTTAGAGCATATTAGGAAAACCTTAAGTGCAATCTTGTTAGAGTAGTTTATGGTATTCTAGTGGATTTATGTTTGAAATTAGGCACCCATTTCACTCCACCTCCCTCTTGGGTGTTTACTGGACCTAACATCCAAGTAGAGACTAGGACACGTGCCCGAGCAATGGCTAACGAGTTAAATATAGGTTTAAGGTGTTATTTTAGGCTTTTCTTTTTTCAAAATGAGGGAGGTGGTAAATTTTTTTAGAAAATATAATGGATCAAATAGTTATTATTATCTAATCATAAGGGATGTTTGGTTCCTATCTACACTTTGCCACACTTCATCTTAGGCAAGTTTGACCTTGTAAGTGTTTGGTTGGCAACTAAATTTTGACAAGTTTCTTTTGGACTTCACATGTCATAGAGTTAAAAAAGTCTGCCAATATTATCTTAGGCAATGACAATGTATAGTTTCAAATTTTTTGACAACAGTTTTTGTGGCTTGCCACACTTGCCTAAGCTTAATCGTGGCAATCTATGGCTAGGAACGAAACGGCCCCATATTATATCGAATTGATGGCCAGATGTATCTTATTTTTACGGTAATTTCTTAAATCTATTCTTTTTCTATGGCATCTCGATTGAATATCAAAGTTAAAAAGTTTGATCGGTAAAAATTCTAAATAACTTATATTTATGATCATTGGAAGTACTATTCGCATTTCTAAATGACTTGATTGCGACTTTGATTTGATATCTTTGCTTGCTTCAGAGTTAAGTATGATGTTAAGAACACCAGGATATATAGCTAGACGCTAGACCCCTCTCTGGATACCCTGGTGTCTGATCACGTAGCCTGCAGAAGCAGAACATATGGCTTTTGGCTTAGAGATGATTTAGTTTATGATATATTCAGGATGTCAATGTGTGCTGCTTATTCCCCACTTGGCTTCAGAGATTTGAGGCTGACCTAACATACCTTGTAAAATTTTTATTAACCTCTGATCATGTCACACTCTCCTACTTTTATGGTCATTATTAATAGTATTATATATATAATACAATTCTAATTTTCTTTTAAGACAAACTGTCTTAAATTTAGACCAGATTTTGAAAATATTATCAACAATGATGAGATCATAGGTACACAATAAAATATGTTACATGATGAAGTTATTTGGTATCATAAATTGATATATTTTTTTATGTATCTAGTTAAACTTAAGATGATTTAACTTCAAAGAAAACTCGATATTCATTTTTAGAAATTACCGGTGATAACTCTAGGACATTTGTTTTGTAATTTTGTAATGTTTGTTCGATCTTCTAACTAATTAGAGGCATGCACACAAGCTAATTAAATGATTTGGTGTGAAATTGAATGACTCATTGTTGCATTCAATGGAAGAAATTTGTGTCTATCTAGAAACAAAAAAAAATTGATTCGAGACTTTACCAATGTTCACCAAAACACTAAACGGTTAACGGTCAGGTACCTATCACTTAGTGTTTATTAATTTAGGCTACACTACCACTACAACAGGATAACGTCTGATTAAACAAACACAACCGGTCATTGTGTAGTGTTTAAATGGTGTGTAAATGGACTACATCCAGTGGGCAACGTGCCTCTGGACAATGAAATTTTTACGGTGATTTCAGATGTGCTCATAGGATAGGTGTGTTTGTAAGAATATATGTGTTTAATATGTACATAAATGGTCTATGTTTGTCCAATGATTACAAAAATACGAATAGATGTTCTTTTGGATGTGCTCGTGTGTTCACGAGAATGTATGTGTTTACTATGTACATAAATGGTCTAGGTTTGTCCAGAGATTAACAAAAACACGGATAGATGTTATTATGTTATTAAAAACTATATGGAAACGCTCCTTATAGGGCGTCCGTCCGGACGAAGGACCCTACACTCGCCCACGCCGCCCCCGCCCGCGTCGCTCGCTCACTCTACTCGTGGGATGGACCCCGTCCTCACCAGCACTGCCTCCGTTGATCGCCCACGCCACGCACGGCGAACCTGACACGCTAGGCGCTCGCTAGCTCGCTCCCGGGCTCGTGCTCCCGTCGCGGCGGTGCTCCATCCGCCTGCCTCTGCCTTTGTCGAGGTCTGTGCCGCCGACGAGCTCCACAACGACGACCTCCGTGACTTCGAGCTCCGTGCCGGCATCGAGCTCCCCATCGACGAGCCTTCGTTCGTCCAAACAGCAAGCAGATGCTACGCTGAAAGCGCACGTTGCAATAGTATGTTTCAAGTGTTTTATATGTTTCTGAGGTATGTTGCAAGTGTTGTATATCGATATTGCAAAAGTAGATCCGGATGTTGCACATGCTATAATGGTTGTACACATATGTTTTAAGTGTATGTTCCAAATGTTTCATTTGTTTCAGACGAATGTTGCAAGTGTTTTGTCTGGATGTTGCAAAAGTAGATCTAGATGTTGCACATACATGCATTTTACAAGGATATGTTTCAAGTGTTTTCAGATGTTTCATACGTATGTTTGCAAGTGTTTCATCTGGATGTTGCTTATATTTGCAATGGTTTTTAAATGTTTTTCAGACGTTTTCGTAAGTGTTTTAGATGTTTGTTTCAAGTGTTTCATTTATTTTCTTTTGTATGTTGCAACTGTTGCATCTGATTGTTTAAAAAGTAAATCAGGTGTTACACATTGGATGCGCATAAGAAGCGGCCGATGGCGCGGATGATGTCCGGGGTGGGTGACGTCCTGGGCGGCGCACGACTACTACTGGTGCACTCCCTTGTGAGCCTAACGCGCTAGGCGCTCTTTGGCTTCGGGCAGTGTCCGGACGATAGCGTCCGAATCCAAAGTCCGGACGCTAGCAAGTTCGAAAACTACGTAATTTTTCCAGTGTTCAACTGCTAGACACACGATGGAGCGAGTATCGTGGCTGCTAGCAGATCGGAACTGAACAACATACCGACCGATGACTGCACATGTGGGGCGGCTGGCTTAGGCAGCCCGATCCAGGGCAGCTTTGACGAACTGTTGCCGCATAAGCCGAATAGCCGATCCGTTCCCCCGCACCCCGGCCCGGCGAGATGCCCCCTCGTGCGCCGGTTGTCCTCTTGCGCCTGCCCGCATCTTCATATGGATTTGTGCGCAGAGCCAGAGTCCCCATCGTCGTCCTTGGACCCGTCCAGCGGCCAGGGCCAGATTTGGATCACTGGCGCTGCCTAATCGCGCCTTGTCCCGTGTGGAGCCCGTCCCTTGTTTCATCTCATCATCTGCCATTGCTAGGCCTGGTTTAGATCCATGGCGAGTTGAAATTTTTTCATTCTCTTTCCATCACATCAATCTTTGCGCGTATGCATTAAGCATTAAATATATATAAAAAATAACTAATTAAACAGTTTAGTTACAAATCACGAGACGAATCTTTTGAGCCTAGTTATTTCATGATTGGACACTAATTGTCAAATACAAACGAAACTGCTACGGTTAGAAAAATTAAAACTTTTCGCGATCTAAACGAGGCCCTAGTATTTCTTAATCTCTAGCACTAGTGACGACAATCTGCAGATCATTAGGATGCTTGGACATGCACGGACGGACGTGCTGTTCCTTGTCTGCCGACTTGTGCTCAGCTCAGCCATCCATCCATCATACTACGATGGATCGATCGATCTCTCTGTTTCCCGGCAGCTTCTGTCGCTTCATGCTCTTGTCCTCTTTGCCTGGCGGTTGGCGCGGCGGCTTCCGTCCGTGAACGTCAATGTCTAATGGGCGGCGAATATTGAGCGAGCGCGACTGCTGATGATCGACCGCGATCGACCGTACGGGCACTGCTGATGATGGTACGCGAAATAGAAATAGCAGTGGATCTAGTACTATATTTGATCGTCGCAGATGCAAGAGACATGTCTGTCCTTGAGCAGCGCGGCTTCCCTGAACCTACGATCAGCTCAGATCGATGTGCACATCGATGCATGCACCATGCATGATGCATCCTCCTCGTCTCTGGCCTGGTTTAGATGGCGAGTTTTTTTAATCTAGATTATTGTAGCGTTTTCGTTTATATTTATAATTAGTGTCTAATTATGGACTAATTAGGCTCAAAAGATTTGTCTCGTAAATTACAGATAAACTGTATAATTAGTTATTTCTTTTACCTACATTTAGTACTTCATGCATGCGTCTAAAGATTCGATGTGACGAATAAAGTGAAAAAACTCCAACTTTAGCCTTATCTAAACCAGGCCTACGTTGCAAAACCTCGTGTGTAGTGCAGCGCAGGCGCAAGGGCAAGGCAGGCGGGCCACCAAAACCTGGCAACTCTGAACCACCGGCCTTTTGCAGTTGCAGGGTGTGGATGTGTGATTCACGAGGCAAATCACACGGCGCGTAGCGACGCCCGAACCAATCACAACCAGAGACAGGCGTCAGCGAGCGGGCACCGCGCCAGCGCCAGCGCCAGACGTGCGTGCCCACGTCCTCGTGGAGGTAGGACACACGGGCACGGTGTGGATGTCGTCATATTTTGGCCATGCTTAGTTGCTAAAAATTTTCAATATTTTTCATCACATCAAATGTTTGAACATATATATAAAACATTAAATGTAAGTAAAAAACTAATTATATAGTTTGGTAGAAAACCACGACACGAATTTTTTGAGCCTAATTAGTCTATGATTAGACACTAATTAACAAATACAAACGAAAGTACTACAGTAGCTAAAACCAAAATTTTTTGTGAACTAAACACACCCTTTGTCGCGGGTTTCTCACCCCCTCGTCTCAAAGCATTTCAGGTTTGCTTCTTAATTCTTCAATAGCATAATAGAGTGATACTCGTAGAGGAGCAAGGTGAGAAATAGATGAGAATTAATTCTAAAGTGATTCTAGTGATGATTAAATAGGGAGAAGTGAGAAGTAGATTTTTCAGCTCTCAATATGTAGGGTAAATGGAGAAGTAAATCTCATAGCTCCACACCAGAATCCAATTATATTGAGTGTTCAGTAAGGATCCATATAATCCACTCCGAATAAGCTAGGAGCGGAGCTATGCTAAACTGATCCTAAGTTGTTTCTTTCTTTGTTGTTTCTGGTGAAAGGGGGGGAATGGCTTAAGTAATGTAGCATAGGTCAGAGCAATAAGGTCTTTCAAATTGCTCTTAATCATAAATATGTTAGGGGATCTTGAGCAGCATCTAAGGACCTGTTTGGGACATCTTTAGTAGCTTTAGATCCACAAGAAAAACAACTCCAGATCCACTTTTCCCAACCAAATACTTCTAAACCCACGTAGATTTACAATGAGTAGATCCACGAAATCTATAAACCTATCCCAAGACCCATGAATTTCATAAAGCACATCAAGGGGTGCTCTGGAAACTCCAAGTTTGAAAGAGTTAGGAAAAATTATCCACCACTGTCAGTCGTCCTCAAGTATGATCTATGCACAAACACAAAGAAGACCAAAGAGAGAATAAACAGAAGGGATATGTTTTATTTTGGTCCCACAGATAGAAACGGTGGGTTGAAGCAGTGGTTTCCATACAAAATTTATATATGACATGGTAACTATAGAAACTGCTTTGGTAGTTTCACGTTGGACTATCCTTATTATAGTGTACGGACTGATACCATCTAATCTAATAACTCTCGCCATGTTAGTAAAATGTTTTTGCGGTAGGGTATTCAATGCTATAGAAACTATAATAGTTTCAGGCTAGAACTCTCACGTTGTTATAGCCAAAGAGCATGATTGGACTATGAGAGATTGCAGAAGCTAGTTTCTAGAATACACCATGTTCGCTTGAACTTATCAGTTCGGCTTATCAGTCATGGTACAGTATTTTTCTCTCACAATAAAACAGTACCAGCCGGCTTATCAGCCGCAGAAACCGTCCAGCGAACAGGTGCTTGTACTCCTTATATCCACGAAAGAATGTAATAGCTATGGGAGCTGTGCCATTTGAACCAATTTAAGTTTGATCAAATTTATAATAAATGTCATCAGCATTTGTGTGTCTAATAAAATTTACAATGAAAATATATTTCATAATGGGTCTAATAACACTTATTTTGTATCATGACTGTTAGTACTTTTTTTATGCTTTAAACAAAAGTTTAAGTTATTCGACTTCTTAAAAAACTAGAACAACATTTTTTTCTTAGACATTAGTACTTCCTCCATCCCAAATTATAAGACGTTTGACTTTTTTGACACAAAGTTTAACCACTTGTCTTATTAAAAAATTTGTGCAAAATGTCATTTCTTTTGTCGTGGCTTGCTTTATTTCAAAAATAACTTAAATTTAACTATATTTGCATAAAGTTTTTGAATAAAAAGAGTGATCAAATTTGAGGTAAAAAATGTCAAATATCTTATAATTTAGGACTGAGAAAGTAGCTTTTAGCCGGCTATGAAACTCAGGGAACCCCAAATACAATAACGAGGCCACCACTCCTGCTCGTGAACCAAGCTCTGGAGACAGGCCCGCCCCGCCCTGCCTCGCGCGGTCTCGATCTCCTACTCGTCTAGTACTAGTAGCAGCAAGCGCCACCTCTCCTTGTCCTCGGCAGTCGGCTCTCCTCCCGTCCTCCGGGCGTGCCCTGCCCCTAGGCCTGGATAACGAGCCGGTTCGGCTCGTTTGGGCTCGGCTCGTTCTGGCTCGTTAAGATAACGAGCCAGCTCGGCTCGGCTCGTTATCCTAACGAGCCAGAAAGCCAGCTCGGCTCGGCTCATTAAAAGCTCGAGTTGGCTCGTTAAGCTCGCGAGCCAGATATAAAAAATACACAAAATATAATATTTGTATTTATTTAAAGTTTGAGAATAATAATAATACAAAAGAAATGCATCTAGACCAGTTACCAGTCAATTTATAGGGTCTAGACCAGTTACTAGTCAATTGTAAAGTACAAGACATGAAGTAATACAAAAACTAATACAAGTTTTGATACTTTTTTTCCTGAAAGCTTGGCTCGTTTAGCTCGCGAGCGGCTCGCGAGCCGGCTCGAGTTGGCTCGTTATAGCTAACGAGCTAAAATCTTGGCTCGGCTCGGCTCGTTATCGTAACGAGCCGAGCCGAGCCGAGCTGAGTCGAGCCAGCCACGAACCGAGCGAGCTAACGAGCTTCGAGTTTTTCGTCCAGCCTTACCTGCCCCTGTCCGCGCGCGTGTCTCGAGATGGCACGGGCACGGGGAGGTGCGTGCCAGTGCCAGGCGCCAGGCGGCATGCGGGTGCAGGGTGCAGGCGCGACCTCTCTGATCAGCTTTCGCCCTCACCCTGGTCCCTGACTCCCCGAGACAGGCAGAGTGCGTCGGCGTGACCCCCCGGTCCGTCCCGTCGGGACGCGCTGCGACGCGACACCCCCATGCGCTGGCCGCAGAGATCGAGCAGAGGAGGGGCCTTTGACCGGCCGTGCGCGCACCCGCACGAGGGCCGCATTCATTTCGTGTCGTCGCATCGGTCGGCGCAACGCCATCAACCAATTACTCCTCCCGCGCGCGTCAGCACGGCGGTGCTGGTGGCTGCCGGCTGGTGCATGACCAAAGGTTCCCCGAATCCAAGCCGATGGTGTTTGCGGAGCCACAGCCGGAGCCGCTGTGCTCCTCGCCCGCCTCCTCGGAGAGCAGAGCAAGGGGACGGTACGCCTGGCTAGCACCCTGCTCCTAGCCGGAGTCGCTGTACTGCTCGTCAGCTCGCCTCCTCGGTCGTCTCCTGCTCCTCCTCTGCCTCTGTGACTACCGAGGGGTTTCTTCTTGCTTCTTGGCGCACCACCGAGGGGTCCAGTCCAGTCCAGAGCTTGCTTGTTAGTCAATGCACAAGACGACTGGTACGTGGTACGGGCGTTGTTTAGCAAGTGCTGCTCGGGAGTCGGGAGGGCAGGGTGCATGTACTCTGCTTACAGTATCATTTCAACCAGTTGCAAGACGACAACGCGATCGATCTCCTCCATCTATCAGCATTCATTCATCGCACCCGGCCGTGCCTGCAGTAGATGCGTGTCTCCATATAAAAGTTAGGATATGATATGATGTGTCCTCGGTTCATGCTTAGGATGCCTCAACTTTTTCAAGAGAACACGTCTAGCTAGCTTCGCCTTCGTCCGTCCGCAAGTTCAACAGACAGGTAGTGATCGATGTTTTCTTCCCATAAATCGCAGCGTTCATGACCGACGCGTGTAAAATTCAAGTTGCAACCGTCGTGGCGACCACCACTCTATCACATCAGATCCCTAGCTATCACTATCGGTATCGTAGTTATACACAAAAATCACTGTTACAAGCTAGGTTCCATGTCTTAGATCCTGTTTGGGATTGATTCAACTTTAAACTCTCTTATTACGGTTTTTGTTCCGATCCAACAGAAAGCCACACGAATCGGCAGCGATGCACTCACTATCTATGCCGGTTCTAAAAACAACCGACGACAATGATTGTCTGTTCTGTGGTAGGGTGGGTTGTCTCATACGATGACCACGTCTAAAACTTATCGGATATTCTTAGAGACCACCTCGCTTTTAGCTCATCTCCTCAACAGAAAAGATATATGCCGCCGGATTATGTTAAAAAGAAAATTTTAGAAGGGCTAAAATTTAAAAGTCAGCTTCGTTCCCTTGACCTGATCAGTAAATTAAAGACATTTGATTGCAACCGCACTTTATTTGTACACAGTGATGTCGCATTCCCATGAGCGACCATACCCATATATATACCAGCAATAATATATGTAGGTTCGTCGTCCACTCTCGTTCATGCACGAATCGAAGCAATGGTAGACTTGCACTAGGGGACGTGCGTGCTCTGTGTACGTTGCATCATGCAATGCACGCGCGTACACGCCCCGGCCCCACACTACACGTGGACCCCTACCCATACACATAACACACATGCGTGTGGCTGTAAGCGTCCGGTATACGTGCGTGCTAGCTAGTGTAGCCATCGATCAGTACGCGTACGTATACGAGCATTAGCATCGTCGGTGCATGCATGCACGGCGGCTGCGCCACGCCACGCGCGGGACGGGACGGGTGGAGTAGATCCACGGTTTCTGCGGCTGAAAAGTCGGCTGGTGCTGTTTTGTTATGAGAGAAAAACATTGTACTAGTAGATCTACGGTTTCTGTAGTTGATAAGTCGGCTAATGCTATTTTATTGCGATAGAAAAACACTGTACCTCTGATAAGTTCAAGCGATCAGGATACGATGAGCTAGCCGACGAGGGTGGTGCATGGGCTACATACGGAGTACACGCACAGTGATGCAGACATGCATGGGCGCATGGGAGTGAACAGGGCACAGCACCGCAGCCGCGCTTGTCATCTCGTGGCTCGAGCTACTAGCTCCTGCACTGCACCTACTCCGTTGTTACTCCTGCTTTCCCTCCATCCGTTCCTGCACATCATGGCAATGGAACGTACGTGCTTCTGCACCTCTTGTTTCGTCCAGGGTTTTTTTTACTGACCGGTCACCTCAAACCGCTGGCCTCCGGTTCCGGTTTACCGGTCCGGTTTGCCGGTAACCGGTCGGTAACCGGTCGAATTTGAATTTGAATTCAAACGCGCCTTCGGTTCGGTTTGTGACCGGTTTACCGGGCGGTTTGTAGCGGTTACCGCACGGTTTGAGTGGTTTACCGCTCGGTTTGAGTTTGGAATTTTTTTTTCTTTTTTTTCAAACTTCTATACGTATAAATAAATACTAAACGGACTCGAATTTGAAAAAATTTTACACCATTGGCTTCTATAAATCATGAACTATTTTTAGAAATTTTTTCAGCATTTTTTTTAAAATTTAAATTTGAATTTGGGGGCCTTAACGGGCCGGGACCGGGATTTTTTTCTTTTTTTTTTTCAAACTTCTATACGTATAAATAAATACTAAACGAACTCGAATTTGAAAAATTTTTACACCATTGGCTTCTATAAATCATGAACTATTTTTAGGAATTTTTTTAGTATTTTTTTTCAAATTTTAAATTTGAATTTGGGGAATACCTAACCGGACCGGACCGGAACCGGTCCGGCCCGGTTAGGCCGGTAACCGCGGTAAACCGCGGTTTACCGAGCGGTTTTTTTAACCCTGGTTTCGTCTGCTTCTAGCCTTCTACCGTACGTTGTGACTTGTGACAACCATGTATAATGAGCAGCAGCAAATAAAATATGTTTATTTCACACAACCTACGTTCTTCATTCCAGTCCATCATCCCTGCTAATGCCAAACTAATAACTTGTCAGGCAAACCGACAAATAAAAACTCACAGAGCTAGTAGAGCCATGTTCGCTTGTTTTATATACGAACAGTATTTTTTCTCTCACTACAGGAAACTGGCTCTTTGCCGACTGCAATTTTCTTTGCCAACTGTTTTTTTTCGACACTCGGCAAAGAGGTCCCTTTGCCAACTGGAATTTCCTGCAGTCGGCAAAGCAGGATTTGCCGACTGCCTGGCTTTGCCGACTGCCACGCAGTTGGCAAAGAATTGCAGTCGGCAAAGGCAGGCCATGGTTGACGCCATCCACACCGTCACCTTTGCCGACTGCCACTCCGTCAGCAGTCGGCAAAGGTGCAGGCTTTGCCAACTGCCATCCTCCCTGGCAGTCGGCAAAGAATTTTTATTTTTTTTATTTTCGATCCCAGTTTTTTGTGTTGCCTTGATACAGTAAGTACATGATATATTCCAAGTTTGGGATCATTTTGATTTATTTTGCTATATTCCGTAGATTTTTTCTGTTTCTTTGATTTTTTCCCGGCAGCTCCAGATTTGAGCTGCAGGTACATGAAATAATGGAATCCGACCATTCAGAAAATGATATTCATGATGTTTGGAGCATGTTGAGGCCGTGTGCGGGGCCTCGCGTGAAATTTTGACCGTGTTGGTGCCGGAACACGTCGAGCCACGCGCGTGAAAAGTGTTTTTAAATTTTATAAAATCGAAACGGAGTCCGAAAATGACGAAACTTAACGACGTGTCTTGTCATCGCATGCGGAGGCTGTGGTAAAAATCTGAGAAAGTTTCGAGCAAGTGGCGACGTCGGGTGGCTAAAACCTGGACATCTCCACATGTGATAACTTGTGGAGATGTCCAGGTTTTAGCCACCCGACGTCGCCACTTGCTCGAAACTTTCTCAAATTTTTACCACAGCCTCCGCATGCGATGACAAGACACGTCATCAAGTTTCGTCATTTTCGGACTCCGTTTCGATTTTATAAAATTTAAAAACACTTTTCACGCGCGTGCCTCGGCGTGTTCCGACACCAACACGGTCGAAATTTCACGCGAGGCCCCGCACACGGCCTCAACATGCTCCAAACATCATGAATATCATTTTCTGAATCGCCGGATTCCATTATTTCATGTACCTGCAGTTCAAATCTGGAGCTGCGGGAAAAAATCAAAGAAATAGCAAAAATTAATGGAATATAGCAAAATAAATCAAAATGACCCCAAACTTGGAATATATCATGTACTTACTGTAGCAAGGCAACACAAAAAAACTGGGATCGAAAATCGAAGAAAAAATTAATTCTTTGCCGACTGCCATCAGTGGCAGTTGGCAAAGAGCCTTTGCCGACTGCCAGGGAGGATGGCAGTCGGTAAAGAATTTCTGAGAAAAAAAATCAAAAATAACCTTTGCCGACTGCCAGGGAGCAGAGCAGTCGGCAAAGTATTTTAAAAAAAAAATAAAAAAAATAATTTTTTGAAAAAAATAATTTTTTGAAAAAATAATTTTTGACAATAGGTCCAAAAGTCACTAAATCAACTAGTTTATGACGATTTTTTCTAGAGGAATCCGAACTTAGTGACATAAGTAAATATATGTCACAAAAAATGTCTTAAAGATAGTCCAACGGTATATTATGACAATATTTGCTATGTCATAAAGATGAATTTGAAATTTTATGAATATATATGACAAGGACGATGTGTTACAAAATATTTTGTTGAATCTTTTTGAACATTCCAAGGTGGTATGTGCAACACCTCAGGTGTCATGTATGAGTTGATAAAAACACATATCTCAATTGTCTCTGGTACAGTGCGTCCGTTGCAGGAGGTCGTAAACATGAGTTTAAAATTTATTCCTGTTAACTTAAACTAGGTTCCTAGAAAAATTTCTTTTTTTATATAATTAATTTACGCAGGGAAATTATTCATTCCTAAAGGTTTCAAAATATTCCGAATGTGGTGTTTTTGTAACGAGTAAAAAAATAAAAGATATACGCATGTACTCTTGACTGTTTTATACAAATAACAAATAAGTAAAATAATAAAAGAAAACAAAAAAGAAGAAAAAGAAAATGAAAATCAACCCAAGCACGCATCCACCAGGTTAAAAAAAGGAAAACACAACGCATATACCAAGAAAAAATAGAAACACACACATCCACCAGGAAGCCGCGCCCAGACTTCCGTTGCTCGCCCTCTCTCCCCAAATCTCCCAGAAGCCCGACATTGCTCTCGCTCTCTCCCTCGGTCTTCTCCCCAGCATGCGCTCTCCCTCGGCTCTCTCTCGCTCCTCCGGAAGCGCCACCGCCGGCTCCCTCCGCATCCTCCTTCCTTGCGCAGACTTCTGCTCCTCCCTGCAGCTCCGCTGTGGTAGGGCCGCGCGCTCCGGGACGGGCGGCCGAGAACCATGCCTAGCATGCCGCCGCCACCGCCACGCCATGGCGGACCGGCCGGCTGGGCAGCGCCACTGCCCCCAGTCCGGGCGAGCTGGCTGAAGGCCGAGCGCCGCTGCGCGGGTCGACTGCTGCTGCAGCTCAACACCGTGCTCGTCCCGGGCCAAGATGGGCCTAGATGCGGGCTCGATCCATGTCGTCTCCGTCCGATCTACGCCGTCCAGTCGTTCTAGTTGCTCCTCCATCCTGTACGGTCCACAGATCTGATATTCATGTCCATGGCACTACAACATGTCTCTTAATAGAAGGTATTTTGTTAGAGGCATTTTTATTACAACATGGCACTACAAGAATTTATGATTTTTTTTGAGTCACATTAGTGGTACACATAGTTCAATGTGGAATTACTTTTTGATATAGCGTAGAAAATCATTTAAACCTTAGAAAATAGCAAATCACTTTGAAAATCCATGAAAATTGTAAGCAACACTGCTTAGTCTAGTTGATTTAAAAAATGTGTTGAACACATACGGATCATGTAAACAACAATTTATGTAACCACAAATTAATATGAAAAACTAAAAATAAAGAAATAATGCTACGCTTCATTGGGCCTGAAATCATACACTATATTCGGCCCAAACTGAACTCTATCTCATTCTCAGCCGTTGGATCAAAATAAACGGCCAGTATACATCCACCTCCTATAAGAATCAACAAACCGCTGAAACCCTAACTCCCCGCCTGTGCCTTTCACCCTACCCATTCGTTCTTCTCGTCCATGCAGCCCGCCGCCGCATGCCCGCAATTGGATCCATGAAACCAGCAGGTCGTAGTGTTTCCTCCTCTCATGATGCCCCAGATCCCCCACATCCTCCTCTCCCCTAGCCATTGTCGGGTGGATCTAAGAAGGGGGCGGTGGCCATGGTGGATCCAGTGCTGTTTCCCCAGCAGCAGCGAGGGCCAAGGAGGCGGCGTCGGCCGATTGCGGCGCGCGGCTCGCCAGCTCGCGTGGCCCGAGCACTCGGCATCTCGAGGGATCCGGCGCGAGGCATGGCGATGGTGGCCCGAGCTCGGGCAGATCCGGCGCGAGGCTTGACGGTGGCGGCCCGAGCGCAAGGCAAGGCACTGCAGCACCGGCGCCAAGGTGGTGGCCCGAGCGCAAGGCGAGGCGCTGCATCACGGCTACTGTTTCTCGTGATGGCGTGGCTCTCCCGTAGCACCTCGGCTGCAGGCACTGAGTTGCCATCTGGACGCGCCGATCTCATTTCCCTTGCTGTGCTCGCTTCACTCTTTCAGATCCATGTTTTTCTTGTGATTTCGTGAGTTACTGGTAATTTAGACTTGGTGCCCAGCTTCATTTTCAGATGCTCGTTTGTACTGCCACCTGCTGCATTTTTTGAACAGCGGCCACTATTTCTATGGTTCTGAGCGATGGCATTCATATCACCTGTGAAAATCCCTTGCTTATTAGTTCAGTTTGAATGCCAAGAATTCAAAGGATAAGTTCTTGGCGTGATGCCTCATTATTGGGTAAGAATAATACTTGTTTTCTTGTATTTAGTTTTCATACTGTGGAACTGTTGAACTCAGGATGAATCTTCCTTCAGGAAAGGATGCTTCCATAGAATAGCTAGAGCGCTTGGGAAGGCTGCAGATATGGCTAGCTCAAATAAATTAAGGAAGGTATCACGCATAAGCAAGCCTGTTACATTTCAGAATTTTCCATTTCTTCTAGCTTGCTCAAAATTTCTCTCTGTTTTTAATTGAACCACTTATACCTTGCTCATGGAAATAGAAATTGGTAGTCTGACACATGTTTTTGTGAAACTGAGGTAGTGATGTGTCCCTAGTCAAATTAGTTATCAATCAACATGCTCTACGCTGCCTGTGTTTATCTGCTTATCTGGGTTATGCCTTTGAATTAGGAATGGATGTTCAGTGTATACTGTCTGCTACTGTCTATGACACAGCAAAGATTCCTGTTAATTTTCAAATAGTAGTTTTTTAAAATGCAAATGAGTGTCAAACATTAGTACGGTTTACGTTACCTATTTACTTTTTACACACTCAAGTGCACGCTTACAACCTAGTTAAAACGTGACTCTACTAGCCACAGGACCCTGCTGCATGGCTCAGCCCTGAATTTTCTTACATTCCACATCTCTGTTTGCCATACTTAGCTACATGCTAATATTTTGAGCTACAGCTTTGGAAGCAAAGATTTAAATTTAACATATCTGCATCAAGGCCACAACCGTAGGTCATAAATTATAACCAAATTTATTTCAGCATCATAAATTGTAACCAATTTTTTTTTGCGGACGGCTGCTGGTTCCGGGTGCGCGGGCCTCGGCGGCGGCTGGTTCGCGGTGGGGGCTGGTTCGTGGCGGCGGCTGGCCGCGTGTTCATGGGTAAACCCTCAAACCCTAACATTAACATCCTGCCATGGCTGTGATTAACCCTAGCCCCTCTCGCTTTGCAGGGACGAGATCCCAGTGAATGCCCTCAATCCCTGCCCTTCCTCGTGCCCCTAACCCACATCTCGCTTTGCAGGATGTGGTGCTGCAGGTGGAGCTGGCCGGGTCTCATCCTCATGTGCTGTCGCCACCACTACAGATCAGGTTTGGCTCCTCTTTCTTGTGTGACAATTTGACTGTCGCCACCTATACATGTGTGCATGACCAACTTTAGTGTTTACTTGGTGTTCTATACTACTGTGCAGTTTATTTTTAGAATTTGTTGCAATACAGTAGAGTATCGGGGACTTGGGTCTGTCAGTTAACCTTGTCCATGGGAAGTATGTATGCAACACCTAAGTTTCCGAAATCTGAATCGATGATGTGGTCTAGCAATGCACTTATATAAGGTATCATGGATTTCTAGTGCACTGTGGCTCTTTTGCTTTCAATATCCTTTTGGAGTTATAGGCCATGCATAGCAATGTTTGATCGAATCCTGAACAAGGACAGAGTTTCATGGATTGCCTTCTGACTTTGGCCAAGATATTTTAGGTTTGTCTTTATCATGACAAGGGATATTATGCCTATAGTTTTGTTTTGGTATTTATCAGTTATCATTGCCTTTATTCAATTCAGGGATATAGTGATGAAAAATTTTAAATGACTGCATACATACATGTGACAGTTTGTATCTAGGTTTTTATATTAATGGACTGTTGTATACACTTGTCAAGGTATACTTTTCCTTATAGTCTACTGAATTTAGATTAGTAACTCTTAGCGAAGAATTTCAGTTTCTCATACCCATGTTGATGATATTGAGTTGGACCTTTCTGAAAATCTGTGTTTTTATGATTTTTCTGATCTACATTAGTTCCCTGTTCTAATGTTAATGTTAGTTCTCTGTTCTCTTCTACATTCTGATCTAATGTTGTTTGTGCAGTTGAATTTGTTGAAGTAGCAGCCTCAGGCAGTGTTCGCTTACTATATCATGTATGTGCTGCCAACTCTAGAACCATGTACCTGCAATTTTTTTATTTTCAATATATCATGTAGCAGCTTCAGGCAGTTGAATTTTTGTTGATGGCTAATGTACACATGGTATTTGTTCAGGCACTTTTTGGGTGCACAATTTGAGTAACTGGATGGTGGTGATAGATACTATAAGAATTGGGATGTATTGACTGATCAGTTCGATTTTTATTATTTACTTGCTCCCTTATTAAATTTTGGCACGATATCAGTTTGGAATTCACATTGCAGGGCTTTGATGCGAGAAAACAGAAAACAAAAGCAAAAAAAAATCCAGCTTAGCTGGGCAAAAAAACCCAGGACAGAGTCTTTGCCGACTGCAATGGGAGGCAGTCGGCAAAGAGGTCAAACCTTTGCCGACTGCAACTCCGAAAGCAGTCGGCAAAGAACATTTCAAAAAAAAATATTTTTTTTCTTTGCCGACTGCCGAGCTGGCGGCCAGTCGGCGAACAATTTTTGAAAAAAAAAATTCTTTGCCGACTGCCGAGAAACCAGCAGTCGGCAAAGCCTGCCGTCAGGGCTGACGGCGCCACGTGGCTATGCCGACTGCTGGCGTGGCAGTTGGCAAAGGCTTTGCCGACTGTGTGCCACGTGGCAGTCGGCAAATCCGCCTTTGCCGACCCAGGCTTTGCCGACTGCTCTTTGCCGACTGCCACGTGGCTTTGCGGTCGGCAAAGCCTTTGCCGACTGTGTTTATGCCTTTGCCGACCGGGGCAAGCAGTCGCCAAAGAGGCGTTTTCCTGTAGTGTCTCACAACAAATTAGCGAACAATACTTTCAGCCACGCTTTTTTAGCCAAGTGAACATGGCTCTATTGGTGAACTTGCTTGTTCCGCTAGCTAGCTCTGTTGGTGCACTGCACGGCCGGCCGGGTTCCCCATTCGGGCCGGGAGCTAGGAAGGCCGTTCCGTACGTGGGTGTACGCACTCGACCGTACCGATTCTTGGCCACGCATATTATCCAATCAGGTCAGGGACCAATCATGCATACATGCATATATGTCCGTATACGTCGTCGCACTCGCATAATTCGATGAAAGGGACGATGCATGCATGTGCATACGTACTCCATCTAGCCAATAGCATGCCTACGTGCACGCACGAGGTTAAGATCGATCATAAGTATATCATCATATCACCGACGCGCGATAGGTAAGTAGGTATCCATCCACATGGCTATATATTGCTAGCCACCTTGTCTCTATTCGTTGTAAATCAACTCCTATAGGCCACACATTGTTGGTCTTATTAGCAAGGGCCACGTCAGTACGAGACTAGCTAGCTAACGTGAAGATGGTCTTGGGTTGTTCGGCAGGGGTATTTTAGTCTTTTTGCCTCATCTGAACTCTCAGTCTGTTTTTTGTTGAGCTTCTAAACAATGATTCTGCTGTAAAAAGAAAAAAAACAGAAAGCCAACCAAACAAGGGAAAACTGAGGTTATTTTTTCAGAAGCAGTTGCTTTCGTGCCGTCGGGTATGATGCAGTTGCTTTATGTACGACAACGGCAACACATATACATATATACAAAGTACTGCATATATCTAGATATGATCCACACATATGCATGCTAGTCGTCGTGGCTAGCCAGGTTCAAGACAAGCAACAACCCATGATGCGCCGACACGTAAAAGAGTAGTATAGACCGAGCTGGCGAACATGTCACCAACCGTGGTGTCCGCCAGATTTGCAACAACACGGCGACCAGTAAATTATGCAACGCTCGTGTCTCTCGATCTGTTGCATGCCATAAATTAACTTTGTCTAGGATGCCATCATCGTTGTTCATGAAGCTTTTATATATCTCCCTCTCTTTCTCAAAGGGAAACTTTTCTCTGATCGCTCAGCAGGCTGCAAAAGAAG
This sequence comes from Saccharum hybrid cultivar R570, assembly GCA_038087645.1. Lineage (NCBI taxonomy): Eukaryota > Viridiplantae > Streptophyta > Magnoliopsida > Poales > Poaceae > Saccharum > Saccharum hybrid cultivar. The sequence continues at coordinate 17,762,493 of JAQSUU010000534.1, read as the reverse complement.
GTCAAGGACCACCAAAAACAATGTACATGGATTGGGTATGATGGATTGATGGGCCGTTCAAGTTGCCATCTTATAATCCAGGCAAGCCACTTGCTAATGGAATAGTGCAGTGTACGTGCAACTGTGTTACGTTGTCTGATCCGTCCTCTGGAACCTCCCAAAAGACGTGCCGATTTGACATATACAGAGAGAGCCAAATCATGCGCATGCACCATAGGTAATCCCAATCATACGTGTATGGTGTGGTGGTCACACTTGCTTTTATATATATATAGTTTATTGTTGCATGATGCAACGGTAACGCTTCTACTCGAACGTCTGGAGTGTCGGACGCGCGTCACAAGATTATTCGACCACCCGTCGTCTTATCCGTCCGCCGCTTCACTTCACTTCGCTGCTCGCGCCTCTCTTCCTCGTGGCTCCTCCACTCTCTCGCTCTCGCGCGCCACCGCCCTCCCTCCATCCTCGCCCCCGACGCCGCGACGGCGGCGGCTTCTAGCGAGCGTGCCCTCCCTCCCTCTCTCCCTCCCTCCCTCCCTCCCTCCGTGCCCTCCGCGACCTCCATGCCACCAAGAGAGGAGGGCGACGACGGAGGCTTTCCGGCGAGCTACGCCCTCCCTCCTTCCCGGCTTCCCTCCCTCGCTCCGCGATCTCCATGCCACCGGAGAGGAGCGCGACGGCGGCGGCTTCCGGCGAGGTAGGCGAGTCCTTTTCTGGATCTGAGCCGTCCTCCTCCTCCCCCTCTGGATCTGACCTCTTCTTCTCCCTCTAGATCTAAGGGATGCGGCGGTGGCTAGGGTTTCGGCGAGCTCTCGGGGCGTCAGATTTCACCGTGTTGCAACGGTTTTATTTGGATGTTGCAGTACGTTTCAGTTGATGTTACAGTAGTACTGCTTTGAGATGTTGCAATATGTTTCATTTGCTTCAATCTCATGTTACAGTAGTTGTTCCATGTTGTTGTAGCAGTTTGTTCGGTGTTGTTGTAATAATATGTTCATGGTGTTCAGCTGCTCCATCCTAATATTTCAGTTGTTGTTCTTTGTTGTTGCAATAATATGTTCATGGTGTTTCAACTTCTTCATCCCAATGTTGCAGCTGTTGTCCCTTTTTGTTGTTGCAATATATATGTTCATGGTGTTTCAACCGCTTCAACATATTGTTGCAGCGGTTTATCCAGTGTTGTTGCAATAATATATTTATGGTGTTTCAGCTGCTTTATCCTAATGTTGCGGTAGTAAGCGGGGGGCGAGCTAGGGGCGGGCTGTGGGGGCGAGCTGGTGGCGGGTGTGGGGACGGGGCTGCGAGAGCGAGTTGGGGGCGCGCGTGGGGAAATGGGCAGAGAAGAGAAACGGAGGGAGCAACGTGCGGGATGCGCGGGGGGGGGGGGGGGGGGGGGGGGGGGGGGGGGGGGGGGCGCAAGCAATGAAGAAGAAGTGAGTGGGCTGGGGGCGGGGGGCGGGCGGTGAAGAAGAAGTGAAATCGGCTAGGGACGGGCGGATTTACAGGGCGGGTTTCCTCGGTGCGACGCGTTCGCGGCACCGTCCGATGGATGGGTTTGCATCGGAGGTCCGGGCAGCAACGCCCATGGTGCAAACTACTAATCAGTCCACACAGCTGATGCGACCATTAGTCTATTTTCTCGATCGATCCAGTAATCCTTGGTGCACGTGCGAGGTGGTGGCCCTGCTGTAGCCCCGTCTGCCTAGTAAAAGCGAGCATGTACCTGTGCAGTGTTGCTGCTTGAGGAAGAGGCCAGCGCCAGCCGCCAGGGGCGACGTGGCAGTGCCGCATTCGACGAGATTGTGTGTTTAACAAATCAGTGGTCGTTAACGATTTGATGATTATATTGGGCTTCGTCTGCATTGCTATATGCCGATATGGTCTGTCATCGCTGTATCTTGTTTTTAGGTCCATGTGGGAAACATATCCCTTTGGATCTTTGTTACGTTGTACCCATGATTGAGGTGTTTAATTGCTAGCAAATGGATAAGCTCGTAAGCTGAGCTAATTTTAGCTGGTATTGCTCCTCTCATTATTACTCCATATGCGTAGAGTATATAGCTAGTAAGCATAATATATGTTGAGGTTTGTTGTTAATAGGTAACTACTATCTCTGTTCTAAATTATAAATCGTTCTAACTTTTAAGAGTACATAACTTTTACTATACACCTAGGTATATATTATATATCTAATTAATAGGTAACTACTATCTCTGTTCTAAATTATAAATCGTTCTAACTTTTAAGAGTACATAACTTTTACTACACACCTAGGTATATATTATATATCTAAGTATATAATAAAAGCTATGTATCCGAAGAAAAGGCAGAATAATTTACAATTAATTTGGAATGGAGAGGGTACCATATAATGTGTAGAGTACTAGAATTTTTGAGCCATGTAGAGCTGCACCACTCGTGCACGCATCTCTTGTCTAAATGGAGCAGCCTGGCAGGAGAAGCTCCAAAGACGGTCTGCTCCACTTAGAGTCCATCTCTAAAAGACAGTTTTCAAAAGGTCTATTCAAAGGTGATTTCTCTGGAAATCATATTGCTATGTTCAGAGAGGCGGTTCCTTAATGCGCTTGTCTCTTGAATCGTTTTTCAGAGGCGGGCCTTGACCATGGGCCCACTTCATGCAGTGCACATGAGGAGCTCACTACCGCTCGTCTCTAAAAATATCAGACACCTCTAAAAGAATCTTTTTAACTATTGTCTATTGTAGCTTCTACACTTTATCTGTAAAACACTACACCACTCATTTAATTTGTTTTTTTTTTGCTGCATATACTTATTTGTTGACTACTGTAATATATATAGACCCAACGGTTGATGCAATCTTATCATCAATTCAAGTTTTATATATGTGCATGTAGGGCGCGTTTGGTAATGCTCCACGTGTGTGGCTACCAAATGCCCCCCGGTACTCTGCTCCATGGTAGAAGCCCCAGAAATCCTACTGAGACAAGTGGAGGAGAGAGAGGGAGCAAAAAATAGTAGCTTCACCTGGATTCCTCTCGATCTCATGAGCCCAGCGTGGCTCTTTCTCCGATTAGCCCTGGCGGCCGGCGTGGGCAAGGTTGGCGCGGTGCGTGGCGATGGTGGCGAGGCTAACGTGGTGCAGGGAGAATGCGGCATCGAGCGCAGAGGGGAGGGAAGGGGCTGAAGTGCGGTGCAATGGGGGTGGCCGACAATGGCGCCATGAGGGATGGGTTGGGCTTGCGGTGAAGAGAAGAAGGCGTGCAGGCAGGTCGGGCGAGGCGTCTACCCGGTGGAGAAGAACATGTGTGCGGTGAAGATAAGTAGAGAGAAAAGGAAAAAAGGAATTAAGGAAGAAAAGAAAAAAAAAAGAGAAAAGATAGAAGAGTATTATAGACACTCTTCCTTTTCAACAACCAAGAGAAACTGTTTTATCAAACGTTTTTCTTAACGGTCTTGTAGTGATAATAAAGCTAGAGCCAGAAATTAAAAGTTGTTTTTTATCAATAAAGTCATAACTGAAGTTGCTTTGGCTAGGTATGGTCAGTTTCAACGTATTGGATGAAGCACAGTGTGACACGTGGAACACCTGCTTCGCACTCAGCAAGAACGACGACCCTCCTCCACAAGCAGCTAGGTAGCCAAGGCCTTGCACTGATCCTGGTCCCAGTTATTTTTTTTGGGGAACGATCCTGGTCCCAGTTAGAAAAGTTAGCATACACGCTCGGTCACGTCGCAGTTCGTCCTTCAATCACAAGTTCACAGCACAAGTGCGGCTGTGCCCATCGTCGTAAGTACTACCTCCGTCCAGAAAAGAATCCAACTACATGTTACGTACCAATAAAAGTAGTTCACATTTAACTAAATTTCTAGCAAATACTATTCACATTTACGGCTCCAAAATAATTTATTATAAAAATACATTTCGTAGTTAATCTAATGATATTTATTTGATATCATAAATATTGATAATTTTTTTATCTATAATTGATCGAACTTAAGATACAAAACTATGACACTGTGCTAGAATTGCATTCTTTCTTGAACGGAGGGAGTACCTCCACGGTGAGCTCATGAGCCCATGATTTCGTGCCTCCTTTTCCCTCGTAGCGCCCTGTTTATCTGGCTTATAATTCGTGTTTTTTAGCTTAATTTTTTAGCTGAAATAGTATTTTTCTCTCACAATAAATCAGCCAACAGTATTTTTCAGCCGGCTTATCAACACAGCCGAACGGGACGTAGATCATATCGCCGCGCCATCTCCAATGCTGCTTTTCGCTTTTTTACCTGTAGCCCCAACGATCATGTAGGATCGGATAAAAAAATATGTGCTTTGCACTTATCACAGTGGCTCGTGGAAGATACATATGCTTGAGGAGAGAGAAGGTGGCCCATGCTAAAAAAGAAAAGGGAGAGGAAATAAAAGTGATGCAGGATAAAAGGAAGAAGTTTTTGTGTAAACCACGTATAATGATAGTTTGCATTGTGTAAATAATAGTCTCAATATTTTCTAGTTTATATGGATCATTTTATTTGTAATGGATCAAGAGTGTTAGACCTTCCGCACCGGGTACTGGAAAAACATCCTCCAGTACCGCGATAGCGGAAAATTTGCTGCAGCGGGTACTGGAAGCCATCCGCTACCCAAGCGGACAGGGCTCGCGTCCGCCATAGGTAGCGAGCGTCCCGGACGTCCGCCATGCGCCAGCGTGGCGTGGGGCCCGCGCTTGCCGTTCGTCGGCGCCATGACCAGGAAGAGGAGAGAGAAGGGGATGGCCATGGAGGTCCGCCGTGGACGCCACCTCGTCGGAGCCGCGCTCGCCGAAGCCGCCCCGACGTCGAGATGCCGAAGCCGTGCCTCCCCGCATCCGGCGAGGGAGGAGGAGGAGTGGGCCGCCGGGCGCGAGATGCGGAGGCGGAGGCCGCCACGGCCACCATGGGAGGGCTCCGGCGAGGGCTCCGCCGCCAGATCCGGCCCCACCACGTCCTCCTCGGCCTCCCCGTCCCCTGCCACCTCCTCGGCCTCCCCGTCCCGGGCGTGAGCCGCCGCGCGAGGCGCACCGCTTGGGCGCCGCCCGCGCCCGCTCGCTCCAGCACCAGAAGCACGCCGCCCGCACGCTGCAGCACCGGTAGCCTCGCGCCCTCGCCGCCACGGCTCCATCTCGGCCCGCGCCAGCTCCTCCTGGCCCTCACGAAGAGGAGGATGTCGCAGTGGAGCTCCTGTCGCCGCGCCGAGGCCTGGATGAGCTCCGCCGCCCGCCATGGCCGCCCGAGCTCCGCGCCGAGGCGGAGGGGGAGGCGGAGGGAGCAGGGGAGGCGCCGGGCAGCTCCGGCCCCGGCTCCGGCCACCGTGCGAGGGAGCAGGGGAGGTGCCGGGCAGCTCCGGCCCCGTCTCCGGCCACCGCGCGCCGGAGAGGGAGGCAGGGGCGGCGGCCCGAGCCCCGCGCGCGTGAGGGAGGCTCCACCGGCCGCATCCGCTGCAGAGAAGGCAGGCCGAACCGGAGAGGAGAGAGAGGGAACGGCGGAGGAAGCGAGGAGGGGTGGGAGAGGACAAGGGCGCGGGGGTTTGGTTGGATTAAAATATTCTGGCAAGTGGGTCCCTTGGATGGTAGTTGGTATAGAGGATGGATATAGAGTATGAATGAGTGCGGGAAAATTGGGTATAGAGGAAAGAATCTGGGTGACTAGGCAGGAATATTCCTTTTAGAGGATGAAAATAGAGTACGACGAGTGCAGATAGTCTTAGCCTCTGTTGTGGTCCGCCGGGCCGGCGGCAGTGATGCCCATGTGAACTTTGTTGCTACGTTGTGACGCGCGTTACTGCTTTGAGCATTTGGGTTGGTTGTCGTTCAACCCAAACTTTTGCTGCACTCAGGTCAAATTCTACTTTTTTTATAGCCGCACAAGGGATTCTCTGTGGTGGCCACCGGTCCCGTACGAGTTCAAAAGAAAGCGGGCCGGGGATGCACTGAATCGGGGCCGGGGGCCAGGGCAAATGCAAATCTGTTGGCCGATCGAAGAGCGAGCCCGGATCGGAGCTAGGCACCCCGTGCGCAGCGCACTAACGTACTTACTTTCGGTCGTCATGACTCATGCCTGAGCATTGCATTGACTAATCACGACGCACACATGCATGATCACGGCATCACCGGCGGAGCCAGCCGGCCGGCCGGCTTTACTTCACCGACCGATCGGCACTTCGGCAGAATTAATTAGCTTCGTAATGATGGATACTTAGGTTTGTTAAGACGGCCTAGCTAGCCCCTGCCCTGTGCCATCACTCGGTGGATGTCGATATCGCGCTTTATTTCCATGGCGGTTGACGAGTACTAGCTAGCTAAGCTTTTGACCGAAGCTAATCTAAGCTAGCTGCATGCGCTAGCTGGTTGGAGCGGCTGCCCGCGCGCGCTTTGCGTGGTGGTCGAACCCACCGGCCGCCCCGGCCGGCGCGCGGGCCGGGACACGCCGCACGCAGCCACGCACAGGCACGGGGCACGCACCACCCTCACCTCCTCGAGCCACGCCCACGCACGTCGCCGACGGCCACGGCTTTACTCGGTCTAGGTAGCGTTTAGTTCCAAATTTTTTGGTAAAATGGGCACTGTAGTATTTTCGTTGTTATTTGGCAAATAGTGTCCAATCATAGTCTAATTAGGCTTAAAAGATTCGTCTCGTCCATTTCGTCTAAACTGTGTAATTAGTTTTATTTTTTATCTATATTTAATGCTTCATGCATGCGTCCAAAGATTCGATGTGACGGAAAATGTGAAAAATTTTGCAAAATTCTTGGGATCTAAACAGGCCCCTAGCTAGCGCGGCAGCACGCATGCAGGCCACTGTGATGAAGCAATGCTGCCATGGATATAACATGCGCCGCACGCGTTGCTTTTGATCGACGATCCCCACACGTACACTGTTGCAGCGGCGCGGGCGTGCGCGCGCGGCACGTCGTCACTGGTGCTGTGCTGTCTGCGCGGCGCGATTTGATCGATGCATGGTTTCTTATGCATCTCGCGACGAGCTAGTTACTACTCCTACAGACGTACAGTGACGACGCGTTTACTGCTGCGCGACATGTTCATGTCTGCTAGCTATGCTACCCCGCCAGGCGGTAGCACGGTAGCTGCTCGCGTAGATCACTGTTCGCTGCTCAAAAAATGTTGGGACGCTAGCTGTGACATGACTCGTGATACTGATGGTTTTCCACGGAAACATGGCCGAACCACGGTTGGTTGCGGAAAAAATCAATAGAGACCGTCCCTATATGGCATAACTATAAGCATCGATCATATATAGATTCACAACACATGTTCATGTCTATGTTTTTAATATATATATAAGAGTAAGTACAATAATAACATTCTTACAGCTAAGAAGAATTTGATTCTCGTATGCAACCAACAAAGTTTGGCATAAGAGACTGTACAATAGTAGGCCCAGATAGCAAGTAGAAGATGAGGTATATGAAAGAGAGAACGTGGGGCAAGATCAAGAATCCATGGCAAAGCTATACTATAGCTTGTGGGTACGAATGCACCCTCAAAAATGAAAAACCAATACCAAAATCATTTTGTCACCATGGTTGCAGCTCAAATCTTCGCCACTGTTCACCTAAACGACCGTTTAGCCCATTTACACACCTTTTAAACGTTACATTGTGGCTCACCATTTTCGTCTAATCAATCCATTGTCCTATTTAAACAGCCATTTAGCCCAATTTAAGTGTGTTTAGCAGAATAGCGACTAAACAGCATGTGACCGGTTGTTTACCGTTTAGTGTAACATTGATCGTCACACATACAAGGCAAGCGTACCCCTCTCTAGTTTACTATAGCTTCGTCACTGGTAATAAGTAGTATCACATAATAATAAAGATACTTTTTGTATATATAGTACTCCCTCTATTCCAAATTATAACTCGATTTGATTTTTTGTACTCCTACATTGAATTTTTTATACATCTAGATATAACGTATGTCTAGATATACATTGGCCCTGTTCATCTGGCTTATAATCCGTCTTATTTGGCTTGTTTTTTCAGCCGGAACAGTATTTTTCTCTCAAAAAAATCAGTCAACAGTGTTTTTCAGCCGGCTTATAATTCCAGCCGAACGGGGCCATACATAGCAAATTCGATGTCCCAAAGATTCAAAACGACTTATAATTTGAAACGGCTGGAATAGAAGACAACTATTGCATAACTTGGTTCTTACTATTTAACTATAGACAAGCATTTAACTCTATCACGGGGCTTCTCTCAAAGAGTTATACTTTTTATTTCCAACTATTTACTTCTATATTTATGTACCATTGACATACCCTAGATGCATGTGCATAGACGCGTATTCTAAAGCTGTGGTAGATGTCCTCCATGAGACCGTCGCTACTGTTTTGTTACCCGGTTGGAAGAGGTTTGGACTTGCCTTTTCTTTAGCACTAGGTTTGGACTTCGGCTGAAATGAGGTGGGCGGGGCATCGGTGAGGTGGAGTTATGCAAAGAAGCCCAAGCCCATAATACGTTCTCACAGCCAGCCTAGTACTCTGCCGGCCCAGCCCACTTACAGCTAGGGGTGAAAATGGTGCAGATATTTTTTTTTTACCGTATTCGAGACCTAATCTGTTTAGATGGGTTCGGATCTGTCCGCATCCGAGTCTGGATATTTAACATCCGATACCGCATCCGTATTTGAATACTCAAATCGCATATTTAGGGCATGTACAGCTCTCAGACAGGGTCTGTCCATGCTCAAGTTCTTGGAATTCACGACACAGACACTTAAAGAGACATCTCATACAGAGGTTGTCTACAAGTTATTTAATGCTTGCATGTAACCATGATCAATCATAAATATCATTTTCTATATACTGTTGTGTTGCTAATTGATACAAAACAAATCCCATAAAAATGATATATTAAATATAATGTAATATAATATATTTCACAAATCAAATATAACATATGTCTTCTTCCTCTCTTCCCCATAAATCAAATATGATTGAAACGGCTTGTGCATTCATCCCAGAAGCATTCAGAGGCAACATGACACAAGCAAAAGAAAAGTCACAAGCAAATGATCACAAGGTATCTATACTAGCAGCAGGAACTACTGATAACAGATACACTAGCCTCACGGCAACAGCCTCCGGTAACTGATAATAAGACTCATGATCATCCAGTAACCGAGAAGAAGGCTTGTTATCATTCAGTCTCCTTGGCGGCAATCTTCAGTATCCTTGGCAGCAGTCTTACAGCAGGGGAAAACATAGATATTCACATTCCAGTGAAAATATGTACCAAAATATATAAATTCAGTCACTAAACTAGGTTAAGCTAAGTTCAGTCACATTCTAGTGAAAATACGTACCAAATTATATAAATTCAGGAAAAAGCATCTTCCTCAAACACTTCATGGCAGCAACTTGCTCAGTCTTTTCGTCATCGGTCATTGAACTTGTATCTTGTGAGATGAGGCTGTCATATGCGTCCATCATCTTTGATTCTTTCTCAAGCTTGTTTGATTCCATCTCAAGCTTCCTCCCCTCAATCTCTAGCTTCTTTGACTCTCTATTCTCCTGTGCTGTTAGATGAGCAAGCTTTGTGGTCTCAATCTTGTCAGAAGACAACTTTTGCTGCAATTCTAGCACCTTCATGCGTTTTGCATTAGCTTCTTCTTGGACCTTGCTGAGTTTATCAAGCTTTTCAACTGCGGATTCCTTGATTTTCCATCATCATGCATTGCCTTTGACTTGTCTTTCGCAGCAAGAGCGGCCTTTTTAGCTGCCTTTTGTCCCTTTGGTCGCTTTGGCATCTCATCTTCAGTTTGAAGATTTTCTCCGTCTTCTTCGAGATGATATGACTTCCTTTTACGAGCGTTCTTCAGTTTTTCATTTAATGTTTTCCACTTCAGCACTTTACGACAGATTTTTCTAAACATTCTTAAGGACAAAGGGTCCTAACTTTTCATTTTTGTTGTCCTCCAAATAGAACTCGTTAGCTGCATCATCCACATTTAATCGGAGTAGCCACTTGTATACACTCTGCGAGCCTTCAAATATGCACATTCAAAGAGGTCACACCACCTATTAATCTTGTGCCATCGATGGCTTGCTTTGCATTCCTTTTCCTTTGCGATAGGGTGTTCTTGTTATGCCTTAATAACATCACCCTAATATGCTTCGTCCTTCCTATCGGCTCTGGTGGTTGAGTCCGTCGAATTTTCAATCCAAGCACTCATGAATATTTTGTCTTCTTCAGGTGTCCACATAATCCGTTTCTCAGTCCTAACATTTTCATTCTCTCTCTCAACTACATTGGTCTCAGGAACCTTGTTTGATAGGATTTCCACGTCTGGGGACGAACTTCCTCCATTGGTCTCAGGAAGAGGTATATTGGCAGAGCTACTGTGAGCAGGTGCACCAACCAAATGGAAATTGTGAGGTTGGTTACCGAAGTACTCCCTCTAGGTTGGTAAAGAAAGTCGTTTTGGACAAGGTTTGGATCAAACATTGGGAATATAAATCATGAATAACTTTTAAGTTGTTGAGTTTGAAAATGTGAAAACCACGTGAATAGATTTGTCTTGAAAAATACTTTCATAAAAATATACATATATCACTTTTCAATAAATATTTTTATAAAAATAAGAAGTCAAAGTTATGCTTTGGAGACCGTGTCGTTGTCCAAAACGACTTCTTTTACCAACCTGGAGGGAGTACCTCATGAAACCACCAGATGGATGTGCATTTTTATCCCTGCAAAATAAAGTTCACAAAGCCATTCAGTTTCAAAATCACAGCAATACTGCTCCTGCTCTACTCTGAAACACTTTAGTCTCAAAATGCATCCAATTTCTCTTACTGGTGACAATAAAAATGAGTCAACTGTGCTGGTTGTCTTTCTACTACTAAAATTGGTTCCTTCTACTATCTTGGATTTTTTTTGCAGCTTCTATTATCTTTTCAGTATTAGCAATGTGGCTTTTATTGCAGCTTCTATGATCCTTACATTCGCAAAGCACTTTTAGTCGAGTTGATGATTTCTTCAGTCATATTTGCAAACAGCACTGCTAGAGAATCTTACGGTTAACTCTTACATGCGTGCATCCACAATCAACATTCAGTAACGAAATTAGAGGTGAGTGATCACAAAAAGCATGGACTCACACTGAATTTAGCTTAGTTATTTTGTACTGTATTATCTAAACATACAATGATCATAAATTAGGATCCATACATGCTACATCAGCAAATAAGTAACATTTCCTTACAGCAGACATGGATCAGTAAGTTGCTATTCAGAGTTTCAGTAACTTGCAGAGATCACAGAAGGTTGCGTTTTCAGAGTTTGAGTAACTTGCAGAGATCACAGAAGGTTGCTTACCATGTTAGATCCAAACTTGCTGAACGCCCAAATGAAGGAGACACTATACTAGCGCCGGTCGAATCCCACAAAGCAGATGGAGATGGAGGGAATGGAAATCCAGTTGTTGACGAAGAGGTGCCGGTGAAGCCACCACCACTGTTGCTGGTGAAGTCGTGGTTGATGAAGCCACCAACTCGTTTGCCATCGATGGGGGAGGATTCGGCCAATGGGGAAGATGGCACGGCGGCGACGCCGAATGCAGCCGATGCTGATGCCACGCCGCCGCCGCCGCCAACAGGGAAGATGGGCACCGCCGAGCTGGATCCACGGCCAACAGAGAAAGGGGCCGCCGCCGAGCCGGATCCACGGCCAACCGAGAAGGGGCTGCCGCCCAGCCGGATCCACGGCCAGCTGAGGAAGGCAATGTCGCAGCTGCTGGTTTCACCTTGCCCTTCCGCCCCGACGCCGCTCCCAACGCCGCCGCCATGCTCGGGCTCATCCTCCCCGTATCTGGTGTCGTGCCCGTGTGCTCCATCTCGACGGCGAGGAAGGGAAACGCCGCACCTTGAAGAAGCTCCAAATATACGAAGCCGGACATTGGATTTGGCGCGAAAAATGCATCTCTCGTGCGCGCGCAGCTGGATCTGCGAGCCCGTCGACTCGCGACGACGCCCCGTACAGCGCGCGTTGAGCCGGCGACATCACCTTAGACAACGAGCCCTCCTCGTCGCCTCGCGAGACGACGAGCGGACCTTCTCTCCTCATTGACTGTAGGAAAGCGGGGTTGTTTCTGTAAAATTCACAACACGCACACGGGAGAAAACGTCACACTGTACGTATTCTATCCGGTATGATTGACACTGTCTCTTGTCTCTGTACAAATCCGAATCCAGAAAGAAATATAAAAACAAATGTAAATATCAGTGATAAGGTCCTATCCGATCCGTTTTGGGTTTTTTGGTTCCATGCCATTACAATTTTCAGTGTTTTGAAACATGCCACTACAATTCGTCTATTGGGAAGCAGGCCATTACAATTTTCGCATACTCTGAGATATGCCACTGGATACGAACGACGACGACTTGGGCCCGCCTGCAGGCTTACGTGGCATACAAAGCTGCGTATCCCGTTTGTATCCGTTCGGTAAGTAGCCGGGCCGTTTCATCGCCGTCTATTCCTCTCCTTATCCCGTCTCTCTCACTCGAACTCAGCCGGTCCTCCCCAGCTCTCTTCCCCACACTTGCTCTCTTCCCCAGCTCGAACCCTAGCCAGGCGGCGGCGGCGGAGGCGACTTGGCCGGCGCGTCGGTGAAGGCAGAGACACATCTGACGGCGGGGTGAGGCGGCGCAGCAGTGCCAGAAGCGGATGGAGTGACCGGCGGATGGACGGCGACACCTTCCCGCGCGGCTCACCGTGGATGGACGGCGACGACGACGACAGAAGGTACCTCCTGAACTACGGAATTGAGTCGATTGGGAGTCAATTTAGGGTCGTCGATTTATGCATCTGTGTCAGTGATGTGCCACTGATGGGTTTTCAATGATTCTAGGGTTGCACTGTTTGCTCTAGAAATCAAATTGTAAGGATTCTGTAGCACAGACTCTCTGGGTAGAAAATCTTACACAAAAGGTTGTGTCATTAAGTGGGATGTGGATATAGGGTCGTTTTCATTTGAGTTGTTGATGACCAGATTGAACGATGCTGTCAAATGGTCTACTAGCCAGTGTGGTGTTGTTTGGTTTTTTGACAAAAGATCGTCTAAAGATGTCAGACTAGAAAACTAGTTGAAGATTGATGAAATGTTTGACATGTATAAGGATCAGATGAAATGCCAAATTATTGTCGGAGTGTTCGACAATACTGTTTCCCATGTTGATGAATTTGATGATCTGGAGCCTTTATGTATGATTTCTTCTCAAATGTGCACTGGCAGCCTGCAACTTACCCATATGGTCCCAAATCCTGCTATCAGTAATGCTAACCAGCCTATAAGTAACCCAAATCCCTTGGAGGCTGAAGTTTTGCCTCAACTTGAGCCTGACAGGAGCCTGACATCTTTGATAATACTGAGGAGTATGTTGGTTATGATGATGAGGCAATGTACTCGACAATACCTCCTACACAGCCATCTAGCAGTACACAACCATGTAGCAGTGCACCACCATCTAGCAATCCACCTCCATCTCCTGTTCATGTTTATGAAAATGCTGATGCTATTCCTGTTGAGGCAGAGGTCACTGATACGGACCCTGAAGAGATCCATGTTATCCATGATCCAGAGAATCCCAAGATTGTGAAGGGAGAACTGTTTCCTGATATTGTAACATTCAGGAAAGCTATTAGGCACTATGCTGTGAAGGCAGACTTTGTGTTCAAGGATATAAAAACAGACACAACAAGGTTTCTTGCAAAGTGCAAAGCAGATGGCTGTCCTTGGCGCATACATGCATCCAGATTATATGATGGCAAGACAATACATGTATGCTCTTGTGATCTAGTAATTCTGAGTTATTTATGATTCTTATGTTTTGTTTTACCTGACATTTTATTTATGTGTAGATTAAAACATTAGTAGAGCATCAAGCTGACAAGTGTCCGAGTACAAAATTCCAAGAAACCAAGATGGCCTCTCAGGGCTGGTGTGCAGACAGGTTAGCAGATTGGTTGAAGAAGAATCCAACAAAAGGGCCAACAGATTGCAAGGACAAGTTGGAAGAAGACTTTGCCATCAAGCTGAAGTATTCAAAGGCTTGGTCTGGTATGAAAACAGCCTTAGATAAAATTCATGGTAAATATGAAGAAAGTTTTCAATTGCTATTCAATTGGGCTGCTCAAATAAAAATGATTTCACTTGGTAGCATTGTAGAGGTAGAAGTAGAAAAAATTGGTAAGAGGAACAGGTTTAAGAGGATGTTTGTTGCCCTCAAACCTTGTGTTGATGGTTTCACCTTGGCTTCAAAGTGTATCCTTCTTTGCTGGGAAGGAGGGCTGGCAAGCCAAGAGTTGTGAGAATTAGAGGGTGCATGGAGAAGAGAGCCACACAAAAGAAGGTGAGGAGCCTGAGATGTGGTGGGTTCGGCCATTTCCAGAAGACATGCAAGCTTGCTGAGCTGGGGGAAGATGGAGAAATAGGGCAAGGGTCTACAAAAAGGTACTGAAACTATAACATCTAATTCTTTTTCCAACTTGCTTATTACTTGACTTAATCAAATACTTGTGTTTCATTTGCAGGAAGAGGCCAACTCAAGATGATGCTGGACCTTCAGGACCGAAGAAAAAGAACGCTCCCAAGAAGAGTGGTTCAAAGAAGAAGCAAAAGACCCCGGTGAGGAAGAAGCTGATGAAGGCAAAAGCTAACCCACCAGCAGCTGCACCCAGCAGCTTGAGGCAGCTGGGTTTTAATGACCAGTGAGATCATGCCATAATGTGCCACTTTTGGACAGCTTTTGGACAAATGAACTTCTACTATGTAATTGGGGCACTTGAACTGTAATGTGCCTAGTGAACTGTGATTGTAATGTGCCTAGTGAACTGTGATGTGATGGTAATGTGCCTAGTGGCTAGTGAACTGTCATGTGATGGTAATGTGCCTAGTGGCTAGTGAACTGTAATGTACTGTGTGTGGATGCAAACTTGGTTATGAAATTTGGGTTGAACTCTATTGTTATTTGTTGACAAAATGTCTTTGCCACTTTGATCAATACAGCCTATATCATGTCTTTGCCAGAACAACAAGCCCTAATATTTGGAAGTTATCTTTTTTGTCCTATTTGAAGTGATAGAGGAGAGGGGTGGGAAGTTATCTTTTTTGTCCTTTTTGAAGAGAGGCTCCATGCAGCCGAAGCTTTTGGCAATGCCATTGTAAGTTTTAGAACTTGCTGTTGTATGCATGAAGGGCCAAATCCTTTTCTGATTCATAGATTTATCCAAAGAACTCTATTGCATGCTGGACCTATCAGACAGCCTACCTAAATAAGATCAAGTTTACAAGAAATTACATAGCATTCCTCTCTTCCTGCAGGGTCTATCTGGACAACTGGAAATTACATAGTAAGTATTTAAGTTGCCAGGGAAGTAATGGGTACAAAGCTGTTTTTTCAGATGCATGGTTTATTTGATATCCCAATGGTGCTAATTTTTTTTTCAAAATGTAGATAAGATGCTGCTGGACTTTTTTAACTTATAAATGAACATTGATCAGAGAAGAAACACAATGATTTGCAAGACAAGGTGCCTAGTGACCATTCATTAACTCATTCATTACAAAGACACTACATTACATTCAGTCACTTCATCATCTGGGCAACAACTATGCCTACTAGTACACCAACAAGAACACCTACTGCAACAGATACATCAAACACAATCTGCATTTTCTTCCTATTGCCCAAGTCCTGCTTTTCATTAGGTTTTTTCTTACTAACTGGAGTATGATCACTAACTGGACTAGGAACAACAACATGCTTGTCTCCAATTTGCGCCTTCACTTTCCAAAGCTCTACAACCACACTGTCCGGTGTTTGCTTCATCTCATAAATTTGTTGCTTCAAATCACCAATACCATCCCCAGATGTTGAATGAAGGGGCAACTGGACCTGCATTTGCTTCTGCTTTTGCTGATTCAGATACCAGGCCGCGTACTGCTCCTCTGAACGGATCCAGCCACAAGTTGTTGGATCACCCTGCGCACACTAAATCAGTCTAATTGAAACCAAAGAAGAAGAAGAAATAAGGCCAGCAAATCCTTACCTTTACGTTGTTCGGACACTTGACGAATGGGACATCCTTCGAGTGATCTTGCTTGCTCACGATTCGGATTAGAGGCACATGGCACTCAGGGCAGTCCAGTAGGGGGTACTGCACCCTTCGAGTGCCAGCCGTGGTGGAGCTCGAGCTCCTCATGGCCACGCCGCAGTCGGGCACGTCGCCGCCAGAGCCGGGCTGCCGAAGTCGCCGCCGCCGTCGTCTGGATAGGGTTCGAGTGAGAGAGGAACGCGATAAACAGAGAAGGAGAGCGAGAGAGAGGAATAGACGGCAAAGTTACTGGCCGTTACTTATTCACTGGATACGGACGGGATACGCAGCTTCGTATGCCACGTAAGCCTGCAGGTGGGCCCAAGTCGTCGTCGTTCGTATCCAGTGGCATATCTCAGAGTATGCGAAAATTGTAATGGCCTGCTTCCCAATAGACGAATTGCAGTTGCATGTTTCAAAACACTGAAAATTGTAATGGCATGGAAAAAAAAACCTTTCATCTCTGCTTACAGCCTGCGGGGATCGATCACGCACGCCGCCGCACTCCGCTGGTCAGCAGTCAGCACGCCGCCTCGTCGGGAGTCGGGACTATTCTCTGGTGAGCTGGTGGTCATCCGTCCTGTTCCTCCCTCGTCCTCGTCCTCGTCCTCGTCCTCGTCCTCATCTTGCTCCCCTTTCCTTGGCCGGCCGGCGCGCGGAGTGGAGATCGACGGACTTTGAATTCCCTCTTTCCTTCTTTGCTGTTTAGGAACCTTGCTTGGCTTGCTTGGACGCTCCATTCCTTCCAGTTCATCGCGGATTTGATTCCTGTGTAGAGGGGGTAAGATCGTATAGCTCAATTGTCCCCTTGCGCCATTTTGTTCGTGCTATCGTGTAGCCATTGGGTTCCTCGGAGGTGGAGATCTGGGCTGCCGTTTCCAGGTAAGCACCGTGATTTGCTTACTGTTTCTCCGCTATAAATCCTGGGTAATCTTTCCTGATTTCACTGGGATTTCGCAGGACCCTGGGGCGCGTCCGCTGCGATGGGTCGAAGCGCCTGGGCGGTTCGGTTGGCTTCCCTTCTCGCGTTTGGTTTGGTGCTCGTCTCCGTCGAGGCTAGCATCGGAGATGTTGATCCGCGCTACAGGTGAGCTGCATCTCTGTGTACTAATGAGTTATGTACCAAATATTTTCTGTTGCCGAAGGCATGGAGTAAATTCCTGCTTGATCTAGGTTCCTGTAGGAGGACTAGACTAGGATTTCCGAGTTCATAGTCCCACTGCTGTTGATTGTTAATCATCGATGATCTGTTTATACCATGTAAGATAAAGATGTTCTACCGTTTGAATGTGGTTGGTGGCTACTCCCATGCTAGCTAGTTTGCTACATGAGGAATATATCAAACTGAAATAGGACTTCTCCAAAATAGATCACATGTACACAGCTGAATCTCTGCAGTAGAGGTCATTTGATTAAGCAACACTTGCTTTTTATGCCAAGTGGAACGTATATCGGTGTCTTGTGAGAAGAGATGTGAAGCAATAAGGGATGAACTTTACTAGAACAGCTTGATTGTGTGGTATTGTAAATTTGTAACAAGAGGTTGGTCCTAGGATCCTAGTAAACATTACAGCATCAACTTGGGAAGAAGCTTGTGCTTAATTATTTCTTATTTGGACTTGATGGCATATTAGGAATTAGACTTGCTTATGTACCTAGAAAAGCCAAATCGACTTACAATTTGAGATGGAGGGAGTACTATTCTGTGTGAATGCTATAAGATTTGAATTTATTGAATCGGACCCTATGAGTTGTATATCGTGTTGGTGACTTCACTAGGCTGTGTATGGGCCTGTTTAGTTGGAGGCCTGAGCATTGTGCCTGAGAAAAAGCGCTGGCTGAAGGAAGTCTTAACCTTCGATGAGTTTTGCTAGGCTAGGCTGTACCGTTTTTGGTTGGTACTTGAGCCTGAGATTGAATTAAGTGTTACTATACCTATGTGATGGCATAAAACTAAAATATTGCTAGCTCAAATTTTTGTTATCTTAGATGTATAGGACTAGTACAGTAATTTTAGAACATTTCACCCTTCATAGAGCATCATGTGTATGTATCCACTTTTGTGTGTCGAACTAGTGGGGAGGCATATACAAGGTGAAGTGAGATATGTGATAGCATCATTGAGATAGGTGAATCAGTAGCAGTTAACAATGCCTGAACTGTGAGTAATGAGTGTAAGAACAACCAAACATGGTAAACAACCACCAGGGAATCAGGGATGCTACAGGCCAAACACATTGTCCTTAGAGTTCAATCCAAACAGACCCTACATGTGTGATGATGCCTCGTCAGCATGACTTCGAAATTCTAACCACGTCAGCTTTTAAGGACACTACTGTCCACTCCATTCTAGTGTTTTTTTTAATTCCAGCATAGCACTTTCCAGAGCACTGCTATTTCAGAGTTAGAAGTGAATAATAACATGCTTTGTGGCAGTTTTTTTGTTATATATACTCGCTCAGTCCGTTTTCTAAGGCATATGTGCGTTTTGGAAAAAGTCTACTATATAAGGCGCATGCGGCATCCCAAGAGTCATTAAGCGCAGGAATTAACGTTGTTGAAGCCAAGAGTTATTTGCATGGCGCCATACACCCCTGTAGACAAAGAAGTCTTCAAACTTCTGGAGGCTAACTACTTATTAAGCACGGTGTGGCTAATTCGGCGCAGCAGCTTTCATGAGTAAAATCATCCTATGCACGAGCGCAATGTTCCTTGTGAGCGTCTTGGTATCTGTAATTTAGGTTTCACGCCTTGGAAATTGGACATGAGGGAGTATCTAGTATTTCATAGCTAAATTGTAATTTTCATACCTATTCATTTCTCATGCTTTGGGCATACGTTCTGCTGAAGGTCCAAAAGATAACTTATGCTTTCTGTTCCTAGTTTTTTGGGATGAATTTCACTAGATTCGTGTTCGAGAAAATAATTTAACTAGATTCATTTGTTATGTAAATTTGTAAAGAACAGAGGAATAAGGATTAGGAAAGAGATTAGATTGGATCAATTAGAGGGATTTGATCAGTTAGAGATAGGACTAGATTTGGGTCAATTAGAAATAGGATTGGCTATGATTTGATTGGGCCTTCCTTAGGTGGCCAGGAATCCTCTCTCTATATAAAGAGAGGTGATGTACTAAGAAGAGGGGCAATGAAGAAAGAACAAACGATCCAATTCCCCCAAATACTCTAGTCTCCCTCCACGCTGACTTTGCTTTGCCATCTTCCTGGCAATGTTTATCCCCCAACCCCAAATGTTCTAAGGACCATAACATATGTTGTTGGGGTAGGCATATTGTAAGATATGCCTAAAGGTAGTATAATCCCTTTTCCTGTTGTGGTTATATTCCATGTTTGCAGTATTTATTTCCTATAGGCTCCTTTCATTTTGCATATGCTACTACTAATATCACTCTTGGAATTTGAAAGTGATTTTAGTAACATTTCACATTATTTAATTTCATGAAACACTAGCTGAAAAGCCACATTATTTGTTCATCCTGTTCGATGTCATGCTGAGCCCTTTGCTTTATGAATTGCTTCAACTTACTACTATTAAGAGCTTATGAAAATCTTTATTCTTCTGATCAACCTTCAGAACTTGCGTGAGGGAGTGTCAAACTACAGGGATTATTGGGGAGAACGTCATCAGCCATTGTCAGTCCAAAGAGAACGACACTTCTGTTGGAGGCTCTTGGTATAACCAGGAGCAAATTTACATCCAGTGGAAACAACTGAACTGTAGGACAGACTGTCGCTACTTTTGCATGATGCAGAGAGAAGGGGAACGACAGTCACTTGGTCTGAGCCCCATTAAATATCATGGAAAGTGGCCGTTCTTACGTGTTTCTGTGTTCCAGGTATGCCTAGTTCTGACGAGATCCCGAGTGTGAAACAACTATTTCTATCATTAGTTCTCGGCAACGTCTCAACTAAATCTGACATGCTCCATCAGGAACCCCTTTCAGCTGCACTATCTGCTGTCAACCTACTGATGCACTTCACTGGCTGGCTTTCATTTTTCCTTCTAGTGAATTACAAATTGCCTCTTAGACCCCAGACCAAGAGAACTTACTATGAATATACTAGCTTGTGGCATATCTATGCAATCTTATCAATGAATGCATGGTTCTGGAGCACTATTTTCCATACTCGGTATGAAATTGCTCAGAGCCTTCAATATATTCTGCAATTTGGAGATATTTCTGTGATCTGTGATATCTAATTCATCATTCTTATTCTGTAGAGACATTGACTTGACTGAGAAATTGGACTATTCTTCAGCTGTGGCCCTACTTGGCTACTCGTTAATCCTTTCATTGCTAAGGGCTTTCAATGTCAAGGATGAGGCCACCAGGGTGATGTTTGCAGCCCCTATCTTGGCATTCGTTACGACGCACATCTTGTATCTTAATTTCTATGAGCTTGACTATGGTAAAATATCTTTTCACCTATTGCTAAACATTTGCCATCACTAAACAAAGAGCAATCTTACTTGTATATCAATGCTTAGCTTTTAGCAGATTTAGCAGTCTACTGCAATCTCGTTTTACCATGTCTTTGTCTAGCTATTTATCTGTTTCCCAAAGCCATCACAGAGTGTTCTCATTAGTGATCTAGCAATGTTTTTTCTTCCGTTTTGGTTCACAGAAACCGGCTGCATCTGTGCAAACATATTTAGATATGCTACTCATATGTTTATCTGACGAATCTTTTATATCAGGATGGAACATTAAAGTTTGTGTGGCGATGGCTGTGGTTCAACTTCTGACCTGGGCAGTTTGGGCTGGTGTAAGCCGGCATCCATCACGATTGAAGCTCTGGACAGTTGTTTTTGGAGGAGCACTGGCCATGCTTCTTGAACTCTACGACTTCCCTCCATACATGGGTTATGCCGACGCCCATTCGCTGTGGCATGCAAGCACCATTCCACTCACCTATCTCTGGTGGAGCTTCATCAAGGACGATGCCAAATTCCGCACGTCAATGCTCGTCAAGAAGGCAAAATAATTAAGCAAAGGGCCACATTGTTAACATAGGGTCTGAGAGGATCAGATTCCATTGTCTACACGAGGAACATTTTGGGGGCGCACGTGTTATCATCGGACATCATGCATGAAACCTCAGTACATTTGCGCCCCTTGATGCTCCTGTGACCAACCCAAAAAGACATTCATCTCCATCCACAACTCACGGTTTTGGTCCACAAACTCCGCATATTCTTTAGGGCGCATGTTTTGCCATTACGATCTGTCTTTTTACTGACCTGAACGTGCGTGTCCTGTGATTGAATCGGCATCTTATCATTTTAGTACTGGTTTGTGAGATTTTGTCACCGCCGAATCAGTTTTGTGAAATCAGACAGAACAATGAACATCAACGGTGTGTTTCCTATGATGTGTGGACCTTTGTAAATTCCCGGCTGATGGTTTTTGCGGCTAATAAGCCGGTTGATGCTCTGTCCCACGATAAGTTCGAACAAACAGGGCTGTGGTGCTTTTGACCCTCTACTGTTGCGGCGGTGCGCGTGCGGCACGTCACCGTGCTGTGTCTGCGCGACGAGTTATTGGTGAACAGGTGCGACGTAGTACAGTGAGAGTGCTTGCTGCGCGACGTGTTCACGTGTGCTACCTCGCCAGACAGTAGCACGGTAGCTGCTCGCGTAGCCTGGTACTGGTACTCCTAGTTGGCACGCAACACGTGGGCATCCATGACCCCAGGCGGCAGCCGGCAGGCGCCTCGTCGAGTCGTCGTCATGCAGTTTGTGCAAAATCTTCTGCAAAAATTGAGCCTCGACGTGCATGCATTTGCATACGATTCGATCGTGGGTTCGCCATGGGCCAGGATGGCCAACGCCGCGTGACGTGATGCTTCGCACTTGCATGGGAAATGGAACCATGGGTTTAGCACGTGTAAATGTGTAAATATAATAATCTTCTCCAAACTATATCAGTGCCGATTGAGGTCCACAATCACAAAACACAATCGATCCAAAATCAATCTACTACTGCTTTCCCTCACTTTTGTCTCTTCTGGTCTTATGTTGTCCAGCGCCTCTCTCCACCAGATTCGTTGATGTTCTCGGTGTCCTTACTGATTCTGGAGAACCTCATGATGCTCCTCTCTGACGGGTCTTTTCAGGAGGTCTTCATGAGGTTTTTAAATGAATATAATGCTGTTAAATATGTGTGGCCATCATGCTGACCGGTCTTGATGTGTTTGAGATTTTCTCCCATGTGTGCTAGACCGTGTGCGGCTTGGAATGTACTAGCTCTTGCTAGTGCATGACCTTAATTAACGTCAATGAAAACCTTAAAGTATATACTCGTCTTGTGCCTTCAACACCACTTCAATCCAGGAGTAGGGTAGTAATTTTAAATGGTTTTAATATTTCAGAGAATAAAATATCTCGTTATAAAATCCGGTGAAAGAAAATCAGATTAGAACGATTAAAGTAAAGTCT
The DNA here is from genome assembly GCA_038087645.1 of Saccharum hybrid cultivar R570. Taxonomy (NCBI): domain Eukaryota; kingdom Viridiplantae; phylum Streptophyta; class Magnoliopsida; order Poales; family Poaceae; genus Saccharum; species Saccharum hybrid cultivar. The sequence goes on along the minus strand of JAQSUU010000534.1, from coordinate 17,739,899 downwards.
TTTTTTTTCTTTCCTCAAAAGACGGATAGGAAGTTTCAAAAAAAAAACGGATAGGAAATCCACTCGGAAACAAACTGTGCAAAGAAGCCCAAGCGCATAATTCATTCTCACAGACAACACCGTTTCCCCAGCGGCCCAGCCCATATACCCGAGAAGGTGAGCACGCACACGCCTGCGGCCCCGCCGGTCCGCCGAAGCGAAGCACGCCGCCTCGTCTGTGTCTCCGCCTCTCCGGTGGCCATCCATCCTCCCTTCCCTCGTCGTTCTCTCCTCTCCTAGGCCGGCCGGCGCAGAGTGGACTTTGAATTGGCTCCTTCCTTTGCTGGTGAGGAAAACCATGGCCTGGCTTGCTTGGACCCTCCATTCCTTCCAATTTGTCGTGGATTTGATGTTGTTTCGAGGGGGATAATAATTCCAGTTCATTTTCCACAAAATCTGGAGGGTCCAACTGAAAGTCTGAAACCCCTTTCCCCACGCGGAGCTCGCCGTCGGTCACGCGCTATCCGTGTCGTTCGTACTATCGTGTTGCACGACAGCACGAGTTCGCTGATGCTGCGATGGGAATTTGGCTGTTGCTGATTTCTCCAACTCGTTTGGCACAGATCCCTTCCTTAATCTCATTGTTTGTTGTTGAATCCGCCGTTCGCAGGGTACTACCATGAAGAGGTTGGTGTCGACCGCCCTCGCCACGAGAGGGCTCCTGAGATCTCGCGGACTGCCGACCACAACTGCTGTAAGGCTCACAAATCGACTCCCTGATGGCCTCCATTACACATACATCTTTCTTAGCTTCGAGTGCTAACGCATCGAGATTGTTCGACAGAGCCATGATGATTGTAGTTTTCCTCTTTATCCTCTTCCAAAGCACTAGACTACAAGCGCATTTGGTGTCTGCAATTTAGGTCTATGCGAGTATGCAACCTTGTGGGTGCATCGTTTAATGGAAACATTGAGTTTCAAATGTGGTGCTGAGTAATTTACATGTGTAGTTTTCAGGCTTCCAATGAATTAGTTTTATTCTGGGATTGTGTAATCAAACACTGTAGTATATGTGTATTTTCCAGACTTCCAGTGCTCCTGTTTCATAGCATTGGAGTTAACTGTCACCTTCATATTTTTGGTGTTTGTAGTTTGGACACTACAATGTACCTCTGTAGCTATAGAAATGGGTGATTTCCTTTATTGTTACCATTTTTGTTGCCTGTATTGATACACAAGAGCATAATACATCTCATACAATGCTATGGATGCTATACTTCCTAATGCTTTCCATAAGCAATGTGTTATGCCATTTGCAAATGTACTATTGGGAAATGAGGGCAACTGTCTATTCCCGGCATATATTACATATTATTTTCTCATCACAATTGAGAGTTTGCTCCTTTGTTACTACCATCATTCTCTGTTTGCTACGTTGAGTTCTCTTCGCATGTTATTGTTTAAGAAACTTTTACACATGTTTGAGTTTTTATGTGCTTTATTTATGTGTGCCAATTTGTTTATTTAGAACTTATATGTGATTAAGAACACCCACAAATTATATAGTTTTACTCAATATGTGACATGAGCCATGAGTTCATATGAGGTTGGTCTTGTTGACCATCTAGGAAACAACACATTACTGCACATGATGTATTAACTGTTTGGTTAGTGTTTATATTTTGCCCCTCCGTAGTTTGTGTTTCTGTTTTAATTTTAGTGAATCCTTGTCTGCATGTTAACCGGAAGAGCAGGTTATGTCCCGACCAGCTTTCCAGCAGTTTATGAATCATTCGTCACCACAAGGTGGTGATCCTAATGAAAACACGAACTCAACTGCAGCACGAATAGCTGCTGATCCTGATACACATCAAGATTTCGAGCCAAAAAGCAGAAGTTCAGACATGTCATTGCATGACATTGTTGCTAAGGTATTTACACGCACAGATGAGATTCAAGAATATTTGTGTTAAACATCAAAGCACCTAACTTGTGATAAAACTAGGCATAAGCTGAGGCTTATTGATGTATCTTTTTAGCTGCCATTTCTTCATCGTAATAGCAATTTTTTGGTCAGGATATCAAGGAGAACCCAGTCTTGATCTACATGAAGGGTTTTCCTGAGTCTCCAATGTGTGGCTTCAGCGCACTGGCAGTTAAGGTCCTCCAGCAATATGGTAGGTTGGCTCTAATTAGTAGATTACAGACTGATTTGTTTCGAATGCAGGTGATAATCAATAGCACTTTCTAAACTTTAAGCTCTATGTTATTGATTTCAGGCGTCCCTATCTGTGGCAGAGACATTCTTGGAGATCTCAAGCTCAAAGAGAGTGTTAAAGCCCACACGTAAGTGTCTTCGTATACCTCCTGGATGATGTATTTTTAGATAATAAGCAGCAATATGCTTGTGTCTCAGAATGGGCAGTGAACCATGTTAAGGTAGATTATTGAAATGTTGCATGATGTTATAAGGCAATGGTAACGATCTTCAAGTTTGCCTTCAAGTGAGATGAACCAGCTTTAACCAAACAAGAAAGAAAGAAAAACAATAGAGAAAAGAATGAAAATGAGTTGTGATTATCTGGTTGACATTTCGTTTTGAGCCTCTTAGATATGATTTGGAACATCTTCATGCCAAGCAGTGTTAATAGTAACAGTTCATGTCTTGTATTAGTACATCATTATGCCCTGTTACTTGTTATATTCATCATCCAAATGTTCCTTTTCATTTAATTGACTTGCTGTGCACTGATATGCTTGAAACTAAGAAATGGATTGCCAGACACTGTTCAGTTGGTTCACATGCTCGAATCAGAAAATTGTTCCCACGTTTGTAGAAATGCAGGACTGGGTTCGCTGTGTTCCAGCCCCCTGGTTTGGGGCACAGAAATACATGGAAGCATACTTAAAAAAGTGTAAAAATTTTATAGTCAAAAGGATTTTTAGCGTGATGTAACTTGTCCATCCCAGGTGCTAGTCTAATCCTGGCTCTGCTCCTGGTTCACCCTATCAATCTCACTGTTAATTTTATTTTGCTGGTGCAGTAACTGGCCTACATTTCCACAAATATTTATCAAAGGAGAGTTTGTTGGGGGATCTGACATCATATTAAGCATGCACCAGGCAAGTTTCACCTTTTGATTTATTTCATTAGCATATTAGCGTATTGTCTTTACTAGTGGCTGATTTTTTCGTCATAATTTTCTTCAGAAGGGTGAACTTAAGGATCTTCTTGGGGATATTGCGCAAAGAGATGAACAAAAAGCAGATGCTCATGATTCATGAAGCAATCCACAGTAGGTTCTTTTTACTGTGCTATCTACTTAGCCACAAAAATGTTACTTTTATCTCAGAGTCTTTAGGTGACATTGTGAACTGTCCTACGCATTGGATATGGATGATCGGATGCGTTCCCAGAATCCCAGGCTATAGGTTGTTTGATCTGGCATTCTGGCAGAAGCAAATCAGGATTGGATGCCCGTAAGCCGGGTTCTCTGTCAAATGAATAAGTGCCACTTTTAGCAATGCCGTTCTTTGGTGCCTTGTATATGCACTATAGAACTTGAGTTCCAGGATTCATAGGTTGCGTTGCATTTAATCGAACTGGCGCACGGGAGGCTAGATCCTCTGTGAATGTGGAGCGCGTCTGGGTTGCGTGTGTCCTATGTACCTTCTCAAAAAAAAAAAAAAGAGAAAGAAGAACTGCAAGCGTAATATTTTGTATACTGAGTAGCCAAGCTGTGGCATTTGCAAGCGTAATATTTTGTAGACCATGGGAGTAGCCGTGCTGGTCTAAGTAGTAGTGCAATACTCCCTCCGTTCCAAACATCCTACATGTGGAGTTATATGGAATAATATCAATATTTCATATCTAACTCAATAGATTAAGAAAATGTGAGCCCCCTGCGCCACGACAAGGAGTCATTCTCGCTCTCCATCTTCTAGCGAAAATCCGGAATAGAGAATGTTGATATTTGTATTTTTTTTTATCAAAATATCTATTCCTATCAATTAGAAAGGATATAAAGAGTATCTTGGAGTTGCTCTAACTTAACTTACTTCGGTGGGCAGATTCTACCACAATATATTCAACCAGCTTTTTTTTTTGAGGAGAATATATTCAACCAGCTTTTTTTTAGAAATATATATTCAACCAGCTGAACTACATCTGGTTGGACTATTGACGGAATTCCACTAATGACTGATCTGCCAGGCCCAACCCGATTCGCGAACTATTGCGTAATTCCAAAAGGAAAAAGTCCACATTACCTCACTCAATTTTCACGAAAGTCCGCTTTTCCTCCCTAAACTCCAAAACCGGGCAAAAACACCTCCATCAACTTTTAAAACCGTTCATCTTACTTCCTTGGCCCTGTTATAAGCACTTTTGAAGGCGGTTTTGTCTTTTTCTTTTTTATTTATTTCGGCTAAATCTTCAAAAAATCGAAGTAAATCAAAGAAAAATCATAAAATGGAAAATCAAATTTTGTTGGACTCCACATGAGTAGATCTACACAGTGAACATATAATATGGTACTCCCTGTGTCTCACATTAGATGATGTTCTAGCAAAAGTCACAGATACCAAGGTTCCGGGCAAAAGACCTTCCTAGCCCTATAAACCATCATTACATTGAGTTGACATGTTCAGTAATGCTGTCCTTTCCAGCTCCCTTCCCCTCACAGGCTCCTGCGTCCGGCGTCTAGGCCTCCTGGCACCGTCTGCCATCCCACTCACAGCCTCCTCCCATCAGACAATAGTGGAAGACAGAGGGAGATGATTGATGGACTGACGTTGTACTACGGTATAGAGTGCGAGATGCTAAAACGTCGTTCTTTTTTATACAATTTTTGAACGTCAGAACGTCCTCTATTCTGGGACGGAGGGAGTATGCTTTAGTACAGAGTTTTTGCTGTGACTTTAGATCTATGTTTTTCTGTAATTAATTGTAATAATTCATAGCTGCAGTTTCTACGGTCCAATTGTGATAAAAATTTTATAGTGGGCTAATTATTGTATGATTGAACTGTAGTAAAAATTTCATACTCATTGGATCATGTATAACTTAGTTATATATTTATTTATATTTAACAAGCATAAACCTAAATAAAATATATAACTAAGTTATACATGATCCAATGAGTATGAAATTTTTACTACAGTTTAAGCATACAATAATTAGTCTATCATAAAAAATTCACCACAATTGGACCATAGAAACTTTAGCTATGAATTATTCCATTTAATTATAGAAAAGCATAGATCTAAAACTACAACAAAAACTTTATACTAAAGCATACCATATTATATGTTCACTGTGTAGAACTACTCATGTGGAGTCCAAAAAAAATTAGATTTTTCATTTTATGATTTTTCTGTGATTTACTATGATTTTTCAAAGATTCAGCCAAAATAAATAAAAAAGAAAAAGACAAAACTGCCTTTAAAACCGCTTATAACCGAGCCAGGGAGGTAAGATGAACGGTTTTAAAAGTTGAGGAGGTGTTTTGTCCGGTTTTAGAGTTTATGGAGAAAAAACAGACTTTCGTGAGAATTGGGGGAGATAATGCGGACTTTTTCCATTCCAAGATAGGCCTAGGGTTGCAGCCCATATATGAGATTTTCTTGTTGGGCTGGCACGTCGGGCCATACGAAGAACAGAAGCCATACCCAATCCACAGATATCTTCGCTGACGGCCGTTGCCACAGGCATGAGCGTCCGGCTCCCCGGGGCCTCCAAGCCCGCCACCGCCATGGCCACGGCCGCGCTGTCCCTCCCACCACTCCCCCACCGAACTCCTCCTCCCGTCGCACCCTTCGTATCGCCTCCCAACTCCGCCTCGGCCTCCCTGAAGCGGCTCTGCAAGGAAGGCGACCTGCGTCAAGCCTTGCGCCTGCTCACGGCCCGGGCGCCGCCTGCTCGGGAGCACTACGGCTGGGTGCTGGACCTCGTCGCCGCCAGGAGGGCGGCCGCGGAGGGCAGGCAGCTCCATGCGCACGCCCTGGCCACCGGTTCGCTGGACGAAGACGATGATGGCTTCCTTGCCACCAAGCTTGTGTTCATGTACGGCCGGTGCGGGCGAGTGGACGACGCGCGCCGCCTGTTCAACGGAATGCCCGCGCGGACCGTCTTCTCCTGGAACGCGCTCGTCGGGGCGTACCTCTCGTCCGGGAGCGCCGGAGAGGCCATGCGGGTCTACGGTGCCATGCGGGCGTCAGCGGCCCCGGGGTCGGCGCCCGACGGCTGCACGCTCGCGTCCGTCCTCAAGGCGTGCGGGGCGGAAGGGGATGGGCGCTGCGGGGGCGAGGTGCACGGGCTGGCGGTGAAGGTCGGACTTGATAGGAGCACCCTCGTGGCCAATGCGCTTATCGGGATGTATGCCAAGTGCGGCTTGCTGGATTCGGCGCTGCGGGTGTTCGAGTGGCTGCAAGACGCAAGGGACGTCGCGTCCTGGAACTCGGTTATATCAGGATGCGGGCAGAACGGGAGGGCCTTGGAAGCTCTGGCGCTGTTCCGTGGGATGCAGAGTGCCGGGTTCTGTATGAATTCTTACACGGCCGTCGCGGTGCTCCAAGTTTGTGCGGAGCTAGCTCTGCTGAGTTTGGGAAGGGAGTTACATGCAGCACTCCTCAAATGCGGCAGCGAGTTGAACATCCAGTTCAACGCTTTGGTTGTCATGTATGCCAAATGTGGCAGGGTGGATAGTGCTCTCAGAGTATTCGGTCAGATTGCTGAGAAAGACTACATATCATGGAATTCGATGCTGTCCTGCTACGTCCAAAACGGTTTCTGTGCGGAGGCCATTGAATTTTTTGGTGCAATGCTTCAACATGGTTTTCAGCCTGATCATGCCTGTGTTGTGAGCTTGTCCTCTGCATTGGGACATTTGAGTAGGCTAAACAATGGTCGAGAGGTTCATGCGTATGCTATAAAGCAGAGGCTTCATACTGATTTACAGGTTGGGAATACATTGATGGACATGTACATAAAGTGTGACTCCATAGAGTGTTCAGCGAAGGTATTTGAAAGCATGAGTATTAGAGATCACATATCATGGACAACAATCCTTGCTTGTTTTGCTCAGAGTTCACGACATTCTGAAGCACTGGAAATGTTTCTAGAATTGCAGAAAGAAGGGATTATGGTGGATTCTATGATGATTGGAAGTATTTTAGAAACATGCAGCGGTTTGAAAAGCACCTCTCTGCTAAAGCAAGTGCATGCTTATGCTATTAGAAATGGGTTGCTTGATTTAATACTGAAGAATAGACTGATAGATATATACGGGGAGTGTGGAGAGTTTGACCATTCACTAAATTTATTTCAGAGGGTAGAGAAAAAGGACATTGTTAGTTGGACTAGTATGATAAACTGTTGCACAAATAGCGGGCGATTAGATGAAGCTGTTTCCTTGTTTACGGAGATGCAAAAGGCAAACATTCAACCTGATTCTGTAGCACTAGTAAGTATTCTGGTGGCTATTGCTGGTTTGTCGTCATTGACAAAAGGAAAACAGGTTCATGGCTTTCTTATCAGAAGGAATTTTCCTATAGAAGGTCCTGTGGTTAGTTCCCTTGTGGACATGTATTCAGGTTGCGGAACCATGAACTATGCTATCAGAGTATTCGAACGGGCTAAATGTAAAGATGTGGTTCTTTGGACAGCAATGATTAATGCTACTGGGATGCATGGACATGGCAAGCAAGCCATTGATCTTTTCAAGAGAATGCTGCAGACTGGTCTGACTCCTGATCATGTATCTTTTCTTGCTCTGTTGTATGCTTGTAGTCATTCGAAGCTTGTTGAGGAGGGTAAACACTATCTGGATATAATGACGAGCAAGTACAGGTTAAAACCATGGCAGGAGCACTATGCCTGTGTGGTTGATATTCTTGGACGCTCAGGCCAGACAGAGGAGGCTTACGAGTTCATCAAGTCTATGCCTATGGACCCAAAATCAGTTGTGTGGTGTGCACTGCTTGGCGCATGTCGAGTCCACAAGAACTATGACCTTGCTGTAGTTGCAGCCAATAAGCTTCTTGAGCTGGAACCTGACAACCCAGGCAATTACATTCTTGTATCAAATGTTTTTGCTGAGATGGGCAAGTGGGACAATGTCAAGGAAGTTAGAACCAGGATGGCAGAACGGGGGTTGAGAAAAAATCCAGCTTGCAGTTGGATTGAGATAGGGAACAATATCCACACATTCACCTCAAGAGATTACTGTCATAGAGACTCAGAGGCAATCCATCTCAAGCTTTCCGAGATAACAGAAAAGCTGCAGAAAGAAGGTGGGTACGTGGAGGACACAAGATTTGTTCTTCATGATGTGAGCAAAGAGGAGAAGATAGATATGCTGCATAAGCACAGCGAGAGGCTCGCGATAGCGTTTGGCTTGATCAGCACTCGTCCAGGCATGCCTATAAGGATAGCCAAGAACCTCAGGGTGTGCGGTGACTGCCACGAGTTCACCAAGCTGGTTTCCAAGCTGTTTGAAAGGGAGATTGTGGTCCGAGATGCCAACAGGTTCCATCATTTCAGTGGAGGCTCTTGTTCTTGTGAAGACTTCTGGTGAATGTGATTTAAGCCATAGAGCTAAGTAGCTAACTACATCAGCATCTTGTTGACTTAAAGAGGATGAAGCAGAGGCGAAATTGATGATACTGCTGACTAGAAATCACCTGTCCTGCCAAGAGGCCCCCATGGACTGTCGTTCTGTGGATGGAGCAACCGAGAAGAAACATTCTGTTATTATTCAGTTTCAGTAGGGCCATTGCCATTTGGATTGGGGTAATGCAATGCAAATGATCTTCTTTTAGTCAGTATACAACCTAACTTTCTTCAGTATACAGCAACCGAGAAGAAACATTCTGTTATTATGTCAAACTTTTTTTTTTGTCATCCGGCCTACAAGTATTTGTTCATCTCAATAAATTTGAAGAGCTGAATGCACCCACCAAGCACCTTACTGTGACTGGCTGATTTGTCAAAATTAGAGGGCGCAACACGGTGCGACCGTGCGAGGCATCGACCGACTGGCCACTTGACCTGTTCTGTGACGCAGAGCACGGTGCAAACTGTGTTGCTCTGAACCATTCAACTGTGACTGACTGACGTAGTCCGTTATAGGCGACGACGGGAGACTGCACTGGGAGGAGTCCAAGGAAAGTCGCAGGTTCGCCTTGTTGGCTTGTCTGATGTGTGGTGCTGACTGCTGACGACGGACGAGCTTGCTTACATCACTGAAAGGAACATGTGGTAGCGACGTACATGGGGGCTACATCGCAGCAAGATAAGCAACCAATCATTCGAGCTCCTAAACCACCTGTAGAATTATTGATTATTCCGATTGGCAAAAAAAACAAAAAAAAAACTCCGTAGGAAACCAATTATATGTGTCTTTTTCTAACAGTTGCTTATAATTTGTTCCTCAGCCGAACGCCGCCGCCGCCAACCAGCCACCGGCACCTCCCAGCCGGCTGGTTGCGGCTCGGGCTATACGCCTATACCGCCAGCAAGGGCGTGGCCGGGCCCGTCCAAGCTCGGCCGAGCGTGCCCAAGCTGGTAGCTACGGCAGCTAGAGCGTCCCCAAACTAACGCGGGATGGACAGGGACTGCACGCTACTCAGGACCACCAGTATCTGCACCTGCACTGCACTGATCGTTGATTCGTTACACTTGGGACGCGGTTTGCGCCCGCCCGCCCGGCCCGGCCCGGCCCGGCCCGGCCCGGAGCAAGTCAAGTCGTCGTTTATGTTTAACCAAAGTCTTTCGATTAGAAATCGATCTGAATCCGACGACTGACGAGCCTCGAGAACGCGTCAACCGCTCACGGTTAGCTAGCTAGTAGGACTTGTCCACTTGGCTTGGAAGCTCACCACCTGCCATGAATGTTCTTCACTCTGCTGTCTTATACTCTTATATAAGAGCTCTAGCCATGGCTACCTCCTTCACAAGTCGATCGGTTCTTCTCGGCCAGCTGCTCACGTCCACCTGCAAGCAACAGCGATCAGGGTAGCCACCCAGTCGTCAGCTAGTCCTGCCGGTCGCAAGCTCGCAGCTGTTCGTTTGCCCTGTCCCTCTCCGCCTCTGCTCTGCAGCAGCGCGTATACCTGTCTGTCGGCATTCAGCAGCACGACATGAAGGTAACCAACTGACTGACTAGACAACACTACCGTTTCGGTCTCTGCTCCTTCTTGCCCTGCTTTCCGTCTCTCTGTGTCCTCGTTCATCGTCGTCGCTTTTGTTCGCAGCAAAAGATCGTGATCAAGGTCAGCATGTCGTCCGAGAAGAGCCGGTCCAAGGCCATGGCGCTGGTCGCCAGAGCTGACGGTAGGCAACCATTCGACATCCCTTAACCTCCATGTTCATGTGCTTCTGCAGCTCTGCACTTCTGCTCACGACCGCATTATGGATTGTTCGTTTGTTCTAACGATCCCCTGTTTTGCAGGGGTCAGCTCGATGGGGATCACCGGCGACGGCAAGGACCGGCTGGAGGTGGTCGGCGTAGACGTCGACACCGTCTGCCTGGTTCACGTGCCTGCGCAAGAAGCTCGGCCACGCGGACATCCTGCAGGTGGAGGAAGTCAAGGACAAGAAGCCGGAGGAGAAGCCCAAGCCCAAGGTCGTGGAACTGCCGCCGTATTACTGCCCTTGTTATTACGGTTACTACTGCCACTACCACCGGCACTGATCGCCGGCCCCGTGGTGCCGAGTGCTGACAAGCGAAGTGCATGTGTGTGCAAAACAGCTAGTTTATTTTTTATTTGAAAGATTGCCAGTTTTTTTTTTCATTGGATTCATATTGGTTTTCTGATTATATAAGAGGAAAATCATAAACAAACAATTTTGGTACTGTCCATTATTCGTTTGGAAAATCTGTTTCTTGTATGTACGAGATCCTGGCGCTCGGCGAGCCTCGGGGTGTATGTATAAATCGAGTGGATGCAAGTACTGCAATATACTTGATTTGTTCGGATAGATAATCAATTTGTAGTACTACTTTTAAAAATGTAAATATTAAAAGTTCGTGGATAAATTTTATGCCACAGTTACTGAAAATTTGTAAAATTTACAATTGTTTTTAATGAAAATAAATAAATAAATGCCATCCAAAAAAAGCTGAAATATATGCTTAGGACATGTTCAACGCAGAGACAAGGGGTCGTTTGTAAATTCTTGAAATATGCAACACAGATAGTTAAACAGAAAACTTGTACAATGAGGTGTCTATTTGACTATCTGCAAGTCGTTTAGTGCTTGTATATGGTCACGATCAATCATGAATATGTTGCGAGTTAATATAAAATACATCAAACATAAATCAAATATAACATATTGCAACAGGCATGGACAACAGGCTGTAGAGCCTGTATGTGTAATGTGTATTTTTTGCTAAAAAACCCGCCGAACCCAATTTAATGAGAAGAGTGCAGACTCGGCGTCTCACGAGACGACGAGCTCGGCGCGTGCTCCCAAGTCTGTCACCGGCCGAGAGCAGCGTTGTATGGCACGCTCGTCTCCAGGCGAGGGTGTAGGATCAAGATGCGGGCGCACGATTTTGCCTCTTATGTGCCAGAATTTGTTCTATCCATACTATATATATGCCACGCTCTTTTCTTCGCCGGAACCTTGTTCCTAGTTGACGACTCCGAGGATGGCGAGCGCGGCTCCAGCGGCTGAGCTTTGCCGTGGCGCACGGGCGAGCTCTACCCAACCGCAATGAGGCGCGCAGGCGAGCTCCGCTCTAGCCTTTGCGAGCCGCACTGGCAAGCTCCTCCGCGGGCTGCGCATGTGCGAGCTCCGCCGTGGGCTGCGCTTGGACAAGCTTGGATCCCTGCCCCCCCTCCCCCGGTTGCCACGAACCGTCATCTTGTCCTCCATACTTTGCAAAAGGGCCCTTGTAAGGTCCTAGATGGCTAGAGGGGGGGTGAATAGCCTATAAAAATTCTACAAGCATCACTAAGCAAACTTGTTAGAATAACAAACGGCGTAAAGCGAGTTTTGCTTAGCCTACGGTTGTGATGCAAGCCTCCTATCCACAAGTCTAGTAGATTATGATCTCTAGTTCACACAAGTGCTAGGTCACTAACTTACACTATTGAGCAAGCTAACAACTACTAGCAAAGGCTACCACTAGAGCTACACAAGATAAACTAGTAAAGATAAGAGCAAGAGATAGGATTGTGATTCTTATACCGACGGTGGAGTGAAGATGTTGCCAATCACCAAGATGATATACAATCAATAAATATTGACAACAATACAATATGAAGACCAATCACCGGGAGACAAGAGACACAATATTTTTGTTCACCCGGTGTTCACTTGTGCACCGACAAGCTACGTCACCGGTTGTGTCGACCAACACTTAGATGGTTCCCCGGTGTGACCCTCAAGTCACTTGCCCCTCAAGGCACGCCCCGCAAGGCACCGCAAGACACCACTCTCAAGTGAGGTAACTCAATGACACGCGCAATGTAATAGAGTTGCTTTTGGCGTCCCGCCGAGGAAAGCACAAGAACCTCTTACAATCAACCGGAGGTGGCCAAGAACAATCACCTTCTCTTGCCAACGCCTCCAACAATCTCCAAGCCGGCTAGGAGCGGTACTCTCCAAGAGTAACAAGAAATCCACCGGCTAAACCACCCACAAGTGCCACTAGATGCCCTCAAGCTATGCAATGCACTTTGGGATCACTCAATCTCACTTTTGATTTGCAATCAAGCAAGAGAGATGAGTGGGAGGAGTTGCTTTAGCTCAAAGGATGCACAAGAATGTTAGAAATGCCAAGAGACCTCCCCAAGGGCCGGTCAACGAGTATTTATAAGCATCCCATCCAAAAAGAGCCGTTGCCACTCCACTGACCGTTTTTTCGGGACGACCGGACGCGCCGGTCGAAACTGACCGGACGCGCTCAACCGCGTCCGGTCGTCCTGCGACGTCCACGTGTCCCCCGAATTCAAACACGACCGTTAGATCCTCCAACGGTCACTGCGCGCCAACGGTCAAACGTGATGACCGGACGCGCTGCTTCAAACGACCGGACGCGCCGGTCGCACTGTGCCGCGCCCGCGAAACAACGACCGGACGCGCACCTCGCAACGACCGGACGCGCCGATCCGCACAGCACCCGCGCCTGCGAATCAATGACCGGACGCGCTCCTCGCAACGACCGGACGCGACAGTGCCAGCGTCCGGTCGGAGTCCAGTAAGCTCCAACAACGACCGGACGCGTCCGATCGTGTGTGACCGGACGCGCACCGCGTCCGATCGTCCTTGCGAATCTGCAGTTCCCTCAGGGCGCATGACCGGACGCGCCGGTCCCGCGAGTGACCGGACGCGCCGGTTGCAAACCCTAACTCGCGCGCCTGACTGCTGCGCTGTACTGACCGGACGCGTCCGGTCACTCCGTGACCGCGTCCGGTGCAGCGTCCGGTCACCTCTGTGACCTCCGTTCGCCTCCGTTTCTTTTCCGACTTCCGGCGTAATGGAAAATAGGCATTTCATATCTCCGAAATCGCCTGAATCCCGCGCTCGCAAGCTCGGCGGGAGGGAGAGAGGACCCCAAACCCTCTCTACCGCCCAAACCACAGCGTGCCCAATGCCACCTTTGCAAATATGCCAACACCATCAAGTGTACATCTCCATGTGCTTGTGTGTTAGCTTTTTCTCAAACATTTCTAAAGGTTTTCCAGTTAGCTCACTAGGCCCTACATGCAATGCACTTCATGAATTCACCTAGTGGCACCCGTGCGTCGATTAACCGATAAGACTTCCCCTCTTAATAGTTCGGCTATCGACCCTAAACCACTCACACCCTCTATGGTGTCTTGAGTGTAAAACAAAATGGCCCTATGGTTATACCTTTGCCTTGAGCCCATTTTGTTTCTCCAAATGATATGATCCACTTCATATCATCACATGACCATCTCGATCCATCGACCTTGACTTCACTTGCTCTTCACCGTTGTATCGGTCCGTCAGCGCCAAGTCTTGCTCAAGCTTCACCATCGCATGGTCCTTCGCTTCGAAGCCTCGACTTGCCCTTCACCTTCACAACTGGTCCATCGAGCCAAGCCTCATCTTGGTCTTCACCATCTTGGTCATATGAGTCAATGTCATGTCTCATATTCAATGACCACCTTTATCTAAATCATCCACTTAGATACAAAGGTTAGTCCTAGGTTTCATCAATTAGCCAAAACCAAACTAGGGACTTTCAATCTCCCCCTTTTTGGTAATTGATGACAACCCTCACAAAGATGATTTTGATAATAAAAGTTTTGAACTTGTCATACTTGTCCAATCATTTTGCTCATAAGTAAAGTTTGGACAATTATCACAAGCTCGGTTTTGGTAGCATTAGCTCCCCCTACATATGTGCATAGAGTTTGGATTGAAAGCTTAGCACATATGCATGGATAGAAGTGTTGGGAGAGTAATTCTACCAAAATGATGCTAAGGTGTAAGAAATGGACCTTTGAAGCGTGATACCAATCGGAGTTGCCTTTTACACCATCCTTAGCACCATGAAGTAACTAGACATCCATCAAAAACTCAAGAACCTCGTGAGATCAACATTATATGTAAAGGTTCTTGGACCACTTGTAAAAACTTTAGGCATGTCTAGATACCACAAGTAAACTATTCCTCTGCATGCTAGTAGATCATTTCATCATCCAAGTTCTATACTAGCATTGCACCACACAAGCATGTATATTGAATTTAAATACATGTGCAATGAGCAAGTCATATGAAAATGCACAAACAAATGCAACAACTTTGTTTATGAGCTTGCTCCCCCTACTTGTGTGCATCAAAAAATTTATTTACCCCTTTATCATGTTGAATCATCTTTTTCTCTCCCCCTTTGTCAACAACTTACCCAAAAATGGGATCAAATTGTGGAGAGAAGAAAAATGTTTGATGGAGTAGGTTAAGATTTATCAATTTTGGTTCAACCTAGAATACTTGCCAAAGATATTTAATTCGATTTGAACCAAAGACAAGCTTCTTCACACCTCATAATAAGGGTTATCTTGCCTATGTTGAATTAAACACTTTAGCAAATTTTCTAGATTCAACACTAGGTTTGCAAGCTCACAAACATGTCATATGCCACCACTAGATCAAAACAAACATAGAGGCAATAGTGGTAACATATATCCATCAAATTCATTTGATTTACCATGAATGCTCATGCATACCACTTAATATGTCTACATGCTCTAGCAAGTCCTTAGCATAGGATGAATGATATGTCAATCAACTTTACCTTGCAATGTCGAAGGAGAGGCATGTTAATAAGTGGGTGGGGTGCATTCAACTCATGTTTGATAAATCAAGAATATTCAACTCATTCCTTAGCTTGCAAAACCTCTTTTCATCAAGTGGCTTAGTGAGAATATCGGCAAGTTGATCATCGGTGCCAACACTTTCAATGGCAATATCTCCCTTTTGTTGATGATCTCTAATGAAATGATGTCTTATGTCAATATGCTTTGTTCTTCCATGTTGAACCGGGTTTTGTATCATCTTGATTGCACTCTCATTATCACATAGCAATGGCACATTCTTGAAGTTGAGGCCATAATCCTTCAAAGTTGATTTCATCCATAGTAATTGTGCACAACAACTCCCCGCACTCACATATTCGGCTTCGGCGGTAGAGATTGTCACACTATTTTGTTTCTTTGAGGACCATGACACAAGTGATCTTCCAAGTAATTGACATGTGCCACTTGTGCTCTTTCTATTGATCTTGCAACCCCCATAGTCGGAGTCTGAATATCCAATCAATTCAAACTTTGACCCCTTGGGATACCATAGTCCAACATCTCTTGTTTGCTTTAAGTACCTCAATATTCTCTTTGCGGCCGTGAGATGACTCTCTCTAGGTGAGGCTTGATATCTAGCACACATGCAAACACTAAACATGACATCCGGCCTTGATGCGGTGACATAGAGTAGACTTCCAATCAAAGACCGATATTCCTTTTGATTCACCATTTTGCCATCAAGATCACTATCCAAATTGCCATTTGTACCCATTGGAGTTGAAATTGGCTTTGCATCTTGCATTCCAAACTTCTTCAACATGTCCCTTATGTATTTCCCTTGACTCACAAATGTACCATTTTTCAATTGCTTGACTTGGAGACCAAGGAAGTAGCTAAGTTCACCAATTATAGACATTTCAAACTCTTTGGCCATCATAGCACCAAATTCTTCACAATAAGCTTGATCGGTTGATCCAAAGATGATGTCATCAACATATATTTGCACTATGAATAGATCATTCCCAATCTTCTTGGTGAATAGAGTTGTATCAACCTTGCCCATCTTGAATCCCTTAGAGAGAAGGAAATCCCTTAGCCTCTCATACCATGCTCTAGGTGCTTGCTTTAAGCCATATAAAGCCTTCTTCAACTTGTACACATGGTTGGGTTTCTTGTCATCTTCAAATCCGGGCGGTTGCTCAACGAAGACTAACTCAATGATAATCCCATTGAGAAATGCACTTTTGACATCCATTTGATATAGTTTGATATTGTGTGCACAAGCATAAGCCAATAGTATCCTTATTGCCTCTAATCTTGCTACGGGAGCATATGTCTCATCATAGTCAAGACCTTCAACTTGAGTGTAACCTTGAGCAACTAGTCTTGCTTTGTTTCTCACTACAATGCCATCTTGATCTTGCTTGTTTTTGAACACCCACTTGGTTCCAATCACATTGTAGTCATTTGGCCTTTCTACCAACTCCCAAACATCATTTCTTGTGAAATTGTTAAGCTCTTCTTGCATAGCCATGATCCAATCGGCATCCCTCAAAGCTTCTTCTATCTTCTTTGGTTCTATGGTTGACACAAATGATGCATGCTCACAAAACATAGCCAATCTTGATCTTGTTTGCACACCACTTCTAATATCACCAATAACACTATCAATGGGGTGATCTCTTGCAACATGTTGTGGTTGGAGTACTTGCACTTGATTGCTTGAGCTTGATTGGTCACTTGATGTATCTCGATGAGATGAACTAGCACCATAATCTTACACTTGAGAGTCACTAGCTAGCTTGAATGGAGAATTTTGCACTTGATCTTTATCATCATCTTGAATATCAATTACTTGTTTTGCTCTAATGTCCCCAATGTCCATGTTCTTCATTGCTTCCACTAATTGGTTTCCACCAACATCATCTAGATTCTCTTCTTCATCTTGTGACCCATTGGTTTCATCAAATTGCACATCATGGACTTCTTCTAGAATGCCACTTGAGTTGTTCCAAACTCTATAAGCTTTGCTTGTAGTTGAATAACCAAGTAGGAACCCCTCATCACATCTCTTGTCAAACTTTCCCAATCTAGTGCCCTTCTTCAAGATATAGCATTTGCAACCAAACACCCTAAAATAAGAAATATTGGGCTTTCTTCCATAAAGTAACTCATATGGGGTCTTCTCTAGCAATGGATGACAATATAATCTATTGATGTAGTAGCAAGCGGTATTGATTGCTTCATCCCAAAATGATTGACTCACATTGTACTCATGAAGCATTGATCTAGCCATATCAAGCAATGTTCTATTCTTTCTCTCAACTAGGCCATTTGATTGTGGAGTGTACTTGGCCGAGAATTGATGTCCAATACCATAATGATCACAAAGTTCTTCAATTCTTGTATTCTTGAACTCACTTCCATTGTCACTTCTCACTTTCTTGATTCTAATCTCAAACTCATTGTGAACTCTAGTGAGAAATGTCTTGAATGTGTCAAATACTTCACTTTTGTCACTAAGAAAGAATACCCATGTGAATCTTGTGAAGTCATCCACTATGACAAAGCCATACTTGTTGCCGCCTATGCTTGTATATGTTGTTGGTCCAAATAGATCCATGTGCATCAACTCAAATGCTTTGCATGTGCTCATTGTACTCTTCTTTGGATGTGAGCTACCAACTTGCTTCCCGGCTTGACATGCACTACAAAGCTTGTTCTTCTCAAATTCAACATCTTTCAAACCATTGACAAGATTATGAGTTGTAAGCTTCTTCAATTGTTTCATGCCAACATGACCAAGCCTTCTATGCCAAAGCCAACCCATGCTTGATTTGGAGACTAAGCAAGTTGTCAAAGAAGTTTCTCTAGCATTGAAGTCAACTAGGTAGAGATTCTCATATCTAAAACCCTTGAATGCCACATTTGAACCGTCCACACTAATAACTTCCACATCATCAACCCCAAAAATGCATTTGTAGCCTAGATCACATATTTGTGCCACGGATAGAAGATTGAAATCCAAGCTTTCAACTAGCAACACATTGGAGATACTCATGTCATTTGATATTGCAATCTTGCCCAAGCCAATAACCTTGCCTTTCTTGTTATTGCCAAATATGATAGAGTCAACACCACTATCATTGTCATTGATTGAGTCAAACAT
Source organism: Saccharum hybrid cultivar R570 (assembly GCA_038087645.1). Classification (NCBI taxonomy): domain Eukaryota; kingdom Viridiplantae; phylum Streptophyta; class Magnoliopsida; order Poales; family Poaceae; genus Saccharum; species Saccharum hybrid cultivar. The sequence goes on along the minus strand of JAQSUU010000534.1, from coordinate 17,721,469 downwards.
TCTTGATGTACCGGTCATGTGTTGAGTGCACCCACTATCAATAATCTAATGCCTTCCTCCGGCTTTGTAGTTGACCTATAAGCAAATCAATGAAGCTTAGGTACCCATTTTTGCTTGGGTCCTTGTAGGTTAGTAACTAAGCTCTTTGGTACCCAAATAGCCTTCTTCTTTGGGCCCACAATTGGTGTACCAACAAACTTAGCTTGCACACCCTTCACACCCTTGGTAAGCACATAGCAAGAATCAAAAGGTATAGCATTAACAAGGTTCTTGCTTTGATTCTTTTTATTGCAATTATGCTCTAGGTGCCCAACTTGCTTGCATCTATTGCAAAACCGACCATTGCCCTTCACAAAGCTAGGCTTTGGAGTTGCAAAGGCCGACTTGCCTTTCTTGGGGGTGTAGCCCAATCCCTCTTTGTCAAGAGAGAACCTTTGGCTACCCAAGCACTTAAGCAAGCGGGCCTCACCACCATAGGCCTTGCCTAGGGCGTGAGTGAGCTCATCCATCTCTCTCTTGAGAGTCTCATTCTCAACCATTAGTGAGGCATCACAAGTGAAACCATCACTAGTAGAGGAGGTAGAGTTGGTGGTGGTGGATGAAGAGCTACAAGGAGGGTTAGCATTTGACATGATGATAGGTTCATTAAAGGATTCATCAATTATATCACATGTAACACCTATATCACATGATACAACAACCTCCTTCTTTGCTTGTTGCTCAAGTAGCAATGAGTGAGCCTTTTCAAGCTTGAAATGAGCCTTACCAAGATCCTCATGGTCTTCCACTAGACTCTCATGAGTGGTCTTAAGCTCACAAAGAGCTTTCTCAAGTATTGCTACTTTCATTGAAAGCTTCTTACATTCCTTGTTCTTGGCAATAGCTATGTCTCTAGTTTGTTGCATCAAGTCATATAGTTGTTCTTTAGTTGGTTCATCATCATCATTTTCATTATCATTATCACTATCATGAGCATATTCCATTTCACTTTCATCATCACTCTCATCATATAATACCTTAGCTTCTTTAGCCATGAAGCATGAAGAGGATGAATCAAATAGTGATGGCTTCTTGTTGATAGCAATGAAGCAAAAGCCTTGTTGGATGATTCTTCTTCTTCTTCCTCATCATCACTTTCCCAAGTGATCACATAGGCACCATTCTTGCCTTTCTTGATTGTCATCTTGGCCTCTCTCTTCTTCTTCTCAAACTTGCCCCTCTTGTTGTTCTTCTTCTTGTCATAGGGACATTCGGCTTGAAGATGTTTGGTGCTATCACAATTGAAGCACTTCCTTTGTTGCTCATTGCTCTTGAAATTGTCATTTCTCTTTTTGAAGCCTCTTCTCTTAATGAACATGTGACCCACTTTCTTGACTACAAGAGCAAGTGCCTCATCATCAATTTCAAAATCTTCACCTTCATTATTATCTTCTTCTTCTTCTTCCTCTATGATGATAGCTTTGCCCTTGGAGGAGGTGGCCTTGAATGCCACGGTCTTCTTCTTCTTTTCTTCCTCCTTCTCATCAACATCTTGATCATACTTGTCAAAGGTCAATACCTCTCCAAGCAAATCATTGGGCTTCATTGTTTCAAGCCCATCTCTTTGTAGCATCATGATCAACATCTTGAATCTTTTAGGTAAGCTCAACAAGAACTTGTGACAAAAATCTTGATCTTGAGTCTTGTGCCCTAAGCTCTTGAGATCATTGACTATCACTTGCAATCTATGAAACATTTCAATGATTGTTTCATCATCCTTTTTCTTGAAGTTCTCAAACTCACTTTTGAGCCCATATAGCTTGGCACTCTTCACAACCTTAGTGCCCTCATAAGTTTCACTCAATCTTGTCCACACTTCACTAGCAAATTCCAAATCCTTGATACCCTCAAATACTTTTGTATCAATACCATGGTAAAAAGTATTGAGAGCCATTCTATTGCATGTTCTATTTGCTCTATCTTCATCGGTGAGATGATCGGGATCAATGATAGCAAAATCATTCTCGGTGACTTGCAATACTCTCTCATGAATAGAACCAAGGTACATTGTCATCTTTCTCTTCCAATGAGCAAAAGAACTAACACCATCAAAGAACGGTGGCTTGCCCCCAACATTGTTGAACACAATTTGAGCCATTTTTCACACCGAAGGATGTTAAGCCTTGATTAAAATGGTGACCACGGCTCCGATACCACTTGTAAGGTCCTAGATGGCTATAGGGGGGGTGAATAGCCTATAAAAATTCTACAAGCACCACTAAGCAAACTTGTTAGAATAACAAACGGCGTAAAGCGAGTTTTGCTTAGCCTACGGTTGTGATGCAAGCCTCCTATCCACAAGTCTAGTAGATTATGATCTCTAGTTCACACAAGTGCTAGGTCACTAACTTACACTATTGAGCAAGCTAACAACTACTAGCAAAGGCTACCACTAGAGCTACACAAGATAAACTAGTAAAGATAAGAGCAAGAGATAGGATTGTGATTCTTATACCGACGGTGGAGTGAAGATGTTGCCAATCACCAAGATGATATACAATCAATAAATATTGACAACAATACAATATGAAGACCAATCACCGGGAGACAAGAGACACAATATTTTTGTTCACCCGGTGTTCACTTGTGCACCGACAAGCTACGTCACCGGTTGTGTCGACCAACACTTAGATGGTTCCCCGGTGTGACCCTCAAGTCACTTGCCCCTCAAGGCACGCCCCGCAAGGCACCGCAAGACACCACTCTCAAGTGAGGTAACTCAATGACACGCGCAATGTAATAGAGTTGCTTTTGGCGTCCCGCCGAGGAAAGCACAAGAACCTCTTACAATCAACCGGAGGTGGCCAAGAACAATCATCTTCTCTTGCCAACGCCTCCAACAATCTCCAAGCCGGCTAGGAGCGGTACTCTCCAAGAGTAACAAGAAATCCACCGGCTAAACCACCCACAAGTGCCACTAGATGCCCTCAAGCTATGCAATGCACTTTGGGATCACTCAATCTCACTTTTGATTTGCAATCAAGCAAGAGAGATGAGTGGGAGGAGTTGCTTTAGCTCAAAGGATGCACAAGAATGTTAGAAATGCCAAGAGACCTCCCCAAGGGCCGGCCAACGAGTATTTATAAGCATCCCATCCAAAAAGAGCCGTTGCCACTCCACTGACCGTTTTTTCGGGACGACCGGACGCGCTGGTCGAAACTGACCGGACGCGCTCAACCGCGTCCGGTCGTCCTGCGACGTCCACGTGTCCCCCGAATTCAAACACGACCGTTAGATCTTCCAACGGTCACTGCGCGCCAACGGTCAAACGTGATGACCGGACGCGCTGCTTCAAACGACCGGACGCGCCGGTCGCACTATGCCGCGCCCGCGAAACAACGACCGGACGCGCACCTCGCAATGACTGGACGCGCCGATCCGCACAGCACCCGCGCCTGCGAATCAATGACCGGACGCGCTCCTCGCAACGACCGGACGCGACAGTGCCAGCGTCCGGTCGGAGTCCAGTAAGCTCCAACAACGACCGGACGCGTCCGATCGTGTGTGACCGGACGCGCACCGTGTCCGATCGTCCTTGCGAATCTGCAGTTCCCTCAGGGCGCATGACCGGACGCGCCGGTCCCGCGAGTGACCGGACGCGCCGGTTGCAAACCCTAACTCGCGTGCCTGACTGCTGCGCTGTACTGACCGGACGCGTCCGGTCACTCCGTGACCGCGTCCGGTGCAGCGTCCGGTCACCTCTGTGACCTCCGTTCGCCTCCGTTTCTTTTCCGACTTCCGGCGTAATGGAAAATAGGCATTTCATATCTCCGAAATCGCCTGAATCCCGCGCTCGCAAGCTCGGCGGGAGGGAGAGAGGACCCCAAACCCTCTCTACCGCCCAAACCACAGCGTGACCAATGCCACCTTTGCAAATGTGCCAACACCATCAAGTGTACATCTCCATATGCTTGTGTGTTAGCTTTTTCTCAAACATTTCTAAAGGTTTTCTAGTTAGCTCACTAGGCCCTACATGCAATGCACTTCATGAATTCACCTAGTGGCACCCGTGCGTCGATTAACCGATAAGACTTCCCCTCTTAATAGTTCGGCTATCGACCCTAAACCACTCACACCCTCTATGGTGTCTTGAGTGTAAAACAAAATGGCCCTATGGTTATACCTTTGCCTTGAGCCCATTTTGTTTCTCCAAATGATATGATCCACTTCATATCATCACATGACCGTCTCGATCCATCGACCTTGACTTCACTTGCTCTTCACCGTTGTATCGGTCCGTCAGCGCCAAGTCTTGCTCAAGCTTCACCATCGCATGGTCCTTCGCTTCGAAGCCTCGACTTGCCCTTCACCTTCACAACCGGTCCATCGAGCCAAGCCTCATCTTGGTCTTCACCATCTTGGTCATATGAGTCAATGTCATGTCTCATATTCAATGACCACCTTTATCTAAATCATCCACTTAGATACAAAGGTTAGTCCTAGGTTTCATCAATTAGCCAAAACCAAACTCGGGACTTTCAGCCCTTCACCATCTTCCTAGGACTCAAGCTCATGACATACTCCCTCCGTCCGGGAATATCTGTCATTGAAGAACCGGACTCAGAAATTAATGCAATTGCCAAAAGACGTAGACACTCTTATGCAGTAATGGTTTACCTTTTGCACCTTTTGGATGGAACGCCATTAATGTTTGCCTTTTGCCGTGAGAACCTGAGCGTGCCACACACACACCATAGATTTTTTACATTAAACAAATCTCACATCCACTTTTTACAGTTACACATGCAGCAGTGATGATCTGAAGGTTCTGCCTCCTCGACGGTGCGGTACAAGCGTACAGCTACGGCAGAGGCTCACGGAATAGGCAACGACAGTTAATTCAGGACACGTAACTGTTCTCCCAACGACAGTTAATCCGGGACAGAGGGAGTACAACTCAACAACTACATCTCCTTACCACTGCACCGATCATAGATCAGTTGGTTATATTTCTTGTGGTGGAACCTGCCCACCTGAATTCAAGCCCTCGACTTGGCACGGGTGCTCGCATTTTCCTAGATTTATTCCATAATTTAACTGCATTATGCTTTCAATGGTAGGCGACATCCCCGTCGACAGCGAGGCGCCTTTGGTGACTTTGTGAATCTCGAGATCTATCGGCTCAGTCCTCCGGAGGTGCTCATAGGGGTAGAGTTTGCGTACATGTGTTCATAGGGATAAGTGTGCGTACGTGTTATGGACGTCTGTGTTGTGCTATGTAATTCTAAAAAAACCATGAATATATATAAGATTCTATCTTTTTTAACAAATATTATGTAATCTTGTATTGAATAATTTGACTACTTAATGAACTCAAATGAAAAGTTTCGACTACAAAGTTTTAAATCTTGCCAGCACTACAACTTTGGTATAGGATGGGTCTCCATCCCAGATTGTTTAAAAAAATTAAAAATTTGAATCTAAAAATGTATGAACTCAAAATAAATATTTAAGACATTAAAGAACTTTAAATTAAAAACTTATCTACAGAAAAATGTAGTTTTGGTCAGCCACTGTAACTTTGATAATAACTATGTGAACATTTAAGGCCGTTTATAAATTCTAAATTTTGAATTTCAAAATCTATAAACTTATAACATATATTTGGAACTCTAAACAACTTCAAATAGAAAACTCTTCAACTACGGAGTTGTAGATTGTGTTGAAAACTACAAATTTGGTACAAACCATGTCAATATCCAAGGTTGTCTGAACAATTTGAATTTCAAATTTCAAAATACATGAACTTAAAATAATATTTTGGGACTTTAAACAGTTTCAAATAAAAAACTTTTTAACTACAAAGTTGTAGATCGTATCGTAGGATACAATTTGATATAAAGTTTGTCTTCATCTGAGCTCATATGAAAAAGTTATGAATTATTTTTTAGACGTAGCTATTTATAGATACGGGCATCTTAAGATACCCACCTCTTAAAATCTATTTTAAAGATAGACGCTTAGAATGTCCACTCCTGTTAATAGCGATTTTTAGAGACAGGCATCTTAAGGTGCCCGCCTCTAAAAATCGATTTACGGAGGCGGGCGCCCTAAGGCTACTGCATCTATTAATTGATGATTTTCAGTGTAAATGATTTTTGGAGGCGCGAATTTTTCTGGAGGTCCCCTGACCATTTATGGAGGCGGTCGCTAGGTGTGCCCGCCTTTGTTAATCAAGGAGGTTGTCTTCTAAAATCATTTTTCTAGTAGTGATGGGCGGCCTCGAACCAGCGTGTGTCCGCCATGACGGCCAGGAGAGGCAACAAGGCCTGGGGCTAAGGGCAACGACGGACTAGGGGCCATGGTCGATGTAGGGGATGGTGGCGATGGGTTGCGACAGATGTTGGCAGGAGGAAGAATAAGGTGTGTGTGTGTGAGAGAGAGATGACATGTGGGTCCCATCCAACGGATGTCCAATGGATCACAAACGGTGATTTTATCCTGTTAATTAGTGTCCCTCCAACCAAACAAAGAACATGGTCGTCCCCATCCCACAGCAAAACACTGAGATGGAACCATTTGGTTCCAAAAACCTAGAATGAATCATTACGTCCCTCAAAATCCTGAAACCAAACACACCTTTGTTTCTTCATTTGAAAGCCCTATGTTTGGTTTTGGTAATTGAGACAACTAGTGGACTAACCTTTTGCCAAGTGTTGATTAGGCTAAGTTAGGTCCACACCAAGGTGGTGAGGAAGGCATGGAGATGGATGGAGGTTGATCAATCCGAATGGAGCAAGCTCACACTTAGCTTGGAGGAGATGGAAAGGTGGAAACAAACCTGCAGACACAGGTATATGTTAAGGGTTTTTGTTTTCACTGTCCAAGATAGAATATAGTGTGTGGTCGGGTTTATGATAGATAGCTCAAAAGCAAACATAGTTATTAGAGATGTCTGAGCTGACATATGGTGCCGCTAGGTGTAAATCTAATGCAAATGCATGTAAATCAACACCTAGTGACATCTGGAACTGGTTGTTCTGAGCCGCAAGAATTTCGAAAGGGCTCATAGGAGATGTCTAGTGTGGTCACTAGAGGTCACACCTAGCAATGACTCTAGTGAGCACGTTTTTCGAGTGTTTGGGGCAATGCACCCACTGGATCGCTTTGGTGCCTCCACCGATGGTGCATTAGAGTGCCCGTACAATGCAACGGCTATTTTTTCTACCATTAGAAACTAGCCATTGGGAGCTTTGGTGTGAGCAATCCGATGCTCACACTGGCAGGCTCTAGAGGGTAACAGTTGGATTCTCAAGTGGAGCTATAAATAGATGTGTGGCTAGCCTTGGCCACTCTCTTGGCACCCCTAGCATTTGTGTACACCCTTTGAGAGCTAAGAAACGACACACCCCACACTCTTACATCACTTTGATTCGCATCTGAGTGAAATTGGAGAGTCTCTAGTGCATTTGTATCGTCGGTTTGCATCTCGTGGCACTAGTTTAGCATGATAGTTGTTGGTGTTATTGTTACTCTTGGTGATTTCCGTCACCCCTAGCTGGCTTGGAGCTCATGGGATTATTGTGGGGCTTGAAGTGATTGTTGCTGCCTCTGATTAATTGATTGTAAGGGGCTCTTGTACTCGTCCCTGACTCCCTGCAGGAGATCGCGAAGAGCAACTCTAGTGGAATGCTCGTGGCTAGTTGGAGTGCTCCTTGTGTTAGATCCTTGCGTCACCCACATTGAGGGTCAAGCTCGTAACACTTGTTAGTGCGCGGATCATCACATCGAGGCTGCCACAATAAGGATGTAGGCTACAGGCAAGCAACCAAACCTCGGGAATAAATTGGTAGTTGCTTGTTAGTGCTAGCTCTACTTGTAGTTAGTTGGTTAGTTTGTACAAGTAGCTAGTTAGTTGCTTCAGTAGTTTAGCTAGAACTATAGTAGCCTTGTGTAGCTAGTAGCTCTTGTGGGGTGAATTGAATTAAAAATAGATTCAATTGCTACTAAAATTATGTAGCAGCTTCCTTGGATGAAGTAGAGATACAACAAGTAGAGGCTATTAGGATCATATTTTATACTAATCAATTTGCTCTAGTCTTGTGATATTTGTAGAAATTTTTATAGTCTATTCACTCCACCTCTAGCCATCTAGATCCTTTCATCATTGTCATCAAGCATTTAAACAGTAAACAAAGGCCACCTTTGTCGTTTAGGCCTTAAACGATGAATTAAATGGTTGGACCATTTAAACCATCTAAACGTTCTAAATAGAATTGAATTAAACATGGTTAAATGAGCTAAATGATCATTTAGTTCATCATTTAGGCAATAGAAGGATTATAACGACCACATTTGGCAGCAGGTTCAAAATTTCAGCGAAATTTTGTTGAAATTTCATGATAGATGTGTAGTCATAAATCATGATAATATTTGTTTAGATCTATTTTTTTTAAAAAAAACATACTCCATGTGCAAGTCTCTAAAAAAATTTGGTGAAATTTCAGACGAATTTCATGAATTTTGGTAATTTCGGAGTGGCCAAAATTTTTTAATACCTAAATTGAAAACCTTGTTTGGCAGCCAACTAATTAACATCATATTCATATATGAAGTGGAGTGGATTTTTTTCCAAATTCCGGTAGAATACTTATTTTCTACATGTGTAAATATGTACAGTTTCCAGTATTACTTTTATGTACATAGTTATGTATATTTTAGCATTACTATACAAATCTGTTTAGGCTGCTTAACTTCATTTAATTATAAACATAGTCTAAATGATCTAAATGTTAAATAAAGGGAACGTTTACTGTTTAGTTTTTAGGATGACCCTGCCACTATAAAGCCCTTTCCAAATCTTTATATCAACTTTGGCGTATTGTTCTTAGAACTTGAATAAAGTCTTCGTTACCCAAAAAAAAACCCTAAGCAAACTTGTTTGTACCAAAACTATATATACATCTTTACAAAAAACTGTAAACTATAGGAGTCTAAGCCATGCCGTAACCCGTGGTCAGTTGTCCAGTGACGTCGCTTGCCATAGGAAGATACAAACCTGCACAGGGGCGCCCAGTTGGCCACCGAGAAGCGGTACTGCCCCAATGTGTTGTGCTCGACAGGTGGACTTCGGCCTCGTTTAGATTCCAAAGTTTACCTTCTAAATTTACTATGCAGAATTTCTATTCCTCATCACATTAAAATACCGGCACATATATGGAGTACTAAATATAGATGAAATCAAAAACTAATTGCACAGTTTTGTTGTACTTTGCGAGACGAACATTTTAAGTCTAATTAATCAATATTTGGACAATTATTACCAAATAAAAACAAAATTGCTACAGTGTGACGGTACACTTGCTATACAAAATTTGCATCCAAAGTTTGCCGTCTGAACGAGGCCTGCGCATAGATCCGGTGTCCACTGCCACACCGCTCGGCCAGGGGTGACGGGGAAAGCAAGGGCATTCCATCCATGCAGGAAATCTGCAATTGCCTGGACGGACAAGACACCGGCGATCTGACAGCTACGTGGATTCAGCAAGGCCGTCGCCACTGTTGCCATGCGTTTGCGCCTGGCCGTCGATTCTGATAGGCTTGTATGCATTTTTAAATATAGATTTAAAAGGTGTTATCCTAAAATAACACCTTAAATCTATATTTAAATCGTCCACCGTGCCATTTTTAAAATAGCCTAAATTGACCTAAACTTATACCTAAATTATTTACTTTTGTTCAGCCTAAATTAAACTAAACATATACCTAAATTATATTTAGTCCCTACCAACTTGTGATTGGAATTGGCGTCAACATGTTTCTGTGCAGTATCTATATGATTTAATAAATATAGAAATTATATTAGTCGTGGTTCTAACATTGAAATTGCCCTTAAAATTGGTGAAAGACGAACCACACGTCTAAGGACGAGTACGTTAGTATTGTCTCGTAGATAGTTTCATGCAGTGTCATGTAATTATGAGACGACTTAAGAGGTAACATATACAATAGTTTGTCTTTTAAGTTGACTCATAATAATTTTAGAGTCCTCAATTCTTTTTTTTTTTGCGAATTACATATGCATACAACAAAAGAATTTTTGTAAGTCGCATGGCAACAATCACTTGTACGATGGTGTATAAGTTGTCTCGTAATCCTAAATTTTAGCTTAAGAGCACCTCTTTCTCTTACCTCTCTCTTCCACAAAAAAAAATTGATATGACACTGCATGAGACAACTTATGAAACTAATTACGTGTACCAATGTGCTTGCCCTAAGCGCACGCCGTGACACAAATGGCTCATGCCATCAGAGCATGATATAAGTGATGTCACGCTTATGGAAGTTCTATAAAGCATAAAAGCCATGTCAAAGATGCTCTGTTTTGATGGAAGGTTAACAGAGCCGCTGGAACTGCAAAATTGTAGCCTGAATCATATCGGGCAATACTTTAGATGGCACGCGAACCACATCGCCCATTGTTTTGGGCAAAAGCGCAAAATCTCATTTTTAAACAAAACTGGCCGCGATCGAAACCGGAGCAAGCAAAGGCAAAAGGAGAGACCTCACAGACCGGCTCGGCCAGCCCGACGCATGTCCTAGATGGCCTCACCACGAACCCCTGTTTGTCCAAAACAAAGGTTCCGCCTGGACCCGAGCGGGCGCTCCCTGGCGGAACCCCCGCCGCCGCCGCCGCCGCCGCCGGCATCCGCGCCGGCGCCGGCGCCTGCCCCGGCCTCCCTCTCCCCTCCCCCTGACCCCATACCTACCCCTTCTCCTCTCCCCAGCAAGCCCAATTGCAACCGGATGCCTGCACCACCCTGCCGCCGCCGGACGCCATCCCGCCGCCTGCAGGCCACTCCAGCACTGTCGCTGTCGCTGCCGTCGCGGATCCAGCGCCTCCCACCCTCGGCCCCTCAGGATCTGCAGCGCCTGGCCCTCTCTCGCCGTCGTTGCCGGCCAAAGGCCGGTCGGCGAACCTAGCCGCGCCGGCGTCACCGTCGTCGCCAACGGAGGCCGCCGCGGGCGCTGTCGAACTCTGGACTGCCGGATCCAGCGCCGGAGCGCAGCCGCGGCCCCCTTCGCCCTCACCGTCGCCGTCGCCGGGCCATGGTGCCGTGGCGGCAAGCACCACCTGTTGCTGCTCGCCGCTGCCATTGAAGACGCCGGGAGGAGGTGTTGCGGGCCTCTCTGATCCGCGGCCACGCACGGGAGCAGGACCCGGCGAGCCCCGGCCTTTGGTGCCTGCTGCCGCCGTCCTTGAGGCGCCACCGCAGTCCCCTGCAACGCCCGCGACGCCACCGCCGGAGGATGAGTCGCTGGTCGTTGTTGAGGAGGTCCCGGATGACGAGGACGTGGACGCGGAGGTCTTCCCATCCACCCGTCTGCCCCTGTCCCGACCTCGCCATCCACACTGTCCCCCTGTGCCGCCCCTTTTCACCCTGCAGGCAGCACAGGGGGACGATCGAAGGCCCATCGTTGGGCAGACGACGATTCCGATGCGGAGACGGCGCCACCCTCCGCGACACCTTACCTTGATGCTGTTCGTCGTGGACCGCAGCCCCGCTTGTGCTCCCCAGGCCGCCCGGCCTCTGCTCGGCGGCACGGGAGAACGGACGTTGGGCAAAGGCAAGTGCAGCGGCAGAAGAGACGCAGCCGGCCGCGCCCTCAACTTCTGCACGGCCTGCCTGCCCGCCCGGTGGACGGTCGGGTACCAGCCCGCCAACGCCTCGGCGCGCGACGACGGATCTCTGCACCCACGGTGGATGGGTGGCGTGAGATTCTGCCTCGCCAGGAGGAGGAACGTGTGTCTGCTTCGACCGCGCGTAGGCGCGGGATGATCCCTGCACAGCTCCGCGGCAGGTGCTACAACTGCCTCTCCACCTCGCACAGAGTGGCGACCTGCCGGTTACCTTGCCGCTGCCTGCGCTGCCATGGTTTCGGCCACCTCGCCAGGGACTGTGGTCGATCGAACGCGGCACCGAGTGGCCGGGGTCACCTTCGCCACTCACACGTCGACAATCGCCCGCCTGCCCAGCGCGCCCCGTTCATTGGCTCGCTGACTAATGACGGGGTCACGGTGGAGGTCGGGGCGGAGGCGCGTGGCAGTCGATGCCGCCGGAGACGGCGTCGGCACCGCGGTGGTCGACGCCGCGGTGCTAAACCGATGTCGGGCACCACCACGGTCGCGCTTGCCGACATCGTCGAAGACGCCACTGCAACAACCATCCAGCATCGTCCCCTTCAGCCAGATCCGTTGGTGAAGGCGATGTGCGTGTGCACAGCCCCCCTGCCAGGTTCGGCTCGGTCGACCGATGTTGGAGGAGTTCACTCTGCTCGTCACGGCCCGCCCGGTGGCAGCACAGGCTCCTGGCGATTGGTCTACGCTGGGGCAAGCTTCGTCATGGGACCCTTCCTCGACGGCACCCCAATGCACGGCGGACAAGACGATTCCGACATCGCCTGTGCTGGGCATGCCTTCGGCTCCTTTCACGGGCACGGATTCGCCGACGGTGGAGGACTCGCCTTCCCCCGGTGAAGCTGCTCGGCGACTGGCCAGGTTCACTGAGGAGATCCGGGTGGTGAGGCCACCACCCCTCATCACTTCCCCACCCAAGCAGCCGCCACCCAAGCAGCTCGTGCCCAAGCGGAGCAGGCGGATTGCCGCCCAGCAGATGGACCACATCCCGGCATCCAAGCGCGGCGAGGTGCTCCTCATGAGGAGGATGGGGTTCCTGGAACCTTCAGCGCCGCCTTCCTCTGCAGCTAAGGATTCGTACGAGTCTTTCTTTGAGGGCGACATTTCGGCGGCTGACGCTGAGGCGTTCGACTCACTGTTCCCGGCTTGTCGGGGGCGGTCGTGTGGGCGGTTCTAGGTTGATCCTAGTATTGGATCCCAGAGTTGTTAAAGTCAAAATGTAGCCCTTCGTGGTTCCGGTCGGGCCGGGTTCGGCCACTCTTGTACTTTCAAATCTCTACCTTTCTAATACAAAAATATGCATACTCGTGCGTATTCGCGAAAAAAAGGAAAAATAACTTTTGGTTTGGACTTCGGGTGCTTAAGGTTAAGACTGTGCTTGTGCTGCCAAAAGGCAGAATGCCCACCAAATAGGTAAAACCAGAGCTGCTTTTGCGTAGCATAATTTTTACGACACCTTAGACTCTACTTTTGGCTTCTAACTTTCTACTTTTCCAAATCTGTGAAAATAGAGTAGCTCTGCTAATGGGTGAGATCCCAACCCATTTCCACCCCATTTCAAATCTATTACTCCATCCGTTCCAAATTATAAGTCGATTTGACTTTTTAGTTCATCTATTTTGCTATGTATGTAGATATATTATTATATCTATATGCATAGTAAAATGGATGTATAAAAAAAAGTCAAGACGACTTATAATTTAGAACAGAGAGAATAATTATTTTTCAACTCCAACCCACCCCATTTCAAATTAACTAAGACCCAACACAACCCAACCAATTCTACCCACTCTGCGCTTGCCTGCCTACCTGCTTCGTTCCTTCTGCTGCTGCGTTCGTTCCTTCTTGCTGCTGCTCCTCTTCCCTACGGCCAATGAAGGTGGTGGCAGTGGCGACGGGGGCATAGGGTAGTGCTGGTGCGGTTCGAGGTGGCAGCGACATCAATGGCGCCGCCGGAGCTCGAGGCCGTGGCCGTGTGGATGGAGCGTGAGGCCAAGAGGCGCTGGGTGCACGTGGTGCCCGGTCCGCCAGTCGGGGCAAAAGGAGGTGGGCTGGGGCACTGCAGCTAGAGGCGCCGTGTGCAGGCCGCTGCGCCGCCGCCGTCGTGTAGCACCTCTTCCAAGCTGTCAGTGCCTGGTGCAGCACCTCTTCCATGTCCTCAGGGGCCTCGGCATCGTTACCAAGCCCGGTGAGGTTCGGCACTGATGCCGCGGCCGTCATGATATTGGACGTATTGGAGGATTGGGAAACCCAACCCATCCCAACCCGATTTGTTAGCAAACCCAACCCGTTTAACCTCTACCACTACCACCCATCCAAAACAGTTCCATAGCACAACCCAACCCGAAAACTCCTATTATTACCCGACCCATTAGCAGGCCTAAAATAGAGAGACGTTTTACAACTGTTTCAAGGGAGATAAAAAGAGTGAGTATGCTTTCTTATTGTTTTAACCAAACATATTTCAATTTTTATAGCACATAACTCACAACAACCGTTCCACTAGGACTTGCAAACGGACCCTAAGGCCAGTCTCAGTGGGGATTTCATGTCACTGTTTCCAACACATCTAGATTTTGGAAATAGTGCAGAAGAGTTTCATCCCCATGAAACTCTCTCTGCTCCCATGAAACTCTTATCATCTCTCTTCATTAATATGGTGCCACACCAGCATAATTAATGCCCATGAAACTCTGGTGAAACTCCATTGAGACTGGCCTAACTGGCTTTCAACTTGTTATAGGTTACAACAACACGTACTGGTGGCACGCACGCGCGGACTGCTGAAGATCGGGCGGCAAGCATTATTCATGACTGCGCCATGCATGGTCGCCCCTCCTGGCCTTGATCTCGGCCGCGTACGTAGTAGCTGTGTCCCAAACTCCCAATGCAAGTCCCAACAGCCGCCGCGGCCGCCGCTTCGTCTCTGTGGTGGTGGTGGTGGACCAGCTAGCGCTGCATGCGAGGCGCAGCGACCTCGCGTCTCCACCGCCAACACTTCGGAGTGTTAGTTGTGGTCTTGTGGAATTGGTTACTTTCTCACGACGACCGGCAAGGGCCCGCGTCACCGTGCTCATCGTCCACACCTTTCACGTCCCGAAGACACGCCCCACGATCCGATCCCATTGCCTTGCCGCCTCCAACTCTCATCTCATATATACTCTCGACTAGAACCGTGTGCCTCTTGTTTTCATCTTTTATTAGTTCCTTCCTGCAACCTATACCTACATATAGTCGTAGTCGTAGAGACTTAGTACTGCACTTCCAGATCAGATCGCGGCGGAGGCAGAGCAGGCGATGGCGAGCGGCGCCGTCCAACCCCACGTGGCGGTGGATGTCAACAATGGGGAGGACGACGGCGAGGCCGAGGCGGCCGACCAGCTCTGGGCGACCATCGAGCGCGCCGCCTCCCCTCAGCGGCGCAACCTCGCCATCGTCGTGCCTGACCCTGGCAGTGGTAGCACCGGCGGCGGCGGCGCCGGAGGATGCAGTGCAGAGGAGAAGAAGGGCGGCGAGGTCGTGGACGTGCGGAGGCTCGACCGGCGTGGCGTCCAGCGCGTGCTCCAGAGGGCGTTGGCCACCGCCGACTCCGATAACGCCAAGCTCCTCCACGGCATCAGGGCCCGCTTTGACGCGTAAGTAATGCAGCTGATCTCTTCCTTCAATTCCCCGATTCGATTTGCACTTAAATTTTCTCATCATATACTAAACCGATTTGATCGATTTCTAATGATGATCTGCCTACTACGTGCTCTACTAAATGCCGATTCCAACTGTTTGGTTACCTCGTGAAGGGCGGGATTGGACGTGCCACGGGTGGAGGTGAGGTTCCGCAACCTGACGGTGTCCACGGAGGTGCACTACGGCCGCCGGGCGTTGCCGACGCTCATCAACTATGTCCATGACATTGCCGAGGTATGCATATGGTTGGTTTTTGTGCTTTAGATTACGTGTTGGGTAGCGCAAATCGCGGATCTCATGCATCATTTGCTTGCTCGGATAGCGACTGCTGCTTCATGTCATCATGTGATTAAACTGTCCACGTCAGGACTTTTTAGCTCAGCCTCAGCGCTAGTCTTAGGATGCATTGTTGTTAGTTTCCTTTTGAACGCTATGGGTTCTTAAATCTTGTCACGTGCAGTTACGGCTACCAGATGCAACTAATAATTTTGACGTAACACACTCATTAGTTAGTTAGTTGACGATGAGTTGATCAGACGTACTTGATGAGGCATGCAACTGCAGCTACGTTGCAGGCATCAATAATTCCATACGCTGGTAAAATATATATGCTCTAGCTAGCCTGTAGCATTTTCATTTATGACTATATATATATACACCATAATTTGCATGACAATTGTCAATTGTGTACCTTTTTTTATTATCTTATTACACCTGCGAACCCTTTGCTAATATATATATGTACCTTTTATCTTGGTGCAGAGGCTTCTAATTTGTTGCCATCTTTTATGTCCTAAGAAGACCAAGCTCACTATTCTTGATGATGTTAGTGGAGTTCTAAAACCTGGGAGGTGAGAAACAATACTTCTTACTGCGGGGCTCTATATGAATGCAAACACATGTCACTCCGAACTTATAAATAGTTAAATTTATATCCGCATATGTAGGCACAAAAGGTAGTATATTTGCATGCCTATTGTGCAGTTGTGTGCTGACACTTGTTTCCTCTGGAACAATGTACTAGAAACGTATCTCATTTGGGGGTAGTTGATAAGTCATCCCCTATGTATCCCTGCTCTGTTTTCTCATCTATCAATATCTATATATACATATACAAATATAAAAAAGCACGAGTCCCGATCTGCCAATACTGGTATTTAATGCAACTCATCTTGATCATGTGGTTATCTCTCTTCCACTTTTGATGCCAACATTTTGATATTTTTTTTCTGTTGCAATAATAACCAATGTAGTACTATACTAGAAACTTGTAGCTCGTTTTTTGTGTACCAAAAATAATTTATTTCAGAATTCTTTTGTGTCAAGGATTGCATGCACTCATTTATGAAGTTTGTAATAGGTAACTGCTGATGTTGTTTTCTTGTTTTGTTTTGTGTGGTGAAAGAATGACACTGTTGCTAGGACCACCGTCATCTGGGAAATCAACGCTCTTGTTGGCCCTTGCTGGTAAACTGGATCCTCAGCTAAAGGTGACCTTGACATCTTCTCCCTGTTTGTGTGAATTGTTTTAATTTTCTGGGGGCCGGGCTTGGGAGGGTTTTTTATTCCCTCACACAATCAAACCAGTTGCCTAATCTATCCCATTATTATGTTCTGTATCATTCTTGTCATTTCATTTACCTTCTCATATTCTGACAGAAAAGTGGAGAAGTGACCTACAATGGAACTTCACTTACTGAATTTTGTGTACAAAGAACTTCTGCTTATATCAGTCAGACAGACAACCATATTGGAGAATTGACAGTGAGGGAAACATTATATTTTGCTGCAAAATGCCAGGGTGCAAGTGAAAACTGGCAAGGTAAGGCTCCCATTCTTGTGCTTTGCAAATACTTTGTTTAGTTCTGTTGTGATTACCCAAGGACACAATTATAGCCAAGGGTACGAATAAATTTGCATCTAGACTTTTCAAGGCACTTAATTAGTTTATTACTAATTCACATTTGAATGATTTTGTCACCTATTATTATCCAAGCATTTCTACTTAATTAAGATAAAACAATTGGCTGTGGCTAGCTTATAACCTGCATGAGTGTGTCAAAGCATAAACTATGATAGAATTAACCTTTTTCCAGAAATTAAACGAAACTAAGCGGTAGCCAACAAAGATAATTCAGTTTTTTTCATTTTATTTCATGACACGGTGAATTGCAGATTTGGTGAGGTTCATGCATCTTACATCAAGTATCTAATCTAACAATCTACATGCAGATATTTTGACCTTTCCTTATCCCAAGTATCACTGATGGTGAAATAATGCCCTTAAGATTGCAGAATCTAGCACTATATACTTTTGTTAAAGTTTAAGATCATTTCATGTTTATCATCAAGTTTGAAGTTCTCAGCTTTTATCTTTGAATCTTTTACGGTAGTATGTATCTATTGCGTTTTTTTGTTAAAAACTATATCAATGCTTCTAATAGGAGCACAATGAACAATTTCTTTAAACTGCTCCGTTTTGTTATCATGTAATGGCTTAGATGTCAGTTCAAAAAGTATCTATCTTACACACATTGTTGATATGTGTAGAGTGCTTGAAGGAGCTATGCGATCTTGAAGGGAAGAGAGGAATAAGACCAAATCCAGAAATAGATGCCTTTATGAAGGTTCTTATCTAATTCACATATAAACATCTCATATTTCATTTTGTTTATTTACATAATGTTTTTGTTCTGTATGACCAGACAACATCAGTTCGAGGACAAAAACACAATCTTGTTACAGACTATGTTCTTAGAGTGCTTGGACTAGATCTATGTGCTGATACTGCTGTTGGTACTGATATGGAAAGAGGTGTCTCTGGTGGACAGAAGAAACGAGTCACAACAGGTTTGTAGGACTGCAAATTTAATATTTTGTCTTGCATTCCCACAACTTTTTTGTTCCAAATAGAGCTAGTTCTTGGTGGTTTTGCGATGAACCTTAGTTCATGCTTTTTATGGGTTTGTAGATTAGAGATGGAGTTGAAGAGAAACTGAATGCTTTTTATGGATTCCCACAACTTTTCATGCTCTAGAGATATTATTTTTATATTGTTATTATTATTATTATTATTAATCCAGTAATTCACTGAAGCCTATTAAGTAGATCTTGCCTTCCTGACCAAACAATCTAGGGAATGATTTGGACAAAAAAGATATTCTGAACTTAAGGTACTACATCAACCTGTTAATTAATCTCAAAATACTCTTGTTGCCATGCTCCTATATGCATGGAGAATCCACATTTCCATTGCATCCGACACACTCTTTGGTCCTTGCTTTAGGTAAGTTAACCCAGTTGCCATGATCTTAGGCTTATTTGCCAGCCCCAATCTATTTCATCCCTCCCACTAAAACACCACATAAGGTGAGAAGAGTCATATTACAAATACCCATAACTAAGTGACAACTTTAATGGCTTCTGTAAGAAACTGATCAAAATACAATTTGATATTCTTTGTGGAAGATCTGTAACAAATGATGTACTTTTGCAGGTGAAATGGTTGTTGGACCAAGAAAAACCCTTCTCATGGATGAAATATCTACTGGTCTCGACAGCTCAACGACTTATCAAATAGTTAAATGCATGAGGAACTTTGTTCATGAGATGGAGGCTACTGTGCTGATGTCACTTCTTCAACCTGCACCAGAGACATTTGATCTTTTTGATGATCTAATTCTTCTCTCAGAAGGACAAATCATTTATCAAGGCCCCACTGTGCATGTTGTGGACTATTTCAATTCGCTAGGATTTTCACTGCCCCCTCGTAAGGGAATTGCAGATTTTCTCCAAGAGGTATTGTATGATGACTGCTAATTCTAACATAAAATTTGGAGCATGCTAGAATCTACTTAAGTAACTTTGTTATATCAGGTGACATCAAGGAAAGACCAAGCTCAGTACTGGTCTGACAAGTCAAGACCTTATTCTTTTATTTCTGCATCGACAATGGCTTCTGTATTTAAAAAATCCGACCATGGCAGATCTCTGGATTCTATTTTAAGCAACTCTTATGATGGCACAAAATCTCCTAAGGTGCTTGCCAGATCAAAGTTTGCAGTATCAAAACTTAGCCTTGTTAGAACATGCTTTTACAGGGAGCTGGTTTTAATAAGTCGCAACCGTTTCCTCTACATTTTCAGGACATGCCAAGTATGTTTATGTTTCTCTTTACTTCAGCTGTGATAATTTATTTGAAAATGAACTTGTAGTTGACATGAGCCATATCTAGTATCACTGTGTATAAAGTTTATTTAACTTTGTATTGTCAGTTAAATAACAATGTATTGGTCTATGAAACAAAACATGCCCTAAGGGCGTAAAATGTCCTTTTTGTTGATCCAAGTCTCTCAATCTCAAGGCATCACATGGTTATATGATCCATCTCTTTACTTTCCATGGTAGTAGATAGATGAAGGTTACATTATGAGCACTTGATAATATAGAATCGATGCATAAATGATAACTGCTGTGACCATGTGAGTAGTCTAAATGAAAATTATTGAAAGGTCAACAAAAATACTCGTTTTCTACTGTTGTTTTTATTCTGAAAAGAAGGTTTATGCACAGATTTTCTGACCTTATGTTATAGCATTTTAAATATTATTTAAGTCCAAGACTACATCTCTCCGTTCCTTTTCAGTTGTGGAAGAAAATATGCCCTAGTTTGCATCCATGGTCAATCTAATATGTTTTTAGGAGGTACTATTCTTTAAAGGCAAAACTACAAGAATGTTATTTGCTACATTGTCATTTCTTTACATTCTAACATTATTTGTTCCAAATTGTTGCTATAATTCTATATGCATCTATAATAAATTTTGAAAACAGAAGAATATAGGGATTTACTTTTTGTTAATTACCATCTAATACTTTCTTTGTATGCACCATTCTACAATTTATTAAAGAGCTTCCTCACATGCATTTGAAAATAATGGCATAATTTTGTGCAGGTTGCTTTTGTCGGGGTAATCACTTGCACAATCTTTCTTCGCACAAGATTGCACCCTGTTGATGAGCAAAATGGCAATCTTTATCTCTCTTGTCTGTTCTATGGGCTTATACATATGCTGTTCAATGGTTTTACAGAATTGCCCATTACTATTTCACGGCTTCCAGTGTTTTATAAGCAGAGAGACAATTTCTTTCATCCTGCATGGGCTTTCTCAATCCCCAATTGGATATTAAGAATTCCATATTCTCTTATTGAGGCTGTAGTGTGGTCATGTGCTGTTTACTACACAGTAGGCTTTGCACCAACTGCTGATAGGTACCAACAACTACCTTACTAGCCCATCTAGAGGTGGAGTCATTACTGTTGTACTTGGACATGTCAGAATAATGCAAACTATGTGCAGGTTCTTTCGCTTTATGCTATTGTTGTTCTCTGTCCATCAAATGGCTTTGGGCCTTTTCCGGATGATGGGGGCTATAGCACGAGACATGACTATTGCTAATACTTTTGGATCAGCTGCCTTATTGGCAATTTTTCTTTTAGGAGGGTTCCTTATCCCTAAAGGTGAGTGTTTATATATTTATTTCCTGTGGTATATTGAATTGTGCTAGACATCTCAGAAACGTTAGCTGTTTTCTCTCTCTAATGATCTAGATAAGAATGATTCTTACTTTTGGTGCAACATATTGTGACTTCGTTACTTCTGTGCTGCATAATAGAGGCTATAAAACCATGGTGGCAGTGGGCTTATTGGCTTTCCCCCTTGATGTATGGACAACGTGCTATTTCAGTTAACGAATTCTCAGCATCCAGATGGTCAAAGGTCTGTACACTAGCAGGAATTATTATTTCTCACTATCTCTGTTTACTAGTAGGAATCACCTTTTCTTTCTCCTTATTTTTACTTTTCGAAGTGTGTCTAAGATGGGTTACAATAACAAAATTGAATATTGAATCCTTGGATTTGTTTTGAACGTAATGAGGATAGAGATAGAGTTTTATTTACAAGAAAAAACACCAGCAGCACCGCTGTCTCAACAGCATCCACCACACACTGTGACAAAGCACAAAATACCTCACAAAGCCTCGCAATACAACACAGTTAAATGTGTGGTTGGGAAGCCTGTCTAAATTGAACTAAACACTCCTTTGACTTTTCTGCTACCTGCTGTGTTGTTACGTGCTCATTCTAAAAAAACTATGGTTTCGTTCTTTCCACAAATTCCATAAATATGATTTAGATAGCCATTCCATTGAACTCGCGCCATTTGTTTTCAGGACTGAATGCTTGAAATTACATATATAGTTCAAATTTGTTATTTGTGGGGGTCAAACATAATTTGGTTTGATAGCATGCATATCTATTGCATCATTCTCTTTTATTTTACTAGAAGAATCATTTGACATTTATCGTTAGCTAAATTTTATTATGACATGTATCATTATAGGTATTTGGTGCTGGCAACAATCCTGTTGGATCCAATGTTCTTACTTCACACAGTCTCCCTACACAAGATTACTGGTTCTGGATTGGAGTTTGTGCTTTATTGGCTTATGCTGTCTTGTTCAATGCTTTGTTTACTCTTGCTTTGACATTCCTTAACCGTAAGTGTGGAAATGCAATTATAATTCTAAATCTGTCTTCAGTAAGCTGCCTTTTGATTTCTCAAAACTAAATTGTAATTGTTTTTGAAGCTCTACGGAAGGCCCAAGCAATTATTCCATCCAATTCTGAAGAAACAAAGGATGCGTTGACTGATTGTGTATCAGATGGACATGCAATTGCAGGTGGTTTTCATTTTCTTAACAATCATGATTCTAGTATTTACTATAACATTTTTCCCCTAATGTGTTCAAAAAAGATATGTCTGTTTTTTATTGTGTATGTTCTAACATCTTTCAAGATATGTATTGGAACTTGCTTATTCTTGTTGAACATTATAAGCATATGAAGTTCAATATTACTCCCCCATTAAAACATATAAGGTCTATTTTAATTTATACAAGTCCAACATTGTGTGTGTGTCTATATATATTAGTAACAATTAAATAAAATACAAGAACATTTAGCACATTAAAACTGTTTAACTGATTGATATTTCAAAGGGCTCATACACAATATGGACTTTGTACCTATATAAATTCATATTTTATATGAGAAATAGTGGGCCAAAGATTAACTTTGACAGTCGGGTCAAAATAAAACATACCTTATATCTTTGAGTGGTGGAAAGTAATTATTTAAGAAGTAAATAAATTCTAATAGTTATGTTGCTATTATCTATTGATTTGTCTACCTTAATTAGTTACAGTGTGCATTTTTTGCCAAGCTAAATTTTTTTCTTCTGAACGTGAGGATAAAGTATTGTACTTGATTAAAAAGTTATATTATTCTTGAATCGCAGAAAGTAATGGCAGAAATTATGAAGTCAAAGGGCAGATTGAAGGCGAACTCAACAAGGGAATGATATTACCATTTCAACCTCTAACAATGACGTTTCATAACATTAACTATTTTGTGGATATGCCAAAGGTTGTTCTTCTAAAACTTATTATTTATATTTTTATAGTTCATTATCAGCTAAGATGGTTTCTACATGCATATAGAAAATGAAAGCAAGAGGTGTACCTGAGAAAAGACTACAGTTGCTATGTGAAGTAAGCGGAGTATTTAGGCCACGTGTCTTAACAGCACTGGTTGGCTCAAGTGGTGCTGGAAAGACGACCCTTCTTGACGTTTTAGCCGGTAGAAAAACAGGCGGATATATTGAGGGTGATATCAAGATTTCTGGCCATAAGAAAGAACAAAGAACCTTTGCCAGGATAGCTGGTTATGTTGAGCAAAATGATATACACTCGCCGCAAGTAACTGTTGAAGAGTCCTTGTGGTTTTCATCAATCTTACGACTTCCGAAAGATATAAGTACAAAAACAAGACATGTATGACTTGTACTAACTCTTTTAATCTAGGGTGCAATTAGTTATTTGAGATTATGCACACTTTAAACTATCTTGCAGGAATTTGTTGAGGAAGTTATGGCTTTGGTAGAGCTTGATCAACTGAGACATGCATTAGTAGGGAAGCAGGGTTCTACTGGATTGTCAACAGAGCAAAGGAAGCGCCTTACAATAGCTGTTGAACTGGTTGCAAATCCTTCAATTATTTTTTTGGATGAACCTACTTCTGGTTTGGATGCTCGAGCAGCTGCCATTGTGATGCGGACTATTAGAAATACTGTTGATACTGGAAGAACTGTTGTTTGCACTATACACCAGCCCAGCATTGACATCTTTGAAGCTTTTGATGAGGTTGGCATGCTTTTTTTGTTTTTTATTTGTCTTAGTTGCCCACCATTTTATTCCCTTTGTTAACTATTCTCCTAATTTCAGCTCCTCCTTCTGAAACGTGGAGGTCGCGTTATATATGGTGGTTCTCTGGGTGTCAATTCAATTGATATGATTGATTACTTTCAGGTTACTCTTTTTATCTCTATACTTTATAAAAGATTTTAACAACTGAATTAGTTCTTATAAGGTTCGGTTTGCTAAAAAACCATACCAATTGACATTCATCTTTCACTGTACTAAAAATACCTATGAAGTGATGAAATATGCGGACTAAAAAATTCTTGATCTCTAAACTTGCTTACACCAACACTCTATTCTTAACAACATACATTTTGTTAATATTCTTAAAACAGTCCATTCCTGGTGTTAATCATATCTCTGAAGGCTACAATCCAGCAACCTGGATGCTTGAAGTCACCACACAGGCATGTGAAGAGATTCTTGGTTTAGATTTTGCAGTGGTGTACAAAAACTCCGATCAGTTCAGGTGATTTCTATTGAACATGAAGAAGTGCTATTGTTGTGGTTTTCTTGGCCTAAGTAATTTTCTTTCAATTTTCTTTTGTAAGGACACCAAATTTATGCAACTGTTGAGGCATTTTTTAACAAACCTGTTCACAATAATTTAGGGAAGTGGAAGAGTTAATTAAAGAATCAAGTATTCCAGCTATTGGCACGGAACCTTTGAAATTCTCATCAGAGTTTTCACAGAACTTTCTTACTCAGTTCAGAGCTTGCTTGCATAAGCAAAGACTTGTTTACTGGAGAAGTCCAGAGTACAATGTTGTGCGGTTATTTTTCACGGCAATTGCAGCTATCATATTCGGATCAATATTTTGGAATGTGGGGATGAAAAGGTAATTCTATCTCTTAGTCATATTACATTTGTTTTTGTTTGTTTTTAATTCACGTGTTTAAAATGAATATACATTGATTTCATTG
The DNA here is from genome assembly GCA_038087645.1 of Saccharum hybrid cultivar R570. Taxonomy (NCBI): domain Eukaryota; kingdom Viridiplantae; phylum Streptophyta; class Magnoliopsida; order Poales; family Poaceae; genus Saccharum; species Saccharum hybrid cultivar. The sequence goes on along the minus strand of JAQSUU010000534.1, from coordinate 17,696,864 downwards.
GTTCATAGCTAGCGAAACGTGTTATTTTCATTTTTGTTGAAGTATAAATTTGCTGTTTATTATGTGTTGCCTTCAAAGGACTAGAATAACAAGAAACAAAAATAACCGATGAAAAAGGCATCAGTCATACAACAAGCATCGAAACTTCACCTTATTCATGTCCCTAGTAATATTCATGACCCAAGTGATGTGGCAAATGATCTTTCCTGCCATAGCATTGTCCATGTTACTGGTTTTTATTATCCCTCTGAAACAGTACAACGACCTATATATCTACCATAATGTCTTGTAGTTTCGCCAATAGCATAATTAATATATTGCTCATGAGTGAGTCGTAATGCAGATGGGAGGAGTATGAGGCTCTAGGAATATCCTAGTTTTTTTTTCCTAAAAACAATTAATGTTACTAGATCCATCATGACAGATATTTCCATCTTGGACAGTTATGTTCTACAATATAGGAGTTAAGTAATGCAAGATGGTACCAGTATGGATCATAATTGTACAACATAAGATTGGTGTTACTAAATTCATCGTGGTAGATATTTTCCATAATATCTGTTTTGTCAAATAATTAATTTTACTGAAATCATTAGTGGATATGTCATCTTGGAGGCCGTGGCAAGGTCCTAAATAACTTATATTTTGTAATTGGGGTATATATTTCTTAATGTATCTTCTTTTATTAATAATTCCAATGGGGGTTGGAAATGTTCTTTTTCTTATGAAAGGATGGCAAAAGTTTTGCCATAATTTAAATTAATAAACAGAGAAATCGGCTCAGTTTTTTAGGGAAAACTAGGCCAAAAACCTTACAACCGTGAGATGGAAACTACTCAACAAACAAATAGGGATTAGAATGTTGAACTCTAGGATCCTGCATTTAATATCCACAGTTGTTTCTATGCTCATAAATAATTCGACTTCGGACTTGGTTTTAATGACTATGGGATAAAAATATTTACTCCCTGCTCGAAATGTACCTAGGATAATTTACACATTCAGTTTAGAGCACATGGTTCATAGGCTAATACCAGTGTAACTATGCAGAGACACAACAGAAGATTTGATGCTTGTCATGGGATCTCTTTACGCGGCATGCCTGTTTCTTGGTGTAAATAATGCCTCATCCGTGCAGCCTGTGGTATCAACTGAGAGGACTGTCTACTACCGGGAACGTGCTGCTAGAATGTACTCATCGTTCTCATATGCTGCAGCACAGGTTAGCCAAGCTCACAGCAATCTTTTCTGTTTTTCCTATCTAGAGATCCCAGTTTCTAATATTTCTTAAAATTATTAGGGTCTTGTGGAGATTCCTTACATTGCAGTTCAGGCACTGATATTTGGCCTCATCACGTACTTCATGATCAACTATGAGAGGAACATAGGCAAGTCATTCTTCATTAATGGACTGCATGCTTTCTACACATGATATTGCTTCTTGTGTGTTAACTCAACCTTTTACTACAGGAAAATTGCTTTTGTATCTTGTTTTCCTGTTCCTTACTTTCACCTACTTCACATTCTACGGGATGGTGGCAGTAGGCTTGACCCCAACACAAGATGTGGCAGCAGTTGTATCATCTGCCTTTTACTCCTTGTGGAATCTTCTCTCTGGGTTCCTCATCCCCCAATCCGTAAGTTACTGAATTGCCAAAAGAAACAGTATTACATTGTTATGCTTCCAATTGTTCTTCAGTTTTGAACATAAAAATCTTACTCAGCCAATTCTTATATTTGTAAACATGGTGATTTACTTGTTAACCTAGCTTTTCTAGTCAAAAAAGAAATCATTTTTCATATTGAAGCGGTGTGGGTAACCAGATTTTTTCAACATCAGTTTTCAATCAATCCAGATAATGTCAGTGTGATGTTTATCTGTTTCTAAACGTTTTATTTAGGGTGTGTTCACTTTCTTCAAAATTCTAAAAATTTTACAAGATTCCCCGTCACATCAAATCTTTGGACGCATGCAATGAAGCATTAAATATAGGTAAAAAAATAACTAATTACACAGTTTGGTTGTAAATCATGAGACGAATCTTTAGAACCTAATTAGTCCATAATTGGACACTAATTGCTAAATACAAACGAAAGAGTTACTGTGCTTCCAAAATTTTTACCGACCATCTAAACACACCCTTACTTGTCATTCATCATGCAGAGGATCCCTGGCTGGTGGATCTGGTTCTATTACATCTGTCCAGTGGCCTGGACCCTGCGAGGCATCATTACATCGCAGTTGGGTGATGTGCAAACCAGGATAGTCGGCCCTGCTTTCGATGGGACCGTGCAGGAGTTCCTAGAGGAAAGCCTGGGATTTCAACAGGGGATGGCTGGTGTCACAGTTGCAGTGCTCATTGGCTTCTCTCTTTTCTTCTTTGCCATCTACGCGATTTCTATCAAGGTTATAAATTTCCAGAGAAGGTAATCAGCCTCCAGATCGAATTAAATAGCCTCCATAGTTTGCTTGCTACTTTGAGGTGCCAACATCAAGGTTCTCTTGCTACTTCGGTGGATGGATGAAGCACCCATTGATCGTATAGTGGACAAAATTTTCACAAGTACAGAGGGATTGCATATACTTATAGTATGTCTTAGTTTCCTTAGAAAGAACACTTGAAACTTTGTTCTTTAGTTTATTCTTGTGCACAAATAAATTGACTTCTCTTCCTCTCTACTGTAAGGGCCTGTTCGGTTGTTTAGGAATGCACCAGGAATTGTTCTACCTGCTCAAATCTTGTATAAATTTAATGAGCAATCCAGGTTGGAATCATTCCAGGGAAGGATTTGCTATTAACCGAACGAGCCCTAAAAGTTAAACCGACTCATTGGGATGCCAGGTAAGGATCATGACTAATGAGTCAAAAACGCTCGTTTTTGGTGGTGGAAATGGAACCGGGTGCTGCACGGCACGGCTAGCACGCGACAGCGCAATCCGACCTGAGAGCGACGGGGCGAGTGGCGCGGCGTGCGCGATTTGGCGACGACGACCCGGCCAAACTTCTGCCCAGCACAGGTGACTGGGGACCAGCAGACGCGCCCGCCGGGGAGCTGGGCTCGTCTTCGCTCTCTGCGTGTCGGCCAACAATCAACGAGCACGAGCTGGTTTCTTCTACAGTTCTACTAGTTCTGGACAAACGCAGCAACTCTTTCTTCCTGAGCCATGCATGCTCTCTTGTATTCAATATCTCGTCCTCTAAATAATTTTAAATGAAAAAAATACTAACTATAAAGTTTCAGATCTTCTCGACCACTATTAAATTTTGGAATGTGTCTCCATCCATCACCGTTTGAAAATTTAAAAAGATTTTAATCCCAAAATCTATGAATTTCAAAATGAAACTCTAAATATTTTCAAATATAGAACTTGTCAACTGCAAAGTTGTATTCGTGTTGACAACTAAATATTGGTATAGATCATGTCAACATACAAAGTTTTTTGAAAATTCTAAATTTTAAAATTTGAAATATGAGAAATCTGATTTTGAATCTCCGTCAAAAAGAATTCTGATAAAATAAAATGAATATTTAGGACTCTAAATGAATTTAAAAATCATCAATTACAAAATTATGGATCTCATTAACCTACAACTTTTGTATAGACTGTCAACATCCCAAGTCATTTAAAAATTCTAAATTTTGAATTTCAAAACCTAAGGATTCAAAACAAATTTTGAGGACTCTAAATGATTTCAACACTTGTCAACTACAAAGTTGCAAATTTTATTGAGCAATACAATTTTGATACTTCATCTGAGTTCATGTGAAAAAGAATATTTATAGAGGAAGGCCTCTTAAGCCGTGTTTGTAAATTAATTTACACAGGTGACATTCTAAAAAGCCTGCCTCTATTAATTTATAATTATAACCACTTTTAGATGTGCTCTTATCGAGAGATCTGCCTCTAAAAATCCATTTATACAACGATTGTTTGATTGGACTGCCTTCGTAAGGTCCTATTTGGATCCACCAACTAAATTTTAGCGGGCTAATTTTAGTTGTGGTGGATACAAACAACCCATCCCATTAACAGCTAGAAGGGCTCGCAGCTGATTGTAACCACCACTGGTCACTTTTGCTGACTCCCAAAGTTTGGCCTTCGGGAACTCACAATACCGCTTCGCGACTCTTCCCTCGCCCTCGCGTCTCGTGACTCGCAGCGCCGCAGCCGCAGCCGCCACCCCCACCCCCCGCCTCCACCACCGCTGGTCCCCCTGCCTTCCCCCTTCGACATCTTGCTGGAGGCCAGAGTGAGTGGGGATCCATCGTTTTTAATAAATTTTTTCTAGTAGATCGAGTCCTTAGGGTTAAGGTCTCTCCATGCCAAGTTTTTTTTGGTATTGAAGATTTATCTCCTCCTCCTCCTCTCCGGCAATGGCGAGGGGGCAAGCTAGATTTGTTTTCTCCATGGCAGCTCTGTTCAAGATGAGGGCGACAATTATGGCGTCAACATCTTCTTCGGCATAATGACACGAGATTTTTCTTTCCGAACGGCGACATCAAGGTGGAGATGATGTCGCCACCATGGAATAATTTTTTCGGTCTCTTCTTCATTTTGTTGTGGTTAGATCTAGCCACGACGAAGGACTATGGAGAATATGTTTCAGATCAGTCTTCCTTGTTTTTTTGGTGGCAGAAAGAAGAAGAAGAAGGAAGACATAAGAAAGAAAAGTTCCTCAAGTCTGCATGCAGGAATGTTGGTCGTCGTTCGTTGGACATCTGTTCTCAGGCCTTTTGCTAAGTGTTTGCTTGTGCAGTTATCCATACAAAGCGTCATACAAGTTTGGATTTGAGTTTTGGAGCTATTCACAGCATAGGTGCAATTTATATGAAAATCAATTTTTGGATATATGTAGTGTATTCTAGAGTGCTTGTAACGTGATGATGTATCCAGCTATAATCTAATATAATTCATCTTTTGTCTCAAAAAAAGCTAATGGTAACCGGCTAATCCCATTAGCTGTTCCAACCCAACTGTATAGCCAATGGCAACGAAAATTGGATATTTACCAAACTACCCATCACTATTTTGGCAACGCGCTCATTCCACCGCTCCGCGCTTGCAACTCCCCACTACTCGTGTTTCTTTTCTTCGAGCTCGCGATAGCTTCTGCGAGCACCGAACCCTAGCCGCCGCAAGCAGACCGCCACCGCCACCCACGTCGCTGTAAGCAGACCTCCGTGGGATGGACAACCATGACGAGTTCACTGACGAGGAAGCCACCTGGGATCGACTATTCCCTATCTGCACCCCCTCACCGGTCGCGCCCACCTTTAGCATGCCGAGAGGCTCCTCCTTCGGGCTTGGTGTCGGTGAATTTGACCTTAACTCCGCGATTCCTGTCGACAACATGTCCTTTATGGACATCCTTGGTGCTATAGAGGTCTCGCCGGATCTGGCTGTTGGAGGTGGCGAGCGTGGTGGGTTGTGCTGGTGCGTCATAGGAACAAGATGAAGAAGTTGATGAGGTTTTTGGCCAAAAAACTCTGTCACAGAGACCTAAATGCTTTCATTATCTAGCATGTTTGTGTGTTGTATGAGTGTGTCATGCATTTGTTCTTAGGGGATGAAGATGCAAACATGAATACTTTCCGTGATCAAATTGCTAATGCCTTGTTTGCTATGATAAAGTGACTGTAATACCATTTGTATGGACTCTGAACATTTCCTATTTGTTCAATTGGAAAACCGTGAACATTTGTATGGATTATCAACCACGACCATGCATCTCTCAAATTTATTGGTATTTTTAAGAGGTCTAGTTCTTATGAAGGAAAGATTTGTGTCGGGTATCGAAATACCAGGGTACCCAATAGATGACAAAATATGGCACCCTGCATGATCGCTAAAGCCCCATCGTAGGGGCCCCAGTAAAACCGACCCGCCAAAGGCGCTGACAGCACGTCAGTCGCTCGAGGCATGAACGACAAACTCCATCCCACCTGAGCCTTGCGGAAAGGACTCGGGCGAGATAGGCGCCTCGGGTGGCATTTTCCGCCTCGCCCGAGCCCCCGTGACGTCATCAAAGCGTCCGACCCTCTCGGTGTACTTCTGCCTCGCCCGAGGGACACGTGGGACCCTCAGGCAAGATTGGGGCCACGGGGGCCCCAACCACGGCACCCGCTCCCGCCGATGGGACGGACATGACGTGCACAGTCAACAGGAGCACGAGAATCACGCCCTGACCCAACATGACCCCGGTCATTCCACCACCACGACATCCATACCTCTACAGCGACGGGGGTAACGACCACTATACCACCTAACCCCCTCCCTACACAAATCCGGGCGCTCGTACCGCCCGTCCTCGACGCCACAGAGGTGCACAGGATGAAGCGTGGCCACAACGTGCAGCACCAGCAGACGAAGAGGCCAAAAGATCAACACCTGTTGCATCTGTGCGCTATAAGAAAAACTGTTCCCACCAGATAAGGAGGAAGACGGCCACGTCCGAGGCCACCTTTTTTGTTTTCCTCTTTCATCCTTTCCCATTTCCATCTCTTTACCACGAATGTAACCCGAGCCCTCTCATTAGAAGCTATAAAAGGGGAGGCAGGGGCCACGATTGAGAGAACAACAAAGAAACAACACACACGCACACCCCCTCAAAAGAGACCTAGGATCCGCTCCCTTTCTCGAAAGCTTGTAACCCCTACTACGAGCACTCCGGTGCAAGGCAACACGAGCAGTAGCAAAACCCACTGGACGTAGGGCCATTCATTCCTGAACCAGTATACATCCTTGTGTCCGCTTTGCATACCATCCGGGCCTAGACGCGCAGATACAAATTCATTCGTCGCTCTATTTAGACCCCCGGTTCTCTAGACACCGACAGTTGGCACACCAGGTAGGGGCCTTCTACACGTCACGATCCATCTCTTAGGTCTCAATGGCCAACCCCCGCATTTGCTTCAATCTAGGCTCCCACGTCCGGTTCGACTGCCTAGATTTCCTCTGCACGGGAGTGGACTATGATTTGGTCCTTCTTCCCCCTTCCGTCGACATTGACGCCATCTCTGAGGCCCTGTCCAACCTTCGCCTGTGCGCTGACGAGGGGCAGACCCTTGAGAACGATTGGTCAGGAAGTTCCCAAGGTAGATCGACGCATGCCGGTAAGCCGCACAACCACGGGAAGGCCCATGGCTAGTCCTCGACTACAGTTCATCTTAATCCATCTGCGGGAGAGATTTCCACGGATTTGCTGACTCAACATGCGCAGGCTATCGTGGAAGTACTCGTGACCACAGAGACAACCTCTAGCACTAGCTCCGACGAAGACGACAGCAATTGGTCGGCGCCGACTTCTCCGGGCTCGACAACCCGAGGGCTTTACGTCATTTTGTCGGTATCCGTGACTACCTCCTCGACGGCGGCGACTCCGATGATGGTGGCTACGAGCTCACGTGGCCATGACGCCGGAAGGCGGAGGCTACGCACGGCGTCGACATGCCATGATCGGTAGATCACCGCATCACCTCCTGTCCAAGATCTTTTATTCTGTTTTTGGAAGTTAATCAGTCCGTGCGTACGTTCGAAATCTTTGCACGTTTATCTGCTGTAATTTATCTCCTCACTTAAATCATGAGTTAAATCATCAGCGATAATTACGTAATACGGTTTTTGCCCTTTATGGTCCGTTACGACACGGAGTTCGAAGGCTGGCTCCTGAAGGGTTCGACAGCCGCTCCAAGCCACCCGAGTGAGGGATGGCATGAGAAGGGGCACACGAGCGGCCAGTACCCGGACGCGCTAAGCGTCGCGGGCCTTCTCGAGCCATGTTCAAGTCTAGGCTGGTTTACGATTCAGGAGTTTTTTTTCTAAAAAAAGGCAACGAGCTCTCGGGGTCGGTCGAATAACCCTGGGAACTCCCCGAACCAACCGCCAGGAAATTTTGAAGCCAGTCACTAGCTTACCTCTGTCAGATCCCCGCGATTGAGAACTGGGGCTTCACTTGAACTGACCCGCTTGTAACTCAATGGGCACCACTGCTCGACTCAGCGAGGGATGTCGTGGCGTTGCCCAAACTCTCCTCTTTGCGAAAAAGAAGCACGAGGGATATGCTAACTAAGCCACTTGACCGGGCCCACGCGCAAGCGGGGATCTCGAAGGACCTAGGGGTAGAAATGTCCGACCAGCGAACGAACCCTCCCGAGCGTCCTGACGAGCCTATGACCCTAGGCCTAGGCAGAGGAATCGATGAGAGTGCATCCGACCCCGCCTCGGGACATGGGAAACTGCTACACCTTAACGTCTGATCGGTCTATCAAAAATCACGTGAGCTACGCACACATGAGTTCTTTCCTCTCTAAGAAACCTTCAACAAACAAAGTCTCGGTGACCTCGCCGGCCGCCATTGCCAATCGAATCGAGGAAAAATGAGGGAAGACAGGGAAACAAAATGAACACGACAACGATTAGACAAACTAATTTCTTAGATAAAAGAGTTCCTTTACATTCTTAGGGGAAGGGAGAGGTCCTAAACTAGGCCTACGGGTCCTCGTTGAGAACCTGGTCCATGGGGACAAGGGCTCGAAACCCTCGAGGAGGTCCTCGTAGTCTCCCACCCCTCCCCCATGGGGAAGCCTTCGACGTCCTGGAGCTCCACGTCGGTGGCCGCTGGGCCATCATCAGCGCAACGGCCGCTCCTCGATGGACGCCGCGCTCGATCGCCGCCCGGATCAGTGCCCGCGCACTGAGGAGGCGCTCCTCCCAGCGCTCCGCTGGAGCACGCACGAAGTTGGCCAAGACGTCAGCGGTGCTACGGAGGGACTCCACCTCCGCGAGCAGCTCTGCTCAAAACAATGCCAAAAATAAGTCATCACGCCGACTAAAAAAGCAAAACGAGGAGACGGAGGCCCACTCACCTGTGCACCGACGGTCGGATTCCGTCCGCTGTGAGCGGGCAAGCGCCGCCTCCTCCTCTAGTGAAGTCACCACTATCTTGACGGTAGCCAACTCCTCCCGAGCCTCCTAGAGTGGAGTAGGGACACCCCAGGACACCGCGTGCTGGGCCTGCTCGTACCCGGACGTGGAGATGACGCCGGGATTAAGGCAACGGCGGTGGAAGGGTGCCCTGTCCCCCTCTCCCGGCGCGCCCACGCATGACCCCCTGGAGGAGTTGTCGTGCTCCATAACGATGGTTGAGGTGGCTAAGAAAGATAGAGAGCAGGGACAGAGGAAGGGAGATGCCAGGGTCGGGCACCACGGCTCAGGTTATGAAGGGCCCCGAGGAGGCCTCTCAACTCCCGTGGCATTCAATACGTCACCCACTTGCCAACTGCCCCACTCACCCCCGAGGGAGCCGTGTCAGTCCCACGCCACGCCTCGAGAAGGCGAATCATTCTCGCAGACGATACGCAGTCCATTTAATCACGACAAGAGAGCCGTGTGAAAGGGCAACTGACTGGGCACCAGTCGCCCAACTCCCCACATATGCAAAAAAATCCTCCCTACCACCCCACCTTCCCAAGCACCGGGACGCGAAGCGTCACAACAATTACCCAGCACGACCCCTCGTCTTCCCCAGGCGGGCCCACTCGCTTGATTCAAAGCCTTGAAGGGATAACTCATCCCTCCAAGGCCTCGGGGGCTACACTCAGCGGGTGTGCTCGCGGGCACCCACCAGACAGTTTCCTCCAAAACAAATAAATCATAATGCATCCAAATGGGATGACGAGGCCCACGCATACCCCTTTGTTCTGCTAAAGAACGCAAGGAGGAATGACGTGGTGGCGGAAAGGCCACCCGGTCAGTCCCTTGCAATGCGCGGGGGCTCGGGGGCTTCTCCCGCATCCTGACCTAGCGAATGGTCAAAGCCACAGGCTCAGGGGCTCCTCGCACGCCCTGCAGTCATACGAAAAACACCACGCTCGCTCAATTAAAGCTCTTGAAGGGATAACTCATCCCTCCAAGGCCTCGGGGGCTACACCCGCCGGGTGCGCTCACGCGCACCCACCGGATAGCCTCCTTCAAACACAAACAAATCAAAACTACCCACGATCGCTCATTCTCAAGCCTCTGAAGGAGTGCTCCACTCCTCCATAGGCTTGGGGGCTACTGTCGGGTATCAAATTTCCAGGGTACCCAATAGACGGCAAAATATGACACCCTGCACGATCGCTAAAGCCCCATCGTTGGGGGCCTAGTAAAACCGACCCGCCAAAGGCGCTGACAACATGTCAGCCGCTCGAGGCACGAACAACAAACTCCATCCCACCCGAGCCTTGCGGAAAGAACTCAGGCGAGATAGGCGCCTCGGGTGGCATTTTCCGCCTCGCCTGAGCCCCCGTGACGTCATCAAAGCGCCCGACCCCCTCGGTGTACTTCCGCCTCGCCCGAGGGACACGTGGAACCCGCAGGCAAGACGGGGACCACGGGGGCCCCAACCGCGGCACCCGCTCCCGCCGATGGGATGGACATGACGTGCACAGTCAACAGGAGCACAGGAATCACGCCCTGACCCAACATGACCCCGGTCATTCCACCACCACGACATCCATACCTCTACAGCGACAGAGGTAACGACCACTATACCACCTAACCCCCTCCCTACACAAATCCGGGCGCTCGTACCGCCCGTCCTCGACGCCACAGAGGTGCACAGGACGAAGCGTGGCCACAGCGTGCAGCACCAGCAGACGAAGAGGCCAAAAGATCAACGCTTGTTGCATCTCTGCGCTACAGGGAAAACTGTTTCCACCGGATAAGGTGGAAGACGGCCACGCCCAAGGCCACCTTTTTTGTTTTTCTCTTTCATCCTTTTTCATTTCCATCTCTTTACCATGAATGTAACCTGATCCCTCTCCTTAGAAGCTATAAAAGGGGAGGCAGGGGCTACAATCGAGAGAACAACAAAGAAACAATACACACACGCACACCCCCTCAAAAGAGACCTAGGATCCGTTCCCTCTTTCGAAAGCTTGTAACCCCTACTACGAGCATTCCGGTGCAAGGCAACACGAGCAACAGCAAAACCCACTGGACGTAGGGCCATTCATGCCTGAACCAGTATACATCCTTATATCCGCTTTGCACACCATCCGTGCCTAGACGCGCAGACACAAATTCACTCGTCGCTCTGTTTAGACCCCAGTTATCTAGACACCGACAATTTGCAGAAAAACTAAAACAGAGATGGTGTATCAGTCACCGGAACTGTAGATCTCAACAGCAGGAACTAGGAACTAGAGGCAGGAGAACCTAAAGAATGACAACTAGAGAGATGGCTGGCTGGGAAGCCTCCTAACGTATTTGTAGAGCCATTACACATTCCCTACATGCTCTTAGATATTTTAGTTGAACCACTTAATCCAGGGGCAAAATGCTCCAATTTGAGATCAAGCATCCGGTGGCCATGGGCTCTTCATGACTTTGCTTCACCTCAATGCAAGCTTCCCGATGACGCCACACGCCTCCTCCTATTCCTGCCGAAACTCCAACCAGATTTTGGTGTGGCCCAAACCTGAGAAACCATCCAACCGGTGGTTTTGAGGCCGCCAAAACCACCTGGAGAAGCATATCTATTACACCTCTACGATCTCGAAACGTGTCACTATCATCCTTGACCACCCGATCACCAAATCCTCTTGCGCCTTCGCTTGACTTAGTCAACCGCTGTCTTGACTTGGCCAACACGGTCTACTACTCCTCATGAGCTCTTGCTTGTTGATGTCCCCAAGTGTCACCCACCACAGGTAGTCTTCAGGCCATCTTGGTCTCTCAGCCGAAGCCTCACGTCCGTCCTTCACCGTTCACCGCTCCCAGTTCATCGGCACGGCCTATCTCTACTTGCCTTCTCCATGTCCGTCAACCATCTCTGTGCTCCATACCAGCACACAAACATAACCAAGAGACATGTTGCACACACACTCACACAAAGGTTTGTCTTCAAACTCAACCAAAGCCGATCATCTCCGACAATCACTCATCACAAACTAGACACACAAGGGCACATATCAATCTTGTTTTCGCACTTACTACTGAAACCAAAACATCAGCTTTTAGCACAACAAAATAAACCACCTACTAAGCTCATGATTCGGTCTGGATCTTTGTCACTTCTTGAGCACACAGCTCATATACAAAATAACATGGACAACAACATGCCAAAGTGAGGCCAGTCTGGCGAGATAAATACGAGAACCAGCAAAATGTGACAACACATAGAAGTGACTCTTTTAGAAAAGAGGATAAAAGAAACTTTTTTTCATTTGAGCCGCACTTTGCACGTCTTGGTAACGTAGAAATCATCTATAATGGCTCACGTCCATTGCCATCTCTATCTACCTTCTTAAAAAAATCAATTGTCCTTTTAGTAGCAACCATTATTTCCTAACTGAATTTGCATAAGCATACAATGATACAAACTGAATTAAAAATTTGCACGGACGATCATTGCAGATTAGCAATTAAAAAAATAGAAATCGTATCATGTAAATTATACTTACTTTGCCTGTGCTTGTGCGTATAGCGTGCGGCTCTCTTACTTCTTGATTGCGGTCATCACAGACGAGTAAACACCCGGCCCGTCGTCTATGATGTAAGCATCCTCACACACGCACAAATTCTCCGTCTGTGAATCTGTGATGAAGTTGAGGTCCGTCTGCCATTACAGGCTCTGGTTGGCACAGTGTCTATGAGACGTAAGACGTTTTGATACGTTGAAACTTGAAAGAAAATTCCTGGTTCTACGCACCTTCGGCTTGGTGATGAACTCACGGCATTTTGTGGAAAATCTATCCGGATCGCGCGTGCTTGATGTGAACTGCGCGGCTGTACGTCAGTTGAGTCAGTCGTTGGCTTGTAGTTGGCACAGTAGTCCAACGATTTGGCAGGGAAAGATGTACTCCGTGGTGGCCGTGCTCGATCGTGTTGCTATTGCCCTCGGAGAGAAGCGACAGCCGCGTTCAACTTTGTCTAGCGAGTAGCGTCAAAAAAACTTTGTCTAGCGAGATGTTGACAAAAACACACCGTTGGCTCGGCTCGGCTCCTGCCTCCTCGATCGGATCGATACGTGGTCTCCTCTAGTCAGGTTCTGTACCCGTCGGTCGTAGTACGACCTTGGATCGCCGGAGTAGCTCGTTGTTGTGGTAGACTCGTCGTCGTACGTTCTTACACCGATATACGTATGGTCGCCCCTTTTCTACGGTTATAACTAATATCTCTTCAATTAGCCGCCTTTTAATTTGCAGTTCGGCTGGGGCGTCATCGTCTCTCGTCACCACATTTTGGCATTTTGCCCGCTCGCTCGCGCGTGTGTATAAATGAACGAGCCCCGAGAGCGTAGCTTTGCTCATTCACAACTAAGGCTTAATTAGTAGGTTAGCTGCTCTTGGTCTGTAGTTGCACCAGCAGCGCAAAAACACGTCACAGTTTCTTTCTTTCCCATCACCACATTCATTCGGAGCACGTAAATCGGCTGCGGGCGACCGGCGACGACGCGATGTCCAAGGTAGTAGCCAAGGCCTTCTGTTTTTCTCTTTTTACTTTGATTCGCCATGCATGTGCTCCCATATATGTCAAAAAAAATATGATTCTCACTTTTAAGAAAATTTAGACAAACTTGAGAAAATTTACTTGGTTTAAATTTAGAATTATATATATAATCCTTTTTAGACGAACGGAATATGTATGAACGAGTGCCCTGCCATAAGAAACTGATCCTAGCTTGCTTGGGCTTGTCGTTGTTGTTGCAGCAAAAGACTGTGATCAGGTTGGGCGTGCCGAACGCCAAGAACCGGTCTAAAGCCATGCAGCTGGCGTCCAAATTTGTCGGTACACATCCATCACACATTCACACTACCTAGCTAGCGATTATCTTGAACTTCGTGTGCATGAGTTCCTAACACTGCGCGCCTCTATGCATGTATATGCAGGAGTGAACTCGGTGGCGATCACCGGCGAAGCCAAGGACCGGCTGGAGGTGGTAGGAGAAAGCGTCGACATCCCCTGCCTGATCAACTGCCTGCGCAAGAAGGTCTGCCGCGCCGACATCGTTCTGGTGGAGGAAGTGAAGGACAAGAAGAAGGAGGAGGAGGAGAAGAAGAAGAAGGAAGAAGAAGCCAAGAAGAAGAAGGCGGAAGAAGATAAGAAGAAGGCGGAAGAAGAGCTCAAGAAGCTCTGGGCGGCATGCCCGCCGCCGTACTCCGGTGGTTATTACCGCGGGCCGCCGCCGACGACGTTTGTGTGCGAGGAACAGCCAGCAGGCTGCCACATCATGTGATCTGAAGCCTACTTAGGATGGATTTTGCCCGGCGTGTATGCTTATAATATGTTTGTGTTTTTGGTTTTGAACTTTTGCCACGTCGGTCGGCTTCTCTCCGTGAGCCGTGCTGTGCGCATGTGCACAAACGTGGTTCTGGTTTGCTTTGGCTTCTTCAGTGATCACGAAATTATTTAGATCACTACTATATATACGTATTTCTGAATTTGTTTTAAGTTAAAATATTCTAAATTTGACCAAGTTTTCATAAACGAAAGCACTGACACCTACCACATCCTAGAAGTAAAACTATGAAAGCATATATCATATAAGAGGTCAATGATGCTCATTTGAATTCGTAAGTACTTCCTCCATCCCAAATTATAAGTCATTTTAACTTTCTTAAAGAGTCAAAGCATCTCAAGTTTAACTAAATCTATATACTCTAGTAAAGTTAAATATCACTAGATGTTCTATCTCTTCATGCAAGGTGTCCACAACATTCTCCACTAAGTCTCCCACTTACTTGCAATCCTTATGAATTATAAAAATTATTCATATCATCTCTATGTGCAATACTTTTAATCTTTAATCTATCAACATAAAAGTAATCTACATATCCTATTTGTTTCATCATCCTATCCTTCTATAATGTGATCTAATATTTTATTGGCTTTTATTCCATTTGCTTACTATTTTTTACCAAAGCAGATGCAATAAACTAACATGCAAGCTCAGTTCATATACATATACAGACAGAGTACCCAAGGCACCACACACACACACACACACACACACACACACACACACACACACACACACACACACACACACACATATATATAAATATAACTAACAAATCTATCTATCTATCTATCAAGAATTAAAGAGTATGTAGTGAATCATGAGACTTGAAAGGGTTCATATATTTATCAGGTTATATAATATAGATCTAAGTCGACTTTGAGCGTCGATCCATTTGTCTGACGATACTTTTTTTTAGCATCTTTTGTCTGACGATACTGTGCAGCCCAATTGTGCCACCAAGCTGATTCAACATGTCGTTATTGGGTCTCCGTCTCTGTCTCTTGACGTGTGCGGCGAATTTGCTCAACATTTTGGCCATTCGCTTGTGCTCCTCCAGCAGTTCCACCACTTGGCTGACGGGCCCGCCGGATCCCAGAGCGACCCGGTTGATCCGTGACCGTGACTGCTGCTGTTTCGTCATCATCAGCTTCATCGGGTCGTCCCCATCAAGCTCTGCAGCACTCATGGAGTCCATGATAGTCATGTACCTCTTGATCTTGGCCTGCTGCCCTTCCTTCTCCAGCTGCTTCTCCTTGTCTCCCAATAATCCAGCTGGTAGGAAGGAGACGAGATGCCCTAGAGGACCCATGCTCTGCACTACCCGGAACAGCTGGTACAGAGCCCTGAGAGTGAAGCCGCTGGCTCCTTTAACCGTCATCAGCTCGTGCAGAAGCTGCTCCAGTCCTTGTTGTCCTTGATCAGCAGGCATGGGCATCGTCGTCATGGCATCCTCGATCTTGTCCGTGAAGCCAGGCAAGTCTCCCATGCCTAGCAAACGACTCACAAAGGACCTGACGTCGAAGGCCTCCAGGTCCGCGACATGCTCCCCGGTGCCGATGAATATGACGGGACTTTTCGTAGCTGCGACCGCGCTGTGCCCGCCGCCGCCCTTGGCGTGGCCGTCCATCTTGGTGACGATGACGACGCCGACCTCGGCGCTCTGCTTGAACGCCAGCGCCTGGTCGAACACGGCCTGGCCAATGCTGGAGTCCATGACGAGCACCACCAGGTCCGGCCGCGTGGCCTCCGCGAGCTGCCGCATCTCCTCCAGGAGAGCGGCCTCCTGGCTGTGGCGCCCGCTCGTGTCGACGACGACGAGGTCACTGTTGGAACCAGAAATCACAATCACAAAAGCTATAGATCGAATTGGCTAGCCTAAGAACAAGAACGCGCAAGAAACACTGATGAACACGAACTGCAACTATTAGAGGACAGTGCTATTTTCCACTGATATGTGTGAGCAGTACAAACACAATAGGTTCAGTTACAATACGCTAACACGCTCCCTAAACAACCAGCTATTTATACCATTAGCCATTACACACTGTGACACGCACAGAAAACGGGAAAAACAAGATACAAAGAGAGACAGTGCAACTGCTGCTTCGACGTCGAGGTCGTGGGCGTAGTCACCAGCCCCAGCGCCAACCGCTCCTGCGTCTGCATCTTTCAAATTCAAACGCTCCGGCTCCCGCCTCCGCTATCTACCACGTCATCAACCTTAACACGTCAGCAGGCTTACACTAACATTCTCCCCCTTAAGCCTAATGAACCTCAAGCTCACGAACACCGAGCAGGTGTCTCATATGTCCCAGCTTCACCACTGCCATTGCCTTAGTCAGAGAATCAGCCTTCTGCTCCAAAGTGCCAACTCTCTTCACAGCAATTTCTCCACGCTCAACACATTCTCTCATGTAATGATACTTGATATCAATGTGTTTACTGCGTCCATGAAACACTGGGTTTTTCATCAACTGAATTGCAGAATTGTTATCCACAAACAAAGTCACACACTTTGGCTTGGTCTTTGTGAGCTCAGAGCTCACTTAGCAAGTTTTTGAGCCAAATTGCCTGCATTGTAGCTACTGTTGCAGCCATGAACTCAGCCTCACAAGATGACAGTGCCACTGTTTTCTCCTTGTGTGAACACCATGTGATCAAACTATCATTCAGATAGAAAGCCATCCCTCCAATGTTTCTCCTGTGACCCAAATCACATGCGAGATCACTGTCTGAATACCCCACCAGTCTCTCTTCTTTCTCTTCTCTGGTATACATAACCCCAAAATTCAGTGTACCCTTCAAATACCTGAGAATTTGTTTTACTGCATTGGAGTGCATTGTAGTAGATTTCTCCATGAATCTACTAGCCATACCAACTGAGAAAGCCAAGTCTGGCCTTGTGTTCAGCAAATACCTGAGACACCCAATGACCCTTCTGTACTCAGTTGCATCAATGGTTACTCCACCCTTGTCATCATGTAACTTTGTACCTGGATTCATTGGGACCTTGGTTGGATTACAATCAGCCATCCCAAACTGTGAAAGTATTTTCTTAGCATAACTAGTTTATTTGATAGTAATGCAGTCCTCTTGCTGCTCAACCTCTATTCCCAAATAGAATGACAGTAAGCCCAAATCACTCATTTCAAATTCAGAGGTCATTTGCTTCTTGAACACTACAATCTCAGCTGGATCTCCACCAGTCACTATCAAAGTCATCTACATATACACCAAGAATTACTCCTGATTTTCCAACCCCTCTTGTATATACTGCTGGTTCAATTACACATTTTCTGAACCCCAACTTCTTCAGATTATTGTCTAGCTTCACATTCCAGGCTCTAGGAGCTTGCTTTAGCCCATACAAAACTTTACTCAATTTGTACACCATCTGCTCCTTGCCTTTCACCACATAGCCATCAGGTTATGCCACATAGACATCCTCCACAAGCTCTTCATTTAGAAATGCAGTCTTGACATCTAGATGATGCACTTCCTAGCCCCAGTTAGCTACCATTGCTAGTATCAACCTCACAGTATCTAGTCTTGTCACTGGTGCAAAAACTTCTTCAAAATCTATGCCTTGCTTTTGTACATAGCCATTGGCAACTAATCTAGCTTTGTGCTTCACTATCTCCCCTTTTGCATTCCTTTTTAGCTTGTATACCCATTTCAATCCAATGGGTTTGTGGCCTGCTGGTAACTTGACTAATTCCCATGTCTTATTTTTGTTGATGGACTGAATTTCACTATCCATAGCTCCCATCCAGTTGCCATCTCCAGCTGCCTCTTGATAGCAAGTTGGCTCCTCCATTGCTGCCAACAGTGCATTTATCTCTTCTTTTGTGTCTGAAGCTAAATCCACTTCCACAGAGTCTTGATACACTTCATTCAGGCTCCTGAACCTCACTGGTCCATCATCATAATCAACATCCATGTTGTCATACACATCTCCTTGATTTGAACCTGCTCCATGATTTATAGAGTTTTCTGCATCTGTTGCTTGACCATGAACAGTGTCAGACTGTGCTCCAGTTCCTTGCTGAACTAAATTCTCTACACCACCTGCATCTTGCACTCCACCGGATGCTCCCCCTAAATCATCATGTGGTTGGTCTACCTGGTTATCTTCACCAGCTGCACCACCACTCCACTGCTGTGCTGCTACCCCCACAATCTCATCAATTGCAAAATCTAAATTTTACCAAATTCAGCATTTCAATTCCAGACTTCACCCTCTTCAAATACCACATCTCTACTCACCACTATTCTCTTGGATTGTGGGTCATAGAGCCTGTGTGCCTTGCTGCCATCCTCAACACCAAAGTACACCATGGGTACACTCCTGTCATCCAACTTTTTCAAATGAGGTGCTGCTGGTCTGACATGTGCTTTGCACCCAAACACCCTCAAGTGTCCCAACTGTGGTTTTCTTCCATTCCATGCCTCAAATGGGGTCCTACTGCCCATTGGCTTAGTTGAAAGCCTGTCCAGCAAATGAACTAAGTGTTTCACTGCCTCTCCCCAGAACATACCTGGTACATTCATGCTTTTCATCAATGACCTTGCCATCTCCATGATAGTCCTGTTCCTCCTTTCAACAACCCTATTTTGCTGTGGTGAGTAAGGTGCTGTCAACTGTCTCCTAATACCTGCCTGCTCACAGATATCCTTGAAAGCAGCTGCCAAGAATTCACCTCCTCTATCTAATCTCACACACTTCACCTTGTGACCCAAGCTATTTTCTGCTTCTGCCTTAAACTTGGCAAATGCATCACTAGCTTGGTCCTTTGTTTTCAGGAATGAAACTGTCATCCACCTGGTACAGTCATCAACTATGAGCATAAAGTACTTACTGCCTCCTACAGTCTCTGGTGTAATAGGCCCACACAAATCAATGTGTAACAATTCAAGTGGTTCATCTGCTCTCCACCTGGAAACCCGTGGAAAAAACACCTTGTCTGCTTTGCTGCCAAACAGGACTAACAGACCTAATCAGGATGTTTTATTAGAGCTATGCCCCCTGCCATCTCCTTCTCCACTAACATCTTTAGTGACTGAAAAATTACATGACCAAGTCTACCATGCCAAAGCCATGACACATCCCCAACATTGGCCAACATGCACACTGGATGAACTGGTTTTAATTCAATTTTGTATAGTCTATTAGCAGTTCTCTGCACTCTCATTGTTACTCTTTCAGGATTCTTTTCAGACACCTCAATCAGATCCTCGTCCATGACTACTCTATGTCCAATTTCAGTTAATTGACCAAGACTCACTAGATTGCTTCTAAGTTTAGGAATGAAATAAACATCATAGAGTAACCACTGATCACCAGAAATGCCCTGAAATAGAATTGAGCCCCACCCTAAATTTCAACTGTTGATCCATCACTGAAAGTCACCTTACCAGAAACAGTAGAATCAATGGCTTTGAATTTTTGCCGATCTCTAGTCATGTGGTTGCTTGCTCCATTGTCCAGGTACCATACATCACCAGGTGACACCCCATCGCCTGTGTAGTGTAGCTCAGGATACACCTTCACCTCATTCAGAAACAACTCGCCCTGACAGCCGTCCGACAATAGGCCATCTGAAGATGGGTGCTCAATCATCCTCGGCAACGCTGTCTCTACAAGCAACACCGTGGGCTCATACTCCACCGCGCTGGCATGGTGAGCTTCCTCCTTCTTCTCCTCTCCCGGACATCTATTTGCATAGTGCCCGTATTTGTGGCACTTGAAACATTTGATGTGACTCTTATCATGTTTGCCAGCGCCATCTCTTGCCACGTCGCCTTGCCCGCCATGGCCACCACTGCTGACACCACGACCTCACCCACGACCACGACCACCACCGTCGCTCTCCTGCGAGCGGTTCTTCCCGGATGCTTCCCTAGTCTCTCGCTTCTGCCGATCCACCCACTCAGCTTGCGTCAGCAACACCTGACCGGTGTCAGACTTCACCGTGGCACCCGCTCCCTGCCTGGTGCGTTCTTCATAGGCCTTCAACCGGCCAACCGCCTCCTCGAACGCCAGCTTCTTGAGGTCATGGAACTGCTCGATCCCCGCCACCACATTGATGAACCGCTCTGGCATTATGTCGAACATCTTCTTCACAAGTGCTGCGTCATCGAGCGATCCACCAAGGTTGCCATACCGGACTGACATCCCCGTCAACCGCCTGACGTACTAATCGATCGTGTCCTCCTCCTTCATCTTCATGGCGTCGAATTCACTCTTCAGTGTCTAGAACTGCGCCTCCCTGACACGCTCCTCGCCGACAAACCTCACCTTCAACGAGTCCTAGACCTCCTTCCCGGTCTCCTTCGCCGTGACTTGCATCAGAAGATCATCAGGCAAGCACTGAAGCAAGTGCGCCCGAGCCTTCTTGTCCTTAGCCTTCGCCGCCACCGCCGCTATCGCACCCTGCTCTGATGACTCCCCCGACGGTTCCATGATCTCCCACACCCCTGGTCCTCCATGATCGCCTGGACACGAATGCTCCAACTAGTGTAGTTGGTCACGGTGAGTGACGGATACGTGATCTAGTCACCGCCGCCGCCTATGCCACCACTCTAATCACCCATGGTGTGGATCAGGTGATGATCAGCGCGTGATTAAGGCTCCGATACCAAATGTTGGAACCAGGAATCACAATCACAACGCTATAGATCGAATTGGCTAGCCTAAGAATAAGAACGTGCAAGAAACACTCATGAACATGGACTGCAACTATCAGAGGACAATGCTATTTTCCACTGATATGTGTGAGCAGTACAAACACAATAGGTTCAGTTACAATACGCTAATACGCTCCCTAAACAACCAGCTATTTATACCAATAGCCATTACACACTGTGACACGCACAGAAAACAGGAAAAACAAGATACAAAGAGAGACAGTGCAACTGCTGCTTCGATGTCGAGGTCGTGGGCGTGGTCACCAGCCCTAGTGCCAACCGCTCCTGCGTCTGCATCTTTCAAATTCAAACGCTCTGGCTCCTGCCTCTGCTATCCACCACGTCATCAACCTTAACACGTCAGCTGACTTACACTAACAATAGCATCCCTCAGCAGATTGGTCGTCATTCCTGAACCTGTCCACGCCCTTGACAGTGACCCTCACGGGGTTGAAAGCTCTAGTTTGGTTTTGGTGAATTGATAAAACCCTACCATGTGCTCCAAGTGATCATGAGATAGGTTAAACACTAATCCAAGTGGTGGAGCAATCGAAGTCCAAAGGTGGTGGTGTTGGACATGTGATGATGATCAAGCTCTTTATTTGGAGAAGAAGAAAGAGAAAAACAAAAAGCTCAAGGCAAAGGTGAAATCTTGTAGGAGTTTTTTTGGTTTGGTGATCGAGACATTTAGCGAGTGTGATCACATTTTAGGACTGATAGCCATACTATTAAGAGGGGTGAAACTCATATCGAAATACGGTTGTCAAAGTGCCACTAGATGCTCTAACTTATTGCTTATGTATTTAGGATCTAGTGGAGTGCTAACATCCTTGAAAATATTTATGAAACTATGTTAACACATGTGCACAAGCTGATATACTTGGTGGTTGGCACATTTGATCAAGGGTGACAAAATTGGTGAAGAAATGGAGGCGAAAAGAGGTCATTGGGAGTGACCAGACGCTGGCCTCGGGCCAACCTGCGCGTTCGGTCTCAGTTTCCAGTGAGCGCGCGGTCACAGTCTTGTGACTGGACGCTAGGGAGAACATGTGATCGGACACGTTGCTTGTGAGTCCAACCGCTTGTGACATATGGTGACGTAAGCTTGGTGGCGTTGGCGTGCGTAGGAGAGAAGGACTGGACGCTGGCCTGCATCCGATCATGACCGACCTGACACGTCTGGTAGCGGTTGGCCGCCTCTGGAACGTCTCTGGACGTGACCTGACGCGTGGGCACTGGTGACGATCGGTGCGTCCGGTCATTGGCTGAAGCGTGCAGGCGAGCGAGGACCTGACACGGGCGCGGCGGGTCCAGTCGTCCTCTGCTGCGTCCAGTTGTTCTTTAACGCAAGCGTGGGAGTTTTTCGAACGTTGGAGATCAGCGGCTCTCGTTCGAAGGAAGTGACACACGACTGCATCCGGTGGACCAGACGCTGGCTCGGGTGTGTCCGATCGCCCCGACCAGCGTGTCCGGTCACCGCGCAGTCAGCCTGTCTTTGAGCCCAACGGCTCTATTCCGTGGGGGCTTCTATTTAAGCCCCATGGCCGGCTCAATCTCACTCTCTTGGTCATTTGCATTGACATAGCAATCTTGTGAGCTTAGCCAAAGCCCTCCCACTCATCTTCATCATTGATTCATCATATTTGTGAGATTGCGAGAGAATCCAAGTGCATTGCTTGAATGTTTGCATCTAGAGGCACTTGGTGGTTGCCGCCACCTAGACGACTTGGAGCAGTGAGGATCGTCGAGCGGAGGAAGGTGCTTGTCTCCGGCTTCGATTGTGGTGATTGTGAGGGGATCTTGACCTTCCCCCGGCGGAGAGCCAAAAGGTACTCTAGTGTATTGCTCGTGGCTTGTGTGATTCTCATCTTGTGTTGGTTGTGCGGCACCCTATTGAGGGTTTGGCGTGTGATGTCAATTAACACGTGAACCTTCAAGTAATTGAATCGTCACAATGAGGACTGCTTGCCGGCAAGCAAGTAAATCTCGGTAAAAAATCATTGTGTCATCATTTAATTCCAAGGTGATTGGTCTTCATTGGTATTCATTCTTGTGATTGATTGACTCCATTGGTGATTAGCTCACTCCTCTATACGGTGGTATAACATTCTATTCTTCCCGTGTATTTACATTTGTTAGTGTAGTTTGGCCCTTTAGTGTAGCTAGTTTTGAGGGCAAGGAAGAGTCGTGTCTAGTGGTTAGTGAGGCTCTTTAGTTAGTCTTTGAGAGCTCACTAACTTAGTGTAGTGACATAGCCATTGTGTGATTAGAAACTATAGCAATTAGAATTATGGTAGGTGGCTTATATTTATAGTAGGCTAGCGCAACATTCGCTTCACCTCATATTTGTCTAATCACTTTTTTTTAGTGTTGTAAAAATTTTTATAGGCTACTTATCCCTTTCCCGCCATTAGGACGGTCCGACTCCGTGTAGCTCCCATAGAAAGGGATGCCGGCCTTGGCCGCGTTCTGCCTCAGCTGGTCCAGGGCGCCGGCCGGAATGTGTCGGCGCACACCAGCGCGGGGCTGAACCCCGTCCTGCGGTGGTAGTCTGCGTACTTGACGCCTGTCAGTGCCGGCGGCGAGGGACTGGAGGTTGAGGGCGCTCCTGATGCTGGCCTGCACGGCCGGGACCATCTCGAAGCGGACGTCAACCTGCAGAAGCGCGTACGAGACGTCGTTAAGGCAGTCGACCACCGCCTTGTCGTCGACCACCGTCGCCTTGGCCATCCGCTCCAGCGCGCCGGCTAGGTTCTCGCCCAGCTGCGCCAGCACCATCTCGATCCGGCGGGTCGGGTGACGGTGACAGCGACGGACGAGTGGGGCCGTTCTCCGATCTCCGATCGATCCTCTGGCTCCGAATGAACCTCACGTACGTCCTCACCCACGGCGGCTAGTAGGGCTACTGTAGCTTTTTTATTAAAAAAATTTGCTATAGCTCTTTTTCAGATGGATGGATGGATCGGAGCAACACAACACGACTACACGAGATATTTATTGTGGCTTCTTCGATCGGTATAATACTTCAATGAGTCCTGGACTCCTGGTTGCTTGCGAGGTGATCCATCGCGTCGGATCGGAGTGAGTGGGAGTGGGAGACCGACCTGAAAACGAATCGGCTGATTCTGTACCGAGTCCGTATGTGTTGCCCGTAAGGATGAAAATGGACGGAAACGAACGGAAAATTGCTCTATCGTTTTCGTTTTCATATTTTTAGACGGAAACGGGAGCGGGAGCCGGACAGCCGGTAACGAAAACGGTAGCGGGATAAACGGTAATATGAAAACGTGTTAATACGATCGGAAAATAGACAGAAACGGATGGTAAGCGGGAACTTAAACCGGAATTGCATGCGCATATGACATCTCTGTTTGACGAGATTTCGTTCTAAAATTCTCGATTGAATGTATATATTTATGTGTGCATCCCGTAAGTTAATCTGTAAATGAAAAGGTTGCGTGTACTTATAAGAAGCTAATAATACGTATGCATATTTATGTGTGCTCTAGAGTTGTTTTACCATATATAAAAATATGTATAAATAATATATGGAGCACTTACAAATTGTTGCTAAAATGACTAGAATAGTAATTCAAATATTTACTGTTGGAAAACAATATCGAATGCTAAAATAAAGTACACCATTGCGAAGAGTTTATTGAGATAATCAAAATAGATATATTATTTGTCTAATTTGGAGTTCATTTGAAAGAGTTATGAAATTTCTAATTTAAAAGGCACGTCATCTCACGCCAGTCTTATTACCAAAAGGTCAAAGAGAGCAGCCGGCAGCACCTACAGTCCTCCACGCATGCAACATTCAAGAGCAGCAGCCATGCGGGCCCGCCTATCGCAGGTGCAGGCTGAAAGGTCTTGATGGCTAGAGGGGGGTGAATAGCCTTTTAAAAACTTCTACAAAGACAAGCTAAACAATTTTATCAATATAACAAATAGCGAGATGCGAGTTTTGCTTAGCCTACGGGGTGTTTGCAAGCCACCTATCCAATTCACAATTCTAGTATATAGGCACTCAACCGCACAAGACAAACCGAGAAGGTAACTACAACTACAACTAGCAAGCTACACAAAAGAGTTACTCTAGTAAAGCAAACTAGCTAGCAAAGATAACTAAGAAAGTAATGCGGAGTTGAGTTAGGAGGGTTTCACCGAGGGGCGAAGTATTGAGCCAACCAATATAATCAACAATGAATACCAAGATAACCGAACACCGGGATCAATCAATCACAATATGAAAGTGATGACACGAAGATTTATCCCGAGGTTCACGTGCTTGCCGGCACGCTAGTCCCCGTTGTGTCCCTCTTCACCACGTGGTTCGGTGGCTAATCGGTCTCACACCGAGCCTCTCAAAAGGCACCACAAGAACCTACCAAATGGCAAAAGGTTGCAAATGACACGAGCAATCCACTAATGTTGCCTTTGGCGCTTCGCCGAGGTAGGCACAAACCCCTTACAATCACCGGAGGTGGCCAAGAACAATCACCAACTCTTGCCAACGCCTCCAAGCTGCTCCAAGCCGTCTAGGTGGCGGCAACCACCAAGAGAAACAAGAATCCCGCAGCAAATCAACCACCAAGTGCCAACTAGATGCTATCTCACAATGCAAATGCACTTGGATCACTCAATCTCACTTCGAATATGCAAAGAAGCAAGAGAGATGAGTGGGAGGGGAGTTGCTTAGCTCAAAGTGCTCACAAGTATGTCAAAAATCCAAGAGAGAGAGCCTTGAGCCGGCCAACGAGTATTTATAGACGTACCCCTTCGAATATAGCCGTTAGGAACGAGATCCAGCTGAACTCGCGTTGACCGGACGCGCCGGTCGTAACGACCGGACGCTCCGGTCGCGTAACGGCTAGTTTACGAAACGCCGACCGGACGCGCCGGTCGCAACGACCGGACGCGCTGGTCACGACTGGACGCGCCGGTCCCGTGACTGACCGGACGCGCCGGTCAACACCGAGTCGCGCAAAACGAACCAGCGACCGGACGCGCTGAAGAACTGACCGGACGCCACAGTGACCGCGTCCGGTCGGAGTCCAGTAAGCTCCCTGGACGACCGGACGCGTCCGGTCGCCTGTGACCGGACGCGCCTCGCGTCCGATCAAACAACTGAAAAACGCGCAGACACTGGACACTGACCGGACGCGTCCGGTCATACAGTGACCGCGTCCGGTGCAGCGTCCGGTCACCACTGTGACCTCCGTTCGCTTCCGTTTCTTTTCCGTTTGATTTCCGACTTTCGGCGTAGTAGAAAATAGACATTTCATTTCCCCGAAATCGCCTGAATCCCGCGCTCGCATGCTCGGCGGGAGGGAGAGAGGACCCCAAACCCTCTCTACCGCTCAAACTCCACCGCCTTCGTAAATGTGCTAACACCACCAAGTGATCACGTCATGTGTGAGTGTGTTAGCTTTTTCACAATCATTTTTCGAGGCGTTATTAGTTCTATCCAAATGCATATGATCATGAAATGCACACCTAGAGGCACTTAGGAGTTCAATAGCCGCGTCATTCCTCTCTTTATAGTACGGCTATCTATCCTATAATGTAACCACACCCACTAGGTGTCTTGGTTACTAAAACACAACCCTTAAGCATATACCTTTGCCTTTATCACGTAGGGTTGCGTCCAAATCCAAGTGTGGCCATCATGATCACCATGTCCATCTTGCCACCAACCTTGGAATGTACTAATCCTCATATGCTACATACAACTTAGGCATAGGATTAGTACTTAGGCATTGTCACTAATTACCAACACCAAACATAGGACTTTCAATCTCCCCCTTGTTGGTAATTGGTGACAATCCTTTCACAAAGATGTTATGATAAAATTTTGATTGAACCCATGTCACATTGTCCAAGTATATTACCATGTGTAAGAATTATGGACATGTGATCATGAATTCAAATTGATAGCAATGGCTCCCCCTATATGTATGCTATATGTTTGGATTTTGGAAGCATACATGTTAGATAGGAAAAATATAGGAGCATTGACTATCAATAGGTGCTAAGTGTTTTAGATTATAGACCTTTGAAGCGTGATACCATCGGAGTAGCGATAAACACCATCTTAGCACCTTGTGTAGTTAGATACCACTTGGAAAAGTATAAACAAAACTAGAAACCTTGTGAGATCAACATTATAAGAAAGGTTCTAGTACCACTTTGAAAAACATGAAGCAAGAAAAATCTAACTACTTCCTATTCATGCTAGTACTTCAATACACCATTCAAATTATACTAGCAAGTCACCACACAAGCAATGTATTGGAGAAAAAGAAATGCATAACTATGCATCATACATATGAAGTGCACGTGGAAATGCAACATTCATGTTTAAGAGCTTGCTCCCCCTACTTGTGTGCTCAAAATTTTAGTTGATCCCCTTCTTTTATCAATTTCTCCTCTTTTAGAATCTATCTTTGTGAACAACATTTTTCTCCCCCTTCGTGCTTCTCCCCCTTTGAGTTCTATCTTTGTGAACGACATTTTCTCCCCCTTTGGCACCAATGACCACAAGGGACCAATTTTAGATAGATTATTATGTAGAATTATGGGGTGAGGATCAAGTTTGTGATTCAACCTAGATTGCTTGCATAAATAAAATGCTTCGGTTTGATCCAAGGGCAAGCTTCTTCACACCTCACTAGAAGGGTTATCATGCACCGTGTTGAAGCAAATATTTAGACAAGTTTTCTAGATTAAACACTTAGGATCACAAGCGCTCAAACAAGTTATATGCTACCACTAGATCATATAAGACATGGAAACAATAGTGGCACCATATAAACTTCAAATTCATTTGATTTTCATGAATGAGCCTAGAACATAAGAAATCATGACTAGATGCACTAAACATGTCCTTAGTATAGAATGTATGACATGTCAACCAATTATACCTTGGGGCTCGAAGGAGAGGCATGTCATATATGGGGTGCATCAACTCATGTTGGAGAAGTCAATTATGTTCAACTCATTCTTTAGCTTGTGAAATCTCTTCTCATCAAGTGGCTTGGTGAATAGATCGGCTAATTGATCTTCGGTGCCCACATTCTCAATTGCAATGTCACCCTTTTGTTGATGATCTCTAATGAAATGATGACGAACATCAATATGTTTTGTTCTTTGATGTTGAACCGGATTGTTGGTTAGCTTCACGGCACTTTCATTGTCACATAACAATGGCACATTCTTGAAATTGATTCCAAAATCCTTCAATGTTGCCTTCATCCACAAGATTTGTGCACAACAACTACCCGCGGCGATGTATTCGGCTTCGGCGGTAGATAGTGCAATACTATTTTGCTTCTTGGATGACCATGAGACAAGTGACCTTCCCAATAGTTGACAAGTCCCGGAAGTGCTCTTTCTCTCCACTTTATCACCGGCATAGTCGGAATCCGAATATCCAACTAGCTCAAAACTTGCACCTTTGGGATACCACAATCCAACATCTTGTGTATGCTTTAAGTACCTCAATATTCTCTTTGTTGCCTTCAAATGACTTTCTCTTGGTGAGGCTT
Organism: Saccharum hybrid cultivar R570; assembly: GCA_038087645.1. Lineage (NCBI taxonomy): Eukaryota > Viridiplantae > Streptophyta > Magnoliopsida > Poales > Poaceae > Saccharum > Saccharum hybrid cultivar. Next base: position 17,668,336 of record JAQSUU010000534.1, on the reverse strand, counting down.
GAAATCTTGCACACATGCATACACTAAACATCACATCGGGTCTTGATGCCGTCACATAGAGTAGGCTACCAATCATTGATCTATAAAGCTTTTGATCCACCATGTTGCCATTCTTGTCACTATCCAAGCTTCCACTAGTGCCCATTGGGGTTGTAATGCCCTTTGCATCTTCCATGCCAAACTTCTTGAGCATATCTTTGATGTACTTGGTTTGGCTCACAAATGTTCCTTCCTTCATTTGTTTGATTTGAAGTCCAAGAAAGAAACTAAGTTCACCGATCATTGACATTTCAAATTCCTTTGCCATCATTTTCCCAAACTCATCACAATAATCTTGATTGGTTGAACCGAATATGATATCATCAACATATATTTGCAACACAAACAAGTCTTTGCCTATCTTCTTGGTGAATAGTGTTGTATCAACTTTGCCCATGACAAATCCTTTGGTTAGCAAGAAGTTCCTCAATCTTTCATACCATGCTCTAGGTGCTTGCTTCAATCCATACAAAGCCTTCCTTAACTTGTATACATGGTTGGGTTTCTTGTCATCTTCAAAACCGGGAGGTTGCTCCACATACACCTCCTCTTGAATGTACCCATTGAGAAATGCACTCTTCACATCCATTTGATATAGCTTGATATTGTGAGCACAAGCATAGGCAAGTAAGATCCTAATTGCTTCCAATCTTGCAACCAGGGCATAAGTTTCACCAAAGTCAAGACCCTCTATTTGTGTGTAACCTTGAGCCACTAGTCTTGCTTTGTTTCTTACTACTATTCCATCTTGATCTTGCTTGTTGCGAAAGACCCATCTTGTTCCAATGACATTATGATCATTAGGCCTCTCAACTAGTTCCCATACTTCATTTCTCTTGAAGTTGTTGAGCTCTTCATGCATTGCATTTACCCAATCCGGATCTCTCAATGCTTTATTAATGTCCTTGGGTTCTTCCATTGACACAAAAGAAGAGTGAGCACAAAATGATGCCAATCTTGATCTAGTTTGAACTCCCCTTTGTATGTCACCAATGATGGAATCCAATGGATGGTCTCTTGCAATGTTAGTTGGTTGAAGCACTTGGACTTGATTGCTTAGATGTTGATGTTGATCATGAGTTGGAGATGATGAACTAGCCACTTGTTGATCTTGTTGCACTTGAGATGATGTACTAGCTTGATTTTGCATTAGAGAACCACTAGCTTGTGTAATTGGACTTTGGAGCACTTGATCTTTGTTGTCATCCACATCAATCACTTGCTTTTGCCTAATATCACCAATATCCATTTCTTTCATAGCATTGGTCAATTGAGTCCCTCTCACATCATCCAAGTTATTTTCCTCATCTTGAGAGCCATTTGTTTCATCAAACTCAACATCATGAACTTCCTCAAGTAAACCACTAGCCAAATTCCAAACTCTATAAGCTTTGCTAGTAGTTGAGTAACCAAGTAAGAATCCTTCATCACATTTCTTCTCAAACTTGCTCAATCTAGAGCCCTTCTTCAAGATGTAGCATTTGCAACCAAATACCCGAAAGTATGCAATGTTGGGTTTTCTTCCATTTAAGATCTCATATGGTGTCTTCTCTAGAAACTTGTGGCAATAGAGGCGGTTGCTATAGAAACAAGCCGTGTTGATTGCTTCGGCCCAAAATGAATGACTCACATTATACTCATTCAACATTGATCTTGCCATATCAATCAAAGTTCTATTCTTCCTCTCAACTAGGCCATTAGATTGAGGTGTATACTTGGCCGAGAATTGATGTTTGATTTCAAGCTCCTCACATAGCTCATCAACTCTTGTGTTTCTAAACTCACTTCCATTGTCACTTCTCACTTTCTTGATTGTGGTCTCAAACTCATTTTGCACTCTCTTGATGAACTTCTTGAATATGTCAAATACATCACTCTTGTCCACAAGAAAGAATACCCATGTGTATCTAGTGAAATCATCCACAATCACAAAACCATACTTGTTGCCACCGATGCTTGTGTATGTAGTTGGCCCAAATAGATCCATGTGCAACAACTCAAATGCCTTGGAAGTACTCATAGTGCTCTTTAATGGATGAGTGTTGCCTACTTGCTTTCCGGCTTGACATGCACTACATAGCTTATCTTTCTCAAATGTGACATCCTTCAAGCCTCTAACTAAGTCATGCTTCACTAACTTGTTCAATTGCTTCATGCCAACATGACCAAGTCTTCTATGCCATAACCAACCCATACTTGATTTGGTAAGCAAGCATGTTGAGAGTTGAGTGTCACTAGCATTGAAATCAACCAAGTATAGATTCTCATATCTAAAACCTTTGAAGATCAAGTTGGAGCCATCAACACTAATTATCTCCACATCATCAACACCAAATATGCACTTGAAACCGAGATCACACAATTGAGCAACCGAGAGAAGATTGAAGTTTAACTTTTCAACTAAGAGCACATTGGAAATGCTATGATCATTTGAGATTGCAATCCTTCCAAGAGCCTTCACATCACCCTTGCTATTATCACCAAATGTGATACTATCAATGCCACTATCATTTGATTTGAGAGAGTTGAACATTCTTGAATCACCGGTCATATGTTGAGAGCACCCACTATCAAGCACCCAATGCCTTCCTCCGGCCTTGTAATTTACCTACAAAACAATTTAATGTCTTTTAGGTACCCATACTTGCTTGGGTCCTTGGAGGTTAGTCACTAAGCTCTTTGGTACCCAAATGGCCTTCTTCTTTGGACCCACAATTGGTGTACCAACAAACTTAGCATGCACACCTTTCTCACCCTTGGTAAGCACATAACAAGAATCAAAAGGAATGTAAGGTACATTAGCATTTTTCTTGTTCTTGTTCATTTTATTACAATTAACCTCTAGATGCCCAACTTGCTTGCATCTATTGCAATAATGACCATTGCCCTTCACAAAGCGAGGCTTTAGAGTAGCAAAGGCCGCCTTGCCCTTCTTGGGAGTATAGCCCAAACCCTCTTTGTTAAGAGAGAATCTTTGGCTACCCAAGCATTTTAGCAAGCGGGCATCCCCACCATAGGCATTGCCTAATACGCGGGTGAGATCATCCACCTCTCTCTTGAGAGTCTCATTCTCAACCACAAGTGATGAATCACTAGTAGTAGAGGTAGAGTTGGTTATGGTGGATGATGATGAGCTACATGAAGCATTAGTAGGACCAACAAATAAAGAATCATCAATAATATCACATGTTAGTCCAATATCACAAGTGAGAATCACTTGCTCCTCCTTAGCTTCCTTCATGAGCTTCTCCAACTTGAGGTCCTTCTCCTTGATGAGCTCAAGTAGAGTGGAGTGGGCTTCCTTAAGCCTAGTGTGAGCAACTTCAAGGTCCTCGTGGTCTTCCTTTAGACACTCACGAGAGGCCTCTAGCTCATCAAAGGATTTCCTAAGAGCTTTGAGCTCTTGTTCAATTCCTTTGCACTCCTTACTCTTTTTGAGAGCAACAAGCTCCTCCATCAAGGCATCATTTTCATTGCTCTTGGCAATGAGCTCTTGTTCCAAGATTTTATACTTCTTGGTTGTCCTCTTGTAGCCCTTGCTCATTTGATCTATTATGCCCAATAGATCATCCTTGGAGTAGTCCTCATCCTCCTCATCATCACTCCTACAACCATCACTAGCATAAGAATCATCATCACTATCATCATATTTTACCTTGGTAGGCTTGGCCATAAGGCATGTCGATGTAGTGTCGAAGATGGATGACTTGTTGGAGAGGGCGATGCTTGCAATGGCTCGCCTAGTGGTCCTCTCATCATCACTAGAGCTTTCATCATCATCACTATCGGAGTTGTCACTATCCCAAGTGACCACATAACCACCACCTTTCTTCTTCTTGTTGATAGTGAAGCTCCTCTTTTCTTTCTTCTCCTTCTTGTCCTTCTTGTTCTTCAACTTCAACTCCCCATCATGATATCTTTTGTCTTCATAGGGGCACTTTGCCACTACATGATCGGGGCTATTGCAATTGTAGCAAAGCACCTCCTTTGCCTTCATGAAGTCCCTTCTCTTCCTTGCACCATATCCTTTCTTCCTCATGAACCTTCCCATCTTGTGCACTAGGAGGGCCATGGTCTCATCATCGAATGGATCATCATCATCACTCTCCACCTTGCTCTTGCCCTTAGAAGATGAAGCCTTGAATGCAATGGGCTTCTCTTGCTTGACCTTGATCTCCTTCTTCTCATCTTCATCTTCATCATCATCATATTGAGCATCGGTCATGACATCTCCAAGCACTTGGTTTGGAGTTACCTTGTCCAAACCCTCTCTTTGGATCATCTTCCTCAAGATAGCAAACTTCTTAGGTAAGTTCATCAAGAACTTATGTGAGAAGTCCTTGTCCTTGACATCTTCTCCTAGGCTCTTGAGATCATTGACAATAACTTGTAGCCTATAGAACATCTCCGGTATGGACTCATCATCCTTCATCTTGAAGCTTGCAAACTTATCCTTGAGCATATAGAGCTTGGCACTCTTTACCGTTGAAGTGCCCTCATATGTTTCCTCTAATCTTGTCCATACTTCACTTGCCATCTCAAGATCCTTGATTTGCTCAAAGACCTTCGCATCAATCCCATTGTAGAGAGTGTTGAGAGCCATAGTGTTACATTGGTTATTGATGCGGTCATTGTTGGTGAGGTTGTCGGGATCAATGATAGCATAATCATGATGTGTCACCTCCCAAACCTTCTCATTGATAGAGCCAAGATATTGCTTCATCTTTCTTTTCCAATGATCAAAAGAAGAGACACCATCAAAGAATGGAGGCTTGCCCCCGACATGGTTGAACACAACTTGAGCCATCTTACACCGAGGTTGTTAAGCCTTACAAACGGTGACCACGGCTCCGATACCACTTGAAAGGTCTTGATGGCTAGAGGGGGGGGTGAATAGCCTTTTAAAAACTTCTACAAAGACAAGCTAAACAATTTTATCAATATAACAAATAGCGAGATGCGAGTTTTGCTTAGCCTACGGGGTGTTTGTAAGCCACCTATCCAATTCACAATTCTAGTATATAGGCACTCAACCGCACAAGACAAACCGAGAAGGTAACTACAACTACAACTAGCAAGCTACACAAAAGAGTTACTCTAGTAAAGCAAACTAGCTAGCAAAGATAACTAAGAAAGTAATGCGGAGTTGAGTTAGGAGGGTTTCACCGAGGGGCGAAGTATTGAGCCAACCAATATAATCAACAATGAATACCAAGATAACCGAACACCGGGATCAATCAATCACAATATGAAAGTGATGACACGAAGATTTATCCCGAGGTTCACGTGCTTGCCGGCACGCTAGTCCCCGTTGTGTCCCTCTTCACCACGTGGTTCGGTGGCTAATCGGTCTCACACCGAGCCTCTCAAAAGGCACCACAAGAACCTACCAAATGGCAAAAGGTTGCAAATGACACGAGCAATCCACTAATGTTGCCTTTGGCGCTTCGCCGAGGTAGGCACAAACCCCTTACAATCACCGGAGGTGGCCAAGAACAATCACCAACTCTTGCCAACGCCTCCAAGCTGCTCCAAGCCGTCTAGGTGGCGGCAACCACCAAGAGAAACAAGAATCCCGCAGCAAATCAACCACCAAGTGCCAACTAGATGCTATCTCACAATGCAAATGCACTTGGATCACTCAATCTCACTTCGAATATGCAAAGAAGCAAGAGAGATGAGTGGGAGGGGAGTTGCTTAGCTCAAAGTGCTCACAAGTATGTCAAAAATCCAAGAGAGAGAGCCTTGAGCCGGCCAACGAGTATTTATAGACGTACCCCTTCGAATATAGCCGTTAGGAACGAGATCCAGCTGAACTCGCGTTGACCGGACGCGCCGGTCGTAACGACCGGACGCTCCGGTCGCGTAACGGCTAGTTTACGAAACGCCGACCGGACGCGCCGGTCGCAACGACCGGACGCGCTGGTCACGACCGGACGCGCCGGTCCCGTGACTGACCGGACGCGCCGGTCAACACCGAGTCGCGCAAAACGAACCAGCGACCGGACGCGCTGAAGAACTGACCGGACGCCACAGTGACCGCGTCCGGTCGGAGTCCAGTAAGCTCCCTGGACGACCGGACGCGTCCGGTCGCCTGTGACCGGACGCGCCTCGCGTCCGATCAAACAACTGAAAAACGCGCAGACACTGGACACTGACCGGACGCGTCCGGTCATACAGTGACCGCGTCCGGTGCAGCGTCCGGTCACCACTGTGACCTCCGTTCGCTTCCGTTTCTTTTCCGTTTGATTTCCGACTTTCGGCGTAGTAGAAAATAGACATTTCATTTCCCCGAAATCGCCTGAATCCCGCGCTCGCATGCTCGGCGGGAGGGAGAGAGGACCCCAAACCCTCTCTACCGCTCAAACTCCACCGCCTTCGTAAATGTGCTAACACCACCAAGTGATCACGTCATGTGTGAGTGTGTTAGCTTTTTCACAATCATTTTTCGAGGCGTTATTAGTTCTATCCAAATGCATATGATCATGAAATGCACACCTAGAGGCACTTAGGAGTTCAATAGCCGCGTCATTCCTCTCTTTATAGTACGGCTATCTATCCTATAATGTAACCACACCCACTAGGTGTCTTGGTTACTAAAACACAACCCTTAAGCATATACCTTTGCCTTTATCACGTAGGGTTGCGTCCAAATCCAAGTGTGGCCATCATGATCACCATGTCCATCTTGCCACCAACCTTGGAATGTACTAATCCTCATATGCTACATACAACTTAGGCATAGGATTAGTACTTAGGCATTGTCACTAATTACCAACACCAAACATAGGACTTTCACAGGCGCTCCACCAGTCACCATGTCAACGGGGAATTCCCCGTCGGGGAGTGCCTCCCCATCCCCGTCCCCGTGGGGAAGAAACTTCCCCCATCCCCATCCCCGCCAAACGTCACGGGGGAGATTTTCTCCCCATCCCCATCCCCGTGCGGGGAATTATCCCCGTGGGGTTCCCCGTCCCCGTGCGAGCTCGGGCCGCCTGCATGTGTCTGTTGGCTGTTGGCCTCGCCCTGTCTCTGTGCGGCGATGGCTGCTGGCCTCGCCCTTTCTCCGTGCGGCGTGGATCGACTAGAGATGGTAGGAGGAAGTGTGAGTGGTGGCTTGGTGGGCGGGCGGCTGTGAGAGTGCGAGTTCGAGACCGAGGAAGTGAAGAGTTAGGGTTTCAACTTTGCTTATATATCACAGTTATTGGGCCTTGCAAGTTTATGGGCCTTCAGAGTCGGGTCCCCGCAGGGAGCGGGGACGGGGGCCTGCATACCATCCCCGGCCCCGTGAACCCCAACGGGGATAACTTTAGCCCCGTTTAATCCCCCATGGGGGCAAAATCTGTACCATCCCCGTCCCCTAATAGATGAATTCCCCGCGGGGAATCGGGGAACGGGGCCCGTTGACATCTCTATCCACCAGCTTGGATAGGCCGCACGTACACGGCTCCACGACGGGATGAATCCCGGAAGGAAGAAAAACGGGATATCCCGGTTAAAAACGGGATTATGTAAATATGGACGGACAAACACTTCATCGTTTTCGGTCCCGCTTCCGGTTTACTCCGTCCCGTTTTCGGTCCCGTTTTCGTTTATCTCGGAAAAAATGAAAACGGACAGAAAAATACGGAATACGGTTGCGGACGGAACGGGATTTATCCCGTCCGTTTTCAACTTTAGTTGCCCGGCCCTCAGCGGACAACGGTCAGCACGTGCCTTGCCTTGATATTTGTACAATAGTGTCGTCCAAGGATTTTAATTTCGTTATCGCAAAAATTTCGGTCACCACCGAAATTACCGAATTTCGCAAATTCGGTCGAAATTTTTTTAGAGATTAGGACATGAAGTATGTTGTTTCTAAAAAAGTTTAGATCTAAATAAATATTAGTATGATTTATGACTACACATCTATTGAATAGAAGAATATACAATATAATCAATAGAAAAATACAAGTCTAGAGTTATACATCACATGTATTAGAGTATTACAAAATTTCAGAGTTTTCTTTCAGCCACCACCGAAATTACCGAATTTCGCGAAATTCGGCTGAAATTTTGCCGAAATTTTAAACCCTGGTGTCATCTAGGTTTCTAAATTTGCAAATCAACACACAATTAGCACACCTCATTAGTGTTACCTGTGTTTTTTTGTGCAAGTCTAGGAACCTAGATGACATCAACCTAAGTTCGGAGTCCAAATATCAAAACTTGAGAGTCTGGGGACTGAATGACACAACAATACAAGTTCAGGACTCTGACGAGAGAGCTCGTTTATTGATTAAGGCAGTGTTTACTTCCTTCAAAATTCCAAAAATTTTACAAGATTTCCCGTCACATCGAATCTTTGGACGCATGCATGGAGTATTAAATGTAGGTAAAAAAAATAACTAATTGTACAGTTTATCTGTAAATGTCGAGACGAATCTTTTGAGCCTAGTTAGTCCATGATTGGATAAATTTTACCAAATAACAATGAAAAATGCTACAGAAACTTTACACTAACTTTTACACCATCTAAACACTACCTAATTGGAGATCAGACGTGCATATATATAGCAGCATCTATTCTGTATCCTACGGATTTACGGAAACAACTGTCTCGCAAAAATAGGAAGGGGAGGCCGCTGTGTCCAGACTCGCCGAATAAACAGCAATACGGGGACACGACATGCATTATACGCGTGCGCAAAGCAAGGAAAGAAACTTGCTAATTATAGTGGTCGAACTTACTTCAGATATCAAAAACTAAGAGTTAAGGATCTAAATGACAGCAGCGTACAAGTTTAGAGACCGCTAGTGAATTTCACTCAATAAAACATTTATGAATCGGCGGACGCATAGCACCTTCATAAAGCTTCCCTTAAGACGAAATAAAGTCGTGAAGAAGTTAGATCCGTTAAATGGATGAAGAAATAACTGGACTGTTTGCCTCTCATGAGTATGTATCTAGGTGCTATGGGTATTTATCCTAAAAAAGTGTTAGGGGCATTTTAGTCTTCACCATGGACCTATATATATGGACGTGGCTAGTTGGGAGAGATATCTTGCTAACCCTATGGTTATTGCTCTAGATTACCCAAGTTCTTAAGAAGAGAGAGGAGCAGAGAGAGTTGAGCACCTCTTCCTATATTTTTTTTATTCTTTAATGGAATGGTAATAAAGGGAGGTGTCTAGCCATGCTCTTGTACATGAATTTGTGATGCAATCTATGTCCTTATTCCTTCAAATCCAAGTAAAATATGTTCTCTCTCCCTCTTGTTCTCGCGTCTTTCTTTTTTCTAGAATTTCAGGGTTTTTTTTATTTTCTGTTATTCATGTTTGGCTAAGATTTGGGTTGGATGTTTGGGACCAAATTGATGCTGTGACATGAGTGAGCAATCCAATCCTAGGATGCAGCGCCCCCCCCCCCCCCCCCCCCCCCGCACACACAAATACCCTCGCGAGCACTTCCAATCTAAGTTTCTCGGATTTTCATTTTTCTTAGGGTTTTCCCATTTTGTAAAATCAGTGTTGAAATTTCAATTTTTTCAGGACTCTTTGCTGATTTGGATTTACTATGAGTTGGTGATGTTGTGGTTAAATTCACACTCTAATCCAAGTTGATTTGATTTTTTTCGTGAATTTTTGGAGCAGAGCACCGGGGATGACTAGGTGCCGACCTGGGTGGCAAGTATCCCGCGCCGACCCCCCAGGTAAAATAACTAGCCTTTTTTTTGAGGAATAGGTAAAATAATTAGCTGCCCATGCGCTTTGAGGTATTGGGCCGAAATTCAGGCCTAGTTTAGATTCCCAAATTCCACTATGCAAAAAGAAGATTTCCCATCATATTAAAATACCGGCACATGTATGGAGTAATAAATGTAGATAAAATCAAAAACTAATTACACAGTTTTATTGTACTTTGCGAGACGAATATTTTGAGCCTAATTAATCAAAGTTTGGATAATTATTACCAAATAAAAACAAAATGCTACAGTGATTCGGCACAGTAATTCGGGGCACCGAATCGGCGATCTAAACATGGCCTCAATTGTATTGTGCCTTTACAGGCTGTTTCTCGCGCACCACGCAGGCAAACCAACCAGCTGCCATGCAAAGTAAAAAATGTTGATGTTAGTACGTCCCATGCTTTTTGAAGTAAAAAATAGTTATATCTCATAAATCAAGTATTATAATTAAAATTTGATTGCACCACCGTGTTCCTTACAATAAAATCTTTAAAACAAGACCCCACATGGATATATTTTAATAAAATTTTTTAACAAACATTTATCTTATGATAAATCTGTATTTAAAGATAATCGCGAACATCACATTAGCACTACACGAACATCGCAGAAAATAACATAGAACATCATAGGTATACTACGCGAACATCATATATATCATGAAATGTAAAAAACAAAAAATAAAAATAAAATTAGTGAAGTAATTAATTATAGTCAAATAAAAAGAAGAAAAATACTACCGAACATAAAAAAACATCGTAGAACATCACAACAACACTATACGAACATCACTAAATATAGCATAGGACATCATATGATACTGCGTGAACATCACATATATCGTAAAAATATAAAACAAAATAATAAAATTAGTGAATTAATTAATTAGAGTCAAATAAAAAAAAGAAAAATAATACCGAACATCACAAAATATCCTAAAACATCGATGTATGCTTACTGAACATAAAAAAACATAGTTGAACATCACATTTCTACTCGCAGACATCAGAAAATATATCATAGAACATTACATGTGTACTACATTAACATCGCGTGTATATGTAAATAAAAAATGAAACATAAAGTTATAAATAGAAAAAAGAAAAAAATTAAATGAATGAAAGGAAAAGAAAAGAAAAGGAAAACATACAATAAAAATGAAAATAGAAAAAGGAATAAAAAAGAATAATAATAAGACCACCGAAAAAAGAAAAATAAAAAAAGAAAGGAAATGAAAAAATAAATAGAAGAAAAAGAAAAGGAAAATAAAAGAATAAAAGATGAAAAGGAAGAAAAATAAAAGGGAATAAAAGATGAAAAGGAAGAAAAATAAAAAAGAATAAAAGGTGACAAGAATAATAGAACACAACAGAAAAAATAGTAGAAAGGAAAGAAAAAGAAAGAGGAAAAAAGAAATAAAAAGGAGAAAAGAAAGAAAAATAAAAAAAATAAAAATGAAAAGAAAGAAAAATATAAAAGAATAAAAGACAAAAAGAATAATAGAAGCACCACAGAAGAGAAAAGAGAAAAGAAACGGGAAAAAGGAATACTACAAAGGAAAGAAACATAAAACACCGTAGATAAAATAAAGAGGAAAAAAGAAATAGAAAAAAATAAAAACGGACGTACCTGAGACTACCTTAAACTCGCGTTTGTACGTGGGAACACAGTAGTCGCGCGCTCTTGGGCCGTCACACCTCCGAGTGGGCCGCGCTCTATAAGCAACCTCATTAATAATCATACCGCATCGCCTGGGGGGGGGGGGTGTCGGCAGCCGGCTCTTGTCTGACTGGTCGGCAGCGACGGTTTGCGTAGAGTTACTGCTCGGATAGGTCCTAGGCTGGCCCACGGTCTGCTGGAGGACGCGAGATAAGGTGACGTGGACTTTAGGCTATCAAGATCAACTTAGTCGGCTTACTAAGAAAGCTAGATTCTGTAATAGAATTATGACTCTTCTATTGTAACCGACTAGAACTAGTGCGCACTCTTATCCTCTCCTATATAAAGAGAGGTAGGATGATCTTCTTATAACCTAACAATCATACCAATCAATCCAACGCAAAATGCTATAGGCCGACTGAACATAAAGGCTATTACTCGACTACGAGGGCCCAAACCAGTATAAATCGTTCGTCTCTTTGCGTTTACTGTCGAGTTCTGCGTTGCTGAAGCCCTTCGAACATCGTCCCGGGTAATCCCGTGACGAGTTACCGGTCATCAAACACCGATAGCTGGCGCGCTAGGTAGGGGCTTTTGGCGACTTCGTGATCGAGAGCTTAGCGGACCTCGACAACATGATTTTCTTGGCGGGAACCACTTTCATCTTTGGCTCTTGGATCTGCAAGGCGGACGACAACGGCAAGCTCCAAAGTCGCCTCATGGAGATTCCGACACTTTAGGCTCCCCTAGCTGTCTCTACGACCACGCTGGATCAACTCGTCGAGAAGTTCTCACCTCTCGATTTCCGATCCAATTTGGACACGGGAGGCCAGGAAGAACCAAGACTCCCACTCGAACACGAACAAGCTATCCAAGTTGGAGATCCCATCTGAAGTCCAAGCTGAAGAACCAAGCCGTTTTTCACTCGGACTGAAGAATATAGCTTCAATCTATCAAGATTCAATCAGCTACCTTATGCAGTCAGAGCAAGAGATCCCATTGACAGGTGCCCAAAAGGGCGTGGTTTTGTCCATCACACCTGAGGGAGGCATCGTTCATTGGCCGAGTGCTCGACCTGGTACTTCTACAGATCCATCTCGCCTAGTCGGCATGGTAGACCTCCTACCGTTCTAGGACAGCAGCACTCTTCCAACCGACGACGACCATGGCACTACGGAGGTTTTGGACAGTGCGATGACTGCAGAATCTGGGAATCACTCGGCTCCAAGACATTCCAGAGAAGTCTTTATGGCCGGTCACCCACCTGAAATCCCTATGCCTCAAGCACCATATATCCAAGATGGAGAAGAAACCCTGTCTAACATCTCCCCCAACACCCCGACACCTGGCAGAGAAACTGATGAACAGAAGGCAACTAGGGAAAGGAAGAACAGAGCATGACAGGCTCGTCATAACCGTGCCCAACATCGCAGGGAAGAGTGGGAACGGTATCAGGCAGCCTGCCGGGACGTTGAGCAGCAACGCTTGGCCGCAGAAGCCGAGTACAACCAACGGCAATAAGAAGAAGAAAGAGAACGGCAACGTCGGAAGCGTGACGCCTTCAGGGCATCTGCTTCACGCAACCTCGACGCCGAGTTCATGGAAGTAGCTGGCCACATGGTTTCACTACACCCTACACCAACGTCTACGCCTTGGCCAACGAGCTGGCCACCATAGAAAACCCAACCGATAATCAACGATGTCTTAAAGTCATCCTGGAATCAACAGCCTTACAGATGCAAGCAGCAAGAGGGGCGTACGCCGCTCCCAACCCTTCTCGAGGGCCGGATCCTCATGCTCCTACCAACTCTCGACAGGGTAACCCGCACCGAGTATCGGCTCACTCGCGTCTAGGGCCTCAGGGTAACCAGAACAGAACAAGAACTAGGGTGCCGCATAGTCTGCCTATCGTCATCAAGGGTACCACTACAACAACAGGGAGGGCAGAGGAGAGTCCAAGTACAGGGAAGCCTGACAGATTCTCATGTTTCTCGGATAGACTTCTTTCTGTTCGGCTACCTTATAAATTCAAGTCGTCCAACCACTCCAAGTACGACAGGAAAACAGAGCCCAATCAATGGCTACACATCTACTCTCAGTCTATCGTGTTGGCTGGTGCCGACAATGACACAAAGTCTTATATTTTTCCCATGGCACTTGAGACCGTGCCACTCGCCTGGTTCGACAAGCTACGCCCTAACTTTATTGATACTTGGGAGCAACTTTAGCGCAAGTTCTATGAAAATTTCTGTGGAGTTCTCACCCATCCAAGTTTCGGATAGAGCTCAGAACATGCAAACAGAAGCCAGACGAGACCATCTAGGAATACCTCCGCCGCTTCGCAGAGTTACGAGCCCAAGTCTATGATATCACAGATAGAGAGAAGATTGAGCACCAATGGGATCAAGTACAAGTGGCAGTTTGAAAAATTATGTGACCATAACCCAGAGACCGCTGAGGATTTTAAGCGTACAGTATAGAAGATGATTGCGTCCGCGAGCGATTCCCACGCGGTCAACAGGACAATAGAAACTACGACCCTAGAGGCAATCAGGGTGGACAGTCCAACAGAAAACGAGGACCTGATAACACCCTTGCCTCCATGGACAGGTCCAAGAAGTCTAATAAGAATAATAAGAAGTTTGAAGACCTCAAAAATTTACCCTGCCCTTTCCACAAAAACGCCAAACACACGGCGGCCAAGTGCAGACAACTCCAGGAGCTGGGGTTTTATGCCAAGAGCATCAAGGGCAAGGGTAAGGCTGATACAACAAGGATGGAGACGACAACCCTGATCCAGGCTTCCAGCAGCCTAAAGGTGCCATTGCAGTGATATTTGTAGGAGTACCATCCTCATCTAACAAGCGCACCGGAAAGCTAGCACTCCGGGATATCATGGCAGAACCATCAATGCCTAAGTATCATGGTAGGAGAACCATCAATGCTCTAATCTAAGTTTCTCAATTTTTTCCTTTTTCTTAGGGTTTCCCCATTTTGTAAAATCAGTGCTGAAATTCCAATCTTTTCGGGACTCTTTGCTGGTTTGGATTACTATGAGTTGGTGATGTAGTGGTTAAATTCGCACTCTAATCCAACTTGATTTGATTTTTTTCTGAATTTTTGGAGCAGCCCTGTGCTCAGCCTGCTTCCTGTGTTGTTTCTGAAACACTGCTTCCTGTGCTGTTTCTGAAACGTCAGTTTCATGAACCCTGTCGTTTCGTGCGATGACCATAAACATGCCTCAACTGTGTAGGAGGCCGGATGTCTGTTCGCTTAGTGTCCGAGTTAGTTAGGAAATACGACCAAAAAATGCCATACCAAAAAATGGGCTGCTGAATTTTTGCCTCTTTATTACAGAGGTATAGATATAGATAGAGCTTCCACGTTTATAGTCCTGCCAAAGTCTAAGAGTTTAGTAACTACAACCAAACGGAGTAGGATTAAAATTTCTCCGTCACCTTTACTTCTACGATAGTCTCTGTATTTTACAACACGGCAGGCGGCGGCGTCATCCTGCCTCCGGCACCACATTTTGCCCGCTCGCGCGCGTGTATAAATAAAGGAGCCCCGAGAACTTGCTCGTTCACAAGCAAGGCTTTGCTCTTGGTGCGTAGTTGCATAGCCACCATCATTTGCGGCACGTAAATCGATCGGCTGCGGGCGACGCGATGTCGTCCAAGGCCTTCTGTTTTGCTCTTACTTTGATTCGCCATATATATATATATATATATATATATATATATATATATATATATATATATATATATATATATATATATATATATATATATATATATATATATATATATATATTACCCTACAGTTGGCTACAAAATAACTTATTCTGTAGCCACTTTGAGTTACGATAATTGCTATGCTAATTTACGAGATTATAGTAACTCTTTACTATGTGATTTACTATAACATTATGGTAAATATCCCCATATGTTATAGTAATTCAACTATCGTAAATATATACTGACATTGTCGTAAATTAGTATATAAAATTATCGTAAATAGAGGAGGTGGCTACAAAATAACTTATTTTGTAGCTAGCTATAGAGTATACTCTCCCTATATATATATATATATATATATATATATATATATATATATATATATATATATATATATATATATATATATATATATATATATATATATATATATATATATATATATATATATATATATAAGGTTCATGCCCGTACGTTGCTACGGGACAGCTAAACTTTTATACTAAAAGGACGCAGATCGCACGATAAGACAACAATACTGTGAAATTAAATACTAACGTTAAAGTGACATTTAATTGAAAAAAGAAAAGTTCCTCAAAGACATGTCTGCAATAATAGCTCTTATAACACATTACAAGATTTGACATTCTGGAATGGCGCCGGTAAATTTCATGCATGCCCATTCTATACCACTTGAATAATATCCATTATCAATCAACATATACATTCAAAGATTATAAATAGTGGTCGCAACTAATGGCACAATCAACTCAATGAACAAGATGTAGTCATGTTTAAAACTTCCTTGTAATTTTCGAAGTCAGAATAAATCAGACATATTTGTAGAAGTTATAATGCTCAACTGAAGTTTCATCCATCACCATAGTTCTTTTGCATCCAGAACCAATTCTACAGCCTATGGAATGTACAATACAGTATAGTATAGTACATGTCATTTGGATAGGACAAATCTTTCTAGTTGTACCGGTAGTAGCTTCACTATCAAATGGGTATTTGATACAAGGATTCAGAGATCAAAATTTGAGGAATACATACCAAGACAAAAAAAAGTAGTTTACGAATATCTTCTGGCATGTAAGCTTCCATCCACTTGAGCCTTTCCTCAAACATTTTTCTTCACTTGGCAACAATTACGGGCTTCTATCTTTTCAAGCATGATACAGTGCAGTAATCCTCACTGTGTGCAGACAAAGGCCCAAGTGCAGCTTCTAAATTCATTCATCGGCTCATTGTGTCATCTATGTGTGAGAAATATGAAAACAGTATGCTGCAATTAGAACATGACTAAATATTTTTTTATCTTGATGCAAATTATGTAACACATAGATTCACAAGGATTAGCAAGAATTGTTGAGAACTTCTAACTTTTGATGACTGATGAGCAAGGTGACACTCTAGGGATCATAGTTGTTAAAATTTGAATTTAGGATCACGATTTTAACATGCTAGGGACTCGGAATATTTCCACATGGATAGGACAGGAAGCAAACTGAACTTACATCCTTTTTGGGAGTGTGTTTTCCATAAATTGTCGTTGTCAGCCCTCACATACACCTAAAATCACAAAGTCAGAACTCATAAACGCTGCCAAATTGAACTAATCATACCACATGATAGCTATTATATTCTATAGAAAACATTTCCTTCTTACGCAAAGTTAAAGGAAAAGTGAACAATCGAGGGAAATATATGCTGCTTTGTGGAAACGATTCCAGTATTTAGTGCAGAAAGCTCCAACAGATTGAACCTCCTTGTTTGTTATCCTGCCTGACTGGCTGCACACAAGAATGTCACAAATTTTCTCATCAGACTTAATACTACTCACTGTTGACAGAAAATTTAATAATCCAAATAAATCAAGAGGACATCAGCACTCCACAAGGCAAGTTTCTTGACGAAGGCTAGGAGTAATGAGAAGAAACAACGTGTAGCACATATCAAGTGCATCCTAAGAGCCTAACAAGTTCAATAGTAGTTGATCAATCAAATCAATAAAATAAAACCATGAAGCAGTATTGCAAATACCTCTCTAATCTCATCTACAATGTGGGATTTAAGAGGGAACTTGGCGAAGGTCTTGGGGTTGAGCTTGAGCAGGTCGCCGACCACGCATATATCCATCAGCCAGATACCATTGTTTTCCACCACTAAATTCCAAACTATCTTTCCAAAGCTGTAGCTGCAAATCTAGCACATAAGTGTTGCAAAGTTCGCAACCCTAACGATATAGCACATATATCCCAATATGCTCTTAGGACATAAGGTTATGGAAGTCGGAGCTTCTAGTGGCAGGTGCTGGTGGCGCGAGTTGTGGCAGACGCAGGTGAGCAGCTGTGGAGGCCGCCAGCGGGTGAGATGTGGCCTCCGGGGGGGTGAGAAGCTGTCGTGGCCGACAGAGGGTGAGGAGCGATCGCAGCCGCCAGCGACACTTAATTGAGATTTTTAAAGACATTTATATTTTTCCCAGGGGCTAAACATTCAGAGATCACATTGTTAAATATCTACAACTACTAATTGATCTGTTAATATATGGACCGCAGACTGTTATATCCTATTTGACACAATGCAAACAACTTTGACCATTTTAGGATTCTACATTTAGGCAAGTTTGCATAAATCAAAATTCAGAACCATAAAATGCAACATGAAAATTTAGTTCTAGCTTTGATGTCTCCTGTCCTGATGAACTATTGTAGATAAGATAAAACGACATTACAGGCTATACAACAATTTAAGGACTGAATTTTGATGGTTGAGGTGCAAACCAAGTTTGAGTCAACCGTAAGCGGTTTCTCTACTAAATCACCCAAAGCAGAAAAGCCTGAAATATAGAAATAAACAGAAATTTCAAACAAATTTGCGGGCTCATAGTGGAGGTACATTGTGGTGATGGCAAAGTAAGAATTGTTACCTTGTCTTTATAAAGTCCAACAGGTGCACATAGAGCCAATTGGAAGTTATGTCAGATCACTGAAAAAAGTAATCATACCATGAGGAAACATGTTTGAAGGCTATCTGGCTATGACAGGTAGAACTAAGAAATACAACTGAAGAGCAACTCATAAAGAAGAGAACTGCACAAGTAACAAAAAGGTAGGTGTTCTTATCATCAGGAAGGGATAGCAACTTCCAGCAGGTGGCTTCACATGACAGGAGAAGCTAATTTCTTTTTTCTTTCTTGATAATTATTTTCTCTATTTTTGAAATTCACAACCTTTTTAGTTTTAGTTTTCTCGGCAACCAAACTGATAAATAAAATCAAATACCTTAAATTGCGTTGGCATCAGATGATGGATGCATCCACTATCCAGCATTCAGTTAGCTAACCGTCTATTATAAACTCTGAATGCATATGGGCCACACTGTACAGGTTGCCAATTTGAGGTTCACTGACGACTTCAGGTGAGTTATGAAGGCAAAATAAAAATAGCTATCCTGTCTTTACCAATTTTCAGGTTTTAGGTTTCAATTCAGCCAGCGACAAACAATTCGAGATCAACCAGAAGCATCGATTCAAATAGTTTGACAGTTTATAGACTCTCTACTGTATAAATTGGAAGGTGTATAAATTTCAATGTAAATTTGGATGGTGTATAAGTACTCTCTGGTCCTAATTGAACATATAACTTTGTTATCCAAATGAGTTCATAATTTAGAACTATTTACTGTCTGACAAAGAGTACAGGAATAAGCATCACACAAACCACTGAATAATTGACAAACTCAAGTGGGTTATACCAAAACCTTTTATTTTATATTTGATTTTTTTACTATTTAGTTTTGATAAAAATTGTCACCAAAAAGGTGAATACAGATAAGTGATAGTCATGACTAAGTTTGAGACGGCCAATAGGACATCAGTATAAGTATTTGTCACTTTTATATGTGGAGCAGCATTCCAGGAATCTCATAGCTATCTTGTGACAAATTCAAGGAATTGTGTATTGTGTAAATATCAGAGACACAAGCACAAAAGAAAATGTTAAAATAGTTATTCTAAAACAAAGATAAGATTGCATAGGATAAACATACAGGCTAACAAGTCTTATTGGGAGCAGTACCGAGACGGTAAAAGTACCTTTTAGATGAAAAATGGCCTTATGAAGAAGCAAAGCCGTCACCTGTACTGATCTTCTGAGACGTTTTCTTTTCCTTATTCCCATTTCCATCCAAGTTTTCCTCCACTTTGAACTCACCAGAATCCCCATCTAGGACCAATGACTCATCGCTATTGGAGACTCTTGCTGCTGGTGAGACGCCAGTAGCTTCTCTTTCGTTGCTTCACCTACTGAGTTCTTATCTATAATATTTTATTTCATTGCCTTGCCTGTTTGCCTAGCCATGGTTGTTGAGACAGATTGAGAAGACATTAATCGCATAGGAGCAGTTAAATAGAAACTCAGAAGTGCAGACTCTAAAAAGCAGGGAAACACCATAACTTCACCTTCTCCAAACTTTTAGCAGAGCAGCACAATCTCCAACGCTTGACCTAAAAATCAATTCACCACGTTAGCAACAGAGTGACAGAAGATTAAAAGGCTCTGCAAGAAAAGAAGATTGCAGAGCGTGCAATCCAACAAAAACAAAAAAATGAACAAGAAAACACTAATCCACAACGAGCAATACATGCAGAAAATGAGATACATATAAAACAAAAAAGGAAAGAGGTGCCTTTCCAGGATCCATGGCCAAGAAATCACATGGCAGGCTCCTGATAAGCTGTCGAAATTATTCTTTTTCTTATTTAACAACCACAATTGGCATGTGAAGTCCAGATTAGGGGTAAATGAACAGGCATGAATCTGCAGTCCTCGGGGAGGAACACTGCAGGATCGAGTCCATATGCACATGAGCGGTTACGGCGTGGGTTCACCAGATCGTAGTGGCGACAAAGCACTGAGGCGACAAAGAAGTCAGGTGAGGGGGGAAATGGAAGGGGAAGCCGTGCATCTGCCATACCTCGGTTGCCATCACGGAAGGCCTTGGCGATGCGCTTCGGCGTCGGGCGCAACCCCTCACGGCGGTCGTCCTTGCGGAGCCCCACCAGCGGCGCACGCACCGCCGATTCCATGGCGAGGGCGAGGGTGAGGGCGGGAGATGGCGATGCCGGAGGACGGCAGTGCGGCGCACGCAAGAAAGAGTGTGGCTGGTTGTTGGGCATTCTTAACGTCATTACCAAAAGTAGACTTACTTTTCTAATTCTGATAACGGCGCCAAAAATGTCGAACCTATCCCTCATGCCACTTAAGCCAAGTTGTCATCCCCAGCATGACATGAGAGACGCGGTATTGAAATATGCAACTGCTCTTCTAAATAAATAATAAATAAGATCTGCAAGCGCACAGATTAATACCGATGTAGCATTTTAACCGGGAAGTATTCCAGGTATCGTTATTTATATTTTTACCACTGGGAAGGGATTACTAACATCAATGTTGATTATGGAATGGAATATAGGAATGAGTATCAATCATTGCATGTATAAGTGAGAGCATTCATCTATCTCTTGCATACAGGGGTAAGTGTCACATAAAATATAGATAAAGTATGAATGGTGATAAAGATAATTAATCTGATCAGCTAGCCACATATAATAATGATAAGCACCTCAACAGATATTCTAGCAAGTCATTAGCATGGTATTAGGACGAACTACAAGGATATTTCCTAAGTTATTCTTAACTATAAAGTCTAGCATATTATAGTTAGTGCAAGTACACTTGGCAATCATTGCGAGAAAGGACTACGCCCATGCATAGTGATATTATCAAGGAAGATGAGAAACATAGCAATCACTCCCCCATAATAATGTTGCTCTGCCTGCCTTACACATGGGAGGGGGACTATATAAGAACCAACGAAGCTGTCACCATCGCGGACCACCCCACGATCCGGCATATAAGGTGCAATCGCAGATAAATATGGTCTAAGCACCACGCCTACACAATACTTATCATTTACCCATGGATCCGATGGATAAACGCTATACGATCCTAAACATGTATATAATTCCAATCTAACTAAGCCAAGCGTATAACTACGATAAACTAAGAACAATATAATCGCAAACATAAACAAGTAGAGCATAGTCATAATCAATATATTGAAATAGAACAAAGTTGTATTCATAATATTGAAGAACAAAGATGAACAATGAAGAACAGTAAAGGAATTACCAAGAATCCTCTTGACAGATCTGAAAACCAATCGAAGATTGACTCCTTCTAGTTCTAATCCTATGTAGCTATGCTATACTAGAGATCTAGTTGATGTGGTGGCTCTAGGGCTTGATCAGAGACTCTCCTCCTGAGATTAGGGTTTGAAGAATTGAGAATGAGGGAGTGCCTCCTCCAGGGGCCAGGGGTCCTGCTTATATAGCCCCCTCAAGTGAACGTGGGCCGTCGGATCAAACCGACATTAATCGCACGGTTTTCCTTGATCCCTTAGGTCGGTGGAGCATAATCCGCGAGACGGAGCCTGATTGGCTCTCAGGCCAGGGCGGGCGCCCTAGGGAGCAGGGCGGGCGCCCTGCCTCCGGGCCCGTTCGGCCTCCCGTTCGATCTCGTGGCTTCTGGAGTCTTCTAGATGATAGATAATCGGTGAACACGTTATTATCTCTATGTAAACCCGACGTGTGGGCCTTTCCTCCGTATTTTCTGATAACCCCCTGCAGAAACAGAAAAACACCAAAACTCGTGGAATTCTGTCAGATAAAACCCTAAGTCTAGGTGTTGGTTGCATTTGGATCCTTTTCTTTATTTATTTGATAACTATATTTGGTACTTAAGGACCGTCAACAAACTCCCCCAAGCTTACCTCTTGCTCGTCCCTGAGCAAGGATAGACTCATTATGGATTAGAAGTTGCTGCAACGCCTTTGAACGTTGACGGTACATATGCTTTCAAATAAGGTCTCATCCCTGAGTTAGAGTAAACTGTCAAGACTTAAAACTTACTCATTTTACCTTTCACCATGGGGCTTGCAACCGTCACCTGCATCTTGAGTGGTTAAAAGATAGAACGGTCTAGTCAAACGTCATGTCTCTTATTCTTGATCAGCTATAGCTCTGGAGTTTTTGCAAATTTTTCAAATAAAACTCAGAGATTCCTTGTATGACTTTCTCGGGTCTCTCTTTTGTGGTATTTCTGGATCCTTACCAAGGCAGTAATGGTATATGCCTTCTCTCTCAAAGTATGTGGTATTTATGGTATAAGGCGTAGTGACATTGCCTTCTCTCTCACCCTACTCTAATAAGGCTTTGATATCTGGAGCTCATAGGTGGGAGATACAGTATACATACTCATAGAACATTTATTGCATAGTCAAACCATGGATCCAGAGAAACAAGTCAATAAGTCAAATCAAGATGTGCATGTGTGGTGAATGAGTGGTGTATGGTGATGATGGTGATAACAAAAGTCTAATGCTCTTTTTGAGAGAATACATACCTTTCTTGCTTTTTGAAACTTTTTGAGGGGAATGAGATGCTCTATATATTTTTTTTCTTTTCTTTTTCCTCTCAGGTGGGTATCTTGTACCCCTAATTCTACTGTCGGACACTTGTCCATTTTTACCTCTCGTCTCACTTTTTCTTTCTACGAGGTTCCGAGCACTTGCTCCTTTTTATTTCCTCGCTTTTTATATATTTTTTTTAGAGCAATCTCCCTCTTTTGAAAATATAGCAAGTGGTAGTAGAAATGACTTGAGCATTAACTTCACAGGGAATAACAGGAATGGGATAATGTTTTTGGCTATTCTCTCCCGGGTCAGGAGTAGAATAATTTTAGGTGAATCTGGAGATGAAAATGAGTGGATATATGTGGATGCGTACTTCCGGAGTAGAAGCAACATGTATGAGTGAACGTGCAAGTGAATCTTGATTTTAACCACATGACAAGTTCCTAAGGGTCTACACAGCTTGACCACACTCAATGCCCATAAGCAGTAAGTAGTAAAAGTGCGGCTCTTATTCTAACAAGCATGTATATATGGCTGTGGTAGGAATTTAAACTCTCACCATACAGGAACTCATCATGCAACATTTTAAAGATTTTCAAAGATAAAATTCTCCAGAATTCTAGCATCTCTAGGAACAGATAAACAGCAGCTCAACCTTCCCATATCATATCCGTTAACAACTTAGACTTCAGATAAAGTTCTCTTCCCACTAGTTCAGGTTTAGAGCCAGTTTTAAATTATAACAGTTATGTCTAAACTAGAGAGAAAACAAATTTGAAAATTAGGCAGAGCAACTATTCATCATATCCATGCTAGAGTTTTATTTTCAAGATTCAGTTTAGCATAGCTACTTTATTTATTTATTAAACTAAGCAAATATATATAAACACAAAATATTTATTTGGGTTTTCATGATTATGCATCTTTTTATTTTAATAAAGCATAGGTATAAATGTAGATAAAAATACTTATCGGGATAAATGGGGGTGCTCTCCCCCAAGCTGGATCTTGACGTAATTTCTTCTGATATAGCTAGCAGGTGCAGAGGTGTATTTGAATGTCGGCAGCACCCTGACAGCGATTAGGATGTCCTCCATCTGCTAGTCTTCCTGAATTCTGTGGAGCTCAAATAGACAACAAAGTTTCGTGGAACTTGATTAAGCGTTAGCATAAATATCTAGCCTTTATCATGTTTGAGCTTCCTTGATAAATGTCACTCTCTATTTTTATTTTCATTTTTATAGAACAAAAAAAATATATATTATTTATTTTTTTATGCCACCACAGTGAATGTACTTATGGGTTTTATGCCACTCGCATACTCACATGGGGCTTACTGTTTTCAACATTTTTTTTAGACAGAATGAACATGATTAACTGAGCAATAATTAAAGGGAAAATGATAACTACCAAGTTTACCTCTTGGCACGGCGTTCGGTGTTTTTAAGTCCTTCGAACAGGACTTCTTTTCTTCTTAGTTGTCCTGGGATTTGGGTGGCGTAGACGGTGGTTCCGGCAGCGCCTCCTCTTCTTGTGTAACTGTCTTCGCTTTCCATACCCGACTTGGTGCTTCGGTCTCCTGTTGTGTATCCTCGGGCCTTATGACCTCTCCTTCATAGTCTGCCCATACGTCCTTGATGGTTTGCCTCCTTTGGTTACGGTTACATCGCCTTCTTCTTGTCCTAACCTGCTTAGAATCTTTAACTATATAGTTAAGGTCATTAAAGTAGCGGCGTACCTTCTCAGAGGGGAAATGCATATGGACTTCTCCGGTTTCAATGTAGATGATTGCTTTGACGGTGCCTAGGAACGGTCTTCCTAGGATGATGGGTGGATCGTACTCGTCGTCTCCCATGTCAATGACCTGAAAGTCTGTATGGACAAAATGATCGTTAATTTTAACAGGGACATCGGTTACTATACCTTCGACCTTTCGGGATGTCTGATCTGCCATCTGGAGCTGAGTGTATGTTGGTTTTAAGGGCATGGTCCCGTACAAGAGCTGATAGGTGACTGTGGCCATTATGTTGACGCCTGATCCAGTGTCGCAGAGCGCCTTCTGAAAGGAGTATCCATTGATTGAGCACTCAATACTTGGCATACCTGGGTCATCCTTCTTGTTCAGGAACGGCGACTTGAGTCGACCATCTTGACCTCCTTGAACTGCAGTGACCATCTTAGCTGATTCGGTCCATCCTTGGTTGTTCTTGTTCTGCTTGTTCCTCCTGTTGGTCCTCTTCCTTGGTTCATGTTGGGGTTGCTCTAGGATTTGTGTAATCTTGTTCTTGAAGGAAAACGTCTCCTTCCTCCCCTTGATGTTGAAGTTGATCTTTGCAGCGCTGGCGTAGATGACAGCTCCCGAGGTGTTCAGGAATGGCCTTCCCAGAATAACTGGTGACCTCTCATCGGACCCGGTCTCTATCACCACGAAGTCAGCTGGAGCGTACGAGGTACCAACTCGGACACACATGTTCTTTAATATTCCTTTAGGAAAGCTTAGTGTCCGATCTGCAAGCTGCAAACACATAGTTGTTTCTGATAAAGGATATGTAAAGAATTTTTTATAGAGTACCCTGGGCATAATGTTGACGCTGGAGCCAAAGTCACAGAGTGCTTCTGGGAAGTCCACCATGCCGATGGAGATCGGGATGACGGGGCGTCCTGGATCGCCTCTCTTGACTGGCAGAAGGTCATTATGTACTCCGACAGTGGGATTACTCCAATAGTTACCTGCATCAAACATGTCTACAAGATTTGCAGATTCTAATCCTTCCGGTTGTGATGGTATACCGGGGTTAGTAGCAGGAACAGCAGCAGCTATTTGATTTAACTGAGATTCAATCATTTTATTAAAGCTAATTTGGTTTTTGATGGCAGTAGAGAAATTATCCATTCTATTATTTATGTTTTCTAGTATTTTATCATTGGATGCCAATTTCTTAGACAAGTTATCCATTAGCTTTCCTTGATTAGACACTAACTCTCTCAGGGGTGGAAAATTATTATTGTTGTTGTAAGAGTTATTACCTTGATAATTACCTGAGTAGTTACCTGAGTAGTTAGGCCTCTGTTGATTCCAACCTTGATTTTGTTGAGGACGGTTGTAGTTGTTGTTGTTGTTGATGTACCTTGCATCCTCAAGCATCTCATGGCAGTGATTTCCTGAGTGTCCAGTGTCTCCACATTCCTCACAAGTCATGTGAGAGTCGTAGACGTTCATGACTTCTCTTTGTCTCCAGCTTTGTCATCGAGCTTTTTCATGAGTAGGTCTAACTTTGCAGACAGCATGTCTACCTCCTTGAGCTGGTGCATACCTCCACCCTTCTTGCATGTTTGAGTCCTCTCTTCGTTCCAACCTTGGTTGGACGCCATCTTCTCCACAAGGGCTGTAGCTTGTGGTATGGTGAGTGATAGAAATGCGCCTCCAGCTGCAGCATCCATGGTCTCACGAGCACTAGTGATGAGCCCATGATAGAAAGTCTGCATAAGTAGCCAGCTCTCCATTCCATGATGGGGACATTCTAGGATGTAATCTTGAAAGCGCTCCCATGCTTCTGGAACGGATTCATCATGTTATTGCTGAAAACTTGTAATCTTCCCACGGAGAGCATTGGTCTTGCCCATGGGAAAGAACTTAGCCAGAAAGTTCGTAGAGCAGAGTGCCCACGTAGTGTTCTTATCCTTCGTCACGTAGAACCACTGCTTCGCTCTCCCCAATAGTGAGAATGGGAAAAGGCGAAGTAGTATGGCGTCTCTGGGAACATCTAATAAAGTGAATGTGCTGCAAATCTCCAGGAAGTGTTGGAGATGAGCACTTGCATCTTCGTGCGGCTTCCCACAAAACTGGTTGGCTTGTACCATGTTGATGAGCCCTGGCTTGAGCTCAAAGTTCTTGTCGATGGCCGCAGCAGGTCCAGTGCGGATGTTGTCCGTAGTGGGAGCTGAGAACTCGCAGATCGTCTTGTTCGCCATGGCTGCGAACTCTGTTGACAAATTTCGGATGAAACTTCGGCGGTCTTCTAAATTGGATGAAGTGTTGCATCGAAGTGTTGACTTCTTGAGCTTGGCTCTTGCCTTTCTGATTAATGCTTCGGGGTTGTCAACAAAATTTTCTGGAAGATGTCCTCTATTCATACATCACCCTGCAAAACAATAAGAATGGAAAAATACAGGGGTAAATCTGTATGGGAGAATTGATGATCTCAATCACTTAATGATGCGAATGATGACTCAAATTCCGTATTCATTCCTTGTTAGTAAATCAACCTTCCCCGGCAACGGCGCCAAAAATGCTTGTTGGGCATTCTTAACGTCATTACCAAAAGTAGACTTAGTTTTCTAATTCTGATAACGGCGTCAAAAATGCCGAACCTATCCCTCATGCCACTTAAGCCAAGTTGTCATCCCCAGCATGACATGAGAGATGCGGTATTGAAATATGCAACTGCTCTTCTAAATAAATAATAAATAAGATCTGCAAACGCACAGATTAATACCGATGTAGCATTTTAACCGGGAAGTATTCCAGGTATCGTTATTTATATTTTTACCACTGGGAAGGGATTACTAACATCAATGTTGATTATGGAATGGAATATAGGAATGAGTATCAATCATTGCATGTATAAGTGAGAGCATTCATCTATCTCTTGCATACAGGGGTAAGTGTCACATAAAATATAGATAAAGTATGAATGGTGACAAAGATAATTAATCTGATCAGCTAGCCACATATAATAATGATAAGCACCTCAACAGATATTCTAGCAAGTCATTATCATGGTATTAGGATGAACTACAAGGATATTTCCTAAGTTATTCTTAACTATAAAGTCTAGCATATCATAGTTAGTGCAAGTACACTTGGCAATCATTGCGAGAAAGGACTACGCCCATGCATAGTGATATTATCAAGGAAGATGAGAAACATAGCAATCACTCCCCCGTAATAATGTTGCTCTGCCTGCCTTACACACGGGAGGGGGACTATATAAGAACCAACGAAGCTGTCACCATCGCGGACCACCCCACGATCCGGCATATAAGGTGCAATCGCAGATAAATATGGTCTAAGCACCACGCCTACACAATACTTATCATTTACCCATGGATCCGATGGATAAACACTATACGATCCTAAACATGTATATAATTCCAATCTAACTAAGCCAAGCGTATAACTACGATAAACTAAGAACAATATAATCGCAAACATAAACAAGTAGAGCATAGTCATAATCAATATATTGAAATAGAACAAAGTTGTATTCATAATATTGAAGAACAAAGATGAACAATGAAGAACAGTAAAGGAATTACCAAGAATCCTCTTGACAGATCCGGAAACCAATCGAAGATTGACTCCTTCTAGTTCTAATCCTATGTAGCTATGCTATACTAGAGATCTAGTTGATGTGGTGGCTCTAGGGCTTGATCAGAGACTCTCCTCCTGAGATTAGGGTTTGAAGAATTGAGAATGAGGGAGTGCCTCCTCCAGGGGCCAGGGGTCCTGCTTATATAGCCCCCTCAAGTGAACGTGGGCCGCCGGATCAAACCGACATTAATCGCACGGTTTTCCTTGATCCCTTAGGTCGGTGGAGCATAATCCGCGAGACGGAGCCTGATTGGCTCTCAGGCCAGGGCGAGCGCCCTAGGGAGCAGGGCGGGCGCCCTACCTCCGGGCCCGTTCGACCTCCCGTTCGATCTCGTGGCTTCTGGAGTCTTCTAGATGATAGAAAATCGGTGAACACGTTATTATCTCTATGTAAACCCGACGTGTGGGCCTTTCCTCCGTATTTTCTGATAACCCCCTGCAGAAACAGAAAAACACCAAAACTCGTGGAATTCTGTCAGATAAAACCCTAAGTCTAGGTGTTGGTTGCATTTGGATCCTTTTCTTTATTTATTTGATAACTATATTTGGTACTTAAGGACCGTCAACACTGGTTAGGGCGATGGTGAGAGCGGGGGCGAGGGCAGCGCCTGATGGGATTTGCAACAGAGATTTGGGAGCATTCCTTCTTTTATGTGGTCAGATTTTGCAATACAGCGAGGGAGCGCGGCGCCGGTTCCACCGCACGCGAGGGCGAGTGAGGGAAGTGCCGGGCGAGCGATGAAGCGAGCGAGCGTGCGATAGCGCCAGTGAACGATTCCCTTACAAATGTTTTAGTTGTAGAGATGTTCAATGAAACGATCCTGCATTCCGCGAAGGAAATGCCACAGATTCGACGTGTAATAGATGAACAAGTTCATGCCATTACCCAAATCTCAGTCGAATAACAGAGTCATACACGAATATCAGAGTACAAATAGAAGGTTTACATTAATTATTATCATCGCCACACAGGGTGGAACATGCTCACACACAGCATCCGGAACAGCTTCTCGAAGATAGCAGCAGAAACTAGGACTCCTCGCACCAAGCTTGAGCGCAGGGCGAACCCCTACTCCTACAAGTCGTCCTCCTCGTCGTACTCGGGCTCCGAGCCAAACAAAAATCTATCAGTACACTTGGTACTGGCCACGCATCGCCCACCCTATGATGCATTTGCTTTGTGGATCTGGATGCAATTGGGGTTGAGAAGAGAAACCTATCTTTGGCTGTGGTTTCCTATGCGAGTAATCAATATTTTAAAATAATAAGTTTATCAAATTTTAACCTGTCTCATTCACACACGATATCCCATCCCAGCACACATCTCCATATCACATCTCACTCTCTCATCGGCATGGAGAACTCCCTCCCGTCCATGTCTCAACGGCCAAAGCCGGATCACACACTGAAATCCCGGGGAAGGTAGAAGGACTCCTCTCTCTAGTCGAGTGAAGCTGTACTTAGGAAAGGTCCATAGCCGAAAGGTTCGGCACATGTATCGATCGATCAACCAGAAACTCTGCAGAGGTTTACACATCCCACAAGATAGCTATCCTCGACGATGCCTCGTCTAAGCTGATTCCGGGCCGCCTTCCGACTAGAAACGGTACCACCCTATCACTCAGAACTGGGGTCGTGTCGGAGTACCACCGACACGCTGAGACTGTGAGACGTAGTACCTGGCCCCTGGGTTCTACGCTGTCTTGGAAGGGTGTGGGTCCTCTTGCCCGTACCTCCCTACACTATCCGCTAACCTCTCGATAGTAGTCGCACCGCACTAGCAAGTCGAACGTCCGTCTCCTCCCCACAGAAGCGAGGGGATGTGCAAGGATTCCTAAGACTCGGTCCACGGACGTATCAGTCCTTAGGGTGACTAAGCAGGATATCTTCACAAGGGGAAAACCGTTTTCCGCTCAACGGAACACCCGACACCCCGTGCCATCACAACACCTCCCATCTCGGGCTTCATCCCATGAAGACACTCCACCCCGGGACCTCTCCCTGTCACATGTACCCGCCACAGGCACTTCACATGGCGAACGCCCAGGTAGCATCCTCCGGCAAGACTCGTCCTCACGACTCGTCGTAGATCCTGCTCGGTCGACTCGACCCTCACCACACGCACCCAAGACTCACGCCAAGATCTCCCCAAGTTCATTACCAAATTATTAACAAGTTTACGGCACCTCGTGCCTTATCTCAAGTGCCTCTCACTCACCAGCATCACATCACAGATATAATGCGAGTAAGAGTAAAGGAGAAGTAACAAGTAATATAGCAGCGCCTAGCCTAACAGTAGGGTGAGCAGGTGTGAGGTTGCAACAAGGTAAGTGGCTCAGAAAGCAGCAAACTACCATGCATCCTATCAGTTATATTATCGCATGAAAGTAAAGCACTAGCAATTCTAAGCATTTGCAATGCGTAATAGGATCTACGAGTGGGTGGGGCGTGGCACCTGGCAAGTCGTCACCCAAGTCATCGGTGTAGTCGGGGTCGAACTCCTCAGTCGGTGGCTCCTCCGGGTCTGTTAAACGTAACATACGACCGCGTTAGCGGCTCCTATAGAGATGCACAAAGAAGCAACTGAAAATCAAAAGATCCAAATACACTCAAGCATAGGCCCATGACGTAGAGCTTATTTTTAGAAAAATTTGGGCTCTGGTTTGGTATTTTTCTGAGCTACGGTTAATTAATTATGAATTTTTGAAGGTTTAAAATAATTTCTGAAAAAGGAAAACAGTTGATTAATCTGGAGGCAACACGTGGCGGCTTCTGGTTGGTCAGAGGGGAAACATAGACTGACAGGTGGGACCTAGGTCAACGGTCAACGTTGACCAGTCAACGGTCAACGCTGACCGGGCCTGGATCAGGTCTGGATGGGCCGGTGCAGGGCCTGGACATGGGCCGGGTTGGGCCGCCCGGCCCGGACACGTGTCAGCAAGGTGGCCGGCCACGTCATGGTTTTGGGCCCCGAATGGGCTCGGCTCTCCCGCATCCGGCTCACGGTGGACAAGGGGTGGCGTCCCCTATAGACCGATGGCTCGGCTCATGGTGGACCACGCCCATCTTTTCCCTTCCTCTCACGGGTTCACGGTGAACTCATTCCACGGACCGGTATGCCCGGTCCACACCTTTCCCCCCCCTCTCCTCTATTTTCACCGCACGGTGACTGCCGGCGACGAGCTCACCGTGGAATGCGGCACGGTGGCCCGGTGGTGGGGAAAACGAGGCGGCTAGGCTCACCAGTGCGTAGCGAACTTCATCCCCTTCTCCCCTCTACTGATGGCGGCCGGGTTCCTCTAGAACGGGCGCGCCACGGCCGTGCCCGGCGGGTGCCGCCTCCGGCGAGCTAGGACCGTGCCGCGGCTCTCCGGCCTCTCTCTTCCCCCATCTACCTGCGCGGCACATGTTCCTCGCCAAGGCGAATCCGACAGCACCTCTCCCTCCCTCTCTAGCCACTCTAGTGAGCTAGATCGCACTCGCCATGGCCGTGCTCTGGCCATGGCGGGCGTGCTCCGCATGTGGCGTCCGCGGCCGCGTTCCCGGCTCCTACGGCTTGGTGCCACCTCAAGTGGGCTCGTGCGGGTGCACATGGGTGTGTGCTAGGCGCATGGGGCGAAAAGGGGTCGGTTTGCACCGTCCCCGGCCACGCGCGCAGCGGCGGCGGCGCCGGTGGCGCCCTCGGAAGTAGCGAGGCGGAGGTCGAGCGGGATGACAAGGGCTCACCGTGGGGTTGGTGAAGATAGGATGGCAGTGCGGTGGCGAGCTAAAGCAGCGTCGAGGCGGTGCGCTGCCGTGCAGAGCGGCTGCGTCGGCATAGCCATTCGGGTCGCCGTTTCCCGCGCCGGCGAAGTCCTTCCTCCCCCGCCCGGTCCTCGCGTCCCTCTTCTCCCCCCCTACGGTTCTTGGTGAAGGGCGTGGTTTGCCACCTAGAGGCGGCGGCAGGTGGATGAGGAGGGGCAGGGCATCCAAGGTGCCCTTTTTATAGGTGAAACGGCCCGGGCGGCGGCGATGCTCGATCGGCGGTGGGGAGGTGCGCGGGGGGACACGTGGATAGCGATCGGGGTGCTCCGGCTAGGGCTATCGAGGTTTGTCATGGCGCGGTGGCGCTCCTCATGCGAGATTGGCCGGTCAACAAGGAAAAGGCGGGGCACTTCGGCTCCCATGGCGTCACGGCCGTGGGCCTTGGCGGGGACGTCACTGCGCGGGCGTTTTGAAATGGAGCGGAGCGGGCTGCAGCTCGGATCATGGACGTGGCACGCGATGGTGCCTCCCTGCTAGGCGGCCCTGGCGATCGACGGCCGTTGCGTGGTCTCGCCCTTTTTCCCCCGCCGAGCTCGGCTTGCTGTTGCGCCCGGTAAAGCAGAGGATAGGGGATGGACCGAGGGAGGGGATGACATCCGGGGGCCACTGGCCAGTCGCAGCGGGAAGATCACACGGTGTAACGGCGTGCTGGGGGGGTGCAGGCTGGGCCGTGAAGCTAGGCCGGCCCATGCGCGCTGGGCCTCTACTGCGATCGCGGCCGGGCCTGCTGATGGGCTGTCCAGCCTGGGGTCGGAGTAGGCCGGGCGGCGCTGCTGGGCCTGGTTGGCGGCTCCAGGCCGAATTGGCCCCTTTGCCATCCCCAGATTAGGTCTAGGGCTTTTCTATTTAGATTTTCTATTTCTCCATCCTATTTTCTAACTACACCTTGGTCCCTATATGTAAATGCTTATGTGCCAACAAGCATCCACCCTTAGAGGGGGTAGTCCTCTAGAGTTTAGGGTTGGTGGGTCCAAGCCCAAGGGCTGGCACTTAGGTTAGGGGTTAATTACTTAATTATCTAATTGATTTATCTAGCAAGGTTGTTGGTTTTATTAGTACACAAAAATCGAAAAGAGCCAACTCACAGGTTAATTATTAAAACGCCAATGCTCAACTACAAGTAGGTGCTACTTGTGCACTAAACAGGGGGGTTTTTCCTACATGACACTCACCATTCATGGGTATATTTGTGAAAAAAATTTTAGTTGTGATTTTTGGGTTTTGGAAAAACTGGGATGTTACAGTCCTCCCCCCTCGTTGGAATCTCGTCCCGAGATTTAAAGGGTGACATACCTCTCGAACAAGTAGGGGTAACGGATCCGTAACTCTGACTCTTTCTCCCATGTTGCCTCTCTCTCAGTGTGATTGCTCCATAAAACTTTGCACATTGGTATCGTAGTGATGCGGGTGTCTTTGGTTGCTCTGTCAAGAATCTGAACTGGGTACTCTCGGTACTCAAGCGTATCCTGGATATCTAGTGCATCTGTGTGAACCTATTCTTCGGGCAGCTTTAGACACTTGCGGAGCTGTGACACATGGAACACGGGATGTATACCTGCTAGATCCTCAGGCAACTCAAGCTTGTACGCTAGCTTCCCAATTCTTTTGCAGATACGGTAGGGACCAACGTAACGCGGGGCTAGCTTCCCTTTCACATGGAACCGGAAGGTGCCGCGGAGAGGCGAGACCTTGAGATAGACATGGTCTCCTACCTGGAACTCAAGGTCTCTCCGTCGGTTATCTGCATAGCTCTTTTGTCGGCTCTGGGCAATCCTCAAATTTTCTCGCACTTGAGCTACTCCCTCCTCGGCCTCCTTGATCTTAGCAGGGCCAAAGAACATTCGCTCACCCACCTCGGACCACATCAATGGGGTTCTGCATTTCCTCCCGTACAGGGCCTCAAATGGTGACATCTGAAGACTAGCCTGATAACTGTTGTTGTACGAGAACTCTGCATGCGGTAAGCTTTTCTCCCAATCTGTCCCATACTTTAGTACGCAAGCTCGTAGCATGTCCTCGAGAATCTGATTCTCTCTCTGTTTGCCCATCTGTCTGAGGGTGATAAGCGGTGCTATAGTCGAGACGAGTGCCGATCGACTTGTGCAAACTCTGCCAGAACCTAGATGTCCACTGTGTTCCTCTATCGGATATGATGCTAACAGGCGCTCCGTGAAGTCGAAGAATGTGCTCGATATACAGATCTGCCAGCTTCTCTACCCGGTAGTCAACCTTGACAGGCACAAAGTGAGCTACCTTGGACAGTCTGTCCACTATAACCCAAATGGAGTCATGTCCTTTCGGGGATCGTGGCAATCCCACGATGAAATCCATAGATATGCATTCCCACTTCCACACGGGTACATCCAGTGGTTTCAACAAACCAGCCGGTCTCTGATGTTCGGCCTTAACCCGGTTGCATATATCACATCTGGCTACATGACCTGCAATATCCTTCTTCATGTCCTTCCACCAGAACATCTTCCTCATGTCGGCATACATCTTTGTACTGCTAGGATGGATACAATACTTAGAGTCATGTGCTTCCGTCAGGATTTCCTTACGGATGGCCTTATCAGACGATACACAAATTCTGTCGTTGCACCAACACACTCCCCGTTCATCTACTCGGAACTCAGGGTACTTACCAGCTTCCATCCACTCATGAAGCTGCGAGATCTCAGGGCATTTCTTCTGAGCCTTACGAATGCGGTCCATTATGTCGTATTGCACTCGCAACTCGTTCAACATGCCCTTGGGTATGATCTCAAGGCGAATTTCACCCATTTCCTGACGTAGCTCGGATGGTACGACTTCCACGGATAGACTGTGACAATAGCTCTTACGGCTTAAGGCATCAGCAACTACGTTGGCTTTCCCCGGATGATAGTGAATTTCCAGGTCGTAGTCTTTGATCAACTCCAGCCATTGACGTTGTCTCATATTCAGATCCTCTTGAGTGAAGAAGTACTTGAGGCTCTTATGATCGGTATAGATGTCGTATTTGTTCCCAATCAAGTAGTGTCTCCAAATCTTCAGAGCGTGCACAACAGCAGCTAGCTCAAGATCATGCATCGGGTAACGCTGTTCATGGTCCTTCAACTGGCGGGATGCGTAGGCAATGACTTTCCCATTCTGCATTAGAATGCAACCAAGTCCCTGTCTGGATGGATCGCAATAGACCATGAAGTCCTGTCTGATATCAGGCAAGGCAAGAACAGGAGTGGTGGTGAGCTTCTGTTTTAGAGTCTGGAAACTGAGCTCACACTCGGGTGTCCACTCGAACTCATTAGTCTTCTTCAGGAGATTGGTCATGGGCTTGGCTATCTTAGAGAAGTTCTCGATGAATCTGCGATAGTAACCAGCTAACCCAAGGAAACTGCGGATATCTATCGGGTTGCGGGGTTGCTCCCACTCTTTCACGGCCTCTATTTTAGCGGGGTCAACAGCAACACCCTCAGCTGTGAGTACATGGCCGAGAAAAGTGACTTCTTCGAGCCAAAACTCGCACTTGCTAAATTTTGCATACAACTGATTTTGCCTCAACTTCTCCAGAACCACTCTCAAGTGTTGCTCATGCTCTTCAACGGTGGATGAATAGACAAGGATGTCATCAATAAACACCACCACGAACTTATCCAATTCGTCCATGAACACCTTGTTCATCATGTTCATAAAATAGGCCGGGGCATTGGTGAGACCGAAAGACACAACGGTGAACTCATACTGCCCGTACCTAGTGACAAAGGCTGTCTTAGGGATATCCTCCGTTTTGATCTTCATCTGATGATATCCAGATCTAAGGTCAATCTTGGAAAAGAACTTGGCATCCTTTAACTGATCTAGGAGGTCGTCTATCCTTGGCAGAGGGTACTTGTTCTTGACTGTCACGGCATTCAAATTCCGATAGTCAATGCGCATCCTCATGGAGCCATCCTTCTTCTTCACAAACAAGACAGGGGAACCCCAGGGTGAAGCACTGGGTCTGATGTACCCCTTGTCAGACAGCTCCCTGAGTTGTTTCTTAAGCTCCTCCAGCTCATCAACTGACATGCGGTAGGGCCTTTTAGCAATGGGCCCGGTACCAGGCAGTAAGTCAATCACAAACTCAATATCCCGGTCAGGTGGCATACCCGGTAATTCCTCGAGGAACACATCAGGGTACTCGCACACGACAGGCACCTCCTCAACTGATTTGGCCTCCAGGGCACTCATCAAGGCATCTGTCCTTTTGTGGTGCGGCTCACATCTGATTACTCGGCCACTCGGATGTGTAATCTCCACATATCTGGGTGAGCAAGATATTACTCCCTTGTGCAGAGTCAACCAATCCATACCTAAGATAACATCCAGACCTTCTGACGGAAGTAAGGTGAGATCGGCTAGAAAGGGGCAACATTCTATAGCGATACTCACTCCCTTACAGATTCTGGTGGATCTGGTGGTACCTAAGGGGGATATGGTGTCTATGGGTACACTCCGTGGTGTAACAGGTATGAGATGCTCTCGTGCAAACTTAGATGATATATAAGAACATGTAGCACCAGAGTCAAAAAGAACTGATGCTAAAACTCCCTGTACCAAAAACATACCGTACACCGCGTCGGGGGCATCCTGAGCATCCTCCGTGGTCAGGTGGGTGAGACGGTCGCGGGTGGCTCCCATGGCGGGCTTGCGTGGCGCTATCGGGGTCGGTGCCTGCCTCGTAGGGGTCTGCACAGGTGTAGCCTTCTGTGGACAGACCGCAGACTTGTGACCCGGCTGGCCACAGGTGAAGCACGCGAAGGGCACACTGCCTGCGGCAGTGGGCGCAGGTGCCTTCCACGTACTCGGGCTCGGGCTCTGAGCAGGGCGGCCCTGAGCGGGGCGGTGGTAGTTGGCGGAGTAGGTACCACCACCACGACTCGGAGTAGCTCCCTGGGCAAAGCGAGAGCGGGACTGCGGCGGAGCAGAACCACGCTACCTCTAGGCCAGGGTGCGAGAGGAACCCTCACCCTGACGCCTCTTCTCCTTGCGCTCCCTCTGAGCGTCAGCCTCCAGGCGATCCCTCTCCATCTCCAGCACCTTGTTGATCATCTGCCGGAGGGTACGGCACTCATGGCCCGAGAGGGCGATCTTGAGGCGTGAGTTCAGCCCCTTCTTGTAGTGGTACATCTTCTTCTTGTCGGTGCTGGTCTCCTCAGGAGCGTACCGCATCATGCGAATGAAGCGGGTGGTGTACTCCTGCACCTTTAGAGTCCCCTGGGTGAAGTTGCGGAACTCCTCCACTTTGGCATCCATGACCCCCTCGGGCACGTGGTGCTCGCGGAAGGCCTCAGTGAACTCTTCCCATGAGATGCTCCCGGGGTCATCGTGGGCATCACAGTAGCCATCCCACCATGCGTGTGCAGCGCCAGTGAGCTGGTGAGCGGCGACTCCCACACACTCCTCATCAGTGCAGGTAGTGAGGTCCAGCTTCTTCTCGATCTCCCGCAGCCAGTCCTCGGTGGCGATGGGATCATCGTCAGCGTAGTCGAAGGTAGGGGGCCTCAGCTTGAGGAAACCCTCCAACTTCCTCTGGAAGTCATTCGGCAGCCCTCCATGGCGGTGTAGGATTCCCTCAG
Source organism: Saccharum hybrid cultivar R570 (assembly GCA_038087645.1). Taxonomy (NCBI): domain Eukaryota; kingdom Viridiplantae; phylum Streptophyta; class Magnoliopsida; order Poales; family Poaceae; genus Saccharum; species Saccharum hybrid cultivar. The sequence continues at coordinate 17,630,916 of JAQSUU010000534.1, read as the reverse complement.
CCAACGTCTCCAGAAGTCGGGTCTGGCGGTCCATCACCTCCGCCAGCTGTGGTGGTGGCGGCGGCGGTGGTGCATCTCCACCAAGCGCAGCATTCTCTTCCCCCGGCTGGGCGGCTCCAGCCCCACCTCCAGGCTGAGCGGCTCCTGCCTCTCCAGCGGGCTCCACGGGGACAGGCTCCTCCATGGCAGCGAAGACGGCGAAAGGAGCTCCACGGCCTCCTCCACGGCCACGGCCACGTCCACGGCCCATGGGCGCCGGGGAAGGCGAACGGTTGTTCAGGCGAGCGGAACGGCGGCAAGACATCTCACTGCAGGGTTAGGTCAAGATCGATAGCTTATTAAGTGGTTACACAATTTGATCACAGTTTTAAAAGAACACCCAATACAAGAAGACGATAAGAACCATAAGACGCAATAAGATCCAACAGTCAATACATGATTTTATTACAAAGCGATGTCTCCAGTAGCTACACTTGGCAGACTCGTGGGAATTGTGCTACTCGCAGGCAGCTCAAAAGGTGGACAATCTACTCTACTCCGAGGGATGAGTCATGTCTCATGGCCACGCAGGGCTCATCAAGGTTACTACATTATTACATGATCACGAGAGGGTAGCTACTCCTGTCCGAAAGTGATGGGTGGTGAAGACAGTCCAACGGTAGAAGCGGAAGCCTCGGAAGTGTGGTCCATGGCACGGAGCTCATCGTCGGTGTGGTGGATCCTCGCAACGCGGGCAAGAGCGTGCTCCAGCATTTCAGTCCGTGGAATCTGAGGGTAGTCCACGGACGAACATGCTGCCAGGTTGAGCTTGGTGGGCTCAACGTGGAAAGTCTGCCTGCGTGGCTTCCTGCGCGTCCCAGGCGGAAGAGGGTCCTGTATCATCTCGATCTCCTGGACACGCTTAGCATCAGCGATGACCCAGGCTTGACGGAGACGGTTCACCTTGTCTTGGAGGAACTCGGTGCACTTGACGTAGTGGGTGAGGTGGTGCTCGTTGTAGGTGGAAGCAACGGCAGCTCTCTCTGCCTCATCCTCCAGGGCATTGCAGTGATCCTACAGGCCACACCTAGTGAGGGCACGCTTCTTCTCCTTCTCCTAAAGCTCCTTTAAGATACGCCTCTGACGCTCGATGCGATCCTCGTACTCAAGCAGCCAGGAGGACAGGTAGTCATTGCGGAGCTCGTGTTCCAGCACCTTGTCCTTGAGCTCGGCAATCTCTGCCTTGAGTATCCTCACACAGGACTCGTGGAGGACCTCCATCCTGCGGGAGTTCTCGCGCTCCATCATGAGGTCGCGAATCACCAACTCACGCTTCCACTCCTCCTGGGCTAAGATGTCGTCGCGCTAGAACTGGAAGTCTCGAAGGCTGTGGTTCTGTGACTCCACCTCCATGATGTAGTGGTCCTGGGCAAGGATGTACTGCGCGGAGACACTCAGACAGGGGTCGACCTCGACACGCGCAGTGTAGTCAGCAGCAGCATCTTGCGGCACCATGACCTGGTTGAGGTTGAGGGCACGGGGCAGCAGACGGTAGGGCCCAGTCTGGAGGTAGTCGTGCGCGTCACGCATCACACTACGGAGTGCCGTGCGCGAAACGGACTGTACGCACGCAGCGACGGAAGTCTCCACAGCCACCTCCTTGAAGGCGTGAAGCACGGGTACGTATGCGCTGGCAGGGACCCAGAGGTGGACGACGACGTGACCCTGAAGAAGTCCGTCCGGTCCAGCCTCACCTCGGCACACGCACGTGATCCTCTCAGTGGGGACGCCCAGCGAGTCCAGCACCCCGTATAGGATCGTGGCGAACCCATGGTAGTTTCGCGCGTCAACAGCAAGCTCAACAAGTGGAGCCATCTACAAAACAACTGTAAAAACGGAGTTAGCAGGTTATTCCTCCTAAGGTAACCAGGTAGAACAGAGTAAGTCTGAGTTACAACATGATAAGATAAGGCAAAACAGGGGTATCACATAGGAAATCCAAATATGTGAGTCAAGTAACTCAGGGTGAAGCAAGGCAAAGTAGAGGAAAGTAGCCTAGAGTGGAGTGAAGTCGGGCGATGGAGAGCGATGATAGGTAAGAAAGCAAGCAATATTTGTGGTAAGACGTGCGGAATGAGGTGAGCCATGCAAGAAAATGCAGCATGGTCGGTAATATAACCGAAGGTGTTTAGATTCGTGCCTATTTCTATCGGCCAATCCTAAGGGTTCGTCCTAGGGTCAAGCATGGCTCTGGTACCAACTGAAGCGATCCTGCATTCCGCGAAGGAAATGCCACAGATTCGACGTGTAATAGATGAACAAGTTCAGGCCATTACCCAAATCTCAGTCGAATAACAGAGTCATACACGAATATCAGAGTACAAATAGAAGGTTTACATTAATTATTATCATCGCCACGCAGGGCGGAACATGCTCACACACAGCATTCGGAACAGCTTCTCGAAGATAGCAGCGGAAACTAGGACTCCTCGCACCAAGCTTGAGCGCAGGGCGAACCCCTACTCCTCCCAGTCGTCCTCCTCATCGTACTCGGGCTCCGAGCCTGCCAAAAATCTATCAGTACACTTGGTACTGGCCACGCATCGCCCACCCTATGATGCATTTGCTTTGTGGATCTGGATGCAATTGGGGTTGAGAAGAGAAACCTATCTTTGGCTGTGGTTTCCTATGCGAGTAATCAATATTTTAAAATAATAAGTTTATCAAATTTTAACCCATCTCATTCACACACGATATCTCATCCCAGCACACATCTCCACATCACATCTCACTCTCTCATCGGCATGGACAACTCCCTCTCCTCCATGTCTCAACGGCCAAAGCCGGATCACACACTGAAATCCCGGGGAAGGTAGAAGGACTCCTCTCTCTAGTCGAGTGAAGCTATACTTAGGAAAGGTCCATAGCCGAAAGGTTCAGCATATGTATCGATCGATCAACCAGAAACTCTGCAGAGGTTTACACATCCCACAAGATAGCTATCCTCGACGATGCCTCGTCTAAGCTGATTCCGGGCCGCCTTCCGACTAGAAACGGTACCACCCTATCACTCAGAACTGGGGCCGTGTCGGAGTACCACTGACACGCTGAGACTGTGAGATGTAGTACCTGGCCCCTGGGTTCTACGCTGTCTTGGAAGGGTGTGGGTCCTCTTGCCCGTACCTCCCTACACTATCCGCTAACCTCTCGATAGTAGTGGCACCGCACTAGCAAGTCAAACGTCCGTCTCCTCCCCACAGAAGCGAGGGGATGTGCAAGGATTCCTAAGACCCGGTCCATGGACGTATCAGTCCTTAGGGTGACTAAGCAGGATATCTTCACAAGGGAAAACCGTTTTCCGCTCAACGGAACACCCGGCACCCCGTGCCATCACAGCACCTCCCATCCCAGGGCTTCATCCCACGAAGACACTCCACCCTAGGACCTCTCCCTGTCACATGTACCCACCACAGGCACTTCATCATGGCGAACGCCCAGGTAGCATCCTCCGGCAAGACTCGTCCACACGACTCGTCGTAGATCCTGCTCGGTCGACTCGACCCTCACCACACGCACCCAAGACTCACGCCAAGATCTCCCCAAGTTCATTACCAAATTATTAACAAGTTTACGGCACCTCGTGCCTTATCTCAAGCGCCTCTCACTCACCAGCATCACATCACAGATATAATGCGAGTAAGAGTAAAGCAGAAGTAACAAGTAATATAGCAGCGCCTAGCCTAACAGCAGGGTGAGCAGGTGTGAGGTTGCAACAAGGTAAGTGGCTCAGAAAGCAGCAAACTACCATGCATCCTATCAGTTATATTATCGCATGAAAGTAAAGCACTAGCAATTCTAAGCATTTGCAATGCGTAATAGGATCTACGAGTGGGTGGGGCGTGGCACCTGGCAGGTCTTCACCCAAGTCGTCGGTGTAGTCGGGGTCGAACTCCTCCGTCGGTGGCTCCTCCGGGTCTGTTAAACGTAACATACGGCCGCGTTAGCGGCTCCTATAGAGATGTACAAAGAAGCAACTGAAAATCAAAAGATCCAAATACACTCAAGCATAGGCCTATGATGTAGAGCTTATTTTTAGAAAAATTTGGGCTCTGGTTTGGTATTTTTCTGAGCTACGGTTAATTAATTATGAATTTTTGAAGGTTTAAAATAATTTCTGAAAAAGGAAAACAGTTGATTAATCTGGAGGCAACACGTGGCGGCTTCTGGTTGGTCAGAGGGGAAACATAGACTGACAGGTGGGACCCAGGTCAATGGTCAACGTTGACCAGTCAAAGGTCAACGCTGACCGGGCCTGGATCGGGTCTGGATGGGCCGGTGCAGGGCCTGGACATGGGCCGGGTTGGGCCGCCCGGCCTGGACACGTGTCAGCAAGGTGGCCGGCCACGTCATGGTTTTGGGCCCCGAATGGGCTCGGCTCTCCCGCATCCGGCTCACGGTGGACAAGGGGTGGCGTCCCTATAGACCGATGGCTCGGCTCATGGTGAACCACGCCCATCTTTTCCCTTCCTCTCACGGGTTCACGGTGAACTCATTCCACGGACCGGTATGCCCGGTCCACACCTTTCCCCCCTCTCCTCTGTTTTCATCGCACGGTGACTGCCGGCGACGAGCTCGCCGTGGAATGCGGCACGGTGGCCCGGTGGTGGGGAAAACGAGGCGGCTAGGCTCACCAGTGCGTAGCGAACTTCATCCCCTTCTCCCCTCTACTGATGGCGGCCGGGTTCCTCTAGAACGGGCGCGCCACGGCCGTGCCCGGCGGGTGCCGCCTCCGGCGAGCTAGGACCGTGCCGCGGCTCTCCGGCCTCTCTCTTCCCCCATCTACCTGCGCGGCACATGTTCCTCGCCAAGGCGAATTCGACAGCACCTCTCCCTCCCTCTCTAGCCACTCTAGTGAGCTAGATCGCACTCGCCATGGCCGTGCTCTGGCCATGGCGGGCGTGCTCCGCATGTGGCGTCCGCGGCCGCGTTCCCGGCTCCTACGGCTTGGTGCCACCTCAAGTGGGCTCGTGCGGGTGCGCATGGGTGTGTGCTAGGCGCATGGGGCGAAAAGGGGTCAGTTTGCACCGTCCCCGGCCACGCGCGCGGCGGCGGCGGCGGTGGCACCCTCGGAAGTAGTGAGGCGGAGGTCGAGCGGGCTGACAAGGGCTCACCGTGGGGTTGGTGAAGATAGGATGGCGGTGCGGTGGCGAGCTGAAGCAGCGTCGAGGCGGTGCGGTGCCGTGCAGAGCGGCTGCGTCGGCGTAGCCGTTCGGGTCGCCGTTTCCCGCGCCGGCGAAGTCCTTCCTCCCCCACCCGGTCCTCGCGTCCCTCTTCTCCCCCCCTACGGTTCTTGGTGAAGGGCGTGGTTTGCCACCTAGAGGCGGCGGCAGGTGGATGAGGAGGGGCAGGGCATCCAAGGTGCCCTTTTTATAGGTGAAACGGCCCGGGCGGCGGCGATGCTCGATCGGCGGTGGGGAGGCGCGCGGGGGGACATGTGGACAGCGATCGGGGTGCTCCGGCTAGGGCTATCGAGGTTTGTCGTGGCACGGTGGCGCTCCTCGCGCGAGATTGGCCGATCAACAAGGAAAAGGCGGGGCACTTCGGCTCCCATGGCGTCACGGCCGTGGGCCTTGGCGGGGACGTCACTGCGTGGGCGTTTTGAAATGGAGCGGAGCGGGCTGCAGCTCGGATCGTGGACGTGGCACGTGATGGTGCCTCCCTGCTAGGCGGCCCTGGCGATCGACGGCCGTTGCACGGTCTCGCCCTTTTTCCCCGCCGAGCTCGGCTTGCTGTTGCGCCCGGTAAAGCAGAGGATAGGGGATGGACCGAGGGAGGGGATGACATCCGGGGGCCACTGGCCAGTCGCAGTGGGAAGATCACATGGTGTAACGGCGTGCTGGGGGGGTGCAGGCTGGGCCGTGAAGCTAGGCCGGCCCATGCGCGCGCGCGAGCCCTTGGCGAGCTAGGCCTCTACTGCGATCGCGGCCGGGCCTGCTGATGGGCTGTCCAGCCTGGGGTCGGAGCAGGCCGGGCGGCGCTGCTGGGCCTGGTTGGCGGCTCCAGGCCGAATTGGCCCCTTTGCCATCCCCAGATTAGGTCTAGGGCTTTTCTATTTAGATTTTCTATTTCTCCATCCTATTTTCTAACTACACCTTGGTCCCTATATGTAAATGCTTATGTGCCAAGAAGCATCCACCCTTAGAGGGGGTAGTCCTCTAGAGTTTAGGGTTGGTGGGTCCAAGCCCAAGGGCTGGCACTTAGGTTAGGGGTTAATTACTTAATTATCTAATTGATTTATCTAGCAAGGTTGTTGGTTTTATTAGTACACAAAAATTGAAAAGAGCCAACTCACAGGTTAATTATTAAAATGCCAATGCTCAACTACAAGTAGGTGCTACTTGTGCACTAAACAGGGGGGTTTTTCCTACATGACACTCACCATTCATGGGTATATTTGCGAAAAAAATTTCAGTTGTGATTTTTGGGTTTCAGAAAAACTAGGATGTTACATTCAACAAACAATACAATTCTCTCTTGTCGAGAAGTCAGACAATTTTTAGAATTCTCACCGATGAAGCTCTCTTGTCGAGAAGTTTTTTAGAAATCTCACTGATGCTAGCTTGGGCTCATCGTTACGTTGTTGTTGCAGCAAAAGACTGTGATCAGGCTGGGCGTACCAAACGACAAGAACCGGTCTAAAGCCATGCAGCTGGCATCCAATTTTTTCGGTACACATCCGTCACACTAGCTAGCTATTATCTTGAACTTCGTGTGCGGGATCCGTCCACATATTCATGAATAATACACTCTTGTGCATGAGTACTTACCATACCGCTGTCACACCCATTTAACGACCAAATGGAATGCATACCCTTATGTGTGCCCAGAGATCAATCACACATAAGTTCACAAATTATAACGGAAGTATCATCACAAATGTTATTACATCACGATATTTAACACATAGTCTTAACACAAATGTAGCGGAAGAAAAAAAATAATAAACTCTCGTGGTAGCTCCAGTCACAGGTACATTGACTGGTTGACAGCAAGTCTAGTAATCTTCAGGGAAGTAGGCGTAGTAGTCACTATTACCACCATCTGTTACCCATCCGGGATTTTTATCCAAGTAAGAAAAATAAACAAGCGTAAGTACATCTCGTACTCAACAAGTGTAACATGGGGTTCATGAGGCTCAAAAAGGCATAACATTGGTTTATCAGCATGTAGCTTTTAGTTAGCATGATTTTAGTATATCAATAGCATTCAAAATGTCCCAATGTGAACAATAAACATATGATCCATGTGAAATGATTGATGAATAGCAAAAACATAACCATTAACAATTATCAACTATTCCATAAGGGTCCAAGGCCACTCGTGACCATGAGCACGGCTGTTATAACAGTTTTACACTCTGCAGAGGTTTTACACTTTCACTGTGAGTCATGTTACCCAAATGCCTGGGTTAATTACTCCCAAAACACTACCAAGGTGACCAGGCAGGGTAAACACTATGAAGTCTTTCGAAGGTTCGTCTAACAAGTTAGGGCCATTAGATTCACTCGGCAAACAGATGTAGAGCCCCCCTTCCAAATGGCACAATAACCCGCAGCCTATACACATAAGGACAGAGGCCGCACTATACCCGATTTGTCAAGCCATTCTTACGCCAAAAAGGTTACCTCTAACAAGCTAGAAAAGGTCCTTCTATATGACTAAAGCCAGAGCCATATAGCCCCCACAGTTGTACTGTAAATCTCGGATTGTCGCTTATAGATGAGTCCTTATGGAGAGTAATTAGAGCATCAAAAGTAACCCCCATGCTCTAATCCCCTTTAAACACTAATCAAAATCATCTTTTAATGTTTGTTGCATATTCCTCTAATCAATTTACATGATCATAGTCCATGTTCAAGCACTAGCCATACTACTCAATGCATTGTAACAGGTATCAAGGTGTAGGATCAATCACTAAGTCATCCTTAACAAGGAATAGATGCATAATGATATTATTTGCATAATGTGAATAGGACAACAAGGATAATCCCATGCTATACTTGCCTTGCTCAAACTGGTCCTGAAGATCTTGCTCGAAGAAAGGCTCTTGATCCCCAACGAATTGCTCACCGTCTATACTCGATCAATCAACAGCAACAACACACATCCAGAGGCAATCATGCATAAACAAACAAGACTATAATTAGAACAGTACACCACCAGTAAGAAAATAAAATAAAAAGTCTTTAAAATGAATCTACGACTCGCTAGGATCACACAGACGCGAAGATCACGAAAAACGGAGCTAAAACGACAAAGTTATGAATTTACGAAGATTTCCTATAGAAAAATAAATACTTTAATAAAAACTCAAAAATAAATTAATCCAAACCTACTGTCCAGTTCTATAGTCACGTAGAGCTCGCAAATATGAATCTAACGCAATTTGAATGGACCAAATCGGAGTTAAAACGGAGATTCTACGACTAAAACAAGTTGAGTGGCAAAACTGTAAATATCAGAAAGCGTATTTTTCATTTTCCGAAACGAATTACGTTTTCAACCGATCAAAGCGTATTCTGAGTGTTACGTTTTAGGACTGTGGGTTCTATATACTAAAGACTCAGGGTCTCTTTTACAAATTTACAAGCGAACCGTTATTTTCTATTTACATCCGTTGGATTCAAGATCAACGGTCCGGATTAGATCGGGGAGAGAGGGGAAAGGAAACCGGCAGCGCTCCGGCTGATTCCCGGCCGTCGGCGAGCCTCCACGGCGGCGCCATCACCGGAGAAAGCCAAAACACGGCTCCGACCACCAAACGAAGAGAGGAGAACACCGGGAGGTCGAGAAGCTCACGGCGAACTCACCCCGCGCGAAGATAGGGCCGGGGGATGACCGGAAGGCGGCGGCTAGCTCGCGGTGGCGGCTATGGCGGCGGTGATGCTTGCGGTGGCGCGTCGAGACGACTAGGGCGGCTCCAAAAGGGTGGGTTGGAGGCGGAATAGTGCGGGGGTCCCGTTTTATAGCCCATAGGTGTTGGCATACATGGAAAGGGCGAAGATTTGCGGCGGATTCGGATCACCAAATCGGTGAAGGAGGAGAAGGCGGTGCGGAGCTGGAGGAAGAAGAAAGGAAAGGGGAAAGCGGTCACTGACAGGCGGGCCCGGCAGGTCAGCGACGGTCAGCGGCCGATGCGGGACGCAGGCGCGCGCGCGATGACGGGCCGACAGGCCGCGACTTGGGCTCGGCCCAGGGAACCGAGGTGGGCGCGGGAGAAGACGGGCCGCGCGCGGGGAAGCAGGCCGAGGCTGTGGGCTGCGGTAGGAGAAGCGGCCCGATAGCAGAAAGAATTCCTTTTCTTTTTCTTTTCCTAATTTTTCAAAGCCATTTTTCAAAAGATTTTTAAATCCAATTTGAATTTGATTTAAACCATTCATCACAAAATCCCAAATGCAACAGCATGAATGCTCAATCATGTTCCTACCCTTAGATTAAATTTTAAATTTATAAAAATTATTATTATCCTAAATTTGCATGCTCACAAAATTATATATAAAAATCATATTTTCCTATTTTTCTTCTTTCAAAAATTTTAGGGTGTTACAATTCTACCCCCCTAAGATGAATCTCGTTCTGAGATTCGACCGATGCTTACTCAAACAATTGCGGGTAGGTTTTTCTCAAATCCTCTTCTCGCTCCCAAGTGGCCTCTTCTGCTGTGTACCGATTCCACTGTACTTTACACATTTTGATTGTTCTACTTCTTGTGACTCTGTCAGCAGTCTCCAAAATTTTAACCGGGAACTCTTCATATGTAAGATCCTCCTTAACAGTGAGCTCCCCTAACGGAATCTGTTCCTCTGGTACTCGCAAACATTTCTTCAGTTGAGACACATGGAACACATCATGTACACCTGCCAGACTCTCGGGTAATTCCAATTGATATGCCACTTCACCACGTCTCTCTATAATCTTGAAAGGTCCAATATATCTTGGTGCCAATTTACCTTTCATGTTAAATCTCTTCACACTTCTCATGGGAGACACTTTCAAGTAAACATAATCCCCTACCTCAAAAGTCAACTCTCTTCTACGAGTATCAGCATAACTTTTCTGTTGGGACTGTGCTATTTTTAGATTATCTCTAATCATTCTCACTTTCTTTTCAGCATCCTTTAGTACATCAGGCCCAAACACGTGACTCTCCCCTGTCTGATTCCAGAACAACGGGGTCCTACACTTTCGTCCATACAGAGCCTCAAACGGTGCCATTTGAAGACTCTTCTGATAACTATTATTATAAGAGAATTCTGCATAAGGCAAGCTCTTATCCCAGCTAGTACCATATTGTAAAGCACAAGCTCTCAACATATCTTCCAATATCTGATTAATTCTCTCTGTTTGACCATCTGTCTGGGGATGATAAGCTGTACTAAAATTCAGTTTAGTTCCCAGTGATTCATGTATCTTTTGCCAATAATGAGATGTAAACTGAGTACCTCGATCAGACACAATCTTCTTTGAAACTCCATATAGACTCACTATTCTTTCCATATACAACTCTGCCAACTTCGCACTGCTATATGTAGTCCTCACTGGCAGAAAATGAGCAACCTTAGTCAGACGATCCACTATCACCCAAATTGAATCATATCCTCTCTGAGTCCGTGGCAACCCAACTATAAAGTCCATACCAACCTCTTCCCATTTCCACTCGGGTATCTGCATAGGCTGTAACAATCCTGCAGGTCTCTGATGTTCAGCTTTCACCCTTTGACAAGTGTCACACAAGGCAACATACTCAGCAACGTCTCTCTTTAAACCATACCACCAATATTTCTCTTTCAGATCCAAATACATCTTAGTACTTCCTAGATGTATGGAATAAGCTGACTCATGAGCTTCACGCAGAATTGCCCTTCTGATACCCTTATCCTCAGGCACACACAGCCTTTTTCCAAACCATAGCGTACCATTATCATCCTTACGAAATCCTGGAGATTTACCCTTCGCTATGTTTTCAGCTATCTCCCTCAACTTTTCATCTTTCAGCTGACCCTTGCGGATTTCTTGCTCCAAAGTAGGCTCTAGTACTAATTCCACTGCATTGGTAGTAAATCCTAAGTTCAGATGCTTGCACTCAGCACACAATTCTTTTGGCATAGGCATTACTTGTATTTCATTTGCATAGCTTTTCCTACTAAGAGCATCAGCAACAACGTTGGCCTTTCCTGGGTGATAATGCACCTCTAGATCATAGTCTTTTATCAACTCCAACCATCTACGCTGCCTCAAGTTCAGATCTGTTTAAGTGAAGATATACTTTAGACTCTTGTGATCAGTGTATATATCACTCTTGTGTCCAATCAAATAATGTCTCCATATCTTTAATGCATGAACTAATGCAGCTAATTCCAAATCATGAGTAGGGTAATTCAACTCATGCTTCCTCAACTGCCTCGATGCATATGCTACAACTCTACCTTCTTGCATAAGAACACATCCCAAACCCAATCGAGATGCATCACAATAGATAGAGAAAGGTTTATTCAGATCTGGCAAAACTAAGACGGGTGCAGTAGTCAATCTTTTCTTTAATTCCTCAAAATTAGCCTGGCACTTCTCGGACCACACAAACTTGGCATTCTTCTCCAACAATGCAGTCATTGGTTTTGCAAGCTTTGAAAACCCCTCTATAAACCTCCTATAATAGCCAGCCAATCCCAGGAAGCTACGGATCTCACTTACATTGATGGGTGGCTTCCAGTTCAATACATCTTTCACCTTGCCAGGATCTACTGATATTCCTCCATTTGAGACAATATGACCCAGAAAAGAAACTTCCTTCAACCAAAACTCACATTTACTCCTTTTTGCATATAGTTGGTGTTCTCTGAGCTTTTGCAAGACCAACCTCAAATGTTCAGCATGTTCTTCCTCAGTCTTGGAAAATACTAGAATATCATCAATGAATACTACTACAAACTTGTCCAGATATTCCATGAACACCTTATTCATTAAGTACATGAAGTATGCAGGGGCATTAGTCAAACCAAAAGACATCACTGTATACTCATATAACCCATACCGTGTGGTAAAAGCTGTCTTGGGTATATCCCTGGCACGAATCTTCAATTGATGATATCCAGAGCGAAGATCAATCTTGGAGAATACACAAGCTCCTCTCAACTGATCAAACAGGTCATCAATTCTAGGCAATGGGTACTTATTCTTGATAGTAACCTCATTAAGAGACCGATAATCTACACACATCCTCTGGGTTCCATCTTTTTTATCCACAAAAATCACTGGTGCTCCCCACGGTGAAGAACTAGGACGAATAAAACCCTTATCCTGCAACTCCTTAATTTGTTTCTTAAGTTCTTCTAATTCATTTACTCCCATTCTATATGGACGCTTAGCTATAGGTGCAGTTTCAGGTAATAATTCAATAATAAATTCAATGTCACGGTCTGGTAGCATACCTGGCAATTCCTCAGGAAACACATCGGGAAATTCCTCCACAACTGGATCTTCCTGGTTGGCACCGTCATTGAGCTGGTTCACTGTAGCGGTCTCCTGTTTCTGCACTTTTACCTCAACCTTGATTCTATCACCCTTTGGTGTTGTCAGTATAACTGATTTACCCTTGCACTGAATCTCTGCTTGTTGTTGCATCATCCAATCTATTCCCAATATAAGATCAATCCCAGCTGTTCTCAATACTATCGGACTAACTGTAAACTCTACCCCCCTTAAATTGAGACTAATCGGAAGACAGTGATAAGATGCTGGCATGCTTCCACCAGGTGAGTTTACTAAGATAGGGTTCTTCATGGCACACAAATGGATTCTATGTATTCTAACAAATGATTGTGATATGAACGAATGTGATGCTCCAGAATCAAAAAGAACAGTGGCGGGAGTAGAGTGGACATCGAACGTACCAAGCATAACTTCTGGCTCCTCCACTATAGTTTTCTGGGACAAGTGATTCACCCTTCCAGAGTTAGGTGCTGGCTTCTGGTGGCTGCTCTGTCTCTAGGGAGTCTGCTAATTGGGCTTCTCAGGGCAATTGTAGGACAAGTGACCTTCTTTCCCACATCGGAAACACCTGTTGGGAGTATTGGGAGCACTAGTCTTCGTGGGAGTGTTGTTGGAAGGACCCTGATGCTGTGCTTGATTCCCGTTCTGCTGCGGAGGACGTTGGTTGCTATTCTACGGCTAGAATGGGGGACGTTGCGGGAACTGTCCACGGAAAGGGGCCTGACCATGATTCCACTGTCCAGAAGGAGGCCTCTGCTGATTAGTCTGCTGAAAGCCAGTACGTGGACGGGTGTTGCTACCGGAGGCTTGTCCCTGTAACCTTTTCCTCTTTGCATCCATTTCCTTGCGCTTGTTATCCACCACGATAGCGCGGTTCACAAGCGTCTGAAAGTTAGGGTAGGTATTGGACATCAACTGCAACTGTAGTCCATCATATAATCCCTTCAAGAAGCGACGCTGCTTATCGTTGTCATTGACCACCTCATGTGGAGCATATCGTGACAATTGAGCAAACTTGTCATGGTACTCAGCTACAGTCATTGACCCTTGGGTCAGGTTCCTGAATTCTTCCGCCTTCAACTCTATCATTCCTTCAGGTATATGGTAAGCCCTGAAGTTCTCTCTAAACTCCTGCCAGGTGACTGCAGGAGCATTGGCAGGACGACCATACTCATATGACTCCCACCAATCCTGAGCTTCTCCCTGAAGTTGCCCAGAAGCGAACAGGACCTTCTGTCGGTCATCACATTGTGCAATATTGAGTTGTTTCTCCACAGCACGAAGCCAATCATCGGCTTCCAAAGGATCAGCAGCATGTGTGAACACTGGGGGACGACCGTTCAAAAATTCACCACGCTTATCACGTGGTTGAGCCCCAGCAACTGGCTGATTTTACTGATTCTGCACCAGTTGTTGCATCAACTGCGTTTGCACTGCTAACAGTTGCTCGATGGTTGGTGGCGGTGGTGGTGGGGGATTTGGGGGAATGTTTCCACGACCCCTGCCTCTTCCTCTTCCGGCCATCTTCCACCCATAAACATGCAAACTTTAAGAATTCCAGGTTATCAACCACTTATAAGATAAAGAATGAGATCTGAAAGTTTTCTGGACGAGTAGCAATATTGATAGTTCAGTATTTCAATCATATCTCGAGCTACCGAAGTCCAAAAGAGGCGTGCTTTATATGGTTGGAAAGCTTATGAAATTATCCACAACTTCTATTCAGACCTCAAGATCAGATTCTGTCGTTAAGTCTATGAAAAATAAGGCGTAACAGAAACTGTTCCAGATTCCAGACTGTGCAGAAACTTTAACTTGTGAAAATTATATCTCTCGAACCAGATCAGATAAAAAGGTAATTCCAGTGGCATTTGAAAGATGCTTAAGTCTAGTTTCTCTCATAAAAATTTTATAAATATTGCACAAACCGTTTTTAAACTATAGCAGAAACATTGCAGACTGCTCCAGAAAACAGCAAGGATAGAAACGTGATAATACCAAACCCAACTATTAATCCCTTGACTATTAAACTTATTATTCTTAAAAATGGAACTTGTAGACATGCCTACAAGTCCCAACACTCAAACAAAGATCCAACTCACATATAAGCATAATAATAAAGCAACTAGCACACCAAGGTTTAAACCACACGACAGACTCGACTGACTCAACTAACGTTACTAAGAACGTTCTTATTACATAAAGGACTCCTACTTTCTAAGGAAGTGGCTCATGCTCTAATGTCTCATAAATCTTGGGCATGTCTTGGTTTGCTCGGAGTTCATCAATGGTTGCCTGGCACCTCTTGATAGTCTTTCCTTGTGCCTTCACCATCTCTTCTAACTGCAGCTTCCTATCCATCATATCATAGACAAGGTTCACCATCACCCGAGGTAGTGGCTCTAGCTGCACTGGATCTGTCATAGCCCATCCAAGGTCGGGGTGTGCATGAGGAAAGTAGCGATGAATGTCATGCTTCATAAGGTTATAGCGAAGATAGCGGAGACCCATACATGCTTCAAAAGCAGCATCTTCAATGCTATCCTCTATAGTAGCTCGATGACCCACGTGAGAGAACATCCTGTCCAGCTGATACTCCCCCTTGTCTTGTTTATGTGCAAAGATGCTTGCCCTTGCCTTCCAGTACGTATCCTCCAGTGGATGAGTGTACTCCCAGCAGACGTACTCCACAGCTGGATGCCAATCAGCGAAGTAAGCAGTGAGCATCCCCACCAGGCGAAGATGAGAGACAGCATTCCCTCCATTCCTGTGGTAGATCCTCACAGTCCACCCCATTGGAGGAGGTGGCATATCTCTAAGAGGTTCATGATGTGGTGGAGACGGGGGTTGTCCTCCTCCATTAGCTTCCTCTTCATCATCTTCAACCTCGATGATCTCTGGATCTTCTTCAGGCTCAGGCTCTTCCTGGGGAGGTGCTGGTGCTTGGATTGGTGCTTCAGGGGCCTGCTCCTGTTCCTGGGGTTCTGGCTCTTGTGGCTCTTCAGTTGTAAGCAGGGCACGAGGTGGGTAGTATCCTCCAGAGCTGATGCGGGCAGTCTTACGGTCACGGGCCATCTACAGAA
This sequence comes from Saccharum hybrid cultivar R570, assembly GCA_038087645.1. Classification (NCBI taxonomy): domain Eukaryota; kingdom Viridiplantae; phylum Streptophyta; class Magnoliopsida; order Poales; family Poaceae; genus Saccharum; species Saccharum hybrid cultivar. The sequence goes on along the minus strand of JAQSUU010000534.1, from coordinate 17,615,305 downwards.
TTTTTAGATGAAGTTAGAATAGAGGCAAAATTTCGTAATAGAATGAGACATAAGAAGCATAAAAATTTATCAAATAACAAGAGCAAGATAGTGAGCATAAAAATAGTGTAAAGATGATACTAAATCGACCATTTCTAGCTAGGCTTACGTCCTACAGTCAACAAGAGCTCTGATACCAATCTGTCACACCCATTTAACGACCAAATGGAATGCATACCCTTATGTGTGCCCAGAGATCAATCACACATAAGTTCACAAATTATAACGGAAGTATCATCACAAATGTTATTACATCACGATATTTAACACATAGTCTTAACATAAATGTAGCGGAAGAAAAAAAATAATAAACTCTCGTGGTAGCTCCAGTCACAGGTACATTGACTGGTTGACAGCAAGTCTAGTAATCTTCAGGGAAGTAGGCGTAGTAGTCACTATTACCACCATCTGGTACCCATCCGGGATTTTTATCCAAGTAAGAAAAATAAACAAGCGTAAGTACATCTCGTACTCAACAAGTGTAACATGGGGTTCATGAGGCTCAAAAAGGCATAACATTGGTTTATCAGCATGTAGCTTTTAGTTAGCATGATTTTAGTATATCAATAGCATTCAAAATGTCTCAATGTGAACAATAAACATATGATCCATGTGAAATGATTGATGAATAGCAAAAACATAACTATTAACAATTATCAACTATTCCATAAGGGTCCAAGGCCACTCGTGACCGTGAGCACGGCTGTTATAACAATTTTACACTCTGCAGAGGTTGTACACTTTCACTGTGAGTCGTGTTATCCAAATGCCCGGGTTAATTACTCCCAAAACACTACCAAGGTGACCAGGCAGGGTAAACACTATGAAGTCTTTCGAAGGTTCGTCTAACAAGTTAGGGCCATTAGATTCACTCGGCAAATAGATGTAGAGCCCCCCTTCCAAATGGCACAATAACCCGCAGCCTATACACATAAGGACAGAGGCCGCACTATACCCGATTCGTCAAGCCATTCTTACGCCAAAAAGGTTACCTCTAACAAGCTAGAAAAGGTCCTTCTATATGACTAAAGCCAGAGCCATATAGCCCCCACAGTTGTACTGTAAATCTCGGATTGTCGCTTATAGATGAGTCCTTATAGAGAGTAATTAGAGCATCAAAAGTAACCCCCATGCTCTAATCTCCTTTAAACACTAATCAAAATCATCTTTTAATGTTTGTTGCATATTCCTCTAATCAATTTAGATGATCATAGTCCATGTTCAAGCACTAGCCATACTACTCAATGCATTGTTATAGGTATCAAGGTGTAGGATCAATCACTAAGTCATCCTTAACAAGAAATAGATGCATAATGATATTATTTGCATAATGTGAATAGGACAACAAGGATAATCCCATGCTATACTTGCCTTGCTCAAACTGGTCCTGAAGATCTTGCTCGAAGAAAGGCTCTTGATCCCCAACGAATTGCTCACCGTCTATACTCGATCAATCAACAGCAACAACACACATCCAGAGGCAATCATGCATAAACAAACAAGACTATAATTAGAACAGTACACCATCAGTAAGAAAATAAAATAAAAAGTCTTTAAAATGAATCTACGACTCGCTAGGATCACACAGACGCGAAGATCACGAAAAACGGAGCTAAAACGACAAAGTTATGAATTTACGAAGATTTCCTATAGAAAAATAAATACTTTAATAAAAACTCAAAAATAAATTAATCCAAATCTACTGTACAGTTCTATAGTCACGTAGAGCTCGCAAATATGAATCTAACGCAATTTGAATGGACCAAATTGGAGTTAAAACGGAGATTCTACGACTAAAACAAGTTGAGTGGCAAAACTGTAAATATCAGAAAGCGTATTTTTCATTTTCCGAAACGAATTACGTTTTCAACCGATCAAAGCGTATTCTGAGTGTTACGTTTTAGGACTGCGGGTTCTATATACTAAAGACTCAGGGTCTCTTTTACAAATTTACAAGCGAACCGTTATTTTCTATTTACATCCGTTGGATTCAAGATCAACGATCCGGATTAGATCGGGGAGAGAGGGGAAAGGAAACCGACAGCGCTCCGGCCGATTCCCGGCCGCCGGCGAGCCTCCACGGCGGCGCCATCACCGGAGAAAGCCAAAACACGGCTCCGACCACCAAACGAAGAGAGGAGAACACCGGGAGGTCGAGAAGCTCACGGCGAACTCACCCCGCGCGAAGATAGGGCCGGGGGATGACCGGAAGGCGGCGGCTAGCTCGCGGTGGCGGCTATGGCGGCGGTGATGCTTGCGGTGGCGCGTCGAGACGACTAGGGCGGCTCCAAAAGGGTGGGTTGGAGGCGGAATAGTGCGGGGGTCCCGTTTTATAGCCCATAGGCGTTGGCATACATGGAAAGGGCGAAGATTTGCGGCGGATTCGGATCACCAAATCGGTGAAGGAGGAGAAGGCGGTGCGGAGCCGGAGGAAGAAGAAAGGAAAGGGGAAAGCGGTCACTGACAGGCGGGCCCGGCAGGTCAGCGACGGTCAGCGGCCGATGCGGGACGCAGGCGCGCGCGCGATGACGGGCCGACAGGCCGCGACTTGGGCTCGGCCCAGGGAACCGAGGCGGGCGCGGGAGAAGACGGGCCGCGCGCGGGGAAGCAGGCCAAGGCTGTGGGCTGCGGTAGGAGAAGCAGCCCGATAGCAGAAAGAATTCCTTTTCTTTTTCTTTTCCTAATTTTTCAAAGCCATTTTTCAAAAGATTTTTAAATCCAATTTGAATTTGATTTAAACCATTCATCACAAAATCCCAAATGCAGCAGCATGAATGCTCAATCATGTTCCTACCCTTAGATTAAATTTTAAATTTATAAAAATTATTATTATCCTAAATTTGCATGCTCACAAAATTATATATATAAATCATATTTTCCTATTTTTCTTCTTTCAAAAATTTTAGGGTGTTACAACCGCGTGCCTCGATGTATGATGTATATGCAGGAGTGAACTCGATGGCGATCACCGGGGAAGCCAAGGACCGGCTGGAGGTGGTAGGAGAAAGCATCGACATCGCCTGCCTGATCAATCGCCTGCGCAAGGTCTACCGCGCCGACATCGTTGTGGTGGAGGAAGTGAAGGACAAGAAGAAGGAGGAGGAGGAGGAGAAGGAGGAGGAAGAAGAAGCGAAGAAGATAAGAAGGAGGCGGAAGAAGAGGAGAAGAAGGGAGAAGAGCTCAAGAAGCCCTGGGCGGCGTGCCCGCCGCCGAGCTCCGGTGGTTATTACCAGGGCCCGCCACCGACGTTTCTATGCGAGGAACAACAGCCAGAAGGCTGCCACATCATGTGAAGCTACGTACTAGTACTACTCAAGATGGATTTTGCCCGGCGTATATATGCTTAATATGTTTATGACAATTTTGGTTCTGAACTTTTAACACACCGGCTAGCTTCTCTCCGTGAATCGTGCTGTGTGCATGTGCACAAACGTGGTTCTGGTTTGCTTTGGCTTCTTGGGTGATCATGAAATTTAGATCACTACTATATATAAGTATTTCTGAATTAAGTTAAAATATTCTAAATTTGACCAAATTAAAGCATTGACACCTACCACACATCCTAGAAGTAAACTATGAAAGAATATTTCATATAAGAGGGGAATGATGCTCATTGTATTTTTGTATAAACTTTGTCAAATTAGGATAGTTTGACTTACGACAAACTCAGAAACACTTACATTTGTGGAAGGAGTGGCTACATATGCCTACATGCTATTCTCGCAAAAACAATATATGCCTAGATGCTATATCATCTTACTATCTACTCCATGTCCTGTAATATAAGAAATTTTGAGTTATCCTAAGTCAAATTATTCGAAATTTGACAAAATTTATAAAAAAAATAAGAGCAAAATTTATGAGGACTCCCTAAACTTGCACGGTGGTATAATCTGGGTCCATACACTTGCGAAATTAGTGCTGAAATTAAGATCTTTTTTTAGCGAGGAAAATTCCAATCTTTTCAGGACCTGTTTGCTAATTTGGATTTACTATCGGCCTGTTCGCTTCGCTGAAAAACCATGGCTGAAAGTACTGTTCGCTGATTTGTTGTGAGAGAAAAACACTGTTCCGATTGAAAAAACAAACCGAAAGTATGAATTATAATACCAGCGAACAGATGTGATTTGTTTTTCGTGAATTTTTGGAGCAGCCATGTGCTCAGCCTACCTGTGCTGTTTCTGAAACGTCAGATTCTGGTAATCTGTAAGACCCGAATGGCATAAAGGCCTTGTTTAGATGCCATCAAAATTCTAAGTTTTTTCACTCTCTCTCCATCACATCAATTTTTAGCCGCTTGTATGGAGCATTAAATGTAAGTAAAAAAAATAACTAATTACACAATTTAGTTGAAACATTGAGCATTAAATGTAAGTAAAAAATAACTAATTACATAATTTAGTTGAAAATCACGAGATGAATCTTTTGAGCCTAGTTGGTCCAGGATTATACAATATTTGCCAAATAAGACGAAAGTGGTACTATTTATCGGGTTCAAAAAATTTGCAAAGTGAACCAGGCCCAACTTTTAGTTCAGCTCGATAGCCGTCTCTGACTGAATTTTCGTGTACGCGTTAGTTTGTCTTGTTGCTCCCAGCTCTCTAGTGAAGTTGAGGATTGATTTAATCATTGAGCAGCTCTTGCTTTGTTTCAGTTCTGCTTGCAGGTGGTCAGCAACAAAATCAGATCAAACACATATTTCAGCAAGGTTTCAGTTGTCACTTCTCTGAATCTTTCTTTTCTTTGTTACTGTGTCGTCAAGTACTCTTTCCTAACTCTATCTAATTTCTTTGTGGATTGGTTCCTGCTTGCATGGATGGTGTACCCATAGGAGTGAAGGACAGTCTAGGTTTCATAAGAGTCCCCCTGTTCGGCAGGCTGTTTCTGCGGCTTATAAGCCGGCTGTGGCTATTTTGTTGTGAGAGAAAAACACTGTTCTACGGCTGATAAGCCGTGCTGATAAGAGCAGCCGAACAGGTGGTGTGAAAGTGAGAAAGATAAAGCAAGAGACCTGTGAAATTGATCCAAGGACGGACGTATTGATGTACAGTACTTAGGAGTGAAAGCAAAGGTGGGGCTTGGAGACCAAGGAAGAGGACCGCGTAGGAGTGATGGTCGGGCTCATTGAGGTACTTGAGTAACAGAGCACGGTGTCTGTCGTTTGTCCACTATCTCTTCTTTCGGCATTGACGTACTTAAGCAACAGGGCACTGGCCAGTGTGTCGGTCCACTATCTTCAAGTGTATAACTAATGCGTGTACAAGTTTTTTTTTTGTGTGTTGGGAAAGACTGCCCGTTGACTCTGCGTGTTCACATTCGCACCGTACCACCCTGATTGCCAACGATAACAAAAGCTGCTGTATTTCCTTTTAAAAATCTGCGTTGCCGCGACCGCGGCTTTGGATTGGAGGAGCTCAGAGCTCCGGGCAGAGAAGAGGCCAGCGAGGCAGCGAGCGCGTCACCCAAAACCAACTGCCTTTGTCTCTGGTCTCTCGTCAAGTCATTGTATACTAGGACTAATTTTTTTTTCTTTTCCAGGAAGACGCCGTCCCTTTCGACGAGGAACGAACGGACCCGTCTCTGACTCGCTAGTTCGGTAGGTGATGACTGATGACTGAAGACTGATGGCAACATACGCGTAAGTAATGCTCCAAAGTCAGTCGTCGTCGTCGTGTCCTTGCCTGCTTGGGAGCCCAAGATTGTTCCGGCGAAGGATCGTCCGCCTTCACCTCTTGCCTATTGGCTGTTGCTGCTCGCCCCCGTCTATAAATGCCGCGCGCCCACCTGTTGCAGTTGCTCCATCACAAGGCAGCTGCCGATTGCTCCTGCAGAGTGCAGAGTGCAGAGCATCGATCCATCGGCATTCGACGCGGCCATCCCGTCCGTTCAGCCTCTACTGCTCAGACGACTTGTCGTTCCCCACATCTGATCGTAATCCTCAGCAGCGGCGCGTAGATCAGCAGCAGCGCGATGAAGGTAATTAACTGTCTGAAAGAACACCCGTCTGAATAACCTTTCAGCTCCTCGAATTCGTTGTTCGTGCCCCCATCATGCATGCATCCGACTCATCAATCTCGTGTTCTCGTTGCTGCAGCAAAAGATCGTGATCAGGCTGAGCATGGCGACCGACAAGTGCCGGTCCAAGGCCATGGTGCTGGCAGCCAAAGCAGATGGGGTGAGCAAGATGGGGATCACCGGCGACAGCAAGGACCAGCTGGAGGTGGAGGGCAACGACATCGACACCGTCTGCCTCGTCAACTGCCTGCGCAAGAAGATCGGCCGCGCCGACATCGTCAAGGTGGAGGAGGTGAAGCCCGAGGAGAAGAAATCAGAGGAGAAGAAACCGGAGGAGAAGAAGCCCGAGGTCGTGCCGCTGCCCTACTGTTGGTACCCCAATTACTACCACTACCACCCGCAGTGGCAGTGGTGACTGGTCACCAGCTAAGCTCTTCATGATAGCAGCCGTTTTGACGGATTGGTTGTTGCCATTCGGCCCTATGATTGTACGGGTGTGAGAATGAATGAAAATAAGAAATGCAACAAAAGAAAAAAAAAGGAAATTGGCAAAGCTTACTTGTCCATGTTATGGAGGTAATTAAACCCTAAAGGTTTGGTCAGTGGAGAAGCTAAATCTCAAAACCACCTTTTAAAATTGCCAAAAGAGAGATCTGACATAAGGAAAAACGAAAAAAGGAGATTGGCTCTGTTCGCTTGTCTTATAAGCCGTACTGTTTCAACGAAACAACAGTGTTTTTCTCTCACAACAAATCAGCGAACAGTACTTTCAGCCATGACTTTTCAGTGAAGCGAACAGGAGCATAGCTCATAGGAGTACAGTGCGCATGTGTGTGTTTCATAAAAAGAAACACATAATTCATCCTTCTTTTCAATTTCTCATCATTTTTCCCCGCGCGCCAAACTCATTCCTATTTCATTTCCTTCAAATACATAATATCGCAGTTCAAATTCTTTAGGAAGTGAAACATTTTCTGCACTTCATATGGGTCTTCAGGCTTAAACCAATTTTTCCAACAAAATGTTACTAGAAACAACCAAATATGCCCATCTATCTGTCAGCCTTATACCAACCTTCGCAAATTGAAACAGTTCTGTTTTGGCCTGATCAGTATTGGTTTTCAGAACCAGACACTCAGCCAGTAATTGTATTCGCAGACAGTCACCAACTGTACCCTGAATTTTCAACGATATTCTGGTAGGTTAGCTAAAGGAACTTGTCTGTATTCTGGAGGTACATCCTGAAGATTTGATGAATGGACCGGTTAGCTAAAGAGACATAATTCATCCATAATTATCCCCCTTTCTCGCTCTGTACGCAAACCAATTTCTATCTCTGTACAGAACAGATGTAATTAGGCAATATATAAACGACTCTTTAGGTAGAGGATAGTGTTCCTGACATATTGGACAGGTTTGCTCAAGGAAGACCTGTAGGACAAGTGATCCAGGGAGCGGAGGAGGTGAAATCGACAGCACTCTTCTTCCACAAGCAAGACCTGCAGGCGCGCTCGCTGGAGGAGCGTCAGTTGGTGCCATTCGCTGGTTAAGGCTCAGGACTGCTGGGGTGGATGAGCGCCTCTTTTGTTGCTGGTCTTTGTGATGTTTGGAGAGCCTTGATGTACTCTTCAGTTCTATTTTGTCGTTGTTATGTACTGTTGGTAGTGGCTGCGCATTCAGGCATGTGTTCTCTGGGCGATCATGTGCTTGAATGGTTTCTTTGTCGTTTATGTTAATCATGTGGTTCTGGACAATGATGTTGGATTGATCTCCACCTGGCTCGGTGTTGGACCGAGCCGGACCCTGACTCGCGCCCTGATCGGGGGCGCCCAGCCGCACACATGGCTGGTGGGCCCCCATCGGGCAACGCTATAAAGAGGAGGTGGAGGCCAGGGGCTCACGCTACGAGCTTTGCCGCTGCCCCAAGTACCCACCTACAAACCCTAACCGATCTAGAGGAAGGCGCTGATAGTGACGGGAAGTGCCACCGCCGCCTCTGCACCCTGCCTGGCCTCCACACCGCCGTCGAACGCCACTGCTACCCCTTCACCGACACCGTCGCCATGGCTTCCTCCTTCACCAAGCCCGCGATGGTTGGTAACACCTCCCCTCTCTTATCTTCTCTCTCTTTCTAGTTCATGTTCTAGGACAATTTACTTGTTTACCCACTGATCTATACCTAGTCGATCTAGTTTGGAGAAGAAAATAGGAGTTGATTCAATTTTTCGATCTGGATGAAACCATAACCCTAACTCTAGATGAGAGGACGGAGAGGAGGAAGGGACCTACCTGGGTTCTTCTGGCGCCGTCGCTACCGCCGGAGCGTGGGAAGAAAGGGTCGAGCCGCTAGCTTACCCGCGCTCCACTGCACCGTGTGCATGAGCGTGGGCCTCCAAAGGGCACCACCACGGTACCGCTCGACGGCGCCGCGCGCGGCTCCGGCTGCACACGTGCACTGGCGAAGGGTGCCACGGCGGCGCCGCCATCTCCTTTGCCGCACCCGCCCTGGAAGCGTCTGCTGCGGCGACTGTGGCATGCGGCGAAGAGAGAGAAGGGGAAGGGGAATGAATGGATTAGGGTTTGGGGAGAACGCCGGGCGTCGGTTTTGTTTGGTCGAGAGCCATGGGGAGCCGTCCGATCCAGATGGATGGCTCCGGGCGGCCGAGCTGGCTTTTGGCCTAGGCGGGAAGAGGGATTCCTGGCCCAGGCCCAGGTTGCGGCCTAGGCACGGGGGAGCGCGGGCATCGCGGCGTGCGCGGCTGGGCCGCGGGCGAAATTCGCCTCTGGGCCTAAGAACAGTATGAAAAGTTTTAGTTTTATCTATTTTTAGAAGAAATATTTGAATGAATTTTAGTCAAATTTGGAGATTTAAATCTCTATCAGAATTTGAACCAACGGGATAATTTTTTCAGATAGTAGATGAGTACAGAAAAATGCTTCTAAAAAGTAGATAAATTTCATTTAATGTTTCCGCTGCCATGAATATGTTAATCCTCCAATTAAATTGGAATGAACGGAAAAAATTTAATTGGAGGAGTAGTCATATTTGTTTAAGTTATATTATGATATTGTTATTTTTTCTGACCAACATTGATGATAACAATATTATAATAATGTTGTATTTATGATATTGCTATTTTCTGACCAAAGTTGATAATAACAATATTATAATTTTATTTATGAGTTTTATGCATTAGTTTTATTTCTACCCAACGGTGATGTATAGTTGATGTAGAAGCACATTATATGTTTTAATTTTGACCAACGTTAAATTACGGCATGCAATTATTATGTCAAATGTTTCTCACTTTGTCTGATGTTGTTTTCAAGATACAACCCAATAATGTTTGTCTCGTCCATTCCGCCTCTCCATGGAAGCAACTATAACATATGGCAAGAGAAGCTTGAGATAGCACTTGCGCTATTCGACAATGATTTAGCGCTTATCTCTCTGTGTCCCACTGAGCCTGAGGACCCGGTGAGGACAGAAAATGAGATTGATCCAACTTTCGCTACTCGACAGCGTGACCATGCATCAGTAAGAATGAAGTACGACCTTGATCGTGCGAAGTGGGATAGTTCAAACTGCAAGTGTTTGATGGTGATTAAGGGCTCCATTGAGGATCCTATAAGGGGATCAATCCCAAAATATACCACCACCAGTAAAGAAGGTGGAGAGTCAGTTTACTGGCTCTGCAAAGGCTTATGCAAGCACTCTTATTAAGAAGTTAGTCAGTGAGAAATACACTGGTGGAGGGATAAGAGAGCACATACTGAAGATGAACAACACGACATCCAAGCTCAAGCCAATGGACATGGGGCTTAAGGATGAGTTCCTAATTCATTTGATTTTTGCTTCTTTGTCCAAAGAGTATGAAACATTTGTTGTTGATTACAACTTATAGCAAGATAAGTGGGACATTGAGAAGCTCATTGCCATGTGTGTGCAAGAAGAGGAGAGGTTTAAGAGCTCACATGGTGACTCCGTCAACCATGTGAAGGAAAATAAAAGGAAGAACTTTAACAATAAGAATGCTAAACCACAAGGGAAACCTCATTGGGACAATAGCTCCTCTTCTAAGTCACAAGGAAAGGCCCCATAAAATAATCACCATTAGAAATTCAACCATGTTCAAGTAGAAGGATACCTGTAAATGGTGCAAGAAGACTGAACACTACCAGAAGGATTGTTCAGAGTTTCTGAAGCACCTGATGAGAAAATGTGAGGACATTATTACATTTGTAGATGAGTCCTTATATTTAAGTTATGCAAAATCTACTTGGTAGATTGATTCAGGTGCAACTATTTATATTGCAAATTCATTAGGATTCCATACGAGAAGGATCCTGCAAAGAGGAGAAAGAAAAATTAGAGTAGCAAATGGAGTCGAAGCTGAAGTTGAAGCCGTTGGAGAACTCCCATTAGAATTAAATGATGGCTTTGTACTTAAGCTTATAGATATTCTTTATGTACCCTCTTTGCGTAGAAATTTAATAGGTGTCTCACATTTAAACGATGATGGATTTGATTGTCATTTTGTAATGGCCAATGTAAGATTATGTTTAATCATAAGTGTGTTGGTCTTGCCTTCGACAAGATGAGCTTTATTTATTATTACTTTGTGAGAATATGAATGTTGTGAGCACTAAGAATGAGAATGCCTCGTCGTCTATGAATGTAAGTAATAAGTGGAAGATAATTTATGATGTATCATCGAAATTATGGAACTATCGTTTATGCCATATTTCGAGGGGGGTGATAGAACGATTGATTAAGAAATTAATTCTTCCATTGTTAGAATTTTCAGACTTAAAACAACGCATTGATTGTATTAAAGGGAAGTATGTTAAGAAAATAAAGAAAGGCGTCAAACGAAGCGTAGAAATTTTGAAAATAATTCACACAGATATTTGTGGTCCTTTTCCTATGAAAAGTGTGGATAGTTATGATTTATTTATAACATTCATAGATGATTATTCTCGTTATGACTATATTTATCCAATTAAGGAAAGATCAGAAGTATTAGATAAATTTAAGATATTTAAGGCTCAAGTAGAAAATTGGCATAATTTAAAGATTAAGATATTAAGATCCGACCATGGGGAGAGTACTACAGTTGACATACCCCATATGGCCAAGTTCCTATACCTTTTGCAAAGTTCTTACAGAAAAATAGCATAGTTGCCCTGTACTCTGCACCGGGTGAGCACCAATAGAATAGAGTAGCTGAAAGACGCAACCGTACCTTAATGGATATGGTAAGAAGTATGATAAGTTACTCTACTTTACCGATAAGTTTGTGGATGGAGACGTTAAAAACCGCCATTCATATTCTCAATCGAGTACCAAGCAAGTCGGTGCCCAAAACACCATATGAGTTGTGTACAGAAAGGACACCCTCACTTAATCACTTACATGTGTAGGGCTGTTCAGCTGAGTCTAAAGTATTTAATCCAAATATTGGGAAGCTAGACTCCAAGACAGTAAGTTTCTATTTTATTGGCTATCCAGATAAGTCAAAAGGTTATCGTTTTTACTGTCCTGATAGATATACGAAGTTTGTAGAAATAAGACATGCTTCTTGGAGGATGAGATAGTCAGGGGGAGTATGGTAGCGCGAGAAATTAAGCTTGAGGAGAAGCGGGTATACGTGCTCACTTCGATGGTTCAGGAGCTATTTTTCTCGCTACCTGTTGCTGCTGCACCAGCAGTGCCAGGCACTGTAGTAATAGCACATGTTGTTAATTCTCCTGTGGCGACAATAAATGAACATGAGGAAACTATCCTTCAGGATCCTATAGAACCCGTTGTCACACATGAGGAAGAGGAGCAACAACCCCACATGAAACAAGTGTCAATTAATAAGGCCCCAGAAGATCTCAAAGAATAAGAAAATTAGTTATTCCTGATGACTACGAAATCTATATTAGTGAAGAATTTCAAATGGAGGGTGAAGAAGAATTTTAAATGGAGGGTGATCACACCTCATTTAAAGAAACCACGAGAAACGCTCACTCGGAGAAGTGTCTTGAAGCCATGCAAGATGAAATGAGATCAATGAGCACCAACGGTGTTTGGGACTTAGAAAAAATTTCTTAAGGAACCAAGATAGTAGGTTGTAAATGGGTCTACAAAACTAAATGCCTCCAAAGTAAATGTTGAAAGATTTAAAGCGCGACTTGTGGTGAAAGACTTCACGCAAAGAGAAGAAATAGATTATAATGAGATATTTTCTTTAGTCTCATGTAAGGATTCTTTTAGAATCATAATGGCGTTAGTGGCATCTTACGATTTAAAATTACATTAGATGGATATAAAGACGGCTTTCCTTAATAAGGATTTGGTTGAAAATATTTATATGGCACAACCAAAAGGTTTTGTCGTGAAAGGAAAAGAACATATGGATGCCGCCTGAAGAAATCCATTTATGGATTAAAACAAGCATCTAGACAATTGTATTTAAAGTTTGATGGAATAATAAAGAAGTTTGGGTTTAAAAAGAACGTAGAGGACAATTATATTTATACAAAGTTTAAGAATGAGAAATTCATTTTCCTAATCCTATATGTGGATGACATTTTACTCGCTAGTAGTGATATTAATCTACAATTGGAGACGAAGAAGTTCTTATCCTCAAATTTTAATATGAAAGATCTCGGTGAAGCTTCGTTTGTTTTAGAAATAGAGATTCACCGAGATAGAAGAATGAGAGTTTTAGGATTATCACAAAAGGCATATTTAGAAAAGGTTCTAAAGAAATATAGTATGCATGTGTGTAAGCCTTCACCTGCTCCCATAGTTAAGGGCGATAGTTTTGGGGAATTCTAATGTCCCATAAATCAATATGAGATCGATCGAATGAAAGCAATTCTATATGTTGTGGCTGTTGGAAGCTTACAGTATGCTCAAGTATGTACACACACTGACTTAGCTTTTGTTACCGGGATACTTGACAGATATCAGAGTAATTCAGGAATAGAACATAATAGAACACTGGATAATGGTAAAGAAAGGTTTGCGTTATGTGCAAGGCACAAAAAGCCTCATGCTGACGTACAGAAAATCTGATTCCCTTCATATAGAGGGGTATTCAGATTCAAATTTCGCTAGAGATGTAGATGATAGAAAATTCACATCAGACTATGCATTTACTCTCGCAGGAGGAGCTATATCGTGGAAAAGCTCCAAGCAAACCGTCACTGCATCGTCCATGATGTATGCTGAGTTTGTAGCATGTTATGAGGCCACGGGACAGGTGAACTGGCTGAAGAAATTTATGCCTGGGTTGAAAGTGGTCGACACATTCATAAGCCACTCAAGTTGTACTGCGACAATGAGCCAGCGGTATGTTATGCTCACAACAATAAGTTAAGTGGTGCTGTCAAACACATTGACATAAAGTTTTAGAGTAAAGTGCACCAGCGGTCCCTAAACTTGCGCTGCTGTGTCATCCCGGTCCCTAAACTCATAAATCGACCGTTTAGATCCTCAAACTTGTTCATCTGTGTCATCTGGGTCCCTAAACTTGTTCTGCGGTGTCATCCCGGTCCCTAAATGTAACACCCCGGGTGTTATAGTGCTAATTAATCTGCCATGTCATCATAATACATTGCAAAGCATCCATGTTAGGTTAACCTTGTTATGCATCAACTAAAACGAGTTTACTTATCTAGATTGGATGTGCTTCTCACTGGTGTGATTCGAACCCGAAAACCCTAATTTCGAATGCCACCGCAAATACTTAGTCCATGCCCTGCGTAATTTGAGGTGTGTGACCGTGTTGCACACTAGTGTCAAGTGTAGGGTATGAGATCAAGTACAACACTAAAATAAAGTTCCAAGTTTGAGTTTGAGTTGGAGTCCCAAAACTTGTCACGAGTTTTCCGATTCGAATTCAAATTCCAATTTGGGGAAAAATGTAAAAGAATTTTAAAAACTAAATTGGTCAACCAAGAGTGGCATTTGGTCAACCATGTCATGTTGGTCCAAATGATGCCCTTGGATGATGGTTTGATCACTAAGTAATCACCAATCAAAGTAGCAACAAATTCCAATTGAAATTTCCTCCGAAAACCCTAAATTTCAAAACCCTGTTTTACCCCTTTTGAAATAATTCAAAATCTAAGAAAAATTTGGGAAAAAGTTCAAAACCAAGTTTGTAGAACTTTTCAAGGGCTACAACTTTGGTGTTTTGAGTTTTCAAAGTTTTAGTGTAAAATGTGGAGCAATTTTGAAAATAAGCAAATTTCAGATTTAACTCATTTTTGTCCCCAAACTAAGATTTCAAAATGGAGGCAGAATTTGAAAATGTTTTGAACAGAAAAGTTGTAGGTCTTGCTGAGATGTACAACTTTGGTGTTTGGAGATTTTGAAGTTTCAATATGAAATCAAAAGTAATTTCTAAATTACCAAATCTCAAAAATGTGTCCCCTTTTGAATTTAAACTCAAATTTTAAAATCCAGTTCGAATTTGAAAAAGTGTTCAATACAAAACTTGTAGAGCTTAAAATTCTGAAGATTTCATAGATTGAAAGTTTTTCAAGTTGTTACATGAATTTGAAAGTAATTTGAGAAAACAGTTTGAAAATTCAGAGTTTGGGGGGAGCTACAGTGCCACGCCAATCACCGACGGCCACCGGCCGGTATGGGCGCCGGCCGCTCGCCGCTGTGGCCTTCCACGGCCTTCGCGCGCGGTCGGGAACGCCAGCGCGACGACGCGAGCAGTCCAGCGCTGTAGCTGCGACCGCTGCCTACATATATGGCCGCGTCCAGTGAACCGTTTTTCCTTCTCCCTGTTTTCGCCACCGCCGCCGAGCAGCTCCGCCGCTCACCGCTGCCGCCACCAAGCCGCCTCCGGCCACGCAGGCTGCACCAATCGAGTCGCCTCATCCTCGCGCACCTCGTGGACCACCGGAGTTCACCGTTTTCGCACCCAAGCCTCCGCACCGCCTGCTCCCGTGCTCAACTCCGGCGACCGAGCCGCCTCACGTGGCCAGCCTCTTCCACCGCCGCTCCGAGCTTCCCGGGCACCTCGCTGCAACCACTGTGAGCCCCTGATGCTTCCCATGCTCTCGCTTTAGCCGCTACCGCACTGTATCGTCGGGACGTCGGTCACCGTGGCAGTCGTGCCGCCATGGCCGTCGGGGGAGTCCTTCCGAGGCCGTAGGGTAGCCGCTAGGTAGGAAAATGGGTTCGCCATGTTGTGCTGATGCTGTAGTGTCGCTTGGTTGGGTGACCGGAGCAGCGCTCGCCGATCGGCCACCGCGGGAGAGCGAGCGAGCACGCGGGAGTGAGCGAGAGGGCGGGAGGAGGAAGATGACAGGCGGGGCCGCGCTGTCAGTGAGAGAGAGAGGGAGGCAGCCGCGCGCGCGGGCGCGGGCGCGGAGCGGGCCGCTGCTGGGCCGCGCGGCTGGGCCGATCGCGAGCGCGCGAGCGCGGGCGAGCGCACGGGCACGTGGGCCGTTTGGCTGGGCCGGACCGGAGGGAAAGGAGGGAAGCAGCCCGGTTCGGATTTCGTTTTTGTTTTTCTTTTTCAAATAAATGAATAGTGCTATTATTTGTTTATTTCATTAAAAATTGTGTAGAGTTCCAAAATTCATGAAAATTTTTGTGTAAGCTTCTCAATGTACAAACTATCTAGGAAAAATGTTAAATCATGAATTTGAATACTTTGTGTAGTAGAATTAATTGGTTCCAATAAAGATTAAATGCAACTTCTAGGAATTTTAATAATTAATTTATTAATCCAAAAATTATAAAATTTATTATGACACTGTTATAAATCATTCTTAACCCATAGAAAAAGTTTGAGCTTGTTTAGATAAAGTTTGATCAACTTCTAATTATGCCCTAATTATTTAAATAGTAAGTAAATGTTAATTTGAGAACTTTAAGTGTTGTGTGCCCTTTTGATTGAGTGATGTCCTTAGGTCACTACTCTTTGGTGATCTTTGGCACCTTAATTTCATGTTTGAGCTCGTTAGTAACTTACTTAGTGATAAAAGCTGGTATCGCTAGAGTTGTCACCGCTAGTTAGTAGGTTTTCTGTTTGCGACTGTACCGTGAAGGAAAGTTGTACTCAAGTCGTAACTCGTGGCATGTCATCATCAAGCATCATGTTTATTATCGAGCATCATGTTAAAACATGTTATGTACTCGTGTAGTTTCCGCTTTCGAGGAAGTCGAAGTCGCCGAGCAAGCTTCCGGAGAAGAGCGATCGTCGGTGGGTTCCGGACCAGACGTTGGAGTCCTCGAGTCTGAGTCGGTCGTCGTGTCAGAGCAAGGCAAGCCCCGGTGCATTTAAACCCTACCTTGAGTTTTACAAATGTTTTATTATTTATACTATGGTTTATTACATTAAGTAATTAGGAGTTGAGTGATAACCTAATTGCTGCATTATCATCCTTGATTATTGCGATATCAACCTTGATACCTGTTTTACGGAAAATGCTTAGTATGCTTCGCTATGCTTAGAAGTTAAGCTTTTAAATGAAATGTTTACATAGCCATGACGGCATATAGAATGAATATTGAAATATAAGAATGAACTTGAAAGATCGGGCGGGTGGTTTGGCCACTGCTAACATGCATTGGGAAAGGAGTCTCAATGTAGTGTTTCCGCCTTGTCAGTTAAGGACCGTCCGTTGTAAGACGGCCTGTGTTTCGAGACTTTGCAACTAGCCTCATGCCTTGGGTAAGCCCAAAATGTTAGTGATTCCATTACGAGAATGTCTAACCTCGCACTGGGAGTAGAGAGATGGCGGGAGTAGCGTGTACCCTCGGGGCTAGAATCGGGCCGGGTTCGAGGAGTACTGTACTCTCGGGTGGCGATGGACACGTTCTGGTTTTGGGAGATCTAAATGAGGGTTGATATATGCAAGATTCGGTTCTACATATGTCGTGATGTTAGAGATCCCCAGCTGGGTATAATCGGTTCGAATCGTCGTTGCTCCTCGGTTATGGAGACTTGATCACCTGACTTACAGCGTAGTTAAGAACTGGAATCGAAAGAAAGAATGTGAAGTGTTTTGATGATAATTACTTTGATCTAGATTAGGATCACATAGAATTGGTTAATGAACCATCAATGGTAAAAGTAAAATGTTGAAGATAAGGACTTACCTTAGTAAGCTTTTCTGCAAAAGAAACTTTGATTCTGGATTACCCGTACCTTGATTCCCTAAAGCTAGCATGCCCTTGGAGTCTTTTTCTTAGTCGGGTAAGTCTTGTTGAGTACTCTCGTACTCAGGGTTTGTTGAACCCCTTGTTGCAGGTGCGGTTCATGAACAAGTCTGCTTCGAGCCTTGTTGCATGACCGTCGTGGTGGAAGACAGTGACGACGAGTAGACTGTGTGGCCTTTGGGCAAGGCATCTCGCTTGTGTGTTGTAATAAAGTTACTACCGATACTTCTCTACCACTGGTTTGTAATAATGTTACATAAGGTTTGAAGTTTAAAAACTGGTTTGTAAACCTATGTTATTGTAAGACTTCCGCTACTTTACTCTGTTGAATATTTTGAATAAACTGTTGTAATATTGTAATACTCCTGTGATTGGATCCTGTTCGGAGGAAAGCAGGCCTTTTAAGTTATGGTGAACATAAGTACGGTTGTCAGAGGTCATTATGGCAATGACGGGTACTTGTGGGCCATCATAATTAGGAGGTTCTGTGACACTAAACTTGCAAAGCGACTGTTTAGGTCCTCAAACTTGTTCGGTTGTGCCATCCAGGTCCCTAAACATGGTTTTGAGTCTCATCTGGGTCCAAACAGGGTGATCTAAAAACTTGATATCAAACAATAATTCATAACTATTTCATATGAACTCAAACAAGGAAAACTTTATATCAAAATTGTAGCCCTCGACGCGATCTAGAACTTTGTAGTTGAAAAGTTTTTTTATTTGAAGTCGTTTAGTATCCCCAAATATTATTGTATGTTTATAGATTTTGAAATTTTAAATTTCAAATTATCAAACAATCTTGGATATTGATATGGTCTATATGAAAGTTATAGTTTGAAGTTTTTTACAACTTTGTAGTTGAATTTTTTTTATTTGAAGTCATTTAGTATCCCAAAATAATATTATAAGTTTATAGATATTGATATTTAAAATTTAAATCTGTAAACTTCAAACTTACAATAATATTTTGGGATACTAAACGACTTCAAATAAAAAACTTTTCAACTACAAGGTTCTAGATCGCGTCGAGGGCTACAATTTTGATATAAAGTTTGTCCTTATTTGAGTTTATATGAAATAGTTATGAATTATTGTTTGATATCAAGTTTTTAGATCGCCCTGTTTGGACCCAGATGAGACTCAAAACCATGTTTAGGGACCTGGATGACACAACCGAACAAGTTTGAGAACCTAAGTAGTCGCTTTGTAAGTTTAGGGACCGGAATGACACCGCAGAACAAGTTTAGGGACCCAGATGACACAGATGAATAAGTTTGAGGACCTAAACGGTCGATTTGCGAGTTTAGGGACCGGGATGACACAGCAGCACAAGTTTAGAGACCGCTGGTGTACTTTGTTATGAAAGATAAAGTCCGGGATTATTCTATTAGTCTTTAGCATATAAGTACAAAGAAAATGCTTGCGGATCTGCTTACAAAAGGCTTACCGCCGAATGTGTTTAGAGAACACTTAGCCGGCATGGGTTTACGGAAAAGCCTATGATTCCTGAACAATAAGGGCCTAGTTGAGAATCTGTTTCAAAACAGAGAGGTGTATTGTAGCTGTTAATTTGATGGTATTAACCGTTATGATGAGGCACACTGTATGCGCTAATCTGTGATAGAATGGGAAAAGAGATAAGTATTTTAAGTTTAGGTCATAAAGTGAGATCAAGGGGGGAGAATGTTAGATTAATCTCCACCCGGCTCGGTCCAACGACTGAGCCGGACACTGACTCGCGCCCTGATCGGGGGGCGCCTAGCCACACACATAACTCGTGGGCCCAGTCGTGCAGCGCTATAAAAAGAAGGTGGGGGCTAGGGGCTCGCGCAATGAGGTTCGCCGCTGCCCATAATACCCCACCTACAAACCCTAACCGATCTAGAGGGACCGCCGCCTCTGCACCACGCCTGGCGTCCACACTGCCGTCGGACACCACTGCTACCCCTTCACCGACACTGTCGCGATGGTTTCCTCCTCCACCGAGCCCGCCGATGGTCGGTAACACCTCCCCTCTCTTATCTTCTCTCTCTTTCTAGTTCATGTTCAAGGACGATTTACTTGTTTACCCACTGATTTACAGCTAGTCGATCCGCTAGTTTTAACAAATGACTCTTGTAATTTCGTTGCCTTGGTAATGAAATTCGGTTTTACCGGTGTGGAAAAAAATGTAGAGGATAGTGTTCTAGCCTTTGGCATCGATGTATACACTCCACCAGGCAACATATGACCAAGCTAAAATGTAAAGCAGTTCAACATATAATTGTCAGTCGTGTTGCAGTCTGCACAAGCTGAAGCCGTAGTAGTTTTTCCTTTGTCACCCTCACCATTCGTCTTCAGACTTTCAGAGAACCAGTCAGTATTTGCTGAAGGTGCTGACGTGAGGGTTGGTGACGGCAAGAAGACTCAGAAAAAGGTCCACGGTGGACAAAAACTAGTAACAAGTGGCAAGTCTTCCGTCACAAAAGAATGCAGTGCTTGACAAGTAAATGAAACTAGAGATGTCACCTCTGAAAATGACGCACGCACCAGCGTCTTTCTATATGTTTTATCATGTGCAAGTACCTGTACCATAGATGCATCAGGTGGTAATAATGCAATTAGAATGGATTACTTCTAAATGAACATTTATCCTAGTGAGACCGATCAATTGACTCGTGCGTTTTACATCGATCGCAATCTTAAAATTACGCATCTTTATGCTCGTTCAGACTCTGTAGATACTGGACATCGGTGTTATCCACTAAAATGAAGATGTTTATCAGCTTTGCAAAACCGATCCACACCAGCAAAGAGACGCACGTCATGACTCATGAGCCAACTGCTTGCAGAAAGCAGAGTATGCTTGCGCCCTGTTCTTCGGCGGTACTTTTTAGTGAACGAACAATATTTTCCTCTCACAACAAATCAGCGTAAGCCAAATTTCAGCGAAACGAACAGGGAGCATAAGCCAAATTTCAGCGAAACAAACAGCGATCATCCTGTGAAGCTCCGCGAAAATGGCAACGGGAAGACGAAGGTTACCCTTCCGAAGCTTGCCTAGCCATATTAGAGACAGACAAGAACTCGGTGGCGATCACCGGGGAAGCCAAGGACCGGCTGGAGGTGGTAGGAGAAAGCATCGACATCGCCTGCCTGATCAATCGCCTGCGCAAGAAGGTCTGCCGCGACGACATTGTTGTGGTGGAGGAAGTCAAGGACAAGAAGGAGGAGGAGGAGAAGAAGGAAGAAGAAGCAATTAAGCAAAGAAGAAGAAGAAGGCGGAAGAAGATAAGAAGGAAGAAGAGCTCAAGAAGCCCTGAACGGCGTGCCCGCCGCCGTGCTCTTGTGGTTAATACCTGGGGCCGCCGCCGACGTTTCTATGCGAAGAACAACAGCCAGAAGGCTGCCACATCATGTGAAGCTACGTACTACTACTCAAGATGGATTTTGCCCGGCGTATATATGCTTAATATGTTTGTGACAATTTTGGTTCTGAACTTTTGCCACACCGGCTAGCTTCTCTCCGTGAATCGAGCTGTGCGCATGTGCACAAACGTGGTTAAATTTTTGGATTTACTATGAGTTGGCGATGCGATGCCGTGGTTAAATTCGCACTCTAGAGCAATAGTTGTAAGTTGCATTTGCAACCCCTTCGTTGGTGTTTTCTTTTCTCTCTTTAGTTTCGCTGGTCGGCCGGCGTGCCACATTAGTTTTAGTCAGAGGTTAAATGGTTCAGCTAGTCGTCGTAGTCGCGTTTTCAGTTCAGCTAGTCGTCATAGTCGCGTTTTCAGTAGCCAAGTTGTAAACTTTGTAACAGTTGTTTTTCTTATTTTCCTCATCTAATAAAATCACGGCAAATCTCTTGCCGCCTTTCTAAAAAAAAAGATCGTACTCTAATCCAACTTGATATGATTTGTTTCTGGTGAATTTTTGGAGCAGCCCTATGCTCAGCCTTTGGCAAATCTCTTCCTTTGGCATTGAAGTACTTAAGCAACAGAGCACTGGCCACTGTGTGTCGGTCCACTATCTTCTTCAAGTATAACTCATGCGTGTACGAGTATTTTTTTTTTTGAGTGGGGAAAGACTGCTCGTTGACTCTGCGTGTTCACATTCGCACCGTACCACCCTGATTGCCAACGATACCAACGCTAGCTGTATTTCCTTTTAAAAATCTGCGTTGCCGCGACCGCGGCTTTGGATTGGAGGAGCTCAGAGCTCCGGGCAGAGGAGTCCAGCGAGCAGCGAGGCAGCGAGCGCGTCACCCAAAACCAACTGCCTTTGTCTCTGGTCTCTCGTCAAGTCAATGTATACTATTTTTTTTTCAACAAAAGGAAGACGCCGTCCCTTTCGATGAGGAACGAACGGACCCGTCTCTGCCTCGCTAGCTCTGATGACTGATGGCAACATACGCGTACAGTGATGCTCCTAAGTCGGTCGTGGTGGTGGTGGTGGTGGTGTACTCGTGTGCTTGCTTACTTGGGAGCCAAAGATCGTTCCGGCGAAGGATCGTCCGCCTTCACCTGTTGCTTTTTGCCACCCGCCCGTCTCGTCTATAAATGCCGCGCGCGCACCAGTCGCAGTTGCTCATCACAAGGCAGCTGCTGGTTGCTCCTGCAGAGTGCAGAGTGCAGAGCATCGGTCCATCGGCATTCGGCGCGGCCATCCCGTCCGTTCAGCCTCTCCTGCTCAGACTTCTCGTTAAGCGCATCTGATCGCAATCCTCAGCGGCGCGCGTAGATCAGCATTCAGCAGCAGCGCGATGAAGGTAACTGTCTGAAAGAGCTGCCGTCTGAATAACCTTTCAGCTCCTCGATACTCGCTGTTCGTGCCCCCTTCATGTATGCATGGGACTCATCAATCTCGTGTTCTCGTTGCTGCAGCAAAAGATCGTGATCAAGCTGGGCATGGCGAGCGACAAGTGCCGGCCCAAGGCCATGGTGCTGGCAGCCAAAGCAGATGGGGTGAGCAAGATGGGGATCACCGGCGACGGCAAGGATCAGCTGGAGGTGGAGGGCGACGGCATCGACACCGTCTGCCTCGTCAACTGCCTGCGCAAGAAGATCGGCCACGTCGACATCGTCAAGGTGGAGGAGGTGAAGCCCGAGGAGAAGAAACCAGAGAAGAAACCGGAGGAGAAGCCCGAGGTCGTGCCGCTGCCGTACGGCTGGTGGTACCCCAATTACTACCACTACCACCCGCAGTGGCAGTGGTGACTGGTCACTAGCTCGCCCTGTTCGCTTGAACTGCTTATCAGTCATGGCATAGTATTTTTCTCTTATGATAAAACAGCAACAGCCGGCTTATCAGCCGTAAAAAACATCAGCCGAACGGGGTGTTACACGCCGTTTATGGTAGCAGCCGTTTTGACGGATTGGTATATAGTTGCCATTCAGCCCTATGATTGTACCGGTGTGCGAATGAAAACATGAAAAAGCAACAAAAGGGGGGAAAAAAAGAAAATTGGCAATCCGTGCTTGCTGGTCTCTCTTTAGTTTTTATTTTTCAAATTTTTTTTAGACAAATGGTTCCACCAGATTTTATTCGAATTGGACGCCAAAGTTCTGGCAGATTCCCTAAAGAAAGTTGTTGCTTGTCCATGTTCTGGAGGTAATTAAACCCTAAAGATTTGATCAGTGGAGCAGCTAAGTCTCAAAAACACCTTTTACAATCCACAAAGAGAGATCTGACACAAGGAAAAACGAAATGAAGAAATCCATACACCCAGCATAGTTCACAGGAGTGTAGTGCGCAAGTGTATGTTTTTTTAAAAAAGAAACACAAGTTCATCCTTCTTTTCAATTTCTCATCTTTTTTTCCCGCCAAACTCATTCCTATTTCATTTCCGTCAAATACATAATATCGTCACCAACTGTACCCCGGATTTTCAGCGATATTAAGAAACATACTTCATCCATAATTATCTCCCTTTCTCGCTCTGTACGCAAACCAATTTCTATCTCTGTAGTCTGCACAGATGTCATTAGGAAATATATAGACGACTCCTTTTAGGTAGAGGATAGTGTTCTAGCCTTTTGCATCAATGATCAATGTATGCACTCCACCAGGCAACATATGACCAAGGTAAGGCTATGTTTAGATCCCAAAGTTTGCCATCAAATTTCACTATGCAAAAAGAAGATTCTCATCACATCAAAATATCGGCACATGCATGGAGTACTAAATGTAGATGAAATTAAAAACTAATTGCATAATTTTGTTGTACTTTGCGAGATGAACATTTTGAGCCTAATTAATCAATGTTTAGACAATTATTACCAAATAAAAACAAAAATTGCTACAGTGCAACACAGTGATTCGGGATGCTCCGAATCGGGCATCTAAACGAGGGCTAAAATGTAAAGCAGTTCAACATCTAAATTGTCAGTCTTGTTGCGGTCTGCACAAACTGAAGCCGTCTACTAGTAGTTTTCCTTTGTCACCCTCACCATTCGACCTCAGAGAACCAGTCAGTATTTGCTGGAGGTGCTGACGTGAGGGTTGGTGACGGCAAGAAGATAGAAAGACTCAGAAAAAGGTCCACGGTGGACAAAAACTAATAGCAAGTGGCATGTCGTTCGTCACAAAAGAATGCAGTGCTTGATAAGTGAACGTGACCTCTAAAAATGACGCACGCACCAGCATCTTTCTATATGTTTTATCATGTGCAAGTACCTGTACCATAGATGCATCAGGTGGAAATAATGCATTTAGAATGGATTACTTCTAAACGAACATTTATCGGAATGAGACCGATCGTTGACAGAGCATTCACATCGTTCCCAATTTTAAAATTACGCATATTTATGCTCGTTCAGCTATAGATACCAGTGTTTTAAATAGTCAGCTAAGATATTTAGCGACCTATGTCCTGAAACAATAAATAGTTGTTTATTGCGGGCTATAGCGGCACCTAATAGCTAAATTGTATATTAAAAAAAACTAAATCCTTCTCAAACAGCTATAACTCATGCTATAGCGGTAGCTAACAGCTAAATTGTACATTAAAAAATAGCTAAATCTTCTCACACAGCTATAACCAGCAGGCTATAGCGACAACTAACAACAAAATTATACATTGAAAAAATAGTTAAATCCTTCTCAAACAGTTATAGCTGAAGATTTAAAACATTATAATAGATATTGGACGTTGATGTTATACACTAAGAAGATTATGTTTCTCAGTTTTTTTAAACTGATCCGCACCAACAAAGATACGCACGTCAAGACTCATGAGCCAACTGCCTACAGATGTTGACCGTCGTTTGTTGGGCATTTGTTCTCAGGCCATTTGTTGAGTATTTGCCTGTGCGGTCATCCATACTGCAAAGCATCTAACAGATTAGGTTTTGAGTTGTGCTATTCACAGCGTGAGTACTATTTTGTAATCCATAGTGCTTGTAACGTATTAATATACCCAGCTATCGTATAATACAATTCTTCTTTCATCGAAAAAAAGAAAGAAAGCAGAGTACACCTGGAAATTTGTTACCTATGAGCTCCGTGGAAATAGCAACGGGAAGAAGAGGTTACCTTACGCGGAGCTTTGCCTAGCCTTGCTAGACAGTCAATGCAAGAAGCCAGAAAAATATACGTTGTTTGATGTTTGGGTTTTGTCATTGATGCTTTGCTACTTTGCTGTGAAAGGAGTCCCATGCTCAGCATCTAAATCAACGAGGGTGTATTTGGTTGGGTGACTAATTTTTAATCTAGCTTTCTGAAGCCAAATTTTTTTTTCTGTTGGGTTGGCTGGAAGTGGCTAGGACCTAAAGCTGGCCATCTGTATCCTTTAGCGTGGCCAAGATTGAACGACCGAATCGGTAGTTTTTCTGGAGCCTGGCAGGGCTCGGTGTTCAGTAGAATCACCGCCCGGTACGAGCGGAGGACGGTGCTCCGGCCACCACCCCGTCGATGGCCGACGCGCCCAACTCCACTCCACCATCCTCGTGCCCCCCCGCCCGCCATCTCTCAGATATCGCCCTTGGCCTTGTTCAGTTTTTAAATCGGGCACCCCCGATTCGGCACAGTAAGCTACAGTGCGCATTAAATGCGCACCGTAGCGATTCGTTTGTACTCCCTCCGTCCGGTTGATTGTGCAATTATGGGAAACGTGCTGTTCAAACTGTGTCAACTTTGACCAAATTTATAGCAAAAAGTATTAATATTTATGTCTCGAAATAAATTTATTATGAAAATATATCTCATAACTAATCTAACGGTACTTATTTTGTCTCATAAGAGTTAGTATTTTTTTATATAATTTAAATCAAAATTTGTGATGGCTGACTTCTCGGGATGCGAGAATTGCACATTCACTGGGACGGAGGGAGTATTTGGTAAAAATTGTTCAAATTTTGACTAATTAGGCTCAAAATGTTCGTCTCGCAAAGTACAACAAAACTGTGCAATTAGTTTTAAATTTCATCTACATATGTATTTGTTGACATTTTGATGTGACGGAGAATCTTCTTTTTGCATAGGCTGTGTTTAGATCCAAAATTTGGATAGCCAAAATACACTGTAGCATTTCGTTTGTATTTGGTAATAATTGTCCAATCATTGACTAATTAGGCTCAAAATGTTCGTCTCGTAAAGTACAACCAAACTGTGCAATTAGTTTTTGATTTTATCCACATTTAGTACTCCATATATGTATCGCAAGTTTGATGTGACGGGGAATCTTATTTTGCATAGTGCACTTTTCAGTGCATCTAAACACAGCCATAGTAGAATTTGGGGTTGAATTTGGGAAGACAGATGGGCACCGCCGGCCAGCTCCGTCGGCGGACCCGCGCGCGGACGCCGCCACGGCCACGACTGGAAGCCGGCGGCAATGACGACGACGTGAGGTGCGAGGCGTGCGGGTCCAGGGAGGCGGCCGCGGAGCTGATGCTGTGCGACGGGTGCGACTGCGGGTTCCACATCTTGCCTCCGCCCCATCCTCCCTCGCGTCCCCTCCGGCGACTGGTACTGCTCGTCCATGCCCGGCGAGGCGCACTGGAGAAGGAGGCGCAGCCATCCGCCCGCGCCGCCCTGGCGCGCGCGTGCGCCCCCTGCGGACTTCCCTGAAGGCGAGGACGCCACCATGCCGGCAGCCGGAGGGCAGTCCCCTGCCGCAGACGAGTTCGCGGTACGTCGGCGTGCCGCAGACGAGCGTGCCGTGGCCGCGGTGGCCGCCCTCGCGTCCTCGGACGCCGTGCGCCCTTCCCTGGCGCAGGAGACCAGCACCGGGGTGCCGCACCTGTGTTGCTCGCTGGAGTCCAGGTCCGGCGCCGGCGCGTCCGCCACCACCGAGCACGCGTGTGCGGCGCTGCTCTTGTGGTCCGGCAAGGGGAAGATGCTGGGCGTGTTCCCGCGGACGTGACGCTGACATCGTGTTCCTCTAGAGCTGCCTCAACTCAGTGTATGTATGTGCTGCTACTCCTAATGCTATTGTGCTATAAACCAAATCTGATTCCCCTGCCCCGGTTCACCTGCGTCTTGCTTGTGTGATGAACTGATGACGATGGTGATGATCTTGTAGATGTGGCCGTCTCCCGCAGCCACACTGTTCGTCGTCCAGGGTGTGCTGCCTACGACAGCCATGGACCTGCTCATCAGGTGTTCGATGAATTGCCTCAGTGAAGTTACTTGCAATTGACTTGTTATGGGTAGTCTTGAGCTAGCCTGACTTTTGTATGACCAGGCTAGAAGTAAGGCAGGAATCCAAACACATCCGGTAGTGTCTTAGGATATGTTTCAAAGTTTGGCCACTAAATTTATTATGCAAAATTATTATTTCTCGTCACATTAAAATGTCGGCACATATATGGAGTACTAAATATAGATAAAATAAAAACATAATTGCACAGTTTTGTTGTACTTTGTGAGACGAATATTTTAAGTCTAATTAATCCATGTTTGGACAATTATTACCAAATAAAAACAAAATTACTACATTGTGATGCGATATTTACTATGCAAAATTTTCGCTCGAACTTTGGCATCTTAACGAGGCCTTAAAAGGGTACGGGCGCTTCGGAGCAGTTTCAACGAACACACAGCTGAAGTTGGATAAGCCATTGTTTAGTTCCCAAAATATTTTGGAAAATGTAATTGTAGCGCTATTATAGCACTTTCGTTGTTATTTAGCAATTATTGTCTAATCATGGCCTAACTAGGCTTAAAAGATTCGTCTCGTTCATTTCGTCTAAACTGTGTAATTAGTTTTATTTTTTATCTATATTTAATGCTTCATGCATGTGTCTAAAGATTCGATGTGATGGAAATCTGAAATATTTTGGGAACTAAACAAGGGCTAAATTGACGTTTCAAAAAGAGGACAATGGTGGGACCAGAATAAAGTAAGAGTTGTTGCTCGTGATGTGGGATTAAAACAGTCTTAGCTGCCCGTGTTGGAGAAGCCTCTAGACAATCCAATATTCCAATGTAGCTCTCTTCTAGGCAAGGCAAGGCGATGTGAGCAAGAAAACTATAGGTGCCCCAACTTATCAATAATCCATTTGAGATCATTTTCCGCATAAAGGAAATAAGCCAATTTAACAAGAAAATATGCTAGTTTGCATTTTCTAAGGGCGTGTTTAGATCCAAAAAATTTTTGGGAAAAGTTCTTGTAGCACTTTTCGTTGTTATTTGGCAAAAATTATCTAACCATAGACTAACTAGGCTCAAAACATTCGTCTCGATATTTACAGACAAACTGTATAATTAGTTATTTTTTATCTACATTTAATGCTCCATGCATGTATCTAAAGATTTGATGTGGCGGGTACTGTGCAAAAAAAATTGGGTGTTTTTGGGCATCTAAACAGGCCCTAAGGAAATAAGACAAAATTTTGTTGCAACTACAGAGAGCCAAGTTCATCATTTTCGTGTGAACGTAAAAGTCACTTAACCAGAAACCGACAAACTAAAATGGCATCAAGAGAAATGAAAATTTCATTTAGTGGCAGTGAGGGAAAATATAAAAATTAGATGGCTTTAAGGGAAGCCATATAATTTTAAGTGATATTCAGAGACACATAATCCAAGTGCCTTTTTTTGGTAATAACACGAGTGGCTAGGGCCCCTACTGATAAACTTAAGTTAAACAGGCAGAAAAGATACACGTAAAGCCACCAAAACCAAAAAACAAAGAAAGAAAGGAAAAAATCAAAGAAAAAGAAAAGATTCCACAAGTGATTAAGGTGTTGTTTGGTTCCACATAGGGAGTGGCAACGTAAATGGAAAGAGCTGCGGGCGCTATCTGTTATGCCATAACGGAACACTTGATTTGTTTGGTTGTCGCATGCGACGAGCGAGCGGAGCGCAGATGCAACCCACGAGCAGCGTAAATGGATGAAGCCTGGAGGTGGGCGGTAACAACGTTTGGAGCGTCGTTCGTATCGGATACCTCCGTGCACGGTTCGGTGTTAGACCCCGGCAGCCGGCTGCGGCCGGAGATCGGGAAGTAGGAGGTTGGATCGGAAGGAAGAAGAGTGTTCACGAGTCCTTCCTGCCGACGATGGCAGGATTAGTAATATCACGAAATATAACTGGGTTCAATACAATGCTTGCCTCCCGCTCTAACCTCTCCAAACTATTTATCCTGGCTGGCGCACAGGCACAGCTGGTTACACGCCCATTGTGGGCCGAATATCCTTGAACTCTTGGAGCGGGCTCGTTTACCTCGTCTGGGCCTTGGCTCTTCCTGGGCTTCACCTGGGTGATGGGCGCTGACACCCCCCTCCCCTTGAGGACCGGCATGTCCCCAGGCCGGTGCATGTGGAAATTGCTGGAACAATGCCTCAGCGTCTTCCCAAGTGGCGAGTTCATGGTCCAGACCGGACCACTTGATCAGCACTTGAGCAACAGAACCATCCTGGCGAGGCTGCAGGCGGCGCTGCAATACCTGTTCTGGAACCTGAAGGCCAAAATCAGACTCAGGGAGGTTGGTGGATACCTGATACTTGGAGGAAGGAGCCGGACGTAACAGGGAGACATGAAAAACTGGATGGATTGCCGAGCTTAAGGGCAACTCCAGTTTATAAGCCACGTCGCCGATCTTGGAGAGAATCTTGTATGGACCAAAGTACTTGAAACTGAGTTTGTGGTTGGACCTTGGAGCCAGGGAGCTTTGCACATACGGCTGAAGCTTCAAGTAAACCAGATCACCGACAGCAAATGAACGGTCTGAACGCTTCTTGTCCGCCTGTGATTTCATTCGCTGCTGGGCACGGAGAAGATGTTGACGAACAGCAGCAAGCATAGTGGCGCGTTCAGAGATGAAGGATTCGACTTCAGAACAGTCTGTAGCAGAGTTTGAAGTGAGGCCAAAGTGCCGCGGAGGGTGGCCATACAAAACCTCAAAGGGTGAACGGCCAAGAGCGGAATGTGGAGAAGTATTATACCAATACTCTGCAAGGGAAACCCAGCGGGACCACTGTTTGGGGCATGAATGCACAAAACAACGAAGAAAAGTTTCAAGGCATTGGTTGACGCGTTCAGTTTGGCCGTCGGACTGCGGATGGTAAGCGGAGCTCATAGATAGAGTGGTTTGAGCTAGACGGAACAGCTCGCGCCAGAAGGTGCTGGTAAAAATGCGGTCGCGGTCCGAGATGATATGGGAGGGAAGGCCATGCAAGCGGTAAATGTTATCAAGGAAAAGCTGAGCAACTTGCTGGGTTGAAAATGGGTGAAGGAGAGGAACAAAATGGGCGAACTTACTGAATTTATCGACGATGACCATTAAACAGTTCGCTGAGCCGGAACGCGGAAGGCCCTCGATGAAGTCCATCGAGATCACTTGCCAAGACTCCGAAGGGACGGGCAAGGGAGACAGCAAACCCGGATAACGGCAGCGTTCAGGCTTGGCTTGCAAACAGACTGTGCAAGAGGTAACGAATTCCTTCACTGAAGATTTGAGCCCGCGCCATGCAAATAGCTTGCGCACTTTGCTGTAGGTGACTGGGAACCCTGAATGACCGCCAAGAGGCGAAGAGTGAAGCGCCTGCATGATACGCAGTTGCACAGCAGGATTGGCGCCGATCCAGATACGGCCCTGGTACCGAATGACCCCATTGTGCAAAGTAAAGGGGTGGTGGGAATCTGGAGAAACGGAGAGCTCCTGAAGGAGGGACAATGCTGCCGGATCCTGTGAATATCCATCAACCACAGCAGTCAACCATTCTGGGGTGGAAAGAGAGATGGACTGTAACTGTACTGGAGGAGAGGGATGGCGAGACAAAGCATCTGCTGCGACATTAGAATTCCCAGGTTTGTATACCACTCTGTATTGCAGCCCAGCCAACTTGGTGTACATCTTCAATTGCCATGGAGTATGAAGGCGCTGGTCGGTAATATGAGTCAAACTGATGTGATCAGTAAATATGACAAATTCAGAATGCTGAAGATACGAGCGCCACTGCTCAACGGCCACAATAATTGCCAAGAATTCCTTCTCATAGGTGGACAGTCCGCGGGTGCAAGGACCCAGAGCCTTACTGATGAATGCCAGCGGGTGACCATCCTGTAGAAGAACGGCACCGACGCCCAATTCACTGGCATCAGTTTGCAGCTGGAAAACCTTGGAAAAATCAGGCAATGTGAGGACTGGAGCAGTAACCAAGGCATTTTTCAGGGCCTGGAAAGATTCTTCGTGGATGGATGTCCAAAGGAATACTGTCCCTTTCTTCAGCAAGTCATTCAGTGGTCGGGCAATAATAGCAAAGTGTTTCACGAATTTACGATAATATCCGGCGAGACCCAGAAAACTGCGCAGCTGTTTGGCATCAGATGGTGATGGCCAAAATTGGATGGACTGAATTTTTGCCGGGTCGGTTGCTACACCAGCAGCGCTGACGACATGGCCAAGATAGGAGATCCGTTGCTGCGCGAACTGACACTTGGACAACTTAATCAACCATTTGTCCTTGGCAAGCAGGCTGAACACTTGCCTCAGATGCTCGAGGTGCGCCTCCAAGCTTGTACTGTAAACAAGGATGTCGTCGAAGAAGACGATGACACACTTCCGGAGCAGCGGTTGCAGTGTACAATTCATGGCACCCTGGAAAGTATTTGGGGCACCGGTTAAACCAAAGGCCATAACAGTGAACTCGAAGTGGCCCCAATGCGTTTGGAATGCAGTCTTGTGTTCCTCGCCTGGTGCTAACCGGATCTGATTGAAGCCGGCCCGAAGATCCAAACTGGAAAACCACTGGGCTGAAGACAACTCATCCAGCAATTCATCTATGACAGGAATAGGAAATTTGGACTTGACTGTCAAAGAGTTCAACATACGGTAGTCCACGCAAAATCGCCATGAACCGTCTTTCTTGCGGACTAAAAGAACTGGCGAGGAAAAGGCGCTGTTACTGGGTTGAATCATGCCAATTTTGAGCATCTCAGAAACTTGATCTTCAATTTCAGATTTCAACTGAGGAGAGTATCGGTAAGAGCGAACTGCTACCGGCTGAGCGCCTGGAATTAATGGGATCCGGTGGTCACATGCCCGACGAGGGGGAAGCTCAGACGGCTCTGCAAACAAGTCCGCAAAGTCATCAAGCACAGACTGTACCAAGGAGTGGTCCAAAGCTGGCTGTGCTGAAACTGACGAGGCATCAGCTTGGAAGAGCTGGAACAGGGTGGCATCCTCAGGCTCGGAAGAAATTCCTTGTAGCTGAACAGTTGTGGGTCCGTAGGGAATAACCATCCATTTGTGGCGCCAGTGAACCTTCATAGGAGAAAAGGCGTCTAACCAGTCCATTCCAATTATCATATCAAATGTTCTCAGCGGCAGAATCTTGAGAGCAGAATGAAAGGAGTGTCCCTGTACTGTCCACTCGGCCATAGGAAGCTCAGAGTCACATGAGAGAAAACCACCATCAGCAACTGTGACTGTAACTGGCGACCGCAGAGGAACACAACCAGGAATCTTGCTGGCAGTCGCTGAGCTGAGAAATGAGTGGCTGCTGCCGGAGTCCACCAAAATAAGGACCTCATGGCCAGCCAATGAACCCCGAAGCTGCAGTGTGCGAGGGTGAGCCGAACCAGAAAGTGCCGCAGCAGACAACAACATGAAGGCTTGATGCTCAGTTTCGTCTGGGGGCGCAGGCTCGGGCTCTTTGTCTTGAAAGTCTTCCTGACACAGGTTCCACACCTCCTGGAGAGCGTGTAGCTGGAGCTCCGTGGGGCACTTGTGTCCCGGTGCCCACTTGTCACCGCAGCGGATGCACAGTCCGCGCGCTTTGCGGAAGTTGCGCAAAGCAGAAAGTCTGTCATCCACCGAGGCGCCACGGCCACCTTGTTTCTTGTCATCAGTAGGGCGTGGAGCTGGAGGCGGCATGGGTAATGCTCCCTTGATTGTCGCCGTCTTGGAGAAGACGGACGAATCAGACTTCTTAAAGTCACGGCGGTGACCAGGCTCCAATGCTTCCTCCTGTAACAAGGCGAGGGTACAAGCAGCATCCAAATCGACGGGGCGTTGAACCATAATAATAGAACGGATATCATAACGCAAGCCGTCGATGAACCGGGTGGTATAGTAAAGAGGGTCAGGAGTAGTATAGGCTTTGAGCTGTTCCACCAGTTCAGTGAATCGCTCAATGTAGTCCTGAACGGAGGAAGTTTGCTTGATGCGGTACAATTGGCGGATTAGGAGTTCATGCTGGTCACGGCTAAAGCGTTGATGGATCAAGCGACAGAAGGCAGGCCAATCAAGAGTAGGAAGGTTACGGTCCACAGACTGTAGCCAACGAGCTGCAGCGCTGACAAAATGATGTGTGGACACCCGAATCCAAACAGATGGTGGAACTGAGTACATTTCAAAGTAGTTTTGGGCGCGAGTGATCCATAGCTGAGGATTGTCACCGTCAAACTGCGGAAAATTCATTTTAGGGAGGCGGCCCAGATTGAGTTCGGGAGGGTTGTGTTGGAATTGGGGATGATTATAGGGAGGATGAGGATGAAATTGGGGGGTAATGGGTGGATTGTGGGGTTGGTGGTAGGGCTGGTAAGGGGAAGAATAGGGATGGGTTGTGCCTGGGTAAGGAACTTGCGGGTGTTGGAGAATTGGGTAGGATATGGGAGGGTGATAGTAAGAGTTGGGAGGGTACTGATGAACTGGGTGGGTATTAGGATGGAACGGGTAGGGGAATTGTGGCATGGGTGGAGGTTGGGGATCAGGCGCCGGCTCATGGGGAACGACAGGCTGCGAATATGAATTGAACTGGAGTGGGGGTTCATCGTTCTTACCATTGTTCGGGCTCGGAACCAGGGTCGTAACAGACCCAAAGCCCCGCTCCCGAGCCACAGTTGCAGCGCGGTGCCCGTCGGGCGGTATGAACACGGCGGTCGGCACATCTGGGTGCGCGGCGATGTACGCCCGAGCATGGGAGTTCACCTCGCCTGGTTGCTTCTGCTCGGACTCCAGGAGAGGCCGACTCCAGCTCTGCTTGAGACGCCGAAGTTCCCAACGCGCATCCTCAAGCGATCCTTCGATGTATGGGCGCCATTCTTCGTACGCCTCCACCGCCGATTCCAGGGCCGAGACCCTGTCATCGCGCTCGTCACGGATCTCGTGGATTCGGATGAGCTCGAGATCCCCAATCCTCAATTCCAACTGCGCGACGCGATGCTCGAAATCCTGCGCGCGGATGTCGGCGAGGACAGCGGCCTGGGAGTGGGTGGAGGCGAACTGGTCCAGCGCGTCGAGGCGGGAACCGGTGGCGGCGACACGCTCGTCCTACGCCTGGGCTCGGGCAACAGCCGAAGCCGTCGAAGCCGCCCCAGCAGCCATGGCCTCCTCCAACTGGTCGACGCGGAGCCCCATCGCGGCATCGCGCTCGACGCGGTCGCGCTCCCCCTCGGCGGCTCCCTTCTTGATTCGCCCGCAACGCTCGTCGATGGAGTCGAGGCGGAGCAGGATCTCCTCGAACGCGGTTTTGACGTTTGGTTCCATCACTCCTTGGGATCTCTGGAGACGCGTGAAGTGGGGATGCGACGCCAGATCCAGAGTTCCCCGCCGAGGAACGGTAGCTTTGATACCAGGTGTTAGACCCCGGCAGCCGGCTGCGGCCGGAGATCGGGAAGTAGGAGGTTGGATCGGAAGGAAGAAGAGTGTTCACGAGTCCTTCCTGCCGACGATGGCAGGATTAGTAATATCACGAAATATAACTGGGTTCAATACAATGCTTGCCTCCCGCTCTAACCTCTCCAAACTATTTATCCTGGCTGGCGCACAGGCACAGCTGGTTACACGCCCATTGTGGGCCGAATATCCTTGAACTCTTGGAGCGGGCTCGTTTACCTCGTCTGGGCCTTGGCTCTTCCTGGGCTTCACCTGGGTGATGGGCGCTGACATTCTGTGAATGCTAAAACAAACACGCAGTAACAGGAGCCGATAGCGGTGGAAGCGGTTACGGGGACAAAAGTGCCGAAACAAATAGCACGTAAAGCCATAAATCAAACAGGGGACTAAACTTCATTTGATCCTATGAACTAGCAGGGAAAATTCTTTGAAAAGAAGTTGCTTCGATTCAAGCATCTCGGCTTCCCTCTGAAGATGAGCTCATTTCTAGCTGACCATATTGGCATTCATGAAGAAGCAAGAGCCCAATTGATCTTTAGTTGTGTCAACTGCTTGCTATGCATCACCACCATCCTGAAGGCTTATCCTAGGAGGTTCCAACAGATTTTGGCAAACTTGCATTCTAGGAATAGATGCTTCACAGTTTATTTTACAGTCTTGGCAAAGAACATGGACGTTTTTCCTTCTCAAAATGTTTCTTGTACTCAGCATCCTTTAGTAGAAGCCAGAAGAACACTTTGTGTTTTGGTTGATAGGATGAATTCCATAGTCATTTGTAGCTTCCATGAATTTGAACACTTTCCATCAACTTCTTGTAGAGCTTGGAAGATGAGAAGAGGTTGGTACCCCAGATATAACCCCAGCAGTCATTTTCTCGGTTGATTTGTACTTTCTCCTTCCAGAAAAAAAATATAATTCTAGGTGCATTCTTGATTAATGTGTCTAAATTAAGTTTGACCGAATATATAGGTAAAATATTAATATTTATGACATCATATAGGTATAGTATGAAAATATATCTCATGACAAATCTAATGATACTTATATGATATTATAAATATCGATATTTTTATTAGTAGTTAGTCAAACTGAAGATACTTTGACATGCTACTATGCTACTCCCTCCATTCCAAATTATAAGGCATTCCAAGAATCTTGGAGAGTCAAAGCATCTTAAATTTGACCAAAATTATAAAGAAAATTATAAAAATTTATAACATCAAATAGGTATACTATGAAAATATAATTAATGAAAAATCTAATGATACTTAATTGGTGTCATAAATATTATTATCTTATCATATAAATTTGGTCAAATTTGAGATCCTTTGACTCTCCAAGATTCTTGGAATGTCTTATAATTTGGGATGGAGGGAGTAGAATTGTATTCTTACGTGGATGGAGGGAGTAGTTCCTGTAATATTGCAACAAGTTCCTACAATTACTGGAAGGCTATTTCAGAGATAGGAGTATTGAAGAGACATCAAGTCAGGTCCTACTGCCCAACTGCCTTTTGTACCATGGTGTTCTTGTTTTTGGCAAAAGAATGAAGTTCTGGCTTCAAGGGACTCAGCAGTTCATTGTTCCAATTCTCTCCACATAGGTAACAACTCCTGCCATTCCTGACCTAAACAGTGGCAACTTGTTTGACGACTTCTAAGGG
This sequence comes from Saccharum hybrid cultivar R570, assembly GCA_038087645.1. Taxonomy (NCBI): domain Eukaryota; kingdom Viridiplantae; phylum Streptophyta; class Magnoliopsida; order Poales; family Poaceae; genus Saccharum; species Saccharum hybrid cultivar. The sequence continues at coordinate 17,579,362 of JAQSUU010000534.1, read as the reverse complement.
CTTCTCCAGTGGGAAAGGAAAAGCGACTCATCGTCTAAGGTGGCACAGCGATGATTCAAACCAACCGCTAGAGGAGACGACTAATGGAGAAGAGAGGGAAATGTCGATGCAAGATTATGAGTCAACTCTTGGCAAATAAAAAAAACAAATTCTAGACAGAGTTCGATTGGGCGATAAGAGCGGTGGACCTTCGGCTCAATGACGCTTGGCCGGAGATGCCGCCTGTCAGCCCGTGATGGACACGGTGCGTGTTGTGGCCTCGCCGGTGTCACCCTCGAGGTCGCGTTTGGCGTGTGCGTACCCTGCTCGCACGGTGCCATCCGCCCATGGCCTTGCCCATCGCTGGCTTAGGACAGCAGTGTGCAGCTCATGAGCTCATCCACCTCGCTGCCGCCTGCTGCCGCTTGCACGGAGGAGTTGCAGCTCATCCACCTCGGCTCATCTTCTAGTTGACGGCGATTTGCAACGGTGATTTTGTGGCGGAGGAAAGAGATGTTCCTTGTCCGTGGGAGAAAGGAAACTTACCTGGAGGTGTTCTTTTTTTTATTTTTACTAGAAATAAATGCTTTTATGCTACACGGGAACATAATAATGATATGATAATTAATTTAAGTAAGAGCTTGTGGTGTATCGTTGAAAAACAATAGTACGAATGTGTTAAAAAAAACAATTTTCGAACGTAATGTTTGGTACATCAATATTTCAAACTTAATTTTGTGCATGGCTAAGAGGTGCAATTATGTTCTAATTGTATCATCCGACACCCGTAAATGCCACAATTTCTTATTAGCAATCTAAGGGTGTTGACTCGTCAAGCACAACAGTCATGTAGTCCTTGCAATTGTCTATGATGTTTTGGTAGTATCCTGCATATAAACTATTTATTAATGTTTTAAGCTACAGTTTTGTTGACTATACGGATAAAAATATGTTGTGCTGAGAGAAATTACCTCGTTTATGGAGTTAGAACCTTTTTATAGATGATATTCTTTGTGAACATACCCTTGCCAGTTTCTTTTTCCTCTTCCTCTTGTTGACGTCCTTCTCATTAGCCGGGACAACTAAGATCTTAATATTTGATCTTGCTATGGCTCTTGATAGCATTACATATAACTGACCATGCAAGAACACTGCTTCCGGCAGGTACACCCTGACATAAGGGATAGTCTACCCTTATGCCTTGTTAACTGTTATAGCGAAGCTGAGCTGAACTGAAAACTGCTTTCGTTTAAATTAGAATGGGAACATCTTATTATTAGATTGGCACAAGCGTATGCGAGATAGAAAACCCGCTTTCCAGCGACAGGCACTTAGCCCATACGTGATTGTTTTTTTTGGCCTGTACGTGTTTGCTTTATTTTTAAATTAACTAACACTTAGTCCGTGCGTGATTATTTTTTTGCCTATATGTACATGATTGCTTTGGCTGCGTCCGTTCAAATAATTGGTGAGGTGGTTCCGGACTCTATTTCGACGCGTATTTCATGTGTAACACCTGATCTACTTTTCAAATATCCAGATGCAATACTTGCAATATACAAAAAAGACAGATGAAACAATTGAAACATGCATCTAAAACACTTGAAAAACATTACAAATATACACAACATCAAATAAAACACTTGCAACATATGTGTGAAACATATACAACATTCAGATAAACACACTTATAACATACGTCTGGCAGATGAAACATGTGGGACAAACTCTTGCAACATACGTGTACAACCATTTCAACATATGCAACATCCATATGAAATACTTGCAACATACCTCTAAAGCATCTGAAACATATGAAATGTATGCTTGAAACATGCATCGTATCACGGTGTGGCCTCCTCCTCTGTTTGCATCGGGACGCCGCAGCCGTAGCAAGAGGCGAGGACAGAGGGCTTCCACACCAGGGCCCGACGCTTTTCCTTGCGCTGGCGGTGCCTGTCGTCGTCATCGAGCGCAAGCACACGCGCAGGTGGCCAACTGGCGGCCGCAGCGTGGGCGCGGCGGTGCCCGCGCCGTCAAGCAGGGCAGGCAACGGGGCAGGAGTAGGAGCAGCGCAGGGTGACCGTCGACAGCGAAGCAGAGAGCAGAGCAGGGGAGCGGGCTGGCGGGCGGTGCGGTGGAGGCACCCGTGGCGGTGGGGAACGCTGCGACAGCCGATGCGAGATGCGGAAATGTCACTCTATATTTTTTTTTTATTAGTGAAGGAATGAAGGTAGACGGCAGGCGATCTATTGGGGTGGTCCATAGGCCTAGGAAGAAGCGTCCGGGGCAGGAGGCGTCTGACCAGAGCCCTCGCCAAAGTATTTCCGTAATGTTTTGTCAGACATTCATGTGCTATGAACCATATACATAGGTCCTGTTTAGTTGCAAAAAAATTTGCAAAATTTTTCAACATTACCCGTCACATCAAATCTTTAGACGTATGCATGAAGCATTAAATATAGATAAAAAATAAAACTAATTACACAGTTTAGACGAAATGAACGAGACAAATCTTTTAAGCCTAATTAGACCATGATTGGACACTAATTGCCAAATAACAACGAAATTTGCTACAGTGTCATTTTGTAAAAAAAATTGCAACTAAACAGGGCCATAAATCAGCGGGTATATACATAATGGGTACTGAAATTAAACAGTGCCGCCTGCCTGTATTTGTATGCTCTACGTACTTCTGTACTTGTGTGCTCTGACTGACACAATCAGTGGTACCGTACTCTTACGGTCTTGCTACCACTGAACTGGTACTGGGCTACCTGTATTGGAACATGGACGCCCTCTTGCGCTTGTGTTTGACCGACGGAGCCGAGGATTTCTCCGAAGCGCGTATACAGCGTGTGGAGTCAAGTCATCGCCCACGCGCCCAGCATCAACAGCGTGGCCAGTCGGGATCTTTTACATTGCTCTGCTCTGACCCGGAACCTACCATCTTGATTGTCCTTATCCTCGTACAGTCGTACTCCCTCGAGATATACTACTGCCCGTCGGGAGAGGCGAAGAGCCTATTTGCCAGAACTCTTCGGCATAAGGGCTCCTCGTCCAACAGAATTTTACATAGAAGTGATTATAGGCTGATTTTGCAAAGTGATTTTATAAAACGAACTGGAGGCTTAATAATTAGAAGCTGAAAAAACTAGTTTCTTTTGAGTTATTTCTCGCACAAAATTATACTTTACATCCTACATAGAATTTATCTTAACCTAGAGAAACAGTTTTATCCACATAATCACATCTCTCAAATAATTACTTTCCAAAGAAAATTAGAAACACCCTTAAGTTACGTGTTTGTTGAGACTCTCATAAAATTTTGTGTTGTTTCTTGTTGTCTTCTTAATGCTGATTCAAACTGTTTTCTGAATTCTGCAGATGTTATCAATCTATTAAGCTAGATGCAAACTTCAGTTATCTTAGTCTTGGTGTGCTCAAGATGCAGTGGTGAAGATGAAAAATGCATCCATCTAATGTACTCTCTTGTATTAAGAAGAAAATTGCCTTATGATCTATGCTATTATGTTACTGACAAACGTATGTATTCCGAGTTTGAGACAGTTTCAATTATGCCTTAGAAAAATCAAGATTTATGGTTGCGCCCTATGTATTAAAAAAATTCTGTATGGCATTATGATCTTGTAATTATAATAATTGGATTTACAAAATTTGTTAATATTCATCCAATAGGACAAGTGTGATTCCACGTACATGTTCACTAGTTAAGTTTGAAAAGATCTGATTTTTCGAGAAACGAGGTATCCATTTTCTACTTAGGAAACTGAAGTTACCAGCTACCACGAACGTCATTACAACGATTCGTATATGGTCGTCCCCTTTCTACTACGGTTCTCTCTTTAATTTAGCCGCCTTTTAATTTGCAGCCACTACTGGACACTGGGACTTTGCCGAGTGTTTTTACACTCGGCAAAGAGCCATTTGCACTCGGCAAACACTTTGTCGAGCGTAGCACTCGTCAAAGTCCGCTCGGTAATTTTTTTCACGGCAAAAATACTTTGCCGAGTGCTTTTTATCGGGGGCGCTCGGCAAAATATTGAAAAATTTTGCCGAGTGTTTGTAAAGGCACTCGGCAAAGTTTTTATTGCCGTTACGGCACCAGCCGTTAACGAATATTTTGCCGAGTGCCATATATCGGCACTCGGCAAACTTACTTTTTATTTTTATTTTTTAAAAACTTTGCTGAGTACCTCCGACATTGGCACTCGGCAAAGATTTTTTTTATTTTTTCCCAGATATTAACTTTGCCGAGTGCCCCTGTCCCAGGCACTCGGCAAAGTTTTGCCTCCGACATGGGCACTCGGCAAAGACCCCGAGGATTGAAAAAATAATATTTATTTTTTTACAATCCATTGTAACAGACTATATATATATCAATCATCACAGCTATATCACCAGCATGTAATATATATCAAAAGCACACGCATATTTCATAAATCCATCGAAAATCCATCACAAGTCCAGCAAAGTTCAACAACAGAAGTTTATTATTACAAGTTCAACATCACAAAGTTCAACATCCCTACTCCGGTGGCGGAGACTGCAACTGCGCTGAAGGACTGGACTGTGGTGAAGGATTGACGCGATCAATCGCCGGGGACGCGGTAGCGGCAGTGTTTGAACCCGTCGACGGAGGCTGCACAAAAGAGAAGTGTTAGACTCAAAATTGAAAATTTCGGCAGCACCTCCCCTGCACGGGAAGGTTTCCAACCTGCAAGAAACAACGGTACGAAGGCCGACAATCCAAACGGCACAAAGGCCGACAATCACAACGGCACGAAGGTTGACAATCCGAACGGCACGAAGGCATTAAACTTTCATACTCACAGGAGTGAAGTGTCGACCCGAAGCTGCAGCTGGCAACGGCACTACGACACCCGATGCTTGCCCGATGGTTTGCATGATCTGGTACATTTCCGCCATCTGCTTCTGCGTGGCCTCCAACTGAGCGGTCAGGTGCGCGGTCGTCTCCTTTGTTTGTGACAGCTCGGCCTGCAGTGTAATGTTATTATCATTGCTGTTTGAGTAGTGAATTGGGTTATGTACTTATATGATAGCTTGATCATCAAAATATCACAAGAATTAATGGCTGGTTATGGTTCACTTGTACTGATCCGCTGTGCGGATGATAAGTACTAGAAGCAAACAAGGACCTGACTGTAACTGCAGTATGTATATCCCATCCATTTGTATTGTACATTACATATGGAACATGCAATGCATTGCTACATGTAAATAAAGTACTATAAATGCCTGTACAACATGGAGTGGAGATCGACATTGCCATTGCCATGAGAGATCGACATCAAGGAACAGTTGTTACTCACACACACCATGCCATTACCATAGCTTATTAGCAGCTGCTGGAGATAGAGAAAAGACTACATCTTGATCGGTGCAAGCATGTGGGTTTATCTCTCTCTCTGGGGCACCACTGCTGGAGAAAGAGAGATGTGAGAGAAGAGTGTGGGGTGGTGGAGGGCAGCAACATGTTTGGTTGGTGTGAGAGGCTAAGGACCCCAATCCTAAGAAGAATATAGAACCGGAACACTACTCCAAGCCACAGGCCACAGCCAAACCTCTCTCTCTCTTGATGCAGTTAGTTGTAGACAGGTACCCTGGTATAGTAGTGGTATGTAGAGAGCACGCGGCAGCTGCAGGGCCTAGACAGAGGTATAGTGATATATGCAGTACCTGTACAAGTATAAATCTCACACATGTACATGCATGTAGAGACATGGATGGCTTTTTCAGAAAAGAAAGCCTCGCAGGTAGATCATCACTTGGATATTGCTGGAATTGAGGAGGCCCTGCACAGTGCCACGACTGTTGTGAAGTGACTGCTTGTGCAGTGAGTGTATTTGCCCCGGTACAACAAAAGTGGCTCTACTAAATACCTACTGCTTGTGTACAGTGCCACGTCAGAGCATGATTTCTATTAGATTTACTAATCTAATCCACACCCACAAAATGGAAAGTTGAATTCACAAGCAAATCATGTACATCCAGAAATACGGAGTAGTAAACAAAGGACTAGACTTATTGGTTCAATCAGTTCAACCCCCCTCGAATATTTGACATTCTGTAGAGTGGAGAGGAATTTTATTAGGCGCAGCTGACTATCAGAAGAACAAAATGCAGCCGCTGAAAAATAGGTACCATCCTTCAGCTCCTGATAATTTCTCAGCACATTTCCCAATTTTCTAAAACTGAGAAGTGTTTGCAGCTTGTAGGGTTAGAATCTAAAACACACCCATCTAGATACCTCTGAACAATGACAAACATACTGGAATATGATAAACTGACCCTATTGGATAAACTGACCTGAAGTTCGTCGACCCGCGACAGTGTTGGAGTAGGCCGTGCACGTATGGGAAGGCTGCTCTGTGCCCTCACGTTGGAGAGAGAGGATGCAGAGCTCGAGGAGTCGGCGCTGTCTGCAATAAACAACCGCCCGTGCTTCCTGCCTTGCCCTATCCTCACGATCGTCTGTGTGTCGAGGGGCTCAGTGCTCAGATTGTAATCCGAGCCATGGACCGCCTGGACCGCCTCCGCGTAGTCTCTAACTTTAGCGTGGACGGTCGGGTCAGAGTAAGCCTGGGCAGAGGCATCCGGGTTGAAGACGACACCGGATTTCACCCGGCCCATGTGGGACACAGCCCATGCTGTGAACTCCGACACCGGCACGTCCGGGTGTGCCACCTCCTGCGAGAGACGGCAAGATGATAAGAAATCAGGTCAAATTAAGCGTTAGAATAGATAAATGACATCACGCACAAGTGCTCGCTTGAATGCTAGGAGGTTGTGGCTGCCTTGGTGGTGAGTTGGACCGGTCTTCAGTGCCCGCTTCTGCTTGCCTTTCTCGTGCTTTTCGAGGTACATCGGGTCAAGGTACCTGTCCACGATCATCGCCCATGCCGATCTATAGACATGCACCACGAGGCCGGCACCTACACATCATCAAGTGAATCATGCCGCCAGTACCTAAATCTCAAAACGAATCAATATTATTCACCTACCTGAAGGTACTACTCCTTGGTCAACGCCACCTTTTTGAGTCGGCCTTGTTGAGGGGTTGTTTGTTTATGGACCTGTAGTAGTCAACGTGGGCCTGGAGTCGCGCCTCGTGAATCATGTCACCGACGTACTTCTGACAGTGTGCCGTCTGATCTACCTCGTTCTCTCGACCGTCTTCGGCCTTGAAATACCTCTGCATACAAACACGATGTATCCGTTCACTATTTCAATAAAAGACATAACCAATGGAGATGTATTGCGCTAAGTTGTGAGACCCTTACCCAAAAGTCCGCCAAAACCCTCTCCTGCTTGTTGTCCTGCTCGTCATCCATGGCTTTCGCATACCTATTCCACGACCAGGCCGGCTCCAGCTTCCCATCTCCCAAGTCCACAAGGCCGGGGAAATGTTTCCTGCATAGACATCCCAGGACGGTAGCGGGGGTGCGTGGGGGATCAAGAGCACCTGACAGAAGTAGCCAGCCCCTGCATAAGTGATTCTAAAAAATATCAGTTTCTCTTTTGATTTTCAATGTATCATATGAAATACTAGTGATAACATCTATAGTTACTTACCTTCTTCCCACTGGACGAACCACTGGGCGTCGGTCAGGAAGCGGAACCGAAGGGAGGCTTGTGCGACCTCGCAGGTAGGGAGATGTGTGGTTTTTTGGCATACGATAACCATCTCAAATTTTCAAAGATGTGTGGTTTTTTTGGCATCCGACGTCCCAACTTCCTTGAAACCATCTCAAATTTTTACCAGACCCTCCACATGCGATAACACGACGCCTCGCCAAGTTTTATGATTTTGAGACTTCGTTTGGATTTTATATAATTTTAAATCACTTTCCCCGCAAGTACTTCGACATATTACATCAACGAGGTGCTCAAGATTTCATTTGACCTCTTGGATACGGCCTCAACATACGCTAAATATCATGAATATTAATTTTGGGATGACCGAATTTCATTATTCCATATACCTGTAGTTCAAATTTAAAATATCCGGAAAAATTTGAGGAAACGAAATAAATTAATAAAATATACAAAAAAAAGTCAAAATTGCCCCAAACTTTAAAGTAGAGTTTTAAATACTGTCACAAAGCTACACAAAAAAATTTGGACCTAAAATAAAAAAATAAAAATAGTTTGCCGAGTGCCAAAGTGGGGCACTCGGCAAAATATTCTTTGCCGAGTGCCAGGCCCAGGGGCAGTCGGCAAAATACATTTAAAAAATTAAAAAAAAATTGTCGAGTGCCAGCCGTTAGGCACTCGGCAAAATATCGCTGCAGGTGACCGCCGTCACGGGTCGGGCACTGTTTGCCGAGTGTAAACTTTGCCGAGTGCCGTGGCACTCGGCAAAGTAACGGTTTGCCGAGTGTCTTAATTTGCCGAGTGTCTGACACTCGGCAAAGTCTGCTTTGCCGAGTGCTATATTTTGCTGAGTGTTTTTTATCAAGGCACTCGGCAAAATATATATTTACCGAGTGCTCCGATAAAAAACACTCGGCAAAGTTTCTGACACTCGGCAAAATCTCAGTTTCCAGTAGTGAGTTCGGCAGGCGGCGGGGCCATCCTGGCTCCGCGGCACCACTTTGCCCGCTCGCGCGCGTGTATAAATAGGCTGCTCTTGCTACGTAGTTGCACCGGCAGCGCAAAACATATATAGCCGATTAGCGTAGCTGCGTAGCCACCATCACAGTTTGTCAGTTTCTTCCTTCTCATCATCTTTTGCGAGCACGTAAATCGATCGGCTGTGGGCGACGCGATGTCCAAGGTAGTAGCCAAGGCCTTCTGTTTTGCTCTTACTTTGATTCTCACTGATGCTCTCTTGTTGAGAAGTCAGACAATTTTTAGAATTCTCACTGATGCTAGCTTGGGCTCGTCGTTGTTGTTGCAGCAAAAGATCGTGATCAGGCTGGGCGTACCGGACGCCAAGAACCGGTCTAAAGCCATGCAGCTGGCATCCAAATCTGTCGGTACACATCCATCACACTAGCTAGCTATATTGATCGTCGTGTGCGGGATCCGTCCACATATCCTGATATCCATTAATACATGCTTGTGCAATACTTACCACCGTGCGCCTCTATGATGTATATGCAGGGGTGAACTCGGTGGCGATCACCGGCGACGCCAAGGACCGGCTGGAGGTGGTAGGAGAAAGCATCGACATCGCCTGCCTGATCAATCACCTGCGCAAGAAGATCTGCGGCGCCGACATCCTTCTCGTGGAGGAAGTGAAGGACAAGAAGGAGGAGGAGAAGAAGAAGAAGGAAGAAGAGAAGAAGAAGAAGGCGGAAGAAGAGCTCAACAAGCTCTGCACTTACCCGCCGCCGTGCACCGGTTATTACGGCCGCCCGCTGCCGACGGTTTTCTGCGAGGATCAGCCAGGAGCCTGCCACATCCTGTGAAGATGCTAAAGATGGATTTTGCCCTGCGTATGCTTTAATATGCTTGTGATTTTGGTTTTGAACTTTTTGCCGCATCGACCGGTCAGCTTCTCTCCGTTAATCGTCCTGTCCACATGTGCACAAACGTGGTTCTGGACTCTGGTTTGCTTTGGCTTCTTCCGATCGTTAGTGGTCATGAAATTTAGATCACTACTATATATACATATAAGTATTTCTGAGTTCCCTTTAAGTTAAAATGTTCTGAATTTGAGCAGGTTAGTAAATGAAAGCAAATGTTCTAAATCTCCCGCTATAGCTGTCACTATCTCCATGCAAAGGGCACAACTATTTGCTTCTATATGTACAATTTAATCGCTGCTGAGGTTACGCCTAGAACCTAAGCGTCGAACAACGTCGTCGCACCAGAAGCAGTGGAAAGCAACAAGCTGCACCGCGACGAACTCAGACAACGTCGAGCGTGTTGCAGATCCATAGCACAATCACGTTTCAAGCTCCCAGAGAGGCACCCGTGGTCTCTCCTCGGGCAACCATCCGCAACGCTGCAGCGCAGGAGGGCGCACAAAGGCCCCTGGCCCAGCCACCGCGGCCCTGGCATGCCATAAGCCGTGGGCACAGGCGACGTGAGCCCCACCTCCAAGCAAGCTCGCATGGGGGGCTCGGCCCCTGTTGTCCGTGGCACCGTAGGCCTGGCCGCTACCCACCTGGCATGGACGTATGTGCCCCCCGGCCAACGCCGCTGCCAATACAAGGCGCGGGCGCAACAGGCCCCTAGCCGCCTCATAGGCCAGAACTGAGTGAGCATGCAAACAACGGAGCATTCGAAGGTCGAAGATCCGGGGCGAAGGGCACCAGATCCAGCCCGAGCGAGCGCGGATCCTTCGCCGGCCACCCGGCAACAAAGAGGAGCAGGGTCAGGTTTTTTTTATCGGCCGAAAGTCGTCGATATTTTCAAAATTTCCTTTCTATCTCCGGGGTCCGATAAAATTTGATATCAGCCAAATTTTTCCCTTCTTTCCTGTTTCTACTATGACAATCCAAAATCAGCCACGCGACAGTCTGACACTTATAATGACTTATTCTTATTTTGATTTATGAACAAGTGATGTTTAATATCTTAGGAATAGTTTCAAGTCAAATTCTACAAATTTTTTGAAAAAAAAAATTATTTTTTTTTGAATTTGGTCCGATATATCTTGCTTATCCTCTTTATCCATAACGTCCGATAAATTTTAATTTCCGATAATGAAAACTTTGCAGGGAGAGGTTGGGGAGAGAGGGGGGAGAAAAGGGGCTGCAGATGGCCGCCTTTTCGAGCGCCGCCGTGTCCGCCACCACTGCTCGCCGGAGAGGGTCGGCGGCCAGAGAGCTGGCCTGAGGGAGAGGTGCTGTGGTGGTGACGGCGCATTGCCCTGAGCCGCCTCGTGGAGATACGACGCGAAGCCTAGGTCAAGATCCGTTGCCAACTGTAGCGACCTTCAAAGAGCTAATGTAAAGCAGTTCAACATCTAATTGTAAGTCTTGTTGCAGCCTGCACAAGCTGAAGTCGTCTAGTTTTCCCTTGTTACCTTCACCAATCAGTATTTGCTGAAGGTGCTGACGTGAGGGTTGGTGAGAGCCAGAAGAGTCAGAAAACATCCACGGTGGACAAAAACTAATAGCTAGCAAGTGGCATGCCGTACGTTCCGCACAAAAGAGTGCAGTGCAAGATAATAAGTAAACGAAATTAGAGACGTGGCTTTTGAAAATGACGCACGCACCAGCATCTTTCTCTATGTTTTGTCATGCGTAAAAGTACCTGTACCGTAGATGCATCAGGTTGAAATAATGCATTTAGAATGGATTACTTCTAAATGAACATTTACCGGAATGAGACCGATCGTTGACAGAGCATTCACATCGTTTCCAATTTTAAAATTACGCGTCTTTATGCACGTTCAGATTTTATAGATGCCAGTGGTTTATATCATCAATTAAGATATTTAGCGATCTACTCCTAGAACAGCAAACTTGTTATCGCGGGCTATAGCGGCACGTAACAGCTAAATTGTACATTAAAAAATAGCTAAATCCTTTTGAAACAGCTATAACCAGCGGGCTATAGCAACAACTAATAGCTAAATTGTATATTAAAAAATAGAAAAATCCTTCTAAAACAGCTATAACCACGGCCTATAGTGATAGCTAACAGCTAAATTGTACAATGAAAAAAAATAGCTACATCCTACTCAAACAATTATGGCTGAAGACTTAAAACATTATAGTAGATACTGGACATCGGTGTTATCCACTAAGAAGATCATGTTTATTAGCTTTTTTAAACCGATCCGCACCAACAAAGATACGCACATCAAGACTCTTGAGCCAACTGCTTGCAGAAAGCAGAAGCTCCGTGGAAATAGCAACGGGAAGAGGAGGTTACCTCAGAGAAGTTTAGTTCATGTTTTGATGTCAATTAGAAGATCTAAATATTAACCAGTCATAGTCTAACAAAAACTAATAGAGGTTAATTGATGAGTAGAACTGTTCACGTTAGATTATGATCTAAGCCACACACCAGCAAGGGCTAGCTCGCCCTAGGTTGCACACAACCTGAAACACGCAATAAACAACTCTAAGAACGACTAAACCGATCTAGAGAACGGTTAGGCTGATCTAGAGCTCGTCCAACGCCGCAAAAGTCTAGGAACGCCTCCCAGGAGGGCCTGTCGGGGAGGAGCACGCCTAGGGTTATTCTAGGACCAGCAAGGCCGCCTAAAACGCCGATGAATCTCGAGGAGAGATGCAACGAACAGCAGGAGGGTTAGAAAGGGTAAAACTAGGTATTAGATTATTTTTTTTACGATTAAGTGTTGGATCCTTCAATTGACCGTGATCCTCTCGTATATATAGAGGGGGTGGTCTTATCCCAATAGAAAGCATCTCCAGATCATGATCTCCAAGTTTCCTATGCAAAAACAATTCCAAAAATTAATTTGGAAAGTCTTTGGTTCGGACTTGCACAGGCAAACCGGCCTAGCCGGTTCCTGAACCAGCCTAGCCTGTTTTTGCGGGGGGCTGCGCAGCCCTACAGCCAGGCAAACCGGCCTAGCCGATTCTGGAACCTGCCTGGCTGGTTCTACTGCAGCCAAACCGGCCTAGCCGGTTGCGTCCAAGACAGAACGGCTTCTGAAAATCACAATTAATTCGTTCAAACTTCGAACCAGGCGAACCATATATGTTTTTTAATCAGCTCGATGAGAGAAACGCAATGGTATAGTCCAATCTTGCATTTGAAGAACTTGCCCAACCCGCAAGGCCGGTTCCTGCTGAGCCAGCACCCCCGAATCGCTCTTTCTTCGTCCGGACTCCAAATAAGATGATGCAAATATGTTTCCTAACCATTTTGACAATAGAAACATGATGATGGTGTCTTTGGTTGTCAACATATGCCCCTTATTTTTAGGTGAAGCTTTAGGTGAACTTGAAAACACAAGAAACTAAATAGCAACGATGTCCAACTCATCGGCTATCTAGCGACTAAGGGCGATGTATACATCGGCCATATTTGTTCTAAGGGCGATACATGCATCGGCCATTGCTTGGTCAGCACCAAACACTTAGAAAGTTTTTTTAAACACCTTCCTAACATTGCTCTAGTAAGACAATAACTTTGGACATCTCTAGCATATATAAATTCCAAGCCTTATCTTGCAAACGTCGGCCTTGGCAATGAAGCCACCCAATCATCAATCCTTTCCAATGGGTTGGCCGATGTCAACCATTATTAACTATATGATGATATTGAGCCGATTATCAATCGGCTTTAGAGAAACAGGTACAAAACTATCCTTGGTGACACTAATAAATTCAAAATCAGTAAGGTCACGTCTGGATAAACAAGCAATACCATCATGCCCCCTGAGCAAAGGAGCATCGGCCGTAGCAACTCGGGCCGATGAGTCAGCGTGGGCAACTTCTATCTCATCACATACCCATTGAATAAGGAGCTGGTGCAAACTAGAAGGAACACAACGGTTGGCATGTATCCAATCTCGCCCAAGAATCAAGTTGTAGCTCCCTTGCACCTCTGCAACAAAGAAAGCGGTAGCCAATGTCTTGCTTCTGATAATAAGCTCCATCGATGCAACACCCTTTGCTGAAATTGGCTCACCACCACCAACACCACTGATCATCATGTTGGTCCTAATTATTATCTCCTTATCCATGCCACCAAGCTTCTTCTAAAGCGAATATGGCATTAAATTCACAATTGCTCCACTATCCACCAACATTCTATGAACCGGTGTACCATTGATGTGGCCCTTCACATGTAGTGGCTTGAGATGATTCACGGAGTCTTCGGTTTCTCAAAGACGGCACTTTGTGTAGCGAAATTAAATTCAGCCATCCTTGAATCATCTCTAAGAAAATCACCATCGGCGGACAAATATACAACATTAATATCCACATGCTCTGGAGATGGTTCATAATCCACCAATTCTTCATATTGATCCTCTTGTAGATCCTCAGACTCTGCAGTAACAATTGGAGCAATAAAATTGGGAGCCGAATCACTGGAAGATGTATCGGCTTGCCCACGAGGCAGAGGAACAGGCTTAGCCAGTTTTAAACCGGCTTGGCTGGTTTGGGGTGTAGAACAACAACAGAACCGCCTTGGCCGGTTCCAGAACTGGGCTGGCCGGTTTGCCCAGTCCCGGCGGCCACCGCTATGTCTTGCGATGCTTTTCTTGCTGGTGCAGGGAAAAATTGATGTGTGGAATTGAAAATATCTTTCCTCATCTTCTCCATCATCTCTTTCTTTTGCTTGTGATGTCGAGCACATTGCAATTTCCGTCTCTTGGTTTTTTTATAATCCCGGCGGGCACCACTTGGGTTGGAAATATTTGGAGTCCCTCTTGCTACTCTTGACTTCTTGATTATTTGTAGCAATACCCATGGGGACTTCCTTCATCACCTCTGTATCAGCTCATTAATTTTGATAATAGGCACTTTGGCGAAACCGATTGTAATGGAAGTAGGAGGACCAACTTCTTGTGTAGGAACAGCGGGCATCTCCTCCTTCTTCTTAGGCACATATATTTGCTTGACTTGTGCCTTCCCTTTGACATGAGCCAGCAATACCTTCAGTGGCTGTGGAGGTTGCTTCTTATGACCTGAGCTCGATTGACCAAAGTTCAATCGGCTACATACGGAAGGATGTGAAGGAGCAGCAACAACTCCTTGGATTTGTTGTATCATAGGCACCATTGGTGGATATGGCACCCACAAACCATAGGGCCCCCACATAGGATGAGTAGGAGGTTGCACTGAAAGACCCCAATGAGGCACATGAGGAGATTTTCTCTGCTGATTTGGAGTCAAAGCTAGCACAATTTGTTTTGACTCATCTTGCTTGGGTGGGGACGGCTCTCTTTTTTAAGGGTCGATTCAAAGAATCGGCCTTTTCCTTCTTGTTTTTATCCATGAGTTTATCAAAAGTACAGCGGAATTTCACCACCTTCCCTGCATTTTTAGACACATTGGATTTCCACGTGCCAATCTTCGGATGCTGGGGCTTAAAGGTGCGCAAATGCCCGTCAGAGCCACCAGGGCCTGTAGAACCGGCCTGGGCGGTTGGGTAGTAGTAGAATCAGCTAGGCCGGTTTGGTCAGCCTCCAGCACCGCTCCGCCGCCGTTTGCTTGCTCTTGATGATCGTTTCTTGCTGATTTTTTCTGAGAAGATGGCCCAATGGTAATTGTAAGCTTGTTCTTCCCATCTCATCTTTCTCAAGAGCAACTTGACGGCAAGGATATTTCTTCTCATCTCTTCTTGGCTCACTAATCACCACATTTTTCCCGGTGGTTGATTTAGCTTGATTCGGTCGCACCAAGATAGCCAGATTGTTGCATTCCAGAACATGCACCGGGATGGGAGCTTTATCCACCTGCATCTCACCCAAACTCAATCTTCCCTCATTGAGGGCTGATTGGATTTGCCGATGAAAAACATTACAATCGTTAGTGGCGTGAAATCCAGAATTATGCCATTTACACCAAGCTCTTCTTTTTAATTCTTCAGGTGATGGTAGAGCATGAGATAATTTAATATATCTGTTTCTAAGCAATTCATCAAAAATTCTATCACACTTAGCTGGATCAAAAGTAAACTTCATGTCATCCTTCCGATTCTTTTGAATTGGCTTAAGAGATGGCATGGTAACATTTTTTGAAGTAGGAGGCCATGCAAATTCAGCAAGATAACAATCACCACAATCATCATTCGAAGTATCTGAATGATATTCTATAACATGTATATTAGGATGATGTTGTTTATGATGCTCCCTAGCCTCTTTACTTCGGCTCACAATGGCCAAAGCTCGCTGCATAACTTGGTTTACAGTAAAGAAATCAAAACCATCAAGCTTCTCTTTAAAATAAGAATTCAAACCATTATAAGCCAAGTAAGCTAAATCTTTCTTAGCAATAAAAACATTAAAGCATCGGTTTTTGTGTCTATGAACCTTCTAAAGTAATCAACAACGGGTTCATCATGTTGTTGCTTAACCGATGTCAAGTGAGAAAGCTTAAGCTCATTAGAACTAGAGAAGAAGTGCTCATGAAATTTCTTCTCCAAATCAAGCCATGAATTAACTAAGCTAGGAGCTAGTGAAGCAAACCATGAAAAAGTTGTTCCCGTTAAAGATAAAGGAAACATGTGAACTGTCAAAGCTTCACTAGAACTATCTTCTCCCAATTGAGCCTAATATTGACTCACATGCTCTCTAGTGCTCCTACTATCTTCTCCACTAAACCTGATAAAATCAGACAATCGAAAATTAGCAGGAGAAGGAGCCCAATCAAAATAAGAGGGGTAGGGCTTTTGGTAAACCGTTGTATCACCCCTAATATCAACACCAAGGTTCTCTTTTATCTTTCTAATGATAGAAGCTTCATGCTCAACGAGAACCTCTTTTACCTCTGGCAAATGAGTTTTACCATGTTGATGATCGGCATGTCCGACTTAAAAAGTCGGTCTAGCCGATGAGCCAACATTGGTATGACCAATGTCATGAATCGGTCTCTCATGGTTTTGTTTGTTTTGCTAGGAATTCAAACGTTGATTAAAATATAAGGAGGCACAGGATTCGGCTCAACAGTGCCCTCAAGAGGAATACCAGGCCTGTAGGCAACAGTGGTAAAAGGAGCTTTAAAATCGGCTAATTCACTCATATTATCATCAACCCAATCATCAATATTAGCCATTTGAGGAACACTAGTAATAGGGGCAGTATATACAGGATGAGTAATCATAGCATTAGTGCCCACAAAAGCCGAAGAGCCAATTTGTCCTTTAGAAGCATTCATCGGCATGCCATAAGGATACTCTATGGGCTTAGAAGCCGATGGTGCTGGTAAAGAACAACTAGGTATATATGGCAATTTCAGATTCAATCGGCTTCTTAAGACTAGCATTATGCTCAATAGTATTCATCTGATTGATAATTTTAGCTTCCCGTGCCTCTAATTGTTCTTCCATCCACTTGAATTGCTTTGAAGTAAATAGACCAGCGGGGGGTTCACTTACAAGTGGAGGTACCTTAGTTGATGTGGTAGATGTTCCGTGGAAGGTAAAGACTTGTAGATTGATGTGCTTGTCTTGCTCAGCCAACTTACTTGAACGGGTCTTGGAAGAGCATGCTGCCAATGTAGCCGCTACATTAGCAGTGTTCTTGGCATCCACATCTTTGCGAAGATACTCCGGAAGTTGATCCAAAGTAGTAGGATGGATGATGTTATCCTCACCGGACAACTTGGTGATTTCACCATCCTTGGGCTTATCGTCCGCCATATGAGCTTCTTGATTGATCTTCTTCTTCCCCAGCAGAGTCGCCAAAAAGTGTGTTGACGTTAGATTATGATCTAAGCCACACACCAGCAAGGGCCAGCTCGCCCTAGGTTGCACACAACCTGAAACACGCAGCAAACAACTCTAAGAACGACTAAACCGATCTAGAGAATGGTTAGGCCGATCTAGAGCTCGTCCAACGTCGCAAAAGCCTAGGAACGCCTCCCGAGAGGACCCATCGGGGAGGAGCATGCCTAGGTTTGTTCTAGGACCAGCAAGGCCGCCTAGAATGCCGATGAATCTCGCGGAAAGATGCAACGAACAGCAGGAGGGTTGGAAAAGGGTAAAACTAGGTAGTAGATGTATTTTTGACAATTGAGTGTTGGATTCTTTAATCAGCTGTGATCCCCTTGTATATATAGAGAGGGTGGTCTTATTCCAATAGAAAATATTTCCAGATTGTGATCTCCAAGTTTCCTATGAAAAACACGTCCAAAAATCAATTTGAAAAGTGTTTGGTTCGAACTTGCACAGGCAAACCGGCCTAGCCGGTTTTTGCGGGGGCTGCGCAGCCCTACAACCAGGCAAACTGGCCTAGCCGGTTCTAAAACCGGCCTGGCGGGTTCTACTGCAACCAAACCAGCCTAGTCGGTTCCAGTTTTGTTGTGCGTTCAGGGTAGAACGGCTTCCGAAAATCACAATTAATTTGTCCGGACTCCGAACGGGGCGAATCATATATGTTTTTTAATCAGCTCGATGAGATGAACGTAATGTTGCAGTCCAATCTTGCATTTGAAGAACTTGCCAAAACTGGCCTGGCCAGTTTAGGAACTGGCCAAGCCGGTTCCGACTGAGCCAACACCCACGAATCGCTCTTTCTTCGTCTGGACTCCAAATAAGATGATGCAAATATGTTTCCTAACCATTTTGACGATAGAAACATGATGGTGTCCATTATAAACTTTAACCACTTTTGGTTGTCAGCAAGAACTGGCTAAAAAAAGAAAATTTTAATTAGTCCACGTTTAGCCTATTATCCAATGACGGACTAAACTTTAGTCTGGTAATCCAAACAGGCCCTTACTCGGAGCTTGCCTAGCCTTGCTAGACAGGCAAGAAGCCAGAACAACATACTTTGCTACCTGTGCTGTGAAAACAAACTTTTTTCTCGCTTGCTTAGGGCTTTACCAACACGATAGCCTAGCTAGGAGTCTTATCCTCCACGTAACTACCAGGCATCCAAATTACTATAGATAGGGATGAAAACGGACGGAATTTTTCCCGTACCGTCCCGTTCCGTTTTCTATATTTTCCCATCCATTTCCGTATTTGCGAGATCCCGTTTTCGTATTTGCGGAAGTAGAAAATGGTGTTTTCCGTCCGTTTCCGAGTAATCCCGTTTTAATATGGAATAGACCCGTATTTATTCCGTTTTTATCCCGTTTTCAATCTATACTCAACATGTTCAACAATTACATGTCCTTATGTTATGTTAATATAACTACGAATCACTAAATATGTCTGTTATGTTCACGTACATAGCATGTAAATGAATATTAAACTTTGTATATATTATTACATGACTTTATATATGTATACTTTAAGAATATTATATTATGTGATCTTAATTTAATTTTTCGGCTCTCCATCCGTATTTGTTCGTTTCCGTATGTCCGCATATTCCGATTCCGTTTTCGAACCCGTATTTTCCGAACCCGATCCCGTTTCCGCCAAAAAATATAGAAACGGAAGTAGAAATAGGGTTTTTTCGTCCGTTTCCGTCCGTTTTCATCGCTAACTATAGATGGTGGTTTCGCCCATCGTAGCATAGTGTCCTGTAAGGGTACCCGCGCCTCATCGGCCACAAAAGCGTGAGCTCACATACCAAACATGTTGTGCCCGAAAGAACAAGACATGCTCACACAGTTTCATCATCTAACACAGAGCTGAAGTTGGATAAATTGACATTTCAAAAAGAGAAGGACAATGGGACCTGAATAAAGTAAGAGTTGTTGTCCGTGATGTGGGATTAAAACAGTCTTAACATTTACATATATACTTGGAGTGTTGCATTTCGTTGATACAAACACTCTTCGGTGCCCGTGTTGGAGAAGCCTTTAGACAATCCAATGTAGCTCTCTTCTAGGCAAAGCAAGACGATGTGAGCAAGAAAACTATAGGTGCCCCAACTTTCAATAATCCATTTGAGATCATTTTCCGCATATTTTCTAAGAAAATAAGCCCAGATTTTGTTGCAACTACAGAGAGACAAATTCATCATTTTCGTGTGAATGTAAAAGTCACTTAACCAGAGACTGGAAAAAATGGCATCAAGAGAAATGAAAATTTCATTTATTGGCAGTGAGGGAAAATATAAAATTTAGATGGCTTTAAGGGAAGCCATATAATTTTAAGTGGTATTCAGAAACACATGATCCAAGTGTCTTTTTTTTTGTAAGAACACGAGGGGATAGGGCCCCTACTGATAAAATTAAGTTAAACAAGCAGAATAGGTACAGGTAAAGCCACCAAAACCAAGAAACAAAGAACGAAAGGGAAAAAATGAAAGAAAAAGAAAAGATTACACAAGAGACTAAAGCCATAAATCAAACAGGGGACTAAACTCCTTTTGACCCTATGAACTAGTAGGGACAAGTCTTGAAAAGAAGTTGCTTGGATTCAATTAAGTTGGCTTCCTTCCGAAGATGAGCTCATTTCTAGCTAACCATATTGTCCAACAGATTAGAATTATGGCATTCATGAAGAAGCAAGAGCCCAATTGATCTTTAGTTGTATCAACTGCTTGCTACGCACCACCACCATCTTGAAGGCTTATCCTAGGAGGTTCCAACAGATTTTTGGCAAACCTGCATTCTAGGAATAGATGCTCCACAGTTTTTTTTACAGTCTTGGCAAAGAACATGGTTGTAACTTTCCAAGTTCACGTTTTTCCTTCTCAAAATGTTTCTTGTACTCAGCATCCTTTAGTAGAAGCCAGAAGAACACTTTGTGTTTTGGTTGATAGGATGAATTCCATAGTCATTTGTAGCTTTCATGAATTTGAACATTTTCCATCAACTTCTTGTAGAGCTTCGAAGATGAGAAGAGGTTGGTACCCCGTCAGTTATAACCCAAGCTGTCATTTTCTTGGTTGATTTGTACTTTCTCTTTCTAGAAAAGAATGTAATTCTAGGTGCATATTCTTGATTAATGTGTCTAAAGTTTGACCGAATATATAGGTAAAATATTAATATTTATGATATCAAATAAGTATAGTATGAAAATATATCTCATGAAAAATCTAATGATACTTTTTGATATTATAAATATTGATATTTTTATTAGTATTTAGTAAAATTGAAGATACTTTAACATAGTATTGTGCTAGAATTGTATTCTTATGTGGACGGAGGGAATAGTTCCTATAATATTATTGCAACAAGTTCCTACAACTGCTGGAAGGCTATTTCAGAGATGGGGGTGTTGAAGAGAGTGACCAGGTCAGGTCCTACTGCCCAACTGCCTTATGTTCTATGGTGTTCTTGTTTTTGGCAAAAGAATGAAGTTCTGGTACAAGAGACTCATCAGTTCATTCTATAGTTATCTCCCCATAGGTAACGACTCCTTCCATTCCTGACCTAAACAGTGGCAACTTGCTAGAAGGCTTCTAAGTTTTTTAAGTTTTGTCTCCACCAAAAAGATCCTTTTTTGGTATGATTTGGGAGGTAGAGCTTTTCCCACATAAGAAGCACCCAAAGAATGTCCGGTCTTTTGAAGAATTTATGACCAACTATCTTTATTCATGAGTCCGAACACACTCACGCGTCTACCTAGACTACGTGAGCCGTGAGGTCACTCACAGCTTGTTGCAAGTTTTCCAACATGAGCTCCGTGGCGTGCTAATTTTTTTTGTCAGATATTCATGTAGGGATGAAAACAGATCGGATACGGACGAATATCACTGATATCGTATTTGTTTTCGTATTTATGTCCGGATTTGGATTTGAATACGGATAGTATAAAAAATGACGGATATGATACGATTGGATATCGACATTATAAATATGTGATTTAAATATTCGGATACGAATACGGTATCGGATGTTAAATATCCGGACTCGGATACGGACGGATTAAAACACCTCTTAACGAATTCGGTCTCAAATACAGTCGGAAAATATCAGTGCCGTTTTCATCCCCGTACATGCATCAGGGGTATATGTATGTCTATCACCTTTGATCCACTCGCAAATTGCGATGGGTACTGAAATGAAACAGTGCCGCCTGCTTGTGTACTCTATATATACTTGTGCTCTGACTGACAGAATCAGTGGTACCGTACTGTTACGCCCTTGCTACGGCTGTGTTTAGTTCTATTGAAAAGTGTACTATGTAAAAAAAGATTCTCCGTTACATCAAACTTGCAATACATGCATGGAGTACTAAATGTGGATAAAATCAAAAACTAATTGCACGGTTTGGTTATACTTTACGAGACGAACGTTTTGAGCCTAATTAGTCAACGGTTGGATAATTATTACCAAATACAAACAAAATGCTACAGTATCGTTATAGTGTGCGTTTTGGCACTCCAAGTTTAGGAACTAAACGCAGCCTACCACTGAAGTAGTACTGGGCTATTCCCCTCAAAAACTAGTACTGGACTACCGGTATTGGAACATGGACGCTCTTGCTCGTGTTTGACTGACAGAGCCGAGGATTTCTCAGAAGCGCGTAGGCAGCGTGTGGAGTGGCCCGATCGGAATCCCGTCGAGTCAAGTCATCGCCCACACGCCCACCATCTAACAGTGTGGCCAGTTGCATTCTTTGTTCCATTAATTACAGTGATCTTACATTGCTCTGCTCTGACCCGGAACCTACCATCTTTGATTGTCCTTATCCTCGTACAGTCGTACTCCTACAGATATACTATACCAGTAGGCGGTAGCTAGTGGAAAAGCCTATTTGCCAGAACAAGCTGGAGGTGGTCGGCGACGGCGTCGACACGGTCTACCTGGCCAGCTGCCAGCGCAGGAAGCTCAGCCACGCCGACATCCTGCAGGTGGAGGAAGTGAAGGACAACAAGCCGCCGGACGAGCCGACGCCGCAGCCCGAGCCATTACCGCCGCAGCCACTAGGCAACATGTGTCACTTCTACCACCACCACCCGCCGCTGCCAATGGTCATCTGCGAGTGCGAGGAACGACCAAGCACTTGCGCCATCATGTAAAAACAGTCTGACATGAATGGTTAAGATGGATGTTGCCATGTCGGGAATCCTAATTTCAGTAAGTAAATAAACAGTGGTTCCGTTTCCGTCTTTACGGTTTCAAATTTTCCAACTGCTTTCACGTGTAAACTGGACAATTTAACGAGCTAATAAGTCTCTTAAAACACTATTGGATACCACTTGCATCCTTATCTGTGACTATATTAGCATTAAGAAAACTGGAAGGAAAGTTAATGTCACCTATAAAAAAGAAATTAACGCCACGCCAACATCAGTGTTTGACGTACGCCGACAGGCGACATGCACCATGATGAAGCAATAATTTGCACTTTCTCCCTTCAAAAGAAAGTGAAAAAAGGCTCAATTGTCCTGCGGCTCCACAGAATGACGACACTGAATTTCGTTTTCTCTGATGGCCAATGTTCTTGCATTCGTGTTGGTTGCTTTGCCCTCACAGTTGGTGCGTCCACGACTAAACCAACGAACGACCAATCATACTAGACTTTCTACAGATACAGAGCTACTCTTTAATTTATTTCTCGAAAACTCCAAATTCTGATCGGAAATAACTAGCCACCAAATATCAGGGGTCGTATCTTTTGTATATTTATAGCTGATTACTACAGGATACTTTTTCCGCTTGAAATTATTCTCTTTGAAAGCTACCTCCAAGATTTTCTTAGACAGTTCTGTGTGAATAAGATTTTCATGGAATTTCTCCGAGTGTTTTATAATAAAAAAATGTTAAAATGATTTTAACTAACCAGGATAGCTCCTACCAGTTCTTATTATTGAATTTCTAAAGCATGAATCAGATGTACATGCTGATCCTTATCTCTAGGACAACTTTTTCCTATATACAAAATCCTTCACTTCGCGCTTGTACCACTGGCCAAAACTGCTCGCTGCAACTTTTTAGGCTGCAGCCGCAGGCTGTGGCTGCAAGAAAGAAGCTAATGTCTACTGTAGAGTAGCTAATACTAGAAACAGCCGTAGCCACAGCCAAATAAGCTGCAGCGAGCAGGCTGAGAATGAGCCAATCTAAGAGTAGTCTCTAGTCAAATAATTGAATTAATAATACAAGTGGAACTTAATGTAAGTGCCTGCGATTGCTTTGGAACGAACTGTTTTACACCGCATCAACTATGTTCAATTGTGTGCATCTTCTGAAACTAACTTTGTATATTTTCTATGCAACTAAGGGTTAACGAAAAGGGGTTAGCCCACTAATGATGAAGTCTTCATCATGAAGATCTTATCTAGCTACTATCGTCAATTTGGTTTCTTGAGTTTGCCAAAATTCACTTAGCAAATATCGTGATTTGGTAATTTGCTAAAATATATGGCAAGTGAAAAAATAGATTCTCTCCAAGAGTTTGCCATTTGAACTTGGTAAAATAAGAAGAGGCCCGCTAAGCGAACGAAGAGCCCCACTTAAATATGCACGTGAAGCCGGATGTGCGAACGATGCGCGCTCGCGCTCAGCGCGCAAATATGCGCGTGGAGGGGGAAGATTTGCCAAGTTGCTAAAATTTGCCAAGTTGGATGCCAAACTGTTGGAGCACAATTTTTTTCTGTTTTGCTAAAAATAGATGGATGCCAAGTTAATTTGGCAAACTCTTAGAGATGCTCCTAGGGAGTGCGTCTACCCACACGAAAGTATATATGAAAAGGTGTCATCATTCTTCTCTTTGCGTTCATTAAGTTCTCCATTACCTCTCAACTCTCAAGTTCCAAGTTGCCATTTGCTATGTGATGGATACGACTTATGCTGAATAATAAGGTGAGAATACTTACAGGATCTCAGATAAAATTTTGTTGCAAGAATAGTCTCATACGCAATCAATCGTTGGACCTTTAATTGTAATATAATATACATACATGCACGTACGGCACGCATATGTGGTATTTAAAATTTCCTTCACAATATAAAGAAGGAATAAAAGTGAAATTGTTAAGGAGTTAGTTCCTATATCATTGATAAAATAGTAATGTTTTGCATATAGTTCATGATGGTAGCAACACATACAACCTGTCAACCACAATTGAATCGGTAACACAATCTGATTTCATGTAGTATAATATAACGTTGAGTTTATAACTCAACACTACAAAGAAGCATAAAGCATGGATCCAATTTGGATGAGATTAAAAATCACTAATGTTCGCGCTAAAAGAAAGCATGCATTATCACCTCCAAAAGACAATATAAACAAATTATGTTTTAAGATCGGAGATGTTACAAAGTGATACATCCGGCCCAGGTGGGGTTGGCCGAGGCCCAATAAATTAAGGTTGCCCGGACCCCAACAGTTCTTATGCACACCCACTCGGAGAAAGGCCCAATGTCCCTAAAAGATTAGTCCGATAGGGGAAGGGTGGCTCTTTCTTTTAAGGTGACTTCCTCCTCCCAAGCTAAGCAAGGTGGGATTATTCAGAGGCTCACACGGTCGCCGTCCGACTACAACTAGGCCACTTGGCCTTTTTTATTGCGTCTTTGCCAGCGGGTAATAGTGGAGGATGTCCTCATCACAAAGCCAACTTGTGCCCAAAACTTTGTTAACATAATCAGAACAACCATAGGTGAAATGAAAAGGATGGCAACATATATCTTAATATTACTAATTGGATGTCAACATAGCCTCCACATTAATCATCATAAGACTTTATCCATGAAACTTTCAATACTTGTGATAACATAAGATTTTAGGATGTCCTCAAGCATGGGTTGATGTGCTAGTCTGTCTAAATGTTTTTTCACTGTACATGGAGAGCAACACCGAAAAACAATCCCCTTCCTCTAAAAATTGTCATATAGGGGCAGGGAATAAGTTGAAAAAAACTGCTCTAGCAGATTCCCTTTCTCAATCCCTTTCCTTATATTGTTTTCTCGAATCCCACAAAACCTCCAGTTTTCCTTGATCAGTACTCTGGTCTCCAGGACCAGTCAGTATCGCAGACCGTCATCACCAAGTTTTTCTTGAGGTGCTTTGGTGAGAGAGTAGTAGGTGACAAGAAGAGTCAGCAACCTTGTAGATCACTGAACAGTAGATGGTTACTGCTGTTGCTGGCTCCCAAGTGTCGAGTTTTGGATCTCCAGTTACCCGTACCACTCAAAGCTGGTACTGCGATCGTATAAGTCTTCTTTTAGTTCGAAAGTATGTATTATATTGCTGTGTTTCGCTGGTGTGGTTGAGGTTCAACTTGCAGCTAGTAAACGGACAGGCCAACGCGCCTTCTGAGAAGCGCACAGGCCAAGCCAGTGGACGATAAGAATCTGCCCGCCTCGGATCTCACACGCTAACCATCGCCAAGAACGCGT
Organism: Saccharum hybrid cultivar R570; assembly: GCA_038087645.1. Lineage (NCBI taxonomy): Eukaryota > Viridiplantae > Streptophyta > Magnoliopsida > Poales > Poaceae > Saccharum > Saccharum hybrid cultivar. Next base: position 17,553,548 of record JAQSUU010000534.1, on the reverse strand, counting down.
CTCGATCAGTCAGTTGACGATGACTCGTTCCCCGGTACTGACACCAGCGTTCGCTCCCCGTTTCCCTCCCTCCCACTCTATATAAGAGCCCGGCGCCGGCCAGTCACAAGTCACAAGAAAGCTCCATCAGTTAGCAATAACTAGCCACCCAACCCAATTCGCCTCGATTGATCCAACGACCTGTCCCCACAGTTTTTGCTGATTTTCTCGTCGGTCAAGGAGAGATCACCGCCGGCACCGGCAGGGAATGAAGGTAAGCAGCAGGGGCCGGACAGTTCCTTCGATGAATTCAGAAACCTCTGTTTCAGCTTTATTTTCTGAGCTCTGAAACTGATTTGCGTTGCTCTCTCGCTTCTGCATTGGTTGCCGCTTGCAGCAAAAGATCGTGATCAAGGTGAGCATGCCGTGCGAGAGGAGCCGGTCCAAAGCCATGACCCTGGCCGCCAGAGCAGATGGTATGGTACGCCGTCAATTGTCTCAGTACCAAAGGTGGTCACTCATCAGTGCTCTGCTAACAGCAGCGCTCTTCGTGAAATGTGTGCAGGGGTGATATCGATGGCGATCACCGGCGACGCCAGGGAGAAGCTGGAGGTGGTCGGCGACGGCGTCGACCCGGTCAGGCTGGTCAGCTGCCTGCGCAGGAAGGTCGGCCACGCCGAGATCCTGCAGGTGGAGGAAGTGAAGGACAAGAAGCCCGAGGAGGAGAAGAAGAAGCCGGAGGAGCCCAAGCCGCCGCAGCCCGTGGCCGTGCACCCGCCGCCGCATTGCTATCCCGGAGGCTACCACTACTACCGCCACCCGCCGCCGCCGCCGATGGTCATCTGCGAGGAGCCGAGCGGTTGCCCCATCATGTAATTAAAACAGACAGCTGACATAAATAATTGAGATCGATTTTGTCATATAGGTAGACTTTTTCTTTGTCAGCAATTCAAGGATTTGTGCAAATAAAGTTGATTTTGCTGAGCCTTTGTGGTTTCAACTATTCTGCATCTCCATTTCTCAATTGCTAGCTTGTACGTGAAGCATGCACGTGCTGGTGCGCTTTGGCACGATCCAATCCGTGACCGCATTGTGATTGGATCATCATTAGCTGGTACCGTGAAAAAGGAGGACTGAAAGTCCAACGACTTTCGAAGGGCTACTAACGTCATCTGTCAGAAAGAAACTGACGTCACCCACCAACATCAGCGTTGTTGGGCGTCCGCTGACACAAACCATGATGGGTGGATCATTTGCGCTTCTTCTGTCTTGTACTAACCTCTCCTTTCAACAAAAGGTGGAGAAAGTCGCAGTAATGCCGTTTCCACACAGCTGGCCAATGTCGTGTTGGTTTCGTTATCTTCAAGAGTTGGTGATGTTCACTGTTCACAAGTGAACCAGCGAATGACCGATCAGATTACAGTTTATACAGAAACAGTCACTCGTCATCGTTTCCCAGAACTGAACCCCAAATTCTGATCAGGAATCAATAACCACCCAGTAAACATCACTTATTTTCTCTTCTTTTTATTAGGATAATCAGGAGGGGTTGACTAATCTATCAACATGTGCTCTTCCACTAGACATAACCATCAGATGTTTGTTTTTTTCTTTTTGGAAGAAGACAATACCTTGTTTTGAAACGTACATTCATTATAAAAGAATTTCACTAATAATATCTTTACAATAAAACAGAGTAGCATGACGGAACAACATGTATGTTTAATTTAAATTATTTTTTAATAATAATTGTAAATAGAATTGGGTAATTATAAACATGTATAGGAATAATTTATAGTTCTTTAAATAATTTTCATAATACCTTACATTGTTATTTTAGATGTATATTTGAGGGGATATTTTAGTTTATTTGAATAATGGTTGAAGTGGTAACTTAGGGCACCCGCAATGGTTAGAGCTAGGTACTAGTTCTAAGTCAACTTCTCTAATAATGCTAACTTTTAGCACGTAGCTTTTAACATAGATAGCCTCACATGACATTCTCACATAACCTGCAATGTGTGTAAGAGCTTAGCTCTGGATTAAGAGCTAGCTTTTATCTCTCTTCTATTAAAATATGAGAAAAATGCTTAGAGCTAGCTTAAGAGTCAATCGTTGGAGCTACCCTTAGATGCAATTTCATGCGGGTTATTTAGATTGTTAGAATAATGGGATTGTGGATAATCTAGATGCAAATTTAGGGGTTACTTTAGATTAAGTCTCATAATAGCATAAGTGGATAATTTATATGCAATTTTTAATTTAGAGGTTATTTTGTGTTGTTTTTCATAATGGGAATGGTGGGCAATCTTTTGAAAAACAAAATAGATTCCATTTCTATTATCATCGAGGTTGATTAAGTCTTCGGAATTGATTGTTGTGAGATTTTCATGAATTTACATATGTTTCTAGCTTGTCTCGTGAGGAGTAACGTGCAGGCTTCTAATTAGTAATAGTAAGATTGCTACATGCTATTTTTTCACCAGTTCCTTTTCTCTGAGACAACAACTTTTTCCCATATAGTGAAATGTTTCACTTCGCGATCGTCCATTCGTCCTACTTTACTTTCTAGTAAAGAGTGACTGAAGCAACTTGTGGTTGCCAAATAGATTGAAAGATGAAAGATACAGCCCATTAGAAAATTCAACCATTATTACAAAATGGTCGTATCAGCTCAGGGCTATATTCCCTTTATTTAGGATTGGGTGTTGACCAAATCGCCGTCGTCATAGATATCTTTGAAGACAGAATAAAACAATCAAGACCAATCTATATGGTCAAGTAATTTAATTAACATTGCAAATGGAATTCAATGTGCGTAAGGGTCGCTTTGGAACGAACGGGTTTACACCTCCGTTAGTATGTTCAGATTGTGCAGTGCAGCTTCTGAAAGTAACTTTGTACATTTCCCAGCACCTAAGCGTTAACAGAAAACGTGTGCTTAGCGCACTCATACTGAAGAGCTCAGTGCTGTAGATTTGGTTTCTTGGGGGAAAAAAGGCGCGTCTAATTGTGCCATGAGTACGTGTAAAAAGGTAATAATTCTTCACTTTGCGTTAAGCTCTTCTTTCCTCGTAAGTTCCTTGTTGCCAACTTCCTATGTGGTGACGAATGAATAGGATTTATGGTGAACCATGGGGGTTGCTCTGTCGGAGACCGAGAGAATACTGAAACGACCTCAGATATGATTTTATTTGAAAGAAATCCTCATGCACAATCAGCGTTGCTTTAGTAGTACCGTGCTGTACCAGATATTTAGTTAAACAACATAATTACAATCACGTCATGACAGATTAACTGTCAAGAATTTCTTCAAAAAAAAACTGTCAAGTATGAAGTATCCAGTGTATAGCCTACGATACCACCTGTTTCTTTCTTTCTGTTTCTGAAGCTTCACACCAAGAATTATACTATCTCAGCTAACATGTCAAACATTCAAGTCGGAGTCAAGCGCCAAGGTTTATTTAAACACACCTACATGCATCAAATTCCACAACATAACACACCTACATGCATCAAATTCCACAACATACACCTCATTGCAAACCAAAGAATCAACGATCAGCCCT